>BRZY01000002.1:54262261-55512261 GCA_030159175.1 Glycyrrhiza uralensis | reverse complement strand
TGATCTCTGTTTTAATCAATTCAATCATTTGCCTGGTTCACTAATAACATTCTATAGTTTTGGTGATGTTGAATTGTTGAGTATCTATTGTTCCTTGTAAAAAAAACGCAGTTAATGATGCTGCCGCATAGAACATAAAATAAATGCACAGTTGTTTTTTTTTGGGTGGGGGGGGAGAAGGGTTACAAAATATACACAATTATTTTTATGGGACGGTTGAAAAAGTTAGTTGGAAGCACTAATTGAAAAGTTTAATAAACAATTTTAAATGTCAATAAGTCTACTACGCCCTTGGTATAATTCCTCAAACTTTTTTTTGAAATTTAATACAGAAGAATAAAATTTTCGGAAACGTTTTCATCATGAGATTTTCAACTGAAGTTATTCAAAATAAACATCGTCAAACAAAAATTATTTGCTAGCAATATTCAGTTTCTTAAGCATGATACAGGAGATTTGAGGGATTAGTCCACATGTAGGGTGCCCGTATACAATCGTCTAGTGACATCAATGGCAGTTGTTTATGTATTCCAATTCGGCGCATAGAGTATGCTAATTAATATGGGTTTTAATAAAGCCAGCCAAGGTAAGCTCCACATATCACTTCTCCATCTGCCTTCTTGAACAATTAATAAATGCACACTTAAATGTAACACCCTCTTATCCTATCCCGAGACTGAAACTTTCCTTTCATCTTAAGTACTCCTACGGTATCTTAACAAATTTATGGGTATTGGACTTTGGTACCCAAACTTATAAAAAGATGTCATGTGTACTCTTTTGCCACATTAGATTATAGTTTTTATTTCTATTTATTTTCAGATACATCCATTTATTTTTATTTATTTACAAATACATTCCTTTATCATTTGAAAAAAAAATGAAAGTTTGATGTCTCGTACTCCTCTGTCACTCAGTTCGCGAACACATCCATCTCCATCTATGGAAATAGACAATAGTGGTGTTCCAGGAGTGAATCAACGAATTGGGCACTTAGTTCGCGTTTCGACTTTGGATACCATATTTAAACTTTCAAATTGGACCGTGCCCAATTTGACTTTCGACTTTCGAAATACGACATCCTTCTCCATCGCGTTTCGACTTTCGCCTTTGCAGTGACATCTTTGTGCCCAATTCGTTGATTCACTCCAACTCCAGGTGTGGGAGTGATGGCCTTGATGGGGCATTGAGGTTGTTCTTGACAATGGAGGAACAAGACACAATGACTTGGAACTCCATGATTGGTGGGTTGGATGGAGGTGGTGATCGAGTTCTTTTTTGGTAGAGTAAGTACGTGGATCTTTGGAGATTTATTTATTTTGTTTGGCTTGAGTTCCTGACAAATGAGTTATCCTGCCTTTTGCTGTTAGTGGTTTCGTGCGCTTCCAAGCTTTTTGATGAAATGTCTGTGAGGGATATGATTCCAGAAGACCCAATAAGTCAATGTTAGCCCTCAATATTCATATTGATACTGATGTGATCATGCTTTAGTTAAATGGTAGTGCTGGTTCAACTCAATATAATTGAAAATAAACAAGTATCGCCATCACTCAAGGCAAGACCATCAATTGCCAACTAACTCAATTTAATATTATCGAGATTGATATTGACGAGAATAGGCGCTACGATGTTTTAACGTTTTAGAATAAAATGTTTAGATTTGAGTATTTGATTAAAAGTCCCCAAGAGCATATAAAGAAATAATAAAAATATAATTTCAAATTAAGTAAATACTGAATCAAATTTGAATATTTAATTTTTTCCACGTGTCATGTTTCTATTAGACCAACTCATACGGGTACTCAAACCCTTAAAACTCCTCGGGTACCATAGAATTCACCTTTAAGATTTTAACATACAAATTAAAAAATATAATTAATTGGACAAATTTTAGACTAAAATGTCCTTATTTATTATTCATCATTCTCAATTATTTTAATTATTTATCAACTCAAAATTATTAATTATACTACGGGTATAGTTGAAAAAAAAAATTATCTCTTAAAATTTTAAAACAATCAAAATTTTGAAAAAAAAAAAAACTAGTACATGTATAGTACGAGGTCTTCCCCACTCCATTTGGAGTACTCCTTCTGTACTATACAGCCCTTACGGATTTTAGAATCAACCATATACTAAAAGCTTTCGTTGAAAAATATACTGCCCTTACGGATTTTAGAATCAACCATATACTAAAGAATAGTAAAAGCTTTCGTTGAAAAATATAATATTTAATAAAAACAAATTATTTTTATTTCTTGAACAGTATAGGAGTTTTTTATTTTTTTGAATTAGTATAGGAGACATGCATCTGGACCATATGGTCCAGATACATGTATTTTTTTTTTTATATTTGAGACTAAAGGAAGTATGATCCAGATGTATGTATTTTTTTTTTTATATTTGAGATCGGAGAGAGTATCTTTTAAAACACTCTATTAAAAGACACTCTATAGAATCTCGATTTAAACAAACACTTGAGATCTTCTCAGAAAACTCCAATTCGGATGTTACCAACTCCGATTACTACAGTGATGATTACAAATACTAGTCTACATATACTGTTATGGTAAGTAGTACACCAATTATACACAACAGCTACTGTGCTAGACCACCGTTGGCGTTGACAAAAAACACTTCACATTTCCAAGACTATTATTTATAACAGTCATAAAGATTCCGAGTTTCCATGCTACCATCTGAACATGCAGCTTTTCTACATCCCTTTCATGTCAGATTCTAAAGAGAGACAAAGACAAAAAAAAAGGGGGGAACATTTTCCTGAACATGATTATGGGTTAATGAATCGGATCCTGGAATAAACTGAGTCCACATCTATGGGGAAAAAAATAAAATCCAAACCCCTTTCGTTCCCATTGGTTATATTATAATTATGTAAGACTAGATTTCGTTACTGACCATGGTTTTGTTCTGAATCAAAGAGTTCTTGCAATGCGCGATGGCTCCTTGGATTGCGCTCTGCAACTCTTCCGTGGTGGAAGTGTTACCGTAACACATCCCTCCGGCGCCGGCGAACCCAGCTCGAGGGAGCACGCCGGAGTGACTGGGCGACGATCTCATGGAAGAAGGGCAGCTAGAAACGCAGCTTCTCCTTCGCAGCGGGTATCTCAGGTTACCGGAGAAAGAGTGAGAAATCACAGCACTACCCTGACCCTTAGCAGCAGAAACAACCTCTGTTAATGTTTCCTTCGCGGATCTCTCTGTTTTAGTAGTCAACAGAGACGACACCGTTTTCCGTCGTTGCTGCTGTTTCTGCGAGAACTTCTCGTAAAAGGGCTTCGCCTTCTTGATATACTTCCTAATAACCTCTTTAACAGAGGATCCTGTAGAAACGCTCTCTGGGTTGCGGGTTTTGGGGCGGAAAACAGAGGAAAATCTAGAGAAAGATAAGTACTTGGGGGGCTTCTTGTTGTTGTTGTGGTGGTGGAGGCCGTAATCGTCGAGGTTGTCGTGAGTGGCGTTGCTGGGGCGAGAGGAGTCGTCGCAGTCGGGGAAGAGAGCGAGGTCACTGGCGAAGGAGGAGGTGGAGGAGTCGTAGGAGGAGGAGGTGCTGGCGGTGGAGTCACGTGGGGCGGTGGTGGAGGAGAGGAGGAGGGTGCGGACCATGGAGATGCGAGGGGAGAGTTGGAGAGGGAGGAGCTGTCCCTTGTAGAAGAGTTCATCTGCGGGGCATGGCTGGAGTACTGTGGAAGAGGATTTGCGGGGTGAGATGGAGATGCTGAACTCGAAGTCTGAGGATGAGGATGATGACGATGAATGTGAATGTGATGGGGATGGTGGAAGCGTGTACGATTTCCCTTCTAATTTCCCTCTTTTTCTCCCCATCCCTGTTCTCCTCACTACTGCATCAGCATCATGGGCATGGGCATGGAGACTCACCAAAGAGTTTCAGTTTTTCAGGGCTAGTAGTTTTTGTCACTCGCTCGCTACGCTCCTGCAATTTATAATGTTTTTTTTTTTGAGTGAAAGAGAAAAGAGAAATGGTCAACACTTACACGAGTAAGGTCTAAGGGGGCATCATTGTGTTATATAGATAGACTCATAGATCAAGTACTAATTATGATTTAGAGTTTTTCTATTGTTAATATTCGTTATAGATAAATAGATTTAGGAATATATATAGATATAGATATAGATGTAAAAAAAAAAATACTGGTATGGAAAAAATGAATGCTTTTATATAATGTATACATTATTTATTATTAAAGTGCTATGGTGGCGCGTGAAGACGACGCTCCTCCGCTGCCAATTTGAGTGCCTGGTGATATCACACCTCTGTTTTGGTGGACTCTTTGGTTTTGTCAGTTTGTGACTTGGATCCTGTGGATTTTCATGAAGTGAGGAAGAGAAACCCACAAAGATTCTGTACAGGAGAGATTTTTGTGGAATGGATCTATGATATTGATCAATCCTCAATCTGCCAATTTTCCAAAAATATTTTTATGTGGATTATTATTATTATTTAAAATGTGCCTATATCCTTACTCTAAAAAGCAAACTTTTATAATCTGTTTAATCATTCTTCATATATGATATATAAATTTAATAAACTCAAATGATGAGTTAAAAGTTTTCATTAAATACATCTAGGGAATGTTTGGATTGGCTTATGCAGAGCTTATGAACACAGTTTATGACTGATTCATAAGCTGTTTTGGGCTTATTTTTCATAAGCTACCAATGATAGCTTATCAAAACAGCTTATGACTTATATAAAATAAGTTTCACTATAATTTTTTTTCGATTATAAAAGTAACTTATACAGCTTATACCATAAACAGTAGATAAGCTTGTTATCCAAACAGGGCCCTAGGGTATAAGTTTCCTTTTCTTTTGTTTAGCCCAATGTTATAAAAAAAATCTAGAGGATAAGATTTTACCCATTTGGCTAGTTATTTATTTTTCGATGGACCTTCCGCCTTTTTTTTTTTGGTAAACAAAAGTTTAGTTTAGGGGCAATGATTGACCCCATGCAAGGCCAGAGCCTACCACCAACCTCAAGAGGATTTATAGTGGCATTTACGGTTTGTCTACCCCTACCCACAGCGCAAATCCGCTTTTGATAGGTAAACGTGGGAAAGCTGGGTTCGAACCCTCAACTTCATAAATAAGGTAAAGGCTTTTTGCCAGCTGATCCCACCCTACGGGGGTATGGACCTTCCGCCTTTGTTCCCTCCTCCCCATATAAAAACAAGGTTTTAGCAAAAAAAAAAAAATCCATGATGATTGAATTTTTTTTTGGGTTTGCATCAATTATTGAGTTATTGGAACAATAGGAATCAAAGGGAAAGCACAAAACATTGCAAGGGGATGCGGGGAGCTCATCACTCATGAGATGTTAATGATCCAGATGTATTGGTCACGTGCGAGAGCAGCGGTGTAATAGAGTTAAAATCTTTTTTATTTATATATTATTTTATTTCTTTTATTATTATATTTTTTAAAGAATAAATGAAATAAATGACATTCATGTATCATATTTATGTTATTTATTTTCTCTAAAAGTATAATAATAGAATAAATAGAGAAAAAAAAATTGAGAGGATCTCAACTCGGTGTAACCATGTTGTGAATTTTGCGATTGGGTGTCACGTGCTTTAAACGTGCAAGATGGAGTATCGAGATTCGAGGATGATAGTTTAGCGGGGAAGCCTTCATATTTTATGTTACGAAAAGTGCGTAAGCTTTCTTTCGTTAGGAATTAGGATAGAAGAAAAATCTTTGGTAGCACGCAGTTTTGTATTCAAAATGTATAATGGTTTTCATTGTTAAATAGTTCGGTGAAATAAGAGAGATATTTTCAGTCTTGAAACACTTTAGTCGGTGATTTTGTGCTCAAATTGCTACAACTGTTCAAAAATGTTAAACATTTTTTTTTGAAAAAATTTGGTGTCCGTAATTAAATATGTTGGTTGTTGAGCACCTAAAATTCTCACTTTTACAAACAACTATTTTCTCAGTTTTTTTCCCTGGTTTAGTATTAATTGGCGAGGCGTTTATCCTTTATAGGGGTACATTAGAGATGATGAGAAAAGGGCTCTTTGGTGCATTACTGAATTTCATTTTTGTTAGTCTAATTAGTGTGTCTTTTGTCAGTCTCAACTAGTCTATGTGATTAATAAGCCAAATGAAAAGAATTTCGTGTGCCAAACTATGAACCTCAAACTATAACCGCAAACTTCATGTTGTTTAGTGTGACTGGTAACCCATATAGTGTTTTGAGTAAATTTTTTTTTTTTTGTTTTTCTTGGAGATTCATTGAGACATTTGAGATATTTATATGATATTATGGATACGTTGCTCATGACACCTAAAAAGCTTGAAGCTTTGCACCCACTTCACGGTTATTCAGAAAAATTGAACAATTCAGGCCCTTCTGAGGATTAAAACTAGAAGCTTAGATTTGGTTCCAAGAAACCAATGGCGAAGTGGGGTAAAATGAGGGTGGTTTGAGGGATAGTAGAAGTGCATTTCTGGAGCTTGTTCCAGAAATTTAAAAGAACGTAGATTTAGAGCTTTCTTTGTACAATGCTTCAAGGGAACTGTTATGGACCAAACAAGTCATTAAGGTTATTCATCAAGCTACTGTGGTTCTTGATGCCACTGGCTTTTCGAGACGTTGTCCTTGGAGTAGGATCATTGGTGCCGTTATCTTGTGAATGTGTAGTTTGATGCAAGTCCAGAAATTTTCTATTATGGTCGTTAAAAGTTAACATGTGACATAAATAATCGTTAAATGATTTTTATTAATTCAAAATTTTTAAAATAAAATATCTGTGTCGTCTATATTTTAATTTATTTTTATTTTCATCAAAATAAATTTTATTGATTAAATTAATTCTTTAAAATATGTTTTTAGTTGAACTTTTTACACTTACAACACAACATTACATTTGAAATGCACACAATTCTTATTAGCTTAGTTTCAAAATCTAAAGGGAATAAATAAATAAAAAAGAAATAACATGTGGCATATAAATCATCGTTAAAATAATATTTTCTTAACTAAATAAATTTTTAAAATTGTAAAAAATAACGAGGCTTGAACTTTTGTATATACATGGTAGATGCTACATTACAAATCATCATTAAAAATGTTTTTTATTGATTTTTAGGTGGCTTCTAAGGTGAGGGGTCTTACAAGACCCTCACCAGTGAGGGAACAATTATGTCCGTTAGATATATTGCTATTTAAATTAGTGGATGAGATTGATCCAATTAACTCGTTAATAACCTGCAAAAACAAGTTTATAGTGAAATGTGAAAACATGCCCAATATTTAATGTTTATTACAAAGAATGAGAGTAAATCTCCCAAACTCCCACCTGATCATCCATCACTCCTTCTCCTAAACAGGATGAACAGGCGGACTGAAAAGGAAAGAAAGAGAGAGAAATTTGGACCTCTTCTTCTTCTTCTGCTACAGCTTTCTCACTGGCCAATGACGACTTCGTTTTCTCCTTGACCAAAAACTCACCGGTTTCGGACCTCTTCACCGGCGGCGACAAGCTCCAAACAATACAGAAACGTGGTTTTGCGATTAGTTAATCGACAAAAAGGGGAATCACAGCTACCATCCGAGCTTCTGCTTCCGTCGTCGCCGTCAAAGGATGCCGTTGACCCGAGCTTTGACCGGCAGGTGTCGCTGTAGCGGTTGTTCTCCAACGGAATCACATTGGATTGCGGCACCGCCACTTTCTCTAGGGTCAACATTACGAAGGACGATACGACGTCGTCTCTGATCTCCACTGTGGACGCAACAACAAGAAGGCTTAAACAACAGCAACAACAAGAAGAAGAAGACGGATAAAAGAGGAGACCCAAAACAACAAAGGAGAAAAATAATATGAAACGTGATTATGGTAGAACAATTGTTGCGGCTCCTTCTCCAAGTCCCCTCTAATCGAAGCTTGGCCGACGATGGAGCTCCCTGAATTGGAGAAACCGCAAAGCCCCAATTCATCAAAGTCCTACTTTCTTGCTACTCGTTGTCATAGATGTGCTTGACTGCTTGCCCCAATTCATCAAGTGTTTTCTACGTTCCTGAGACCAAAGGATTGACATTTGATGAAGTGGAGTTGCTGTGGAAGGAGAGAGCTTGGGGCAAGAATCATGACACTCAAACCCTTCTTTAGCGTTGAAACTAATCCTATTCTATTCCTAAGAATCCAACCTTTTGCATAGTTTAATTAGGTTGTATCATTTAAATATAGTGAATGACACAGGTTCTTCTCAAATGATAAAAATCAAATGGAATCTGATGTTGAACCCAGTCAACTCGATCTGATAAGAAAAATCTGGAAATTAGAAACACAAGAACCCAATCCCTTGTTGGACTACTTTGCAATTTTGTCCATTTTTACATATTTGACACTATAAAAGTTAAAATTACATATTAGACACTATGTTTACCTGCTATAACAGGTAAAATGGCTCCCTCACTGGTGAGGGCCTTGCAAGGCCCCTCACCTTAGAAGCCACCTTAAATTTTATATTTGGAAAATATAAAATCCAAATATTAATATTTTTTATATAAAATCCAAAAATTTCAATTACGCCCAGCCCATCGATGCTCCTATATGCGTTTCCCGCTCTTGCGAGACCTCCTTCTTTCTCCCCCATAGTCTCTTGCCACAGCTCTGCAGTTTTTGCGCGAACAATAGACACATACCCACCGTGGTTATTTATCTGTGCGTGGAAACATCGACAACGTGGAGCGGTCAGGGATGAACAGGGTCCTCGATTTGCAGGACATTCTTGAGCGGTTCGCATTCGACGTCGACCCCGGGTGCCTCGTCGGCGACGGCACCGCCGTGGCAGAGTTCGAGGACGCCGCTGCGATGAGCTCTGGGAGGTTCATGTGTGTTCCCTGCCTCTGCTGTGGTACATCAAGAAGGCTCTCAGCGTGGGAACGAAGCGGAGGCCGAGGGACTCAATCGCCACCGTGCACAAGTTCGCCGAGTCACTGGTTTGTTGTTACTTGTTATTTGGGCTTCAAGTTTCTTTTCTAGATGTAGAAATTCTTTGATTCTACGGTGCTTGTTTCTATCGCCTTTTGATCTCGTGTCCCCTGACCCCTGCTACTACAATCTCTCTTTTTCTCTCTCGATTTTCAGTTACAAGATGAACTCCTTACCCAAAATGCTGAATTCTTGGTCAAATTGGGATGGTATGCATGGGATTCGCCATCTGCAATCAGACTTTACGAGATGAATAGATGGAGAGAGAGAGAGAGAGAGGTGTAGAAATTCTCTGAATCTGCAGGTTCTCGATGACCCCTTCTTCGGAGTTACCCAAAATGCCGATTTCTTTGTGAAATCGGGACAGTATGAATGATCGGACTAGATGACCCTTTTCAGAATGAATTTGTTACCCAAAATGCCGATTTCTTTGTGAAATCGGGACAGTATGAATGATCGGACTCGATGACCCTTTTTGGAATGACCCTTTTCGGAATGAATTTGTTACCAAAAATGCCGATTTCTTTGTGAAATCGGGACGGTATGCATGACCGGACTCGATAACCCTTTTCGGAATAAATTTGTTACCCAAAATGCCGATTTCATTGTGAAATCGGGACGATATACATGATCGGACTCGATGACTCTTTTCGGAATGACCCTTTTCGGAATGAATTTGTTACCCAAAATTGTTGATTTCTTTGTGAAATCAGGACGGTATGCATAATCGGACTCGATGACCCTTTTCGGAATGCCCCTTTTCGGAATGAATTTGTTACCCAAAATGCCGATTTCTTTGTGAAATCGAGATGGTATGCATGACCGGACTCAATGACCCTTTTCAGAATGAGTTTGTTACCCAAAATGTCGATTTCTTTGTGAAATCGGGATGGTATGCATGACCGGACTCGATGACCCTTTTCGGAATGAATTTGTTACCAAAAATGCTGATTTCTTTGTGAAATTGGGGTGGTATGCATGATCGGACTCGATGACCCTTTTTCGGAATGACCCTTTTTGGAATGAATTTGTTACCCAAAATGCCGATTTCATTGTGAAACCGGGACGGTATGCATGATCGGACTAGATGACCCTTTTCGGAATGAACTAGATGACCCGTTTCGGAATGAATTTGTTACCCAAAATGTCGATTTCTTTGTGAAATCGGGACGGTATGCATGATCGGACTCGATGACCCTTTTCGAAATGTCCCTTTTTGGAATGAATTTGTCACCCAAAATGCCGATTTCTTTGTTAAATCATTTCTTTGTGAAATCGGGACGGTATGCATGACCGGACTAGATGACCCTTTTCGGAATGAATTTGTTACCCAAAATGTCGATTTCTTTGTGAAATCGGGACAGTATGCATGATCGAACTCGATGACCCTTTTCAGAATGAATTTATTACCCAAAATGCTGATTTCTTTGTGAAATCGTGACGGTATGCATGATCGGACTCGATGACCCTTTTTGGAATGAACTAGAGAAGACCATTTTCGGAATGAATTTGTTACCCAAAATGTCGATTTCTTTGTGAAATCAAGACGGTATGCATGATCGGACTCGATGACCCTTTTTGGAATGAATTTGTTACCCAAAATGCCGTTTTCTTTGTGAAATCGGGACGGTATGCATGATCGGACTAGATGACCCTTTTCGGAATGAACTAGATGACCCTTTTCGGAATGAATTCGTTACCCAAAATGTCAATTTCTTTGTGAAATCGGGACGGTATGCATGATCGGACTAGATGACACTTTTTGGAATGACCCTTTTTGGAATGAACTAGATGACCCTTTTTGGAATGACTTTTTCGGAATGAATTTGCTACCTAAAATGCCGATTTCTTTGTGAAATCGAGACGATATGCATGATCGGACTCGATGACCCTTTTGGAATGAATTTGTTATTCAAAATGCCGATTTCTTTGTGAAATCGGGACGGTATGCATGTGATCCGTCGGATGCCTCCTCTGTTATGGCCTCTATCGATCGCCAACTGCTCAAGGTGCCAAGCATTGTGCAACCATCAAGCGCTTCACATCATGCTTTGTGCTTTTTTTCTTCTTTCTTTCTAGATTCACATTTTGATTCTCTGGCTATGTCTCTGTTTAGGTGTGGATTTTGTGCCATTTTGTGTTTGTTCCTTTGAATTTTTGTGTGTTTCTTAATTTTGAATCGTTGTGGTTTGGTCGAGATTACTTTTTTGAAAATGGCTAATGGCATGGCTTGGTTTGAAATTCTTGGTTTCACAGCCTTCATTTTGTAGGAGGACGGCGTGCAAACAGTGCACACAGCCAACACTACTAGTTCAACACACATTTTGAATTTCATCAAGATTTATCTTCGTTCTTGTTCTTATTATTAGGTAAGTCTTAATGTATATAAAAATTCTGTTTCTCTGTTGGTTGCAAAGTGGAACTGTAAAGTTTATTTCTCTGTTAGCTTTAGCTATTTTGAAAGTTTGAACTAAGATTGCCTACTTTGTTCCTAATACCAATAAGCAGTAAGAGCAAAAGAGGAATTGCAAACCGCAAATTTAACAGAATTTAATTTAGTTGGTGCAAAAGCAGTCAAAGTAGGTAATAAGCAATACAGCATGACAGAGTTCGCAAATAACCCGAGTATTCAAAGAATGCACGAAACACTTTGCTGAATTGCATGCTGTAACCGGTAATAACAATGAATAGTTTAGAAAATTTATATTGAAATGTCATTTAATCACAAGATTTTAACAAAAGGGTCTTATACTTGCTATTTTCTCAGGTTCTGAGAGATCCTGGTGATGTCTACCAAGATGTTAAAAAGTTATGAGCCAAGGCGTTGAAGAAGTTGGGAACTACCTTTCAAGTAAGTGTGTTTTAATGACTTCTAATGTTCACGCATCAATAGCTTATAGGACTTGAGAGTGTGCATCAGTTTGTGCAAATAATGGTATTGCATTTTTTTTTTCTATTATTTGTATTGTTTATTTCATTATTATAATCTGATTGTACTATTTATTTGAAGTCTACCTGATGAGCTTTGAGGGTATATATATGAGACTTCGCATCTATTCACATCTTTCTGGGTTGCACTATACTGTTTGATATATATATGTTGTCTTAGGCAGAATGCATATCTAACGTTTAAGGCAAATTTCCACTCTAGGTAGAATGCATGTCTAAGTAGAATGGATTTTTTCTCACAACGCTCTCTTAATTAGAATGCGTGTCTAATGCAGCCTAGGTGCAGGCTGTGATGCTACTTACTGCCATGAATAATTCTACACAAAGCTGATTTCATCAAAATCAACATGACTTGTAGATACACCACCTGATTTGTCAGGGATTTCTTGCAAGGTAAAGGCTTGTGACTCTGCTAGATGTATATGTTCTTCACATTCTGTGGAGAGTCACATGGAGGACACCATTGTTGCTAAGGCCTATCTTTGTGTCAAGGAGAGTGTTTGAGTATGTTTCCATTTGCTTATGATATTTTATACTTAAAAAATTACACAAACAGGGTATTTTCAATTTGAAATACAATTTGTTTTTTGATTGCTGAGCACAAAATTCTAGCCTTAATTGATGGAAGTAATAGGCACCGTATATTTCTTAGTTTATATTTCCTTTTATTCTATTTTTAATACTTATTAAATATATACAAAGTTCTAGTTACAAGTGTTTTGCAGTAGATTGCTCTAATATATTTTTTACAAGATATTTAGTGGATTTAGTTTTTTGGACTCCTTGTTCCTATGCAGCTTCATGAATTTTCTGCAAAAGCTATAGTGAATTTTGTAAAGGAAGCATTTCGTCTCCTTCGGCCTGGAGGCATGCCAGCTTTGACGGATAATTTGGTATATAATATAGCGTGATCATATATTTTTTTAGCTTTAAGTTCCTATAATAAACACTCATGTTATTATTTTTGCCTTCTGCAGCCGAAGTCTAAGGTCCTAGAGTAGTGTCCCAGCTTTTCTTCTGACCTTAGCTTCTTATGCTACATTTTTCTTATGATCTGATTCTTCTTCTGCATGAGTCTTAGTATGCTTTGTTAGCACTTGTTATTAATAATTTTGAAGTTTGCATTAGTTATTGGTTGCTTTGGTGGTTTAATTGGCACAGGAGGGTCTTGTGGAGACAAGGGGAAATTATGTGGAGGAAGACTCTCACGAAGGGTAATCTAAATTAGGCATGTTCTTGCCTTCTTACTTTCCAAGGTTTGATTTGTATTTGTATAGGATGAATATGATAGTCTATGTTCATTAAATATATAGTACGATAGATAGGCTACTTGTGGATGAAGTAGCATATGTTTCTTCACTTTGGCAAACAATGTTATAATTTTGCACTTTAGTTGCTAGTTATAAGTTATTTCAATTTTTTGTTATGGTTGTCTCTTGATGATTAAGTAGCATCTTATTAGAATGATAACTATACAAGGCCTCTTATGCAAGCCTCGAATTGTCGATTATGTATGGAAACTTATAAAGTAGATGAAGTATAAAACAATTTAATAATATTCATTATTAAAACAATTTAATAATGAATATTCAATGTATTAAATATTATAGGAAAAATACAAACAAGCCTTCTGGTCTTTGTGAAAGTAAACAGGGTGGCCCCTGTAAAACTACTAATAAATTTCAATTTACTTATCCTGAACATTCAACAGATTTTGTAGTTGTGGTGTTAAAAATACCGCTAAACCAGCAGGTGAATTGTCTAAAAAATCAGCCCATGGCAGAAATGATTTAACTGAGGATTTTTTTTATCTATTTTTAGTTTATTTACCAATGTTAATATTCACTCTGAGAAATGGTTTTCAATATCATGTGTTGGTATCGTGTGTTGGGTTGCTAATGGGTTATTTTTTGTGTTTTTGTGTGCAGTGCAGAAAATTTAGTGAAATATCATCAATGGTTTCAGATGTGGTTGCTTGGACTCTTAGCCCAGGTTATTTTATTAGCCTTTATTGGATTTACTACAAAATATTGTAAGTCATATCTGTTGATAGTGATGGAATGAATAATAGTTCTGTAACTTAATGGTGTGTGATTATTGACCATGTTATTTAGTTGGAGTGGTATTAAAATTTCCATGGCATGGAGCTAAGAGAGTTAGTTTAGGACCACGGGTGTAATGATGTTGGTACTGTTATATCTTCTTTCAATTCAATCTCGCAGTAGTAGAGGCATATACCAAAGTGCTTTATGCTATTATTTGAAATAAAGTAGCTTCTCTCCTTTCAAGTTCTTATTTTAAATTGCAGCAAGGGTTGTTGTCCGAACAGGTTGCTTGGTATATTCTTGTTTGCATTTTAAAATTTATAGCAGGAACAGATCAATGCTCGAAAAAACTTCTACCACATAAAATTGATTCTGTCCTAATATATTTTTTTTAATTTAAATTTTTTGTTTAACAATAGAAAAGGCTGCAATAATGTTTAATTTTTTGCTTCCCGATTTCCTGCAGAGGTTGCCCTGTCTTGGTTGGTGATTTTGTGACTGCTGATTCGTAAGTTCTACTTGGATATACCCCACCTGTAAGTCTGTTATGTTCAGTTATCCCACTTCAGTCAGGGTGTCTTCCTTATAAAAATCATCTAAGGAACAAAGTTTTTTTTGTCAAAATCTAAGGAACAAAGTTTTAACAAGTAAAAAAGGTACCACCCCGCAGCTTATAGTAGTTAATTGTTAGAAGATGCCATGCCTGCCCTTTAATTTTTCTCTAATTCCATGTTAAAATGGCTAATTTCATGGAAGGGACCATGACATATTAGGATTTTTTTTATCAGCATGCTATGAGAAAAGCAAGGGGTAGCGGAGGGCGTTTTGCAAAACAAAAAAAAAAAACTAAAGTTGCTGCTTCTAACCACTCGAGCAAGGAATTTGTAGTAATTTTTCTTAAAATTCAGTTGTAGATTTTCTATAATTATTATTATTATTATTATTATTATTATTATTATTATTATTATTATTATTATTATCTCTGTATTATTGGTAAATTATTGTATATTTATTGAAACGTATGTGTTGTATCTTTGGGTATTTTTCTCTGTTTTTGAAGGGGAAATTTTATTTGATGGGGCTTGTAAAGTTTAAGTCATACATATTAGTAACATTTTTTATATGTTACTAATGTACTCTAAAGTGTTGCTAAACGCTTTTTGTAACATAGGCTTCATATTACTATATTTACCAAAATGTTACTAAATCCATAGTTATCAATCCCGGATAGCGGCGCAGAGCGTCGGAGCGGGATAGCGGAATAGCGGGTAGCGGGATGACCGCTATTCTAAAATTTTATACGTATATATTAAATAATTGATACTACATATTTAAATGCTAAAAAATTGAAAAAACACTCAAAATTCATAATTAATAATAAAAAGTCATAGTACTTAAACAAAACATGGAAGTAGATAGCAACAAAAGTCAAACAAACAAAGAAGTTCAAGCATCTAAGGCATAAAGCCCTAAACTAACTAAAGTACTAAACTATAAAATTCAAATAGAATCATCTTCTTCAAGATTTTCATCTTCTTCTTCTTTTTCACTCTCACTACTATTAAAATTGAAGAACTCTTCCTCATCTTCAGTGGTTTCTTCTTCTTCTTCTTCTTCTTCAACTACTTCAACTACTTCCTTTCCCTTTCCCTTTGCCTTTGCCTTTCCCTTTCCCTTCCTAGATGATGAAGGTGCAGCTCCCTTCTCCTTCTCCAATCTTGCTTGCCGCCTAGTGTATGTTAAAGGTTCACCAGCCCCACTTGCATTAGCAACATCTTTCCAAGTCAAAGTGTCATCCTCAAAAACCAAATCATCTTCAGCATCTTCACCCATTTCTCCCACCAACCACTCATTGCTATCATCAATGTCTCTTAAGACAATAGGATCAATTGTATCACGACACTCAAAACGTTCTTTAAGAGCTTGGTTATATTTAATAAAAACCAAGTCTTGCAACTTTTGGTGCTCAAGCCTACTTCTCTTCTTCGAGTGAATCTACATATTAATTTTTAAAATATGAATGTTAGTTTCATAATCATTATAGAAAACTCTAACCTCAAACTTACACCATTTCATATTAACTTACATGCTCAAAAATACTCCAATTACGCTCACATCCTGACGAACTACAAGTCAAACTGAGTATTTTAATGGCAAGATTTTGCAAATGTGGTGTTCTTACTCCATATATCCTCCACCACTCAGCTGTAATGACATGGTTATAATATATGCATTAGTATTTACTCAAATTGTTATGTAATCAAATTTATTAGAATTTAGAAATGAAATTTCACATACCAGGAGCAACTGTAGTCCTTTGCCTTACTGCTGAAGCCATCCCAAAGACACTTCCAGCCCTCTTATAAATTGCCAACTCACTGAAAATCTTATCTATGATTTCTGCATTTTCACTAAGTCTCTCAATACATTTATAAAGTCCTTCACTCACTTCGCCATCATTCTCAATGTTCGGATTGCTATAATAGAACTCAGGATTTAGATAATATCCTGCTGCATGCAAAGGATGATGGAGTTGGCACTCCCATCTTCGATCAATGATTGCAAAAATTTCTCTATACTTGTCTTCATTGCCATTGAAAGCTTTTTGAATTGCCTCTTTCGCCCTATCCATTGCTTCATAAATGTAACCCATTGTAGGTCTTTTTTCATTATCAACCAGCCTCAACACACGTACAAGAGGCCCCATAGCCTTCAGGGTGTACACAACATCATTCCAAAAAGATGGCATAAGAACAACGTCAACTGCCCTCTTCTCCTTAGGATCTTTAGCTGCCTTAGAATTCAGCCATTCATCTGAAGTGAACATCCTTCTAAGATTGGCTTTCTGTTTATGCAGTCTTTGCAAAGTAAGGAAGGTGGTAGCAAACCTTGTGACTCCATGTCTAACCAGCTCTGACTTGTTTGTGAACTTCCTCATAGTGTTCAAAGCCAGGGAATGGTTGTAAATGTAGCCTACGAGCTTGATGCCTCTTTCGATGGCCTTTTTAACTCTAGCAATTTTTCCAATATCTTCTAGCATCAAGTCTAGACAATGAGCCGCACATGGAGTCCAAAATAATTTTTCTCTCCTGGTTTGTAAAAGTTTACCGGCCATAACATAATTACTTCCATTGTCCGTGACAACTTGCACAACATGTTTCTCTCCAATCTCCTCCACAAAGCTATCCAACAGATCAAATATTCTAGGCCCAGTCTTCATGTATGAAGAAGCATCAATACTCTTTACAAACATTGATCCTAATGAACAATTTACCAACAAATTGATCAATGTCCTACCCTTCCTATCCGTCCAACCATCTGACATAATTGAACAACCATATCTCATCCGTTCCTCCTCATGACCCTTCAACAATTCTTTTGTATATTCTAGCTCCTTTTTCACAAGGGGAACTCTCATCTCATGATAGCTTGGAACCTTTAGATGAGGTCCATAGTTTCCAATGGCATGAACCATTTGTATAAAACTCTTTGATCGCACAATGTTAAAAGGTATTCCATTCCTGCAAAAGCATCTAGCAATGTATTGAATGGTTCTTGCTCTTGCTTCCTTCTCACAAGCATCATTTATGCTTGTTTGCCTCTTTGCTTTACCCAATTGGATAGTTTCTTCTGGCCTTTTTAAGAGCATTAAATCCATTGGCCCTTTAACATTAGTCTTCTTGGCAGCAGTGGCTGGAGTTGATGCTATAGGCCTCTTTCCCCTTCGAAGCCTTGTAATCTCTTCAACCTCATCTTCCTCATCTTGATCTTCATGTAACTCCTCAGCGTACATTTCTTTTGCCCCTTTTTTCTCCTCAAATGCTGCCTTCAATATTAATTTCACATCCTCTGGGGTTTTCCTACAAGCATTTACATCTCCCCTCATTCCCATTTGGTGCTTCTTAGCTCTAGTAATGCTCCACTAGTAGTTTTCAGACAAAAATCACAGGTGACATTCTTCTTGTTGTTTTTATCTTTCAAACTATTCCACTTCCATCCTATATCAATATTATCCCCAGTAGGCTTAAACAGTGGAGCACAAGAAGACACTGATGCTGAAGTAGGTGTTGTAGTTGGTTGTTGGGTATCTGGTTCGGTTTGTTGTTGGGAGGAAGTAGCCATAGCTATTTCAAAAAACAGAACAAAGGGGCAGAGCCAGAAACTGTTTCTGTTAGCAACAGAAAAAAAAACGAAAAAAAAAAAAACAAAATAGAGTTGCTGCCTTGCTGGACAGTGAGCAGAGAAGAGAAGGAGAGGAGAAAAGCTTAGTTAAAGAAGAGGGAGAGGAGGAAGAGGAGAAAGATGGTCCAACCTGCTAACAGTGAGCAGGAAGAAAACCGCAACAGAGGAGGAAGAAGACCGATCTCCGACGTGGTTGAACGGCGGTGGTCGCCGGTCGATGGTGGTCGCCGGTCGCGGGACTCCCTGCAGTGCTCTGGTCGCTGCTGGTTTGCTGGAGGCTGTGAGCAGAAGGAGCAAGGAGGAGATCGATCAATGAGTAGGGTTTCTCCCTTTTTTCTGATTTTGAAGACTGTTTGGTCAAAAACCCATTTTTGCCCTTAATTAGTGACCTTCAACGGCTCAATCTTGAGGGTTTTTTGGTCTTTTTGGATCCGCGAACAGATGGCGTCCGCAACAGCCGCGATAGCGCTCCGCGATCCCGCTCCGCCATCTCCGCAACAGTGAACTGCGACGTAGCATCGCGGCCGTAGCGGCCGAGTCCCGCGACGCCACGCCACGCCGCGATAGCGCCGCTATTTGGCGCTATTGACAACTATGACTAAATCTAAATGGTAACATTTTTTTTTTATGATTTAGCAACATTTTAACTAAATCCTAAGTATGTTGTAGTTGGTAGAGACAAAAGGAAAGTGGGTGAACTTCTGAAAGGAAGTTGGTGAGACTGACTTTGGAAATTGAATTATCATGTAAACTTCTACCCGGGACTTGATAAGACTCATTTCGAAACTTGAGGAATGTAGAGTTATCTGTTAGCTGTAATTTTAAGTCTGCTACAACTATGTGGGGTCTGTTCCTATTCATTTCACTTCATCTTCGCCTTCTTTCTTTGCACCATGGAAACAGGTCAGTCACTCTCTCTATCTCCTGATTTTCATGTAAAATTCTATATTTATATATGTATGTGATAGTGATGTTGCCATGTTGGAATGTTGTGCTTTGCTTATTTGTGTTTATCTTATTGTGTAAGTGTTTATACATAATATATGTAGAGTTTAACTCCATAAACTCTTTGATATAGAAATAATTTATACATAATCTCTTACATGATAAGTGTTTATCGATATGCTTTTAAATAAATTGTTCATCCAAATGCATTATCAATAACTTCCATCTCTTTTGATATATAGCTTATTAGTTTAACAATACGAAAAGTCAATAACACGACAACATGCACACCATTTCCCCTTAGATAGTAAAATTTCAACATCTCCACCATCTATTACTAGGATTAGGGTCCTTTATTTTTTTTCTCATCATTTCTTTTATTATTATGTTTTTGGAGAAAATAAATGACATAAATACGATACATATATAGTTGTGAGTCATTTATTCCATTTATCCCCCAAAAATTGCTTTTGCTAGAATGATTCTATCAGATTGCAAAGTTATTGGTTCTTCCTTTTCTATATGAGAAATGTTATATCCTCTTACTACTTCATAAAGTAAGAAAGAAAATACAACTAATATCTTGAAAATATAAAAAATAGAAAGGATTTGTAAAAATAAAAAGTAAAAAAATTTAGAATTATTCTTTCTAGACTTACTTGTTCCCGCGTGAGAAGGGAGCTCGTTTACTTGCTAAATTTGCTTGATTGTATTTGGGTAGAGGAGACCCCTTCCTGTAACGCTGCAGTTGGGCATATGATGTCTTGCCTAGCTCTTTTCCTTGATTTAATATAACTCATTTTGGTGTGAAAAAAAAAAAGAAAAAGTCCTCCCCTCATGTGTCACTTTTTCACAAAATTTTCTTCTCTCCCAAAACCATCACATCTTTTTAATTTTCTCTTTTTTTATAATACCAAATTATAAAAATTTACTGATAAAAAAAGAAAGCTCCACCCCACACGTGTCACTTTTTCACAAAAAATTTTCCTCCCAAAACCAACCTATCATTTCTATTTTTTCACATTTTTTATAACATTATAAAAAAATATTAAATTTTATTTCCAATAAAAAATAATGTTTCATTAGAAGATTAAATCATGTTTTTTTCCGGTACATTTTAAGGTTGCAAATATTTTTTAAATTTGTAATTTTTCATTTTACTTTTACTTTTTATAAATAAAATAGTGTTTGCTTATAGGTTTCATTCATATATATTGTTCTTGTACACATTAAGATTATAAATTTATTAAATTATTTATCAATATCATAGTGTTTATTTACGAGTTTTATTCATATATTTTTTGTTCCCGTAAACTTTTAATTTGTAATTTTTTTAATTTCATTTTTATAAATAAAATAATATTTGTTTATAGTTTTCATGCACGTCACATCACTATTTTCTCTCAATTTTTTTATAATAACAATAACAATAACAATTATTATAAAGAAATATTATAATAATTAAAAAATATTTAATTTTATTTCTAATAAATAAAGTAATATTTATTCAGAGGTTTTATTCATGTTTTTTTTTTGTTTTCGAGCACATAAAAGTTGCATCGAGGGTGTAGGAAATTGGGTTGGGGTTTATTTGTTTTGAATTTTTTTGATATTTTATATTGATATTTATAAATTTTTTATAAAAAAATAGTATTTGGTTATAGGTTTCATTCACATATTTTGTTCTTGTACACTTTAAGATTGTAAATTTATTAATTTTTTTATCAATATCGTAATGCTTGTTTACGAGTTTTATTTATATTTTTTGTTCTTGTAAACCTTCAATTTGCAAAATTTTTTTAATTTTATTTTTATAAATAAAATAGTTCTTGATTATAGCTTGTATTCACGTTTTTTTTATTTCCTATACACTTTAAGGTTGCAATTTTTTAATTTTTTTTATCAATAGCGTAGTTTTTGCTTATTTCTTATTCTTTTTGTTTGTATAAACTTTCACATGATAAAATTATTTTTTTCAATTTTACTTTTTATAAATAAAATAGTATTTGCTTACAGTTTTCATTCATGTCACATCATTATTGAGACTGTTTGTTATTGGTTACTAGTATTGATAGCCCGCGCAATGCACGGGCTAGGTAATTGTATTTGTAGCAAAATGCTGGTGTTATCTAATTAAAAAAATTAGTCATATTGGTTGCATATAAAATGAGAGCTAATAGATATATAAGTTAAATTCAGATCCAGAAACATTCACAACCATGAAAAACTTCACAGTCATATTGTGGAATCGTCTCGCTATTCATGAAAATTGAGTCTTCTAACTCCAGAATCAGTCACAACAGTGATAAATTTCACACCGCCAGTGTGAAAGAGTAAACATATCCACGAAATCTGTGAAAATTTTCACAATGGTAGTGTGAAAGCGTCAGGCCTATCCGTGAAAATGGAAGTTGTCATTCCAGAACTACTCACAATTGTAAAGCATTTCACACCGCGGGTGTGAATCCGTTAGACCTCACGGAATGAACTTATGAATACAGAACCGTTCACAACTGTAAAAAAATTCACAGCACGGATGTGAATCCGTCAGACCTGAGGGAAACGAACTTCTGCATCAGCCTCGTTCACAATTGTGAAAAAATTCACACCGATATCGTGAAAGTGTCAGAGACAATTTGCGAAAATACAACCTTCCCCTCATCACATTATACGGAAGGTGTAGAAAACTTAAGAATATTAGGAAATAATTTATTCATTATGAGTTCACCCAACCTTCCCAATCATCATATTTGCCATAATTTGGGTCTAAATTGTTAGTTATGTGAATGTGAATAACATGTTATTCACAATTTTATACAAAAAAAAAGTATATGTAGAATGCTTCAAAATTTAATTATATCACCACGCTTTGGATTACAACCACAAAAAAAAAATAGAAATACAGTGATAGAGCTATCACATATTTTCAAAGACTTCCTTGTACTCAACATTTATTGTAGTTGAACATATCCTTCCATCGTCATCCAAAATCAATATTTTTAGACCTTTTCTTGATTTGACTCTGCAGATAGCAACATAGAGTTGTCCATGTGTAAAAACAGGCCGAGGAAGATACAAACCAACCTTTGAAAGGGATTGTCCTTGACTCTTGTTAATTGTCATTCCAAAACATAAACACAATGAAAATTGTCTTCTTTGAAACATGAATGGAAATGATGGATCAGAAGGTACCAAATCCATCCTTGGAATCAAAATCCTGTCCCCAATATTCTTTCCAGTAAGGATTGTTGCCGTGATGATGTTTTTTCCTAAATCATTCACTTGCAACCTTGTTCCATTGCACAATGAATTTGCTTGGTCAATGTTTCTCATAAGCATCACAGGTACTCCAACCTGTAGTCTCAACCGATGATTTGGAATACTAGAACACTTGATGTCATTCAAAAATTCTGATGTAAACCATCCAGCTTCAATATCATCATTCTGATCTGAATGGAAAGGTGTATCAGAACTCAAATACTTTTTCTCATCTCCAGGAATCAAAGATAGCAACAAATCATTAACTTGTTCAACACTTTCTAAAGTAGGAGCAAGTATTGCTCGATCTTCAAAAAAATTTGGCATTTTTATATTTTGTTGTATCTTAGGATAGACAAAATCAATCAATGAGAGTAATGGGTTTTCATTGTCTGTAATCAATAAATCTTTTGGTATATCAATATCAGTCTCACCATTTTCATCTGCTTCCATGTGACCATCTCCAACTTGAAGTATTCAATCAGCAAATTGTTTAATTTCCTTGGCAGTGTCATCTATTCTTGCAGTAGTTAATCTCATGTTTTGAGTCAATTTCAAAACTTTGCAAGATTTCCAAATCTCAGAAGAGTTGATGGTTGCTTGGACAATATCATTCCTTGAGGCTTTCTAATCACTGGCAAAATCTGTCTGAAATCTCCACCAAATACAATAGTTTTCCCACCAAATGATTTTTTATTGTTTTCTGGACACTTTAATTTCATCAAGTCTCTTAAAGTGCGATCAAGTGCCTCAAAATAAACTCTATTCATCATTGGAGTTTCATCCCAAATAATTAATTTGGTCTCAATCAACAATTTTGCACGAAGACTGCCTTGACAAATGTTGCAAGTTGATTCCTCATTGATTACTAATGGAATACAAAAAGTCGAATGTGCAGTCTTACCTCCAGGCAACAGCAAAGATGCAATGCCACTGGAAGCAACATTGAGAACAATCATTCGTTGTGATTGAAGAGCATCGGACAATGTATTCCAAAGGAATGTCTTTCCAGTTCCACCATATCCATATAAAAAAAAGACTCATCCTGTATCAGATAACGCTGCATTCATGATACTGTGGTAAACACCTAGTTGTTCATCGGTCAACTTTTCCATAAAGGATGCATGATCGGTGAATACTTGAAACAATAATGAAAGGATGACAGATTAAAAGCTAACCTGAGTTACAACCACTACCATGTTCAGTTTCGGCATCAAGTTAATCAAAATTTAATTTTGTTTGCCCCAGTGAATGGAGTACATGGACCCTGTCTGACATGTTTATGCTTATGTCCTTGGTACTGAGATGAAGGATTAAGTATTTCAGACTGCCCTGAAAATTCATGTCAAGTAAAATGAATAATAAATTTATTTACTCATTTTGTATCTAATATCCAAATTGAGAATATTCATGTTTCATAAGGACAAAAATCATTATCTAGCAAAACTGGATTGTAACCACCTAAACTACTATGCTCCTTAAATTTTATCGTGCTTACTTTATTGAACTAAATGTAACACTATATAAGTTAAATAGAACATAAGAATGACATGAATAGAATGTTTAGTCACATAATAGTTCTCTTAAAATTTAAAAAGAAGAAAAATAAAGGCTAGTATATTAACAAAAATGACTAAAACTATAAGTAAATTCACTTAATAAATATCTAATGAGCTTGATGAGAGACGAAATATACTTGTAGATGTAGTGGGTTCAATGAAGCTCCTTGGTCTCTTTGAATTATGTTTTTTGGGAACATTCTGACTATCAGTTAAACCTTCTACGTTAGGTTGAACTCGTTCATTCCCTTGCAAATTAATTTAACAAATGAACCATAATCAAATTGACATAAACAATTAAAATAGTCATTGAACGTGACATACAAATACAAAGGTAATTGTCTTGTGTTGCAGGGTTGATAATTGTTGCAATAGGAGATGAAGGGGGATGGCACAATGTTTGATTGTCTGATTAAAGTTGGTTTGTTTGAGATATTTTTCCAACCACTGTGAACTGACAAACTATAACTTTCTCCTGCATTGGCTTTGTTCAATGTTTCACACATAAACTAAATAAAAAAAAAGTATACATCAATCAAGCTGAAGACTTTCATATACATAATGAAATAAGATAATAAATCTGTAAAAATAATTAAAAATTAAATAAAATTCAACCTGAAGGAGATAGGCATGCAGAGGATGGTATATTACTCTTATGTCTCTTTGAAGTAATAGCTTTGTAACCATTTAGGCTACCAGTCAAACCTATTGAAGTGTGTCTACCTCTTGCATTCACTGTTTTGAGAAATAGAAATTGGAAGTTATGATTGAATTCATATATCACTTTGATGAGTACAAAACAGACGAAATAAAAACATAAAAGCATCTAGAACATTCCAAGTCAATATACAAATAAAAACCCAGATACACACATAAAGTTGGAGAAACTTATCATTAGACAATATTGATAATGGAGCTCTATTGGGACCTCTCACATTAGAGGTAAGTATCTGAGGTTGTGACCCACTTGGAGAAACATTTTCATCCAATGGAGATGAAAGTACAGAATGACTGGTAATGGACTTGTGAAGAGATTTGTTGGTTTCTTTTTTTCCAGCATTTTCATCTTCCTTTTTCTTCTTGCAAGTTGATGTGGTGTTGCATCCATTTTGCAACAGTTATATTCTAAGCCAGCTATTTTCCTTCATTCACCTCTTCTTGGGTGCCCTTCTTCTTGTATTAGATAAAAAACAGCTTTAAGAAGATGGTAAATTAGAACTCTTGAAACGAAACTTGAAATAATAAACTTTCCTATTATCCATTGTGTCTTTGGTCTCAGTTTTTCAGTTATTACTCTAAGTTGACTTTCGGATATTTTTCACACAATTACAAACTGTGTAAAGCCCAAGTCTTTATTTCCATCAGTAGAAAAAATTAAACTTACGAAAATACCTTTCAATTTGCATTTTAGTAATATAAATTACAACTATAAATACAATCCTCTTTAAAAATGACTTTTTATGCTTGTTCTACCTTTTTAAAGTTTATATTTAGTTTATAATGTTTTGTTCTTCCAGCATTGTCTATTAGTTAATTAATATATATATATATATGATGTTATTAAAAATGAAACTTCATGGGTATAACTGTTGTTGATATAATATTCTTTCTGTCTTGTACATTACATTGAATTATTGAAGCAGCATGTAAGTGTTCACTGCTTATTAAAATATTCGAGTGTGGTCAATTATAAATAGAAGAACCATTTGACAGATAAAAGTGCAGAACTACTTGATTCTCATAAATCTTGATCATCATAGTCATAACTACAAAGTCTATACTGTCAGATTCTTACCAAAGTATTGATCAAAAAAATGATTCTTGCCAAAGTAAACATGACTGCATCAGTACTTGATTATCATAAATCAAAATGACCATTTGACAGGGAAAAGTTCATCATATCTAAAAAGTTCAACAGACTAAAACAGAAAGATAATTTAACTATTTAATATCATAATTGAGACATTAAAATATTGGTCTAACATTTCCTAACATTCACTACATTGCGATTTCCAGGCACAAACTCAAAGAGAACTTCATCTCCATTGACTAATCCATTCACCCTACAAAATATCTTCCATCCTTTGCCAATCCTGATTCTCCTTTTAGGCACTTTGCGAATTAGGAGATAGCATTCAGTTACAATAACAGTAGGACAACGAAGTTGTAAGTTATTAAACCGGGAATTCCACAGAAAGTCATCAAAATCCCTAGGCAAATACTACAAACATGTAAAGGAGCAATCAATAGATATTTTATTCATAAGTATCTAATCTAATTCCAAATAAATGAAAAAATAGTAACAATAACACTGACCAATTGACTCCCAGTAGCTTTGTATTGAGTCAGACTAATCTTGAACACACGTGGGTTTACAGTGGATCTGGTGACTCTCCTAGAGCAATCAGGCATGGAAGTTCTTGCTTGGTGACTAACAGGTTCTCTGCTTTTGTTGACACTCCTAGATTGTTGACATGTATATCTGGTAGCTCTCTTTTTATGCCTTTAGATTTATTTACTTAGTTCTTACTTCTTATTAATTCTTAATTCTTTATTGTTTATAACTACAACAAAAAAAAAATTAAAGTTAATATTGTAATTTTAATTTTAATATCATGTATAACTAAGTTTTGATGAGTGTATGAAATTAATTTCTAATTTGTATTAAAATAAAATTAATTTCTAATTAAGAACTTTTTCTTTGCTTACTTGATTTGATTAATTCAGCATTCGAAATATAATTCTAATTCTAAATCAAATATAGTATGATTTCTTGAAATCTATGTCCATGTTTTACAAAAGTGGACACAGACTGTGTCCAGAGTACATCTCATATTAAACACATCAAATATATAATCCAGATCAAGGATAATAATAATAATAATAATAATAATAATAATAATAATAATAATATAAAAGTTCATAGTTCATAAACCATAGCCCACATAGTTCATACATAACATAAAGACAAAAAGTTGACCATCAAACACTCTACAGCTATAGGAGATTCAACATTTCTACAAAAGTTCTTCCCTAAATAACCATCCAATCCAAGAAGACAACATTGCGGGTTACAAACACAGTACACAACAACAGAAATAAAAATGAAGCTAGTCAAACAAACCACCTGCAAAGTAGCCAAAATACCAACATCACAAAATGCAAATTTTCACAACAACACTCCCATGTGTCCTCTAATTCCTCATTCTTTCTCTATCTTAATGGTCTTCTTCAACATCTTGATAGGAACATCAAAGTCAATTGTGTTTCCAGTAGGAGAGACCCTTTTGAGAGGAGTGAGGTTGTCATCATCAGTAGACAAATCAATTGGTGTCTCACTTGTAGAACCATAAGTTGAAGACAACGATATGGGAGTATTGTGCTCCTCCAAATCAGACATAGAAACATTCTTGATAGGAGTGATGCCCTTATCATTAGACAGCAGAGAAACCCCCTCTCTAGCAACTTTAACCTCATTTCCTAACATCTCAGTAGGGGGACCAACCAATCTTCACATTGGTCATGTCATTGGGCTTGGACAACATACTTGACCCCTCTCAAGCACCTTCCAACTCAGTAAATTGCATTTGAACTGAGGGGTGAAACTCAAGAACAGCTAATGCAAACTTTGGCATCAAATCCTACCACCACCAAATGACCAATGAATTAGACTATTCATTTCAAACAAAATCTAACAAAGAATATCAAAGGCATGGCAGAACCTACATTACAAACCTAAGAGATATAAAAAAAGGTATTAAAAAAACATAAGCAAACTACGTTACAAACCTCAGAGATAGCAATGGCAGAACCATCAATCATTTTACCCTTCCCATGACGCACACAACCATTGTGAGAGGCACCAACCTGGTACATCAAAGAATTTGCTCAGTTTATTTAACTAACAAACAAAATAATAAAAAGAACATGGCTCAAGCTAAAATAAATTTAACTCAATTACACGCGAAAATAAAATTAGACATTAAATGTGAAAACAAAATTAGACATTAGACATTAAAATATATTACCAAAGACTTGGGCATCATCTCCTTGAATTCGTTGATGATTGAAACTTCACTGCAGATCTTTTTGACACGGAATGATTGTTCAAATTAGGATTTTGTCTGAACTTTGTACTCAACTTTAAATAGGAATGACTTTTCCAACAAACCAAATATCTCACTTGGAATGGCATGGTTTCCCGAAATTTGTAAAACATACATCAAAATATAGAAGTTATCAATGAAATCAAATCAAATCACATCTACAAAACATACATGTGATACAACTAAAAATCAAATAAAAATTGTAACTACATAAAAAAAAAGCACAAAAATAATAACACAAACTTTGTCCTCAGCTTCAAACAATTCTAAAGCTGTCTTGTTCAACAGTGCTACACCATCTTTTTCAAAAATCACAAAAGTAGCATTCCC
The DNA here is from genome assembly GCA_030159175.1 of Glycyrrhiza uralensis. Lineage (NCBI taxonomy): Eukaryota > Viridiplantae > Streptophyta > Magnoliopsida > Fabales > Fabaceae > Glycyrrhiza > Glycyrrhiza uralensis. The sequence goes on along the minus strand of BRZY01000002.1, from coordinate 55,483,906 downwards.
AGTTCCATCATGCACCCTAACCTTGATGCAGTACCTAGTGTTTCAAACATATAACACATACAATAGTTCAAATTTAAATTCAGTTCAAAAAGGATAAATTTATAAATTGACTCGATATTTATAGGATCGAGCAATCAAACATCAAGCATAATGAAACAACAATATTACCTTGGAAACACCTTGATGACATGTTTATAGCATTTCTCACAGAAGTACATATTTGAGTTAGGAAAAACAGCCTTTGAGCAGATGCAGGTAGTATACCACCAAGGTGATCCAGTGACTATTTCTTTCACAGTAGCAAAAACCACAAATGTTGCTGCCTACATCCACATTTTAACTTTAATAAGTTTAAGGAAAACCATGATTACATTTTACAGTAAACCATAACCATTACTTTCTTTATCATTATAAACTTAAAACATTAATTTTTTTGATTTTTGCTATATCTCCTTGCAATTTTTCAACCCCTCAATAGTATTCCTTGGTGTCAACTCTAGGAATTCTTCCTCCATAGAAATTTTTCCAGTTTCTTCTAACTGAGTAAGCCCTTGACTTAGTGATTCAGTTGTGACAGCCATCCTTTATACATTGAAGACATTCAGTTAGTAAAACTTTGGCGATAGAGCTACTAACAAAAGATGTTTAATATAATCATTACCTTTGCCTAAGTTTGGCAACAGCATCACAGGTTGGATTAAAGAGTATCTTTATACAACTCGTGCAATTTTGCAAATGATTCTTATCTACACCAAATAAACAACAAAGAGAAACATACCAATAACATACCAATAACTTTGCCTAAGTTTGGATCCGTTCCTCTCGTACTCTCTTTCACTACCAACTCCAGTCAACATACCAATAACATCTACACATTAAGCAAACCATTTGAAAAAATAAACCGATTTAACTTTAAACTATTCCAGAATGAATAAATAAATATAAATATTAATTTTAAACCTGCAAAATTATTACTATAGCCTGAATAAATTCTAATATAAATTTTGATTCTAATTCTAATATTAGATATAAAATAAATAGTATGTATAACATAATAACATAATAATGCAATAACAACAACTTACCAACCAAGAAGTCGGTGTCGAAACCGATACCAGTTATGTCTGAAATAGGAACTAATTCAAATCCATCACCAAGAACACGACCAATGTCCATGGGCTGCACCTCAGTACTAATCTGGAAATTCAACTTGTGTGAATGGTGGTTGGTCCTATAATCCCCAACATTAGCAGCAAACAGTGAGACCCTGAAAAGAATATACACTACCCTCCTTCACCAACTTCACAAACTTATACACTAAAGTCCTTTTCACAGATGCATGAATTCTGTCACCCTGAAACCAACAAAACAAATAATTAAATTAAATCTTGTAGTAGTTTAAACAGTTATTATGTTAATGCAAACCAAACACTACAAATCACATGCTCATCCATCAGCACCATTTCAATGGAAAATGGTATCTTGTGTTTTGTAAAGTCAGACACCACCCAAAGGCAAACAACTCTAGGTATTATGCTCCATGTCTCCCTTGAAGCAGAAATTTCAGAGATAGGGATAATAGGCAACACCATCGCCATTCCACTCAAGAAAATTGACTCTCTGTGTCAACAATTTCTCTCTTTCAAACAACAATGAACTTCTTAACTCTATTTGGCTTGCATCTTGAACCGAGACCTAGACCACAATATATAGGCAATACCATCCATGTGTAAGTATATTTTAAAATTTAAAAAAATTAAAAAATTTAAGAAAAATAACTAAAACAATTAACATCAGAATCAAATTATGGAAAATATTTATTGAACAAAGTGGAAAAGATATAGAAAAAATAGAAGAAATCTGAAAAAGGATGGATTTGTGTGTGAGTCCCAAAGCTTCATCGATCTTTATCTCCATCTTCTCCTGTCAATGGCGTCTGATCGAGGAGAAAAGCAAACGGCGATAAGACGTGTACCTCCTTCTTCTTCCTCTGACCTCCGAAAGCCATGCGTATATCCTTCATCTTCCAATTTGTGAGACAAAGTGTGATGGAGAAGTGTCACGATTGAGAAAGAAAAGGAAAATGAGTACACTGGGTTCACTCAATCGCAGGGCAAGTGGCCGAAATTTCACTCTTCAGTGGACAATAACCTTCCAGTCGCTACAGTTGCCCATGGTATCCACCGTAAACCGCCGAAGGGCTCCCCTCTCTGCTTGCTTGTGCATTAAATGTTTCCAGAGGGGTTAGGTGAAATGGTCAGTAAGCAATAAATGCAGTTAGTAGCTGTTAGTTGTGGTTTTTGATAAAGTTAACTTTTGAACATTTAAAATAAAAACCAATAGTTGGTCTGAATCTACATGGTTGGGCCAGCTGTATTCTAGACCTTCCCCAATGCCCCAATCTACCTAGGCAAACCATGTGTGTGTGGGTTTGTGTCTGTAGTGTGCTAGGTTTTTTTTTTGTTCAAAAGTCTATAGTGTGTTGTATGTGTGTGCAATTGTGATGTTTGTGTGTTAAGATTTGCTAATAGCCCATTTAAGGTAAATTTTGTGCGAAAGATTGCTGCTGAAGCTATTTATTGTAAGCATGCCACGTCAAAAAAAAGACCCAAAGAGTGATCTCCATGTGTAAACTATTGAGATTTTTAAAAAAAATACTTTATTTAAAGAAATAATTACTTTTAATGATTTTTTATCTGTTTGTTTTTGTTTTTAAAAATAATCAGAATCTAAAAATAATAAATTTTTTTGATTAAAATAAAAAATTATTTGGAGTTGCTTTTCAGAATTAATCTGATTTTAATAAAGAGAGAGGAGAGAAAATATTAAAAAAATAATTTTTAGGATTATAAACAAACAAATTAAATTTTACTTTACATAAAAATCTCTAAAAAATAACCACTAAATTATTTTACATAAAAATTAATTATTTTTTAATTTTTTAATCAATAACAAACTGATCCAATTATCTTTCAATTTTTTATAATAACAATCATTATAAACAAATATTATAATAATTAAAAAATATTTAATTTTATTTCTAATAAATAAAATAATATTTACTTAGAGGTTTTATTCATTTTTTTTTTGTTTTTGAGCATTTTAAAGTTGCATAAAGAGTGTAGGAAATTGGGATTGGGATTGGGATTTATTTGTTTTGAATTTCTTTTTATTTTATATTGATACTTATAAATTTTTTATAAATAAAATAGTGTTTGCTTATAAATTTCATTTACATATTTTGTTCTTGTACACTTTAAGATTGTAAATATATTAATTAATAATTAATTTTTTTTATCAATATCCTAGTGTTTGTTTACGAGTTTCATTCATATATTTTTTGTTCTTGTAAACTTTCAATTTGCAAAATTATTTTAATTTTATTTTTATAAATAAAATAGTTCTTGATTATAGGTTTTATTCACGTTTTTTAGTTCCTATGCACTTTCAGGTTGCAGTTCATTCTTATTCTTTTTGTTCATATAAGCTTTTAGATTGTAATTTTATTTTTAATTTTATTTTTTATAAATAAAATAGTGTTTGTTTATAGTTTTCATTCATGTCACATCATTATTTTCTCTCAATTTTTTTTATAATAACAATCATTATAAACAAATATTATAAAAATTAAAAAATATTTAATTTTATTTCTAATAAATTAAATAATATTTGTTTAGAAGTTTTATTCATGTTTTTTTTTGTTTTCTAGCACTTTAAAGTTGCATCAAGAGTGTAGGAAATTGGGATTTATTTGTTTTGATTTTTTATATTCTATATTGATACTTATAAAAGTGTTATAGTTTTTAAGTTTTCTTGAAAATTTGTAAAATAATAGTAACAACAAAATAGTTTTATTTTTCTTTTGTGAAGAAGAAAATAGTTTATAATCATCATGAAAAAATACTTTATAAGTAAAAGTGTTAAATTTCTTCTCATAATTATTCTTGTTGCGAATTGCTCATTACAAAAGAAAGGGGTAGTATTACGAAAGGTTTTTTTGGTCAAAATTACGAAAGCTTTTTTTTTTTGGGTCAACAAAATTAAGAAAGCTTACCGATCACTTGGGAGCAACACTGGAGATATGGGTCATTATCCATGGGCCACCCTGTGTGGCCAGCAACACGCGTAAGTTTGACTTTTTATATTCACACATACACCATTTGTTAAACACACACACACTAAAAACTAAAATGTCTAAACTACCCTCTCTTCACCCTCAACCATTGCACTATCCCTCACTTCTGCACAGCCATACACAGATCCGCCGCACAGCGTCGTAGTTCCGCGCCTCCGTCTTAGTTCCGCGGCTCCGTCGTACTTCCGCGCGTCCATCCCTTTCTTCTCCCTCGCATTACCTCGTCGTCGTTCTCCCTTGTAGAAGGTGGTTGTCTCCCTCACAGAGAGGAGTAGTTGCAGCGCCGTGACACCTCCGTCTTCACCTCCCGTGGAACTATTAATTCCGCGTATATAAAAAAGGCAGTGAAAAATACTCCGCGGAACTATTAGTTCTGCGAGTGCATTTTTTACGCGGAACTAATAGTTCCGCGCTCGATACGTATGTGCCGTTTTTTATATACGCGGAATTAATAGTTCCACGGGGTCCTTAAAACGCGAAAAATTTAACTCGCGATTTTACCTGACGACGGTGAGTTTTCTGTTCGGTTGTGCTGCCTGTAGATGCAAGGGAGACTCCTTTGCTTGTTGTTGGAGGGGATAGGGGTGAGTAGAGAAGGGAGAATGAAGAAATTTTTTTAAAAAGATGGATGAAGCAGAACGTGCGCGCGCGGAGAAGAAGAGCAGAGAGGGAAGAAGAAATGAAAGTGGGAAGAAGAAGAAATAAGTAAGGGTATTTTGGATATTTTAAAGGTGTGTATGTGTTATTAACAAATGGTGTATGTGCGGATATAAAAACTCGTAAGTTTTAGTTAAAAAATTTGTGAGCAGTTATTTCTCCCTACACCAACATCCTTTACTCCTTGCACCTATCTTTAAACATTTTTTAATTTTTTTTTTCAATAAACATTTTTTAATTAAAAAGATATAAATATTCTCACCCTAAAAAAAGAGCTATTTTTTTTTTGCAATTTCTGGACTTTTTGGAAATCAAACTTTCTAATATTTTGGAAATAGTATTTCCGGAAGTATTTTTTGAACGGTGACGGCTAGCGTGGACAATGGTCACGTATGGATCATCGGTGGAACACTTTTTCTCACCATTATTAGATTTAGTAAAGAAAAATCAAAGGCCTAGATGAATTAAGAAAAAAGTGAGAACACCAACATTAGCCCCACATAATCCTTCCCTTTCCCCCACCTTCCTCTCAGATCTGAACACTAACACTTGCGCATCACTTTTGTGCAGTCTTTCTTAGGGTTGGTAAAGTGGGCCAACCCGCTAAAAAACGGGGCGGGGCAGGCCAACCCGCCAAAAAAAGTGGGCTGGGGTACCCCAGCCCGCCCCGCCCCGCCCCGCTGGTGGGTTGGCGGGCCAACCCGCCAAAAAAAACGAAAAAAAAAAAGAAAATGAGTGTAAAAGCGGCGGGTTGGCCCGCCTAACCCGTCCAAAAATCCAAAAAAAGCACAAAAAAATAGAAAAAAAGAAAACGGGTTGGCCGCCAACCCGCCGGGCTAGCCCGTTTTGAACCCACCTTTGGGCGGGCCATAACGGGTTGCGGGTTGAAAACCCCAACCCGGCCCGCCGGGCCCAGCCCACATTGCCACCCCTAGTCTTTCTTCCCTAGCCGCTGCATTTCTAATTCTACTAATGCAACCATTCTTGATCGCTCCCTGTCCCTTGCGTTTGTGCAGTAAAGGAATGAGTAGAGGATTGCGTAAAATCTTGGAACTGCCATAAGAAAAGGAAGAACAACCTTATCCAAGCACAGAACAATCTCAGATCTGAACTCCTTTGGCGACGCGGCGAGGATCTGAATTCCTCCATATGATTTCTCTCATGCGTCGTTCGTTGGACATTCGATGACTGTCGTCGTTTGCTCCATCCTCTTGGTTTTCGCGTTGCCATCGACGAGTGTGATGTCTCCAACAACGACTGCTTCTGCTTCCGCGACGAGCTCCACTGGCATCCTCAGCCGTCGGAACGACGATGCTCTCGTTGGAGAAGTTTCTCGCCGTGGATTATGGAAGTGAACAGTGAGAAAGTGAGAGATGAGCGAGGGTATAGCAGAGATAGTATGTGGATAGATGTTATTGTTCTCATTTTTGTTTTCTAATAATCTCAGCCGTTGACTTTATCCAACGGCTTTATTTCACTAGTTCACCGGTGAACCACTTATGCACTCATCCACCTTAGACCGAACCTTTTGAACTCGGAAAGTTTGATTTCCTGTACAAAATATTTCGGATCTTTAGCTTCCGATACATAATAAAAAAAAAGGGTTTGGTGGGTCATTTCTCAAAGCTCTAACAGCTTCCTGATAATCTCGAACTAAATCCCTTAGCAATTCTCAATACTCATCATCATCGAACTAAACCCCTTAGCAATTCTCAATACTCATCATCATTATCGTTATCGTTATCATTATCATGACACACTAACTGAGTCTCGTTGGTTCCATCCAGTTATTGTGTGAAAAGAAGAAAATATATGAATGTTTTGATTTCGAGATTTTTTATTTAGAGGAATCGGTCTCTATTTCAATCTATATGCTGTTTTTCTTTCTTATTTATTTAAGCTGGTTTTTATTTTGTGTCTTGTTGATGTTACTTACTTGTGATGTATTTCCTTTTGTGAGAGTGGTGGACAATTATTATTTTTTGGATTGAAGTTATGTTTGAATTCACGTGGAGTATATCGGGGGCTTGGTATTAAGGGCATGGTTGTGGGAATCACTATTAAGTTCAGGAAGTTTCTGATGAAGGTTTGGTTTAATTGGAACGGGAATATGATTGTGGGCATTATGTTTATAATGAATGTAATGCGTCCAGCAATGGCAATTAGAGAATAGAAGAACTTCACTAATTCAACCCACTGGGGGGAGTTACTTGACCGATTCTGGGGATAACCCACATGATTTTACGAGGTAAGACATCGTAAAGGTGTGACCTTTGTGGTGGTTTCTTCCATTTGACTCTGAATCAGAAGAAGAGTGAAGGGATTGAAGAGAAAAAGGGAAGCGTTGTGCTGCAGCAAGAAACCCAATGGGGGTATTTATGTCTTTTTCATTACAAAATGGATTAAAGGTGGGAAGATTTTAAACGCAAGGAAACATGTTTGTTCAAAAAATCGTCTCAGCAACGGCTGAGTAATAGTGCCAGAACCGGGCTCATGTCCTTTCAGCTTGTGTCTCGTTGGAGATATATATCCTTGGACTCAGCGTAACCACTGGTTTCCTTTCTCCACAAATTCTCTCACGTTTGATTCTTGCACCCTTGAGGAGGAGCGTGTGTTGCAAAATCATACAATTTTTTTTCTTAAAAGTAATAGAATATTCATGGATCTGGGTGTCATCTTCATCGTCGGTGCCCTCCTCGTCTTTGCTTTCCCTCTAGCGTTGCTGAACGAGAAGATGAAAAAGGGGATTGTTATTTCTTCACGTCTTGTCTTGGGGAAGAAAACGCGGAGGGCAAATGGCTGCGAGTCTGCAACTCGTAAATGTGTGTGGTTATTTTTGTCCAAATAAAATCACCATGTTTTTCATATTTTGGTCTCTCTCTTGTCTGTCTCAAGTCAAACATCTCATTTTAATCTGTTTTTAAATTTTTTTCTTCAGTTTTTAATTATTTTTAAAAACTGAAACAAACAAAATTTATAAAAGTGATTGATTTTTGGCTTATTTGTACTTTTAGTCTTTTATGTATTTTTATTGTGCGAATTGAGTTCCTTCATTTTTAATTGTGTAAATTGAGTCCCTCATATTTTCATAATGTTACAATCAAGTCCCTCAGTCTAATTTTTGTCAATTTGTTAACGGAAAATGCTGACGTGGCACGGACTGAGACAAGTGGAATCTGAGTTGGCACTACGTGGCATCTGAGTTGACACTTAGTCGCTGACGTGGCAAACATGCGACATATGACATGTCATTTTTCACTGACATGGCACATAGCAGGCAGGAAAATGTGGGAGAAAATTAAAAATTGCATGACATGAGAATCGAACACATGTTTTGGCTGATACAAGACTCAACCGATGCCACTAGGTCAACTAGAATCCATGTATATTTGTGTAAACTAACTAAGATATATATTACAAAGTTAATTATTCTAAATAAATGAATTTATTAATATACTAATTTATATATATTCATTTTTTTTGTTACAATATATATATTCATTTTATTATTACATATTTATATATGAAGAGAGATCAAATTACACCGGTATAACTCTTGGGCGATGTTACACCGCTAATAACTATTCACCGGATAATTATATTAAAAAACTCACTGTTGGATTAAAAGATACTATCATGTAGATCATTCCTATAAAATTTCACATCAATCTAAAATCATTTGATGTGTCATTGAGATACATTAAGATTAATGTCTTTTAAAGTGTATGAATTTTGACATATCTCAATGACACATCAAATGATTTTAGATTAATGTGAAATTTTACAGGAATGATCTATATGATAATAACTTTTAATCTAACAGTGTGTTTTAGAATATAATTATCCGTTGAAGAGTTATTAGCGGTGTAATATTAACCAAAGTGTTACACTGGTGTAATTTGATCCCTCCTCTATATATATATCTTATTAATATATAAATTTATTAATATATCATTTATGAATACATTAACAAAATAATATTTGAAGTATATAAATAATAATGAACTATAATTAGAAAAAAATCTAATTATATATATTACAGTATTTTACTACATAATAGAAAATTTTTATTTTAATTACAAACTTTTGATAATTTATTTAATAAAATTTATTTTTAATAATTAAAATAAAAGTTTTCTATTATGCAGTACAATTTTTTAATATATATAATTAGATTTTCTTCTAATTTTTTTATTTAAATAAATCTAGAGCGAGACACTCTCTCATGCAAAGAATAAGGAGACCTACCAACCTCGGCAAGAATTTATTGTGGATTTTACGTATAGCCTACCAACAAGAGAATTGTTTTTTTATAATTTTAGTTCATTATTATCTATATACTCCATATATTATTTTATTAAAATATTAATAAATTTTCTATTAATACTTATATATTAATAAAATATATAAATATGCATTAATAAAATTAATATATATAAATTAGTATATTAATAAATTCATTTATTTAGAATAATCAACTTTGTAATATATATCTTAGTTAGTTTACACAAATATACCATGGATTCTAGTTGGCCTAGTGGCATGAGTTGAGTTTTGTATCAACCAAGACATGTGTTCGATCCTCGTGTCATGCAATTTTTAATTTTCTCCTGCATTTTTCAGCCTGCTATATTAGCGAATAAATGACATGTCTGCCATGTCAGCGACTAAGTGTCAACTCAGATGCCACGTGTCAGCATCTCTCTACCAATGTGCCATGTCAGTGAGAAATGATATGCCACATGTCTGTCACGTCAGTGATTAAATGCCATGTGTCTTAGTCCATGCCACGCTAGCATTTTTCATTAGTAAATTGGCGAAAATTAAAAGGAGAGACTTGATTGTAACATAATGAAAAGATAATGGATCCAATTTACACAATTGAAAATAGAGGGACTCAAATCACACAATAGCAATATATGAGAGACTAAAAGTACAATTAAACCTTGATTTTTTCATTTTAAAATTGTAACAAACGGATTCATAGACTAGTGTATTAATCAATAAGACTATCAAATAATGCCAATTGAGTCAACTTTTGGAATTTTTTAAAAATAAAACAGCATTTAAGATTTTGTCAATCAATGTATTTTTAATTTGTATGAGAATCATGAAAAAAACATTTCAAGATATTTCTAACATTAACTTTGAGTGTCACAATGGATTCACTGTCTAACAATATTTTCATTTTATTTTTCCAGTTTCCATCCGTTGAAAAAAAAAAGTATCCATCATTTTCAATTCAGCTACCCACCCTAACACTCACGTCACTCAAATATCATCTACCACACATCGATGAGATATTTAATTGACTTTTTTCAAATCTGAGAGATTCACTTCAAACAAAAATTAAAGAAAATAAGCTTAAATATGTTTTAGGTCTTTCTAAATTAGCTCGTTTTGATTTTAGTCTCTAATAATTATGGTCAAATTTTTTGAGTCCAATAATTTTATTTATTTTTAGTCCTTTTAGTGATTTGGGGCTGAGGTGGCATGGACACGTCAGTCCAGTCATTAGACGTGGCATAATCTTGGGCCAACTAAGCATGCCACGTCATTTAAAATTTGTAGGGACATGCTCTCTCTCCTCTCTCCGTCCGCCACCACCTCTCTCCCCCCTCTCTCTCTCTCTCTCCTCCCTTTTCTCTCTCTCCTCTCTTCTCCTCCAACCCCCACCCCCACCACCACCACCATTATACCACCTTCCTCCTTCCTCCACCCCCACCACCTCCTCGAAAAATTTGAAATAGAAACAGAGAGAGAGAGCTCGAGAACTGGACGAAGATGGACACGTAGGGACTAGATCCAAAACGTAACTTATTTGTAGGGACTGGATCGAAAACATTCATATATTTGTAGGGACTAGATCCAAAACGTAACTTATTTGTAGGAACTAGATCCAACCACGTTTTATCTTCTTCAATCTTCTTCTTCTTCTTCAATCTTTCTCTTCCCCCCCCCCCAACCAACCCTCCTCGAGGTTTTTGGTGCGATGAAGAAATTAACAGGGCATGGGTGTTGAGGTTGGGGAAAAACCCCTCTCTTCTTCATCTTCATTCTTTGAATCGATTTTTTGTGATCGGAGGGGAAGAGGGGAAAGGGAAAGAAGAAAGAAGAAAGAGGGAAGAGGGAAATAGGGGTGGTGGTGGAAGGGGGAGAAGGGGGATGGTGGTAGTGGTGGTGAGAGAGAGAGAAAACGAGAGAGAGAGAGAGAGAGAAAGAGTGTGTTTGGGTGATGGTGGTGGTGGTAGTGGTGTTGGTGGTGGTGGAGAGAGAGAGAGAAAACGAGAGAGAGAGTGGGTGGTGGTGGTGGTGGAGCTGGAGATGGAAGGAAGAAAAAAATTTGGTTTGATTTGATTTTAGTCCCTGCAAATTTGGCCTGTTTTGATTTTAGTCCCTGCAAATTTGATCCTATGTACGTGGTATGCTTACGTGGCACTTGAATATGACACGTATGATTAATGAGGTGACATGTTCATGCCACCTCAGCCCCAAATCACTAAAAGGACTAAAAAAAAAATTTATTGGACTCAAAAAGTTTAACCAAAATTATTAAGGACTAAAATCAAAACGAGTTAATTTAGAAGGACCTAAAACATATTTAAACTAAGAAAATAAATGTTAACAAGTGTCTAGTAATGTTAGATGAGAAATAAAAAAATTTATTTTTATTAAAAATATAACATTTAATGTTACAATGCAATAAATATTTTACATTTTAATACTTTTTTATTTTTTATTTCATTTATCAATATTTTCGGAGCACTTGTTAACAAGACCATCATAGAATTATAATCATCAATTAAGATTACATGCACCCATATAATAAATTATGGATTATTGAATTTATTAGTGTTATTTTTATGGTTAATTTTTATTTTTATAATTTTATATTCTCTTCAAAATGAATATCTCACTTTAAAAAAAAATACAAAACTTATCTTTTAACAAAGTTAAAGTTAAAACAATAGGGAAAAAAGCGGTTGAGAGCGTGGATCGGGCTGGGTTTACCAACTGGCAACTACCACCAAGCCAATCCAACCTATAAAACGTGGATGATGCCTTGCCGTTTTTGATAATCCACTCCCTTCCTTCCTTTTTGACCTTCAAATACCAGCACCTCCACGCTTCCCTTCTTTTCAAAACCCTATATTCTCCTTTCCCAATCTCAAATCACCGATCTCAGTCCATTAGATCCGTTTCGTTGCATACTCAGGTATTCTTCCAAATTTCGTTCTCTAACGGACACTTAGTTTGAGTTTTCCGACTGTTTAATTTTCAAAATTCATGTTCGATCAGATTCGCTTGATAAAATTTCCAGATTCGAATTCACCAAAAAACAAAATCGGCTTCGAAATCTGTGTTTTCCTGGCTCGTTGTGTCATCAGATGCGATAAATCATAAAGGAATTGTGTGTTTATTATGTGGATGCTAAACTCCAAATCAGATGGATGTTTTATTAATCGATATCCAACCATAGTTCGTTTTAAATATTAATTGGATTGGATTTGTTCTAACTCGAATTTGTTATTTTGATTTTGATACACATATTTTCCTCTCTTTTTTCTTCTTATTTTCTTTATTAATAGGTATAGATAATTGAACATTAGTTGCTGGAGAGCCTATGATGAAATCATAATTTTATTGTTGTGGTAGTTTATTGCAGCATATGAACAATATAACAATTGTTTTGTTATGTTTGATTTCCTTAAGGCTATTGTGAGATTATAAGTGCATTTAATTGTATGTCTAATTTTGTTGGCTTATATGAATTTGCAGGAATTATGTCTTTTTTGCGGAATTTACAAGCAGAAGATTTCAATTTAAATGGTGGTTATTGGTCCACCTACAACGGAAACAACATTGGCAACACCAATAGGAAAAGAAGCAGGAACAATTACCATCAGAGGAATTATAACATTTACAATGACAACCAGACACAATTTGGGCACCATGGTGGCAACTTTAACTTTTACAATGCGGACCATGCTAATTATGTCAAGTATGATGTTGTTCCGTCATCACTGAAAAGGAGAAAATATTCAGCTCCTGCTTGGGAAGAAAGCCAGAAATACTATCTTCCATCCACAGTCCATGACATTATCCCTTCATCCTGTAGTTTTCACGCTCATCCTACAAGATCCAATGCTGATACCTCTACATCCACTAGCAGCAAACCTGATTTCTCTATATTTGAAGATGATAAGCCAGTCTTTATGTCAAGGGATGATATTGATAGATACTCTCCATCAAGAAAAGATGGTATTGATGCACGTCATGAGACACACTTGCGGTATTCCTATTGCGCCTTCCTCCAGAATCTTGGATTGAGGCTTGAGCTGTAAGACTCACATTGCTGGTCTCATTGATATAGTTTTTAAGGAGAATTTCAATAGTTATATCATTGTATGCTGTTTGTTTATGGATTTAGTTTAATTCATTTTCATACCAGCTAAAATCATAATATGTTCCTTTACAGGCCTCAAACCGTCATCGGGACAGCCATGGTTCTGTGCCACCGTTTTTTTGTTCGACGATCACATGCTTGCCATGACAGATTTGTGAGTTTTTAATTGTGCTCTAGCTCGAAATACACGTTTTACTTTTCTTATTTAATGCTTCAGTTATAACCACAACATTCATGCAATTTGTTCTGCTTCTAGAAATGCACAGAAATTTTGTTGCAGATGTCAGATATGCATGATTGTATTAGTGTTTGATATTTTATTTAAATTAATTGTGTAATGGTGTGTTTAATTTGTTACTTGAAGTTGCACCTATATAGACAAGCTGTGTTTTTATTAATTTTGATCTCTGCTGCAGTTGATTGCCACTGCTGCTCTTTTTCTTGCTGCAAAGTCAGAGGAATCTGCACGCCCTTTGAATAATGTATTGAGAGCATCCAGTGAAATCTTACATAAACAAGATTTTGCTTTGTTATCCTACTGGTTTCCCGTTGTGAGTATACTTCAAACTACCCAAAATTCTTTGCTCTTCTATATTATGTTACTCATGGAAGACATGCAAAAAGAAAAGGCTCCAACTAATAGCCTCTGTTAATTTGTGTGCATATGCTTGGTATGTTTATGGAATCACCCATGGATATGTATGCTGATTCACCATAAATTTTAGATGGGTATGATCTGTCAGATATAATGTCAGCTCAAATAACTCAACATTTCTCTTTTATTGATCCTTATTTCCTTGTGCCTTATAGTTAAATACCGTTTGAACTGTGATTGTAATTTTCATTTATGTTGACTTTATTTGAGTTGTTTCACAGGATTGGTTTGAACAGTATCGTGAACGGGTGCTTGAGGCTGAACAATTGATACTTACTACTCTAAATTTTGAACTCAATGTGCAACATCCATATGCACCTCTTACATCTGTTCTCAACAAATTAGGTCTATCAAAGACTGTTTTGGTGAATCTGGCATTAAACTTGGTCAGTGAAGGGTGAGTTTTCTTATTTTTAATCTTCTACCTTTATGATTGCAGTATCATGTTTGTTTATACCATTCATTTTGAGGAAAAACCAGTTCGCTCAAATAAAACTTGTTTGTGATGTTCTGAGCTGTTGACTGGTGTCCTCTTCAGGTATCCCCTTTATTGATTCTGAATAGCCCCCTGTTATCTAACCGAGTGACTGGAATGAAAAAAAACCTAGTCTAGGAAACAGGACATGGGGCATTGGTTGTTAAATCTCAAGCAATTAGCATGTCTTGAGGTCTGGAGATCTAGTGGCTGAGGAAGATACCTTGGTGTCTCCCCTTCTAAATTTTGGGTCAAAATAGTGTTGATTCTCTCAATAATTTTCTTTAGCCCAGCTTCTCTGTGTAGCTATTCTGTCATGGGATATTGATTTTTTTGGCATGCATATAATTGCAGGATATTCACAAGATTAGCGTGCTGCCCTGTATGATATTCTTAGCTGGCGGATTGATATGCTGTTCATGGAAAGTTTTGTTTTACATCTGAAGTTGAACTGCTGATGTCTAATGGATTGCTTTACCCTGAATATGACCCATCAATTTTTCTTTGGGCTACCCAAGAGCCCCAAGCCCTCAAACCAGATTTCTGTCTAACCCTCAATGCCTTGTAGTTTGTGCTGATTACCATTAGCCAAATGGGCTGTCATTAATTTTTAGTAACATGGATGGAAAGAAGTTCATAGAAGTAATTTGGCTGTCAAAAGCCAACAAAAAGAAAAAAGAGAAGAAAACCATCTGAAATTCAAATATGGTCCAAATCTTCTGCAGTGTTATTAAATGGTAGCCATGGCACCGCCATGGCAGATTTTTTGCCAACTGCCATATGCAATTTGTGAAGGGCGTCCCACCATAGCGGCGCCATAGGCCGCAAGGGTGTGTTTATAGGGTGGAATTTTGGCCGTCCGCCATCTGACATTGATAACATTGGTCTTCTGTTGTCCTGAACAAATTTTGGTTAGTTATTACTCGTCGATCAAAATGGGCCCTTTCAACTAGAGTCAATTTATTATGTGGGAAATGGAGGTCTTTTTTGCTTTGTTTTTTATTTTATTTTTATTAAAGAGTCCCTCTGCTTGTGCCGTGTTTTTGTTTATTCTTTTTTTTTTAATGAAAGGAAACTTTCCCTCTTGGTCTGTAAATTGATTTGGAGGAGAACTATTCCCAGGCACAAATATTCTGATAAAATTCTCTCTTTTGATGTGTTTCTTTTGTGGGCTCTCTAGTTGCCCATTTTTGGCTTTGTTCAAGGTGTCTTAATTTCCCAGTCACTTCCAACCACATTGAATTTTTGGTAACTAAAATGGATTAGTTTAGACATGCTTAATTACTTTTTCCCAGGTTTTTTGAATTTGGATTTATTTTTGATCCAATTTAGCAAAAGTTTTTATTACACTTCCATCCAATCATTTGTTGACATATCAGAAAGAGTTTACTATGACAACTACCTTAATAAGTCATACTTCTTTAATGATGTGTGTGAACTCTGAAGAATTTTTGGATAATGTTCAAAATTTTGCATTGGCATTGTATCAATATTAAATTAAATTCTTTAAATTTTTATATTAGATGTTGAGCAACTCAAGCCTTTATTTTTATTCACATTTTAACCTAACCATTTTTTTTTTCCAAAATTTTAAATATCTTGGTCCTGTTAATTCCATCTCTTAGGTTTTTCCACCTGTTCAAATAGTTGTTCCTTGTTTCTTTGTTCCTTTACATACAGTCTAGTTATTAAGTTTGTAATCAGATTGGAGACTCTAAGATTTGACTGACTTTCACTGGGAAAAGAAAACAATTGAATTATTCACTCTCACTTGGCAATGAACTCTGTTTTAACATTACTAGGGATCCACTCTTGACAGTCGGACATTGCTGTCCATTATTTTGATAAGGTCTTCCTATGTGATAACTTAAGTTGCAGCCAAAGTTATCGATGATGTTGAAAATCTGAAATGAGAAGCCGTTAGGTTACATATAGCCATAGGTGTTTTACTTTTGAAGTAGATGTCCGAAAACTTAGATGCTTGGCTATATCAAATTCAATCATTGATTTTTTTTCTCAGTAGTACTTTCCTGTGGTTGTAGGATGATACCCTTATCCTATATGTTTGTACGTTGTAGTCTTTCTCTTTTAGTTGTAAGTTATTCAAATTGTTTATTGAATATAATCATGCCTATATTCCCAAAAAATCTGGTTGTGCTAATGTCATTATTTCTTTGTTCTGATTCAACTCGTCTATGCACTAATTTTTCAGAAAATGCATTTGTAGCAAACTCGTTTTCAGAAAATGCATTTGTCTTTGGTTTTATGCTATTGTGTCTAGAAATGCTGTAGCCAGTTTATCTTATTTAAATGTTGTACTTTACTTTATCCTCCCCAATATATGATGCCTGTCTTGTAGATTCAAGCATTATACTGAAGCTGGCTCATTGTGTAATGATTTTTAAAATTTCAATTTGCATCTGCAACATGGGCATTTGATTGGATTTTGAGTTATTCTGTAGTGTGTGGAGTAAGTTGCATTCATTTTAAGTATCCCAATGTGCATGGTAGCAAGGCTCTCCAGGTCAAAATATTGAGAAGAGGTGGCATTGGCATTAGCTTTGAAAGATTCATTTGTTTGGAATGAGCAGCTCTCAATGCATGCTTTCTCATTTTAATTGCATAAATTTCTGGAGTTTAGAGCCCCCCTGACAGCAGAGTTGGGTCTGGAAGTCTGATTAATTCTCTAAATGAGTATAAGATAATGCTATAATTTGGTACTCATATCAGCAATCCTGCAAAGATTCTTGGCATAGTATTCTTCCTGAGTTGCTGCTTTTCTAGTTGGTAAGGAAAAGCTAATATATTCATGTCTTCCACTTGGTATGAATGTTGAATACTATTTGTATTATTTAGTTCATATTACTGCTCATTACAATAGCTGGCATGATCTGTCATGGTGGGATCATATGCTGAGTTGTTCAGGAATCTTCTGTTAGTGTTGCCTTGGATGGTTAGTTTGACTATTTATGTATGTCTCTGTGTTGAAGCAGTAGTGGTGTATGTTTTCTATGGTCTTCTGACGCTAAAAAAATGTTTTGCAGCCTTCGGAGTTCTCTATGGCTTCAATTTAAACCTCATCATATTGCTGCTGGAGCTGCATATCTTGCTGCCAAGTTTCTGAACATGGATGTTGCTGCTTATCAGAATATCTGGCAAGAGTTCCAGACAACGCCATCCATTCTTCAAGGTACCCCACACTCCTTTCCCTGTTTTAATCAAGTGACAGTGTTGGATTTATTATTCTATTTTGAAATGATTGGTTAAGTAACAATAGATAAATGAATTGCTGTTTTGTAAGATTGATGAAGATGTATTTTGTTAGGATAAATCTCGCTCGGGAAAAATTTCAGCAATCTTTATTATGCTGTACCAGTTGAGCAATTGTTTTTTGAAAATGAAAAAAAAAAGAGCAATCTTTTTGAGGCCAATCCTTTGATTTCATTTGATTGTCTCTTAAAATTTCTGTTTGACTTGGTCCTTTGAAACTTGAAAGCTAGCACTAGTTTTGAGTTATAAAGAATATAGTTTTGCATCTTCTATCCCCTTGTCAGGAAAGTGTCTTGAGCATGTGCGACTGAACTTGAGTATTTTGAATCTTCCTTTTTTGGCTATTGATATGTATTTTCACATTGATGCAGATGTCTCGCAGCAATTAATGGAGCTCTTCTGAAAGTATAAAGGAACAGGGTTATAGCATCTTTCTGAGTAGATTAGATTTTGAGTGTCATTTAAGTCAAAATGTCGCATACTTGAGATGAGTCACAGTGTTGTTTATGAAGTTTGATATATAATTATATAATTCGGTGACTTAACAGGTTTAGATGTGACCTATGGGTTCTAAAGCGTTTCAACTTTTTTTCTTTGTGAATCCTGTGCTAAATGTCGAGAGCATGCTTTGCATTCTTTTTTGTTGTTGCTATGTGATCTATTGTCGATGTCACATATAATACCAACCTGGCGGTCTAGTTTAGTGGAGAAATGATCCTATCCGTGCATGCACATGAAAAAAAAAAAAAGAGAAAGGATCCTACCATTTATGACAACCATTCCTTCAATTTATTTATTTACAAAAACAACTCTAGAGCCGAATTTATAAAAATTCAATAGATATATGTGATAGTGCCAACAGAATAAAAGGTTAAATTTTCTATAATTTTTGCACACCCTAACCCATCTTAACCAATTAATCACCTAAATAAACTGAATTCATGAAGGGATATCAGCGGAGCAATAGAAATGGGACTAAACCCAGAGAGTACAAATTGGAATTGGTCCAGCAACCAATCCGAGAAAGCATATGCAACGCCCTACAACAGATAAGACAATACAATAAAGGCATGTTGCTAACTTTTCATCTGCCACTAGCACTAGCAGAGAAATAAAGAGAGCAACCACAACAAAGTACCCTATAGTATACTGCCTGAAACTAGAAAGAAAAGAACCGATAAGCAAAAGAGTAGCCAAGACATACATACAAGGGAAGACAACCCGATCTCAGCTACCAAAGTCCTTATCAGTCTAACACCAAAACCAGCAGAAAAACAGCAGAACTTAGAAACCAACTAGCATGGCACCCAAAGAGATTATTCTGCAGTAAGGGTACCAGAGGAGGTGGGGAGCCTTGTTAGTATAAGTAACCGATTAAGCACCCAAACTGAATTCAAACTTTGAACATCCCCTATTTTATGTAGCATGCCGTCCTCATCATATCGAGCCGTCGATCTTTGCCCGATAGAACCTCAAAATAGCTCCCGCACCCATTATTATATCCTGAGCCCACCTGTGCTGGTATAAATCCTTTATTATTCTTTTTCTTTGTTTAATATATATATATTGTGAGATGAACAGGATAGAACTAAATGGGAGTTGATAGTTTTCATTTTCTTGGGCCAATTTGCTCCCGTTTGCCATTGAGCAACAACAATTTCATTAGCAACAATGAGCATTCGGTTTCAAAAACTAGGACTGGGATACTTATCCAAACAGAGTAGAAGAGTTGGATCAATTTACACGCCAAACTTTTAAAAAGAGATGGTAAATATATATATAAAAAAAAAAGATAATTGTTTGATATGTCAAATATCTTATGGATATTATAGGCCCTAAAAATGTTTATTTAATCCCGTATCCAAAAGAACATGTCCGTCATGCAGAACAAGTTTTCAGAATGACAATGATTTTTAAACACTTAATTATTTCTAACATCCGTCCATGATCTAACACCTCCATCTATTTTTATTATATCACTCATTTATCACATCTATCGGTCTTCTCTCTTTTATCGTTGTCTCTCTTACAAGGTGTCATATGGTATATAGGTGTACATAAATCATTTTTGTTCTCGGAACGATTTCAACAGACGCCAAACCAGAAAGTTAGCCGGTAGTAATGCAATATTATTATAAGTTACAACAATATAATAACGTGCACTCTGAAAACACATTTTTTTGTATGACCGCAAAATGAATGACTTTTACCAGAATCAGCCTTGCAACCATCGACGCAAAAATTGACACTTTCAAAAAACGAAAGCATATACATATCGATGAGTTTCGTGCTCTTATACGCACGCATATTGTGTCCTTATTTCAATATATCCCTTTTTAAATTTTTCTAACGCACGTACTGTAAATATTTAGAACATACAAAGAACCGAGTTTTGTTCTTGACGATACGATCATAAATATTATTCAAGAGGCATAGGTTAAACGACACCGAAAAAGTAAATGCTTAGCAGCAATTTCTTATATTTCATAATCATTCCTTTTTGTATTTATACAACGCGTTTATTATCATTATCATTATTTTTTTTTGACAGCGAAAGATATTCATTCGTTTAAATCAGTAAAATACATCGAAAATATTACAAATTTAACATTGCTAAAAACTAAAAGGGATGAATATGTGAACAAGCTCACAACACCTAAGTTAATAGCATAACACAGCAAAATGCCATCAAAAGTGACAATGTTTACAAAAATGACAAACTCATATTGACTGGAGTACCCACGCCTCCAGATCTGCAACGTTAATGACTCAGTCATAAGAGAATCTGTAGTGAAACAAAGTAAATCAATCAATCTGAACCAAACGAATACCGCACCAAGAAGGGAGAACAAAATGCCGCACCAAAACGGGAGAAACAAATACTAGTGCACGCAGATGCTGAAAAACACTAATACTAGCGCACGCAGATGCCGAAAAACACTGAAAAAATAGGAGAGAAAAACGAGATCTATGTGAAAAAGTCACTTATTAAGGTAGAAAATAGACTAAAAACGAAGTAGATGGGTGGTTTCAGATAAAAAATGGTTCAAAACCACCCCTCAAATGGAAGAAAAAAAAAGAAGAACAGACGGTTTTTAGAGAGAAGAGATAGCTTCTCTCTCTAAGCTAAATTATCATTATCATTATTATAAAATTAAATATTGGCAAATTGTAAATATAATTAGATAATCGGAAATGGTTTTTAAAATTCATTTGAAATGACTAAAATCATTCACCTCTAGAATCGATTTTAAAAAAATATTAGCTAAAGAATCAAGAAATTTTTTATTTAAACATTTAAAATATTACATTTTTAATTGATCTATCTAAAGTATTCGTTGGCATTTGCAAAAAAAAAAAGGATGAAAAGTAGCATGTGTTTATCCTGGTCCTTTTTTCGACCAATAAACAAATCCTGATCCTTTTGGATATCCCATTTATTTTAGACAGCAACGAAGGACAAATGCGCTTTCCATTGGTTGCCGGCACAAGTCTCCCCCCTCCATCTCCATCTTCAGATTTTGTCGTGTTTTTTGAAGTATAAACGGGAAAAGTCTGTGAAAAAAAAAACGAGAAAAGATTGAATATGTACATAGGTGGATTTTACCATGGACAAACAATTAGTTTTGTGCATGTGCACAAATGCACTCCACTACCATTGATCAATGTACTTTTAAATTGAATGGCCAAGATTTGGGAAGGGCTACCTGTTGTTCAGGTAATGTACTATTTGGTTAAAAGTTTGCTGATTGATCCCTACACTTTGTTGTAATTATCACAGAACCCTATATTTTAGTAAAATTATATTTTTGGCCCAAATCTTTCCATTTTATTTAAATTGACCATTAAATTGCTAAAATGAGGAAATGGTCCAAAAAGTGCTAATCTGCAATTAATACATGGATATTTTGTATATTAATATTTTGACTTGATAGAAAAACCTTTTTTTAGATTTTATTTATGTTTTGATTTTATTTTCGATCACCAAAACGATGTTTGCTTACAGCTTTCACTCATTTATTTTTTTTCAATAATCGAAAATAAAATCAAAACATAAATAAAATCTAAAAAAAGGTTTTTCTATCAAGTCAAAATATTAATATACAAAATTTGTAGAGCTGGCAAAATGGGCCGGGCTTGCCGGGCTGGGCCGAAAAAGCCTGAAAAATAGAGGACTTGGACATACAAATTTGAACCCGTTTTCAATCCGGGTTTTTTTGGTCCGGCCCGACAAAGCCAGAGCCCGAAGCGGTCCGCTCGCAAAATATAGCCTAAAGCCCGAGCCCGAAAAGTGGAGGGCTCGGACACGCAAATTCGAGCCCGTTTTCAATCCGAGCTTTTTTGGCCCAGCCCGACAAAGCCCAAACCCGATGCAGGCCAGCCCGAGCCCGGCCCAAAAGCCCATTTTGCCAGCTCTGATACAAAATATCCATGTATTAATTGCAGATTAGCACTTTTTGGACCATTTCCTCATTTTAGCAATTTAATGGTCAATTTAAATAAAATGGAAAGATTTGGGCCAAAAATATAATTTTACTAAAATATAGGGTTCTATGATAATTACAACGAAGTGTAGGGATCAATCAGCAAACTTTTAACCAAATAGTACATTACCTGAACAATAGGTAGCCCTTCCCAAATCTTGGCCATTCAATTTAAAAGTACATTGATCAATGGTAGTGGAGTGCATTTGTGCACATGCACAAAACTAATTGTTTGTCCATGGTAAAATCCACCTATGTACATATAGTTAAGTCTGTAAATTTGCTTGACATTTTTTTTTCTTACTAGTGTTATCAAATAAGAGATAAATTTACCATAATTCTATTCTTTCCTTCTACACCTACGAACTTTCCAATAAATAATATAATTATTTCATTATTTGTCACTATTATTCATATTTTTGGATTTAGACATCATTGATCATTTTTAAGTCATAAAAGAACACTTGGCATTGGCAAGAAAACGATATATCAAAAGAGAAATAAAAATATCCCATAATAATAATAATACTTAAATAATTGATAAATTATGTTTTCAGACCAGAACATGGCGATGATGAAATCTTAATTCTTATGGTTTTGCCTTTTTCTTTTTTGGATAATATAATAATCAGAAGCATGTCCAAAGGGGTACGCATCATCCATGATCCATGATGATAGATAGGTAGTAATTCACAAACACTCACATTAACCAACCTTGTTGTGCGTGCCGCTTCTTCCTTCTAATCCTTTTCATCCATCCATCCATCCACACACTTTCCTTGTTTCTTGCATCCAGATATTAACACGCTCACAGGCATAACAGAAAAACGCAACCCGGAGATTGTCGTTCGAATCTCACTGATGGATCCCACACCTGCTGCGCAACGTCGTCTCAGAGCCATCAACGCCCACCTCATCGCCACCGCCGATGACTCTCCTTCCCACCTCCGATCTAACCCCACCGCCGGCGAGTTCTTCTCCGGTACTCCCTCTCTCTGCTTATTTCATTATTTGCTTCAGCTCGTATTGCACTTGCGAAGCGAGGCTCACTTGGGGAAAAAATTGGATGGATCATGATTTTGATAAGATAGTGATGCTTCTCTCTCTCTCTCTCTCTCTCTCTCTATTATGTGCTTTTTTTTTTTGCGTGGATTAATGTAATTTGTCGCATTTTAATTTGGAATTGGAGGCAAAGAAAAAAAGTACGTAATTTAATTGATGGGTTAGTGTAGTGCTGTCTAAAGTTTGATTATTTTTTTTTACGGGTCAATGCAATGGCTTAATGGATCGTATAAAAGGGTTAAATTCCTTGCGTTGACAGTGCAGAGCGATGAGTGGTCATTGTTTAACTGTGTTGTGAGAAGTTGTTCCGGGAGAAATGGGGAATATTCAGGTTGTCTCACTTTTTATGTGTCCTACTGTTCTGGGCACTTCATAATAGTGGTTGCTGATTGGAGGGCTTTTTCTATGGATATGGTCCACTCTATTCCTTAGTTTTGATTCGTGCATTTTGGGAAGGATTCAGACGCGTGTTTCATCCTTTGATATGCACAAAAGAGTTAAAGACATGGAATGGTCCTTTCTGTTTTTTCTTTGATATGTTGGAGCTTGGAATTTAAATTCAATAGAGTGAAGAAGTATTTACCTGACGCAAAAGTATGGGGAGTGTTTTGTTGTCATAAATGTTTTGGTGAAGGGACTGTTTAGTGAAACTCAGAATTGGACAAAGCCTGAATGTTGCATACATCAGTTCCTAGTTGCCACTTCATTAACTAGAGGCTTCTTTTTAAAAAAAAAAAAAACATTTTATTTAATTCTTTAATAAGAAGGTGGAGTGTAGACATCTTGGATACCTATGTATTAATACTTATGCATGATGAATCTAGAGATTTCATGTATTGTATTGATACAGAAATACTCACATAAACCCAATGCAATAAAGTTGGTTGATCTAGGGCCTAGGCCAATCACATCACTAATATTGGTAGAACATTCGTTAGTTTTTTAATTTAGGGAAATATTTTAGAAATGCCAGACTGGCCTAATTATATGACCACTGTTGGTCATATTGCTCAAAGGATTATATTCATAATGCCAACATTTGTTGAACCTTTCTCACAACTGATGAATTTTTCATGTCCACAAATGAATCCTTTCACACGCATGACTTGTTGGACTATGGTATTATTGCATTACCTTCTTGCAATCACTTTCTTCCTCAGGCATGTTGTGATATCTTTAGTTTTGATCTTTCTTTTTGAGCAGAACAAGGGTATAGTGTTGTACTCCCAGAGAAATTGCAGACAGGAAAGTGGAACGTGTATAGGTATACTTCTTCCAATGTTCCTGATCTCAATTCTTATAAATCCTGCTAGGGCCAAGTCTGATATTATTTTAATTCTTTTTGGCAGATCCGCACGTTCTCCTTTGAAGCTGGTGAGCAGGTTCCCTGATAATCCTGAAATTGGTACACTGCATGATAATTTTGTGTGAGAACTGCTCCTTTTTCTCTGTAATATTTTATTTTAAACTTCATAAGGTTAATATGTAATCTTAATGAGCAGTACTTTACTAAGAAATTATTTTTCATGCCTAAAAAATTGATATGGGTTTTGTTAAACTATGTAATAATAGGCGTTCGGTTGACACTTTTCGTGACTACAAATATCTGGGAACCCGTGTCCGCGTCGATGGAACAGTTGGGGAGTAAGCAGCTCTAATATCAACCTATGAGACCTTCAGTGCCTCCTTCATTTTTTCATTCAAATTTATTTTGCATTCTTCTCATCATTTCCATTCTTCTTGCACTCTAAAGATACAAATGGATGACATATGGAGAAGCGGGTACTGCCCGGTCGGCAATAGGTTCTGGTTTGATTTATTATGGTGTCCCAAAGGTGAGTGCTAGGCTATAGCTATATGGTTGACAATTATTTTATTTTTCGCATGACATTATTTAACCATTGACTTACATGTTCTTTTCTAGGGTTCCAGCATTGGGCTGTATTTTATTAACAGACCTGAGTGGCTTATTGTTGATCATGCTTGCTCTGCATATTCATACATATCAGTGCCTTTATATGACACTCTTGGTATGTTGTCTACAATTTATCAGGGAACATTTTCTCTTTCATATTTATGTTGGCCTAACCTTTAGAATTAACAGCAAGAAATTGCTTGCTATATAGGTCCCGATGCTGTCAAGTATATTGCTAACCATGCCACTGTACAAGTTATATTTTGTGTCTCTCAAACATTAAATTCAGTAAGTATATGTGAGCTTCAATAAACTTAATATAGCATATCCCCTCTATTCCCTTCATATTGAATACTAGAATCATTAGTCCCCTATTTGATGACTTAGTGTGAGCTTGATCAAGCCATTCCCACATGCAAATAATATACATTGAGTATAATGAGCCTTAAGTTTTGGGTTACTTGGCTTCTGGACCATTTGGATGGATACTAGGATCTCGGTATCCCTTCTGAACGTTCGTCCAGGCCTCATGTCCTTGATTGCATGGGCACCCAATTCAGATCATGAATACTGATGAGTGATGACACCAAATTACTGATGCAATGAGCTGGTGATGAAGAAACTGACAATTTTAGCATTATGTTCACCTTTTGCTATAGAACATACTGCTTGACATTATGTCAGCCACTTCAAAAAAAAAAAAAACTTAGAAAGCATGGAAACTATAACCACAGAAGGATTGCTTTGTTATGCGAGTGCATCCTGTATGCAGAAGAGATCCTAAATCTATTGATGCAAATCAAAATATACAACGTTGAGACTTGTGTGACAGGAAGATAATTGGATGGATTTATCTTCTCTATTTTTGTTTACTCACTTGAAATTGAGTATTTGTTCCCTTTCCTACTAGGATTGGAAATCCTGAATTTTACATATCCATTCATTTTTTAATTATTTTTCTGTTTGGTTGATAGTTGGTTGGCAAAAAAATGAGATGGGTTAATTAAAGAATATGGTCAAATGGGGAATATAACTGGTTTGGGTAGGTGAATATCAGGCAGGACATTTTATCTAAGCCATAAAAGTTTTTGGTGTTAGCTTTGACTATAGCCCAATTGAATGTAATAAGTATTATATTCAAAAGAAAAGAATTACCTGTTTCAACAAAAATGTAAATATTTCTAATTTAAGACAATACTAAAAAGTTGAGTGAAGCAACCAAATTCTTCAGTCCAAATACCTGAATGGGAGAAATGTACTGCATTCCTAGTATGAAAAAGGATGTCTTTGTGAGCTTAAATCATAATAGATTAAGTTGATTAACTTCTGTTGACCAATCAGGTTTGCTAAACAAAAGAAGCTAAAATCATTGCGTTTTCTGTAACCTTGCTCACTAGTCAGAAGTCACTATTATCTGTAGAATGGGAACTTGAGAATTTTTTTTCCCAAACTCCTATTCGCCTTAGCATTCAAGTTCCAGTGATTATAGGTTGGTGTTTCAGTTAAAAGCTTATAAGTAAAAAATTTATATAAGGGTTTGTTATTATAATTATAATATACAACATTGCTAAACATTAGTATGATAACATTTTATCTATGGGGGATAAAAGAAGAGTTTTTGTTATCTAGATTGCGAAATCGACTAATTGGTTATCCTCTGATGAAATAAAGGTAGTCCTGTTTTTATCCACTATTTTTATGCTTTTACTAGTGTATTTTATTTAACTTTCAATCTTCTTTTGCAAAATTTATGTATCATGTCACCTTCCTTGCAGTTGCTGAGCTACTTGTCTGATATTCCGACTGTACATCTAATTGTGGTATGTATGAATTTGTGGATTATGTTTGCAATTAAATATTCATTCACAAACCATGTCCATACTGATTTTTTGTTAGTATGCAGGTAGTAGGAGGTATGGATGATCAAATTCCATCACTTCCATCATCAGCTGGAGTTAAAATTATTACATATTCAAAGCTTCTTAATCAGGTAATCTAATTGTCTTGGTCAAAGAATGTTGATTTTTTGGAGCAATACATAGTGTGTTCATATCAGATTATGTTTCATTATATTATTATATCATATTACCTGCTTCCCTGGATTGGTTAGGAAGTGTCACTTTGGTTGTGCTCCTTCTATCTATTGAGTTCTATCAATTTTAAGTTTCTTTTACAAATGGTGTCGCAATTGATTTGATCTGCTGCTATTTGATATATTTGTTACCTCATTGTTTGTGTGGTTTGGATATAGGGGCGCAGCAATCTTCAGCCCTTTTGCCCGCCAAAACCGGATGATATTGCAACCATTTGCTATACAAGTGGTACAACTGGAACCCCAAAGGTGTGTGGGTTCCTATAAAATTATCGTTGACTTTTCTTGGTGGTATATTAATATTATTCCCCTAAAAAGTTTTCTTTGCTTATAGTAGCTATATAAGGCTTTTTTTTTCCTTCATCTTTCTACCCAACAAATTCTGGTCAGGGTGCTATCTTGACCCATGGGAACTTTGTTGCAAGTGTTGCTGGGGCCACAATGAATGAAAAATTCGGCCCTTCTGATGTGTGAGTTCTTTTTAAATGTATACAATAGCCTTTGCCATTTTTGTCAGTGATAGTTTATTCTACTGTTTTTACCTTAGTTTCTTTTGATTTTCAGTTATCTATGCTATCTTCCTTTGGCACACATTTATGAACGAGCAAATCAGGTCATGGCAATATATTTCGGCATTGCAGTGGGATTCTACCAGGGGGTGTGTGCCTTAAACAAATTAGGCTTCTCTCTTCCTTTCATTTGGCAAATGTCTACTAATTTTGAATGAGCTTATACTTTTCTGAAAAATTAGTGTGTTATAATTTCTGCTTTAGATTGTATTGCATGGATGTGGTGCTTATAGTTATACTTATAGCCATTTAGTTTTCAAGTAAGGGAGAAATGATGATTTCTGTTACAATATACTGTAGCATAAGGAGCCCATATGATGTTTTTGTATTTACATTTTCATACTGTCCATTTCATCCATTTCATGAAATGCTGGATTGATCGGTTTCTGTACAAATTAAATTCTTTTGTAATAGCATCCTTGGGTTCTGTATGGAGTTTTTATAATCCATGCATGGAATATGAAAGCAACCTAGCATGTAAAAGTCAGAATAATAACTACCTTTTCTGCTTGACTGTTCAGCTGTTTTATCAAGTAAATTAATCTGTTTGTGTAATATACTTTAGTGTCTCGTGCTAACTTGTCAGGCCAAGGCACTACCTTATATGATGCGATAAGGTTGTTTTTTATAATGGTGAATTTTGTTTGACTATATACTTGATATTTTCAGACAAGCCTCACATTTTTTTAACCTGTGTGCAGGATAATATGAAATTAATGGATGACCTAGCAGCTCTAAGACCTACTATCTTCTTTAGTGTTCCTCGCCTATACAATAGAATATATGCTGGGTAAAACAATCATACATTTATACTGCAATTTTTATCACTGTTCATTCTTCCTGTATATCCATTGTGACATTTGATTGGATTTTTTTGGCAGTATTGTTAATGCTGTTAAAACATCTGGTGGTCTGAGGGAGAGGATATTCAATGCTGCCTATAATGCTAAAAGACAGGCATTATTGCATGGTAAAAAATATTTTCACAATGAGCTATCTTTTGCATAGCATATATTTATATAGTTTTTTTGCTTGATTTATTCATTGTATTACATAAGATACTGATCACTGTTGTGCCCTGAACATTGATCCTAATGACATTTGTCTCAAAGTAATTCTTCTACTCTTCATTCATTGGTGGTGGTTATAAACTCCCTGTTTATTTGTGCTATGATGGCTGGATTACCTTTTATATGGCTTTATTTTTTATAGAATATAGTGGTTGAATCTAATTTTCAGCAATAGTAATATTATCATTTTTTTTTTCCAAAGCTTGTGTTTTGTGTTTTAAATAGCTTGTGTCTGTTATCCAACAGACATGGCTAAAAATATTGTAACTTCTGATTTAAGCTTAACAAAACTATACTTGATATTGAAATAAGCTGCTGCTAAACTTGTGTTGTTGTTGGAGAGCATTATTATTTTCAGATGTTGGTAATGTATTATTTACATTTATTTCAGGCAAGAACCCATCTCCAATGTGGGACAGATTAGTTTTCAATAAGATAAAGGAAAAGCTTGGAGGACGTGTTCGTTTTATGGCGTCAGGTGCCTCACCTTTATCACCGGATATCATGGAATTTTTAAAGATGTAAGTTTTGCATAATATTGGTGTATACATTACTGAAGAGAATTGTTCTTCTCTTGTTACTTTTAATAAATTCTTTCTACCAAATGATGTGTGACATCTATTTCACAGTTGCTTTGGTGGGAGAGTGGCTGAAGGGTATGGAATGACCGAGAGTACTTGTGTTATAAGCTGTATTGATGAGGGTGACAATCTTGGTGGTCATGTTGGCTCTCCAAATCCAGCCTGTGGTGAGTACTTAGTATAAATTTCACATCACATAACTTGCAGCATATTAATTGTCAGGTAATGCTACATGCCGACTAACTTGATCATGAAATGGTCAAACTGTAATCCCCCCTTTTAGTTGTAACATCCCATCATTTGTGGTTATTTAAAGTGTTGTTCTTCTTTCCCTTGGTAGTTAGTACTGCGGACTTTTAGGGCTGGTCTGTTTTCTTTATTTGATATGTTGTTTTCCTTAAAATGTTAGTTAAATTCTTGACTGATGCATTTATTCACCTGCTGAATGTGTAAGTCTAATTTATGCATGCTATAGGGCTGATGGTGGGATTTTTTTTTTTATGGGTTTTCACTTGGTGCAATGTTATGTAACGTTATCATTCAAAGGATTTGAATTATCGCCTGATAGGAAACGTGAAAGTTGATAATAATCAGAAAAAGGGGATTTGAACAAATTTTCTATCTGTCCCCATCTAATTTAAAATGAATGTAAAAGATGAGGTTTTATCCAGTTCATTTTAGCTGTAGCTTGTAATGCCTAGTGCCAAGAGGTTTGTTCTTTCATTTCAGAGGTAAAACTCGTGGATGTTCCAGAAATGAACTATACATCTGATGATCTGCCCAACCCCCGTGGTGAAATTTGTGTCCGGGGTCCCATTGTTTTTCAAGGTTATTACAAAGATGAAGTTCAGACGTAACCACCTTGCCTGTTCTGTGGTTTTTATGAATTAAATTCACCCTGTCCTGCTTAAAATGTACCTGAATTTTCATCAAATTGACCAGGAGAGAAGTCATTGATGAAGAGGGATGGCTGCATACTGGTGATATTGGGACATGGTTACCTGGTGGTCGTCTCAAAATCATTGATAGGTGAGATATCAATATATCACCATCCTAATTATAATCCATATTATTTTGCAAGAAACATGGCTTCTTAAAGTACCGTACCATCTATAAGTAATTTGATACTATCCCTATTCAATTTATCTACCGCAAGTGTGCTCTGTTCAATGAGCAGACTCCAATGGCACTCTAGAGTGAACTTGCTATCTTTCATCGGTGCTTTGTTCAGTGAGGGATATTGTTATAAGATTCATAACTGCATGATGCCTCCATCTAACTTCTAGATATATTCGACTTCAGCAAGACGAGCTAGAAACATGACCGCTAGCTTCCTGTTTGCATTCTCAGCACACTTTTTACAGTATTGGCTAAATTTGTCAAGCATATAAATCAATGCTTTTCATTTCATGATAGGAAGAAGAATATCTTTAAGTTGGCACAAGGTGAGTACATTGCTCCAGAGAAGATAGAAAATGTATATGCCAAATGCAAGTTTGTGGCACAGTGCTTTGTATATGGTAAGGAAAGGATCATTCATACAAATTCACTGTGTGTGTGTGTGTGCGCCATTTTTTGCATCTCCCGCTTCCTTTATCCCTTTCTAGCTTGCTGATGCTTCTTTTACCTTTAATAGGTGATAGTCTAAACTCTTCTTTGGTAGCTGTTGTCTCGGTGGATCCTGATGTCTTGAAAGCATGGGCTGCTTCAGAAGGCATAATGGTAGTATAAATTTTTTGATTGTTTGTAATCTTATAATTCAATTCCTTTGGCTCAATTGACATCTCTGCTTTACAGACAATGTGCAGTTTTACCAAGTTGAGGCTGCTTCTTGACCTTTTATTGACGTCCTGTTGAATGTGTCTCTCAAAACCATGCAATGACTCAATGAGTTATAATTTTGAAAGTTTTACAATTTAGGAATATCATAGCGAACATTCAGGATGCCTTTGTTTTGAATGAATTTTTCATGTGATGAATAGCCTCTGTGGTGCTTTGCAAACATTTTTGCACTGTTGTCTCTTGTTTATATGACGGCTTTTCTATATTTAATCTTTTGATAAAATTTTACAGTTTGTGTAAAACATGGGGACTCTATATTATGTTAAAACTTTAAAAAAAAAAAAAGGCCGGCAGGCCTGTGTAATTTTGAAATAATGTATTTTTATCAAAGTCCAAGGGAAGTTTATGAAATTTACTCTAATTTGTTTATTTTGCTGCAACGTGTTGGTGTTGATTTAGGAAAGCTATGTGCTATAATAACTGATGCTCTATATGTATGTTTTGTGGGCATGGGTGCAGTATAATGATTTAGCACAACTTTGCAATGATCCAAGAACAAGGGCAGCTGTTTTGGCTGACATGGATGCCGTTGGACGAGAGGCTCAGGTAATTAAGTTACTCATTTTATATTACGGCTACCTTGTAAATGCCCTCATCTTTAATAATATTGAATATTTCTGTATCTTTATTTGATGCACTGTAGCTTAGAGGTTTTGAATTTGCAAAAGCTGTCACTTTGGTGCCTGAACCATTCTCTCTGGAAAATGGTCTTCTGACTCCAACACTCAAGGCAAGCACCGACTCCTTAGATTTTCTGTTTATCATTTTTAACCATTGGTGTAATGTGGAAGTAAAAGCATGTGTTTTAATGTGTGCCTTTAATTTTTCAGATTAAGAGGCCTCAAGCAAAGGAATACTTTGCAAAAGCAATATCTGATATGTATAGTGAGCTCTCAAGAACTGACCCTTCTCAGAAAAGCTTGTGAAATTGAGGGTCTACTCTTCCTCACCGCACCACAGCAGATCTTGGACATTTCCGTACAAAAAAAAAATGAAAAAAGAAAAGAAACACGACAAATAAAGACACATGCCCAAACACTCATCGAAAAACTTTTAAGCATTCTTATAGTAAGGCCACACTATAGAAACATCCCGTTAATTGGAACGATCCTGCAATTTATTGTTGTATTGTGTTGTAGTTGTTTCATAAGAACTATGCTACAACTAAATTAACATTCAGTGTTTAAGATCATTACCTTATAATTTTTATGATTTTTCCTCAATAAATGTTATTTTAATTTTTTTTACCTATATTCTT
This sequence comes from Glycyrrhiza uralensis, assembly GCA_030159175.1. Taxonomy (NCBI): domain Eukaryota; kingdom Viridiplantae; phylum Streptophyta; class Magnoliopsida; order Fabales; family Fabaceae; genus Glycyrrhiza; species Glycyrrhiza uralensis. Next base: position 55,451,434 of record BRZY01000002.1, on the reverse strand, counting down.
TTTCTTACGTGCTAATATCAACTCATTTAACAGTATTTTCGTATTTATATTTATATTTGTTCTCCCTTTCGGTGCGTGTTAAGCACTGTCATTGTTATTGAGTGGGACGCGGATTAGGTGCAGTCGTGCAGTTGACTGCACCCAATCTGAATCGTTGATTTTGATTGGACGATCGAGAATAAACCGAGTTTAAAATTCGAACTAAAATCGTGAGTCGACCAATCTTGATCCAACGGTTATAATCGTGCTGATTGCACGACTGCACGGGATTGGCAACTGCCCCCAATCCGGGTCCTATTGCGTATTGGTAATTTGGGTAGTTATAAGATAATAATTATTACAATTTTAGTGCATGAAGTAACATAAAATATATTTATTATTTTTCTGAGATTATCTAATTATTAAAAAAACCTATTAATTAATTTTCAAATTTTAAATATATAAATGTTTATTTTTTAATTTGTTTTAGAATGTTAGATTTTTTTTTCTTTTATTCATTTTTTTAAAGAGACTGATTTGACTATTCAGAAAATAGGAGAGGGAGAAATGGTAGAACCGTATAAAATCACATTTTCTTCTGTTTGAATAAGACAATCAAATCGTCCGGAAGTGTGAAATTTTTTCTTGTGAGTTTCATTAAAAAAAATTCTTGCCTGGGTTGCCAAGAAAACAAAACCAAAGTTTTCAATTCCATTTTTGCCCACTCTGTTTGACTGGCACCTTGCACAGTGGCAAGCGACAAACAGTGGGTTTTGAGCTTGTCTCCAATATATACTATAATAATAAATAAATAAATAAAGTAATCAAATACAATTACGTGTTGTATTTGGCTTGCTTATGTGTATACAGGTAATGATGCTCACTCAAAAATGTGTATGGATTAGAAAAGGATATAATAAAGGTACGTGTGCATTCTTATCAAAAAAAAAAAAAGGTACATGTGCATGCGTGTATTCATCTATGTATGTATATGGTATATGTGGATACGAAGTGGAGTGGATACTATAATATTAATTTGTACCTTCACTAATATCCATATACTTTAACGAATAATTACTCATAATTCATACAGCCCCATATCCATTTAATGGACAAATACTCTTTTGAACTAAACAGAATCTAACAGGCACTGTGCTGGGTCTACTAGCCGTTGCCAACTTGCCGTTTTTTTTTTGTTTATTGGTTACCAATTTTCAATTAATCATTTTTTGCAAGAATTTTTAATTATTCCTAAACTCTAATCAATCAGATTTTCAATAAAAATCCCCCACTCCACCCCCCGCGATACTCATCAGCCATCACTGACAATGCTTGAATCAAGTGAGACGAAGAGAAATAATGAAAGGAATATTTTTGATGTCAAGAGTCTTTATTTATCTCAACCTATACTGTCTCCACACAACCATAACTCTTACAAATCCTACACGCAAAGGAAAAGGAAAAGGAAAAACAAGTTGGAATATAATGTCTAATTAACATATGTATTTTCTTGTCATTCTATCCACCAGGCAGAGGAATTAGAGAAAATTCCCTTAGATCAGTTCCAATACAAGAAGAAATCCAAAAAGGCCCACAAACCAAACTAAAGAAAATTAACACTTCCTTATTAAGCATAGCTAGTAGAAACAGCAAGTGCAAATGAATGCCATGACCAAACCCACCATACCAAAAGCTCCTTTTAGAGCAATCAACAAACTGGGGGCAGCATTGCTAGGAGAAGGTGTAGGTACAGTACTTGCAGCTGATGGAACTGTAGGAGAGGGAGAGGCCAAAGCTGATGATGGATTAGGTGCTGCTGCAGAAACCCTTAGCACGTTGATATCAACCTTCTGTCCTGCTTGGCAGTGGCCAGGGACACCGCAGAAGAAGAAGTGGTGACCATGATTTGTTATCTTTATGGAGTCATTCCCTGTGGTGAATGTGGCAATTGGGGATGATGCATTGCATGACTTGTACATCGCATGCGTCACTCGCATCACATTATGGAATTGGGCACTGTACTCAAATACTGAAAAACACAAATTAAATCAAATCCCCATGCATCAATTTGAGTTCTTTCATTCATTATCGTTACTATATATATATAAGAAAGGTAAGTTTTAGTATTCCAGACTGGACTATGACATGTGTCACCTCTTAAGATTGTGTCATGTATTACTTTCTTAATTTTTTATTATTTTTAACTAATATTGTTTTGTTTGTTGGTTTTTTTTTACTGTTTGGTTAAGGTCCATAGACTAATTAATAATAAAATCATTGTACTAATTAAGTAAAGACTAATTAAAGAACCATGCTCTATAATGATTTTGGGTTGGATGTATATGATTTATGGTCTTTGCAAGTGTCCGCGGTGAGGCCACCCCCGACAATGTCATTGCTTGTTGTTTTGTTTCTTTGTATCCAAAAGAAGAGCCCGTGCAGAGCACCGGAGAACAAAAAGTCAGTGCAAGTGAAGTGGTGGGTCATGCTAGTTTGCAACTATCATCATGAAACTGATGTGTGAAAGGCTCTGATAAAAATGCAAACCATAAGAAAACAAAAAAATTGTGCAGGTGAGTAAAAATTAAGTCTTATCTTAGAGGGGCCCTCTTTAAAAAAAAAAAAAACTTACTTGAAGTTTATCTTAATACTCCCTCCGTCTCTAAATATAGGAACCTTTACAAAAAAATGAAAGTCTCTTTATATAAAAAAAATTTCAAAAAATCAGTTGCATTAATTATTTTTTGACTAAAATGCCCTTATTTATTGTACAAATCACCCAACTACTCTACCTTTTTCAATGCATTAACTAAGTGATGAGAGAGAGAGGGGGAAGAGAGATAGTAATAAGTGTTAGGGCTAGTTTTGGAAAAGTATAGTAAATCATTGACAAATTTATTGTTATTAACTAACTTAACCAATTTTCTTAAAGGGTGTGAATTAGTTAAAATGTTCTTATATTGAGACGGACGTAGTAATAAATTGAAAACGGAAATGCTCGCCATGGAAGTGCAATGGTGGAGGAGTACTGGAAGCAAAGACAAGAAAAAGGAGGAATTTGGGTTTTCTATAACAAACTGGGCAAATGCTAGAAAAAGGGCATCATAGAATTGTAAAATAGTGTTAATTTTGTTTGTCTTCTCATTCTGAAGAGAGGGCACAGAACACTTGAAGAGAACTTCCCATCTTCCAAAAATTTTTTTGAACCCATCTGCAAACTACGAAGAAAAACCAGCACAATTGGACAAACAAACCATGCAATTGGAGTCAGAAATACTTACTGATAGTGTCACCAACTTGGAAGTTTTTGGTAGCAGACCACTTCTTGTAGTCAATTTTGCCAAGGGTAGTCCAGCCAGCAGAGTCACCAACCTTGTATACAGCTGCATATGAAATCTGCATAGCTGCCAACACTAGGGACAAAACCATAGCTCTTTCTACCAAAGCCATAGCTGCAGTAAGTAATTGCTCTGCAAAAAGAGTAATTACTAATTACAGATCCTTCTCCTTCTCCTTGTTTTTCTCTTTTTCTTTTATCTGACTGAGGTTGGGGTCTTAATTTATAGATCCTTCCTTTTGACTACTATACCTGGCTTTGAGGGGCGTTGGAATTTTGGAACTTGAAGAATGGTAAAGCCAAATTAATAGGTGCCTGTCTTTTTGTTAATTAATTGGTTAGATGAAAACCTCTTTTCTTTTTTTTTTTGACAAAATGAAAACCTCTTTTCTAAGTATTTGCAAAACAACATGTGGACCGCATAATCTGGTCTGGTTAATCTCACAGGCCACAGCATTGATGGTTTGGGTAGTAACGGTGGGGTCTGAGTAATAAGTGCTACTCTGCGTTTGCACTGTTAAAGGTAGTTATCTAATTTCTGTGTGTCTAACATTGAAAATAGAAAATGTACTTAATAAATGAATCTACTTGGGTATTCCCTTAAAAAAACATATTTTATTATTTTTTGAAATTACTGATACATTCAAAAATCACGGATTGAATAATAATTTTTTTTAATTAGTACTAAAATTTAAAAAGAATTTAATATTCGGTTCTATAATTTTTATTTTTAATATGTAATTTTGAAAATATACCACGATACTTGATAACTAAAATTGGAAATAATTACAACAAATGAATTGTTTCTGCAATTAGTGATATGTCTTACACTGATTTGAAGGGGGAAAACTGAACTATTTAAAAAATTGTTATTTTTTGTGAGTATATAACATGATTACGAAATAATTTATGTATTGTTATCTTTCTATCAAAATAAATCTTTTTGTTTCGACATGCATTTGTTTTTTCTTAATTTTTATTAATACATAGTAATTTTTTATTATCAATTTAATTTTTAATATAAATTTATTTATATTTACTATAAAAGAATTTACGATCTCATGCACTAATATAAAATAGAATACTGTGCAATGAGATGCTCGAGTTTTGCGTGTTCGGCACCCCAGCTTTTATCTGTTGTCATTTTTCAAAGAATTTGTTTATAGTAACATACTGGTTGGGTTGTTTGTCTTCTTTCAGGATATCTTGTGTTTGTGCCTCAGTAACAATATTTTTACATTATTCCATTGCGGATTGAATACATTGGGGGTTTTGCATTATTTAATTATGGATTGAATGTATTAGGAGATCAAAAATTGCATAATTAAATCCTAAAAATCATCTCAATTACTGTAAGGACGTTGTGAAACTTGAAAGGAAAGAATGTTGGGGCATATGGTGTATGGGTCTGTGCTGCTACTGCACTTCTTCTGCTACAGGAACTTGTAGGTGCCGTGATGACCATTTTTGAAATGTTATTTGTAACAAATTATTGGTGAGTGTCATCATAAATAGCAACCCCCATACATTGTTTCCATTTGATTATCACATTTCATTGCACATGAGAGAAGTGTTAATTAACCATTGCACTCACTTTATATACAACCTCCAGTTGAAAGCTACATTACCATTATTCATGTGTATCAAAATTGGGTGTTAAGCCATTCTCAAATACAAACAGGGTCTTTTATTTGGTTAGACTTGTTTTCCTTTTGACACAATATCAGCAAGGCAAGCAAGACAACGTGACCGCAATTTAAAATTAATATCACACACTCATTGCATTCTTGCCCACCAAGTATATATATCGTTAGTTTATTTGTTAATTAAATATTCAACTATACTTTCCACTTCGAATCTGAAGCTATTGCATCAAAATGGTTCTTCAACATGTGTGTTAAGCAAGGAGGAAAAACCATAGAAAATGAAATTACCAAAAACAATTCAAACAACATATTAATACTAGGACTAATTGCCGGGGCATTACAATGTTACAGGATAATTGCCGGGGCATTACAATGTTACAACCATAGGCTACTTAACATAGTAGGAATGAAATTGAAAACTAATAATATGGCTAGCTGTAATCTAACCATAGAGTCTATAATACTTATTTGACAAAACAAACAGAGAAGTGGCTGGGATCACATCTTAATTAGACACATTTTCATGATTTCTGTTTCCATGGGTTGCTTTCTCATTCTCATCTTCATCTTCAATAAACCTCTTCCACAACCAATGCTGTTTCCACACCCTCTCTGTCATCTCCTCAATGGGGACATTCTTAGTCTCGGGGACCAGGAAAAGGACGAAGGTGGACATGATGAAGATCCATCCAGAGAAGAAAAAGAAGATTCCAAACTTGAAGTGGCACAGCATGGAGAGGAAAGCCTGTGCAATGAGAAACGTGAAGAGGAAGTTAACACAGACCGTGACACTCTGCCCCGCTGAGCGACTCTCCAGTGGGAATATCTCACTCGGAATCAACCAACCAAGTGGGCCCCACGACCATGCAAATGCGGACACGAAGATACACACCATCACAACCACCACCGCTGCATAACCCTTTGAGAGGTCCTCACTATGGTCCCTCACCTTGATCCCTAGAACCGTTGCTATCACCATTTGGGACAACAACATTTGGACACCCGCTTCCAATAACAGCGCTCGGCGTCCGAGTCTGTCCACCGAATAGATTGAGACAATAGTGGAGAGCACGTTGATGGCACTGGTGATCACTGCACAGTAGAGGGAAGCATCGTTCTTGAATCCCAGTGTGTTGAACAGAACTGGAGCATAGAACATTATGGCATTGATGCCTGTGAATTGCTGAAAAACCTGTTTTTTGACCACACCCAAATGAAATATAAGATCAATCCACAAAATACAAATTGCAATGGAGCATGAGCATATGCCTAACTTAAAAGATTACTTTCTAATCTATAGTAATAAATTCCATAAAAGAAAGTTCTTAACAAGACACGCCTCACTGCATACCTTTTTTATTTTTTTGGCTGGAACACATGTTATGGCCTCTTTGCCTTTTTATTTTTGTTGAACTTTTTTTACTGTTTATATTAGGGAGGAAAAAAAAACCATCCTTAATACGAGTCAGATCTATAAGCGGGTTTCAATTAAAATAAGTGTAAGAGTTATAAGGTTTTTCAATATTTTTTTCTGTTAAGTCTTTTTGAGAAGTTAATGCAGACTTCCTGGTGATGACTATAAGTTTATGACACACTGATTCAGCCAACATAATGTTTTCAAATTGTGTTAGGAAAATGTAACACAACATAGGACGAATTGAACCTGGAGGGCAATGGAAATGACAAGTTGGGGTCGGTTCCTAAGCTTGAGGAGGCTCCTGAAAGGGTGCTTCACTTCTCTAGCCACACGACTAGCCTCGACAAGATCCAAGAACTCAGGCTCAATGTTGTGAGTGCCACGAATCTTTCTCAGCACAGCTCTTCCTTCCTCCAAGCGACCACGCTCAATGAGACTGTTTGGGGTGTCCACCACCAAGGTAGCCCCCAAGGTGAGAAGCAGTGCTGGGATTCCACCCAAACCCAGAGATACCCTCCATCCCCATCCACCTTCGATTCTGTCGTTGCATTGCAGGGCACATATTCAGCATCAGCAACAATAAATTAATAAGACCCAAAAAGGTAAACAAAAACAAAATAAATATTGACAGAGATTCAGAATCTATTGTCTAGAACTTATTGTTGGCAATGATTTCTCATGAAAACCAAATATTTAGCATTTCCTATCCTTGAATTAAAAAAAAAAATCCAGATTAAATTTTTTCCCCTAAAAAAGAGAGAAAAAAATATGTATGACAGTTGCTTAGAGCACAGACAGTACGTTTTCCCCTTAGCAGATGCTTGCTTCTTAATTGCCTTGAACCATTTATGAAAGCTCAAAACACTAAGTAGTTAAGCTTTTACTGTCTATGATTAATTTGTTCTGTAAATTTTTAAGTTTTTGACACAGAACACATCTGATTCTTTTCCATTTTCCAATGAACTAATGTATCAATAGAGCTGGCAACACGGGCTTTCGGGCCGGGCCGCATCAGGTTTGGGTTTTATCGGGCTGGACCAAAAAACCCGGATTGAAAACGGGCTCGAAATTTTGTGTTCGAACCCTCCATTTTTCGGGCTCGGGCTGTAGCTTATATTTTTCGAGCGGCCTGCTTCGGGCTCGGGCTTTGTCGGGATGGGCCAAAAAGTCCGAATTGAAAACGGGCTCAAATTTGTGTGTCTAAATCCTCTATTTTTTGAATTTTTTCGGCCCAGTCTGCCAAGCTCGACCCATTTTGCCAGCTCTATGTATCAATCAAAAGGATGCACGCAAGGAAGGTAGTTCTTACTTGTTGGTGAGATAGTTGACAAGGTTAGCAAAGAGAATGCCAAGGGTGATATCGAGCTGGAACAGTATATTCAGTGCTCCACGTATTCTTGGAGGTGCGATCTCTGAAAGGAAAACTGGCACGGCCTGTCGTCGATCATCAAGTTGAAGCAACAAAGATTAGTGAGTTCCAAAAGGCAATTGTTATCCCTGAGTTTTCGTCCTCATACCATTAATAAACTATTATTTCCATTATGAATTGAACTAGACCAGAATCAACTTAATTAGCTGTATCGTTTGTATTCTATTACTCGTGGAATCAAAGTTAAGATCCAAGTAATGACTAAAAGATATGGATAGAGATAGCATTGGAGAACCATACACACAAAAAAATGAATTAATTAAGCATTTGTCAACAAAGATTCTTAATCATAAAATATAAGTGATTCCGCATAATTAAATAAAGGTTTCCTTTGCACTCACAAATTCTTGATCGCCTTACTTAAACTCCAACCCACCTTTTTGGCTTTAAAGTATTCTCACTATTTGGTGTTTGTGTCACGACACTTGATGGAGACCCCTTTGGGCATGGTCTCATTTAATTTAAGGTGTTTGAAGGATGAGTTTGGACAAATTATATTTATCTCTTATTTGATCTGAAATTTAATTTTATTGGGCCAAAATTTTAAATTCAAATTTATCCTTAGACCCAAAAAGACTTGATGATATACGAGTTCAATTAAGATCGAATCTAAATAGAATGGAATCGGGTTGAACTGAAACACGAGCTAAATAAAATTATAAAATAATCATATAATAATATCCAAAAGAAAATACGTTCATGCAATTAATAAATATAGCTTATACATTAAAAAAAATTATTAATATATGAGGTGTCTTTTTATTTCATTATAATTTTAGGACACTGCTATAAAGAAATAATATATCATTTTAGTTATAGAGTGTGTTTAATCAATATTATACTATATGACTGAGTACATGGACGGTGGGGGGAAAAGTAAAAGAAATGAAAGAGAGTACTATACTATACTATACTATTAGTAACCTGGTTGGCAAAACCAATTCCACAACCAAGTAAGATCCTGCCAAGGATGAGCATGGGAAGGTTTTGAGCAGCGGCATTGAAAGCAACACCAGCGATGAAGAAGAAGCCAGCAATCAACATGGTGAGCCTTCTGCCCAGCCTCCGAGTGGTATACGACGCGAAGAATGTTACCGTTAAACCCGCTAGGTACAGAGACGACGTGAACAGCTGCACCCCTTGGTTGTCGTATTTGCAGTAGTTGCTCTCCAACCCTTCTCCTTCCACCGTCTTTCTGTACACTTCCGGAAAGAACTCCTTCAAGAACGGTGGCATCGATACCACCCCACCTTAATTATTATGTTCAAGAATTATTCATCAAATCAAAACCCACCACCCATCACCAAAATTCAAAAAAAAAATTATTTAATTTAATTTAATTATATTGCAATTCTAGCTAAGAAAAATAATTTCTTTAGTTAAAAACAAGAAAAACTATAGGGTGATGAAAGGCGCCATTAAAAGGGATCAATTTTTTTTTGGTCTATAATATTAATCAATTTATCACTCAAAAGTTTCATGTGCGCGCCTAGTTAGAGGGGGAAATTAAAGTGATTTTAAAAATAATTAACTATACACTATCACATCATATTCTCCCAACCAACCACATTTTTATACAAATTTTATGAAGAATTGATTATGATTTCCTCATATTCAAAAATTTTTACTCATTTTTTATAGTAAAAAATGAGAGAAATTTAATATTTAAATTTTCTCTCATCATATATACAAGATGAGATATAAATGTAATGTAAAAAAAAATCTCAGGTGTGAATGAAATATTTTTTATTTACAAAAATCTTTGTATGAAAATTAACATTTGGTTATTTAACCAAACGGAAAATTAAAAAGAAACTATCAATAATGATGATGTGTTAGTTGAGGCGTCTAAGAAGAAGTGAACTTAAGTGAGCCACTTTAGTTTTTTAACGAAGTTAACACTACTTATAACGACTAAATGAAATAAAAAAAATATTATAAAGAATTTTTTTTTAGGTACCATAACATTAACGAGGGTATCATCCGGCTACTAGCAAGACCTTGAGATGAGGACTAATCACAATTATTAGTCGGACCAACGGACATTGGTTTATTACAGAGAATAAAAGCATTTGACTTTTTTATATACTAAAATGAAAATATCATTATATTATAAGGAACAAAAATATATTTAAGCCAAAGTTTTATTATAGGAATGAAAGAAAGCATATATTTACCTGAAACTCCAACGTCGTATCCAAACATAAGGCCTCCGGTAGCAGCCATTATGCATGAAATGATGATGATAGGAGTTACCTTTGCCTCAAATTCCCTGCCATTGCCATTGCTGGCAGTGAAGCCTCCTCCAGCCATATATGGTTATTTCCGATATCGATCAAAAGAGATAGCTAGCTAGCTATTCGTGATCAGCACACACACTTAGAAGTTAAAAAAATGAATATATATATAGAAGAAGAGTGACTGGACTGAGAGTGATATTCTCTTTGGTTATAGAAATGCTGGCAGCCAGAACAGAGTGATGGCTTATTTATTTAAGCTATTTTTGGATTTATTGACAATAATAGAAGGCAGTTATAGGGATGAAATTAAATCATAGTAGAGCAAATGTTTCCTGTATTGTACAGTATTTTTAAACTTTAAAAAAATATTAAAAAAGTATGATATTTAATATTATGAAAGAAATATGTATAAATTGTGAAAATAAATTTAAAAAATGTGATAAAAATTATAAAAATAAGTTACATAAATCAAGATAACATTTATTTGTGTTTATTATTTTGATATGGTGTATCAAAAATTTGAATTTATCAGCCCCAAATTAATAGTAATTATGAAAAGTTTTGACATTAATAAAAAAAATTATATGACTGGTTAAATTTTAAAAAGTAATATTTTAGAGGAATATAAAAATACATTAAAAAATAAAAATATCTAATAAGAAGTCACATGACAATTTGACATGTTAAGACTTAAATTAGATTAGGTAGGAGAAGGCATCGTGTTGAAAAATATAATCAAATTAATATATAAGAGCGGAGTAGTTATTATTAATTATTTATATTTTTCAAAAACATAAAAACGATGTAAAATATACTCCCTCTATTTTTAATATAAATAAAAAACACCAAAATATTTTGTTATTAAATATAAACAAAAAATAACTACTTCTATCTCATTTAATAATATTATTCCTATAATACCCTTAAGTTAATTTAAATTTTGTTTTCTAATGCATAGTTTGTTTCCAAATAACAATTTTTTATATAATTATTAAGAGTAATTTAGAAACCATACTAATCTTTTATATGAGATCAAAAAACTTAATTGTAATTAACTAATTTTTTTAATAAATATGAGTTTAAGTATTTTTACTTATATTCAAATACGAAAGAAGTATATTTCATCCAGGTGGTGTCTAGGGCGGGGAAGCTAAAAGGTAGTTCATGTGGGCAAGTTTTTATGAACCGTTAGATTAAAACCAAGGGTTAAGATGAATTAAAAGCAAAAAAAAAGAACATTTGTATATTTCCCCATAGGATTCGTACCACCACCCCTCCCCTCCCCAATTGCTGTCCCTCACCTCTGTTGTCTCCTCCCCCTCCCAAGCATTGGCATGATTTGCTACTAGAATTTTCGAACTTCGATGCAATAGTCAAGTTCTCTTTCGGGCATGTGGCAATTAAATTATTGGCAGTTCTTTTTTTTTTTTTTATGTGAAGCAGTAGTGTTGCACTTTTGGAGTTCATCTTTTCCGTTTGAGGAGGTGAAACCCATTTGCAGAATCAAAATAGAAAATTTAGGGACAACTCAATCTTCGTTTTTGTTTTCATTAGCAACTTTTCATTCATATATATTCATTCCATCTGCTCAAGGAAAAAATCCAAGGGGAAAAAAGAAAAGAAAAGGATTTTTAAGATCACAACAACACAAACCAGTTCTTTTAACATGAACAGAATCTGCATATTGGGCTTGCGAAAATGGGAGTTGTCACCCGCAGAAGCGGCTCCCTCACTCATGGCTTTTGATGATCAGATTGTGAAAACGCCAACACTGGATACAGCTGATCTCGTGCTTCTTCTCATTCTCGATTCTTTCAAATATGAAAAGCAAACAGTTTCAAAACGAGTTTTCTTCCCTATCTGGCCGTGCCAGTGGCGGTGTTTGAGGCGGCACTCTTGCCGGAGAAATTTCTTGTCGTGATATCCTGTGAACGAGGGTTGTGGAGAGGTGGGGGAACGAGGGTTGTGTAGGGCAAAGTGTGGTTGTTCTCATTTTAGTTTCGAACTCATCTGAACTCTTGAATTTTTTTTATTAAATCGAATGGTATATATTATTAGTAATTTTACTGGTCCACGATGAACCATTTGATACAATGGTTCACCCTAGAAGCCACCTTTCATCCAATACTTTTACTTTTCTTTCTTCAAATAAGACCACCAAAGTATAAATGTAAGAGTAAAAGTAAATACAACACACATGTTGAACCACGAAATTAGATTAAAGTGATTAAAGTGTTCTATTTAAGGGGATGGAGTTGACTAGCTAATACATGTGTTTGATATTCGATGATGAAATAACCTGTGATCAAGTTTTATTTACCTCTCGACCGAACACAAATTAGTTTAAAGACTATTTTTCCTGTGATACTATGAGTATAAATAAAAAAAATAAGATTACTAATATAAGCCTAATTATAGTAATTAGTAATGATTATATATATTGGAATTAAAATCACATGTCTTCTTTGCTTGGCCTCTTCCTTATGTCTCCAATATAAAATAATTAACGTCACTGAAAAATAATTCTCCCTTTTTAGTAAATTAATTTTTTTAATTCATTTGAAGTGTTGTTTTTTGACAGAAAATAAATAAATAGACATTAATATGTTTATGTTAGATTGGATATATACCACGATTCATTGTGCGCTGCTTGAGTCTCTACCTCTGACAATGCCGATTTTGTATTTTTGTTAAATACTCTACAATGATTCTTATATCTAATTACTGTAAAGAATTATTTTACCAATAGAAGACAGATGATTTTTATTTTACTTGAAAAAGAAAGAGCAAATATTGGCGTTACTTGCATGACACTTATATTTAATGTAAGAAATCATAGTAAATCCCTCAGTGTTTGGGTTTAGGTGGGTTCTTACTCTCCAAACAGCGGTGAATGGTTAAGTGGTTTTTCTAATACATGCAGCGGGATCAAGAGAGGAGACATTCGATCTGCGGGAGCCATAGCTTTAGTAGTTGGGCCTCCCATAGGCCCTACAGGGGTCTAACAATAAAACAAGAATGATATTTATTATTTAAGGTCATTTGTTTCATTACCCAAAAAAAAGTTCATTTGTTTTGGATGTTAGTAGAATTAATGTTAAGAGAATTGATTTTTTTTAAAACAAGTTTAAAAAATTGATTTGTGTGTGATAATAATATTTTAAAAGTAAATTTGGAATAATTGATTTCGTTTGGATAATACAAATAAAATTACTTTTGATGTATAAATATAAAATATTTGATGAGTCTCATATCCATAATTGATTTTATCCAACGCAAAATTTAGAAATTGTCTCTATCATAATCAATTCGATCCACATCAGAATCAATTTTATCCACCACAATTTTGCCACCAAAACACAACAATATTAACTTTCAATTATATTGATCTTTTTTTTGCTCTCAAAATTAATTCTAAACTCTCCATAACCTAAATCAAATAGACACTCATTACTTATCAAAATACGCGTACTACTCTTACATAATTTTGTTAACACTGTATTTGTTTGCACAAAAAATAGAAGTGTGTAATAAAAAAAAGAAATGATACAAAATTATTTTACACATTTTTCATACACATTCATATATAAAGAGAGCAAATAGATATAGAAGAATAATAAAAAGCGAAAGGTATGACAGAAAAAATTTATCAATTAAATGAATCATTGGTCTATGTAAAACAATCTTAAAGAATAGATATTAAGCAATGGAGGGTGTATAAAAAAAAAGGAAGAAAAAAGGTACTATGATATTGAATCATTTATGCGATGGAAAATCGAGGCTCTTGCTAGTTTAGTTTTGTAAATCTAACTAATTAATGTACTCTAAGTGCCTAGGAATTAATCAGGATAAGAATAAAATATTCATTATTGATGCGCGCACTTTCCACAAGCAATATGGCCCCCGAAATTTCAATCCCCGTAGTCATCCATATATCTCTTCCAGAACCAGTGCTTTCTCCATACTCTCTCAGTCATCTCCTCAATGGGGATGTTCTTTGTCTCTGGAATCAAGAACACTGTGAACAAACCCATGACAAGAACCCAAGCCGAGAAGAACAAGAAGATCCCGAACTTGAAAAAGCACATCATGGACAAGAAAGCCTGTGCAATGAGGAAGGTGAAGAGCATGTTAGTGAACACAGTCACACTCTGCCCAGCTGACCTAGTCTCCAATGGGAAAGTCTCACTGGGAATTAACCACCCAAGTGGGCCCCAAGACCAAGCGAAAGATGCCACGAAGGTGCAAACCATGACCACCACCAACATGGCGTAGCCCTTGCCCAAGCTATCTGAATGGTCCTGCACTTTCAACCCAAGCACTATGCCAATCACCACTTGGGACACAAACATTTGGACACAGGCCTCCAACAGTAGCACTCTTCGCCCAACCTTGTCAACGAAATAGACAGACACCAAGGTGCAGAGCACATTCACTGCTCCCGTGATCACCGCTGAGTACAGTGCAGCCTCACTGCCAAATCCCAGGGTGCTGAACAAAACTGGAGCATAGAACATGATTGCATTGATGCCGGTGAATTGCTGGAAGACCTATACACACCAAAATTAAATAAAGAGAAAAAATTAGTCAAATTACACTACTAATTATTATAAAGCAATCACGCGCACAATTAACAAATTGACTATTCTTTTTAGATTGGCTTATGTATGAGCTCGTGTATCTATTGACATAAGTATTTGTGACAATGTTTGATAGAGTTTATAAAAACAGCTTATAACTAACTCAAGTTGGCTCATAAGCTGTTTTGGACTTATTTCCATAAGTTCTCCAAAATAGCTTATTAAAACAGTTTACAATTTATTTGATACCTGCAAGAGGATGGCAATGGTCAACGGAGGGCGGTTGTGGCGCTTGGCGAGGTCCTTGAAGGGGCTCTTGACCTCTTTAGCCACTTTACTGGCCTTGAGGATATCCTGAAACTCGGGCTCAATGTTTTCCACGCCACGAATCCTTCTGAGCACAGCCTTCCCTTCTTCCTCGAAACCTCTCTCAATGAGACTATTGGGAGTGTCATCCACTACGAGGGCCCCCACTGTTAGCATCAATGCTGGAATTCCTGCACAACCAATTGATATTCTCCACCCGTATCCACCTTCAATCCTGCATGATCCCCCCAATTTCCAACATCCCATTATATTACGGTCTATATGAAAATCTCAATAATCTATTAGTAGTAAATTGTTATATTATAAAGATCGATTATCAATTGAGCTTACTTTGCAGTAAACCAGTTGACAAGGTTTGCTATGAGAATTCCGATAGTGATGTTCAGCTGGAACATAATGTTGAGTGCTCCACGAATTCTTGTGGGTGCAATCTCTGAAAGAAAAACTGGCACGGCCTATTGTGAAATTAAAAAAAAAATGCAATTAATCAAGTGTGAAATATATAATACCCTGAAGAAACACATAATGGTACAATTAATGAAAATGGATTATGTGTGTGTGCATATATATCAATTTCTATATAAGAAAATTAACTCTCAGTCTCCCATGTTGTGACACATGTTATCTTTCAGGTTATGGCACATGTCACCCCATATTATTTTTTATTTTCAAGTAACATTATTTTATTTATGAGGTATATATAAAAAAGACCCGTATTTTGTACGGGTAACGTCTATTGACTAGTATATATATAAAATAAGGACCTGATTGGCGAAACCAACACCGCAGCCTAGTAAGATCCTGCCGACAATGAGGATGCTGAGAGAGTTTGCGATGGCGTTTAAGACAGTGCCAACAATGAAGAAAACCCCAGCAATCAACATGGTTTTTTTTCGCCCCAGCATTCTGGTCACCGGTGAGGCGAACATGGTGGCCACCAGGGCTGCGAGGTACAGCGAGGACGTGAACAACTGCAGCTGCTGATTGTCATATTTGCAGTAGTTACTATCTATCCCGTGTTCTTGTGTCCTTCTGTACACATCAGGGAAGAACCTTTGCAGGAAGCTTGGCATTGATGTCACACCCCCTGCACCGTGTCCATCCATTCAATACAATTCATATTGAATTTTTAATGTGATTAATAAAAACAAAAGGGGGAAAGAGTTATTGATTATAAGGTTGATTATATTATGTCAAGAGGTACTAGCTCAGTTGACAGAGTTTAGTATTTGTAACCCCAAACACCAGAATTCAAATCTCCTCCATAAAAAAAAAAGGTTGATTATATTATATGTACCTGAAATTCCAATATCATAACCAAACATAAGGCCACCGGTGGCGGCCATTATGCATGATATTATGACAGCAAATGTGATCCTCGCCTCGTAGTGGACATCCCCTGCAGCCGTAGCAAATGATCCACCCGCCATGTTTACTTTGCTGGCTAAATTGTCTTGAGTAATATACTGTGTGATTTTCTCTTTTATAGGGCAGTGTCGAGCTAGGATAATACTTTTAGCTTCAAGTCACAAGCATTTCATAAACCTATGGCCTGGCTGATTTTGCGGGTCTGTAAAATCGTCAAGGACAAGGAGACTGAATGGAATAAGAACTGTAAGACCATCACAAGTGGCTCTAATTGATTGATTGAAGTCTTTCTAACAATATCTATATATAGCGACTTGACTGATGCCACGCAAGAGATAAGGGTAAAAAAAAATTGATAACAGAATACAGATCTATATCTTAAGATACTTGCGTGGATGGATAAAAAATATTACCGGTTATATCTAATTTGTAAGATATACTTCATCAAGTTATATCTAATTGTAGAAAATACCGAGAGTGGAATTGGAGCAAAGGTAAATCCGGGGGTTGAGTTTACTATTTTTTTCACTCTATATATTTTCATTCAACTCCGAACTAGCATTTGGAGTATCCAACAATCATTTTTGTACCATTTATTGGTTACCTGAAACACCAATTTTATATTCCATATATCGCTCATTTTCGGTATGTACAAAAACATTGGCAAAATTGACAATAGTCTTATTATACATCCCATATCTCATTGTGTAAATTTAAAGTATTCCATTCCATACTTGATCCTTGGTCGAAGACGCTTTCGCAGTAGGTACTATTTTTTTTCACTTTTTCTCAACTTAAATACAACTTTAACAACTTCAATTGCCGAAAGTGTTTTATGTATCAACTAATTGTTATTTTTTTTCATAAAAATTCACGTTTTGATTGACATGGAAGCAAATCCTTCTAAAGAGATATGATGGAGGTTTACCCGTTGCAATTTATCGGTTAACTTGTTGAGAGGGAAATCATAGGGGAGGAAAGAAACAAAGAAATAGCAAAGAGAATGAGTGTGGTTATACTATACTCATCCAGCTCAATAATAATATAATAGAGTGATTTTTTAGAGTGTGTTGGAAAGACCGTGTGAGTGTGTTGTTAATATTTTTCTTGAAAATTCAAAGTATATAGTACTTTTCATGTAAATTACAACAACTTGGAATGACACATACCTCTTAACAGCAAAGTGAAGTAGGACTCTATTTTGCTCTTGAATGTAGAATAATTTGTTCCCTCTTCCAAATTTACTAATTTTGATCTCTTCCTCTGCTTCTCCCCTTCCCACTGTTTGCTTCTGAATTCTTCCCCTGTTTCTCACTCTCATGACATTAGAAACATCACACTTTAGCCAAACTACACCACATGCTTATTTTTCAAAAATAAAGCAAAGAAACAAAATACTTGTAAAGAGTTAAATAGGATGTGATAATATCAATTTAAAAAATTTGATTGCATGTATTTGGAGGAAAGTGAAAGCAAGGGGTGTGTAGGCAAATCACATAATTGACCCAATATAATAAAATACACTAAAATAAACACAAATAAAACATATGCAAATAAAACTTGCTGAGCCCAAATAAAACTTTCTATCTTCCGCAAACAACAATCGCTTCTCTCCCCCATTTTTGTAGTTTATCTTTTTTGTTTGTGTCAAGCTCCCAGACAATGTTTTAGTTTACTGTACTTGGTCTTCTCATTTTGCGCTGCTCTTTGCCATATTAGTGTTGCAAGTGACATTAAAAAAGCAAGTGACATTGATAAAGCAAGTGTGTGAAGCAAGTGCTTATTTTTCGATTATTTCAAAACTAAGACCCAACCCACTTAAAAATTCAATCCCTGGTTGCACATGGCACAAATGATAAATACATGAGAGTTATAATAAATTTCAGTGTCCAATACCCAATCAAACACAATAATTGCAACCCAATCAGATTTTTAAGAATGTAACTACTTAAAAGCTATTGAAATGAGACTATACCTCTTATCAGGAATTGGGTGTTCAATATGTATAACAAAGTCACGGTTACATCACCTTCCAGAGAGAATTCTTTTGTGTATAACAGCGATTTGGTCCAGTAACAGTATTGCGATTTGGTGCAAGCGGTGATTGCTCTATTTGCTTCAAATTACTTCTTCGTATTGATTTACTCTTCTTTCTTTAATATGTGAAAAAATCTCTGCACTACTCTTGTTTCTTTAAACCGTAGATTAAACTGTAGAAAATATGTGAGCAGTTTTGGGAAAACTTGATTGAAAGACTAAATAGGACAACCCCTTAATTTTAAGAGATTAGTTAAGTAAGGGTAATTTAGGAATAGTAATTAGGACACCAAATAGGCGGTTTTTTTTGGAGTTTTCTTTATTAATAGGTATAGATTTTGCATTTTTTGGGGGCTAGAGTGGCTAAGCCCCTTTTGTATTGGTTTAAGATTAAGATATACTATTTTCGTTCTTAAATATAAAAGATTTTTTACTAATTTTCACCAACTAAAAAAAGAGACAATTTTTTTTAGAGTAAATTACATCACCCTCCCTTGAAAAATGTATGTATTACACTCTCCTCCTCTCTTGTTTTAAAATATACACTTCCTTCCCTTCATAGATAATAATTTAATACACTTTAACCATTTTTTAAATTTTTCGTTAAGCATCCGTTAACCTCCGTGAAATAACATTTTTTTTTTATCAAAATGCCCTTTTCTCTGTCTTCCTTCATCCCTTTTCAGCCTGCTCTCTCGTTCTATTGACAACTCCAATAATGGCAGAGGAAGCTTTTGGAACGGCCTCTAGCTAGCCTCCTCTAAGTAAATTAAAACACTTTTGATTGTAGCAAAATAAGTTTCAGATATTGTTCAAAACTTAAAATATTGTCCGGCTAGCCTCCGCTTGACATTTATTTATAATAATATATATGTTGGTAGAAATCCATGATAAAGGAAAAGTCATATTCCTATTAATCAGAGTTAAATTTAATTCAAAATTCTTCTATCAATGGGAATTTGATGTTCACTAACTGCAGTACACTATCAAATTGCAGTCACGCGCAGCAACCCTGGCTGAGACGCAATAACAAAGGAAATTAGGGTATAAAACTAATAAAGTGGGTAGAGGGTGATTTAGTAAATTAAAAATAATTTAGTATATATTTTAATATAAAAATATACTTTAAAATCTTTTAGAAAATATTCATTAACGGTGTTAAGTTAAATAGACTAAAATGTATATTTTAAGACAAGAGGGGAGGTGAGTGTAATACTTACATCTCTTAAGGGAGGGGAGTGTAATTTACTCTTTTTTTTATCAAAAACCTCATATATTTAGAAATGGAGGTATAATATATATATATTTTTTTCGTACTCAATAGTGTTGCTACTAAATCAAATCTTAGAGTACATCAAAAAAATCTTAAAAAGAACACATAAACATATCATAATTATCACCAACCAGAAACCACAACAAGGTAAAGTTAAAAAGAAAAAAAAGTCTACGATATAGAATCATAGAATGAACGAGCACCTTACCTAAGCACAATATGATATTCTAGGCAATTTTTTAAATTTCACACGAATATGATAAAATTACTTTTAATATTACCCACTTTTTATTCCACTAAAATTTCTTATGCAGGTGAGTGACATTCAGATTTTTTTTATCTTCTCTTTTTTATTCTATTCATTACGTCATTTTTTCTTATATTTATAATGAAAATATAATAAAGCCTCTATGCATAGTAGGTGATATTATAAGTAATATCATTTTCAATTGCTTCTGCATTTGACAAAGAAAAGTTGATTCATTTTGCTTGAACTTTTAGCCCCTACATAGGCCCTGTTTGGATAACGAGTTTATCTACTGCTTATGGCATAAGTTGTATAAGCTACTTTTATAATCGAAGAAAAATTATAGTGAAACTTGAAACGCCCTGCATAGTTTTTTTTTTATAACATGAACAAATCCTTCCTTCTCTTCCTTAAAATTCTTAGAGTACAAAAAGTCCCTAACTGGAAACTAGGATAATATACATTCCAACTCATACTAAAAATAAGAGAAACTAACTCCTAAACTATACCCTTCATATTATACATAAAGCCTTGAACTGTAATCTTTAATTCTACTTGAGATAGACCTCTTTCTCCTCTTGATACGTCTAGCTGAAAACATAAAACTTAAACTAATGAGATAAAAATCTCAGTGAGTGTCCTGAAAACATGAGTCAATCAATTCATATACTCAAGTAGTACATTTATAGAAAAATCAAACATCTATATCATTCTATATCATTCAAAGATGTATAAATGACTACTTTATAA
This sequence comes from Glycyrrhiza uralensis, assembly GCA_030159175.1. Lineage (NCBI taxonomy): Eukaryota > Viridiplantae > Streptophyta > Magnoliopsida > Fabales > Fabaceae > Glycyrrhiza > Glycyrrhiza uralensis. The sequence continues at coordinate 55,430,804 of BRZY01000002.1, read as the reverse complement.
CATAATTCTCATAACAATTCCATAGCTTCAATCATGTATTCTAAGTTCTAATTATTCTGACTATTCTGAGTATCATGAGCATGATTAGAGCTCTTAATCACTGAGAGGTGACCCTCCCCCATTAGCCCATACTCCATCCTTCCCTTACCAAAGGACATATTTAAGGATAACTATCCTTCATTCATTCATTCATTCATTCATTCATTCATTCATTCATTCATTCATTCATTCATTCATTTATATATATATATATATATCCATTCCTCATTCTTTTTAGTGTAACTTCAGCAATTCACAGCTAATACCTGATCATTTCACATCCATAACAAGTCTAGCTTGAGACATTAATACCGTACATCGTTCCTCAATGCAAACGGACTACCATTCAACCATCTTCATACTTATCACACAACCAGTCATTAATCATGCATATTGATCCTTTCATAAGATTATGAGTTTATAACAGTTTGACAACATTCAAGCTCTGGATTTAACTCCATATTCACAAGTCACAAGATAACAACTATAATTTTTGCAATGATAAGATATCAGTCAATCTTTCAGACTTTGACAGCTTTCTGACCCAGTTTTATATCAGTAATTACTCCCTCAATATTTCACAAAATTTAACAAAATCAGAGTCTAAACTGAAAAGGATCTTGTCTACTTTCCAATGGCACAAAAAGAACCACAATCCAGTGAGTGTACAATCAATTACAGCTAAAAGAATGCAACAATGTTGGTTCAGATTTTAGAGTAAGTACTGCAACTTACAACTGCATTTTCTCATTCAAAACTTAACAAAATCTAACCATTCCAGTGCCCATTTTGAAGGGAAAAGAGTCTAGTTTCACATGGTACAAAAATGAATTCGAAACAGTCACTGTGGAGAGAGTTATGAGCAATTTACTGAAAGATGTCTATCCGAGATTACAAGACAGCAGTACCCCCTTTTTGATTTTTGCTAATTAATTCAATTGTCACAACATCTACACCCAACCAAACCTCAAATACTTTATAAAACCCTCTTTTGAACCCAGAAACAAAGGTTTAACACTATTAATCCAAAATTACAACTAACACAAGTTCTCAATCCACCAAAATGTGGTAACAATCCAACTTTTCTACATAAAACCTTCATTTGAGCTAAAACAAACCATAACCAAAACCCCAATCCAAACCATCAACCGTAAAAATCTACATTCAACATCAATCTTAAACAAAACAGAGAATGATCTTTGGTCACACATATCAAACATTCAAGCACTTTAAGAAAAATCAGAGATGAGTATGGAATATGAACTTACTAAAGAAAAGAAATCCAACATGCACTACCACCATTTTCATAAACCAAACACAAACCAAGGAGAAGGGAAAAGGATAGACACTCACCTTAATCACACAAAGCACAAGCCAAAAACAGTGGCTATGAAGAGTACAATGAGATGAGTTCCTTCTTTCCCCAACTCTTTTCTTCTTCCTCTGTTATTCTTGTTCTCCCTCTCGGTCTCCCTTCTCTTCTGTCTTTCTCTCTTTTTCTCCCTTTCTCTCTTTTTTTCTCTCTTTCTCCCTTTCTCTTCTTCTTCTTCCTCTTCTTCTTCTTCTTCTCCTCCTCCTTCTTCTTCCTTTTTTTTTTTCTCTTTTCTCTTTTCCCTTTTTCCTTCTTCTCCTTTTTCGTTCCCCCTCTCTCTGTCTTCTTTTCTTTTTCTTTCTTTTCCCCTTTTCTAATGGGTGTGTGTGTTCTGGCTAGGTGAGTGAGAGTGGTTTGATAGGTGGGTGAGAGTGGGTGACATATTTTCATTTTGTTTTTCTCATTTAATCCTTCAAAATTCTATATTCTAAGAATCCAACTTCTCATTTTCCTTTTATTACATTTCTCTCCCCCTCTAATCCTTAACATAATAATAATAATAATAATAATAATAATAATAATAAATACAATAACAATATAACATTATAAATTATAACACACATGTTAAGCCAATAATTAAATGAATGATGCACATATTAAGCTAATGATTAAATTCCTTAAGTTTAGGGATGTTACATAACTTATTTTATATAAGTCATAAGCTGTTTTGATAAGCTATTCTGAGTAGTTTATGAAAAATAAGCCCAAAACAGCTTATGAATCAGTCATAAACTATGTTCATAAGCTCTGCATAAGCCAATCCAAACAGACCCATAGTCAACTTGAAAATTATTTCATAGATTTATGTTTTGATAGTAAATTTTCAAAATTAGGAGGGGGGGTGGGGTTAATGATCTTTTTGAACACTAGAAAACATGTTATATATTCCCTGATAAGCGTTAGTGTTGATACTATCAATAACAACCGCAATATTTGAAAGAGTTTTAACTATTATGAATATCATTAAGAATTAGATACAAAATTGTATGGGAGATAAATGGTTGAATCATTAGTTAGTCCCTTGTAAGAAAACTTGTAAAGAACAATTATGATACATATTTATTTTTTTAAATTTTTGAATCTTAATGAGAAAGAGTGTGGGGTGGGTTTAAAAATTTTGATTATGCCCTTGAAAACAATTATTTAGTGACAGTAGTGAACATTTCGTGAAATCCATTTTCGTGTAGTAAGTATACCCATGACCAGTGGCGAATCCAGGTCAATGGGAGCAACTATTATTATCATCATCATCATCATATATATAGAAAAATAAAGACATAAATATTAAAATAATAAATTTTAAATATATCGAGACTTGCCCCACTGGGCACGTACAAGTTCATATATTTTGATCATAGAGACATACAACCACAAGTTAATGCAAGACTATCCTAAAAAGATTTCTAAGAATAAGAGTTACGGTAAACAGGAAAACTTTAAAAAGGAATTAACAAATTAGGATTGACTTAAACACTTTGTTTGGTTACGAATTGAAAGTGAAAAGAAAAAAAGTGAAAGAAAAGATAGTATGAAGAAAAGAAAGAAAGTGGAAAGTGAGAAGATTATTTAGTTGTTTGGTTTGAGTAAAAGTGAAAAAAAAAAGGTAAAATTTTTCTCTTTCTTTATTTGATTGGATAAAAAGTAAGAGAAAAAAAAGAAGTAATTTTATAAAATAACAAAAATGATCTTATATGTTTATTTAATTATTCAATTCATTAATGTTTCATTATTGAGTGTTAAAATGACAAAAATATGGAGTTAAAATTCACATTACAAAAATAAAAGAAATTAGGTGTTTCATTCTTCTTTAGTTTTTTAATTCTCAATTTATGTTTACTTTTTTTAAATAAATATTTCACTAATAAAAGAGCTAGAAACAATAGAAGAAATAATAGGGTCATTTTTTACTTTTTGATGCAAATCCTTCCATACTACTTTTCCGCACAGAAGAGAGCAGAATGTATTTTTGACTTTGAGTGAGACCCACCAAAATTCCTCTTTCCTTTCCTTTTCATGCGCTAACCAAACGATGGAAACTCCTATTTTCTTATCCTTTTCTTTCCCTTGTCTTTCTTTCCTTCTTGTTTCTATGAAACCAAACAATGTGAAAAAGAATTCACTCAATTTTTAAAATACAGAAGTTAATTTATAATCAAAGGGAAGTGAGTGAGTTATTAAAGTAATTAAAGCAATAAATTAATATTAATAATTAATAATAAACAAAAATAATGGTTCAATTAGGAAAAAGGGAAAGTGGGGAAAGAGAGTGACGCGGTGACGGACTGACGGCTAGGGTTTTTTTCGTTTTATATTTTGGTTTTTGCCTACGGTCAAAGACCAAGCCACGTAGGCCATCCGACGTAGCAGTTTCAGTGTACACGTGTCAGCTGTTGGGATTTAACGACAGCGAGTGAGCGAGAGAGAATGAAAGCACCCTGCAAAACGACAAGCTATCCCGTAGGGTCTACATACATTTCCAAGTGGACCCATTATGACGTGGCACACTTACTCCAAAATAAAATAATATTTTATCAAAAGGGACGATAAATCAAAATCAAAATCAATTACGTTTCATTTATATCATATGTTACCCTTCTCCAAATAAAAATAGTTCACCAAAAAAAAATACAAATCGTTTTTTTTTTCCTTTCTAAACACTTTCTCCGCATTCCCCGCCGATATTATATTTCTTTTTCAAGCCGTGAAAAAAAATACAGCTTTGCCTTTTTGAGTTAAAACTTAAAAGCAGCCACTCACCCAGTGACACTATCTTTTCCCCCTTAATTAAAATAATTATTTAATTATTTCACAAAAGATATTTATTTACCCGATCAAAAGCGGAGTGAAGTGTAACCAACACCATACCAAGATCCGAGGCCACCAACGAGCCTGACGACAGCTTCCACGTGTCACGCCATTTCTTTGCCACGTCTCCCGGACATCGTTGCCACGCAATCCAACCAAATTAGTGTTGCTGGCGCGTGGAGCAAAAGGTAGACCTGTTTGGTTTTGCTGCCTCCATCATTAATTAATTAATTGGGGTTTTATATGATTAAATTATTTTATTATTATTTATTTATTTTAACTGTGGTGGAAATTTTGAGCGCAGCTGCCAGCTAGATGTTACTACGGGGCATCATTAGATAAGTTCTTTGATTTTCTGAATTTGTTTAATGGTGGGACCCACCTATATGTCACGAAGCTACCACATCTCGCGAACGTGACAATTAGGCCAAAGGAGAGAAAACAATTTCTAGATCGGCAGCTATATAGGGGCCCACACTCCTTGGAAGTTCCGTGACCGTGACTCCGAGTTACTCTCGCTTCGGCGCTTATCTCAGCCGTCCAATCAGAAAGCTTCGACGGTAAGATTTGGTTTTGACGATGCACGCGCCCGAACCTGTTGGTTTAGGTGCCATGTCGGACTCGCTCGTCCATTGGAATCTGGTTGTTTTTTTTAATGAACGCCACTGCCACGTCTGACCCATCCAACGATGAAGAAAACTCGTGTTACTGATAACGCGAGGATCTGGTCCGTAGAATAGAAATGTTTGTTTTGGTTGTTTGTTTATTTATTTTTTGATAAAATGGTTGTTTGTTTATTTATTCCAACGTGGGCCCACCAGTCTAGTCCATTCTGAAATTATACATAGAGAATAAAAAAATAATATATTTTATTTAACAATAAAAAATCGGGAAAGGGTAAACGTGGAACCGAAATAATGAATTTGACCGGTGGGAACGATATTTTCTGCGGTCACCTAGATTCCTTGTGATGGTGGTGTTTCATGTTTGCTTTTACCAAGGTCCCCGGCAACCGGGTATATCCGGTGACCTCTCAATTGCCCTTTCTATTATAGGAAAATGATATTTTGACACCCAAACACCCAATTGACCACTAGAGATAGATAGGAATAGAAGAGAGATAAGTGATTGATGTGATAGATAAATGATGTGATAAGAAGAAAGAGATAGAAAGAAAGAGAGGTGTTGGATGAGTGTTAAAAATTAAGAGGTGTTAGTGTATCATAACCCTTCTATTATATTTCCTTGATAAATTAATAGCAAAGTATTCAAAGTATTAACCTATTAGTCCGCACTGATTTGAATATGATAATAATAAAATAATATAATAATTAAATAAAAAAAGATATTGTACCAAATTGGCACAGAGTATATATAATATAATATAATATAATATATATATATATAAATAATAATAATAATAATAATAATAATAATAATAAACACGACAAAGAAGGGAGGTGGACAGGTGGAGGTGACGCGCTGAAAAGGTTAAAAGGTATTTGCATGAGTGGTGATCCGACGGTTTAGATGTTGCCATGGTGGCAGAAGCGAATGGGGTCCGTTGGATTTGGGGAGAGAGCAAGGGTGGAGATTGTAACAGGTGACGCGGTGATGAATCGTGACCGTCCAGGAGTCTTTGGAGTGGGTTCGGCAGAGAGTGAAATAGCGGAAAGGAGATGAGATTGGGGCACAAAAAGAGGGCGCGGAGAAAGGGGAAGAGAGAGAGAGAGAGAGAGAGAGAGAGGACTGGTGCAGCAGCGTGAAGAGAAGAAAGAAGATAAGCGTAGCGAAGCAGCCCCCCAAGATCTCTGAGAATTCTGATAAGGTAGCAAAAAGGATCTTTGGAGGACAGAATCAATTTCTGCGAATTCGGGGTTTGCTGGTGGATGAATCCGTTGCCGGTGATTATGGTTCATGTAAACTAATGAGAGATGAGATAAATCTCGTGGGTGTAGCTGATTCGGGGGAAAGAGAGCATCTTGGTCTGTGGAATGGACAGGATTAGAGAGGCGAGGAGAAACACTATGGCCGCAAATGGTTTGACGAGAAGGAGACACAGGACTAACAGTCTCAGAGACTCACCAGGTTCACAATTCCCTCTCTCAGATCTCCGCTAAGAACCAATCTCTGCCGATTTCGCAGATACCCACTTCTCTCGCTCATCGATTCTAACGGTTTTGTATGTTTCCTTTTGTTTTTGTTTTTTGTTTGTTTGTTTGTGTGTGCAGAGGAAGATGGAGCGATGGAGCTGCAAGAGCCAACGAGGCTAAGAGACCGAGGGAGTGGGAAAAAGGATCGAGATCGGGAGAGGGAGAGAGACAGAGAAAGGGAGAGAGATCGATTGGGACGCAACAAGAGGAGGAGGGGTGATAGGTTGATGCACGGTGGCAGAGAAGATGGCGGAGAAGACACTTCAGAGGATAGTATCAACGACGAAGAAGACGACGATGACGAAGACGGAGGAGGAGGAGGCGGCGGAGGCGGAGGCGGTGGTTCAGTTAGAATGCTTCCGTTGAACCCGTCGTCGCTGTCTTCTTCCTCGTCTCTGTCTAACAATCATCGGAAGAGCTTCCCTCCGGCGAAAGTTTTTAGACCAGCACCGCCGACGACGTGGAAAGCCGCCGATGAGATGATCGGAGTGTCCGTGCCGAGGAAGGCACGCTCAGGTAAAAAACAAAAAACAAAAAACAAACCAGCCGAATCCACGATTCAACACAACCTTAATTTCATTCGAGAAGTTCTGACGTTGTTGTTCTCTTTTTTCTCTGTTTCTCAGCGTCGACGAAGAGGTCTCACGAATGCTGGGCTTCCAGCGGTGGTGGGATAGTGGCGGAGCAAAATCACCGTCAGCTTTCAACATCACCGGTGAGGGCGTCGGCGGCTCCGGCTTCGCCATCATCGTCGAACGCTTCGGTCAGAAAAAAGATAGTGAGTTCTGGGTGTTGAGTCACTCCCTACTGTGTTGATGATGTTGATGGATTTATTCTAACAGTGAGTGGGTTTTGCAGAAGCCGAATGGAGGAGGAGGAGGAGGAAAGTTCCGGCCACCGAAATCTTCGTCAAAGTCGTCGTCCTCGGCACAGGACGAGATCGAGATAGAGATCGCTGAAGTGTTGTACGGAATGATGAGACAGCCTCAGAGTCAAGGACCTTCCAAGCAAGAAACCATCACCACCGCCAACGATTCAATCAAGTTCGATTCCCGAGACCCCAATAATAATAACAAGTCTTCCAGTGACGGTGGCAAGTCTAGGATTTCTTCACCGCCTCAGAATTCAAGCTCTTCTGCCGCTCCCATCTCTGCTCTTGGTGGGTTCTCTCTCTCTCTCGCTCTATCTCTCTCTCTCCACCAACAAAGTCCCACTTTAACTCCTCACAGAATTGAAATTGATGTACTTATTCTTCTTCTTCTTGTTTTGTAGCTCCCAAGAGGAAAAGACCGCGTCCGGTGAAGCACGAGGAGGAAAATCCGGCGATTTTGAGCGTTCGTAGCAGCCCCGTATCGTCTACGACGAAAGCAGAGAGCGATCAGCCTTCAAAGATGGAAACTTGTTCGTCAAATTCGGACAAGAACAACCCGGGATCTGCGCCTGAAAATCCGGCCAATTTGCTGCCGGTGGTTCAGGCCATGCCGGAGCCGATTAAGCCAGAGAGCAACGCCTCGTCGAATTCCAAGCCGTCGGCGGAGGAATCGGAGAAGCAAAAGGATGGTGGTGGATTGAGTAAGGAGGTGGTGCCTCCTCGTTCACCCAAGAAGGAATCTCCTGTGCTCCAAGTAGTAGATGATGATGTGAAAGCGACTAAAGCGTGAGTAGCATCAACTTTTTCTACTGTTTCTTTTTCTTTTATCTCTTCTTTATCGTTTAGCTTTTTGGCGAGTTTGCTCTTTAAATGTGAATCCTGATCTTTTTTTTTTTTTCCTTCTGGTTCTTCAGGAATCCAACAATGTCTGAGAGTGAAAACCCGCGAGAAGAGAAGTTCCAGATAGATCTCATGGTGCTTATCCTTTTCTTCTTCTTCTTCTTCTTCTTCTTCTTCTTCTTCTTCATCCGTGTTCCACAGGACTACATCTATGTTTCTGTTTGTGTTTTTTATTTATTTTAATTTTTTTTGGCTGTGGGATTTTCAGGCGCCACCTCCTCAATTGAGGTCTTCTCCGGAAAGGGATGTGGAGAATAATTTGGTAGTTGGGGCTGACAAGGTGAGTGGGCCATGGCATGGCTATGAATTGAGCTGTTTTTGTTTTTTTTAAGCGGAAATTGAGTATTGAGACATTTGGAGATTGTTTTGTGCAGGAGGTCAAGGCTGTTATGAAGGAGGATGAGAAATCACAGAGAATGAACAAGGACGAGGCAGTGGTTGTGGAAACGGAGAGAGCAAGAGCAAAGGCCGAAGAAAATGAATCCCATAAACCGGCTATTGTGCAGAAAGAAAGGGGTATTGACTTGCAGCTTGAGTTGGAGAAAGCTGATAGGGTGGATGCTAATGGCAATGGCGGTATTGTTAACAAGAAGCAACATCAAAACGTTCATAGGCATCAGCAGCAGCAGCAGCAACAACAAACAAACTCAGAGAAAAATGGTACGTTCAATTTTCAAGTTTAGAACACTTGTTTGTTTCACCTCTCTCTCCTTCATCTCTTCACTCTTTGATGACTTTTGTGCCTCATGGGGGTTTTCTCTCTTCTTCTTTCAGTTCAATCCAATTCTTTGCCTCTTCCAATGTCTGTTCCCAGCTGGCCTGGTGGGCTTCCTTCCATGGGGTACGTTGTGTTCACTGTTGGTTTCGGCTATTTTTAGTACTTTACTGGAGATGAATACTGGAAGAAAGCTGATGTTGACTCTCTTCTCATCTTATTAGCAGATATATGACACCTCTACAAGGAATGGTATCAATGGATGGGACTGCTATGACTTCTGCAGCTATACCGGTATATGCATATGCGCCCTTCTCACATTGCATTACTTTTTTTTTTTCTGTAACAATGTGTATTGACTTCCTTATTAATCAAAAAAATTGTTTTTTGTAGCCACCCCATCTTCTTTTCAATCAGCCTCGGCCTAAAAGGTGTGCAACCCATTGCTACATTGCCCGCAATATACTGTATCACCAGCAAATTGCGAGGATGAATCCCTTCTGGCCAGCCGCAGCAGGCTCTGCATCATTGTATGGGGCTAAGCCCGGCAATCTCAGTATTGTGCCCTCCGCAGAATTGCATGCTAATGTTCCTGGCAGGGCTGCAAACTCTGCCCAAGACAAAGGGCACAGTGGCCTTGCAATGTTTCCGGGTCATATTGGGAAGGACAAAGCTTCTCAGCCTGCCAATGTGGATAATTCATCAAGAAAGCAGATTTTGCTTCAGCAAGCTCTACCACCAGGAGCAGCACCTAGCAATATACTGGTATGATTTTTTTTTTCTCTTCTAAAGACAATGACTTTTTTGTCCTCTCTTTTTAAATTTTTTTTTTTTAATAATTAATACTTGGTCACAAATTTCAGCATGGCCCTGCTTTCATCTTCCCAATGAATCAGCAGCAAGCAGCTGCTGCGGTATCTGTTCGACCTGGATCTGTGAAGTCTTTGCCGGTTACAAGCAATGGACCACCGTCGTGTACATCCAATTCAGCCCCGCCGAATGTGCCGGGTACAGGGGCTGCTGCTGCGGCCGCTGCCCCAACAATGAGTTTCAGCTATCCAAACATGCCTGGCAATGAAACTCAGTACTTGGCCATTTTGCAGAATAATGCTTACCCATTTCCAATACCGGCACACGTCGGTGGTGGCCCACCTGCATATCGTGGAACCCATGCGCAAGCTTTCCCATTCTTCAATGGATCTTTCTATTCTTCTCAAATGCTACATCCTTCACAGATTCAACCGCAGCAACTTCCTGCTCAGTCACAGCAGAGCCAACAGGGCCATCAGAATACCAGTATTTCTACTGGATCCTCTTCTTCCCAAAAGCATGCGCAGAATCAGCAACAAAAGCCTAATAATGCTAGTGGCTCCAATGGTGGTGGTGGTAGTGGAAGCTTGCAAGGTTTCCCTGTCACCAAAAACCAACAATCACAGCCACTACAGTTGCAGCAGCAGCACCAACAGCAGAGACAGCAGTTACAGAATCATCACACTTCAAATGCAGCTCGTCAAGTTGAGTCCGAGATGGGCAGCGAAGATAGTCCGTCTACTGCTGATAGTCGTCTCGCTCGTGCTACCATGAATATTTATGGCCAGAATTTTGCAATGCCAATGCAGACGCCGAACTTTGCTTTGATGACCCCTGCAATTAGCAGCGCTGTTTCCAATGGCAGTCATGGTGAAAAGAAGCAACCGCAACAGCACCCTGGTCCAAAGGCTGGAGGTGAAACTTCTCCAGTATTTGCCATGCCATTTGCATCCATCAATGGAGCCACTGCTGCCACTGGAATTGACCTCTCATCCATTGCTCAAAATCATTCAATTATGCAGAGCAGTCATAACTATCAGATAATGGCAGCGGCACAGGCTGCCAGTGCGCAGCTGAAGAAGAATTACCACCATGCAGCTGAAGAAGGAAAAAATGTAGTCAATTCATCTAACCTAGAGGAAGAAAGAAAAGCAATGTCTGGAAAAATCCCGGCAACCGTGGGGCAATCCATTGCTTTTGCCAGGCCAGATGTGTCTGATCCCTCAATGGCGTCATTAGCTGGCAGCAATGTCATTGATAGCTCGGGCCGTACCCTCAACCTCAGTTCTGCTTCTTCCCGGGCTTCTGCCTCTGTTATGCCTGCTGCCATCAACACCAATGCAGCCAGTTCTCAGCAACAAATGCAGCGAAATCATCACCAGCAGCAACAGCAGCAACAACAAATTCTTCAGCTTCAGAAGCAGAATCAGTTTGCAGCCGCAGCTGTAGCTGCTGCTCGTAACAAGACACCATCCACAAGTAACGGCAATATCTACACTGATAATCTTCCTTCCACATCCTCAATATCCACCAAGTTTCCCAATGCTGTATCTGCATTTCCTCAAAGCCTAGTGCAGAGCAGCAACACTGTTGCTCAGTCATCTCAGTGGAAGAACTCAGCAAGGGCAGTAGCCACTTCCCAGTCGCCTCCGTCTATGGCTTCAACACCGTCATCGTTGGTAAAAAATCCTTCTCAACAGCAGCAGGCTCGTTCCCAGCAAGCTCACACACAAATATCCTTTGCAGCAAATCCGAAATCATCCACAGCACAAGTGCAAACTGCAAGTTCAACCCAGTCCCCATCTCCTCCAGTTATGGTTGGCTCACCAACAACTTCCTCAATGTCCAAAAACACTGGCAGCCCAAGGACAACAGCTTCAACCTCAACCAACAACAAGACCAGCCAAACTTGTTCCTCCCTATCCTCTCAGCAACCCAAGAACTCTCCCGCGGTGCCGACTCGCAAATCCTCGCCTGTGGGTGGCAGGAATGTGCCATCAATCCTCAGTGGCCCTCCTCAGATAACTCAATCTTCAAACACTGGGAGTAAATCCCAATTGCAACAGCAGCAACAGAAGCATCAGCAGCAACAGCAGCAAATATCAAAGCAGCAGCAGCAGCAGACGATACCGCAGGCCCAGCTGTTCTTCTCAAATCCTTACATGCACTCCCAAGTCTCACAATCCAACAGTGGCACCACCACTGCCTCAGCTGCAACTGGGTATTACCTTCAACGGCGCGGCCAGGAGCAATTGCAACGGCAGGGTTCTTCTGGCACTTCCTCAAATGGGGCAGCTGCCAACAATTCGAAAGGTGGTTCCTTGCCTCCACACACACAGGGTCTTCTGCATCCTGCACAGTTTGCTGCCATGCCACCCTCTGGGAACCACCATCAGTTCCTTCCTGCCTTCTCTTATGTCCATCCTGTACCCACTGCAGTTCAAGTGAAGCCAGCAGAGCAGAAACAACCTGCAGGTGAGTAGAATGATATCATCCCTTGGTTGGTTTGCACCTCCATGTGCATGTGGCAAAGAAAGAAGAAAAGTAATGTGAATAAAGTATCAATGAATTGGCACGGGAGGATTTTGAAGAAAAGATGGTGTTCTTCTCAATGGGGGCAAAATGTTGATGATGCCGTTTTATGTTGTGCGCCTTGAGAAGATATGCAAGCAAGCTCGGGTTGACCACGGTTTTCTACAAAGATGATTTGGATTCCACAATTTTGGATTGGGAAGTCGACCAGAACTTTGATGTGCCTGAGTTGTGTTTACCTTCATGTTCTTTATCCTCTTTTTTCTTTTTCATTATTTTGTCTTCTAGGCTACAACAGCAGTAAACATCTTTCTGGCATGTCTGAATGTGTACGTGTCTGGCTGATATTATAGTGATCCTCAATTTTTTTTGAAGATAAAAAAAGATGGTTTCCTTCACCCCTCATTGATTTTTTGGCCTCCTAGATACAGTTGACGTATGGGATGCAAATTGCAATATGTGAAAAAAGTAATAGCAATTTTTTTCAAAGAGAAAAAATGAAGATGCATTTTGAGAGATGGGGACGTGGCAAGTTGTTTTATTTGACTTCAGTGTAGAATCCGAGGGAGGTAGATAAAAAATAATTGGTGCCCTCAAAATATTCAAGGGCTTTTCTCTTCACGAGTGTTTGGTTGGATCTGTGCAAGGGTGGTGTTGTCCTGAAGGATCATGTGGTAAATATAGCTCCAAAGCACCTAACAATTTCTTTTTTTGAGAAGTGTGCTTCTCTTTACTGTCAGCATCCCACATCTGGCTTATGTGTATGTAGTTGATTTTTTTTTTCTAGATGACCATATAGATTAGTATTGTTCTAAGCTACTATTCAAGTATATGATTTTAAATCAAGATTAAATAATGTGTATATGTTGGTATTTATTTCCCTTTCCATCTAATAGTAGTAGGAGAAATTTGCTTTCCATGTCTGTCCTTGACGAAGGGTCCCCACCATGGCCCACTTAAGCCATCACAGCGTTTCGGCCTTTCAGAACCAAACTTAAAGCAGCAACACATTGCGGGTCCTGACATCCCACCTGTGATGATTGAAAAACTTTGCTCCTGTCTCTAGCTCAATACACGTGTGTCCAATGTCTTTATATATTTTCTTTTCATTTTTTCTTTTCTCAAAGTAATACATAGCTCCACCTCTACCCTTCTGCCTTTGCCCTTTAAGCCTTGTTTCTTTTATTTCAGCCTCTTCAACTTAAAGATATGAACAAAAACAGAAAGACTCCCATTGGAAGCCACCATTTTAATTTGTGTATTTCCTTTTTCTCTTTACAGGAGGGGATTGACTTTATCAAAAGGCTATAATTCTTCTTTTTTTAAATGCAATTATGTAATATAATTTTAACTTTGTTCTCATATGGACCAATTCAATTGCAAAAGATGATCAGATGAAGAGGGAGGGTGTTGTGGATTTTCATTTTAAATATCCCTTTTCCATCGGCATAAAGGGAATAGATCTACTTCGTTCCTGTGCTGAAATGGCAGGAAAGTTTTATTTTTTTTCTTTTAAAAAAGTGGGGTGTGTAAAAATAAATATATTCATGTTATGGGAATTTCGGATTGCTACCTTTATTCAGTGATTCATTTATTCACTTATCTGTTTCTTTTTTGAGGGGCCAAAGATAAAGCATACAGATCTTCACTTGGTTCCCCTCTTGATAAACCCAAAAAGACAATATTGTGTCCTTTTCCCCTTATGAGGGACCCATTAAAGGAATCAATTTAATGGAATAAGCAAAGTCCCCATACCCCTCTCCCCCCATTACATTACCAACTTGTGAATGCTGAAAGATAAGACTCGAGGTCACCACACCTTAGTCTAAAAATAAAAAAATTAAAAAAGTCACCACACCAAAAATTAACTATGACTTATCGCATCTTATAAAAAAAAAAACTATGACTTATCGCACCTTCCTGACCCCACTTCAACAGCTCCTAAAAGTTTGCTCCTCTATGTTTTATAATCATTATTTAGTTGGGCAGCATAAGCAGTGTAACCAACCCTTTGATCAGTGATCGCAAAGAGTCAAGCTACTTCCAATTTTTTTCCTTTTCTGTTCACATTATTTGAAAACTCCTATAAATCTCTGAATTGACTTTTTTTCTCTCTCACATTGCTATTCTTTTTTGGCCAATGGTGAAATTGAAATTGATAATGGGTCAAACTCAATAATTACACAGAAGGAATCCTGAATACATAGGCCCTGAACAGATATACTATAACTACCCGATAAACATTAAACCTTATGCTAAGCTTTGACAAACCTATTCAGCTCCCAACTGACTAGCTAACACACAAAGGAAAAGCAAACAACAGAAAACACAAAACAACAGCAGCAGCAACAACAACAACAGGAAACATCTCATATAGCTATTTGATTCATACAAGTAGCACAAGTACTTTTTCTTTTGGATATACTTAGCATTACTTTGCAGATCTCTGTATATATATATTTTTAAAAATTATTAGAAAAGTAACAATAGTCACATAACTCTATCATAACAAGTGACCCATATAAGGATTTGGATTCCATGCATTTGCTCATCTCTATCTCTCTCCTCTTCCATTTTTATAATTTTTTTTTGGCAAAATGAATGAATGGCCAGGATTCAAGATTGAGCAGAATCAATGGCTCAAATTGTATTGACTGCAGTGACTGTAGACAATCCTGATCCCCCATATAACTCTTATATAATTTACACGACTCTGCTCAATCTTTTTTATTGTTGAATTTGGGTTGGGTAGTCACTTGTGTCTGTGCGATGATCTCAGAATTCTTCTGGAAACACAAGTGACTCTTTAAGATTGTGTTCCTTTTCTCGACTAGTATTAGATTACCTTTGTTCAAATTCCAACTTCCATTATTCACCTGGTTCATTAAATGAGCAATATGTCAGATCAGATAGGGGTAAAATAGGAAGGAAAAAAAAAAGAATTGATAGACAACACAATTACGCACCTTACATTGCTAACTTATGATATTGGAACCACTATGCTGTCGAAGTTATTGTATCATTATTCATCCCAGTAACTGGAATTACATTGCAAAGGATTCTGTCCTCCAATCCAATATCATCAATCGATTACTAATTTTCATTATGTTACATTTTGTCTAAGTAGAGAACTCACTCGTGCGTGTTCTGCGCCCCGAGAATAGAAACAACTAGTTTGCCTTTCTCAAAGGCATGCCGCTATGTAGTGGCTAGTAGTGTTCTATATAAATTATAAAATAAAATAAAGTAGGTTCTAATCTTTTTGAGTGAGACATATGTTAGTTCTTAAATTGTGATATGTATCACCTTTCCTTTGCTTTTTTATTTACAATTAAAATTGTTTTATTTATTGAATTCTTTTAATTATTTTTATTGAAAAAGACTCATACTTTACACAGATTAGATCCATAAACTATTTATAGTATAAAATTGTATCCGGTAAATTGCGCACACACGCATATATATATATATATATACACACACACATACTTCAATTGTATTTGTGATGTAAGATGTTCGTCTTTATTTGTTCTGTATCTATAGTTATAGACATTCAGTTAGCGGAAAATGGTTAGACGTGTGGTGAAGAAAGGAAATTTAACGCAATGAAAGTGATGAAGAATATAGTTTTATTTCTATTTTAATCCCTTTCATTTCAGTTAAGAGATCAAAATAACTATATATTGTTTGTCGAGACAGCCAGATAGCACATAGGTAATGGATGAAGAAAAAGTCGTGGAATGATGTGGGCAACACCCCACGGCATAAATAATAAAGAAGTGAGGCGTAATTGGTAGGTCCATGCATTTAGAGGTTGCTAATGCTAGGTGAATCCACGTAGCAGGCATTGTCTCCATTAGGCACTGGTGCAACTTCAAAAGTTATTCAATAGGATAATCAAACAAAAATAATAATGGAGTATAGCTTTGCCAACAATGTAATTGAAAAGGAAAGGATCTGAAAGGGAGTGGAATGCATATAGTATATGTGTTTTAATATAGTAGATAAATAAATATATTTGTTTTATTTGATTACTTGAGAAAGTGGAACAAGCGCAGCAGGCTCTTTAGTTACTGTGTCATACACATAAAATCTCACCTTATGAGGGAAATTAGAAAAAGGGGTCGCAATAACCAATCATGTGGACGTTGGACTTTTGAAATTCATTGTATAACAACAAATTGATAGAAAAGTGAGAGAGGACTAATAATAACCACCGGGAGAGGGGAATGGGTAGAAAATGGTGGTGGGAGGTGGGTTCCTCCCTTGAATTAATTAATAATACCAATTGTGGGGTCCATATCGGCTTTTAATAAATAATAATAATAATTGTAACTTGAACAATATCTTGTCAAGATTTCATGGTGGCATGAATTGTGTTGGTAAGTGATTTGAATTCAATAATATCTAAACTGTGGTTGACCACAAGGGGAGAGAGAAAGTACTTAACAGACCATTCATATTGAATCCAACTAAATTATTTTTCTTGTTTCCTTATTAATTTTTCCCAGTCCCTCTCCATCTTGTTTCTCTCACACACACGGTACACTCAACTTGCGCTTGAGGAAGAACGGTCAACACAGAATACCAACCAACCAACCACTGGGGGGGCCTTCCCTTATCTGATTCTGAACCATTGGCTTCCCCTGTTGAAAAGAAATTGAGTAAATGATCCATCCACCAATCAGTCAACTGAAAATTGAGCTAAAGTATGGACAATATTTGAATGCTATTTTTCTCAACATGGCCTAAAATAAAGGGAGAAATAAAAAAGGCAGAAAGATTGCAATTTTCTAAGTCCTGTTTTTTTCTCTGCTTATCTTCAAAACTTCAACAAATGGACTGGACTTTAGGACTTTGCGCTCAAACAAGCATCAAAAGGTGGGAAACCAAAAACAGATTATTATTATTATTGTTATTATTATTATTATTTCAACAGTCACTGGCAGAAGCTGAGTGGCACAGAGGGATAAGCACAAGGACACCATGAGAACTGCATGCGCCAATTATTTAATTAATGGGTGAAAAATTGAAAAACTTCATAATTAAAACCTGCAAAAATAAAAGGGGTTCATCGGCAGGAACCAGTTTCAACTCAATTTGGTTACTGTTTCAAATCCCAAATCAACCATAAAATCTAGTGCCCCTCCCCACCCGCCCCTTCCCTTTAGAGAGAATCATAAAATCGTGCTAGATTCAAAAAAGGGTACCTTTGAAGTGCCTTGGCCGCAGTTCCTCTCTCATTTAGCACCAAATCAGAAACCATTAAATACGAGGATAGGTACTATATATATATATATGTGCAGCGGCAGTACTGTATTGTACAGCAGAAGCAGAAAAAGAAGAAGCAGCAAATGCGGTTGCCCTGCTGCAGCATCAGCATTCACCATAAACCTCAGAGAGAAGAAAAAAGAAAACAAGCCAGCCTTGTTATAGTTTCTGATCACTTCCTTCCATTCCACCCCAGGTGGGTTGAGAGCCAGCCATTCACAAGTTCTCATTCTGATGCAACATCTCTTTTGACCCCGCTCTCTCTCTCTCTCTCTCTGCCCCCAACTATTTATATAGGAGGTGGCAAAAGAATTGGGAATTTCTTGCATTAAAATAACAGTCTCGAAAAAACTTAAAATAATATTAAAATAATTTTAATAAGAATTACGTTACCTTTTCTTATTATTATTTTAATATATTTTAAGTTTTTAATTAATTATGTCCATAGATATTAAGCCAAAGAAATACTCGAACTCATATCCGTAATCCATCCATAAGATTAACATACACCAATTCGTTAATTGTTTTTCCTTCCTTTGTAGTTTGTATAAAAAAAAAATATTCACAAAATAGTTGCGTGTTTCTTATTATACACGACTGAATCAATTGTTAAATTCTCAATCATTGACTCTTATAAAAAAAATTAGAATTATTTAAAAATAAAATAACAAACGACAAGTGATTAATAACAGCGAAGTCCTTCATATCAATTTCTTTAGAAAAAAAAAAGTAAATTAATGTTTGTCGATGGGGGAAAAAGAAAGAAAGAAGAACGCGGTGGCCCCGACGGGGGCGGCATTGAGTGATGCGCAGCCCCACCATTGAATGGTGGTCCCCCAGCATATGCGCAGGTGCCGACTGGTGATTACGGTGGTGGTGGGACCTGCCACCGGTTCGAGTTACGGTGGCTTTAGTAATTAGTAGCACTCAGTACAAGTGACGCTTTCGGTGGTCGGTGGGGGATTATAAGGACATTGTATTAATTATATTTGCTCAAAATGCATAATATCTATTAAAAAACATCTATGTTTGCATATTGTAAACTTGAGCAAAAATGTCAACAAATTTAAATAATTAGCGAAACTAATTTAATTTTTTATGAAATAGTATGATTTGAAGCATTTTGGCTATTGATGAAAGGGTATAAATTGAAAATAGTACAAGCTACTTTCCATTATGTCAAAAGAAAGTTACTTTCCATTTTCTCTATAAAAAAATGTCTTAAAACATGACAATTATCCATAGACCATGGGTGATTATACCTTCTCCGTCTATATTTGAGAAAGAAATAGGGAAATATCATATTCAATTTTCTATTGTCTAAGACTTCCAAAGACATTCAATTCAATTGAAAAGCTTTAAAATCAAATTATGAACCTTCTGATAAAAAAAATCATATGAACAATGGCTTCAAGAGGTATGTTTATCTTTCACTTATGTTATAGTTTTGGTATACTAAATTCATATAACTATGACATTATGATGAATAATTCATGCATGTTCTTCATATAATGTTGAATATAAATCATGATGTTCAGAGTTTTTGTTGACATAAAATATGGATTGAGACTAGCATGAAGCACCATTTGGTGTTTCATTTTTACAGCACCTGCTTTGAACCGTTAGATTTATTCAAAAATCCAGATTAACGATAAACAAATATGAGAACAATTATATTTTTTTTCAACATAATCATTATCTCATCCATTCTTCTATGTCCTTCGCCTGCGTTAATTCCTTCTTCTTCTCCAGCTCCCTTTCGTGATTTTTTTTCTTCTTCTTTCTTTCTCCCCTCTTTCTCTTCTCCCTCTATCACAATACCCATCCAAGCACCCACCGCCATCTTCAACCCCCAACCGCTAGCAACGGCCTGGCCTGACACGCAAGTGACCGCGTTTGACATGTTCACACACTGTTACTCCTACTCGTGCCATTCAACGATTGGTGCCCTCTGAATCACCAGTAGTTCTATGAGCCTTGTTTCGCTGAACTGCGAGATACAATTAACTTGCAGGAGCTATAAATCGATGCCACCCAATCGATTCAAGCAAAATACCGCTAAAGCCTACTATGATGGCACTGCAAATTTAACAAGAAAATAAAAAAGAAACCATGTCAAAAACCGGAAAGCGGAGGCACAAAATCACAAACACAGCCCCACAGAGAGGAAGTGAAAAAGAAAACAATGGTAGTAGAAAGGGCAAACATATATCTAGTGCAGGAAAATCTAGAAGTTAAAATACAACACCCATGAATATTATTTAAAAGAAACACAGAATGGGTCACACAATTCAGGCAATACCTAGATAAAACCCATTATTTATTGGAAAAAGAATTGCAGTTGACAGGGACCGCGCAAAGCGCAAGTTCGCAACCTACCAGACCTGCGCACGATGGGGGTTGAAGATGGCGGTGGGTGCTTGGATGGGTATTGTGATGGAGGGAGAAGAGAAAGAGGGGAGAAAGAAAGAAGAGGAAAAAAAAATCACGAAAGGGGGAGTGGGGATTGGGGGTCGACCAGGGAGGAGCTGGAGAAGAAGGAACGCAAGCGTAGGAGATAGGAGAATAGATGAGATAGTGATTATGTGAAAAAAAATAAAAATTGTAATTGTTCTCATCGTTGCTTATAGTTAATCCGAATCCTTGAATAAATCTGTCGGTTTAAAATAAGTGCTTTAAAAATGAAGCATCTAAATAGTAGTTCATGCTAACCTTCACCTAAAATATGTTAGCATAGTTTTTTATGAGTATTTTGGAGATTGAAATAAACTAAATTTAAAAAAATTACTCTTGTTGACTTAACGACAATTAATGAGTTAAATTTAGATGTTGCCCACCCAAGAATTACTCTCAATATGAAATTAGTATTTAAATTATAATTTAAGCATAAACTATCACATCGTAAAAAATATATATTTTTAGATAATTATTGTGAGAACCAGATTTTTCTTAATTAAGTTTTTCCTTTTTGGTCAAAAGAACCAGATTTTTCTAACATCAATGGGATGCAATGCATAATTCCATGACAATATATGGAAAAAAAAAGTGTTATGTTGACAGTGTATCTCAATCTAATCCATAATAAAAATCTAAATAGAATTATCTAAATAGAATTATGATTTAGCTTAGTCGCTTGTAACCCCTGTATCCTTATTTGGTTGTGTTCGTATGGATTTGACACTAAATTAGATCACATTGATATTGATGGCACGACAAAACCCGCACACATAAGAAATTCTAAACAACATGAATTGCATCACGTGTGTTACTGACTTGCTTTAAAAAAAATTCTAGCAACCTATGTTGTGCCAAGGTAACCCAATTTAATGTTAAATCCGTCTCATGTGTGCCACGTTGGCTCTTAGTGTTAAAAATTGGATGAAATAACAATAGAGGGGTCTAATTGCAACAATTGAAATAACTGAGGGACCTAATTCGCTCAATTAAAAATTGGGAGACTAAAATCGCACATTTACGATAACCGAGAAACCAAAAGTACAATTAAGCCAAAAAAAAAAAGTTCGGCCAGCTACATGGGCCTAGGCTGTGTCCATCAATAATTTCTAAGGGTTTGGTCATATGATATTTTTAAGAAATTATTATTATTGACCAAAAAAAAAGAAATTATTACTATTTTTTTATTTTTTTGACCAAAGCAAATATTATTTTAATGTTTCTGTATTTGTACATAATTAATTAATTAATAATGATAATTGACACATAACAATTTAGCTCCTCGTCAACATTTAGCTCCTTTTTGGATATGAGATAAAACTGACTTATGGTAAACTGTTAAGCTTTGGTCCCACTCAGCCTATTATCAAGCCAATACACTTACATTAATGTTGCACACACACCCATACCCATGACACACCTCATTCCCTCAATTTATTCATTGGAATGAGGTGTTAGGAGGAGGTGTGGGTGTGTGTCTATCATTGCTCATACACTTAACCCCAACTATCGACATATACCTGTATATCGCTACTAATATAAAGCAATGTTGTCTTGGCGCCATTGCAGTGTCAATTTGGTAAATAAATTGAAGTTGTATTCAATGAGTCACTTCCGCCTTCCGCTTCCCTTTCCATTGAGTATCCTTTATTGGCCACAAATACGGCAGTGAGAAATATTAAAAGATCACATGCAAGCAAGAAGAAAAACCCAGGGCAATTCAAACGTGGAACCAAAGCAGGATTTGGGGTATTTTGTTTCACATACTGAGTTGTTCTCCTTCATTGTTACTTTTTCAGTCTCATTTCTCTGCATTGTTGACATCTATGTTACTTTTTCGGTCTCATTCTCCTGCGTTGTTGAACATTTGCAGTTCAAATCGTACAACAGGTGGGGATGCCATGTGCAACGCAGGGCGAGAAGGAGAGGGTGTATGGCAGAGGACACGACGGTTGCTCGGTGATGGGTTTGTCGTGCCAGAGAAGACGATCTAAACTGCTGTGGGCGTGTGATGGATTCACGGCAAAAGAGCTGCGGGTGGTGCGACGATAGTCTGATGGCATGAATGAACTTGAAGATTTGGTGAATCTTCTATGACTTTTTGATTTCCCTCCCAAATGCAGGGCATTTGAGTTAATGTGCTTTCACAAGTTGTTTCCAATTTTTTATTATTTAATAAAGGAAACAGTGAAATGATGATAATGATTAATGACATTAGTGGGTCTGGACTTAATTGTTTGCTGCACCTATGGAACAAGCATTTGTCTTTTCTCTTTTTATTGTTTTTGATTTTTTCGAATGACAAAAAATAAATAGTACTGTGTTATTGAAGTTTACAGTTTGCACACTTTTGGCTGTGTTTGATTTTAATTTTGGCTATTTTGTGCCACAACAAAGGATCATATGATTGTTTTTTTTCATGAACCAGTTAATGAATATTTGAACTGCAGCACCTGTAAACTATTGCAACGGTTCATGAAAAATTTAATACTGGAAGATGCTAGCATTTGTGTCTGTATGTTTGATTATGTCTGGAGTTGCTGGTTTTCATCCTGGCAATAAAGGGCTGCAGTGTTGCACACCTTTTGAAACATATAGGGGGATTTTTAATGTTTATTTTCTTGCATTTTCTACACTTCTCTGGAATAATAATTTAGTGCTTTCTAAAAGATAATAGTGTTGAAACCCAAGTTTTATCTTTGGATAATGAAGACAACCTTAAATGTTTCCAAATATTTCACATAAAGGCTAAATATTATGCTTTCTCAAACTTTGTTATAGTCCTTTTGGTTCCTTGGCTTAGGGATTGTAGGAACTTTGAAATATATATTTTGGTGTGAGATTAATGAATTGTAACCTACCTTAATTTATGAGGGCCTTATGGTCAGTATTGTTGATTTTTGGCTATCGTTGGTCCGTATTAGTTGCAAGAAAAATTCAGTTTATTATTCTCTCAATCTCATTATGGGCACCTGATAGGGTACCTGGGCCAAGAGATGAGATAGGATTGGATTTAGTGATAGGGTACCCTATCAGCACCCTATGAGGGTTTTGAACCTGCTTTAAAATTAATACCATCTAGGTGAGATTTAAAAATTCATTTTAATTTAATTCTACTTCTAACCCTGTCAGTAAACTAAATCATCAAACTTTTCATGTTTCTGTTAGTGGTATGATGCTTCAACACCTGCAACCAATTCAGCTATATACATAAAAGTGGGTAGAGGAAGTTGCTCTTGCTAACAATTTAAAAGGTCCTGGCTTATGTGAGATTTGATGTGGAGCACATGGATGATCAAAGATTCTGTTGTGTTACACCACTAGGTGAAGGCTATTTCCAGTGTTAATAAATGCTATTGACCTATGTGAATTGCATATGTTATCAAAATATTGTTTATTTGGTTACTTACTTCATATTTGCAATTCTCAGAAAGAAAGCACCATAGTGCATAACACGTCAGGTAATCATAGATATTGAACTATTATTTCTTCATATTCTTAGCTACTTATTTTATCATTTTTATTTATTTAACAAAATAATCTTCTGTTTGAAGAAAACAATCATAGACCTATTGAAAAGTAGTTTTGCAAAACTGGTTACCGATGTCAACTGTTTAATGATATTAGATAAAAAGGCCAAACTATAGCACAAGAGGTACTATAGCAGACCGAACTATACAAGTGGTTGCCATCAGCGAAATTGGCAAAAGAGTACCATAATTATAAGACAAAAACACATGGTCGTACTGCATATCCTATTGTTCTCTATGTCTAGTCGTGTAATGTGACCACCGAGTTATGACAGTATAACACTTCCAGAACCAGAACCAGTCTAGCAGAAGCGCAATTTAGCTTTTACAGGTCTATCTTTGATGCATAAGCATAACAAATTATAAGTTGATTGAGCTCACATGATATCTGCTTATCTCTATGTATTCTATTTGTTCCTTTTATTTGGAAGTCTTACACAGGTCATGAAGGTTGTTCCTTTTCTATTTCTGCATTGTATTTATTTTGATGATGCATGTGAATTATATTGAAGGATACTTGCATATTCGTTCGCATTAGTTCTGAATGCTTTCTGGTCTTTTGAATTCTGTTAGTTTTTGAATAAGTTTTTGTGTACTGGATATGTATTCATTCTCAAAGGTATTAGAGCAGAGGTATCTGATATTGCAATTGTTGTTCTCAAAGGTTCTGATGAAATAATGCTTCATTAGTTTCATCCAGCTACTTTTGAGTTTGGCAGCATCTCATACATTCGATGTTCTATTCTATATCATACCATTTATTCCTCAATTTAATGCTATATTAAATGAACTCTTTAGGCCTTAATTTAAGTTGTAATTTTTTGTTTGTTTTTTCTTCAGCTTTAACATCATATCAACTCCCTTGACAGCAAACTCATTAGACAATGTCATCAAATGATGTCAACCTGTGGTGACAATAGCAATAGTTATGTCTTCACTGCTTCATTCTCCTTTAGACGCCATATATCATGTTGCAACGACAATGAAAAGTTTCATAACACCTTTAAATCTAAAAGCGTTTCCGAAGCAGCTACTATTAGTTTTGAAGGGTAGGGAAGGAACAGCTGGCCACGTTATTGTTGGAGAGTAGCAAATATTTGTAAACACTAAATTGGTTCCATAAAACAATGAAAATATAATTTTACCTATTAATTTCATTTGTACTGATAATTATATTGAAGTTATTTAATCATCCAAAAAAAATGAAAATATCATAACTATAGTTTTAGACCCGTGCATCGCACGGGTATGAAGTCTAGTTATATATAGAGTAATGATACTCGTACATTCCAAAAATACATTTATCCATCCAACACCTCTCATTTTTTTCTATCTCTCTCTAACTATCATATCACATATCACATCATTTTTATCACTTTTCTCTCATCTCACTCTATCTCTCTTTAGTGATATACACCCCAAGGGATGTCTACCCATCTTTATTCTTATATATATGCCTCAAAGAAACATTATTCTGTATTGGTCCTGTGGATAGACAGTAGATCTAGGATCATGCCACTAATAATAAATATTTACATTTTTTATATCAATAATAAATATTTACTTTACTGGCTCTTGAGGATGTTATAATAATGATGCACGTGGTGACTGAACAACTGCAGCCCTCTTATTTACAATTTTACACATCTGTAATTGTATTCCGTCCGTTTGGATTAGGTCATTACATATATAAGTTTTCTAATTGAAATAGGTATTTAGTTTTTAATTTATGAAAAAAAAATATTTCGTAGATATTTATAAAAGGTTAAATCAGAGAACTTATAAAAAAAATTAAAGTACAGAAATTGATTTTAATTTATAAGATAAACTATTGGTTAAAATAGTTATAGTTATTATAATAAATACTTGTAAAAAGATTTATCAAGCCTGTAGTGAAAGTTTGTTCTAGTAAAAGCCCTCCTTACATAATAATCTGCTCCAGCCGGCCCCATGCCTCAAAGCCAAAAGCCCCCTTAGTGATGCCAACGTGATTTTAAAATAATAGGAGCAACCGTGATTAATTAATTGGGGGCCTTTTGCTTCTTTAATAATTGGCCATTGTTTCAATGACTCAATTGAACACACTTATATTGACCAAAAAAAAAAACACACTTATCAAAAAGTACACGAAGTTTCAAAATCTTTCAAGTGACTAAAGATAATATATTTTTTTCCCGTGTGCAAGTGATCTCCACCAGACACACTAGGCAATTAAATTACACATAAAACCAAAGAGTAGGACCATTGTTGAAAATTAATTTACTGTTTCTAAATTATTATAATAGACTCGATCAAACCATTCCGTCAAAAAAAAAAGGACTCAATCAAACCATTATCTGAATCACATGGACACAATACCGTATGCCTTGCTGACTTGGACTGCTCCCAATTGGAGAATAATTATATTATATATTATGAATATTTAAATCATATTATTGGTAGGTTGGTTGGATTGTTTATTGTCATGATTATCATAACGATTAACGAAACATTAATATAATGTTAAATGCTCTGATAGTCCATAGTATAGACTCCAACATCAATTTTTACTGGGAGGACTTTGGACTTCATAACCCATTTCTTTATCGTCAACATTATTGTTGTAATAATGAACAAATAACAACTATCCTGATATTCAGGATCAGGAGACACAACGAGGGAGGATAGTTAAAAGTTTATATGATACGACCAGGAAATCCTGTGAGCTACCTAACAATTACTATTTAGAGAAGAAATGTTCAGACTATGTCCAATTATTAAGAAAAATGGAACTCCATTAAAACTCAATCTATTAGGTAAATGTTACGTCATGTAGGTCTTGCATAGACAAGTGATAATGCAATGAGATGGTGCCACTTAACTTGGTAAATTCATATTATAGTTGATTTCAAGGATCTGAAATTATATTCTTTTTTTTGATGAAGATCTGAAATTATATTCTGCCTCCACTCATTTCCCTCCTCCATGTGCGGCGTGACTGAAAACCATTTATCGCTTGAAAATATAAAAAAAGCAACGTTTAGGAAATTATCCAAAATACTATCTTTTCAACATAGTTTATTATTATTGATGAATGTGAACAATTTCATTAACACCAATTTGTTATAAGCATTTCTCTTCTTTTTATTTTATTTTATAATTTAGCATTTCTCATTATACAAAAGGATTCGTCATTTTGGAGATATGATGTAGAGGGTTTCAGCATTGTCAGTTTGAAACAAAACTGAATGTGCAACAATAGAAATGGGAATAAAGTGTCTCAATAAAAAAAGACAAAAGAGAACAAAGTGATATGTATGAACAGTTTAGTATACCCTCCTTTTATCATTATGGGATTTGAAAGGGTTGGTAAAACAGAACTAGCATTAAAACTAATTTTTATCGTATATTTCTCTACATTTTTTTTCAGCACGCCTTGTTCCTTGCCCCCCCTCCGATTATTCACTGTAAGCTGTACATTGATTTTGACATGAATTAATATCTCTTCATCGCATCACTTGAGAAATTGAAAATCTCAATCCACTATCTCAAAGAGGACATCTAACATTTGAAACATAATATGGCCTAATAAAAAAAAGACAGCCCCAATACAGGAGACTCCTACCATGTGAGGCTAGAGGAAGGTAGACGTACGCAGTCTTACCCTTAGAAAACGTTTAATATGAGAGAGAGAGAGAGAGAGAGAGGAATCTAATGTTTAATACTCAGTAACTCAGATAAAGTAAGCAATGATTAGTTTTGCTATTCCAAAAGAATAGTAGGAATCGAATAATTCCATTGTAAATCGCGAATGTATGGTTAAAATCTAAAAGTCATCCCAAACAATGGTTGCCTAAAATGAAAGTCACAACTTATGTTACCTACTGTGTTTGTATATTGATTGATTGATGCCTATAGAAGCTCCTAATCAGACCCTCTGATTACTTTAGACTTTCACAGGGGCCTTCAAGAAGAGCTATAATTCAAATAATTCCAATATTTCTGCTTGCAAGAGGAGCTAAAATAAAAAAGAGATCAATACAAGCAGAACATGAGCATTTTATTGCCGAGTCTAATCTGTTGACGGAGACATGTTGGTGTTAGTTGATGTAGCTAGCTCTCTCTCCTGCTGTTTCTTCAAATATCTCTGAGCGGTTGCATTCACTATCTTCACAAAGAAGTTCATAAGCATAAGCCACACCACAGTGTTCCAGACTGAAGCAAATGAGAAATCCCATTTTTTTCCCTGAAGATGATAGATGAAATAATTTTAGGAAAAATAATAATGCAAAAATTAGAGTAAGACTCTGAGGCTCTTGTTCAATACGAGCAACTCAACATTCAAATTAAACCAGAAACATTGATAAACAAGTTACCTTGACATTTGGGGAAATTGAATGGGGTGCTTTCATATACTTATCTTTAACTGCATGGAGGTTAGCAATCACACTAGGCAAAATAGAAGCAAAACCAGGTATGTGACCAAGAACCCAGATAAATTCATTCTCTATCCAGTTCAGAAGCTGATTATTGCAGACCGAGATGATAAGTACAGTCTGCATAAAGAATAACATACAGGGTCAATCAAAAGCACATTTTATATATAGACTACAAGGTTCGGTGTGTTGAACATGTTTTTGGTCCCTAAAAATATGATATTTCTTAAAATTAAATCCTTTTTAAATTTTATTTGATTTTAGTCCTACATTTAACGAGATAGTGCTTTTTAGTCCTCGCCAAAGAGTGCTTTTTAGGGTTTGTGCTTTTTTAGTCCTACATTTAACAAGATAGTGCTTTTTAGTCCTCGCCAAAGAGGCAAAGACTAAGGCTATGTTTGGGAGTTTGGAGGGAAGGGGAGGGGAGGGTTTGTGATCAATATTTTACTTATTTGAGTGTTTAAAAAGTATGTGAAAACCCTCCAAGGTCACCTCTCTATTGCATTTTTCGAGTTCCCCCAAATTGGAGGGTTTTTGGAAATATATTAGAGGGGAGGACTTTGGAGGGTTTTGGAGGACTTCAAAATGTTTTTTTCATCCTTCTCCCGTGTCTATACAACTAAAATATTAGAGTAAACCCTCCCCTTCCCTCCCAAACACACCCTAAAGCACATCCTTTTAGAGATTAAAAATACATTATTTCTAAAGAACAAATAAAATTCAGATAATGATTAATTTCAAAATATGACATATTTTTAGGGACTAAAAATACATATAAATTTTGTACATGACACATTATTTTATGCAAATATTAACGGGAGACCAACTTCAGGGTTCCCTTTATGGTCCCCTCTCCTTTCCACAAGGTAATGTAAAAAAATGCTAATGTGTAAATGTTACAACATTTTATTATAGTTAGCAAGCTGAGTCTAAATTTGGAGTCATTACAAAGCAAAACAAGGGCTTCAAAAAAGCTAAATTAGTTGGTAAGGGAAGAATGAGTTTAAACTTGTATAAACCTGTATGTGAGTTTTAATAAGTGCCTTTCCAATGAAAGTTGCAAGAAAGAATTCCCAAAATGGAATGCCAAATTGTCCACACATAATACCAGCAAGGTCAAAGAGAGGATTTGGCACCTGAAATATAAATTAGGTTAATGGCAGTTTGAATGTTCATGAAGCATATATAATAAATGCTGTGATTTTGGTTAATAATAAACACTACTTTAGTAAAGATGCACCTTGAACAAAGGAATCAGTATCACCACTTTATTTTCTCAATCTCAAATTCTATATTGAGAATAGACACACAAGCATAATTAAGAGAGTACTCCAGCACCCTTAATAATAATAATAATAATTTGGATATGACTCATTAAACATCTTTTACAGCCTTGGATTATGAAGCATCAAACATAATCAGCATAAGATACAGAATTGACAACTGTAATTTGCAGGATTAGAATAGAGAAACCATAACACTAACATAGTACTAATTGAGTATAGACTATAGATTTTTACTAATTATACGTTATCATCTCAAGCTGATACCCTGACGGAATCAAAAGAAAATCCCAATTGCATATCATAAAAGTAATAGCCATTTTTAACCCAAAAAATAGGGAAGTGACAACTACTGCTTTGCAGAATCTCCATTTCCCGAAGAATCTCAAAAGCAAAACCAAATTCATTGATATGATTCGGGTGAATCATCAAGGGCAATTCAAAGTTTGGTCCAAAAACTTATTGTTGGGAAGAAGCTGTTTCAAGGTGGAGTCAGGATTAACAACCCAACTCTGAATGTTTCTATAAGAGAAAAAACCTACTATATTAAATACATCGTAGCAATTTATCAGGAAATTTTATTTTACAAAAACTGTTGTCTATTCAATGAAGAAAAACAATCATATTATTAAAGAAGAAAGTCAGTACTAACCGAGGCAAGCGCCAAAATGGTAAGAAAATTTAAACGTTCAGCGTGTGATAGGAACCAACGCTTGATTCTATTTAAAAAGGTTGCCAGAATTCCTCTATTTTCAGTATCCAACTCTTCCATTGCATCCAATTGGCTCCCAGACAAGCGTGCTACACAAATGATTTGATTAAAATCGTGTACAAACCAATTCCTTAAGTAAATAACTAGTAAAGCATCAAATTACTGAAAAGTGAAAAATAAATTGATCAATCATCCTGGTAAATCAGACGAAAAAGACCTCAGAATGTTTGAGAAGGAATAGAAAGATAAACATCACAAAGTACATTTACCAAAAGGATTTGGCTCCTCTAAAATGAGGAGTGCAATTCAGAGAATAAAGTGCGGGTTATGTGAATTGACTGAAAAATTAATGATTGAGATTTTAAATTTTACAGTTTGTGATACATGTGCATGTACTTCATTACAATCTCAATAGTTGTTCATTCAATCAACGGCTATAGTCCTACACTTTACCCTCTAAAGTGCACCCTCATTTTAAAATAGCCAAATCCTTTATCAAAAGGGAAGCATCGATTCTTGAAAACAACAAATAACTACATAAAATTTGACCATGATACAGCTTACAGCCAACCATTTTCTTTGCCAAGGAAGGTACAAGAACATATTAGGTGAAATAAAGTCATATGCCATTTCAATCAGAGCATTTGCTGATAGAACCAAAATATCTAACAATTTCATTCTTTGC
The DNA here is from genome assembly GCA_030159175.1 of Glycyrrhiza uralensis. Lineage (NCBI taxonomy): Eukaryota > Viridiplantae > Streptophyta > Magnoliopsida > Fabales > Fabaceae > Glycyrrhiza > Glycyrrhiza uralensis. Next base: position 55,400,257 of record BRZY01000002.1, on the reverse strand, counting down.
ATACCCAAGTCTCGGAATTGGCTGTTTCATTCATTTTAAAAGTAATATACAACATGATGCATTACTTTCAGGTGACAAAATAAGTAAAATCCCACGGGCTTTAAAAGATAAGATGAATATGATAGGAACTAGTAAGATTAGAGAGCTTACTTGTCAATGTCAATACCTATCAGAATATTTGAAGTTTACATTTAAGTATATATTTGGATATTTGGATTGGGTAGATAATGGGAACTAGTAAGCTTCAGAAGCTGAGGTTGAGCTTTAGTAAAATTTCAATTGCGGCTAATCTATAATAGTCTTAAAATATTTATTGCTTAAAAAACTAAGGCCTTTTCTTTTTCTTTCTTCCTAAGAAGCATTCAACAAAATAACACGAGTTGCAGAGCATCAACACCATCCTAGTAAAAGTATAAAAACAAGCTAAATAGGCTATTCACATGGTAAACATATCTTCCTCAATAGTAACAAAGTCAGGTTTTTATGTCAAAGTAACTGTGACTTGGTTAAATTAAGATAAATACATGTCATACAGTATGCTCATTATACCTGCTCTGGAGATAAAGTAAGGAGGAAGTTCCCCAATAGCTGTTCCCATACCCCATAAAACAGCCTCCAACTGAACTTGAGTCAAAATGCTAGTGAGTGGAATATGTGAACCATATAGTGTATGGAACAATGGTGGCCCAAATTGTGAGCAGTCTTTATCGAGCCAAGAAGGACCTCTATCTAACTGTATCGTATCATATGGAGCACTTTTCAAATCAACTCGCCCACACTGCATGGCTTTTATTGTAAAGAATGCTATGTGGGGGCCCAAGTATAGAACGAAAGTATGCAAACCAGATCCTAAACCAAAGCAAATGACAAAGGTAAAATTTACAAAAAAGGAAATGGAAAAAGAAAAAAAGATAAGAGCACAAAATAAGAATTCAAGGGGCTACAAGCCATATACTAATGATGTTGAGAGTACCATAAGTATGATTATTGCTTACAAGTATGAAGCTACTGTAAGAAATTGTTTTTCTGTAAGTCCAAATGACACTAGCAGCCTAAAGACCAACTGTGTTACTAACGAACAAGGAATAACATAATCAGGAACAGGAACCCTCGTCTGGGTTTGGGGATAAGTCATCCCCATGCATGCCTAATTTCACTTACCAAGACCGATTGAAGATGCAACCCCGAGGGCAACCCACCATAGTCCAAATCGGAAATATTTAAGTAGCTCCTCAAAATGCTGCAAAAAGAGCATGTATTTTTAGTGTCGCAAGAAGTATCTAATCAAAAGGGACAAAAGAACAACCTGAAAAACAGAAATATGAAGCTAGTAACTCAAAATAATGGTCATAGGTGTGGGGGTGGATTAATTATTGTTAAGATTGAAGCAACAAAAAAATGATCCTGTATAATAACCAAAAAGACCCAGAAATGAATTATTTCCTGTGGAACTCTTTATGATTCAGAACTATTATACCCAATTTACTGATAGAATAAATGAGAATACCTTTTCATGAGGACCGTCAACAGTAATCAGCAATATGCCAAGAGCCCCTACCACAAAACTGAAAAGCATAAGCCATCCACCATTTGCCAACAGATATAATGCCGTTTTGTTCAAGTATTGAATAACAGCTAATGTAAAGAATTTTAGTGTTTTGAAGGGTTGTGCGGTCAGTGTCAAATTTTCTAGCTCCAATTGGTGCTTTTCGTGAAGCCCTGCAAGACCGAGAATTTCTAATCAGCATATGGGATGCAATAGAAACTTAGAATTTAGACATTAGTTTTATGTAAATTTTTCCTTTCATTAGTTTGGAAGAGCAAAAACGTCCCAACTTTCAAAGGTTAAGGCCATACCGTTTCCTACCAACAATTTTGCAGATGCTTGGATGCCTAATTTTGCAATCACCAATAATTTAAACAATAAAAAAATGAAACTCTAACCTAAGCTATAAGGCCATAACATTTTCTACCAAAACAACGCAGAGAATCAAAATCTAGATGAAAATAAGCAATAAGATAATAAAACAATGAACTGAAATCAAATAACATGCCTGAGCTAGAGATGTTAGTGATTCCCGAAGAAGAAGCTGTTTCTACAGACCCCATTATTGCTCACGCACTAAAAAATGAATCTTTACTTTTGGGGAAGCAATATCTTCGCTCTTTGTCTCTCTATTTTATCTGGGTTGCCCCAGGCATCTTCGGAATTCGACTACAACACAGGTGAGTCAAAAATGGGACTGGGTAAAATTCCTCTTTTCCCCTCGGATTTAACTGCCCAAAAAAATCTATAAAAAAAGGAAGAAGAAACAAATTGGAGTTTCTTTTGAAATGGTTTCAGTGGGTGGAATTTGCAGATCAAGCTTAGCAGAGGGCAGAGCAAAATGGGAGCTTTGCGCTGAAGAATGAACGCGGAGAATTTGTTGCGCTCACTCTCTATCTCCGACGAGTATACGATATAGATCCTCCATGTCCACGACACAACCGAATATTAATTTTCTTATATCTTTTTCATAAGTTTACCGATCAACGCGTGAAAAAAATTTATAAACTCCAGCAAAAATTTTATAAGCAAAAAATAGGCACGTGGTCAAATCAAGGTAGTCAGAATTAGATTAGTCATTGAACTGGTGAGAGTAGAGATTCAGAGTTTTGATTAGGGTTTAATTGAGTTATAATTAAATAATATTATTTTAATTTTTAATATAATATATAACACAATATTGAGTAAAAGTAACATAAAATTCATAACTTCATAAAGAAAAATTAAACTTCAATATAAAATGACATGATTCATAACATAAAACATTCAAAATTACAAATAATTGAAGAAATTGATATCTGTTTCTTTAAAAAAAGACAATTTTGATTTTTTTTTAAATAAATAAATAAAAATAAACTGAACCGGTTCAAATCGATTTTTGACTGATTTTTTCAATTTTTGATCGGTTCTTTGCTGGTCCGATTTTGGGGGTCGTCCAGTCTGGAGGGGGTTCGGTTCCCGGTCGGTCCGGTCCAATTCTAACTATACTGGGTCAAATATAAGCAAAATTTAATTAGTTTTATTATAATTAATAATTTTTAAAAAAATCCATTTTATTAACAACAATTTAGGGAACAAAAATTATTATTTGTTAAGATCAAAAAATTAAATAAATTTAAGTAAATTTCTTAATCGATGTAAAATTAAATATTTTTGTTTATATTTGAGTTCAGATGAAGAACTTATTGTGTGAATAAGTTTTATATAATGTTTAATCATTTTTTAAAATTTTATATACAATGTGATAAAATAAAAAAATATAATTATATGTATATGTCTGTTTATATTTATATTGTCTATATCTACTTTTTGAAATTGAAAATATGATGCTTATAAACATGTTTAATGTAAATATTACATGATATTATTAAAATTTAAAATATAAAAAAATCCAGTTTCCATATTTTTATTATCTTCATTTTTAAAATGATTTTAATATTAATAATATTATCTTTAAATATATGAAATATATTGAAAATACACGATTTAATAATTAAAAATAAAAATATATTTTTTAGAAAAAATAAATGGACCCTAAAATTTAAATTTACACGTACATATATTAAATAATAATATAAATGCACTAATAACAAAATAATAATATAAATGGATTAAAATTTTATTAAAAAACTTATGCATTACTAATGACTCGTTATTCAGTGAACTTGATTTATTTTACGAGTACAATAGAATAATATTAACTGTTTTAGTTATTGTTATTTTAATATTAATATTTCCAAACTAAAATTAACTAAAATGCTTTTTTAGTTTACCAACTAACATTGGTGTGAGTGGTTAAGGTCTCTCGCCCCTTAGTTAAGGTCTCGGGTTTGAGTCTTGGGTATGAAAAAAATCTTAGCTGCCACCCATTAGAGGTGCCGAACAAACTCCCACTGGAGATTAGTCTCCGTCGTGCAGGGTGTGGAATACTTCTCGATGTAAAAAAAAAATGCTTTTTTAGTTGTTTTTTGGACAACCCACGGAATTGTGCTGCCTTAGACGCAAGAGCCCACGGAGAAACTTATTCCCTAATGGGCCGTTTTAAGCCCAACTGGTTTATCCAGTAAGAATGTTAACCCCAAATGAAGCCTGTTGGGCCGTCTTATGCGCCCTTTATAATGCATTTTTGAAAGGGAATTTATATCTGCAAATACATACTTTACTATCTGCACATACATGTCCGTGGAACTATTAGTTCTGCGGGTGTATTTTTTTTTCAACACACACACTCCACGGAACTATTAGTTCCGCGGGTTATAATTCTCCGTGGAACTATTAGTTCCGCGGGTTGTATTTTTTTCAACACACACACTCCGTGGAACTATTAGTTCCACGGGTTGTAATTCTCCGCGGAACTAATAGTTCTGCAGGCATGTATGTGTTAAATTACAACCTGCGGAACTAATAGTTCCGCGGAGAATTACAACCCGCGGAACTAATAGTTCCACGGAGTTCGCGGAACTAATAGTTCCACGGAGAATTATAACCCGCGGAACTAATAGTTCCGCGGAGTGTGTGTGTTGAAAAAAAAAATACACCCGCGGAACTAATAGTTCCGCGGACATGTATGTGCAGATAGTAAAGTATGTATGTGCGAATATAAATTGTCTTTTTGAAAAGGGGTGACCTTTAACCGTTTTTTCGGTTGCTTGTATTCTGTTTGGGCCTTGGGCCTTTATAATGGAATTATGAATGTTTGACAAAAAAAGGATGATCTTTAGACCCAAAAGAAAGTGGTAATCTTTTTGTATAATGTTACATGTTTTTTTGAACCAATTGTATAATGTTACATGAATCTTGAAAACGAGAAATATTAACACGAGAAATATCTTATTGTAAATAATACATAGTTTGTCCCAAATAAGTACTACATAAGGGTTACTTCCTTGACCAAAAAAAACAAAAGGGTTACTCCATTCCACTAAATGAAATTAAGATAATATTAACACGAGGACACAATACTTTTAATATGTTAATACACATTAATTTAATTAAGTGTAATTATATTATTTATTCTTAAAAATAATTGTTACATCTAAAATTTTAATGTAGATATCAGATAATTTTGTTGTCGAAAAAAAATCAGATAATTTAAAATGCAAGAAGTGTAAAATAATCCGTTCACACAATAAACTCGAGTCTTGTATTTTTTTAGTGGAATAATCTCGGTATGTACTCACGTGAAGTCTTGTATCTATTAACTAGCCGGTTGACCCATGCAATGCATAGGCCCAGTTGATTTTTATATATGATATGAAATGATTGATTCATTAATTAGTAATAAATTGATATATGATATATTCTAAATTTATAACAATGCTAATTTTGTGACATTGTGCATGAAAATTTATAGAAAGAGAGAAAGATGGATGAAACCCGTAAGTAAATATTATTTTATTAATCATAAATAAAATAAAAAATAATAATTTTACAACCTAAAAATTTAAATAAAACAAAAAAAATAAATGAAAACATAAGTAAATACCATTTTATTCATCAAAAATAAAATCAAAAGAAAAATAATTTTGTAATATCAAGATTTACAGGAACAAAGAGATTAACAGAACTTGTAAGCCAACACTATTTAATTAATCAGAAATAAAATCAAAAGAAAAATAATGTTGCAACCTAAAAATTTACAGGAACAAAGAAATATGAATGGAACCCGTAAGCAAATATTATTTTATTGATCAAGAAAAAATAATTTTGTGTCTTGAAAATTTGTAGAAACAAAAAAATATGAATGGAACCCGGCAAACACTATTTTATTGATAAAAAATAACATCAAAAAATAATAATTTTACTACATGACAATTTATAAGAAGAAATAAAGATGAATGAAATTCATAAGTAAACATTATTTTTATCATGAAACAATAATTTTGCAACCTAAAAATCTATATGTACAAAAGAAATATGAATGAAATCCATAAGCAAACTTTATTTTAGAGTAAATGGTCAAATTGTCCCCTGAAAGATATATACGGTGGCAAGTAGGTCCCTGAAAGACAGAAATAAAAAAACCCGTCCCTGAAAGATGTTTTCGTTTGTCATATTGGTCCCTGAATGTCATTTCTATCATTATTAGGGGTCATTTTTAGATTTTAAGAGTTTAGATGGGTTAAAAAAATAAGTAATTCTTTCCTCACACAATCCTCCCTCCCCACCTCTCTCTCTCTCTCTCTCTCTCTCTCTCTCTCTCTCTCTCTCTCATCCACCTCCACGTGGACACCCTCTACCACCACCATCTCGATGGAGGACAAAGGAAACACTTGCAAATTATACCCCTTTACATGCTCGGGCAGAAACTGTTGATTATGAGGACCAAAGGGTTTCCAGGGTAAAGAGCATACCATTAAATAAGAACAAAGAAGTGAAATTGGTCAAACGAAAGCAGAAGTGCAGAACTATGATAATGCTGCATATGGAGGGCTCACCCCTGAATATAATCAAGGATTCCAAAAGGTTGTGGATGAAGATACAAGCAATAGATCAAGTTCAGGGTCGGCCATCTCTAATTCAGAAAGCTGCGCTCAATTTGGTGGCACAAATGCTAGTGATTTGACAGGTTCGACAATTATCGTTTGCTAATTTCTTTGAAAAAAATTTCTTCATAACTGATCATGGCAGCATTGTCTATTTCATTGAAATAGTTTGGATTTTGATGACATCCTGATTTATATGAGCATAATCAAGAAATGGATAATGAAATGGAAAAGAAAAAAGAAAAATTGTGAATTGCATAACAACTTACAAGGCCTTGGTTTTCCTAAAGGAAGACAAGTTAATCTTGCTTCTAACGGTGCATCACACATATGAGTGTGCTTTTTTTATTACTCGAGAAGTGATTTAAAGGATTTTCTTAAATGAAGGTATAGCATTGTCTCAAAACAATCGAAGTGGCAAGTTTTACAATTACATATAACATCAACTATCTATTATTACAGTGGATGTATGTATGTGTGTGTATTCTCTTGACTATACTTTTTGAGAGTAACTCTAATAAAGATAGTTTGGTTAATTCAGGTCCTTCTCAGTCAGTGGTCTGGGATACCATGGTGCCTTAAAAAAAAGGACATGTCCACGTGGAGGTGGATGAGAAGGGAATGAATGTGGTGGTGGTGGTGGTGGTGGTGGAGATTTGAAAGAATGGGAAGGTGGTGGTGGAGGGTTATTAAAAGGGTGGGAAGGTGATGGTGAAGGGTTGAAGAGGTGATGGGGGAGGGAAGGGTGAAGAGGAAGTTGTGAGAGTTGGTGGTGGTGAAGAGGAAGAGGAAGAGGGTGAGAGAGAAGAGTGAGAGGGCGGTGGAAAGGGGGAGAGAGAGAGAGGGGGGGAGGGGGTGGAGAGGAGGGATTGTGTGAGGAAAGAATTAATTATTTTTTTAACCCATCTAAACTCTTAAAATTAGAAAATGACCCCTAATAATGGTAGAAATGACATCCAGGGACCAATATGACAAATGAAAACATCTTTCAGGGATGAGTTTTTTTATTTCTGTGTTTCAGGGACCTACTTGCCACCGTATGTATCTTTCAGGGGGCAATTTGACCATTTACTCTTTATTTTATTGTTGAAAAATAAAATCAAAAGAAAAATAATTTTTCCAACATGAAAATTTACGGGAAAGAAGAACGAAGAAAGATGAATGGAACTCGTAAGGAAACATTATTTTATTGATCAAAAATAAAATAAAAGAAAAATAAATTTTCAACAAAAAAAAATTACAGAAACAAAGACAAATGAATAAAACTTGTAAGGAAATACTATTTTATTGATAAGAAATAAAAGCAAAAAAAAATTTGTAACTTGAAAACTTACATGAACAAAGAAAGATTAATGAAACTTATAAGTAAATATTATTTTATTTATCAGAAATAAAAAAAAATTTGTAATCTAAAAATTTACAGGAATAAATAAAGGTGAATAAAATCCATAAGCAAATACTATTTTATTGATAAAAAATAAATTTAAAAAAATTACAACATGAAAATTTACAAAAGCAAAAAAAATGAGAGGAATCATAAGAAAACAATATTTTATTTTTAACTAAAATAACAAATAATATTTTATTTATTTAAAATAAAATTAAAACAATAATTATTCTATATATGTAAATATATAAAATTTAAAATTGAAATAAAAGAAACAAATTTCTTGAAAAGAGAGAGTGAATATAGCGTTTGAATTGAAGAGATGGCATCCTGGCCTTTTTTTTGCGACATGTCATCGTGGTTTGAGTTGGACAAGAGGGACCGTTGGAATAGTAGCAAGTGAGAAGAGGAAATGAAGCAAGGATATTATGACACGTGTGCTGAACAGTGGATATATGTACAGATTTAATATAATATTAGATTATTATTAAAACAGCAGTGCTATACAGCGCGACAAAACGCGGCACGAATAGCACGAAAATGATGGTCTATGAATGCATAGTGTATGGGTGTATGTACGTTAGCAGAGCTGTATCGTTTTTTCCCAAATGCACAAATGACTCTTCTTTTTTTAAGAAAAATCGGCACCGCCCCACAACCAAGCGGTGGCTGCACCTTCACCACCGCCAAAGTACAATTGAATCTCGGGATCTCGCAAAGCCAGCAAATCCAGAGTCACGAGCCACCCACCCTTCGCGGTACGATCATTCTGTCAAACCCCTATCTGGGGGAGGGCAGAGGAAGGAAGAAGGGGAAGGGGCGGCGAAAGACACTAGATGTTCTGGATTTGGGTGGTGGAAGAAATGGGTAGTTGAGGATGAGGCAACTATGATCGCTGTTATCTCCACCGCCGTCATTCTCTCAACTGCAAACTATTGTTGTTTCTTTATGCCTCTGCAAACCACCCACCACTCTGAAATTGCAGAGATGCACAAGGCCATGGCGAGGAGACAAAGGACTGTGGCAGGGAGGCACGACGATGCAAGAATGGAAACGCAAACGGGGTCGCTACGAGGGTGTCGGTTGCGAGTTACAATAGCATCAGCGGTCGGAGGGAGATGGTGGAGTGGCGCTTGCTGGAGTGTTCGTCTGGTGGTGGCTATGCGGGCGCAGCGGCGGGTGGTGAATTGCAGGCAACAGTTCGATTGAACGACAACGGTCTTGCTTGATGTGGAAGATGGTGTGTGTGACGCGTGGAAGATAACAGGGGTGGAGAGAGAAACTGATTTTTTAATATGGGAAAAATATAGTATGTGTGCAAGTGTATGGTAAGGTGAGTGTAGAAACCAAAACAAATAGCCACGTGATTGCCAATTCATTCGTGGTTTTTTTACGGAAAGAGCTGTCGCGTACTTTAGCATTTTCTTTATTAAAATTATTTTATATTAAGTATATCAATTATATATTTTAAAATTTTCAAACCATCAATATTTTTATATTTTATTTTATGTTTTATTACCATTGAAAATATTTTTCATAAATCAAATCAATTTTATAAAATATTTCTTTAAAATATTTTTACATTCAAAAAATATTTGTGCAATACACGTGATGGTGACCAATAAATTTTGTTTTTAACACAAGTCCCATCTAAATTTGACAAAGTGAATGAGTAACTACTAAAAAATGATTAGTGCACTAGAAGTAATTAATTAAGTGTGACTTCAAACGAACTTTATTTACATTGTCCGGGGTTTGAATTCTAGAGTCGTCATTTTATAGAAGGCGCTTTACCTTATCACCACATAAGTCAAGGTTAATCTCACAATCACACTTGTGTCTTCTTGTGTGTATTCGTACTTAAAAAATAATAATAATAATAATAATAATAATAATAATAATAATAATAATAATAAGATATTAACCACATGGACCACGAGCTGTGAAATGCAGGAGCTTCGTCCAAAAATGTCTACAGTATTAAGAATCATTGAATAATTTGAAAGTAAGTCGACATTTTCACCTTGTCCCACACTTTGTCAAAAAAAAAAATCTTGTCACCATCATTAATTTGTGTCATTTTCAAGGAGTATTATGAAGATAAATACAGTTGGGCATAGTACGGCCCATTAGAGAATTACAACAGTAATTTGGTTCGATTTTGATACCCAACCGTCATACAAACACAATTCGATATCCGCATGGCCTTGGTTCTTTTTGTTTTCTTTTTTCGTTTTGGTTCTTTCTCTTCGGTTTTTTTGGTTTTTTTCCTTTGGGTTTTGGTTCTTTTCTTTGTTTTGTGCTGAGACACCACCCTTGAAGGTATGTTGGGGCCGCTGCGATCTCGGAGTGTCATGGCTTTGGTTGGAGCCGCAGCACTCAGCGGCGGGTTAGTCGTGTTCCTCTCGCGTTGGGGTGTGTTTAGGGGTGACAATATGGGTTGGGCCCGGCGGGCAACCCGCCAAAAAAGAGCAGGCCGGGTTGGGGTTTTCAACCCACAACCCGTTTCGACCCCGCCCTGTTTCGGTCCGCCCAAAGGTGGGTTCAAAACGGGCTAGACCGGCGGGTTGACCCGCCAACCCGTTCCCTTTTTTTTATTTTTTGTTTTTTTTGTTTTTTTGGGCAGGTTAGGCGGGCCAACCCGCCACTTCTACACACTTTTTTTTTATATTTTTTGTTTTTGGGCGGGTTAGGTGGGTTGACCCGCCAACCCACCCGCGGGGCAGCCGGGCTGGGGTACCCCAGCCCACTTTTTTTGGCGGGGTGGGGCGGGCCGGCCCGTTTTTGCCACCCCTAGGTGTGTTGTCGTCTCCTTCTTGCGTGAAGGCTCTTGGTGGATGCTGCAACCGCTGCCGCAACTTGTCAAGGGGTTGGTTCACCGTCTCTATCTCCAGATCTGTTGGAGCTGTGTTGATGTTGCTGTGTTTGGTGTGGCTATTGTAGTGGTCCGTTGTGGCCATGTTTGGTTTTTTCTGATTTTTTTGGTTCCTGCTGTTTGTTTTTCTATTGTTGTATTTTTGTTACTCGTGTTGTTGTTTCGTTATGTGGTTTTTAGCTGTCTGTTGTTGGTATTTGTTTTGGTGTTGTTGTTTGTTGTGTTTTCGTTATCGTGCATCACGAGGGACCATCCTGCATCTCCCTTGTCGGTTCTGTTTAGGCCAGACCCTGGGTGGTTGATGTGTGCAGGGCTTTGGATCCGTAACATGTGAGCTTTATTAGTTAAGACAAAAGGTTCTGGGTGCCCTAAATGGGCCAAATCCAACCCACTAAAGGATATCCTTTCATGTTTGTATCCTTTTTGGTGTGCTATGTATAGGTTTTTTATGTGTTTTAGTTATGTTTTTTAGCTTTGTTGTTTTTCTTGTCTGTAGTATGTTACAACTTGGTATAGGTCCAGCAGCGTGTCTCGGTTAGGATTGTTATATTTTTTGTGACTCTGCATATGCTGTTTTCTTTGCTATAGATGCCGTATGACTGGAGTTTTCCCCTTTTATGAACTTGTTCATCATGTTGACAAAAAAAAGATTAATTTGTGTTAATTTGGTTTATCCCATTGGTTCGATTTTGCACCCAACAGTCAGTAATTTCCCCATCCTGCCAAGCAGCAAATTGATTTTGTTTTTGTTTTTGTTTTTTTTTTCCTTTAAACTTACACACATTTTGATCCCTTGAATATGTGATAATTGCAGCCAACAACTTGTGCAAATGTCACCCTTTCTATGCAGGGGGGCGTTAAATGATTCCACATGCATCACATAGTCAAGTATAATTGGGCCATGAATGCTGAGGAAATGAACCGGTGAAGGTATTTTAAAAATGAATAATTCTAAAAAATTTTACCTTTTATTTCTACAAATTCTCTTATTTATTAAATAAAAAAAATCTTAAATATTTTTTATGTTCTCAAAACATTAAATGTTTTACCTTTTTATTTAAAATTTATTTTATAAAATAGTAAGAGAACATGTACGAAAATTTATAGAAAAATATAATAATTCTCTTTAAAAATATGCATTTTATTACTGCTTTAAGAAAGTACTACATTTTTTATGCGTTCATTAGTTAGGATTTTTGAATATCTTTCAATTTTTAACATTTATCTAATATTTTTATCATTTTTTATCTCTCTTTTATTATTTGCATCATTCATCTATCACATTTAAACACTCATTCCAACGATAGTGGCGCTTGCCACGCCAAGCGCCACGCCACAAGCCATTTGCTGTCAATTGTAGTCATTATTATGATTAATAAATTGAAATCACCGGATACAAATCGGATTACCTAGCTAGTTGTCATTGAAATATATGTGAATTCTAATTCACCAATTGCAAAAAGTATATGTGAATTCTTAATGACTGATAGGATATGGTACAACCATGCGTGATATCCACTTTTTGAATATTACTCGTCGTGTTTCACGGGTACGCAACGGGACAAACACGTCACCACCACGGCAAAAAAAATATTACACATGCTACTTCCTGTCCCTGATATAAAAGAATATTAGATTATTTTTTTATTTAAAATATATGAAACATAAACCTATTTTTAAATATATTAATTATTAAAAAAAATTTTATATCTCTTATTTTATTATGAGATTTATATTCCCTATACAAAATGAGTACAACCATTTTAACTATTTAATAAGAATATTTTTAGAATAAAATTTAAATTAATTAAAATTAACTAACTTATTTGCTTCTTTTTAATTTTGATAAATTAGTGATTTGTATCTTATAATAGAGACCAGAGGTAGTAATAGGTATTCCTTTTCTTTTCCCGATTGTTACTCTTTCCGTCTCAAGAGTTATTTTAGATTTTTTTATACAAACTAAAAAATATAATAAATAAAAGAGTGAGAGCAATAAATTTAACAAATTAACCTTGCAATAAATAATAGAGTGAGATTTAATTTTTATTATTTAAAATTAATGCACTATAATTATTAGGGATAAAATTAGAATAAATTAATACTTCATTGAAAACATTAAATGACACTTATTTTATGACAAATATATTTTTTTAAAACGATACTTATTTTGGGACGAATGGAGTAATAAAGGATTTGGGTTAATATTTAGGTTTCCCATATTATAATTATTTCAATTTTTATTTATTTGAAAATATATTTTATACATGAAGTGATACACTACTATTATTAGAAATATCATAAAAATATAATAGAATAAAAGAACATATTTTATACTAAAAGAAATTCCAATTTACATGATATATTTACTAATTGCTTGAAGTATGCATTTTTTTGGACATTAATGTGATCATCATGTGATTTATTTAGCTTATACTTTGAGTCATCTCATCCTACTTAATTAGACTCGTATACCATTAGGTTTTTTCGTGTTTAAAGTCGAGTTAGAGTATATAAATTCGTGTTTATCTCATACTCACTTCTCCGACCATCAAATCAATGAAATTTTAAATACTTGCATATTAACGTGAATAATTATCCGTTAAAGTTACTTACTCCCTCTCGTCCAAAATATAAGCAACAAATGTACTTTTTTTTAGTCCAAAATATAAGCAACATTTATCAATTTTCATATAAATTAAGTGTTAATTTCTAATTATACTATTCATTTAATGTAATATTCATATTTACGAGAGACATCAAATGAGATAATTTTGGAAAAAAAATTAAAACTAGTAAATATTAATTAAAATTATCCAATTTCAAAACACTCATTGGTTTGTGTGTTTTGTACTATGTTGCTTATATTTTAGACTAGAGAAAGTATTACACTATGTAAATTTTTGTGATTTACAATAAATTATTTGTATTAGTTATTACTCCCAGACTCATGGCATATGTGTTATATATTTTTTTTTAATCTGTATCACACCAGGCCACCTGTGTGCTAAAATGTACACCTTTTCAACTTTTTAGATCCATTGGCAAGATACTTTGAGTTGAATTTGGTTTTAAAAAAGAAAGTAAAAAACAAGTTGAAAAGGAGAAAAAAAGGAAGAAAATGAGTAGTTATTTGAGGTGGATTTTACAATGAACAAACAATTAGTTTTGTGCATGTGCACAAATGCACTCCAATACCATTGATTAGTGTATTTTTAAATTGAATGGCCAAGATTTGAGAAGGGCTACCTGTTGTTCAAGTAATGTACTATTTGGTTAAAAGTTTGCTGATTGGTTCCTATGGTTCGCTGTAATCATCACAGAACCCTATATTTTAGAAAAATTACACTTTTGGCCCAAACCTTTCCATTTTATATAATTGACCATTAAATTGTTGAAATGATGGAAATGGTCCCTAAAAGTGCTAATCTGTAAATATTAAACATTGATATTTTGTATATTAATATTTTGACTTGGTAGAAAAACCTTTTTTTTAGGATAATTTATAGAAAAACTGAACTAAGATATATTAATAATGAATTTAATTAACTAATAAAACACTGTGATTAAAATTGTTATTATCAATTAATAAGTGAGAAGTACGAACCATATTTATTTAAGTTAGTTCGATTGAAATTATTAACACAAGTATATTTCTTTACAAACGTATAGTCCGAAGAAGACATCAGCAGCCTAAGTTGCATAATCTCATGTTGTTCAGATTTAAGCTCCATCTTGATGACTTCTCTCTCAGTGTGAAATTGGTTGATATTGTAGCTACCGAAAATTCGCGAGAATTTTTTTAAAAAAAAAAAAGAGAATCGCAACCAAAGTTTATTTTTGGGAAAAACATTGGAAAAATCTATAAAAAGAAAAAAAAATCTTTTGAACCAGATTTAGGTTCGGGAGTCGATTACGTATAAGGAATGTATTAGCACCCTATAACGTCAGTTAAAAATTGTTACCTCTAATTAAACATGCAATTAAACTATTTATTTTACCCCATAAAATAAAAGAATTTTTTTATTTATTTACAGAAGTTTATTTTTGAAATAAGAGGACAAAATTATGAAAAAAAAATTTTGCGCTTACTCCTACGTATCCCTCGATGCTATAGGGAAATCAAAACTACATAGTTCTTTCTAAAAAATGATTATGTGCTTGGCTGATTTTATTGGGGTTCCCCACTTTTCACAACTTAGGTGTTCCCTAAAAAAAAGAATTAACAAGACATCGCGTCTCAGTTAACCTTTTTAAGAAAAATGTGTGTTTGATTAAAATAAAATTCAAGATCTCCAGGTGTGTCATTAAAAAAAAAGAAAAGATTAAAAAGATGTCACATCCAATTAATCTCATTTTATTAAGAATTAAAAATGATTCTTTTAGCACATTAATTTACCTTGCACATAAATATATAGATTTTGAATTTTTTTTTCTCATTTGATTTTTTAAAACATAATCTTCAATTGTCAAAAAAAAAGAAAAAGAAGAAAGACAAAAAAAAAAGAAAAAAGAAAAACACAAAAAAGGTTAATAGAAACAATGAATAAAATAAAAACAAACATTAAAAAAAAGGGACCCGGGGAGGGGTGAGTTAGGGGTCTGATACCCCAAATTTCAAAACACACACACAAAAGAGAGAGGGAGCCGCACATGAAGAAAAAGGGAGAGGGAAAGTGACGAGCTGCCATGGGAGAGGGAAGCTTCACGGTGACGGAAGGGGCCGCGGCCAGAGACGGCGGCGGCTGCAGAGGACACCCCCTTCTTCTTCCTTTTTCTGTTTTTCTTTCCCCCTCTTGCTCTGTTTTTGTCTTTTTATGTACTTGATGAATCAAAACCTGGGGATGAATCAAAACCTACAAATTGAAATAGAGAATTGAAAAAATCTTCCCTTCTTTTTTTCTACTGGGATTGTCTAAAAGCTTGGGCAAAACTATGGGGTTCTTGGTTGTTTTGGGTCGATGGGTTAAAATTTAATTTGTGGTGTGGGGTCGAAAGTATAATCAGAAAACCTTGGGTAATGCAATGAAATTAAGGCTAACTTGTAGGGAAATCTTGAAATTATTAAAAGACAGGTCAAACTGTCTACAACCGGTTTTTGTTGTGTTTGTGCACATGCACAAAACTAGTTATTTGTTCATTGTAAAAATCAAATCCACCGTTATTTGATAGGAGATAAAATAGAAAGAAAAAACTAAAACTTTATCTCTTTTTATTTGATTACATGGTAAATGAGAATAAAAAGATATTTATAAATTAACAAAATACCTTAAATAAAAATGAGACGTGAGAGAAAAAAGAAAAATAGATTAATTTTTGTTTTCTTTCAAAAATGACATATCTACTCCTATATTCTTCTCAATACCTCCTTTTACGTTATAGGGATCAAATTCTTTGCCAATTGAAAAACAAATATATCCTTAGAAAAATGCCTATACACACATCACAATCTTTTAATTAAGTTTAAGAAACAGGCCATGTTCAAGTTTTAAAAAGTCAGACTCAACCTAATTAACTTACTTTCACCCCAAATTAATCACAATAAAAAACAAAAACATATAATCAAATTTATTAGAAAGTATCTTCTTTTTTTTTAAAGCATGGAGTGAGTATAACTTTCGGTATAAAAACTAGTTATTGCGGAATTTGGCCTCATGGGTCTCGAGGTGGAGGTCATAGCAGCCCCAATTATTAATTTTTTGTTAACAATAATAAGTCAAATGGGAGGATACCACAAAATTGGCAACAAATTGGAACAGAAAACTCTTGCATGCGTAATGCGATAATGGATTAAAAAAGAGAAAAAACTTCACAAGCATTCAAACAGTAGTTGAAGTTTATTATATTTTTCAAAATTTATAATATTTAATAAGTTTTGTTAGCATATATTCATGTTATAAATAAGTTTTCTTATTCAAAATTTAAATTATTTTTTAAATTAAGTTTTGATTTAAATTTTTCTGATTTTAAAAAAGAGTACTTTGATTTGATTTCTTCTATTAATATACTAGTTTCATTGAGTAATAACATGTTAAATGTATTTAGGATTTGCTCCTTTTGAGCTGGATTCGGCCATTGTTGTGAGGATGATCAATTCTGGCCGCGCCTCCAATGTCCATCCATCTCCAGCCTCTGCTGCTCGATCGAGATTATTAATACTCTCCACCAACCACCAACCGGGTTGGAGAGCTTCTGTTGTTCATTCATACACCGTGAGGCAAACCGGTGTGCGGATTTGTTAGATAGATAGGGTCATTCGGGTTCCTTAGATTGGGTTGTGTTAGATTCTGTTTTTCCTTCCTTAGGCATTTTGTTAGCAAATGATCGTCGTGGGTGCTGCTTGCCCCGGCTTGTGACTTAAGAGCATCTCCAATGGGGAGAGCTTACAAAGTTCTTAAGTCTAAGCAACCGTGTCTTATTGAAATTTACCATTGGAGCTCATGGGAGCTTATCTACGTGGCAAAGATGTTTAAGCACCGTTCCTTATATAAGAAACGGTTCCTTAACAATAAAAAGTGTTTTTTTATCCGTCCAAATACAAAAAAGTGCAGCGGGAAAGTAACAGAAAATAACAAACGAAAGATCAGACTCAAAAAAAAGATTCACGAACAAACACCCAGAGTGAAAACCGAAAGATCATATGGGAAGAAAAAAATGAAATTAGATAGTAGAAGAAAAAAAAAATCCGGAATCTGTTAAACCAGAAAAAAAAAACCCCCAAAAAAAGCACAAAGCTCAGATCTTGAAGCTCAAATCAGTAATGGGTGAAGTGAGATTCATGGTTGGGAGTGAGATTTAGAGGAGAGACAGCTAGAGACTGACCAGGGGAGGGGGAAGGTGGGGCGAGGGCACTTCGTGGGTGAGGTGGGGAATGGAGAAGGTGAGGGGGACAGTGATACGGGGTCAGGGTGAGTGGGGATTGACATGAAGAGAGAAAAAAGTGGTTGGGGGTGGGGGTGATGGGAAGATTCTAGAGTCCTGCGTCAATGTGTGGTGTGGGTTGGACATAATAAATTTGTAATTTTAATTATTTCTAATATTCCTATTTTTTATTTTTTACATATTTATTTTTGGAAATTAAAATTTATATGAATTCTTATTTAATTTGAAATAAAAATAAAAATAAAAATAAATAAAATATATAAATATGTAGGGTTATATGTGGGTCCCATTTTTAGTTCTTAAAGGTTTCACCATTGGAGTAAAAAATTGTTTGAGTTCTTAAATTTGATGTGACATTGTATGACCCACAAAAAGTAAATTAAGCAACCCAACTTGGATTTCACCATTGGAGATGCTCTTAGTTTGGTTCTTTCCGTTTTCAAGCAAAAAAAATGTATTTAGGATTCATGGTTAAATATTTAATGAATTTATTTATGATAATAGTAAAGATTAAAAATGTTTTTATTACAAAATAAAACATAAATTAATCAAAGTTTATTTATTTTTTGATACAAATTTATTTTTTTAAAGATAATATAAATTGATATGTTTAAATCATTAAATATTCTCTTCCAATTTGGATTTGGCGTGCATGTTTGTCATCTTCCCAAAACTAAGGAGAAAAAAAATGATAAATTAATAAAAGGGGTATAAAAAAAATAATAATATAAATAATCATGCCCACAAAATATTATTTTTCAAGACAACTACACAAAACCAAACGTAGTACGTACTATTCTGTCATTAGTTACTTTTGTGTCAAGTTGTAGTATAAACTAATAAATGTAAAGGGAAATGATTTATTGACCCCAAAATCCACCCACCACACACTCGTTGTCACAATTTCTTTCATTAGCCTTGGGTGTGCTGCAGGTATATGGTGGTCAGCCTATCATCACCCAACTGTAAAATACCAAAATCTAAGAAATGTGCAAGATGTGGAATTAATACAAATTTTTTAACACTGTAAAACGAGATGTTCGTGTTCCCTTTTCCTTTCCATCTTCTTATTCTTTTTTCCGAATAAGAAGAAGCAAGGTGTATTTATAAAAGGACTTCTTTAACATTCATAGGCAAACAAACAGAACACAAAGAAGGCTTGACCCTGGGAGTGCTATACCAATTTGTAAGTCTCCTCAACCAAATTTGCCAGAAACAGAGTACATAAATGTAACTGAATATTTTCTCTCTCTCCAATACTGTGTACCTCTTAACTACTTCTGATTTATTATTATTATTATTATTATTACTAATATTATTTAATGAGAATCTCTCTTCTTATCTGTACTGATGCTCCTCAGAGATACTCTACCGAGAAGAATTAATGATGGAGATGAATCAGAGGAGCAAAGTGGTTAAAGGGAGAGTGGTTTTAATGAAGAAGAGCGTGTTGGATTTCCATGACATCAAAGCCAACGTTCTTGATCGAATTCATGAGTTTTTGGGAAAGGGTGTTTCCCTTCAGCTCATTAGTGCTACAACTCCTGACCCAGGTCTTCAAATCTTTAATTTCCCCATCCCTGTCTCAGTCTCTTAACTTTGCCCATAAGCTACTATGACACATGCATATGCTTGCTTGTACACAAAAACTTTAATTTTGTTGATCACACGAGAAGAAAGAGTGAGCAAGAAGCAAAGGGTATCTGAACCCCGATCCAATGTGACAGTTCTAATTTCTTCCCCGTTGCAAGTTGCAACTCCATCATTAACAGTCAAAAGGAAAACAGAAACTCAACTTGAATTCTTTTTTGTTTGACTTCAATTTATCGCCGACAATCTTATAGAAAATGTTTTATATTTACGCTGAGTTTTTTAATTTACCTTCTGCCTTGTAGAAAATGTTCAAGTTCTTCACCCACCGGCCACCGAGAAGACTTTATAAAATTTAAGGTTAAATATAGTTTTAGTTATTATAAATGAGTAAATTTTGGTTTTGGTCACTGTAATATTTTTTAGTTTTTATTCTTGCAAAATTTGAAATTATTATTTTTTATCCTATAAAATAAGTGATTTTTGGCTTGGGTTCCGGTAAAAGCATCTCTTTTCTTTTTTCCTTTCTTTCATCTCTCCAAAAGAGTAAAATGCCACTTTAGTCCTGAGAGTATTAGGTAGTGTCACTTTGGTCTTTAATAGATGTGAATTAGTCACTTTGATCCCTGCTGTCAGAAAAGTAATCACTTTCAGAGAGCAAAATGACAGTTAAGTAATTACTTTCAGAAAATAAAATGACAGTAAATAATCACTTTCAGGGACTAAAGTGACTATTGATGGATAATTGGGGACCTTTTTTTAATTTCGTATCTGTCAGGAACCAAAGTGACACTGTCTGACACTCTGAGGGACCAAAGTGACTGGTCAGTACTCAATCTAAAACTAATATTTTTGGTCTCTAAAGGACTGATAAAATAACATTCATTTTAAGAATCAAGGTAAAATTTTGGGAGTGTCACATGCTATAGATCAAAAATAGTGATTTTAGATTTAAGAGAGATAAAAAAAAATTACATTGACTAAAACCAAAATTTGCTCATTTTAACGTGACAAAAAATATATTCAACTCTAAAATTTATATGAGAATTATTTATTTTAAGAACTTGTAATTTTTATAAGACATTTTTGATATTTTTTTTTTCATAAGTTCTTTTTCAGAAATTTATTCAAACTTAGCAAATTTTAGACTCCTTTCTCCTACTACTTTTTATGATTTTGTTTCTGGCATCAAGATATTTTTGGTGTGAATTTTATTGGTTTAGCAGAGCCAATAACTAAATTTTTGGTATGTGATTAGCAAAGGGACTACGAGGGAAGCATGGAAAGGTGGCATGCTTGGAGAGGTGGATTTCAAGCATTTCATCTTTGACAGCAGCAGCAGACACAGAATTCTCGGTCACATTTGATTGGGATGAGAGCATGGGAGTTCCTGGGGCCTTCATAATCACAAATAATCACCACAGCCAGTTCTACCTCAAGACACTCATCATAGATGACATCCCAGGCCATGGTCCTCTAACTTTTGTCTGTAATTCTTGGGTTTACCCTGCACATTGTTACACCCATGACCGTGTCTTCTTTGCAAATAAGGTAATAATCTCTTTCAAATGGAATTAAATTCCTTAATTTCAGACACGCCCTTATCGGGCTCAACTTAATGAAACAGTTAAAATTAAGAGTTTGGCTTCTTAAGATGAAAGATGCACCATAGAATATTTAAAGAATAGAGTAGAGTTAGAGTTATCTTTTAAAATAATTTTATGCCCAACGTGGTGGGTGGGGAGTGGCATTGGTACCATCTCAAAGCAGCACCTTTTGTACCCCAAATGTGTGGTTCACAATATATAAAGTTTATAGATGTGGAAAGTTGAGACAACCTGGCTTTGTGTGTGATTCATCCCAGGCTTATCTTCCATGTGAAACACCCGAGCCACTGCGCAAGTTCAGGGAAGAAGAACTGGTGGCCCTCCGTGGAAAAGGGTTCGGGAAACTTGATGAGTGGGACAGAGTCTATGACTATGCATACTACAATGATTTGGGAACTCCAGATGACGGTCCTGAATATGCACGCCCTGTTATTGGAGGATCACAGAAGTTCCCATATCCCCGTAGAGGAAGAACTAGTCGCCCACATACCAAAACAGGTCACCAACAAAAACTACATTGATCATATTGGGCTAGTAATAATAGCAATAGTATTCATTCATAAATGTTCAGTTACACCACAAGTTACAAATATTTTCAATAGTGATAATGAGTAATCTGATTGTGTCATATATGGCTGCAGATCCTAAAACTGAGTCAAGATTGCATCTCCTAAATCTACATATTTATGTTCCAAGAGATGAACGGTTTGCCCATGTCAAGTTCTCAGATTTTCTCGCCTATGCACTCAAATCCGTTGCTCAGGTTTTGCTTCCAGAGATAAGATCTATATGTGACAAAACGATTAATGAGTTTGACACCTTTGAGGACGTACTTGATATTTACGAGGGGAGTTTTAAGCTACCAAGTGGACCTGTACAGAGTAAAATTAGAGAACTTGTTCCCTATGAGATGCTCAGGGAACTTGTTAGGACTGATGGTGAGAGATTCCTTAAATTCCCAGTGCCTGACGTGATCAAAGGTATACTAATACTTATGCCTTCCCCAAATTTCACTTGGCTTGGATAAACATGGAGTCATTGATGTGATTTTAGCTACATTAATTAATTAATATTGGTATAATTGCAGCGAGTAAGACTGCATGGAGAACAGACGAGGAATTTGGAAGAGAAATGCTTGCTGGGGTTAACCCTGTTATCATCCGCCGTCTCCAAGTACCACTATATATACAACAATACAATGGCCATTTATAACTACATTAGTTATTCAGAACTTTCTTTTTTTTTTTTTTTCAGCAAGTGACCTATATTTGAATGCTACTACATGCAGGAATTTCCACCGGCCAGTAAGCTAGACCCAAGTGTCTTTGGAGACCAAAATAGCTCCATCAGAGCAAAGCACATAGAAAATAGTTTAGTTGGGCTCACAATAGATGAGGTACTAATCAGGATTCACTAGTTCCTTGACTATGGTTATATGAAAATGAAGCCAAATCCATATGGAGATATGCTATGTTCAATCTCTATATCAACAATTAATCAAGCATCTTTTTGCTGCAGGCTCTTCAAAAAAATAAGCTATATATATTAGATCATCATGACGCTTTGATGCCATACCTAAGTCGAATAAACTCTACCAACACAAAGACTTATGCCACTAGAACACTCCTGTTTCTACAAGAAGATGGTACATTGAAGCCGCTGGCTATTGAACTAAGCTTACCCCATCCACAAGGGGAACAGCATGGAGCTGTCAGCAAAGTTTTTACCCCAGCAAAAGAAGGAGTAGCGGCCTCGGTGTGGCAGCTAGCTAAAGCATATGCTGCTGTGAATGACTCAGGATATCATCAACTGGTTAGCCATTGGTATGACATCCAGAGAAGCAATCTCAATAATAACAAATCGTTTCAAACTTAAATAAATAACAAGAAAGCTATGACTCTTCACCTTTGCAGGTTATGCACTCATGCAGTAATTGAACCGTTCATAATAGCTACAAACAGGCAGTTGAGTGTTCTTCACCCAATACATAAGCTCTTGAAGCCACACTTCAGGGATACAATGCATATAAATGCCTTAGCTCGGCATACACTCATCAATGCTGGAGGGGTACTGGAGAAAACAGTTTTCCCTGGTAAATATGCCTTGGAAATGTCAGCTGTTGTATATAAAAACTGGGTATTCACGGAGCAGGCACTACCAGCTGATCTACTTAAGAGGTGAGTTCAGAAACTTGAGCTAGAAAATACCTACTTCTATTGATAATAGTCCAATCTATCGATCGAAACAAATTGTAATTCTATTTCAATTAAACTCAGAGGGGTGGCAGTTCCAGATTCAAGCTGCCCTCATGGACTCAAACTTCTCATAGAGGATTACCCGTTTGCTGTTGATGGGCTGGAAATATGGGATGCAATTGAGACCTGGGTGAGTGAATATTGTAGCTTCTACTATACATCTGATGACATGGTTGAGAATGACTCAGAACTCCAGTGCTGGTGGGAAGAACTCCGCAATGAGGGTCACGGTGACATAAAAGATAGGCCATGGTGGCCAGAGATGAAGACTAGAATTGAGCTCATTCAATCATGCACCATCATCATCTGGGTGGCTTCTGCCTTCCATGCAGCTGTGAACTTTGGACAATACCCTTATGCTGGTTACCTCCCTAATCGTCCAACAGTGAGTCGCAGGTTCATGCCGGAGCCAGGCACCCCAGAGTATGAAGAGCTTGAGTCAGACCCTGAGTTGGCATTCCTGAAAACAATCACAGCCCAGTTCCAAACTCTCCTTGGTGTGTCATTGATTGAAGTTCTATCCAGGCATTCAACTGAAGAAGTTTACCTTGGACAGACAGATAACCCTGACTGGACTTTAGATGCTGAACCATTGGCAGCATTCGAGCGGTTTTCACAGAAGCTGTTGGAGATTGAGAACAATATCATGGAAAGGAACAAGGACCCAAGATTGAAAAACAGAAACGGGCCAGTGAAGTTACCTTATACCCTACTCTATCCCAATACCTCAGATTATTCTAGGGAAGGGGGACTCACTGGGAAGGGAATCCCCAACAGTATATCCATCTAAAACCACTCTGCTACTTTCTATCCCCTCATTGAATTCTTGCTATTTCTTTATGTATCCAACCACGGATTTTGTGTCAAATTAACGATTTGCGTACATCTACCATAATTACTTTTTCCGCTTTTTTTATCTTGTTATTATGCCAATAATAGAGCGTATGAATTTTATAATATTAATAGTCTTCAAAATTATCATGTTGGCCCTGGTTAAATTAGTTCAGGTTCACTCACCTGAACTGGTTTTTATTGCAACTTTGGGAAAGTAGGAACAAAGAATGACATGGCACCGCACAAGAAAATTCCAAAATAAGAGAAGCCAAGCCAAGAACAAAGGCAGAGATGAATAACGGTAATCCATTTCTTGCAAATTTAAATGTTGAAAAACCATATGGTCTTCGAATAGTGTATATTAGCAGTACCAGGAATTCATAGGCATGGCAAAGAAATTGACAAGAAAAACTTAATTTGACTGGGTTTGGTGTGAGTTTTCTCGGAAATGCAAATAACTAAATATCGGATCGGGGCATGATTGGGTTCATAAATACTAGTAGTACGAATCAGCACCCGCCCCATACAGATAACAATAGTATATTAGAATAATGGTTAAATCATAAAGTTGAACATAGATGTTTATATTATCGATTATCGATATGATTTGGTTTTTAAGTTTAACTTTTTTAAAGTTCTTAAAGAGTGAGAGGGAGAGAAGGGCTTATGATAAATCTAAATTAACCATAAAGTTAACCAAAATTGAAGATTGTACCCTTTCTCATACGATGTATATCGCTTTTCTGGTTATATATAATGACAACGATTTATTATGATGCCTAAAATAATGGGACAACGGTAGTATTCTTTAGGTTGACAGTCAATTTTTTTTTTCTCATTGTTTTTTTAGGAGAATAGATTTTTAAAAATCCTTTAGAACTCAACAATTGAGTACTACTGAGATGCATGAATAAGATTAAGAGGTGTGAGCTTGCGTGTGACATCCACATCGAATCAAAATCATACCCTCTAATTGGTCCAAGCCATATCACCTTATCCATATCCAAATCCACACCACATATCCAAAATCTCTTGCAAACTATTCCTTTTATCCTTTACTAGTTTTCTTTTTGGTTTCTTATTGATCTCTCACAAGCCCAACACTCTTCCCTCACCATCCCTCATCTCTTCTGTACCCAATTCTCCATGGCCATGGCAACCCAAGCCTCCCTCTTCACCCCACCTCTCTCTGGTCCCAAACCCAGTGACCGTGTCTCTGTGCCATGGAAACAATCACCCACCTTGTCCTTCACCAGCCCCAAGTCCCTCAAGATCACAACTTCAAGAAACATCAGAGCAGCTGCTGCTGAAGAGAAGACAACAGAGGCACCAGCAAAGGAAGAGGCACCGGTTGGCTTCACCCCACCAGAACTGGACCCAAACACTCCCTCCCCAATCTTTGGTGGCAGCACTGGAGGGTTGTTGCGCAAGGCCCAGGTGGAGGAATTCTATGTGATCACATGGGAATCCCCCAAAGAACAGATCTTTGAAATGCCCACTGGTGGTGCAGCCATCATGAGGCAGGGTCCCAACTTGCTCAAGTTGGCAAGGAAAGAGCAGTGTTTGGCTCTTGGGACTAGGCTGAGGTCTAAGTACAAGATCAAGTACCAGTTCTACAGGGTGTTCCCCAATGGGGAAGTCCAATATTTGCACCCTAAGGATGGTGTGTACCCAGAGAAGGTGAACCCGGGTCGCCAAGGGGTTGGCCAGAACTACAGGTCTATTGGTAAGAATGTTAGTCCAATAGAGGTCAAGTTCACTGGCAAACAAGTGTATGATTTGTGAGCTCATTAATGCTTAATTTGGCACATTCTGATGATCATGATCAAAGTTATGTGAGAAATGTTCAACTTTGTACCTTTATCCTTACGGTTATATTTTTTTTTTCATTTTATGATTATTGTGTCAACAGCATGCTTTGAAATGTCAATTTGCTTTATAGCTTGATCAACAAGACTAGTGATATCGCACCCAGATATGGAAACTTGGAAAGGTTTTGTAGAGTGAAAAATCGCCGATTGAACTTGGCATAAGTGAGAATGTTGCGACCAATATGAATGCATTGAATTTTAAAACTTAAAAAAAAAGAGTGGCGTATTAAAAGAAAAACGAATGGAAGGAATACCAACAACAAAATACATATCATTTCAATAATAGGTTAAGTACTAAAATTTCTGTTGTTGCAATCCTATTGTAAAATTAATCATCATTTAAATGCAGCGATCAGCTACAATTCAAAAGCCCTAACCCTATTTACTAAAATAAAATCCTAAACAAAGGGATTGATTGGTATCGAACAGCGTACCAACTGAAACCAGCGTTCCAAATGGTTGAACTTCAACCATCCCTCGAGGATCGAATCTCTCGCTGGTTATGACGATATGCACAGAAGTTAATCATAGTAAAAGGAAGTGCAGTGGAATCTCTAAATCGAGGCGATTGAAGATTCAAACAAAAAAATAAATTTGGTTCAGGGCAATGTTTTTTAAAACCGGTTTTGGAATAGGTGAACGCGGATTGAATCGACAATAGTTAAAATACAGTTATTGGTATATGGGTCGACCCGTATTTTTAAGGGTTCTTTTAAATAAAAATAGTAAAAAATAATACTTAATAAATAAATAATTTTTTCCCTCAAAAAGATAAATAAATAAGTTTAGTTAATTACAAATAAAAACAACTAGAAATGTGGCACGTATAATGTGATACGTATCATTGTCTAAAAGGTCAATACTCAAAGTAATAGATTATCAATTATGAATTCAATAAATCTGGCTAGGGTGGGAGAGCTTATTAAGTCTCCCACCGTAGGTAACTCATTTTGCAGTGAACCCCGATACATTGGATCACACCCTTCACTCTAATATGATTTTTTTTTATCTTTTAATTTCTCGGCCTGCCTTCCTCCGCCCACCGCGACGCCGTGTTCTGCCGCCACCTTGCCGACTCTGGCGTTTTCTCTGCCGTCCTTTGGTGAGACCGTCCTTTTGCTTGCGGCCAGCCACGATACCCGCACGGAGAGGTCTGTAACTTGTCGCTGCCACGACAGTGGCCAACCGCCACCCCGCAGCCCACCCGTCGTCCTCCCCCTCCCCTCGTCCACCGTCACCCCTTCCCCCTCCCTCCACTGTTCCTTCTCCCCCTTTCCACTTTCGTCAGGCAGTGAGGCACCGGTTCATCGGCGTCGGCACACCGCCGCGCAGACCCAGTCACGACCACTGCGAGCCCATCCATGTTTGGACCATCACAAGCCATTGTGACCAGACTTTGTAGGTGGAGGAGGTGGTAGGCGATGGAGAAGAAGAGAGTTAAGTCAAAGATGGCGTTGGTGAGGTACAGAGGGAGGGGGAGCGCGCCGGAGGCCTTTGGGGTAGGAGAAGGGGAGGAGGACGACCTCTAGCCGGTGGATATGGTGGCTGGTGGCATCGACGCCGTCATCTCTGGTGGCTGGCCGGTGATGAATGTCCCGCCAGTACTGCACCGCCGTTCCTGCAGTGTTTGTCGGTGGAAATGGAAAGGGTGGGAGGGATGAGAGAAGGGATACAATGGAGTTAGTTTTACTTATTCTCACATCACACATCAATACATCTATACCGTTCATTATTTAATTAATATATCTAATGGTGAATGGAACTTTCGCACGGTGGGAGACTTAATAAGCTCTCCCACCCTAGACAGCGCCTTAGGTTTGATTAACTTTTTATTTATTATAATATGCATATTTTTTATTTTAGTTGTTATAAAATTTATTTTACTATCTGTGTCTTCGTTAAGTTTTTATTCCTTTTTAAATCCACACTATTAACTTTGTTTTGTTAATTTTAGAATTACGGTGATTAAAAAATTAAATCTTAATTTATAGAAACTCTACATATTGCTATGCCAAGGTAATAATAAGGTTTAAACAGTAAAATAAATTTTAGAAGGACCACAATGAAAAATGTATATATTAAAGAGACTAATATTATTTAAATCTTATTTTGATCAGTTGGGTTTCCTTTTAAAAAATTAATTAATTCAACTTATACTCCCCATTAAATGCATTAAATTGATCCAAAATCGTGTCACTCATTCTAAAATGCTTTATCAACTAATTGAGTCAAGTCATCTAACAGTTTTTAAATTTTTTTGGTGACATCTAACATCTTTTTAATATTGGCAAGACAACCGAGACCGATGACTTTATGCGAAATTTTTTTGGGGGTCTATATGCGAAATTATTATTCCGATGGAAATGGGCCATATTACTTTACTCCACCGAAAACATAAAAATACATTTTAGAAGCGATCATAATGCACGTGATGTGGAAAGGTTTTCGAATATTCTGGTAAATAGTAAAGCTAACTCGTAGCCGTGGGAGGTTACACATTTGATTATTTTTTTCGGTTACACATTTGATTTGATATCTTCCATACAATTTGATTTCTTTTGGGTGGACGTTTATTCATTCTTTTTTTTTTTGATACAAAGACGTTTATTCATTCTTACATAATATGCCTTTACAATATTCACATGATACATGACGCCAATAATTTCGGGGTCATTGTTTATTGTCTTCGTCATTGGCGTTTGATATTTTGTTTTTATTGGTTGGCTAAAGGGTTGTTGAGTATGTACAACGTCAGGCTTTAGTCCACACCCAAACGTCAGTTTTCAAGCTCCAACTGCAGCAGTTGTGGTGAGCACAGCATCCAATTCGCTCCTCGTGCGTGCCAGCCTTTGATCATCACCGTCCATTCTGCTTCCCCATATCTCCGGAATCACTTCTGCAATACTCCTCACACTCTCCACAGCATAGTCCGCTTCTTTGCTTTTCACTGTCTTCCCAACCTAATCAAACACGCACATTTACACATACATCAAATATTAATATCTTATTAATTTCATATTGTTAAAAATAATAAACACTAATTTTAAATACGACGTCGATTTGGAAATTACCAGGACGGTGTGGAGACCCATTTCTTTTCCCGCGGCGACGTTGCGAGCGTTGTCATCTAGAAACAGCTGTAATATTATAATAACATAAAAAGGTTTAGAACGTTTTTCATTTTTGTCGTTTATTTAAAATTTAAAATTAGATTTATGATACTAATTATGTAGTAGTTTCCAATTCCAGTTTTCAACATCAGAAAACGACACCTCGAAAAGTAGTTAGGACGCGTTTAGTTGCCTTACCGTCCGACGAGGATCCACGTTGGCGGCGTGGATCGCGATCTTGACGGCGTCCAGCGACGGTTTAAGAAGGACGGGGAACTCGTCGGGTCGGGTGGAGACAGGGAGGTTCGGGTTCATCGTCTCGAAGCATATGATTTGCTCGAAACAGTCCTTTATCCCAAGCCGATCCAGCGACCTCAGCGCGTGAATCCTATCCGAATTTGTAAAAATCTAAAAAAAAAAAAAGAAAACAAATAGTTCCAGAATTAGAAAGATAAAGAAATAACAACAATTAATTTCAAGTTGTTAATTGATGGAAACAAATTTTGCATTTCCAAATTAAATTGACATACGATTTTCCTTTGCTTGATGGTGCGAAGGAGGTTCCGTAACTGAATGTCAGGCTTGATCACCTCGTAAGGTAGCCTTCCGTGCACGAAACTGTTTGGATTGAGAAGAAAGAAAAGTTAATTAGGAATTAGGATTGGAGTTTGGAGTGAAAATCTGAAACTAGTTATGCGTGCTTGAAGAAAAAGAAGAAGGTTGTGTTACCTGTGGTAATCTTCTGCGCTGATATCATAGCCTAGTGCCTGCAAGTAACAAAGAAGGAAATATATAATGAGAATGAGATGATTATTGGTGTATTGGAAGAGAGATTGTTTGGGATTGGGATTGGGAATGGGATACTGACTCGCAAACCGGCGAGAGTGCTACCGTGGGATTTGAAGAGTTGAACTCGGAGGGTGGAGGCCTTGGTCTGTGAGAAACCACATTTCTCAATCAGGAAGAGCTCGATGTTTTTCTTGACGGACTCGCCAATTCCGGTGCTTGCGGGGTACAGAGTGTCATCCAAATCTGCTTATTCAAGAAAAATTAGAAAGCATGTTGTGGATGAGAGGGAATTAGGAGAGGATGTGGATGAACTTACCAAAGATGATGGAGTCGAAAGGAGAAGCTTTGGAGCAAAAAGCCATGGCTAGCTATGAAAGAAGAGGAAGAAGAGACTGAAATGAGAGCGAGGGAGCAGAAACGAGCTTCCAAGGGGGGATATTTATAGAGAAAGGAAAAGGAACGGTGGATTGGGTTGGCAGGCTCATGGCTGTATGGGTTGGTTAATGAGAGGAGGTGACGTGGAAAATGTGGATTGGATAGACACGGGAGATGTGAACGATCGGTGAGTCAGCGTTTCAATTGTTGCGAGGGGTCCACACAATAGCCGCGTACTGCCAACGTCTTTTAACTGCTGTTATATATCCCCGCGGGAATTTTATGCATTGATTGACGATAATACCCCTTGCAATGATGGACTCAGGCGGGGAAGTTCGTCAGTCGTGACAATGATTATCGTATAACAGATGAGGAAATATCCTAACAACCATGTTTCTAACAATCATTGGGGTAAATTAAGACTCGCATGAGATTTTGCATGAATTTTACTTAGTAAATATGTATTAGAAATAGTATATTACTAAATTCTCATTAAATAAAATATGTGGAAGGATTGAAAGTTTTTCCAACGTAAATAATATAATGACCACATCTCATAATATATATATATATATATATGTCACCTAATTGTCCCTCACCCACATCCATATTTATATGTGAAGGTGTTTATGCATCCCGAAAATACACATACTATTTCTTATCACCATTACTATATGTTTGATCTAACATTGACTTAAACATTACGATGCCTTTGCATATACCTACTCATATCTTTATGTCACAATTTATCTACAAAGAAATTTAGTTTATAGACCAGATCGTACGAAGTATAAGTCTTTTACTAATATAAACAGTAAAAAATGCTAAAAAAATAAAACAATTTTAGTTAAAAATAAAAAAAATCAATAATGCAACATGTATCATAGTTTAAGAGGTTAAGACTTAATAATCTTATATAATAATAGATATCTCAAATCTCAACAATACACTATTGAGTCTCTAGACTAATAACAATGGATACCTAAATTTTTTATTAATCATCATTAAAAATTTAAATTATCGAATAGTAGTTTCACTCCAATGCATTAAACATTAAACGAGTTAACTATCATTTTGGCCCCTGAAACTGTAATGCGGTATTACTTAAGTCCCTGAAACTAACGAAAATAAAAATTAGCCCCTGAAATTGTATACCGTCGGTCAAGTTAGTCCCTGTCATTACATCCGTCATCTGACTCCATTAATTGCGATGAGCTGGCACGTTAAGTGCCACGTGGCATCCTAGCTGGCCTCACACGCGTGGCCCAGTCAGCAGGGACCAAAATGAAGGTTTTTCACAGAGACTAAATTGAAGGATTTATCGCAGGGACTAAATCGAAAGATTTTTTTTGGAGGGAGGGCAGTACCGGTTAGTGCCCCTCTCTGTATTTAATTGTTCAATTTCGTCCTTGGAACCCTAAAACCATAATCTTCCCCATTGTTGTGCTCTTTGAGAGTGCGAAAATAGGGAGGATGACAATGGGAGGAGGAGGGCCAAATCACTTCTGCGTAAGAAGTGAGTATGTGTAATTCAAGTTCTGCATAATATGATAAATGGAAGTGAAATTTTAACACATTATGATGTTCTGCATAATATGATAAATTCAAGTTCTTTTCCGTAACCCATTTGCGGTTTTTTTCCCCTTCCTTTGCTGTGCATTTGGCCCTCCTCCTCCCGTTGTCATCCTCCCTGTTTTTAGACTCTCAAAGAGAACAATGGTGGAAATGGGGAAGATTATGGTTTTAGGGTTCCAGGGACGAAATTGAACTATTAAATACAGAGAGGGCACTAACTGGTATTGCCCTCCCTCCAAAAAAAATCTTTCAATTTAGTCCCTGCGATAAATCCTTCAATTTAGTCCCTGCGAAAAACCTTCATTTTGGTCCCTGCTGACTGGACAACGCGTGTGAGGCCAGCTGGGATCGCAGTTAACGGAGTCAGATGACGGATGTAACGACAGGGACTAACTTGACTGACGATATACAATTTCAGGGGCTAATTTTTATTTTTGTTAGTTTCAGGGACTTAAGTGATACCACATTACAGTTTCAGAGGCCAAAATGACAATTAACTCAACATTAAACATGGGATACAAAAAAGGGACAATTTGGGAAGTTGGCTTTGTCTACCAATCATGTCACCGCTATGTGTTACCACTCAGATATGCATATATATATTTTTATTTATTTGGAACTTTTTTAAAGAACTTATTCAATAAAACAAAACTATTAAGATTTAAAACCTAGGCAGTTACTACCTCCGTCTCATTTTATTTGATGTTTAGGGTTGTGACACAGTAATTAAGAAATATAATTAATAATTTAGAATTTATAAAAAATATTTTGGGGAGGGAAGGGCAGGGGAAGGCAGAAAGGGAGAGAAACAACTCACCTTGTATGGATATTGTAAAACCCACAATTTGATAGAACTCAAAAAACTAGACTAAGGAGGGTTTTGAAGGATTTTAAAAACCTCCAAATACTTCTCTATTTTAAAAACTCCCAAATAAGGGGATGAAGTTTCATAAACCCCTTTCCCCTCCAAACCCTCCCTCCCAAACACACCCTTAGGGATTTTGCTAACCAAGCATGATTCAAAACCTTCTTTTAAGATAACAAAATAATTGTGTTCCGCGTATTCTCATTCGATTTCTTTTTCTCAAAATTGATATTCTCAGATCATGACGTTGATGAGTCAAGAAACAAAACCGTACCCCGTACATTTAAATTGACAAAGGACCACACATTTTGTAGACCCCGGAACACGGTTTAATAATGGCATGTGAAAGGTGTGACTTGTAGGTAGAATAACATTCTCTGTTCCACTAATTTCCACCCTGCTTCGTAACGAGAAAGTTAACTCAAAATTATCAAGCACTAGCATTGATAACTCAAGCTTTAATTTAAAGTTTAAGCAGATAAGGTTTTCGGGTAAGAACAACCACTCGATTCTTGCGCTGCAGTACCCTTTGGATGGGCAAATATCTTCTCCATTTGGATTATATGGATGGGAGTAGTGTTGATGCATGTGCAAGTTTCACGTTTGATAAATTAAAAGCCAACACCTGGCGCTTGCTTTTGTTCTGATGTTAATTTATGTCAGGAATTTTACTTTATCCAAAAACGAGTACAATCAAGAATCATTATTTAGTTTTAGTTTTTCATCGTCTTGACTCTTTAGAAACAAAAATAAAGGTGTAAATTCCATCGAATTTCAGGGCATATCATAACTATTCAGGATAGGATCGACGCTTTCACTTCACAAGTACTCCCTTCGGTTTTAAATATAAGAAAAAAAATACATATATTTAGATTATATATGGTTCAAATATATATATATATTTTTTATATTTGAAACCAGAGAGAGTAATAGGTAATTAGAAGTTAGCAGATTCCAATCAAACTAATCTGAACTAATTATGATGAGCATTTTTTCCTTCATTTACCTGATATTTGGATTTTAACCTCTCTCTCTCTCTCTCTCTCTCTCTCTGATCGACACTTTCACTTCACAAGTACTCCCTTCGGTTTTAAATATAAGAAAAAAAATACATATATCTAGCCATATATGGTCCAAATATATGTATTTTTTTTTATATTTGAAACCAGAGAGAGTAATAGGTAATTAGAAGTTAGCAGATTCCAATCAAACTAATCTGAACTAATTATGATGAGCATTTTTTCCTTCATTTACCTGATATTTGGATTTTAACCTCTCTCTCTCTCTCTCTCTCTCTCTCTCTCTCTCTCTCTCTCTCTCTCTCTCTCTCTCTCTCTCTCTCTCTCTCTCTCTCTCCCTCCTAAACATATTGTAAGCAAGGTTTTAAATTATTGTTA
Source organism: Glycyrrhiza uralensis (assembly GCA_030159175.1). Classification (NCBI taxonomy): domain Eukaryota; kingdom Viridiplantae; phylum Streptophyta; class Magnoliopsida; order Fabales; family Fabaceae; genus Glycyrrhiza; species Glycyrrhiza uralensis. The sequence goes on along the minus strand of BRZY01000002.1, from coordinate 55,366,314 downwards.
TTATGGTTACATTACAATTATTGATATTGCAGAAAATTACAAATAAATGTAAATAATGTAACCGTAATTGCAGTCATAATTCAATTCCAGAAACTCCTTAAACTATTATATCATTGCCGCAATTGCGGCTTCGGAACTTTATTTTAAACATTGATCGTGAGACGTTCTGATGTCAAGTTCACTTGAAAAAAGACTGTCATGCTGACATGCAAATTGCAATTCAGTATTTCGTACCATATAGAAGAGGTGTTTTGGTCAGAGTTATTTCCTTCAATTTGCTTATCTCTCTTTTTTACTGTCCTGTACTTAACACATCAACAAATAATCTAAGGAAACATTTTGTGGATTTTTAAATATCAACTCAAATTGCAAGCTTGATAGGTTTGACTTAGCTTAAGATTTTTTTTTTAATCAAGATTGAAGACTATCTGAATTGCACGTAATCAAACTAAAAATAGCAAATTCACTTCGTAAGTTCAAACTGAAATTGAGGAAATTATGATTGATATGGAGATCAGTTTATTTATCCTTTATGAAAAATCAAAATAATTGTTTTTATTAAAGGTAAATGGTTCACTAGTAGGGATGGAAATAGGCTGGACTGGCTAGGCTTTGCCTAAATATGTCTAGTTTGTATAAAAATTTCAATTTCAAAGCCTAAGTCTGATTTGACCTTTTTAAAAGTCTGATTTGACCTTTTAGCCTATTTAAAAGCCCGATTTCTAATAAGACATTCAAATAAGTTGTCAGTCTTTCGACCGATAAAAAAAATAGTCTGACCTACTCTTAAATAGGCTAATAGGCCAATGAAAAAAAATCTATATGCATAACAAACTATAAAATATGACAATTAAATTCAGTTTTATTTATGATAGAGACATAGAGATGAATAAGATTGAAGTAGTTTTGTGATAAGACATCTAAATAAATCACAACTTTATCCTTCAATAAACTTTATAAGTTTGAGTATCTATGTAGGTCAACATGTGTTTAAATATTTAAAAGGTAAATAAATATATAATTTTAATACATTATAAAAAATGTAATATAATAATGATACTACTATAAAAAAATTATATCTATGTTTACTCAAATAGGTCAGCCTATTGGGCTTAAAAAGTTTTTTAGATGACTTAAACCTGACCTTTTTAGTGTGTGTCTGGCCTAGTTTTTTTTGAAGTTAAAGTTAAAGTCAAAATAAAGAGCTTTAAAAGTAAAGCTAAAGTTGTTTGGTAATTTTTACCTTTTTTAGCTTAAAAGTTATTCTTAAGCGAAAAGTTGTTTGATAATATTTTTTTATAAAATCTCTAATTTTATTTGAAATTATCATATAGATGGTATCTAATTACAAATTTCTACGTATTACTAATGAATGAAATATTTTTATTAAAATAAAAAAACTAATCTATCAATAAAAGACAAATAAATTTTTAATTTATAAATAAAAATTCACAACCAACTATAAGAAATGATTTTATTTAAAATAATCATAAATAAATGTAAACTAGAAATTTTTTAAAACTAAAAGAAAATTTATGAGTGAATTATAGATTATTTTAATAATATTATAGATTATTTTGAAAGAGTTTCAAATACAATTCATGAGTAAATTAGAACTCAGAATTAGAATTATAAGTTTCTAAAATAACTTACGCTCTTGATGTCTTTTTGCCCCTTTTTGTTGTTGTAGTGGTGCAGGCTTGTAACCAAAGGGGAGTGATTAGAGTCAGTTTCAATTTTAATTGAATGTGTTCAATTTTGAAAGAAATGAAATGAGTAGAATTTGAACAAAAAAAAAAAAAATCAGAGGAACGTGCATACTTTTGCGGCAGGAGAAAATTACAAAAAACAATGGGGTGAAACCGTGAAAGATAGTAGCACAGTTTCGAAGCATGGTCTTTCCCCCAAAGCTCCGAATAAGCATAAAAAAAGCTCCTCATATTAGTTTTTGTATAAGCTCCTTTTTTTCTCAATTTTATTCTTTAAAAATAAGCTCCTTTTTTTGTTAAGAGCTTTTGTGGAAAAGTGTTTGGCCCAGCTTCTCCTTAAAAGGAGAAGAGAAGCTAAAAATAAGCTGGGCCAAACACACCCTTAGCTAAATAGGCTTTGCAAAACGCCTTGACCTGATATATTTCATAAAAAAGTCTGACCTGACTTGGATCTGATGTAAGTTTGAGTCATAGATCCCTGTCGAGCGACCTAACCTATTTCCATCCCTATTCACTGGTTAAAGAATTAAAGGTAAACTACTTTAATTGGAAAGTATAACTTTGTTTAAGTTACATTAACAGCGACCAATACTGAATGTGATTATTTATTGATGACGAAAATGTGGCTCCCACTATACGCACCGAAGAATGGGATGGACGATGATAAAACAAAATATGACAACCAGAATTATCTTTCGTTTGGTATTTGATAATTGGGTTTTGATAACGTAAGAATATAGTGCTTTGTCTGAACCAGCAAACACAACTAATTAAAAAACGTTATTTGGTATGTAGATGTGCCTATCATTGATGACCCAACTGATTTGAGGTAGACATGCGAATGTGATCACAAATACAAAAAGAAATCTCATTTGTTCTTGGTGCATTGTGAACTGGGCAGTGCCATGTGTGTACAGATCACAGAAGATATATACCCCCCCCCCCCATCTTCCAAAATCGTAAGGGACTGACCCAAAAAAACTTTAAATTTCATGCGGGAAAAATAAACACCGAAATATTCTCGTGTATTTAGACGAAAAAATTTAAAATTCTAGAAAATTCATTTGTTTCAATTCTATTCCATTTATTTTAAATTTGTTTGTTTGGATATAGAGATTTGGTTCACATTTTGTAAAAAATACTAGTACGGGACCCGTGGTCGACCTCTACTGGCGACGAACAACGACACGGCCACCAGTGACAGGGACTTGATATGCTTGCAATAGATTTGCTTTGAACAACAATGTGAGTGTAGATCGTTCACGTGAGTGAGATCAGGAACAATTATAGATGAGAATTGATCGAGCTAGGGTTCAGAATGTTCAATCGAGAGAGAGAGGGAGGGAGGGAGGGAGAGATAGGAGCAATCACGCAAGAGTGAGAATAGAGTCAAGGAATTTGGAATGCTGAGTTTTCGGGTACTATTTCAAATTTCCTAAATCTAGTTTTAAATGTGAATTTAATTACTAGACACGGTCAATGCAAATTATTTTATAGACGTCGAATCGTATTTCACCATGTAGAGATTTATGTAAATATTTCAAAAAATAATGTTACGAAGTTACACCATGGTAAAATATGATTTAATGTCTGTTTAAAAAAATCTATACTGTTAATGAAAGGTGATGCAGCCTGTTTAAAAAGCTGGCAGCATGTATAAAATATTTGTTCAGAGATGATTTGTATAAATTCTATTTTTTTGTCAAAGTATAAAATTATAAATTATTTTTTGTGTGTCATTATTTTTTTTGGTCAAGAAGTATATATATATATTTTTGGTCAAAAGTATAAATTCTTTTTTTTTTTGCGAGAAATTTTTTTTTTGGTCAATTTTTGGCAAGAAATAAACAGACATGATTGATGCAGATTGGACTCGCATGCCCATCTCTTTTTTTTTGGGTCAAGCATGCCCCATATCTAGAGATGTTAAATCCATTCAGTTTTAGGGCCCAACATATGTCTGGTCCATATTTGATGAGTAGAATCCACATTCTACAGCCCAATCTAATCTATCGTCCATCCAAGCCAATATTTTCAGTATTTCAGACGTTGACAAAAAATAAACCAATATTTTCAGTATTAGTCTCAAAATAATTTAATTTCATTACTTTAATAAAAACTAGACCGTAATTTACTCAACACACACATGCAACCACGTAAATGAAGGTGTGGTTCTATCGGCTCGGTGTGAGGGCCCAATATATGTCTGATCAACTATTGATGAGTGGCTAGTATCCACATAATTCCACGGCCTAATCTAATCTATGGTCCTTCCGTCAAGTTTCTTTTAGGTAACTATGATATTGGTGGTAGTGTTTACTGACTTTGCTAATGACCATGATATTGGTCAAGTTTCCAGCTAAATATTTATGTGCAAAATGAAACACCAACATCCTTCTTGTAGGGTGTGTTTGGGAGGAGAGAGATTTAAGGTTAATTTTTCATTTGTTTAGGAGTTTTTTAAAATAAAGGAAGGGATTTAGAGGAATTTTCAAAATCACAAAACCCTCATTTTTATTTTTTAGAGTTCTTCCCAATTGGAGATTTATGACTTACCAGTTGCAAACAAGGGAAGTCTATCTCTACTCCCCCCTGCCTCTCCTCCTGCTCAAGGCTCTTCTCTCCGCTTTCCTCCTAAGTCCTAACTCCCAAATAAAGTTTTAAATTTCATCTGTCCATCCACATCCACTGTATAAAATATAAGTTTTTTAATATAAAATAATCTAACAAGCGGATAGTTTTGATGAAAAATTAAAAACAAATTAAGAGGTAATATACTGATGATGTGTTTTGACATGTCTCCTATCTAATTGATTGCATTAGTCTATCTTCATTTATGGAGGACAGGGCTTTGGTTTTTACAGATAGAACGATGAAGATGTTGGTGCTCTTGTTTGTCCTCGTGCTATTTTGGGGCTCTACAGAATGCACCAATATTCCTCACCCACTTGACCCTCTAACCCCTTCCGAGATCAAACCATAGTCCGAAAATCATACCCAACAACCTCAAGCACCGGTCACAACAACCTCACCTTCCAATACGTAGGATTGGACGAGCCCGACAAGACCGCAATCCTATCATGGCTATCCTCAAACAACCCAAAAAAGACCAAACCCAAAACTACCCTTCCACCACCTCGCCGAGCCTTCGTCATAGCGAGGTTCCAAAAACAGTCCCTGGAAATCACCGTAGATTTTTCAACCCGCTCAATAATCTCAACCAAAGTCTACCAAGGGCATGGCTATTCTATGCTCACCTTTGGCGAACAAACTGTTGCGTCACAGTTACCGTTCGGTTATGGGCCGTTTAAGGGGTCGTTGAAGAAAAGGGGTCTCAACATATCGCAGGTTCTGTGCGCCACCTTCACGGTTGGTTGGTTTGGAGAGGAAAAGACCAAAAGGATTGTGAAGGTTAAGTGTTATTACACAAATGGCACTGCTAATTTGTATGCGAGGCCGTTGCAGGGTGTGGCAGCGGTGGTTGACCTTGACGATATGAAAATTGTTGGTTACTCTGATAGATATGTGGTTCCGGTGCCGAAAGGCGAAAGCAGAGGGCACTGAGTACCGAGAGTCAAAGATGAAGCCACCCTTTGGTCCAAAGCTTAAGGGCATAGGTGTCAATCAACATGGTGGACCTGGATTCACCGTCGATGGTCACTCCGTGAGGTAAGATTGATTATGATTTATTTGTTCAGAAATGACCCATAGACCATCACCCCACGCCTATAACACACCCACCACTTTATTGGAATTAGGTATGTGATGAGTGGTGGGGTGTCTACCTATCGGTATTGTTATTTTTTGGATTTTGTCTCACTCGTTTCATATTTGCTCTTAATATGAGACGGTTACATTTACAATAGTGGGCCCCTCGAGGTTGGTGTTTTCAATTTTTGCCTTCATGATAAAAAGAGAAGTGACACGTGGACACCTCATCATCCTTCTCACATCTCATTCCAATGAGATGAGGGGCGTGGGATGAGGTTTATTTATCATTAGAGAAATGAAAATTGCACCCCCTCATTGTAGTTAAAATTGAAAAGGCAAAATTAGTAAATTGGTCCCTTATTTTTATTTATTTTTTCAATTTGGTCTCTTATTAAATTTTTTCAACAACAAGGTCCCTTATGTTTATTTATTTTTTCAATTTAGTCATTTTGATGACATGTCAATTACTGATTGGTCTCAGGTGATGATATACAGTAAATCGAGACTAATCAGAAACGAACACATCATCAACAAATGAAGAAAATGACCAAATTAAAAAACTAAATAAACATAAGAGACCTTGTTGTTGAAAAAATTTAATAAAGGACCAAATTAAAAAAATAAATAAAAATAAAAAGACCAATTTACTAATTTTGCCAAGTTGAAAATGTAACTGAATATCCAATCTTGGTTGTTGAATGATTTTGATTTGTTTATTGCAATTATTGTACTATTTTTTTATTGTAGCAAATTTGGATATGCTAAAGCCACCCCAAAAAAATTTGGATATGCTAACATCATCAACCTATTTTATATTATATTTTAATAAAGTTTTTATAATAAAATAGTATTAAAAAATTAATGTATATTTTGAATTAATTAAATACTTATTCAATAAGTTATTAGTGAGAGTTTAGTTATATACTTATTCACAAATTATTATGTGAAAATATTAAAATAAACTAAAAACAACTTATAAACTAAAAACAACTTATAAACATGTTATAAAATATTTTTATAAATATATTCAATACTAAAATAAATACCTCTATCATCAAATAAAACAAAATAAATTCTATTTGAGCTGCCCCTTATATAATTATTGGAAAAAATCAAAGTCTAATATCGACTAAAAATAAGACTTAAATAGAATATATAAGAGTGAACAAGTCTCACCTAACAACTCAATTTTGTAGAAATGAGTTAGACCGAAAAATTAAGATACAAAAATACCATAAATCTAAGAATAATAGTAGTGTGTTGCTTTGATAGTGACCATTTTCTTCCGTTTTCTGTAATCAGTTGGGCCAACTGGAAGTTCCATTTGGCCCAATAATATCTCTGGCATCAATATATGATCTCCAAAAGCAGAAATATCGCCAAGTACTATACAAAGGATTCATATCAGAGCTGTTTGTGCCATACCAAGACCCAACAGAGGAATGGTATTACACAACCTACTTCGATTGTGGCGAATATGGCTTTGGACAGTCAATGTCTTCACTGCAGCCTTTGAACGATTGCCCTGCCAATGCTGTGTTCCTAGACGCATACTACTCTGCTTCAGATGGCACCCCTGTAAAGATACCTAATGCCTTCTGCATATTTGACAGGTATGCTGGTGATATCATGTGGCGTCACACAGAAATTGCAATCCCAAATGAAGTGGTAAAATGCATTTTTTATTTATTTTTACTTTCAGTTTTATATTTTTTGCATTTTCAGTTGATGAATATTCATTGTTGTTTTTGGCAGATAACTGAGGTCAGGTCAGATGTAAGCCTAGTAGTGAGAGCGGTTTCAACTGTGGGAAACTATGATTATGTCATAGATTGGGAGTTTAAGCCAAGTGGTAGCATCAAACTTGGGGTATGGATTCATGCACTAATCATTAAATGTTTTATTCCATCAAACTTGTAGTGGCAAATCTTGTGAGACTTGCTTTAATTGTGTTCTTAGTGTATGGTAACCTTCAAAAGTTCTAAAAATGATTTATTCATGTGTGCTATTTTTTGTGTTAATCACTCATTCTCAACTTTTCCTATAAATAGATAATTTGAACAAATGAAACAGAGGTCTATTTTATATATATGTATGTATATATATATATAAAATTATGGGGTCTTTTTCTAATATAAACAGTAAGAAATACTCAACAAATGAAATAGTTTTGGTGAGAAATAAACCTGGGAGGTAGTGACACATGTCTTAGCCAGAAAGCCAATGACCTACTTTTCTTATATAGTAATATAGTAATTGAAGTAATAGAAATAGATTAGTGATTAGCTGTTGTTTAGAAGCTAACTGCATGTTATATTTTGAAATAGATTGGGCTTACTGGGATATTGGGGATTAAGGCAGGGACATACACCAACACTGATGAAATCAAAGAAGAGATCTACGGCACATTGCTTGCTGATAATATCATTGGTGTCTACCATGACCACTTCTTGACCTATTATCTTGACCTTGACATTGATGGTGAGTCCAACTCCTTTGTCAAGACTAGTTTGGAGACTGTGAGAGTGAAAGATCACACAACACCCAGGAAAAGTTATTGGAGGGTTGTAAGTGAAACAGCCAAAACAGAAGCTGATGCCAGGGTCAACCTGGGGTTCAAGCCTTCTGAGCTACTAGTGGTAAATCCTAATAAGAAGACAAAACAAGGAAATAAAATTGGGTACCGTTTGCTTTCGGGCTCAGTGGTGCATCCACTGTTGCTAACCAATGATTATCCACAAATCAGAGCTGCCTTCACCAATTATAATGTATGGTTCACACCATACAACAAAACTGAGAAATGGGTAGGAGGATTATATGTTGACCACAGCAGAGGCGATGATACTTTAGCTGTTTGGAGTCTCAGGTGTGTCATTAATTTACTAAATCACACAAAAATATATAATATAGTTTATGGAGGAATGTTTTATGCTTACTATACTATTTGCACTCTCACACTGACACTTGTTAGATACTCCTTTAGGGTGATATTCTTGATTTCATCTTAACTGCTGAACATTTCTATTCAAATTTGGCTTACTCCTTGTAATATGCATAAAGTAGAAGGTCTGAGAAATAGTCTGTGTTTTGGCATCGTGAATTGAATGTGTAGGGATAGGGGGATTGAGAACAAGGACATAGTATTATGGTACACCATGGGGTTTCATCATGTTCCTTCTCAGGAAGATTTTCCAGTTATGCCAACGTGGAGTGGTGGGTTTGAGCTGAGGCCAACCAATTTCTTCGAGAGCAACCCGGTCCTTAAAACAAAATCGCCAAAGCCTGTGCACTGGCTTAATTGCACTTCTCAACATTAGCTGGGTATGCATTTGCTGAACCAACTCAACGAAATTTGAAGGTTTCTTGTCTTCTTCATATTTGTAGTTTCTTCATTTTTGCCAATTCAGTTAATAAAGAAAATGCTATTACTTTTTTGTTTAAATAAGTTTTAGGTCCCTATAATATATCCGTTTTTTCATTTTGGTCCTTATAAAATATATTTTACTATTTGATTCCTCATAATTTTTTTTTTCCGTTTTAGTTCCCGCCGTCAGTCTAGGTCTGTTAACTATTGAGGTGGCTAACAGATGTCCACCTCAACATTAATATTACGCGACACTACATAATAACACGTAGGATTACTGAATGGCATTACGGAATGGTGGTTCTTTGGTGTTAGTAATATTTAGTGTTCTAAGGCTTGTTTCATCATATTTTTTGTCATTTGGGGGGCTGCTGTTCTGCATTCTTCTTTCAGGATGCAAAGGAAACTACAGCTTTCCATTTTTTATGGCAGTAAGTATCACACCTATGGTGTGACATATTTCACAGCTGTGGTCTTTTCTGATCTGGGGTGGTGGAGATCGAGTCTGCTATTGGCAGTTGTACACCCACGGTGTGGCGTTATTCACTGGGTGTGGTTGTCTCTGGTTTGGTGTACTGCAGCAACTTATCTCCTGACAGCAAGTTTCACACCGGTCCTGTTTGTTATTTCACAGGGTGTGGTTGTCTCTGGTTTGCGACGAACTTTAATAATAGCAATTTACTCTGATTAAGTCAGTAAAACAGTATCAATTTAACTTTAATTAGTGATTGATTGTATCATTGAAAAGGGGTGGGGAGCATTCATCATGAATTTACAACTCGAGGAACAAATTCTAACTGATCTAACTTGATGAATCAGAGCTCAAGTCCGAGGTAATCACTAATCACACAACATCAAGAAGATTATATATTGATACTAGTATCGAATAAAACAAAAAATTAAGGACAAAATTTGGTTACAACATTTGCCCATCAAACAGTGGTGGAACACCAACTTCTGTATCTCCTTCCAACATCTGTATCACCTTTGCAATAGATGGCCTATGAGTTGGGTTAGGACATAGGCACCACAACCCAACCATTGTCATTCTCTCAAACCTCTTGAAATCATTAGCAACTTCAAGATCATGGTTCACGATGTCTCTTAGATTCCCCTCTTTTACCCAATACAGAACCCAATCTATAAGTATCATGTCATCGCCACCTTCTGTTCCATCGTCAATTTGATGCAACTCAATGTGCCTTCTGCAAAATAAGATTTCCAGCAACATGACACCAAAGCTGTAGACATCCACTTTTGCAGTGATAGGTGCATTTTTGAGCCATTCTGGTGCCAAATATCCCATTGTCCCTCTTACATTTGTGCTTGTTCGAGTTCTGTCTTTCATTAATAGCTTTGCCATTCCAAAATCTGCAATTTTTGCAGTATAATTTGAGTCAAGAAGAACATTTTGTGGCTTAATGTCACAGTGGATGATCTGGGGGTCACACTCTTCATGCAGGTACCTCAAGCCTCCAGCAATTTCAAGAACAATTTTGGCTCTATGATCCCAACTGGGTTTATCCCCCTCCCTAAAAAAGAAATTGGACAATGTCCCATTTCTCACCATTTCATAAACCAGAAGACGATGATTCTGCTTGTTGCAGAAACCCAATAACCTTACAAGGGTCTTGTGATGAGTCATACCAATTACTTGAACTTCATTGACAAATTCTTTTTCACCCTTTTCCTCTACCTTTTCCAGTTGCTTCACAGCAACCTCAACCTGTTCACCCTCCAAAGTCAAAACCCCACTATAGACCGTGCCAAAAGCTCCATGGCCAAGTTTGTTCCTGAATCCATTTGTTGCTTCTCTCAAGTCTTGGAATGAAAATGCCTTTAGATTGATGTCCACAGGCTTTGGCTTTGGGGCTGCCTCTTTCTTCATGAGATGGCGAAATGTTGGGTGATAATAGATAGCAATAGTTGCAAAGACAACAGCAAGTAAGGAGCACACTGAGAGGGCTACTAGCAAACCAACCCGAGAAGGTGAATGATTTTTATCCTCTTGGTGAGCCTGACTAGGAACTTTGATCAGTGCCACTCTATTGCTAGTGGCAGGTATGCTTATTCTGGCATTTAAAAGAGGCGTCTTTTTCTTGTAACAAACGGAGTCAATCAAAACACCAGCCATGCAGAAGCAGTCATTCATCACTTCCTTCCTACAACTGTCCAAATTAGACGAGTCTATTCTTTGTAGATCGATAAACATATCGTTTGCTATATCAGCATTTTGAATTTCCTCCACTGTATAGTCTGATGTAGAGGAATTTGTAGCACAGAAATCCATGGCCACACTGGGATAACACCCTTTGGAGGGCACACTTGGATCAAAAGGTGTGTATCCAGGCAAACAACCACAGTTGATTGTATTGTTATCGGGTGAGGTGCAAAAGCCATACACCCCACAAATGGCATTCACCGTGCAGGGCTGTGTTATGGCCTGCCATATAACTGTCCAGTTGTTTCCACCTTCTTTAAGGTAAATCAGCTGCTGAAAATTTCCATGGTCGTTGATCGTTGCTCGATGGTAGTACTTCTCAACTGGGTTGGGCACTTCTGTTGTCATGTTAAATATGTTGTGTGTGCCATTGACAGCATAAAGAAAAGTTGTTATGTTGTTAAAGACAAGTCTTACACTTGTATAAGAAGTAGTTGAAGTGTACCAGTATGCAAGACCCTCATACCGAAAAGCAAACATAAGAATGTTGCCATCGTCTTTTTGAACCTCCAACTTGTATTGCCCAGTTGAGTAGTCTTCTGTTCCCTTGGCATTGGAAAATAGCATCTGACCCATATTCAGAGTTTGGCCCGGCAGAATAGTATCTGTTGGTGAATCAAAGCTCTGCCAGATGATGTTTGAAAAAGAGTTCATCAAGATGAAATTCCCATTATCCTGCATCATAGCAGAAGTTGCACTGGTACCATTGTAGATTAGAAATGAAGTCTTGTTTGCATGTTGCAGCACAAATTGGCCTCTCATTGTAAGATTGATGGTTGAGCCAATCTGAGCCGGATCGTCACGGTTTGCAGACCAAACCAACGTTTTCTGTGGAATCTTATCAAACCAAATTCCAACAAGATACTGGCCACTAACAAGACGGTAGAACCCAAAGGCAAAAACATCAGAGGGTGATCGCCATGATGAATTAGTGCCAGCAACAATGCTGGAGCCCAGTTCAATAGAATTATTAGTGCTCCTTTGAGCTCTAGAACAGATGAGGAGCAAAGAAAATGTAACAAAAGAAACAAGGAATCTAGTGGTAACATTCATGTTTGGCAGAAAAGAGAGATTAATTAGTGGGAAAGACAAAGACCAATGTGTGTTAGAAGCTGAAGCTCAAGTTGTAATTGTTTTATATACATGCATCATGATGGCCTGACGAGGGAAGAGTCTTCCCAGTGGGGCAGTGCATTGAGAAAAAAATTTAGATAAGGCTGAACTTTATGCAACCCCTTGAGTACTGCTTGGCCATTTCAAATTCTTCATTTGAAGTTGTCAAAGTTGACTAATATGCTATTAGAAGACGTGTAAAACTGTAAGTTGTAATCCTTTGAAGACCTTGCTTGCTAATTTTAATCCGCATCTTGAGTCAAAACTAATTAAGTATTCAAAATCAAGCTTTAAATTATGATTCAACTTTTATTTTGAAGAAGACAATAAGAGTCAAACTCTTAATAACCAACGTGAGAAGATTTTAACATCCTGTCATAAATTAATTATTTTAAAAAGTTGAACTGTTAATAATACAGAACCCTAAATAATTTTTGTTACATCTCTAACGCCGGTGGGCATGGTGCAGTTCAGGAGAAAAAACTGCACTGAACCGAACCTAACTGTTTAACAGTTTGGCTGAACTGAACCGAACCGGCTTTGGTTCATGTCGAACCGAACTGAACCGGTTCTTAGGTTTGGTGCACCGGATTTCAAATTTCCGAACCGAACTGTTTTTTGAACTATTTTCCGAATTGTTTTCTGAACCATTTTTCGAACTATTTTCTGAACTATTTTTATCCCTAATATTGAAATGTTTTACTGAACTAGTTTTAATACTAGTTCAAAAATTGGTTGAACTGAACAATGTCTAATAATATCAATATTTACTAACAATTTGTGTGGAACTTAGTCGATTATATTACAACTTCATGATTTGACAACAGGCAAAATTTCTCAAATTATATTATATAAGCCCTCAAGAGAAATCGATTTATTTAAGAAATTTTTAACAATATATCCTGCATCTTGGTTAAATAACAGAGGAAGGTTGACTATGCAAACATAAAGAAAAATTATGATCAACATTCAGCAACAAATGAAAACGTAAGCAAACTACAGAGCATCAAACAAACTTGGCATGGCATCAATATCCAATAGTAAAAAAATAACACAAAATTAAAAAACCCAAAGGATGATGAAAACTGACAAGCTTATATCCTTGCAGCACAAAAGAGAAATAAACTCAGTTTCCAGCACAAAGAGTCTCTGAAAAGTGATACAATCAGATCCCATCTTAGAGAGTCAAAATCAGCAAACACACAACACAAAAAAGAGGATTCCAATTAGTATTACCTGGGATTGTGTAGATTGGAAGAACGCACAACACCCAAAAATAGCAACATTTGATGGGTTTGCTACGAAGAACGAGAGTTTCGTGGCGAAAAACGAGAAGAAAAATCACGATTTGGGGATTAGAGTTCTTCACTGTTCGATAGGTTCACAATTCACACTTCATAGACTCACGATTCATGATTTGGGGATTAGGTTTCCTTCAAGACTTTGATGTTCGATGCTTGTGGATGAATAGAAGAAGCAAAATCGCAATTGGCAAAAGAGAGATAAAGAGCTCTGAGGGATTGAAAACCAGTTCACAGTTCGCAAGTTCACTGAATATTGTTTTAAAAATGTTTTAGTTAATTGAACTGTGTTTTATAAAATGTATCGGTTCCCGAACTATTTCAACAGTTCGGTTATTTTTGGTGCGGTTTGGGCTCAGTTCGCGGTTCAGTTCGGTTAATTCTAAAACCATGCCCATCCCATCTAACGGTAAATCATTAGCTTTAATCCAAAAGAGCGATGCAATTAAAAAGGGGTGAAACAAGTCAACAACATCGTCAATCTTACAAAGAAATTCGTCCTAATGTTTGGATGCATGTATAGCAGTACTCACTGAGTCTGAATTTCACCGTCAATCTATCATGCATCACCAGGGATTGTGGAATATGAACTCTTTTCTCTTCTTTTTTTCATTGGCTATGGGACTGTTTGAATTGATTTATGCAGAGCTTATGAATATAGCTTATAACTGATTCATAAGCTGTTTTGAGTTTATTTTACATAAGCTACCCAGGATAGCTTATCAAAACAGCTTATGACTTATATAAAATAAGTTTTACTATAATTTTTCTTCGATTATAAAAGTAGTTTATACAACTTATACCATAAACAATAGATAAACTTGTTATCCAAACAGAGTTATTAAGCGTCAAACTTGAAAGTTGACTTTACAAAGTGTTTTCACTTTTCAAGTAAGTAGTTAGTGCACTGCATAGACTATTTTGGCCAAACATGGAGCTCAACATCACGGAACCTTCATGCAGATAGAACTTCCTTTTCATCTTAATTAGTTGACTATTTCGTAGGTGTTTGTTTTAGATTCTCAAACACAAAACACATGTTTGAGGCTAAAATCATGTTTGACTTCGTCAAATTTGATTTTGACAAAAAGTTAGACCGTTTGTTTTTCCAACGTAAAAATTTAAAACGTAATTTTGGAGTCTAGAATCAATTCTGATGGAAGGAGGTTTGGGGTTGCTTTTTCGTTTACCAAAATCAATTCTGAGTATGAGACCCACAAAATTCTTTATATTTACACATCAAACGTGGTTCTACCTTTATCATCTAAACACAATCAATTCTTCTGAACACACTTTTAAAATATCATTACCAAATACAAATCAATTTTTTTCAATACAATTTTTTTAAAATCGATTCTTTAAATACAATTCTATCAAACACAATTTTACCAAAATCTAAAACAAACGTACCGTCGTAGTTTTCCTGGAGTAGTAGTGTTTTTTATTTCCCTCTTTCTTGCCTCTTTCCTCGAGGCTCGAGGATAATACTTTCTTTTCATTTTTTATTTGGTCAACGAGGGTAATCTTTTCCCGTATTTGTGACGCGAGAAGATGGTCAGAAAGAAACAAGAGCGAGAGAAAGAGAGCAGGAGAAACGTATCTCTTTCGTTTGGTTTATCAAAGAAATAGCAAAGAGAGAAGAAAAACAAAGCACAAAGAAAGAACCAATTTTTTTGTGTATTCCAAAATTTCCAATGATACTCTTGGATAAAATTGCCGCAGATGCAAGAAAAAGGACCAAATTTACCAGCATTTTTCTTCTAACAGACATGGGTTGTCACGACTTGACTTGCGATAGAGCACAAATAGAGACTTGTATGGCACCACCGTGGTTTTGGCTGCCATTAATGGTGGCTGGTGAACAGAGTATTTTTTCAGAAATTGTGACAATCCCCTGACGAAGAACTTGTCTATTTTTGTCTTCTTGAATGAAGACATGAAAAAGAAGAAGAATAATGGGTGGTTGGAAGAGGAAATGAAGAATATGGAGTTACCGAAGAAGAAGAAGAACGGCGCTGTGGGTTGAAAAAGATGAACAGCCACTATTGTGAAAGAGATACAGTTAAAAAAAAATCATTAAAACATTTTTTATGATACTTACCAACCTATCCAATAATAATAATAATAAGAAGAAGAAGTTTGATCAACAACAACAACGATAATTACCAAATGTAAAACGGTACACTTTCATTTAACTTCATTTTTTTCTGAAGCTACTTCAATTTTAATTTAACATTAAGAAATTGATAATTAATTCGTATTTGATTTTTCTATTGTACCAAAAAAAATTTAGAATTTTTTGTATCAAAAAAAATTTAGAATTTAAATTGTATAAATATGACAAGCTTTTAACATAATTTTATATTATACTATCAATTTTTAACTAGGAGTGTGTTTGTCCAATGAAAAATATAGTATTATTATTTCTCTCTTTTAATTTTTCACCCAATAAAAAAAAGAAATAGAATAACACATTTTTTTCTTTTTCTTTCTCTCGTATTAAATAATACAAAAAAATTACTCTATTTCTCACTTCTTTCTCCCTTCTCTATCTTTTTTTCATCTCTTTCTCTCTTCTTTCTTTCTCTTAGCAACCAAATAGAGAGTTCGTCTTGTGATGCTTGCATCTTCTTTTTTCCTTTTTTGTTCTGTGTGATGCTGGCATCTTGGTAATCTCTTGGTGCATTTTTTTTCGGCTTTTTGTAGATGGGTTTGCCCATGATTGGACAAGTGACTTTTTTTATATAACCACAAAAAATTATTAAGAAAAAAACAACTAAACCAAAACATAAGATATGTCCAGATTTAGCTACATGAAAACAACAAAATTGTTATTAGTATAAAGACATCTGATCTCTTACTATTAAAACAACAGAGATAATGTG
This sequence comes from Glycyrrhiza uralensis, assembly GCA_030159175.1. Lineage (NCBI taxonomy): Eukaryota > Viridiplantae > Streptophyta > Magnoliopsida > Fabales > Fabaceae > Glycyrrhiza > Glycyrrhiza uralensis. The sequence continues at coordinate 55,350,010 of BRZY01000002.1, read as the reverse complement.
TAAAAATATCACTATAGAGAAAGACATCGCAACTAAGTTGGCACCCCAGACTCTATCTATCATTTGCAGCACGTCAAACTTATATGAGAAGTTAATAAAATCCCCTCCAACCTATCAAAACTACACCAAAGAAGATCAGAACTATTCACACCTGTGGGTAAATCCCACCCATGGTGTGAGGACGAACAAACAAGTATGAGATTACATAGAACAGCCCAGGTTGGATCACAATTATGGAGAAACTCCCACCCGCGGCGTGAAACTGTCAGACCCAAATGCGAAAGTCTAGAGAAGAAACCAGCGCAGTCCATAGATGTGAAAAACATGACACTCCCGATGTGAAATCGAAAGACCCAAATGCGAAAGTGCAGAGATGAAACCAGAGCAGTCTACAGCTATGAAAAACGTGACACTCCCGGTGTGAAATCATCAGACCCAGAATTCAAATATAAACCCGAACAGATCACAGTTGTGGAAAAATTCCCACCCCAAGCTTGAAAGCGTCAAACCCAAATGCAACACTGCAGAGTAGAATCCAGAGAAGTCCACAGCTGTTAAAAATGTAACACCCCCGGTGTGAAGTTGAGAATACTAAATACGAATTTGCAAAGTAACAGATCACCAGTGTGGTGAAATTCCCACCCCCAATGTAATTGAACCGCACACCCAATACCCTGCCAAGCCCAAAAAGCTGCATCATAATATTCAAACTATACCCAAGCATGCTAATGAATTACCAAACCATTCTGACAGTGAATAGGAGAAACCAATAACCTTTCCTTTGATCCAAGTCCAAGCTTTTATCTTTATTTGATCAACCAAATTTGATATGATAACCTCTTTCTGATTAAAAATCAAATTATTCCAGCTTAGCCAAATACCATACATAGCTGCGAACTAGATACATTGCCACATAACTGTCTTTTCTTTATTGGTGGATAGTAAGCCAAGGAATTGATTGAAGTGTTGTTTACAGTCATTGTGTCAAGCAGTTTGCACACCCACTCAGAGAAGAATCTCCTTCCACACACCCGAGAATATGTTGCACTCAAAAAATAAATGGGACAAAGATTCATCCACATTGTTGCAAGCTGAACATGACATGACCTCATCCTGCAGAACTCCTCTAGAAACCAAATTGTCTTTAGTTGGAAGCCGATTCCTAACTGCACGCCACGAGAAAGCCGCCACCTTTGAAGGAATATATTTATTCCAAATATTCCTGTACAAACTATCTTCGACCAAATCTTGAACACTAGTTAATAAATAATAAGCAGATTTAACTGAATAAATACTGTATAAAATCCCCTTTCCATTCCCAAGAAAGTTCCATGTGACTGAATCCATTTGGTTGATTAATAAAATAAAAGATAATATAGCTTTCCCTTTTTTTTTGTCAAAAATAAAGCTTTCCTTTGTACTTTGTTAGAATCAAACTCTTATTTTGAAAGTTAGGATCATTTTTATTTATTATTATCTCTATTTCGTCCATTGCTATAATTTTAGAGAAATAAATGGAATAAATGTGATACATATATAGTGGCCAAAATCATAGTAATGAACGAAATAAAGATAAAAATAAATGAAGTTGATCTTAGCTGTTATTTTGAAGAAGATAGTAAGAATCAAATTGTTAATAACCAATGTGAGAAGAATTTAACATCATGTCATAAATTAGTTATTTTAAAAAGGCTGAACTGCTATTACAGACCCCTAAATAATTTTTGTTACATCTCTAACGGTAAATCACTAGCTTTAATCCAAAAAAGCGATGCAATAAAAGGGGGGGTGAAACAACATCAATCTTACAAAGAAATTCATCCTAATGTTTGGATGCACGTATAGCAGCACTCACTGAGGCTGAACTTCACTACCAATCTGTCATGCATCACCAGGGATTGTGGAATATGACTCTTTTCTCTTCTTTTTTCATTGGTGATGTCTTATTAAGCATCAAACTTGAAAAGCAATTCAGCTTCCATGATCATATATGAATATGGAGTATGGACTACTCTAGCAGAAAGCAGATGAATTACGGATCGCTTGACCGAAAGGTTGACTTGACTTGGTGTTTTCACTTTTCAAGTTAGTAGTTAGTGCATAGACTTTTTTGGCCAAACGTGGAGCTCAACATCACGGAAACTTCACGCAGATAGAACTTTCTTTCCATCTTAGTTGACTATGTCATAGTTTTCCTGGAGTAATTAGTGCTTTATCTTTTCGTCTTGTGCTTGCATCATAGTAATCTTTTTTTTTTTTTTGATAAGGTGCATCTTGGTAATCTTTTTTGTTTTTGGTCATCTGCATCTTGGTAATTCCTTGGTGCATTTTTTGCTGTTTTTTTATTAAATGGGCTGGCCCATGATCGGACGTGTGACTTATTTAATAGTAGACTAGATATTGCACGAAAATTAAGCGTGCAAAATTTACTCAATATATTTAAAAATATTCAACGTTTATATTTGAATAAATTACATCAAAACAACCATTTGAATATCAAAGATCTTCACAATTTCTTTTAACTTATCATCTATACTTTGAACATAATTTTATTTCTCATACAATTCCAATTATTCAATTCCAAACAGATTATTTAACATACTAGAGGGAAATGACAATATCGTGCAACAAATTGCCTACACTTGATAATGTTAAAAGAACAGTAAATATTTAACGTTTGTAAAACTTATCATCTTGTGTATCTTCATGAATGATGCACGGTTATTAGTTTTGTTAATTAGCTGAACATGCTTGCTTTAACTTAGAGCCGTACATTCTATTCAAAGTAATGGACTGTTTTCGAAAAAGTTAGCTGGCCTCAGTTCAAATCCACCCTGAACTGCTGGCATTACTGGAAAATCTTCTTGATAAGGAATGTGATGGATCCCAATTGTGTGCCATAGCACTATGTCTGTATTCTCGATCTCTCTGTTTCTGCATGAACCATGAACCACTTGATCGATTTAGAATTCGGCAATGTAATTTGATCAATAAGATGATTTTTGTTTGTTTTATTTTAAAAAAACTATATTCAAAGTAAACATAATTCAAATTTTACTAGTAATCTCAAGAGTTTATTCAAAGAGAGTCCTTATGCTACTCGGTAAAAAAAAAAAAAGTAATCTCAAGAGTTGATTTTTCAATCAAGTATTATAATTTTGTAAAATTTTACAGGGTAAAATACATCTATCGCGGTAGAAGAACCAAATCTCAATTTTTATAAATTTGTGACTAATGGAGAAAAAACTTTTATCATATACATTTACACACGTGATATTTAGAGATCAAAAGTGCAACTAAGTCTAAAAAATAAGGTTAGATTTTATTGTTGTCTAGTTACCTCTGGCTCCAAACGGCTAAGCCATCATCTCCACGGCTCCTGTCAGCATAGAATCCACCAGCCCATCTCTCTGACTTGTTATAGGGGGTGACCCACACCTGATACTTTGTGTAAGATGCTCTTCTCTGTGGGTAATCATCATCAGACATGAGGGAAGTAACCGGCTGTCCACTGATCAGCCGGTAACCCACTTGATTCCCTACCTTTGTCCTCTTATTGGGGTTGACTATCAACAGCTCAGCTGGCTCCAAGCCGAGCCGAATCCTACCCTCGGCTTCCCTCTTGGCGGCTTCTCTAACAACCGTCCAGTAACTCTTCCTTGGTGTTCCACAGCCACTACTTGATGTGGCCTTTTGTATCTTGGCATTGATGAAAGAGTTGCCACTATCATCAATGTCAAGGTCAAGATAGTATGTTATGTAGTGATCATGATTATTGGCTATGGTGTTTTCTGCCACCAAGGTTCCAAATACTCTTTCTTTTATTTGACTCTTGTGTGTATATGGCACTGCTTTCATCTCCAATACACCTGTCAGAGCCACCTATGCACAAAGACAATATAATACACTATATTAGGATGGTTGACTTGAACTATACATGTATTTTATTTTAATCTATCATTTTGTTATTGTAAGGAATGATCACATTCTTTTGTAATTGAATAATAACAATTCAATACCAGAATAGTCTGTCAGATAAGAACCAAAGTAATATAAATTCTGTTTAATGAAAACACCTATGATTTTAGTTATAATATATGAATTCAACACGAGGTATGAAAGTTTGAGTAATGCTAATTTTGCAAATTCCCAAGTATATGCTCTACCGGGGATATGGTATAAGCAAAGGGATTTTAAGACTGATCAATTAATCCATATCGGATACTTAAATTTAGCTCCTTTTTCTTCCCCACTTCAACTTTAACCAATTAAAATGAGCACATCTAAGGTAAAATGCCCATATATATATAGCAGAAGAAAGTAAGCAACTTACCCCAACTTTTATGCTGCCACTTCTCAGGAATTCCCAGTCAAGAACATAATCGTAGTTACCCACAGTAGCAATCATTCTGACCACCAAAGTAACATCAGGTTCTCCATTTCTTATCTGCAGAAGAAAAAAAACACAGCAAAACAGCATAAATTCCAAATAGCTTCATTCAGTCAACAAAACTGAAAACAAAAACTGATACAACAACACTGTACAATAGGACATACACCTTACCAATCTTTTGGGGTTGTTGATTTCCATGTGCCTCCAAGCCACATTGCCAGAATCCCTCTCAAAAATGCAAATAGCCCTTGGCACCTGTTGCACCTCTCCATCAGGACCAGCCATATAGCCATCCATATACACTGCATTGTCAGGGCAATCAACACCAGGTTGCAAGCTATCAGCTGCACGCCCAAACCCAAATTCCCCAGCATCCATGAAAGTCCTGAAATACCACTCCATTGTAGGATCCATGTAAGGAACAAATGTCTCAGACACATGACCCCTATACATCACTCTCCTAAACTTGTGTTTTCTAGCATCAAATATTGAAGCAGTTGATATAATCATCCCTGCCCGAGCATTGAACCCAACATGGAAAACCCAGTTACCCCATTTGACCTCATGGCCTTTGATGCTGAACCCAATATCTGATATGTTACAGGAAGCAGAAATTTTAGGCCTTTTTCTGCTTGAAGTTTCATAATCTGTACCTTCAGCTTTAGGCATAGGGGCCATGTACCTATCACTATACATAGTAATCTTCATTGAATCAACATCAACTAGCACTGTGATTCCCTCAATAGGCCTTGCCCACACATTAACTGATCCTCCTCTATAGAAGCAGGCCACTTTGAGTTCCCTCCTTGTGACTTGTTCTTCTCCATACCAACCAATTGTGAATGGGACACAAGAAACTTCAGACAAATTCAAGCCCCTCTTGGTTATTGACTCTTTGAATTTTGGGTATTTGAGAGGCAATTTGCTTGCTTGAAAGAGCTCATTGAATGTCAAAGGAGGGTATCCATTGCCTGTGTAGATTTTATCTGATATAATGGACCCTTTGGTTAAGTCCACTACAAGCTCGTGGGTCTCACCCTTGGCTCTAACAACTACCTTGGCTTGACGAGGAATAATAGTAATAGGCTTTTCCTTTGTATTTTTTGAAGATAATAACCACTTTAGGACATTCTTTTTGTCTGGTTCTTCTACATCCACAAAATGATAGGTCAGGTTAGTATTAGGAATAGCACCAAGGTGAAAAAACTCTTGAACTATGTGTCTTGTTTTGTTGATTTCAGAAGGTGAGAGAGGGTCTAAAGGGTGAGGCAAACTATTAATGAAGCTGAATCTCAGAGAAAAGGCTAGCAGAACTAGACATTGAGCAATCATATTCATGGGTGCTGCTTTATCAAAACTTGATCTGATCATGTTTTTTTATTTTTTTTCCTTCTCACAGCACTATTGGGATATATATATATATATAATATGTCATGGCCTCCATGTTGTATTTATAGTACCAAATTTTGTATCACATGTAAACGCTGAATTTTGAAGTGTGTATGCTTTATTCCCGGCGGGTTCCATTACTTTAATGGCAAAGACAAGACAAACAATTTTGTAAACTAATTCCTTAAAGAAGTCATCATGCTTGGCTCAGAGAATTGATGAGATGGAAAAGATTTTAAGTTGAGGTCATTGATTTAATTTGTATTGTTTAAGAAAATTAAAGCAGGGAACAGCGCAGTCTGTATGTATGTATATGTTCTTCCCTTACGTTCACAGCAAGAATAATTGATTAATTTGATTGCTTTACTTCTACAGTAGAACAAAATTAAAGAGTATGTGATCATTAGCGTGCTTATTATCTGATTATCTTTGACGACATATGTTGTTTTTCCAATATATACATGTGCATATATATATTACGTGTGCGTATAATAATATAAGTCAGGGTCTATTTATATTAAGTGTCAAAACAATGCACATTTAACAAATTCAAACAGTTTAGTCATATGATATTATTTTAATGATTATTTAAACAAAAATTCATATAATTTAAATTTGATATAAATATAATTTAATAGCAAATATTTACTTATATTTTGAATTATATATATATATATATGCATGTCAAAATAAAATAATGCGATAAAACAATAAATAATTTTTTAATTATGTGAAACTTTATGAACTTGGTCCACCTAATAAAAAAATTTAACTCAATTGTTAAAATGGTTTATAAATTTATATTTATATATAAGAATTTAAGTAAATTTATTTTTATTATGGAGTTTATAGTTATATTGTCAGATGCTTTTCGTTAATGTTTCTTCAAAGCAAAATACACTAAATAAATAAATAGTATAATTTAGACCATATTCAAAGATAACCAAAAGCAGTTTGTACGTTTGATATCGTTTTATACATACATACATACACTACACCGGATTGATCTTAAAGCAAAAATGAAAGAGGACAATGACCAGATCAAACAAAAGAAAGACCAAGAACTTGACCCAAAAAAAAAATGGAAAGACCAAGAATGAACAGAAACGGTTGTTTTTCCTTTTTTTTTGGGATCAATTTTTCTCTTTTTTTTTTGTCATGGGGGGTGTGGGGGGAGGGGCACATCATCCCTTGCTCTTACCACATGGTCAAAAACTTTTCTCTCATTATTAGGCCAACCAGTGAGCAGACACATGTGGGCCAACCTAACCCAAATTCATTCAATACCTATTTGTTGGGTTGGGCCTGCAGACAGTGTTAAAAAGGGTGTTGGTAAATACATTCTCAAAATTAGTCATTCACTCTATTTTAAATTTGAAAATTTAAAATTATTCTTTTTTAATATCATATTTTGTCTATTTACGCCATAAAATCGCGTATTTTTTGAAAGCTCGAGTTTCCAAAATATATAAAAAGTTAATTTTTAAATATTCCCAAAAACTCGAGTTTCTGGAACACAAATTTTACATTTTGGAATACAAATTTGCATTCCAGAAACTATAACTATAGTAGAGTTTCTGGAATGCATTTCTCTAGTTTCTGGAATGCAAAATTTGTGTTCCAGAAACTGGAATGCATTTCTCTAGTTTCTGGAATGCAAAATTTGTGTTCCAGAAACTCAAGTTTTCGGAATGCAAATTTGTATTCCGGAAATATTCCAGAAACTCGAATTTTCAGAAAATACACGATTTTGGAATTATGAGAAACAAAACCCGATATTAAAAAGGGTAGTTTTGGAATTTCATATTTAAAGTGGGATGGATGGACAATTTTAGGGGGTGTATTTACCCTCACCCGTTAAAAATTCGAATCGGACCTGTTTATTAATTTATAACGATAATCAATGATTGGACCAAAAAAAACGATAATCAATGACCAAAAAAACGATAATAAAAACTAATGGTAATATTCATGTAAAAAAAAGTTATTTGTAGAAAATTAATTTAATTTATATGATAAAAAAATTGGACTACTAAAATATTTTAACCTTAGCCCCTGTTTGGTTGGAGGGGAGGGGAGGGAAAGGGAGGGATTATTTTAAAACTTTTATGTTTGGTTCAATTTTTTGGAGGGGAGAGGAGGGAAAGAGAGGGGAGCAAAATCCCTCCTCACTTGAATTTGGCTCCCCTCCAATAATGGGAGAATTTGGAGGGATTTTAAAATATTGACTTAAATAACCCTATTTAAAAACTAACAAAAAGATTTATAATGGCATAAAATGTAAATGGTTAAATATGTTTTGAGTCCCTGTAATATAGGGGGTTTTTAAGTTAGGTCCCTATAAAATAAGTTAAACTGTTTTCATCCCTCTTTTATTTATTTTTTTGATTTTAGTCCCTGGAGTGAGTTGACCGCTTATGTGGCACATTCCAATCCTTGTCATCACGCCTACGTGGCAAAAATGCTGATGTGTCCTTTCTGATGTCAACTGACACGTCAGCATCACTCCCCTCTCTCTCTGGATCCAAAACGTAATATAGTTATAGGGACTGGATCCAAAACGTAACATATTTATAGGGACTGGATCCAAAACGTTCATATATTTACGAGGACTGAATCCAATCACGTTTTATCTTCTTCTTCTTCTTCTTCAACCACATTTCCCCCCATTTTTTCACCACCACCAACACCCCTCTTCCACCACCCCCACCTCCACCACCAATTGATACTGAACAGTGCCTCCACCATCAACATTTCAAAGCCACCACCCCCCCCCATTTCAAAGTTGTGCCTCGTCTTTTATGTTCTACAAATCCCATGAGCGTTCACTATAAATTCAGCAGAACAAGATGGGGGCAGAGGCACAACTTTCCCGAAACTTAATCCATAGAATCTACGCTCCACTGACTAATGAATTTCACTTTGCAACGCCCATCCCCTCCAACTTTCCCGAAGCTTAATCCATAGAATCTACGCTCCACTAGCTAATGAATTTCACTTTGCAACGCCCATCCCCTCCTTGCGAACAAATGACCTTGAACTCGTATTCCTCTCTCTCTATTAATTCTGCTTATTTGCATTGTCCTTTAACGAACGCGGTAATTTGCTATTGCGTTTCTAAAAGCACTTGTGTCAGGGGGTGGTGGAAGAGGGGTGGTGGTGAGGAGGGGGTGGTGGTGGAGGTGGGGGGAAATGTGGTTGAAGAAGAAGAAGAAGATAAAACGTGATTGGATTCAGTCCTCATAAATATATGAATGTTTTGGATCCAGTCCCTACAAATATGTTACGTTTTGGATCCAGTCCCTATAAATATATTACGTTTTGGATCCAGAGAGGGGGAGTGATGCTGACGTGTCAGCTGACATCAGAAATGCCACATCAACATTTTTGCCACGTAGGCGTGATGACAAGGACTGGAATGTGCCACATAAGCGGTCAACTCACTCCAGGGACTAAAATCAAAAAATAAAATAAAAGAGGGACGAAAACAATTTGACTTATTTTATAGGGACCTAACTCAAAAACCCCCTATATTACAGGGACCCAAAACATATTTAACCCAAATGTAAATTAGACATTTTCCTCCATTAAAATCCCTCTCATCCCCTCCTCTCAACCAAACATGATATCTAATTAAATTTTTCCCCTCCCTCCCCTTCCCCTCCATTAAAATCCCTCCCCTCCCCTCCCCTTTTTTGAACCAAGCACACCCTTAATTTCAGTTGAATGAAAAATAGCAACGCTGGTCGTCACTCAGATGATCCCCACCAGTTTATATAAATATCAGAAAACAATTTAAAATTCATTGCATGACTGTGATATCCTAATCCGTTTCACTCCGTTCTTTTTCGCTTCAGTTGCCTTTTTATTACCCGAATCAGTTACAAACGATCCTAGCTAAGACTTAACTGAATTAAGTCGTTAACTGATAGGAAGTTACTTAGTTTTCAGTTAGTTTTCAATTTTCAATTGTATAGTAGTGATCATGTGTGGTAAGCTCACTGCATCATTCCACATGCATCCAACGCGCGTTAATACGCGAATCAATGAACATCATTTCTCTGACTTCGGTTAAAAATTGTGCTGCTCTGCTCTCAGGTTCATCTTCTCCCTCCTCTTTTGTCATTCTTCCTTGTTTACTGCTTCTATTCTTTTCTGTCGTTTTGTGTCTCTTATGAGGATGCTTGTTTTTAATTAATTACTAGAGGAACAGAATTTGCTGTTTGATTGACCATGCTTTGATGAATGGGGAGATACTTTGTTCTGCGATTGCATTTTCTGTTCAAGTAATCATTCATCTCATTGAAATTCTCTTGATAGCCATGTCTTAATTTTCATTTAAAAGTTTCCAACATCAAATTCTCAGGCGGTTTTACTTCATTATGTATTAATTATTATTATGTTGTACCCTTTTCGAGTGATACTTCGCTAAACGTCATAAGATCGATAAAAACTGCATATCCATTATCCAATATGTCAAAGTCCAAATCAAAGAAAGATACTCCTAACCATGTGAGTGAGTGTGATGTGACTGTCAGTTGTCCTGTGTGTAAATGGAATTCATCTGCAAATGCAATGCATGTGGCTTTACTGAGGGATAGAGTACGACATAATTGTTCTTTTCTTTTACATGTCTTATTGTGTTTGTTTAAACAGCAGAAATTGATTTATATATCTAATATTTGTAAGTTGTATATCAGATTTGGGAATAATACATGCATTGCAAGCCTTTAAGATGTGATGTTCACGTGAGTTTGGTCAGACATTCTGAGGATAGGGATGGACACAGTTTGGAAACCATAAACTTCAGAACTATATACTACAGGGTCACTCATCTTCTGATACATGTTTCATTTTGGAGAGAATAATTGGAACTGATTGCAGTTTTGCTGTTTGTAGCATGGAGGGGTGTAAATATTTTGGAAGACACGTGAAGCATTCAAATGAAGCCAGGGAAATCGGGTACGGTGAATCTGAATCACTATACTGATTCTATCGAATATAACTCCTTTAAAACATGATATATATAAGCTGCGACAAAAATTTAGTTTCTAACTCATGAAAAACTCCTTAACCGCTGTGGTAATCCTCAATCTCAGTTCCATAACCGCTGTGGTTCTCCACCTCTGTACCATTTTACGAGTTTCATTGGTACTGGTAATTACAATAAATCTCCAAGCAGAACTGCATGCATATGCTTCAATAGATATAGTCTTCAATTGAGCTGAAACTTTAGGGAGATCAATGTCATTGAAGTTATTGAAGCAAGGTGTTACTGAAAACCAGATATCTTTTTCAATAATTAATAGACATATTTGGATATTCTAAAACGTGCTTCTAAAATTGTCATACAATGTGCGCACCATCTCCTAGCTAGAGAATTAGGCCCTGCCCACCTCCACCAAGCAAGGGGGTCATACTCTGTACCGAGATAACTAGCTACTTTGGATTGATATTATTATAAATACTAATGACTTGGAACACGGGTAAAGTAAGCAATGATGGCTTTGTAGCTTCAATAAGGCAATTGTGGGCCAAGAAGTCATAGTTATGGCCTCAAAAATCTGTACAAAAAGGGTGACGATGCTTATACCCTTGGGCCAAATTCATTAACTGGTAACCCAACATTGGTCACCAAGTCTTGTGCATATCAATTTAACAAAATTAATGGCCTTTAAAGTTTATTGTGATTTTTGGTGACTAAATATTGTCTCTTAATCCGGCTTTAGTGTGCTGATTTAGTTAAAGTGCATGGATTTTGGGGATCAGCCGTCATTTTTAGAGAAAGATTCAGATTATATGCTGATAAATTATTCTTTTAGCATTTTATTTGAAAAAAAATAGTCAGGGGAAAAAGGCATAAAAAGAAAGGGAAGAAAGCAGATTGAAAAAACTAGCAGCTCCTTTGATGGGGATTAGAAATATTACATGAGAGAAGATAAGCAAACTTGTAGGCACCCCTTTCCGGTACAATTGTGTAAAAAAAAAATAAAAATTGGAGCACCAATACAGTTAATGAGCACAGTCCATTATGGGGATCTCAAGTCTCAACTTCTGTTAAGCCATAAGTGAAACGGTATGGCTTTCTCTTAGGTTTTATCCAAAGACCAAACACACGTTCTCTCCCTTTTAATACACTAATTAATCTCTTCATGTATTCAATCGCTGATAATATTTAAAAGTGCCTGTAGATTGATTTATGAAATGGTCTCGTGACTAACAATGCGGGGAACTTGACTTGCATGGTTTAGGTCAATATCAACAAATATATTACTATTAGTATTATATGACCACCAATTACTAGAAGAGTTTTGAAATCCCTCAGTGAATGAATGATTTAAAATAAGCAAGATGTATCTGAAGTCTGATCCCAACCCAAAATCGAGGGCTATAGTTTCAAGTAAAGTGGCTCCATCCAATATGTATTATGGGTTGACAATGTTGAATAGGATCAGCTCAGATCAGAGAACCAGCTAGCGCCATTTCTTCTCGGTCCTTAATATATTGGAGGGCTCCAAAAAACCACGAAAGGACACTGGGAAACCCATAACCAAACAAAGAACATAATCCAAATACTGGCAGTGGCTCTACGAAAACACAGGCAGAGTTTTTTGTCCACATTGATGCAGAATCTCGGGCTAAACTACAAACCCCAGATTAGGGAGATGTGAAAGCTGAAACACTTGCGGGCTGAAACTCCCCAATTTTGCTTACATCATCTCGCTTCGAGTAACAGAAACCTTGATTCCTAAACGACACCCGCTATTGGACAAGGAACCCCCAATCCCCAATATACGACAGCGTATCTATTCATTTTCCTTCCACTCCTCCCTTCTCAGTTCCCAGTTCCCATTTCTCAGTTCCCTCCACACTCAGCTAGCTCACCGCAGTTTTGACTTCTCACTGAGACAACCAAACCCGACACATATTCCTACCAACTCTCTCATCGTAGAACCCAACCCAAACATAAACTAGTATTATATCATTGCAAAGCACACAACAGCACAGCACAGCACAACCATACAATATCAAAGTTTTTCAAATTCGTTCCGGGTTTTAATTTCCTCATTATAAACAAAAGTCCAACCAAAGTTTTGTACAAAAAGATTCCATTCTACAGCCCTCAAAATAATAAACACCGATAAGATTAAGGAAGAAAGGCAAATAAAATAAATTACAAAGATCAACGCTGTCTGTCGTTTCATTATTTTCAATTCATATTCAACGCTTTTGTTTGCCATCTCTATTTCCCTTCCCATCACAATAATGATTTCCAATGTGCAGTGGAGTGGAGGGTTCGCTCGCCGTTTCGACCACGCTCCCTTCTTCCCAGGCCATTGCCAAAATTAAACAACTCACCGCACGCCGTCTCACACCCCTTCTCGCACGTCGTCTTTTTTTTCTTCTTCTTATACATACTTACATTTTTAATTGATTGAATCTCTATAAACTCTTAACTCTAACCTGGCCAGTGTGGAGTGTTGACATTCAATTCAATTAATCAATCAAGAGCACACGAGGGAACTTGAAAATCGAAATTGAGGATGAGAAAAACAATATAACCAATCAACATCTAGTTAATACATTCAAATATAATAATATATGTACTGAGAAAGAAGAAAACAAGAAAAAAGAGGAGGGGAAAAAATGGCTTGGTTGGTTGGTTGGTGGTAACTGGTAGGGGGGGGGGGGGGGGGCGTTGATTGCGGTATGGTGTTTTTGTTTTAGAATTATTAGAAACGCTGAGAAACGGAAATGTGACGCCGTCTGAGGTGTGGGGAAACGATGGAGATGAGGCCACCGAGTGGGGGCCTCATCTTTGACCTGTACACCATCTCGTCGTACGGCCTCCTGTGGAACTTCACGTACGGCAAGAACGATTCCCGGCACCTCTCAACCTTCCCGCTCTCCCGCCGGAAAAACGTCGCCGGCGACTGGAGGAACGACGTCGTCCGGTGAGGCGCCGTGACGCGCTGCGGCAGCGGTGTGGAGGGGAAGAGGCCCTTCCTGGAGGCTGGAGGGCAGCGCGGGGTGCGTGCGATGGGGGAGGCGAAGGAGAGTGACCGCGCGTTTAGTGGGGAGATCAGTGCGGGCGAGGGGCTTGTGGGTCCCACCTTCGATGATGACGTGTCCGTGAGGCTGAGATACCACGGCTTCAGCGAGTCCAGGTGGTGGGATACCGTGAAGGAGAACCGGGAAGAGGAGCACGACCCGATCTTCGCCGTCGATTTCACCGTCGACGGGTCGAATCGGAGGGACGACGCCCGAGGGTACGCTGAGAAGTCGTTGAAGTCCAGTGGTTCTTCGAAATCCAACGATGATACCACCGTCGTCCACGCCGATAGCTCAACGAAAGGCCGTACACCCTGCAACACATAATTATTATAATTATTGTTGCCTTTTAATTTAATTATTAGCATCACAATAACAATTAACAAACCACTTCAAATTATCCTTTCTCATCAAAAAAAAAAAAAACCACTTCAAATTAATTTAAGTCTTGTTTCTTTATGCAACCCATTATTTCTTCTCGTTTCTTGTTTTATCGGACAGAGCCAAAACAAACAGGAATTGAATTGAATCTAATGGGTACACGTCGCTTTCAATTCCTTGCCTTTACATTACAACATTGCAAAGCAAAACAACAACGTACCCTCATGGCCTATAAATCCAACCCACGCAAATAAAAAAGTTTTTTCAGTTTCAATATAATATGACACTTGTGCTGTATAGTAAGTATATGGTTGGTTGCGTTTGAATTTATGATAATCTACTGAACTAGTTCCTAGTTCCTACCTAATCTTAGACAGCAACGTGAATAGTTTAATTTGAATTTTTCCCAAAGGGGATACTTTTTTTTTTGTTGCATGGGTGCATTTTTAATTACATGGGCTTGGTTTGGGCATGGTATGATAAGAGCATTGTCGTGGGTGGAGTGGAGTGGACCACCTAAAAAACAGAGCGAGTGGTGTGGTCCATTCGTTGTTGTTGTTGATGGTCAAACAAAGTAAGAGCACGCATGATGATATGATGATGATGATATACTAGAAAGAATGCATCACATACTACATTACACAAACACAAAACAGGGAGAGACCAAACTAAAATGTGGTGGCCAAACGGTGTTGGAGTTTAACTGGCACTGGCGAAACAGTACGTGGTAGACTACCAAAATTAGGCAGGTAAGGGAATTTGAATTGTGTTTACCTTCCACAAGTAAGCGAAAAGCGAGGGAGGGTCTATGACAAACGCTTTGCATAGCCGGCCAGGGTAGTACTCCGCCACAATTTTCAGTGCTGCTAGCAATAAGTTCATAAAAGCAGATGCTGATCTGTAAAAGCCTGCAAACAAGATAGATACCCTTATGTTATTTCCTAATTCCCCAAATATACTGAATCGCGAAATGGTTTATGCATGGTTTACTTGTTTAATTAGGGTAATTGATTGAGTTTAAAAGGGTGATGATAATAATTTATAAAAAGAAAAGGCAAAGGGTACTGGCAAAAGGTAAAAAGGAGAATCATGGGTTGTTCCTCTGGTGGTGCCTTGTGCTGCTGCAGTAGCATAATTTAAGGAAGCATTAAAGATTGAAATGGACCAATTCTGATAGAGAATATCAATAATGACTCCAATTCCCAATAATACCCTTTCTAACATGGCCATTAATTGGAGCCTGGAGTCTGTGACACCTCAGGGGCACTCCGGACACATTCTGTGTGCCCCTCAGGCCCTGCCTCTCTGCCTACCGGTGATCCTAACAGAGTTTCCAAGTGCCCTGCCCCTTCTCATTTATTGTTCTGATCCCTCAATCTTTTCTGTTTCTTTCTGATTTCATTTCCCCACTAATTTTCACTTGTTTGTTTTTTTCTCATTAGTAGTGTTGTGTTGCTTCAAATGGCATTATGGAAATTTGGATAATAATGCAGCAGGTGAAACTTCACTTACTTGCGTCGAAAAGCATGACAAACTGTTCTACGTTTTTTGGCATGGACGAAATGGCCACCTCAAGTGTGAACGCCAGCAAACGAGTGAACCTTCAGGATTACAAAAAAAAAAATTAAAATTAGAATAAAAACAATAGCATGGTTTTAGTCCAACGATAATAGCAGAAACGAAATTCTTGAAGGGCCAAAAAAATGAAAAATTTCCTTCTCTGGTATTGGGTAACTTACAGTTTCTGAGAATGTAACTTCTGATAGTCTTGCTTCATCCGGAAAATCTGTGACCACCACCCCAATTCAAAATCACAAACTTTTCACTCAGAAAAAAACAAAACAAACCGCTCAAACCAAAACTCACAGAAATCAAGAGAAGGGGTGATGAAATTACCACAACGGGTCTGGATTCGTCGTCATGACCAGCCACATACGCTAACCCCTCAGCCAATTCAGCTGAGAAATCATCCGCTATCAATTGATCTGTTTTTTTTTTTAAACAAGAAAAAATGAAAACCCCATCACTGAAAATTAGTGCTAACATTTCATGATTTCAATAAAAATAAGAAAAACTAAAAAGACAAATAAGTTTTCTTTTTGTGTGGGGTTTCTGCAGGAGGGTATGGACAGTGAAAGAGAGTGGGATAATCATTACTAGTAAGTAGACTACTACTACTAGGGAGTGGGGTTTTTTTTTTCTTTTACTTTAACGCTTAATTCAAAGGAAGAGGAAAAGCAAGATTCTTTGGCGAGAGAAAACAAAAAGAGAAGTCGGCGTGTGGTTGCAGGATTTCACAACGGGTAAAAAAACCTTTTGCAGTATAGGAAGAAAAAAATAATTAAGGGGATGAAGTGGTAGGAGGAGGAGGAGAAGAAGAAGAATTCAAGGAATATAATATACCAGTGACAATACTCTCTCTCCATGAAAGGCAAGCCCTTAGTTGCTTTGCAGCTCTTTTCACATTATCCCCCTTCGCTTTCAGAAATCGTTTCACACAAGCATAGTTGCAGAACTTCTCCTATATACACAAGAACAAGAACAAAATCCACAATTTGAGGAGTATATCACAACACCCAGAAAACCACCACTTTATGGTAATTATTATATATATATATTAATTTTAAACAGTGGTTTTGAACGCTTACATGAAGAACAGTGAAGCAACAAAACCAGTGACTATATACTCACTATAGCTAAAAACTGACTACTCAAACAACAGTAATATATGTCAATCGAAAAAGTAGATGAAAAACCTGCTTCACAGTGAGAGGGGTTTGTTTTCTGATGAGTTGAAGAACGGCTTCAACTCTCGCCGTCTCCTTGTTATCGTTATCTCTCAGTTGTTCTTTCTTCCCCATTTCGAGAAACACTAACTTTGAAAGTGATGCGCTTTGCAATAATTACCAAATCTCCAACAAGAGAAACACAACGACTAATATTCCAAACTTCTGCTTCACGCAACCATAAATATAAAGCTTTCCTTGCTGAACTCAGAGGAAAGAGAGAACGTTGAATGCAAGGTAATGTCTCTGTGATGGAGTGAAGGAACTTGTGGAGGCTTTTATTTATTTATAGCGAAACGACGGCAAATAACGCCGTTAAGCACCCAGGGGGAAACACTGTGCGAGAAAAAGGCATTTTGAAAACGTCAACACTTGTTACGCTTGAGACTCCACAGTGTGTTTTTGGGTCAATGTCTTAAATTGGGTGGTCCCCACTCAGCCCCGCAATGATCCCTCAGACAGGGATACGTAACGGAAAACGCCGACTTTATGTAATTGTGCTGTGTTAATTAACTTGGTTACTACCCGTGTGTGTGTGTGTGTTTCATTTTCTTTTGATTTTTGCAAAGGAAGTGCTAGAAATTGCAAATATTTTATTTCTTTCCCCTTTACTAGCTTCCATAGAATCGAACACAACTCTTAAAAATAGAAAAGAACTGTGGAATAGAGAAGCTAAAAATAGCTAAATTGCTGATAAAATGATTTTGGACGAGATTTGGACAAAAAGAAAATTTAAAAATAAATATATATAGGTGCTGCACATTTAAGTGAAAGATACCATTAACAGAAATCAAATATAAAAATGCAAAGTTTGATTAATATTATCCAATGTTACAAATTGACTCAGTTTTCATAGCTTGTTTTTTTAAAATTAATTCTTGCATTTTTAAGTAGCTTTCTAAGAGAAAGTTTATATATATATATATATATTCTTACCATTCCGTACATCTTTTTATTTAGTGGAAAAATATATATAAAGTAAAATTGAAAAAACCGTGTAAGAGTAAAGTACTAGAAATAGAAATAGTATGTGAATAATACTGTTTTTTTTTTTTCTCTTTTAATGTTTATTTTGTTTGTTCTAGAAACAGCTTTTACCCCCCAACTCAACTTTTTACTGTTGTGTTTGATATTAATTGTACTGAGAAATTTAATTCTGTTAACTTCTGTTAACTATTACTCAAGCAAAATATATAGATCATGATTGCTTGCCTCATCATAATATGAATCACTTTAATCCCAACACAAATATTAATATGATTATGTGATTCTACCCATCTTGCCCCTCTGTTTTACTATCTTCCTTTTTTAAAAAAAAATCACAGTAATTAGGGGTACCCAAATATTGGTCGATTGTGGGACTAATTCTTAATTAGTTCAGGACTCATCACTCTCTCTCTCAAAATATGTTTTATGGGAATCGTATCTTGATTCCATTCACAAACTTAACATGTGTTACCTATAAAATCACATGGATTTATGATCTTCTGTGGAGACCCTGTTTCGGGTTGGGAAATTATGATCACAGAGGCCAGATACATATATTCCTTTTCCTGGTGCAGCAGCGGCAAATTGTGGCATTGAATTTTCACAGTGACAGTTCAATAATGATGTAGGAGACTTTGGTGTGTGCTGTGTGCAGGCAGTGGCATAGGTAGGGAAGGGAAGGGGAAAGGCTGTGCAGTGATGGATTAGGCTGAATAGGAGTGGGTACTGTGCATGGATATATAGTAATAGTATTACATGAACAAGTACATGATCATTTTTTGGAAAATGGGATGATAGGAAATAAGGGTAACTGAGTAAGAGGCCAAAACAATACCCAGGCACGTGAACGGATATTGCGGGATAAGTAGACGTATGATTAGCTTGTATGTGTTACAGAGAAAGGAGTGGATGATTTTGTTTGTAGTAACTGGTTACTCATTGGAATAATAGAGCTAGCTAGCTACTCTGATGAATATGTTTACCCTGCCTGCTATCTACACCTATGAGCTAGCTGCTATTCACCCACCACTTGTGATTTTGTGAACTGTGGTTTCGGTTCCTTTGCGTGTGTGTGTATAGTGTTGTTGTTTTGGCATACAAGTAGAAAACGGTGAATTCCACTTTTTCTAGTCTCAGATTGTTCTTCTTGCATGGGGGGTTAAAAGGAATATTCATTTACCATCACCCACTCGCTGATCTAGATTTGATGGGAGATTCTTCTTTTTTAACTTCTTCGTACCACGTTATGGTAATTCTTTTCTTTCCCCCTGTCCCCTTTTTTCCTCTGCCTACTCAAATACTTGTAAGAAATCATTTGAATATATTGTTACAATATGTATATATATTGTCTGTTTAATGATTATTGTCCAATGTATAAGAATCTAAGTTTCTTTTCCTTCAATTCGTTACTGATTGATGCTTTCATGCATGCATCAGCAAAGGACTAGAAACATCAAGTCTAGATTTTACTAGTTTCTACTTGAGAAAACAACCCTGCTTTCATGATATAACTTGAGCTGCCACATGCATATTTTATTCAGATTTCAGATCATCTCTCTCTTAAAAAGAAGGGATGCAAAGGATTTTTTTTTTTATCCTTCAAACGGGATCATGGCTGCTTTTTTCAAAACCCCTAATTAATGGCTAGTTCATAGTGATTTGAAGAAGATGTAATAATTAATTAACAAGTTATATATGTTGACTAACACGATAACGAGTTTTCTCTTCCACATTAATACATTATGGTATCTAGTTTTAATTCATTGACACAAACTATAGAAAAGTCCAATCATATCCTATTATCTATATTTCCTCTAATTCAAATCTTTGGTAGTTTTAATTTTTTATTTTTGTCTCAAAAATTTGGTTGTTATGGGATTTCAAGTGATAATTTATCACCTTTTTCTAGCCTATACCTTTAGTATAATTAATGATTTTGAGTGGAGAAATAATTAAGATAGTTTAGAATAATGAATAATAAATAGGGATATTTTAATTTAAAATTTGTCTAATTAATTATTTCATAATCTGTGTCAAAACCTTAAGCTATCAAAGTTTTGAATCGGAGGGAGTAAATGGTTAGAAAGTAAGCAAATTAATGGATAACAATCATAGGTATATATTTAAATTTATAATCCCTCCGTCCCTAATTATAAGAGGTTTTTTGTAAGTTTGTTTGTCCCTTTTTATAAGAGGCTTTTGAAAATGTGTCATGCATTAATTAATTTTTACCCAAATTACCCTTATTTATTGAAAAAGAGAGGTAAAAATGTATTAATTAAATGAGAGATAGAAAGTGAAAAGAAAGAAGTACTATTATTAAGGACAATTTTGGAAATACAGTGTAAATTATTGACATATTTAATGTTATAAACTATATTAATTAACTTTTTTGGTGAAAGAGAATTAGGTAAAAACTTCTTATAATTAGGGACGGAGGGAGTATTTGCATTATGAGTTAATGAACCACGAACAGGATAATTCCTATATATGGATATGCAAAGGAATGCATGAAATAAATAGGCACGTACAATTAATAATTCCACTACTAGTCCTACTGCACACCTTATATTTATTAATTAAACAGTACACGTACGCGCTGTGCTTGGACGACAAATTAATGTTTGTGAAAACTGTGTTGGCAGACACACAACATTGTTCAACACACAAAAATAACTTCGTTCCATAAGTCAAAACCTTGATACTTGTCCTTCCATGCAATTTAAAACACACAATCACATATTAATAAATGAAACACTAAATAAGTCCCATACATGTTCATAGAAGTTCAAGCTCCGTTGTCCCTACGGCGGTGACCCACCGAATTACTAGTTAAAGAAATTCAAAGAGAGAAAATGATGTCCAAGACATTCTCTACATGTCAATTTTTTAAAATGCATATTTACTATTACCAAATCCTTTTTTATCTTTTATTTTATTTTACGTGGGTTTTTTAATTTGATTGATTTTTTATGTAGCTATCAACCTTTGTATTGTTTAATTAATTAATTGCGCGTCTAGAAGTATGTACCCAATTTCGAAAGCCAAAGTCAATATATATTGAAATACTATAGATCGCAGAAATATAAAAAAAAAAGGGGGATAAAAGAAATTAAACTAATAAAAGCATGTCTGCATATACTCCTCCGTCAACTGAAAGAAAACAGTGCGTTTTGTGGGGATGAGGGAAAGCAATTAACCAAGCTAAAGCGCTATTTAGGCTGCTAAGTTGGGCTTTCCAAAGATAAAGTTGTAAGCTTTGCCATTCTAGTTAATTAAATTAATACTTACAATTCAGACCAAAAAAAAAAATAGTACTTACATTAAAGGTGGAATTTAGTGTGACATTTGTTTCACTTGTCCTCATTCAAATATCAGAGATTCTGTTCTCTCTCTCTCTCCCTCTCTCTCTTTAACATTTTTTTTTATTTTAAACACAAACTATAACAATTAACAAATCGATACATGGATTCTAGAAGTAAACTAATATTTGAAGTTGTACAAAAGAAACTAATTAATATTTCAAGATTTGGCCAAGTATTATTATTTTAATACAATGTACCTCTGGGCTTAGTTGAGCTAACTGGTGAGACTCTTCGGAAAGAGATATATTATAATTTATAAGTAACACATAACACATGATTTTCTACTACTTGCTTGAAATCTCTCCCACGTGGCCAAAGTCTACTAAAGTGGTTTCTCTTGTTCTCACCCACCTACCCATAACCATATAGTAAGAAAAAATCTTTCGATCACTTTCTCTGATTTCAAAATTTGAAACGCCACTTTTCTCCCTCCCTATTGCCCTTGTGAACATAATGACCGATGCATATTGCACAGCGCACACACCACTTTTTTTTTTAACTAGGAACCACATCATGATTGAATCATTACCCCTTTAAATTCAAAGTGTACAATCCTTTTTTTCTCTCCCTCTTGGCTTATAATCTCTCTCTCTCTCTCTCTAAACAGTAATGTTCACTGTGTTGAAGATTAGAGTGGCAGTGATGTTGCTAAAATAATAGAAGCGACCATGTAATTTGACCAGAAATTGAGTGGGGTAGGGCCTGGATGTCTGCTTTTATGACCTGAAATTGGACAGAACTTATGAGGGTTCCCACCCATTACTTTCAGAGGATTATGGAAATGTAAAAGGATTCATTCTGGGACACAACAATATATACCACGTTCATAAATGACATGTTTTCCCCACCTCTTGCAAAACAATTATGGTGACTTTTAGGTAGAGTTGGCAAAATGGGCTAGACTTGTCGGGTCGAGCTGAAAAAGCTCAAAAAATATAAGGCTTGAACATATAAATTTGAGCCCGTTTTCAATCTGGGCTTTTTTGCCTGGCCCGACAAAGCCCGAACCAGGTAAAGCCCAAGCCCGAAGCGGGCCGCCCACAAAATATAGCCTAAAACCCGAGCCCGAAAAGTGGAGGGCTCGGACACACAAATTCGAGCCCGTTTTCAATCCAGGCTTTTTGGCCTGACCCGACAAAGCACGAACCCGATGCGGGTCGGCCCAAGCCCGGCCCGAAAAGCCGGTTTTGCCAACTCTACTTTTAGGGTGGTGAAGTGGACCCATTACCTGTCATAATAGGTAATTCAGTTTTTATTTATATTAGAATTTTCTCCCCATAAATTGTTATAATAGGTTAATATGCCCAAAATTTCATCAATTATAAAAATTTACATGACATATTATGAAAATTGCAAATGGTCTTTTCTTTCTTTTAATTTTATTTTTACAAATAAAACATCATTTTAATTTTTGAGTAATAGTTTTTTCACTTAAATATCTTTTTCATCCATGCAAATATACTGATTTTTGTGCTTAGTTCTTGCAATTTTTTTATAATCCCTGCAATGTTCAAACCTTTTGTTTTTATACTCCCCCTTCTCTCTCTCGCTCCTTCTCGCTTTAGCTCTCTCTCTCTCTCTCTCTCGTTCTCCCCTCTCTCCACGCCCTCTCTCTCTCTCTTAGAAAAATCTCTCCCACTACCTCGCTCTCCCACATCTCCCTCCATCTCTCCCCCTCTCTCCTTCTCCCTCTCCCTCTCCCTCTCTCTCCCCCTCTTCTCTCTCTCTCGCTCCCTAGCTCTCTCTGTCTCGCTCTCCCCTCTCTCCACCCTCTCTCTAAAAAAATCTCTCCCTCTAACTCGCTCTCCCACTCTCCTCCTCTCTCACTCTATATATCTCTTTCCCCCTCTCCCTCCCTCCCTCTCTTTCACTTGCTCTCCCTCTCGCTCTCTCTCATTCTCGATCTATCTCTCGCCCCCTCTCTCTCGTTCAGTATCCCTCCCTCCCTTGCTCTCTCTCACTCTCTATCTCTTCCCCCTCTCTCTCCCCCTTCTCACTCCTTTCTCTGGTGAGAGAGAGATAGAGCAATAGCAAGGGAGGGGGAGAGTGAGAGTGAGAGTGAGAGAGGGGGAGTGGCAGAGAGAGAGGGAGCGGGGGAGTTAGAGGGGGACAGAGCGAGAGCTAGAGAGAGGGGGAGAACACGAGGAAGGAGGGGAGAGATCAAAATGTGTGACAGAAAGAGGGAAGGGAGAGAATGAGAGGGAGAGAGAGGCCGGGGAGAACAAGAAAGGGCGAGAGATCGGGAGAGGGAGCGAGAGAGATAAAGAGTGAAGGAGAGAGGGTGGGAGAGAATGGGAGAAAATAAGAGAGAGGAGGGAGATAGAGAAAGTGAGATAGAGGGAGAGGGGGGACAACGAAAGAGAGAGCTGGGAAGGAGAGGTGGGGGAGAGAGCGAGAGAGAGGGAGAGAGCAAGAGATCAAGAGAGAAGGAAAGAGGCCGAGCAATTATAATTTTTTATGGGAAAAGTTGTAATTAATTAAAATTAAAATTTTGGCTAGTAATTCTCATTTTACAAAAGCATGTGCCAATAGTTTAAATAAATAATACATTTTGACCTTTATTGCAATTACATTAATCTTGGGTCTTTACTTGTTATTCAGTTATCCAGTAATTGATCCTATCCGTATAAATATAAAATTATTAAATCAAATGTCATTATTATTACTGGCCCCACTTCACCATGGTGGTGAAGTTTTATTACGTACTTCACCACCCTAGACGCCACCAACAATTATACCACCCAGAAAAAATTAAAATCAGAAAAAGGAAATGTTAAAAAGCACAATTATAATTATAAATTGAAAATTTATATAACCATTATTGTGTTATGAGTTTTATTAAATGATAAAAGCATCTCAAAAATTGCGTTGCTTGTAGACATGTCTAAGTATGTTATTTTAAATGTGCATAATTTTTAGACACACCACCTAAAAGAATAAGAGAACAATGCTGTGCTCTAGTTCTGCTACTTCACACAAATTTAAGAAAATGTGTTCGATAGTACTAATATTGCTAGTGTTCACACACACACACACACACACACACATATCAAGCATTATTATTAAACAAAATAAGAGGTAAACCCGTGAAATTAAAATCCAAAGGAAAAGTGAGTAGTGATATATGCCAGCTCGTGAGCGATTTAAAAAGCACCAATAATCATTCAGGTGTCAAATTAAATTTGAAGGAAATGATATATCTTTGTACCTTGGTTTTAATTATTAACAACTATTTCTATCACTTTTGCTCTCTTTTTTTCTCCATGCATGAAATTGAAATTCTCCATTTCGGAAATTAAGTATAATTTGTTTTCATTGACACACACTTTAATAAAACATGTAGCAAAAATAATCTACTCTGAGATTTTTTTTTTCAGCTAATTTTTTTTAAAAATAGTTTACCTTTATATCTTTCTAATAAATTATAAAAAATATCAAATTGTAAGTGCAGTTAAATAAATTCAATTAATGAATTAATTATTCTTATATTATATATTCTTTTTGTCCTTTCTCGTACATATCCCTTGCCACGAGGTTATTTGGAGTTAAATCTGAATTTTTTGTGCATGTGCATATCATCTTATTTAGTGCTGTGTTGTTTATAATAATAGTCACAAACAAGGTACTCCCTATCTTTATCTGTTTTGAGCATATTGGAGAACAAACATAAAATATAGACACAAATTGAAAGGTTTATGCATCGGCCGGCACTCAATTTACTATAAGTTACCATAATTTTTCCTTTTTCCAACCAGAGTACTAAACAAAATTTTGACATCTTTATTACTCCCTCTGTTTTTTTAATTGTCTATTTTTTAGAATTTTTTTTATAGTTTAAAGTTACACTTTGTCAATTATACCCTTATTAATAAAAAAATAGAGGTATAATAGAAAATTTTTTGTCAACAAAGTCATTTATTGATTAGTGTAAAATCACCTTAAAGGACAGATAAAAAAAATAAAGAGTATATCAAAATATTGAAAATTAAAGTCGGTGTTAATTAATTGGGCTAGAAATTCGTACTCGTAAGCTACAAGGTTGTAACTAATGAGATGTATTTTTTTTAGATATACCCATTTAGTAATAAAAATCTTATGTACAGACAGATGGATAAACGTGACCCTATAGTCCCCTTCGTCCAATTTTTTTTAAAGAAATATATATAAGTATACTTTTTTGATAAAAAAGTCTGTGATATTGTTGTAAAATAAAAATATAATATATTAATTATTTATAAATTTTTTGCTTATTTTAATTATTTATAATTTGATTTTCATCAAATAAATAAGTAAAATTCAATCAATTTTCTGTCCGTCTTTAACTATTTCGTACATTTGTACCTGCAATTTTATGAACTGGTTGTGAGCTCAAAAAGGAAGTTTAAACTTTAAAGTTTAAACCTAAAGTTAACGACCGCAAAGGCACCGAATAATTAATCAACGGTAACTACACTAATTATGAAAACTTAAAAGGCTGTCCATGTCTTGTTAAACTTTTTTATGATCTTAAAGACTTCCACCAATTATTTCCTTCCGTTTTGAACCTAACGTCCACATCCCTTCTGAAATTTTCTTTTTCCAAAATATAAAAAAACAAAAAACATTTGACTAATTTAACTATGTCGATTTATTAACCTTTATACACAACTAAGTGTACTTAATTAAAGGGAAAAACAAGAGATCGAAAAAGAGTAGTAGGATGGATATGTGTGCTGGCTGAATCTGCTCATATCGTAGCATAAAGTGAAACAGTGGATGTCTGACGTGGACAATATTAAACTTTAATTTGGTGGCACATATCCAACGGATGAAATGATGTTGACATCATCAAATTTCTTTTTCTATCAGTTGAGTTTCTTAGTTTTATGAACATTTTTCTCACGGGCACAGCTAGCGGAAAGACAAATGGTTCTTAACCAACCGTTGCAAAAGCCAAAAACAAAAGGGTGGGGGGGGGGGGGGGGGGGATAAGGTAATTAGTATTCAGAACCCACCAATATCATTTGTTTGCAGGACTCAACCAGCTTTTTTATTGCATTTTAATTTAGTGGGTAATGTAATTGGAGCAGGCCATTATTTTGTCCACAGAGCTCAGTTGATGAATGATGCAGTGAATAACTGTGGAGACATTTAATGATGCAGCATCACAGCAAGTCATGTGGACTGGATATTGATCTATCCGAGAGTGTGATCTGGTCCCATACATACATGCCTTTTCCTACTGCATCTGAATTGGACCCGACTTGGATAATCCATTAATTGTTTTAATTTTATCTAACAATCCTTTTTTGAACTTTTATTATAAAAATGTAAAATCATCATGAAGATGTTAATTAGGGTTGCTACGGATCTCTGAGTTTAAGATAATTAAATTGAGATTAAGTCATGAAAAAAAAATTGAGTTGTGTTTGAATCACACTTGAGATATATAACAGAACACAATTATATATATGACACATGATATTTAAAAATTTATAATATTTTTTGAAAATTAACAATGAATAAAACTTTTAACCTAAATTAATACTTTTTGAGAATATGATTAATTTTGTGTTAATATACACACTATAAAAGCATGGCTTAATTTTTATATCTTTTACTTTAATTTTATGAAATAATTATGCTTAACATTTAAATTTGTACATTTTGACTAAATATCATGTTGGTCTAGTTCAAACTAGACATCTGTACTGCATATATATATATATTATAAGACAAAAAATATGTTTGGAACCTATAATTTGACATATATAACCTGACAATTTTTATTTTATTTTTCTAACTTTTGAGTTGTAAATTTAAATATTAATCAATTCTGTAATCAAGTAATTTTAATATTTCACTTTTGTTAAATGATATAGTTAATCCATTTGATCTATTTTGTAACACAGTTGATATCAAATATGATTAAACAATTTTAACTAATTTAAAAAGCTTCTTTGAGTGGAAGTAATAGTTAAGAGAACTTTACTTAAATGAATAAGAGATATTCTAATTCATATACAAAAATAAATTTAACACAGAATTAGGGAAGACTTCTTTTAACAATTTCTAGAATTAATACACCAATCTAAATAATTAATCTATAGGAAGACTTTTCTACATAAACAATTTATAAGCAAACGACTTGATATCAGCCAAAAAACCGAGGTGTACATCTACGAGAGTCCGCTATATATCAATCTAAAACCTATAACATTGACTTGCACTCATCACTGCCATTCAAGTCAGCACATACATCGAATACCCTCAGGAAATTAGGGATGAAGTAGAGACGACAATAATTAGATGCCAAATATCCCTGTTAAGCGCAGCGGTAGAATATCAGAGCTATATTGACATCGTTAGAACAACATTAATGTTACATACACACCCATGACACACTCACCACACACCCCAATCTCTCATTTTATTTATTGGAATGGGGTGTGGTGTGGGTGTGTATGTGTTAGAGTATCATTGCTCTTAGAATAACGAAGATCGAGTAGCTTTTTTCCTACATACATACATTCATTTTTTTTTTTGGTCAAGCTACATACATTCATTTGAATTACATATAAAAGCCGATGTCATGAAAAATAACCTTATTCGATGGCTACAGCGACTGTATTTTTTTTTGTCCATGAGATACGTAGAAGACAGAGATTCGGGTGGAGAAGAAAAATGAAATCAGAAATGTGGGTCTTTTTAATACATAATTGGTTGAAATTCACCTAAATCTTATTAGGGATGTTTGCAGTTCTTTTGGATCAGTTTTGAGATAAAAAATTATTTAATTCAAATATTAAAAGAGTGTGTAGTTCAGTTCATTTTGCTTTACTTTCTTATAAAAAACCGAACCGATATAATCCGATTAAATATTGTTTGAATTAAATTGGTTTTAGATTTTTAGCGGTTATAATTTTTTAAAGATAAATATTAACTTATAAATTTTAAATAATAATTATGTTTACTGTTCAGCTACTAAAAAATTCAAAATAAAGCGTGTCTTAATTAGTCTCAAACTCATATAGTCTCAAACTCACAATACTCAACCTAACAAAGTCTAAAGTCTCGACAAAATATAAATGGTGTAAGTCTAATGAACAAACAGTACTGCTATGCGACGCGATTTTTTTCATCACGGGATTTCTACGAAAGAGCCAACAACCAATCACAGGACATGCTGAGGGAGGAGAGAGAAAAGCATGAGAGGATACAAAATAATCTAACGGCATGAAAATCTTCGTAAAATGTCGTACACGTTCGTTTCGATCCAAAAAGTATTTTCCATGAACAAAAGTTACAAAACTAAGCACTTGATCTTTTGTACAAATAAAAATTACTAACAAGTACGAAACCACCGCACCATACATCACATCATATAATATATTATCTTAAATTATCTTCACATCTTCTAAATAAAAATACATGGCAATGGTAATAGTATAATTGGGAAAATAAAAGTATACATTAAACCCCTTTTTAGTTTTTAGATGCTTTTTTTTGTCAACTGATGCTTTTCTTTTTGGTCTGAACTGATTTTTTTTTTGTCAAAGAACTGATGCTTTTATTTATTTTTTTGGTCTAAAACTGATGCTTTTTATTTTTTGGTCATGACTGATGCTTTTATTTGAACCCGGATACAGCACAAGCAGCATAACTTGGGCTTCACCTTCTATTTCGAAAGCAGTCAGGCCTTGCACGAGAGCTGAACAACAAGTATTGAAGTACGGGCCTGTGGGGTACAGTGTAGAAGAGTATAGTACGATCTTACCATTGGGCTTATACGAGATTAGGACATGGAAATCGGTAAATACACTTTAATTTTTTAGCCATATACTTTATATTAATGTGAAAAATTTAAAAATATTCTCCAATTTTATATATATTCCGGACTAAAGTTTCCGAAATACAATTTTGTATTCTCCAGTTTCCAAAATGCAATTTTTTGAATTGTGGAGTGTACTCTGGAAACTCCAGTCAAATTTATATTCTGAAAACTCCAGTCTCCATACAATTTATATTCTGGAAACTTCAGTTTCCGAAATGCACGCGAAATTTGAAGGTATTTTTGGAATTTCAGCATTAATGTGGGGTGTATGACTAAAAAGTGTGGGTGTATTTACCAATTTTCTTAGGACATTGATTCCCAACGATCTTGTCTAAGTCCAAAAAAAAATGCGTCCCCAGTTCTTCTTATTGGTTCTCCACTATGAACCAAAAAAATAAAAATAATTATTTGAAAAAAACTGTAAAGAAACATGCTGAAAAGCCAACTCCCTCCTTGAAGAAATTTGTCAACTTTGAATTGCCGTTAGTTTACATTTTTTATTTTTTTTATATTATTTCATTTTTTTATGGTCAAAATTTTATATTATCTCTTCAAAGGAAGATTGATAACGCATCTGAAGGAAGAAACCTCCTTGAATCAGTGTAACTTTTTTTTTTTGAGGGAATTGAATCAGTGTAACTTGTTCGCTCCAAGTTCTTCTGCAACGTTAGCCTTTAATCTTATTACAAATTACAGATGAGAAAAAATAAAGAATTAAATATGTTTTTTTTGTGTGAAAGGAATTAAATATGTTTTAAATCACTAAAAATATATATGCCGTTTTTTCAAAATTAATCTTTATTTAAATTTTATTCATTTTTAGCTCTTACATTTAATAAAAATAGTAGATAGTGGATTTTAGTCTTTAAAAAATGTGTATTTAGTCAAGAATTAAAAGCGAACTAGTTTTACTAAATATAGAGATTAACAATGAATAAAATCTAAATAAAGACTAATATAAAAAACATCGTACTTTCAAAAATAAAGATATATTTAAGCCAAATGTAAAACATGGCCTTTTATTTTATTTTATTTTCAATTTACGCGTGAATTTGACAATAAGAAACGCATTTTAATTAGTAGATGAGAAGACAATTTGCTGCAATCGTTGAATTTAATTTAATTTATGGATTTTAAAATCCAATGCTGTGATCTACAATAGTGTATTGAAATAAATGACATGCATGTGTGCATTTTTACCCTTTAAATTATTAAAAAATTAGTACTTTAATTATAGGATGAAATGGTTCTTTCTGTAGTGAATTTTTCAATTTTCGTCCAACAACTAGTGTTAGGTGAGATTATGTTGAATAGGTACTACGTAGAGGGCACTGATATAAATCTGGGTGTTTATAATAATATTGCGGTAAATGAATTGGACTAACCTAAACCTATTAATAAATAGACATTTCATGGTACATATGTAAGTTATGGAGGCTTGTAACATGTTTTAACTTTGGAAATGGAACAACCAACCCTCCCACTAAACTTTTTATACACTGTGAAAAGGGATTGAGCTAAAGATAAAGGGAGCACACGAATAATTTATCCCTTTACTAGCTACTAATCATCACCCCAAGGTTCAAGTATTTAACAGCTTTCTTAATTATTATGCATATAAAAAAGTAACACCACCAGTTTTCAAATCTGAGTCAGCAAGACATTGCATAAATTTTCACTCTTATAAGGCACCCTATTGCAACAGGTGTCCTTGTATGAAACAAAGCCTTGTGAGAGACCCCTCAAAAAGGAGAAATTGTACTTGCTTGAAATGCAAGAGGACTTACCTACATATGTCACAAGAAGATAAAAATGTATCTTCAACGACAAGCCAATTAGGAAAGGTAAAATATAGGTACCAAGAGATGCTTCTATTTTGTGGTAAACAAAGTGCTGATTGGTGGGGTGGCTTCTTCTTATACAAGGGAGAAAAGTGTTGAAAAGGGCACTGCTACCAGCAACAAATTTTAATTCATGTGACTGGCCTGCAATGGAATTTAAAATGTCAAAAAAATGTGAAGTGACCTTGGAAAATCTTCACCCTTGTCTAAGCAAAGCCTAGAGTGGTCGATCCCCTCTTTATCTCTCTTACCCTTCTTGTTATTTCTCTCCACTTTACTTCATCTGCATGAGCCACACCCACTTCACCAAATGGGGTGGCTGCAATCCCTCTTCTCTCCACTGAAGAAGCTTTGGTTTCGGTTGAATTCTACTCAAAAGAAGAGTAAGTTCCACCATAACACTGTCCATGGCTGCATTCTCATTGTTTTCTCTCCACCATGCTAGTTTTAATAAAGCAATAATTCTTGTGTCCTCTTTTATACATTGTTTGAGTACTTAATTTGCATAAAGCTTCTACATTCTTGAACCAATCAACCAAATACACCAAATTTCCTTCTTTTCTCACTAGTCCAATGGGATTTGAAATCAGTTAAGAAAATGTTCCAATTTCATTTATTTTTCTTTCTGCACTCCCATTTGAAACTACATAGATTCACACTTAATTTTTCCCTTGCTTCCTTCATTCTACTCTGCATAAATGCATATCTTCCTTTCCTCCCAACCCACACAAATGATTTTTCAATAACATTTCAGGAAGAGGGCTTTACATTCTATATGAAGATGTCAAATCTTGCCCCTATGAAGATGTGCACGTCCTCTGGTCAATACTAGTGGAATCACATTCACCTCCTTTACCATCAAAAAAATGAAGGCCACGGGCACGTTACAGAATTGAGAAGAGCCTCTTTAATGTACATACAAATATTTATAATGTCCATACCATAGTGTTTTTTTTCTTCTTCTTTTATTTTCTTGTCAATCTTGTAGCACCAACATAGAATGATTCTCAAATTTTGTTTCTGAAGTGATTATCTAAGCTCTTATTTAAAAACCCCATTTTTCTTTATTGTTGAATGCATTCGGTTTCTGCACAAGTCTTTAATGACAGAAGCATTTCTTGAGGTTTCTTGGGCAGGGTAGGGGGAGGAAATTCTAATTTTGTTTCTTGGGTAAGGCTTTCTCTTGTTAAGCTGTCTATTTTAAGCTGTTGAGAAGGTAGTTTCTTTCTTTATTTCCCATATTGAATTTGACTTGTGAAAGTACTGGCGTTAACCAAGTCAATCTAAAAAATGAGTGACAAGTTATTAGGTTGCAGAAAATTGAGAAATTAGGCCTCCTCATTGAAAAATTGAGAAATGTCATGCATGCCCCTCAATAATGATGGAGCAGTGACACTGACATGCATACCGTAGTATAATCAATCGAATTCTAAATAATCTCTTTTGCAAGTGATTGGGCTGAAATCACTTTCAGCAAACTAGAGAAATCTGAAGAGAAAAGGCATTCACAAATCATAACAAGTAAAAAAAAAATGGAAGAAGGGGGAAGAGGTGATGGGATATTATTATCAATCAATCAATTATCAATTAATTAATTATATGACATATGACTCTAAATTGGGAAGCAACTATTATAAGCCACGTAGGATGATCCATAACTTCTAACTGAAGTTACTTATTTTCTTTTTATGTCTCTTTCTCTATCCCTTTTTTTTATTACACTCTTTCTCTATCCCTTTATAAATACAACATCTCACTAAAAAAAATTTCTCTCTTTAAACACTCTTCCAGTTGTTAACTTTTTTTGATCAAAATATCTATCTTTTTTTTATCAATACCCCCAGTTGTTAACTTTTTGTTTTTGAGGTGTTATGTTTTAATTGGAGAGACAACGAAGAAGATAGGGGAAAAAAGACAGATAATTTTAATCTTGTGACAATTATCTTGTCAGACTAACAATAGCAATATCAGAATCATGATAAGCAGAATATACACTTTTTTGTAAGTGTTTCTTAACCAGAGTATAATTAGCATTTGGTCATTTTCATTCTGTTTTATTGCCAGTTTGAAGCTCTGTAGTCTCGGTGAAACATCTGAACCCCCCCCCCCCCCTAACAATCCTAACATCCCTGCAAAAAAAAAAAACCGAGAATAATGATTTAGAATATTTGTTTAAATTTTGTAAAATGAAAATTAAATCTCGTTTTAATTGATGGCCAAAATAGCTACTTTTGATGCTTTACAGCCCAAAGGCAAATTGAAGCAGTGCGCTATACGACCATAAATGTGCCCAAGAGGCATGTGTCTTTTTTTTTTTGGTCGAAAGAGGCATGCGTGTTGAAGTTATTCACTTGGCCTTGGCTTCAAAAGACTTTACATAGCCATCTATTTTAGGAGTTCAAATCGAGTGCCCCTTTTCTTTTTTTTGGTCAAGTAAATCGAGTGCCCTTATAATGTGGGTCTCAACGTACCAGGCCCATGATATCTATCCCTACGTTAAGCCATAAAGTGAGTTAAAGACTTGGACCAAAAAAAAATGTGATTTCTTCTTTCAGAGGAGCCAAATCCCCAAAAAAAAAGCCATAGGCTAGTCCAAACACCCACATTCCTTTCACCATCCCCCTCCCCTTGACAAAAACACAGTGATGCCTCAATTTTATCCATTTATTTTATGTGTTCCTTTCATACAAATTTGACTTGGATGTCAAGTTTCTATATTTTATGTTGTCGTCTTCTCTGCCTCGCCGGAGCGCCGCCGTGGAGGGGTTTGTCGTGGAGCAGTTTTGTGGTCCTCAGTGGCCGTAGCTGGTGTTGGTTTCTGTTTTTAGATCTGATTTGTGGTTCCTTTTGTTTGTTTGTTTTTTTGTTTTCTGTTGTTGTGCTCTTTTGTTGGTTTTTCGTTTTGTGCTTTGTGCTGTTTGTTGTTGGTGGTGTCTGTGTGTTGTGGTTTCTGGATCAATGAATCTACGCTTTGCTCTCCTCCACCGCAACCGCTGGTTTCTGTGCAACCTCCCTGGGACTTGAAAGGAAAAAAGAGAAAAATGTTGACATGTGGGCTGTATTGGTTGGGACAGATGAGTTTGAATGCCCCAAATGGGCCAAATTCATACCACTCATGGATATGTTTTGACATGTCAGAGGTTGCTTGCTCGGTTGTTGTTTAGTTGAGTGTTGCTGTGGTTGTTTGTTAGTTTAGATATGTATCCTTTTTTTGTACCCTTTTTGTTTTGGTAGTTGTAGTTTATTTGTGTTTTCTCCTTTTGTTTTTGTTTCGTTATTTTCCTTGTCTGGCATAGGAAAGGTATGTTACAGTAGTGGGTCTTAGGTTCTAGTGTTGTAATTTGTGTGATTTTGCATATTCTGTTATTCTTACTGTAGATGTCGTATGGCTGAGTTTTACCCATACAATGAACTTTCTCTTACTGACCAAAAAAAATACTCTCTTACACTTGCATTGCATGCATACTTGTTAAGTAAATACTTGTATCCAAAAGAATAACAGTGCCAATGCTTGCATTCTGAATGATTAAAATATTACAAGTTTGGTTCCATCCATGTTACTGGTACAGTCTGGTAGCATTAGCAATATATTGAAATTGAGACCGTCATATAAATGCATAAACACATGAAAGGGTCTTACAGCATTATAGAGCCGATGAAGAAGGGGACTCTAAGACACTTTGTAGCCAATCCTTAAAAGAAGGGGACCCAAAAAAAAAAGATAAGGGAGAAGGGGTTGTTTTGTGGACTCTCTAATTTTCTGGGTTCCATGAAAAATGTTCTGAGAGAGAGAGGCGGGGTGAGTTCTTTTAATTTGGGTTCAACTTTTTAAGATTAAAAGTAGATTAAGGATTGAAAAATAATATTATATTTACATTATCGTCCTTGCTCACGTGAGCTAGCCAAAGGCCCAAAGCCAGAAAAGAAATAATGACGGGGTAAACTACAATGAACGGCTTTTTTACCCCATTAACACATTTTTTTTTATTTACCAAAATAACACATTTTTTTATTTACTAAAATAACACCCTTTTGAATATAATATTTATTTAAGTATTTTTTAATGAATTAAATATTAATAGTTGGTTTAAGATTGTGATTAAGTTGTTATTAAATTAATATTTAATTGTTAAATATTTATTAATCCAATTTGTCAACTAATTAATAACAAGCTTTATATATAACTCTCTTAATTCAAAAATGAAATTTTTTACTCTCCTCGTCTTTCATTTCAATTGATCAAATCCCTCTATTTTTGGATCTAATATCAAAACTTATCCCGATTTGTCATTTGAACCCGAAAGGAGTGCAAAAGGGTGTTCTGATCAGTGTGTAGAGACAGAGACATTGATGTTTTCTGTCTTTTGTGACAGAAAAGGAGTGGAGGGGGGTGCTCCGATCAGTGTGCGAAAACAGAGACATTGATGTTTCTGTTTTTGTGACAGAAAAGGAGTGGAGGGACTGTTCCGATCAATGTCTTTTCTTTTATGACAGAAAATGAGTGGAGGGGGGTGCTCCGATCAGTGTGCGGAGACAGAGACATTGATGTCTTTGTCTTTTGTGACAAATCAGGTTAATAAATATTTAACAATTAAATATTAATTTAATTAACAACTTAATCACAATCTTAAACCAACTATTAATATTTAATTCATTAAAAATACTTAAATGAATATTATATTCAAAATGGTATTATTTTGGTAAATAAAAAAAAAGTGTGTTATTTTGGTAAATAATAAAAAAAAGTGTGTTAATGGGGTAAAAAAGCCACAATGAACAGAGAAGCACCCAAAACGGCACCGTGTCGCGTCTCCCTCGTGCACCCGCTGTGACTCTGAGCCGTTCTCTGCTTTTTGTGTTTGTGCTTTGTGTCTGGGTAAGCTTGGTCCCCTTCGCTACTTGTTTTTGTGCTTTTTTCTAGGTTTCTGCTCCTCTGTTTCGTTCTGTAACCATCGTTGTCTCGTACCTTGTATGATGATCTAATTGGGTCGTGCTAGTGTGTTTTAACAAGTATCTTATTATACTGTACCAGAAACCTATTCATATGCTAAGTGCTAACATTTCGGTGCTGGAACTATTCTTGTTCATTTCCTCATTAACCACAAATATGAAGGAAAACAATTTTCTTGCATATGTTGAAATTGCTGCCACAGACCAATTAAGTTCTACATATCTATATAACACACACACACACATTCTATTCCCACTCGAATTTTATACCATGGGTTTATGTCTCCTCCTTTTTAATTTTTTTGCCTGAAAACTGTGGTGTGGGCTCATGATTGATGCGGTCATTCTTTATCTGCAAGTAGGATGGGAAATAAGTACTCAGTTTATGAACTTGTGGATGATATATCTATAAATTCATGTAATTTTTTTTTCTTTTTATAAATTGGAGTAGGGCATAACTATTTCATTTACCATGTTCCAAGTTTCTCACCTTGTCTTTGTGCCTTTATCACTCTAAAAATGACAACATTCATATGGTGTAGCTACTCGGTGTTTTGAATTTGCTGCACGACTGCATCCAGTAGTAGAACGAGTCTCTCATTTGATACAGTTAAAAACTATTTGCAGTGCACGTGGACTTTTACTGCCATTGAAGATAGTTAGACAAGACAATTTTTTGGGGGAAGGGTCTAGAGGACATTCACTGTTTGGTCAACTATTTGGTTCAAATCCTCAAAGAGAAACCAATGTCGGGTTCGAGGTATCTGTTCAGTAATGGCATCCTTTCACACACCTTGGATGCTCCTCCAGTCAAAATCTTCCTTGAAGCCCATCCAGGTACTGAGATACATTCAAAATTAGTAAAATATTTAGTAAAATAAATCTTACAAGATTTTGTAAAGCCTTTTCCCAGTTTATTTTAAAACTTATCTACCTACTAACTTCTGGTCTAGGTGCTTATACAACATCCCGTACTCACGACAATGCTTCATGCTTGTTGTTTTGGGAAAGACACATGAAAAGACTTTCAGAATCTATACAGATTCTGTCAAATTTGGCGCCACAACTTCTATTTAAATCTAATAATTCTGCAATTTTGCTACCATCGTCACCAGCCTTGCCAGTATGGCAACCCACAGTACATATGCTCATTAATGATTCAGTGGCCAAGGTCTTGTCGATTGCATTGAAAGAGAGAATTGATTGTGAGGAGCTGGCCATTACAACTCTTGTTAGTGGTAATTTGAAGGAATTTAATGCATGTGAGACTCTAAGTGAGGAAAAAGTGAATAAAATTTTTGATGTGCATGTGCATGTTGAGACTTATGTTCCTCCTGAATTTGGTATTCCGGGAAATGGTGCACATTTGGCCGTGGGGGGCTATGGGAGGCATGTTGCAGCTGCAAAATATTCAGATTGGGTAAGGTCAGTCTATGCTATTTGAATTAGAAGCGTTATTAAACTCTTCTATGCTTTTCCTTAAATCCCATATAAGAAAAATAACAGGATATTGGTGAATAAATGTGCAATACTAAAAAGTATGAGCATTTTTTAATCTATTATTGTTTGCTTAAATTGCTTTGATGAGTTGGCTTGACACCTCAGTGGACACTTAAAAGATATAATGAATTGATATTATATTTGGGATTAAAAATTGCTTAATTTTTTTTCCCTTTTGCCGTCGTCTTGCTTTTGTTTTGTGCATTTGGGGGATCCATCTTGTTAGTTATAACTTTAGAGCACCTGGCCCTTTGTGCACCGCAAGCCCCTCTCCATGCACTCGTGCATCTGTCTACAAGTTCCAGTCTTTGACAATATAAAATTGCAATACTAATTTCTGTTGCTGCTTTTAATGCTGATGTTCCTTCAAATTATTATTTGCAAATTTTTTCTACAATGCAGGATTAGGAAGACTTTGGACAAGCTCAGACCTCCTTCAGTGACAGAAGTGTTGCTGTCTAATAATGGTGATCAGATACTTGAAGGTTGTGTGACAAATTTTTTCGTTGTTTGCTGCAAGGTGAGCTTATTTGATCTCAGCATAAATTCTAGCTTTACAAGCTTGTCTTATGCTAGAATTCTCTTTGCTCTTTTAAACTAGTAACTGTATGTTTGCATCAGCTTCTAAAACTTGAACCTAAAAACTGTTGCTAAACGTGGTTGGATTGACCATACTTTAATTTTCTAATAGGACTACTCAAATTTGAGTTGTTGTGATGCTAAAACTAATACAGTGAACTTACTTTTGATAGAGATTAACAAGTGTACCTACTTATTGAAAACCTTTTAAGTTTGTCTTCTATTTGTTTTGCATTATGGATTTATGGTAATTTTCAGAGTGAACTCCTATTCTTTGTTTGTAATATTGATGAATAAAACAGTACTCAACTACTCACTGCGTTTCAAGCCTTTATTTGACTTGTGTTTTGTTTAAAATATTAAGATTTTATTGCTTTCATTGTCATTTGATGCTCACTGCTTTCTTAAGACTGCAAAAGGTATCATGGATTTTTTGGTTTCTCCTGCTTTTCTGCTTTGTGTGTGAAAGAAATACAGAAGCCGAGAAAGAGGGAGAAAGTGAGGGAAAGTGAGAGAAAGAGAAAAGAGAGAGAGAGAAACTGAAATCAGTTGTCTGGACTTTTTATTGATAAAAGCTGAAATGATTACAACTGTTTTTGGTATTTAAACCAGGGAGGGTACTCTAACTGTGGTTACCGAGTGGTAACTCAGGTACAGTTTACTAACTGTACTATATACTCTAATACTTCCCCTTCAAACTGAACTGGGTTGCTCCCCCCGAATGTGAGCAATAACAGTCTTGTCCACAACTCTGAGTTTGTCCCTAAGAGTCAAAAATCTAAGACTGGATAGCGGTTTAGTTAGGAGATCAGCAATCTGATCTTGTGCAGGCAGATGATTGACTATGAGGCTCTTGTTTATGACTTTTTCTCTGAGAAAGAATATATCTAGTTCCATGTGCTTCGTTTTGGCATGGAGGACAGGATTGTGAGACAAAGAAACCGTGCTTAAATTGTCACAGTAGAGCACTGGCGTCTGAAAAGGCACTTTCAGCTCCGTAAGCAGAGACTGAATCCACAAAACCTCCGCTGCAGTATTGGCCAGACTTCTATACTCTGCTTCAGTGCTGGATCTGGCCACAAGATTCTGCTTTTTAGACCACCAAGAGACTAAGTTCGGACCTAAGTAAATACATGACCCCGAAGTGGACTTGCGATCATCTGGGTCGGAGCCCCAATCTGCATCTGAAAATGCAGTGAGAGATATTGGTGTGTGGGGAGAGGAGGGCTGTAGGAGTAGCCCATGATGTAACGTGCCACTTAGGTAGCGTAGTATCCTTTTGACAGACTTCCAGTGACTATCCAAAGGCTGAGATAGAAACTGACAAGCCTTGTTCACCGAAAAACAAATTTCTGGTCTCGTAATCGTGGCGTATTGGAGAGCACCAACAATTGACCTGTAGAAGGAGGCATCTTCCAGCAGGTCAGTGCCATGCTTACTAAGCTTAGCACTAGAAATCATAGGTGTAGGAAGAGACTTTGCATCCAACATGTTTGCTTTGGCCAAGAGATCTCTGACATACTTAGTCTGAGAAAGAAAGAGAGACCCATCTTGCAGCCGTTTTACCTCAATCCCCAAAAAATACTCTAGATCCCCCAACTGTTTTAGAGCAAATTGCTCATTGAGTTTATTAGTGAGACTCTGGATTAGGGGTAAATGATCCCCCGTTACTATGATATCATCCACATAGATAAGCATGATAACATGATGCCCGTCACTAGTAAATGTGAATAAGGAAGGATCACATTTACTAGTTTGAAACCCAAACTGAATTAGTGTAGTAGCCAACCTCTCAAACCAGGCCCTTGGGGCCTGTTTTAACCCATAAATGGCTTTCTGAAGTCTGCAAACAAGCTTTTTGTCTGAAGACTCAAATCCGGGTGGCTGCTGCATGTATACTTCCTCTTCTAAAATTCCATTAAGAAACGCATTATTTACGTCCAGCTGTTTGATGTACCATCCTCTTGATATAGCAAGTGTTAAAACTGTTCTTACTGTAACCGGTTTGACAACCGGGGAGAATGTTTCTTTGAAATCAAAGCCATGGACTTGGTGAAATCCTTTTGCCACAAGTCTTGCTTTGTATTTTTGTAAAGATCCATCAGGATTTTGTTTAATCCTGAAAACCCACTTGCAGCCAATAGCCTTTCTTTGTGAGGGAAGAGGCACAAGCGTCCAGGTGTTATTTCTGATTAAGGCCTGAAATTCATCAGTCATAGCTTCTAGCCATTTTGGGTCATTCAATGCAGCCTTGTAGCTAGTGGGTTCGGCCTCAGTAAGTAACAGGGTGGGTTGCAGGCGCGGTTTAACAATTCCATCCTTTCCTCTAGTTCGCATAGGATGTATATTGTCAGGATGTATGAATACCAAAGGATTTGAGAGGTCTGAATCAGACTCAGTAGTGCTATCAATAGAGTTAGAGCATGCAGACGCAGAGGAGGGAGAATTGTTCTCTACAGAGGAGGCTGAACCAGCAGTGTGATTTTCAGAGTTTGCACCAGAAAAATGCACTGCAGTGTGTGCAGGAGAGTGCTCTGCAGTGTGTGCAGGGGACTCGTGCTCTGCAGTGAGTGCAGGGGACGCAGGACCAGCAGTGTGATTTTCAGAATTTGCACCAGAAAAGTGCTCTGCAGTATGAACAGGAGATGTAGAACCAGAGTGAGAAGGCTGCAACTGACTGTTGTGAGAAACTGACTGTTGTGGTGACTGAGAAGAGGTAGTTGAGGATTGTCCTTGAGAAGAATGAGGAGGAATTACAATTAAAGGAGTCACAGGACTATTTGTTGGTGGATGAAAGGCAGAAATCTCAGCCTTGGGAAACAGTTCCATGTAAGGGAACTTGAATTCATTAAAGATGACGTCCTTAGAGATGTAGATCCTCCCATCCGCAGCAAGGCACTTGTAGCCTTTGTGGGAACTGGAATAACCAAGAAAGACACACTCCTTGGTGTGAAAATCCAGTTTGTGTGAATTGTAGGGCCTAATATGCGGGTAGCAGGCACAACCAAAAACTTTTAGAAAGCTGTAATCTGGTTGTTGTTTGTAAAGAGTATAGTAAGGGGACTGCATTTGCAATACTGCAGTGGGCATCCTATTGATCAAATAGGTTGCAGTAAGAAACGCATGGTCCCAAAACTGAAACGGTAGACCAGCTTGTGCCAACAGAGTCAGCCCAGTCTCTACAACGTGTCTATGTTTCCGTTCTACCGACCCATTCTGGTGATGAGTGTGAGGACAGGCTAGCCTATGAGTGATCCCACACTCATTAAAATAGGCTGCAAGAGCACGAAATTCACCTCCACCATCTGTTTGCACAGATTTAATTTTAGTTCCAAACTGCACTTCAACCATGGCTTTGAAGTGCCTAAAGGTAGCATACGTATCAGACTTCAGCTTCAATGGAAAAACCCACGTGTACTTGGTGCAGGCATCAACACACGTCAGCATATACTTGTAGTCACAAGAGGAGACCATGGGGGCAGGTCCCCATAAATCACAATATAGCAATTGAAAGGGAGAATCATAGACAGTGCGTGAAGTGTGTGAGGGCAAGCGATGTACTTTCCCAAAGCAACAAGCAGTGCAGAAATCCATGTATGATTTATTCGGAACTGAAATTTTACACAGGGATAATATTGTTTTGAGGGCCTCATGATGAGGGTGTCCTAGTCTGTAATGCCACATGGTATAGTTTGTAGGTCCTATAGATGTGTTTGAAGAAGAGTGTGATGTGGAGGTATTTGTATTACAGTTTGTACTACATTCAACTGAATTAACACTAGGCTGACCAGCAAGGCGAGAAACAGTTGCAGCAGGCAGATTATTACTAGGAAGTGTATCACCAAACCTGTAGAGTCCATCTTCCCCAAGCTCACCCCTCAAAAGAACTTCAGAGGTTCCCTGTGATTTAACAACACAAAACGTCGGATGAAACTCGAAGTAGACTGCATTATCTTTGGCAAACTGACTAACACTAATTAAATTCTTGGTGATGCCTGGAACCAGTAATAGGTTGTCCAGTTTGAGTGCGGTGCGTGGTGCATATGGTGAGGTGAGATGTGCCTTGCCAATAGAAAGTATGGGCAAACCTTGGCCATTTCCAAGGAGGACTTGGTCTGAACCAGGGAGAGAGATACTATCCAGCAAGTTGGATGGATTATTGGTCACATGATGCGTGGCTCCAGAATCTGGGAACCAGGCCTGATCACGCAGGTGAGAAGCAGCAGAGTCTGATCCAGCAAAGTAGGCTTGTGGCTGTGTGAAGTTACGCGGAGTAGATTGACTTGCACTAGAGACAGTGCTGTGAGATGGACTAGGCAGAGATAAAGGACGTGAGGAGCCTGAGAGTGAACTAGAACCATTC
Source organism: Glycyrrhiza uralensis (assembly GCA_030159175.1). Taxonomy (NCBI): domain Eukaryota; kingdom Viridiplantae; phylum Streptophyta; class Magnoliopsida; order Fabales; family Fabaceae; genus Glycyrrhiza; species Glycyrrhiza uralensis. The sequence goes on along the minus strand of BRZY01000002.1, from coordinate 55,307,611 downwards.
CAAGAATTAGATGGAGTAGTCCAGGAATTAACGGGTCCATTCCAAGTATTGTTAGGCCCATTCCAGTTTGGGCCTGCAAGGGGATTAGTAGCAAATGGCCCAGTCCAATTAGATGGCCACATGATTGGGACATTCCATTGGCTGTGAGTTGGGCCAGAGAACATTGGAGGCCCAGTCCAGCTGCATTGACCTTGACTCGGACCAGTCCAGCTGCTTTGAACCGGGTTTTGACCCTGACCCGGCCCGGTCCAGTTGGTTTGACCCAAGTTGGCATTGCGATTCCAGCACACCGACGCGTCATGCCCAAATTTTTGGCAGATCTGGCACTGTACTTTACTTCGGCCACCTGAGCGACCACCGCGACCACCACTCCGGCCACCGCGGTCACCGCCACGACCGCCGCGATCACCACCGCGGCCACCACGGTCATCGTAATCCTCATCATTGTGTGAATCTGAAGTACAGTTAGGGTTTTGAATGTTCTGCGCCTGAAAATTCTGAGGCGGCACCGGATAACTCTGATTCTGAAACACATTCTGTGGCGGTTGTGGAACTGGCACCGCCTGAGCAACATTCACCAATGGATCAGCAAGAAGCAATTTCTTGTGCTTATCAAGCTTGGCCTCATGCGATAACAGCATCGACTCAGCATCAAGTATATCGCACAAGTCAGTGCGATATTGAATAATTGCTGCAAGAGCACCGTACTCCTCAGGGAGGCCTTCGACGATAGCCTCGAGGTGATCCCGATGTGAAACCGGATCTCCAATCGACATCAGAATATCAACAATAGTTTGGATTCTGGCGAGGTACTCAGAGATGGATCTGTTACCTTTGGTAATAGACTTGAGTTCAGAACGAAGCTGCTTCGACCTCGCATTCATCTGTGCGCGAAAAAACTTGTGAATCTCCTCCCAAACCTGCCACGAATGTACACAGCGAACAACACGAGGGAGGAGAGTGTCTGAAAGCGTTGACAATAACCAAGTGAAGAGGAGAGAATCCTGTTGCTCCCATTCCGTGTAAGCTGGATTAACAGAACCGACTTCTCTATCGACTGTAGTGAGAAACCGAGGCGGAATGGTAGGGTTTACAAGGAATCGTTGGAGTTTGTGACCGCGTATGATTCCTTCAACTTGCTGTTTCCAGGATAGGAAATTTTTGGAATCAAGTTTGATTGAAACTTGTTGCGAGAAGGTAGAGGGAGCTCGAGCAGAAATCTTCAAGCGATTGTGACTTCTTCGACTTGAACTGCTTCGGCTCCGTCGAGAACTACGACGAGAGCTGCGACTGCGATTGCGTTCTGGTGAAGAATCGCGACCAGACGAGGAACTATTGGATTGTGCGGAAGCCATGTTTTCTGGATCTTAGAAGCTCATGATGCCATGAAAGAAATACAGAAGCCGAGAAAGAGGGAGAAAGTGAGGGAAAGTGAGAGAAAGAGAAAAGAGAGAGAGAGAAACTGAAATCAGTTGTCTGGACTTTTTATTGATAAAAGCTGAAATGATTACAACTGTTTTTGGTATTTAAACCAGGGAGGGTACTCTAACTGTGGTTACCGAGTGGTAACTCAGGTACAGTTTACTAACTGTACTATATACTCTAATAGTGTGTGAAGACATTATATGAAATAAGCTTATGGATCATGGATTTTACTTTATATTTCTTTATGTGGTACACATGCATGTACATTTTCTAGTGTTCATTTCCCTATTTCATGTCAGGATTGGGATTCAGATGATGGAAAGACCCTATGTGATTATCGAAATAAATACTCTTTTGAAGTGCAAACAGCTCCTATCAGTGATGGTGTTCTTCCCGGAACGATACGCCAACTAGTGCTCGAGTATGATTTGATTATAAATCTATTTTTCTTTGCTGCTATATTTTCTTCAATAACAAAGGAACTATGCCCTTGTGTAGAAATTTTAGTGGAATTTATGTTATTTACAGTGGACTATAGTTCAACAATTTGCTTGATGTGAGTATAAAGTCAGGGTTTTATCTCAATATCTCCTATTGCTAACAATAAGACTTAAAGCGTTGCTCTTCTGTTTTTGTTGTGTTTGAATTGTCTACTGATGGTATATTGTCTAGTTTTGTTTAAATGTGGATGAACTCGATCTTTCCCATTCTCTGCCTAAGCAATATAAATTATTGATTTTTTTTCCCTATTATGGGATTCTTAGCACTATTCTGTCAGTTATAGATTTAATTCTTAAAGCCAGTTAGGTCCATAGAGGAGCCTTGCTTTCTCTAATATTAGGAGATTGTCTTGGCCACATAGAAATGTAGCAAGGGCAAAATGAAACTAGTAATATTGTTTTGTCAGGAAGATGTAACGGAGGATGGAGGCCCAAAAAGTATAGAAATAAATGGGACCAATGTCATATTTGTATAAGATATAGAGTAAAAAGCACCAACAGGCAACAGGTTGCTTCTCATGTGATTGGGAACTGATTTGCATCATGTACAGGGTATGCAGGAGTGAAGGAATCCCATTTCGAGAAGTTGCTCCATCATGGTCAGAACATGAAATCTGGGAGGAGGCATTCATCACAAGTATTTTTTGTTGTCTTTTCATTTATTCTTTTTGGTGTTATTGAGGATAGAACTCAACCTTCTAATGATAGTATGTTGTACAATAGTTCTTTTAGAAATGGGAGTTGCTGACGAATCCTCATGAAAGCTGTCTAGTGTCTACTAAAATTACTCCTGGATCTAAGTCAATGGCTGAGGCCTGAGGGACGGGTTCTGATACATTTAAACTGTGATTCACTCACCACCGGGGCATGGTTGCTTTACATTAATGAGTTATAACTGCTTTTCCTCGTGAGAAAACTATTTTGTGGTGACTTGTAGATTCTAGTTGCATAGCTTGTACTGGCTCATCTACCAGTTTGGTTATGTAACAATGACATGGTATTTCAGTTTATAATATCAAGTCTTTCGACATTAAATGCTTTGCATCATGAACAATTGTTTTTAATTGTTTATTCTGTAGTCTATATACAAACTTATTACAAGATTTCAGACTCCTTTTTATTTTCATTAGATTTTAATATTCACTTGGGACCTAATGCCATTGCAGATAGCTTGAGGCTTTTGCAACACGTGGATAGTATTCAGGTTCCAACAGAATGGCAATCAGCCCATTCTAAAACGTGGAAGGATATATCATGGACAAAAAAGCAATTTCAGGTGGTAGATTTCTTCCGCTGCTGCATTTATATCACTTTCATTTAAGATTTTCTCAATATGAGTAATTGCAGGGGGGACCTGGGAGGATCACAACTTTGATCCAGGTAAATTTATTTATTACTTGCACATTTTGAATACACTTATCTTCCACTATGCATGTGTCCATTTACAGGGTTTGTGATATTTGAAGTTAAATTTAACTAATTGCACTCATAAAGAGCAAAAATCTTTAAACCGTTGATTCAATCAAGCTTTGCTTGCCTTTCTTGTTTCTAAATTATATTTCACAACATTGCAATTATAAAACCAAAATGCCTACTTATTTTAACCAGGAAAAGGTTATGGAAAAAGCAATTCTGGAAGGGTACCCAATTAGTAACATATGTACAAGGTGAGACGACCCTACTCTCTGATACTTCTATGCTGGGATGAAACTGACAATAGTTGACCTTCTCTTTCTCCCCCTCGTCGGTTGGCCTATACATTGACAATTCCATAGTTTCTTAGCTCAATTAGTAGACGATGAAAATGTAATCACTTGGAAGATGTCATTGCCCCCTTTACTGATCTGAAGTCTGAACAACCTTATGAATAATCCAGGGACCAAAATAGAAACAAAAAGGTATAGAGGAATCAACTTCTTATTATACTTTTGTCTGGCACTGTTTACTCCCTCATAAACTACTTTTGTAAAGCTTAATACCCGTTTATCTGTTTATATGGAAAATGACTTCTTGAAGGCAACATTGTAACTAAAATATGGCATTGGTACGATTTACTCTTTTTTTTGTAAGTTTTATAATATAAAATATGCTTCTTGTACCAAAATAAAAATACACTTCGAAGAATGTTATAAGCTTTCTAGTCGGAATGAGCACTCGATAGTGAAATATAAGCTCAACACGTTATGCTTGACGAAACAAAATAGGAACTCGTGTTTCATCAAACTGCAAAGTAACATCTACCCTGTGTCTTTCTTCTCGGATAAATTTTGAATAACCTGCGATCAGTAAATGACTAAATGAATACTTGACGCTTTGAAGAAAAGAAAAATGGTTTGACCAAAAGAAAAAAGAAAAGAAAAATGGAGCAAAACGAAAACTTTTCGTATTGCTTTTTATTTTTTTTTATATGATGAATATGAGTTGTCATTCTTAGAGTAAAATAGTTTTTGTATTTTTTAGTGTATTTATGTATTTTTTTTATTTATGATACTTTTTTTAGTCAATGGGTGCTACTCTATTGGCAATGCTTAGCATTTGCAGTATCTGACACTTGAATTTGACCCCCTTGTCAAACAATTTTTTTTGAGTTTTGCATTATATTATATTAAATAAATTTTTATTTATTTAATAAAATAAAAATTTTAGAATCGAAAAGTGAGAACAATACTTCGGCGAAGCCGGGTTTTAATCCAAGTACTTCTGGGGAAAAAATCTCAGGAAAAAAAAAAGAGAGAGAAGAAAATGCCATATAGGAACAGGTTACAGGTCAACACTATTGTCATTTTTTGGGTAACTCGTCAACACTATTGTCTGTTGGCGGCTGTTGCCTGTAAGCCAAACGACAAAAATGGACCTAGGAAAACACGAGATTTTTTAAGGAAAAAAAGCAGATTTCAATTATTAAATGGAATATTTAAACTGTGCTATTTGAAGAAATTAGATATATAAAAAAAATTGGTTTTAATATTAATTTGATTCCTGTAATATAGGAAATTTTTGATTTAGGTCCTTATAAAAAAGTCAAACTTTTTTCTTCTTTGTTTTATTTATTTTTTTGAATTTAGTTCTTTTTTTTAATTTAGTCTCTCATTAGTGTTGACCGCTGATATAGTCATGTGAGGTCTCTGTAAAATTCATACGTGGCACCTACGTGGCTTACACAGTTACACGTCACCTGACACATACCTATACAAATATTAAGTTTTGAATTTAGCCCCTCTTAAAAAAACGTATTTTAAATTTAGTCTCTCTCCTTCTCTCGCCTTCTCCACCACCCCCACCCCCATCCCCACCTCCACCTCCACCTCCACCACCCCCACCTCCTTCTCCCCCTTCTCCCCCTTCTCCACCACCACCCCCATCCCCACCTCCACCACCCCACCTCCTTCTCCCCCTTCTCCACCACCACCACCACCCCCATCCCCACCTCCACCACCCCACCTCCTTCTCCTCCCTCCTCCACCTCTTCCACCCTAACTCTCTCTCAATCTAACATTTGTTACCCCCCTCATCATGATCTCCTCCAAAACATGCACCTTCCTGGTAAACATAAAACTTCTGAATTCACATTACAAAAATAAATCACACACACACATCCATTTTCGTTGACAATTTGGTAAGACAAAAACCAAACAAACAAAAAAATTTGATTTTTCTTCTAATTCCGCTGAGATTGATTGATTTGTTCATCTGGGTATTGATTTTTTCAACTTTTTTCCATTTTTGTATGTGGACTTTGTGCACATTGCAACTCAGGCATAGGTGGGTGGTCATCTTGCAGCAACTTCTCTGGTTCGCAGAGAAAGCGTTCTGTTTCTTTGAGGGTGGCGTGTTTATCCCGTGGGGGTGGTGGTGAAGGAGGGAGGAGAAGAAGGTGGGGGTGGTGGAAGAGGGGTGGGGATGGTGGGGTGGTGGTGAAGGAGGGAGGAGAAGAAGGTGGGGGTGGTGGAGGGGGTGGTGGAGAAGGGGAGAAAAGGAGAGGGACTAAATTCAAAATATATTTTTTTAAGAGGGACTAAATTCAAAACTTAATATTTGTATAAATATGTGTCAGGTAACGTGTAAGCCACGAGGTGTCACGTAGGAATTTTATAGAGACCTCACAATGCTGCATCAGTGGTCAACTCCTTCAGGAACTAAAATAAAAAAAATAAAATAAGAACAAAAAAATTTAACTTTTTTTATAGAAATTAAATTCAAAATCAGAAATATTATAGACACTGAATTTATATTAAAGCTAATAAAATTTTATTTTAATTTTATGATCTTATCTCTTGTTTTGGACATAGTGGCATCAGGAGAAATCACATTGGATCACTCTGCAACATAGTCCAAGTCCAAAGATGTGTGTGTGATAATAAAGACAAATGTAACTGCCAGATTAGACACTTTGATTATAAATAATACTTCTTTCCCAAATTGCACGCATTTCTAATTGTCTTTTGCTCTATTTAAGGGTACGTTTGGATTGGTTTATACAGAATTTATGAATACAGCTTATGATTGATTCATAAGTTGTTTTGGGTTTATTTTTCATAAGCTACCCATAATAGCTTATCAAAACAGCTTATGACTTATATAAAATAAATTTTACTATAATTTATTTTCGATTATAAAAATAACTTATACAATTTATACCATAAATAGTAAATAAATTTGTTATCCAAAGAGAGCCTAAGTCTTTTACCATGAATTGATCATCTCATGCAACGATTTAGAAGAAAGGACAAAAGTAAATTCTTCTTTAAAAGGTATTAGTTCCATCAGATCAGATCAGAGTATTTAGACAACTTAAATGAGGATCATTATTGCATATTACATTAAAAAAACATGTCAATAACTATTTTTTTTTCTCTCTCTCCAGTTTTTCACCCCATTTTTAAACCATACCAAACAAATCTTTTTACAGCACGAAGGAAAGATGTAAAGCCGTATCGTAGCCTTACCTAGTAATTGCTGTGACTACTGTGTATTCAATTATGTTCATAAAGAACAATTCAATACAATCATAAACCCTTTCTCATACATGTTGCCAAGCTTTCTACTTGGTCTTGAGGAATCCTGCCCTTTATATACTTGAATCTGTGGTCCCCCAAGGGGACTAATTATTGGAGACACACGCTATTTCGTACTGCTAGTCTAAGACGACCCCTCCCTGCACTGGAGTTACAAACGTTGCGATTGCAAGGACGTGTTCATTCTTGATATATAGTGGATTGGGAGGTACTAGCTGGGGATCGCTCCTAGCATATAGGTTATTTGATAACTTTTTTTTTCCTCTCTCTAAATTTTATTGTATAAATAATAAAAATGCTTGATCAGTTTTTTTACTTTCCATTTTTTTCCCAACAAAAAAAACACCTAAAGGTACAAATTGCTTGTCACAAATGTTGGAAGATTCTGGTCCTAAGCTGCTCTGTCTTGAGCTACCATTCTTTTTGCCTAATATGCCACCGGCCTCTACACGATGGTAGGCACTGAAACCTGTTTAGGGCACCGGGCATGTGCATAGGCCTTGCTAGAAAGCACTTAAATGTCCAGGTCACTGGTTTTGTTGGTATCTATCGTGAGACCTGATGCAAGATTATCAAATTAAGAAGAAAAAAAAAAAGATGTTTCACAAAGACATTCTATATAAAAAAAAAAAAGACTTCAAAGAAAGATGAAAGAATTAATTTTTTTTTAAATGGTTTTAAATAATGAGTTTTATATTTGCAAATGTATGCTTCTTTATTTGAGTACACTGAAAGTATTATATCAAACTGCATTCTCTCTTAAAAACAATAATTATTAACTTTTATTTTGGAAGATATAAATGTACTCGATCTACTCCACCCTACTCTTCGAAGATAAAACTTTTTTTTTTTTTGATATACTTCGAAGAAAAAACTTGAAAATAGAATGCAGATTAAATTTGATAACAAAATTAGAGGTTACAAAGCAACTCTACCAAAAAACTAAACAGGCACAAGTTGAAGGCTAGGGTAGAATCCACTAGTACTGGTCCCCACCCCCCTTTTTCTCGCTGAGGCAAGGTAACATGGGGCCTGCCAGTGACCCACTTGACTTCTTAACCAATTATCTCCACTCTCCTTCACATATCAGGGGGCCAAACTCCTAATCCTAACACCAAATTAATATTGTAGGGTACATGTCCTTCACACTGGAAAACTGAAAAAAGAAAGAACCCATATAGAAGCAACACCAAGGAGATAGCCCAAACAAGTAAATCAACATTACTAAATCAGTAAAAGTCCCAAAGTCCTAATCATAAAGGTTTCATAACTCTTAAAAGTAATACTAATAACATGCATTTTTAACACACTCTTTAATAAATCAATATTGATATTATAAACACATGAATAACAAATTATATATGTATTGAATTGTCAACTATTAATTTTTTTTTATTTGTGATTGATATTATTTATTTTATATTTTTTTTTAATTTTAGAGGAGTCAAACCTGTTAAAAAGTGTGTTGTTAACTCTGATGTCAAATTTTTTTTTCGATGAGATCTGATGTCAAACTTTAATGATGCAAAGCTAACCTTGCCATAAATGCACAGGACCTAAATTCCCCTCCTGTGCTAGAACACCACCACATAAATAAAATGTTTGTTAGATAAGAAAGTCTAGTAGTTTGGTTGGTCCATGTAGTGCAAGCTGTTACATTGAGAGAGTGATAATGGTTTTACAGCTCGTGATGAGATGTAAAAAGGAGAAGGCAAGAGAGAGAGTGAGAGAGAGAGAGAGAGAGTTTGTTTTGTCAGTTTTTGTCTGGTAAGCGTGGTGGTGGATTAGATTAGAGGGATGCATGACATGAGGTATCACTCTCCTACCTTGTGAAATCTTTGCCTTGTTGTCCAGGGTAGTTGGCACTTTGCAATTATACTTGTCCTTTTCATGGGCCTCCCTAGGTTCTCTCTCACTCTCTCTTCCCTCCACACAAAACCAAATAATTCGTTATCAAAAGTTTCCTCTCTATTTCTCCTACATGCAATGACTTCACTACTAGTCTCCTAATCCTTTTCTCTTTTCTCGCGTTATTTATCTCTCTTGCAGAAGAGTAGAGAAATAAAAAAACAGAGAAAATAACAGATAATTAGAAACAAAGCATGAATGGTGCTGCAAGTGATGAGGCAGAGTACTCTGAGTTTGTGGAAGTTGATCCTACGGGAAGATATGGAAGAGTATATACCCTCTCTTCTACTACTACTCCGCAGTTTTTAGTTCTTTAAACTCTCATGTTCTTTGTTTTGATTTTGATTCTGGGTTTTGAATTCCATATTTGGCAGTACAATGAAATTCTTGGCAAAGGAGCTTCCAAGACTGTGTATGTGACATATCCTTAAATACATCTTGGTTTTCAGCATACCCACCTCAGGATTTTCCAAACAAAATTTTCAACTGTTTATGCTTAAGTGGAAGAGTTGTGGGGTTTCACCAAAATGATTTTTTTTTTTTGACATGAAAGGCCATATTCACTTGTTGCAGCTACAGAGCATTCGATGAGTATGAAGGAATAGAAGTAGCGTGGAATCAAGTAAAGCTTTACGACTTTTTGAAAAACCCTGAAGACCTTGAGAGGTTATACTGTGAAATTCATCTTCTCAAGACATTGAAGCACAAGAACATCATGAAGTTCTGTACTTCTTGGGTTGATACTGCCAACAGACACATTAACTTTGTCACTGAGATGTTCACCTCTGGGACTCTCAGACAGTAAGCCTTGTCCTATTTTTTTATCAGTATATATATTTTTCCTTCAATGCTTTATTCAGGTCATTTTAGCTCCTTCTTATTGTTTTTTGACTTTTAATGTGGGTGTGCTCATTTTCATTGTGTGAACAGGTACAGGCTTAAACACAGAAGGGTTAATATCAGAGCTGTTAAGCATTGGTGCAGGCAGATTTTAGAAGGGCTCCTCTATCTCCATAGCCATGACCCTCCTGTGATCCATAGAGACCTCAAGTGTGATAACATTTTCATCAATGGTAACCAAGGGGAAGTCAAAATTGGTGATCTTGGCCTTGCTGCAATTCTCCGCAAATCTAATGCTGTTCACTGTGTTGGTGTGTAAAACAACATGAAAAGCCTTTAATTTTAGTCCAAGCTATATAAAAATGCTACCTTTTTCTTTTGATGATTAGTTCTCTCTAATTTATATTTCTCTGAATTCAAATATGCTTTAAGTGTATTTTATAATGTTATCTGCACAACTTATCAGTTTAAGACTCTGGATATGCTTATTTTTCTTCTTTGTTTTACCTCAGGCACACCTGAGTTTATGGCTCCAGAAGTGTACGAAGAGGATTACAATGAATTGGTTGACATATACTCTTTTGGAATGTGCATCTTGGAGATGGTCACCTTTGAATATCCTTATAGTGAATGCAACCATCCTGCTCAAATTTACAAAAAAGTTGTCTCTGTAAGAACCCAAAATTTTAAGTTATTTGTTTCCACCTTGATTCACTTTCCTCTTTGTTTTTTTTCTCTCTCTCTGATCCACTTATTTGCATGCATATTTTCCAGGGGAAAAAGCCAGAATCTCTTTACAAAGTAAGCGATCCTGAGGTTAGGCAGTTTGTAGAGAAATGTTTAGCAACTGCATCCCTCAGACTTTCAGCTAAGGAACTCTTGGAGGACCCTTTTCTCCAAATTGATGATTATGGATCTGACCTGAAAGCAGTGCAGTATCACAGAGATTGCTATGAAGTAACCCCAACAATTAGACAACCTCTGAATGGGATTCATAGCATTAACAACAACACCTTACTGAGTGCGTATAATGATAATCTTGGTGGTTATGGTAGTGTACCTGAATTGAATTATCATCAAGACGATTATGAAAGGAGTGAAATTGATCTCTTTGATTGTGAAGAGGATGATAATTTGGCTGAAGTTGACACCACAATTGAAGGTAGGAGAAGAGAAGACGATGGCATCTTTCTGAGAATCAGAATACCAGATAAGGAAGGTCGGCATTTTGCTTTCTTATCTTCTTCTTGAACTTTTTAGTCTTTGATTATTCCATATTCAGTTGTTGTTCTCCTTTGGTTTGCACTTGCTACATAATCAAAGAAACCAAATTAACAGTGCGTTTCTCTAAACAGGTCGAGTTCGAAACATCTACTTCCCATTTGACGCAGAGACTGATACTGCATTAAGCGTTGCAACTGAAATGATAGCTGAGCTTGACATAACTGACCAAGATATAACAAAACTAGCAAACATGATAGATAATGAAATTGCAAACTTGGTACCAGGGTGGAAAACAGGACCCAGAATAGAGGAAATCTCAGAAAATTCAAGTGCAAGTTTCTGCCCCAATTGTGCTGGAAACAGTTCGTTACTAGATCATGTATCATCAAATAATCCATGTGCCAAGAATCTGCAATTTTTTCATTGTTCTAAAAGTGGTTGTGCTGCAGTTCATGGACGATTTGAGGAGATCACATACCAATTTGAAAGGTCTGGAAATAGTGCTGCTACAGCCGGTGCAGCAGCCGCGTCGAGCCAATCCAATGGCATTCATTACACTGATATCTGGGCTCAGCGAGATGAACCAGAGTTAAGTCCTGAAGGGTTGAATGGCATACAATGTGATAAAGCTTATGAGGTACCAAACCTATCAACCATAAAGGAGGAAGGAAAAACTGTTAATGTGGATGACCAAAATGATGATCTTAATACCAAAAAGCCTCCTTCTAGCACTGCATCAGAATGTGTTCTCTTGGACTACGAGAATGAAATTAGGCAAGAACTAAGATGGCTCAAAGCAAAGTACCAAATGCAGTTAAGAGAGCTTAGAAACCATCAACTACGGGGCAGACTAAAATCTACTTGCACATCTCCTGAAACTGAAAAACTAGAGCATGGGAAAGATGGAGTTTTGAGGCTATCAGCTAAACCCCACTTGAAGATGCAGAACAATATACCATTGTTGAGATCTATAGCTTATGGGAAGCATTTTGCTGTTGATGCTGAGAAGTGCACCGCTTTGGCTGACCAAATGATTCAGAGTGCTGATGAGAGGAGTCAGCCTAACAGTCCTGAGCAAGTGATCACAGCCAAGGATTTCTTTGCAGGAGCCTTGCTTCCACACTCTCTTCACAGGGCAACATCGCTTCCTGTTGATGCAGTTGACGTCTAGAATCTGGAAACCACTGAAGTCCATAGTTTAACTATTTTCTCATCATAACCGGGTACTAGTGTAACTATACTTAAAAGGGTCGCCTATTTACTTAAATTTTATATGGAAAAGAAAAATCAGAGCCAGAGGTGATGGAAGTTTTTCAAATGATCCTAGATGTAATTTAGCTTGTTGGCACCCTTTTCTAGTAATTAAGGTCACTTGACCTTTGTATGAGAAAAATGTCAGATGTAAATCATACGCAGGCTAACACAATCACATAAATGTAAGCAAAAATTTTCCCTTCATGAGTTGCTGAATTGCAGCTCCATCTCCTAGAGGTACTACATATTATATGGTATATACTTAGATAATATGGGATGCTTTCAAGTAAGCGTGGTCGATGAGATGCTTTATTTGATATATGTAAAACCTGACACACTTCTCCGTGATACAAGTTTTATTTATTTGTTTTAGCTTTTCTCACTTGCCTACTAAGTAACGAGCTAAGTGTGTGTTTGTTTTGGCATACCCTTTGCATTTCAATCAGAACTTATAGACGTTCACACAAGATCATATCATATAGCATGTAACAAACCAGACGCTTATACAATTTGGAATGTCTATAGGAACCGATGTTTGTTTTTTAGTTCCTTGGCAATTGTAATGAATGGAAATCTATACCTTAGCCAAATTGTAGAAAAAAATTGAGAGATATGTGTTGCGTAAAGGTGGCTTGACCAGTGGCCACCAAACTCTTATTCTCCAATTTGATGGATAACGCCAAAGATGACCTGAGAATGAGATCATTGTGTGGCAGTTTTAAAGAGCAAAGTGGTGGAGAAATGGTTCATCTTTTGAGTTGGGATCTTCTCTATTTGTTTTTTTTTTCCATTTTTTCCATTATTATACTTTTAGGTGAAATAAATGATATAAATAGTAAAGAGTACCATTTATTACATTTATTTCCCTAAAAATATAATAATAAAAAAAATAGAGAGAAAAATAAATGAAGAGGATCCTAACTCCTATGTTTTGGTGGGTATGATTTTCAGTGTTGTCTGCAAGTATGAGCACTATTGGACATAACAGCGGCGCATGCTCCGTATCCAGCTTGGTAGATATTCAAGCAAGGGCGTGCTTGAGATATTGGCTCTGCCACAATGCTATTGTTTATTTAATTATATTATATTATTTATATATATAACATTGGCAAAAATAAATAAGCATGTAGATATTGTTATTTTTGTTCATTATTCTACATTAGCATTTATACTTAGTACTCACGCAGCAAATGAGGGGGCGCGCGGTGTTCACACTTGTTACTACCAACAAACTCCTACGTGGCATCTATGAAAAAGGAACGTGGAAATGAGTAGGCCATACAAAATTACAACTTACAAATGCAATGAATGTCATCATGACATAACATATGCACACAATAGACAGATTCCTTTTATTACTTGCTTTATTGATGTTGTGGCACTTTACAAGTAAACGTTAATTATGAAACCGGAAAAGCAAGCAGAAAAAGCATAATTTGCGTACTACAAGCAGCCGCGTATAATCTCTATTCTCTGCCTAAAATTATTATTTCCAAGGCCCGCCTCACTATAACGGTATAACCAGAACCCTTTTTTTTTTTTTTGGGTCAAGTTTTCTCTTTTTCATTTTAGGGTGGATGCAGATTGCGACTCACAGTTGGAAATTAAAATGGTTCTTTTTTAGGTTATTATTATGGTACCTAATAAAATTAATGGATATCGATACCTCAACCTCTAATATTTGTCTATATATACTTTCCTAGTCATGTCACTTATTATTTTTATTTTTTTCTATTTGCAAACTTACCCTTCTATTATTTTTGAATAAAAATTGAAAGCTGTAATCACCATTATTTATTTATTTAACATTTAAAATTGCAGGTACACCCCCTTCAAGATTAAAGCTGAAATCGACGTTTCTCAAAGGGGCTGGTGGCTGCTGCCTCAGAAGCGCCTCCAACGTCAACCAATAAAACTCCAATTATAAGACTATATCAACATCAGTAAAAGTAACGAGTGTAATATAAATTCTATTATCATTCTGTCAAGAATTACGAGTTGAATGGAGCTTCTTGAATTTCCCTTGTCATCTTCTTATTCTTCCCGAGTGACCCATTTGATGATCCTTGAAACAAAAAATTAAAAATTAGGTTGTCATGAATGTTTCAGTACTCTTCACAATTATATACTCCGCACCCTCCTTGACGTTGCCAGCACCGTCTTCTTCATCGGTGTCGGCAAATCCGGCTTCGTCGCGCACAAGATCTCCCTCGGCGTCCGCTCCACCTTCCTCTCGCCAAATGACACCCTCCACGACGACGTAGGAATCCTCGGCGATCAAATGTCCTTGTGCTCCACAGAAAATCCGATGCCACCGAGGAGCTCCTACGCCAAAGGAACCTAACGTCGGTGCCGTTTAGGTGCCAGTAAACCCAACTGTCGGAGATGGGTGAGTGGCAGAGACGATGAACGGTTGGTTGCAGTGAGTTTGAAAAGTGACGAGGTCGATAAGCTTTTAGGAGTGAAGGATCGAAGACAAGAGGGGCGGAAATTTTTTTGGAAGTGTGAAAAACTAGTGCAGAGAATGTGTGGGTTTGAGAAATTGTTAGGTTTAGAATTGGGACAAATTATTGAGAATTTAAAGAACTAAAGGACTTCTAAATAATAATAAAATTATATGGGTACAGGTACCCAATAAATTTCATTGGGTACCATATAATTTACCTCTTTTTTATAATTATTTTTCATCTCAAATACTATTACTTTAATTTAATCAAGATCAATTATTTGAATTAATTATGCATATCTCTCTTATAATTTTAAATATTATTTATCTTAAGTATTTTATTTTAATTAATATTTTAAAAATTTATCTAAATTTACAAATTTTCGTACAGCACACAAAATTTGTTAGTTTAAGACAAACAAAATGTTTTCTTTTATCATTGAAACAAAATGTTATGTTGTGCAATTAATCGGTAGGATATTCATATTTTAAATACTAAATAGGAATACTTCAAAATTTATTGTGTTAAATTTTGGATAGGTCAAATTTTAGGAGAATTAAATATTCTTTTTTACAAATTTAAAAGAGTAAGAAAAATTAGACACCGATATTCTCGGTGTGGATTTCTTTGGTGTTAATTTAAAGGAAATGGCGGGTGGCGTGGAAATTGAGAGCTCCTGAGCGGGTTTGAGTTTTTTTTCTGGCAGGTGCTCCATGACCGTCTCATGACCAATGCTCGCAAAGCCCGATGGGGTCTTGGTAGTGCCCATTGTGCTCGTTGCCCGGGCATGGAGGAATCCACTATCCATGTGTTGAGAGACTGTCCTCTTACCTCTGAAGTCTGGCATCATTTGGTGAAGGTTGGAGACCGAGGTCGTTTCTTTCAAGGGAACCTAGAGGAGTGGTTATACCTCAACCTGTGTACCGCTCTTGGCCAAAGTGATTTGGAGTGGGTGGTGGTGTGGGTCACGGGTTGTGCAATGATCTGGAAATGGAGAAATAAAAGGGTGCATGATCCCCATTTCGTAACGCCTTTTAAGCCTTGGGATGTCATTATGGAATATGTCCACTTTTACCAGCAACCAAATTCGATCATTGAGAGCCCCAACGAAGATTGTAGGGCTTGGAAGGACATCAAATGGAACCCACCGATGCCAGGGTGGGTGTGCTTAAATTCTGATGGTGCATCTAAGTCTTCCTCTAACTTGGCTGGGTGTGGTGGGCTCCTCCGAGGCGAGCATGGCGAGTGGATAAGTGGATATGCCCGTTGTCTTGGTAACACTTCGGCATATATCGCGAAACTATGGGGGGTGTATGAGCGGTTGAAACTGACTCATGACCTGGGAGTTCGTTTTCTTGAGGTCCAACTAGATTCATTGGTGGTTGTGGGAAGCATTACTGGTAGCGGTATTGGAAGCACTGCAAGATGGACTCTCCTTCGTAACATTAAGAGGCTTCTTTGCTTGGACTGGGAAGTTAAGTTCTTGCATGTGTTTAGGGAGGCCAATAGAGTAGCTGATGAGTTAGCAAATCTTGGGTGTGACTGTAATGGGTTAAAGATTTTTTGTGAGGGACCTCCCAATCAAATAGGACAATTGTTAGCTGATGATGCTAGAGGGATCTCCTTCCCTCGCCGTGTTGCTGTTTAGTTTTTTTTCCTTTTGGGCTTTTTAGCCCCATTGCAACTCAAAAAAAATTTTAATTCAACGTTATTTAATACTACCTCCTGTCCAAAATATAAACAACAAAGACACTTTTTTTTTTGTCCAAAATATAAGCAACATTCACCAATTTCAAATAAATTAAATGCTAGTTTTTCAATTATACCATTTATTTAATGCAATATTCATATTTACAAGAGACACCAAATGGGGTATTTTTGGGAAAAAAAATAAAACTAGTGAATATTAATTAAAATTATCACATTTTCAAGACATTTTTTGGTTTGTGTGTTTTTGTACTATGTTATTTATATTTTGAACCGGAGGGAGTAGTTGGCAGATGGGAATGTTATTTTTCTGGTACATTTCCACCTCATTACTCTGTATGCTTTCCAAATAGAACCACCAACCTGATACCAATGCATGTTGTATGCTCCTCAAAATGCCCTTACGCTTTTTATAGTGCAAATTTGAAATTTCCCTCAAGCCTACCAAGCAGAAGAAAGAAATTGAAAGTCAACTAAAGTGGGTGACCATCAGAAAAATCTAATTCCAGATTAATTCAGCATCAATAATATTCAATATGAACAGGCAATTACTTATTACTTATATAAACATTTAGAACCTTTGCAGGCTAGCCTAAGAGGGTGCGCATAATTATCTGAAGTTATTGACTCAAATCCAGAGTTGTTGAAAATGTCCGATTTAGTAATATGAGACTTCATCTGCAAGACACATCGTAAGGGCATGAACCAGAACAGCAAGCAATTCATTGGCTCAACCGTTCTTGCATTCATTCACTTGAAGCCGACCTCAGTTAAAAAAGCTAAGGTATAAGGCACTGGCAAAGTTATGCTCCTGTTAACGTTTCTATTGTCTTCAGGTGACTGTACTTGTAAATTACTTATCAAATTGTAGTCAGATTCTAAATGAAATTCCATTGTTTCCTCTACCAGTAATCCTGACAGGAACAAGAACCATCCTTGAAATGATGAAAACGTGTGGCATCTCTTACTATAATTTCTCTTCCCACAAGCGTAGAGATATACTTTATGGCGGAATGGCAATCATTACAAACTCTAAGGTTCTTCATGATTCTCACTGTAGTATACCCTGGAGTATTTATTAATGCAAATGCAATAGCCAGTTTTTCACTATGATGTCTAAGGATCTGTTCCTTCACTTCTAGCTCTAGGTCATGCAACACAGAATCAGTGTCCGGAGTAAAGCCCATTTTCTTTATCTCCTTCCATATTTTTGAAATCATTCTGTAGATTGCATCTCTTTGCGGGTGAAGCGCATCTTCAACCCCAAAAATATGGACTTTATCTTGTATTTGAACCCAACTGAATCCTTGTTCTTTCTTCACTGCCCTGTCCTTCATTAACTTCCTAATCCTAGCAGCATCCTCCCACTTACCACAAGCTGAAAGCGTATTAGCAAGCGCTGAGTAAGCCCCACTATTGTTGGGATCAATAAGAAGCAATTTTTCAGCTGCCACTTTAGCCAAATCCACATTTTTATGAACCCTGCAAGAGGACAAAAGCGAACCCCAAGCTATAACATCTGGTTCAATAGGCATACCTTTTATAAAATTATATGCTTCTTCAAGCAATCCAGCACGTCCAAACAGGTCAATCATGCATGCGTAGTGGCTAGGGGTAGGTTCAATTTGATGAACACTTTTCATCAAATTAAAGTAACACTTGCCCTGTTCTACCAATCCCACATGCGTGCAGGCAGACAACACGCCAACATAAGTGATGTGATCAGGTTTTAAGTTAAATTTCAGCATCTTTTCAAACAGTTCTATGGCCTCGTTTCCAAGACCATGTTGAGCTAGAGCTATAATCATGGAAGTCCAAGTCAATGTATCCCTGCTGGAGCATATCTGATTGAATACTTTCCTTGCATCTTTGATGCTTCCAGATCTTGAGTACATGGTAATTAAAGCATTACCCACAGAACCCGATGACACTTCTTCCAATCTTATTGCAGCTGCGTGGAGCTGTTTACCATGATCCAGAGAAGCCAAGCTTGAAAAGACACTTAATACCGCTGCTAGTGTATAACTGTTTGGCTTTGGACCTTCTCTAATCATTGACCTGAAGAGCTCCAAAGCTTCCTTTACTAAGCCATTCTTTGCATAACCTACAATCATGGAAGTCCATGCAACTACGTCGCGACATTTTAATGAATCAAATATCTCTCTCGCAGGGTTTACATCCCCACCTTTGACATAGCCATCCAAAAGTGAAGTGAATGCTACAACATTGAGACTTGAAGTACCAGTTAGTTCTACAATCCTTCGAGCAATTTCAATAGCACCTGATTTTGCATACATTGAGATCAGGGCATTTCTCGCTGCCCCCGAGATATCAATGTCGGCTCTTACAATATATGCATGGATTTGTTTCCCAAGTTTCAAGTTTTCAAGATTGGCACAAGCTGAAAGAACACTGCCCAAGGTGAACTTATCTGGCTTTAAAGTTGAACTCCTAAGCAAACTAGAGAATGTTTCCAGGGCTTTGATGTCATATCCCTGATGACCGTACCCTGCGATGATGGAATTCCATGAGACAATATCTGGATCAGCCATTTGGTCAAAGACGGCAAGCGCAAGGTCAAGTCGACCAAACTGCATATGCATTGAAATCATAGTATTCCAAGTTGATTTGTCTTTGAGCCTCATCCGGTCAAAAACAGCCTTTGCCATGACCGAATCACCTGACTTTGCATACATGTTAAGCAATGAGTTTGATACAGGAACAACACCAGATAGTCCCAGTTTTACAATGAAGGAATGAACCTTCCTACCAATACCCAAGTCCCCAGTTGCGGCACAGGAGGCGAGAACATTGGTAAACGTAAACTGGGTTGGCACAACTCCTGAGGAAATCATGTTTAGAAACACGTGAATGGCGTTATGAAAGAGACCCATGTGGTTGTACCCCACTATCATCGTAGTCCAGGAGACAGAGTCAGGTTCAGGAATTTCATCAAACACATGGCGTGCAGATTCTATGTGGCCCCCTTTGGCGTACACGGAAAGAACGGTGTTCCAAGAAAAGGTGGTTCTGTGGGGCATTTCAGCGAACACGCGGTGTGCGTCGGAGAAGGACCCGGTTTTAGAATAGAAATTGAGGAGGTTGTTCATCAGGAAGACGCTCAGGTGAAGGCCGTGTTTGATGATTCGAGCGTGAATGGATCTTCCGGGGAATGTGTCTTTGGATTTGATTGCAGATTGGAGAAGGTAGACGCATACATCGGAATGAGAGGGAGGTTTTAGGGGTTCCATTATTATCAACACAATCACAGTGTGTTGAATTGGTGGCTGTTTCTCCCTCTGAAGCTTGCACTAACATCAAGTGTTCCTTATTACTGAATATTTGAACAAAAAATAGAATGACAGATTTTCACTTTGTTGTTCTTGCCATTCAAATATAGGTTCTTTTTTTAACAAAGGAGCATGCCGTACTGTTAATGCCATTAACATGGAGGCTCTGCTCCTCCGAAATTGGCTCCACTTTTTTGATTCAACTCAACTCAGTCTATAGGGGTTCTTTTGGTGGTGTTTTTTCTTTCCTTTTGATAAAAAAAAAAAAAAAGAAACTCAACTCAGTCTCTGATTGGTATAAGATTCTTGATCATGTAGAATCAATTATGGGGAGCAAAGACAAGTTCAGTTGAAAATTATCGTTATTGTGTTTGGTGGTAAAATTATGGTAGATAAAATTGATTTTACTGTTCATAGAATTATTTCGCACCAACATGGTTAAAAAAAAAATCAATTTTTTTAAACTCAATTTTTTAAAAATTAATTCTTTTAAACATCAATACTAAAAAATCTAAAACAAACAAATAAATGGATTCCAGTACCGGTTCACCCAAAAAATAATACAAATTATTTAAATCTAAAAATAATTCAAATTATAATTTATAATAATAATTAAATTATTTATTAACTCAAGGAAAGAGGATAATCTTCTCTCACATGAAGTCATACAAGAATTTCTGATTACGCAAAACAATCCAAGATGCGTGCATCATGAGTCATCGTCGTCATTCGTCACAACCTGTTTCCATTTCCCTCGGTTTTTCCGATTCCTAACCCAGAACGGCAAACTGTAGAAACATCTACCAACTCCACCTTACCACCGCTCTGATCATGCCACGTCAACGAAGTATCACAACAATACAGCGTGGCACCATCAGGAACGTCCACGGTGCCAGTAATAAGGGATTTTGGAGGGAAATTAAATTCTACGTATCTACGTAATACGTATTCATTCATTGTCCGGGGAAGAAAGAAAGGAAAAAAAAAAAAGAAACGTATAAATAAAGAGAAAATAACAATAAAAAACAGAAGAAAGAGCACCATGGTTTTGTTAATTCGCATTTCATAAAGCGGCACTGCAAATCCCAACCCCAATTTCTCTCTCTTACGCTCTCCCTCTCTCTCCTCTTTCTCTCACACTCGTGTCGTCCTCCGATCAATTTCGGTTTCGCCGGCGAATTGCGTCACTGATCGGCGTCACCGAGCGAGGGTTTTTATTTTTTGGTGAGGTAAGATTCTCGACCAAAACAAAAATCTTACTATATTTTTTTTACCGTTTTGGCCGGTTTTCTTCTGGCGAGGAGAAGACTTTGTGGCATTCCGATTGGTTTTTGCTTCAGATCTGGGAGTATATGCTGGAGGATTTTTGCTGACTTTGATTTAGGGTTTTCTGTGCTGGATTAGGTTTGAGATTTTGTGCTGAATTATTGGGGATGATTTTTTTGGGGATTTAGGTTTTTCTTCTCCTTTTGGCTGGATGGAACCGGGCACGAGAGTAGCTGGCCCTTCCGGGGTTGTGGTGAAGAATAGGAGCTCTTCGGGGTGTTTGATTGTTAAGAAGAAAGGGGGTGGTGGGGTTGGTGGTTCTTCGAGCTCCCGGAAGCAGTATGAATCGAAGAAAGTGAGGAAGAAGCCCAAGGCCGAATCATCAAGTGATTCGGAATCAAGCGATGAGTTACCGATGCCTCCTGCTAGGAGGCTTGGCCCTGAGACCATTCGAGTCTGTAATGGTCTGTCTGCTCTTGAGCGGGGTGTGGTCGGTAGCGGTGAAATCAGTAGGAAGAGGGAGAGAATGGAGCAAGTTAGGCGTAATGGGAATGACATGGTCGAGGAGAATGGCCTGGAGAGGAGGGAAAATAAACGTAGTAAGTTGGATGTGTTTGAATTCGATGAATATGATGGTATGGATGTGGAAATAATGAGAAGGAGGCATTTTGATAATAATGGCGGTGGTTTAGGAGTAGGAAGGTTTATGGGAACAATGCATGCTGCAAGAGGTAGCATTGATAGGGAATTTGGAACTGGTTCTAGCAGACACATTGTGGATAAGAGAAAAAATTCCTACTATGACAGGGCAAGTGGCTTGCATCTTGGAGATAGTGTTGACCGTAGTAGGTTCAAGAGGAAAAACGATGGAGCTCAGCATCCTCTACCCTTGCTGAAGGAAAAGTTTAATTCTGATGAGTCCATTAGAGTTCAGGGGAAAAATGGTGTTTTGAAGGTGATGGTTAATAAGAAGAAAGTGGGTGGGCCACTAGAACACTATGATCATCGTAAACCTGTAGAAAGCAGACAAAGTTTGAGGGCTGAGGGCACTGCCAAGAGGAATGTTCTGGTCCATCCTTCATCCTCCTTGGAAACAGAACCTGCTGAGAAACAGGGTTTACTTGTTAGGCCAGAGAAGAAACAGATAGCAACGAGAAAATCCTTGTCAAGTAAGGACAGTAAGGGTGATGAGCAGGATTCAGATAACAGTGACACATCGTTGAATCCGGGAGTAAAAAATATTAAAGCTCGCAAGTCTTCAAAAAAGATAACCTCTGAAAATGAGCAGACGCCTGT
Organism: Glycyrrhiza uralensis; assembly: GCA_030159175.1. NCBI lineage: Eukaryota > Viridiplantae > Streptophyta > Magnoliopsida > Fabales > Fabaceae > Glycyrrhiza > Glycyrrhiza uralensis. Next base: position 55,285,439 of record BRZY01000002.1, on the reverse strand, counting down.
GCATGACAAACTCCCAACTACAAAAACAAAAGAAGGAAAAATCAAGCGTGGTAGTGGAACAGAAAAACAGAAACTACGAGAACAAATACGGGAGATGCTTCTGAATGCAGGTTGGACCATAGACTATCGCCCACGAAGGAATAGAGACTATTTAGATGCAGTTTACATTAATCCTGGGGGTACAGCCTATTGGTCTATCATCAAAGCCTATGATGCACTTCAAAAGCAATTGAATGATGATGATCATGAGGCCAAGCCCAAAGGGGAGAGTTCTTTTGCTCCTATCTCTAATGATGTGCTCAGTCAATTGACAAGGAAAACTCGGAAGAAGATGGAGAAAGACTTGAAGAAAAAGCAAAGAGATGATAGTGATAGTGGAAAAGAACCACGGCGTAAAAGAATTACTGGCAGAAAGCATGATATGTATGGCATCGATAGTGATAGCTATGAAGAGAAGTTAAGCTCCTTTATAAAGCAAGGAAGTAAGTCAATGAAAACTAAACTGACTGAAAATGCTGTTACTGGTGGTAGCTCTAAAAGCCAGAACGCTACTCATCACTCCAATGATGGAACTGAAAAGGCATTCTCTGAAAACGATCCTCATCTCCTACACGGAAGGAAAAGTAGAAAACATGGAAGGTGCACTTTGTTAGTTCGTAGTTCTAACAAGGGGTTGAATTCAGACTCTGATGACTTTGTTCCATATATGGGCAAACGAACAGTGCTTTCCTGGTTGGTTGACTCGGGGATAGTACAAGTAAGTCAAAAGGTTCAGTACCGTAGGAGGAAGCGAGTAATGCTGGAGGGATGGATCACAAAAGAAGGCATTCATTGTGGCTGCTGTAGTAAGATCCTCACGGTTTCAAAGTTTGAGCTTCATGCAGGAAGCAAATTGCGGCAGCCATATCAAAACATATATTTGGATTCTGGAGTTTCTCTTCTACAGTGCCAGATAGATGCATGGGACAGACAAGAGAATTCTGGGAAAATCAGTTTCCATTCAGTAGATATTGATGGTAATGATCCAAATGATGATACTTGTGGTATTTGCGGAGATGGAGGGGATTTAATCTGTTGCGATGGTTGTCCATCAACATTTCATCAGAGTTGCTTGGATATACAGGTATGCACGCATTGTATTTTGCTTTTGGGCCATATAATACATGTTATGGTTCTTCAAATTTTGATTGTGTAAGTTATTGATCTCTTATGGTGGTTTTGTTTTAGCTCTTTTTCTTTTTTCTTTTTTTAACTACGGGGAGTTGGGGCTGGGCCTTACTAGGATATGTCTTGAAATGATGGTTTTAGTGGACGAGAGACAGTCACATCTCATTATTGGGAGCTTTGTTTCTTAGAATGTCAAATCTCGTTATCACTGACAATGATGTTATTGATACCTTATTTTGGTAACATAATTGGTGAGGATATTTTCATTCTGAGGAATTCATTTATTTTGTTGCAGATGCTTCCCCCTGGGGAATGGCATTGTCCAAATTGCACCTGTAAATTTTGTGGACTAGCCAGTGGAACTAATGACGAAGATGATGATGCAATTGTAAATGCCCTACATACTTGTGACTTATGCGAGAAAAAATGTATCTAACTTCTCCTTGTTTAGATTTTAAGTTCTTTGTATATGCTCTGTGCCCTTACCCCTTCCCGATTTTTGGTTTGATTTCGTTTAATACACAACTTTCTATTTTTGTAGATCATGACAGTTGTACTAAGGATACGGGTGCCCTTCCTACCAACTCTGATATGTCAGAGCCTTCCTTTTGTGGAAAAGGCTGCAAAGAGGTACCCTTTACTTGTTCTTGTGCACTAGTTTATAGACTTTACTTTAGAGTTGCAGAACTCTTCTGCCGTTCCAAACAATCACAAACCAAGCTTTCCATGCTTTTTCTATCCTCTCGCATTCCTTCCTTTTTGTTTTCCAGCATTCCAAACAATGCCTTAAGGCTTGATTGAATTTTATTCTTTCTGCTTTTGCAGCTTTTTGAGCACTTGAAGAAGTACATTGGTACCAAGCATGAACTTGATGCAGGCTTTACATGGTCTCTTATTCGTAGAACAGATGAGGATTCAGAGGCAGCTAGTAGGGGAATTACCCAGAGGGTGGAATGTAACTCCAAGCTGGCTGTTGCACTGACTGTGATGGATGAATGCTTTTTACCCGTTGTTGATAGGAGGAGTGGGATCAATTTAATCCATAATGTTTTATATAATAGTGGGTAAGAACTAGTAAGCACAGTATGGCTGAACCATATACTGTTTGGTACATGAGCTGCCTCATTTTATAATAATAATAATAGTTGAATGCTTATGTCTGATTTTCTGTTATTTTTTTTTGGCATTTGTAAAACTGCAAATTGGCAGTTGCTTTTCTGTTTATTGTTTTTTATTTTATTCTTACCGTAGTGGCACTGTTTGCTAATTCAAGTAAGGTAGAAAGGGTATTGATAAATTTATAAAAATGCTATTGAAAGAGTTCGAGCAAGCTCAGAGAATGTGAGTTGAGAGAGAGAGAACTCAGAAAGTGTTGATTTGAGAGAGTGAGAAAATGATTTTTCACTCTTATGCTTCTGATAAAAGTACAAGCTATATACAGAGCTGTGAAGAGCTAACTACGCCCTAGCTGACTAGGATAACCAAACTAACAGAAAGCATAACTGAATGTGATGACCCAGCACTTCAGTTGTATACAATTACAACAATAAATAAGCTAAGCTAAGCTAGTGAGCCTATACTCTAATAGCTATTACCTAGTTCAATTATTGTTGATAAAAAATTGAAAGCTCTTACAGAATGATCTGCCATGAACTTCAGCATTGTGCTTGCTTGTCCATTTCCATCAATTTCAAAATTCAATATATTAACTCTTTCCTCCTAACAAACACTAGGTAATGCCTTATATTCTTTCTGCAATATAATGTTGCTTTTTTATCAGAGAAAACATATTTTTGAAAAAAAGGTGGAAAATTACTACCAGCGGGGGAGGATAAGATATTGTCCATAACAGAAAAAAAATGCAACGAACAAGGTAATACAGAAAGTTCAAGGATGCAGCAAGGCTATCGAATCTCTGCAAACCAGAAAGGTGAAACCCCTGTGGAACATAAACACAATCCTATCCTAGATAAAATATAGGTTGATTTAGTCCCATGTAGGTGGCTCACTTGGTTGAGCCAAGGGACATGAGGTAGTGTAAGCTGGAGTACAGGGGTTCGAACCCCTCCCCCCTCCCTTCTAACAACTAACCCACTAATTACTAACCAGTTGGCCTAATTTAAATGGCTATATTATGTTTCCCTGTTTGTCTTGTTGTATTAAATACATGTCTAGGTGTTGATTTCATTATTTTGACGGTATGGATGCTTTCATGATATCATTTGCTGTAAGATGCATACCTTTTGACCTTCATGATTTTTTTTTTGTTGCTTTTCTCATTTTTGTAGGTCAAATTTCAGTCGGTTGAATTATACTGGCTTTTATACTGCTATTTTGGAGCGAGGGGATGAAATAATTTCTGCAGCATCTATCAGGTACTATGTGTCAGGCTTTATCATTTTAATTTTTGGCAAAACTTTATGGAGATCTCACTTAACTGACATGGTGAATCCTTTTCCCTTTATATATGGAGATTAGAAAGAAAAATGTATGAACTATTTGTGTTTTGCTTATTTATTACTCTGCAAAATGAAAATAAACTTATGTGTAGGCTATTTATTTTTCTGTCTTAGGTTCCATGGGACTAAGTTAGCAGAGATGCCATTCATTGGAACTCGCCATATATATAGGCATCAGGGAATGTGCCGCCGGCTTTTTTCTGCCATTGAACTGGTAAACCTTCACATCATCCTTTTCCCCCCTTTTATCTGATATCTTTATGCAATTTTGTTAGGCATATGTCCTTTTAAATACATTTTTTATGATACTGACATGTTCTTATCTTCATTTCTACTTCCATATCGGAAGGCTCTTTGCTCTTTGAAGGTTGAGAAACTGGTTATTCCTGCAATTTCTGAACTCATTCACACATGGACAACAGTTTTTGGCTTCACACATCTTGAGGAATCACTCAGGCAAGAAATGAGGTCATTGAATATGTTGGTCTTCCCTGGTATTGATATGTTACAGAAGCTTCTAGTGGAGCAAGGAAAACTTGAGAGTAATACAACTACTGGTGAGGGTGTTGATTTTATTTTTTCTTTATTGAATTTCAGCAGATTATTTTTTACCATACATTTGTTTCACTTTTTTCTATTCCAACAGGTGCTGAGAAAACTGAAAATGGAGATGTGGTTTTTGCTAAGCCCACTATGGTCAACAGGTTAGATATGGATTCCTCAGCTCTGCAAGATCCTCACGAAAGTGAGGATGCTAATTCAAATCCTGTTAATGAGATAAACAATGAATGTAGTGATGCTTCTCAAGAGTTAAACAATCAAGTTTTGAATGGCAGAACTGTATGCTCCAAATCTCATTCTGAGGAAAGATTATCTGATTCTGTTTCAGAAAATTGTGCTTCTCCTTCTAATACTAGTCATGGGGTACTCGAAAAGAAAAATAAAATAGCAATGACTTCTGTCAATGATAAATTGCATCCTTCACCCAAATGTCAACTCATTTCACCAAATGACATTTCTACAACTGGTCTTCCATCAGATTACTCAGATTGCCGTGAAATTCCAGCTTTGGGTCAGGAAACTGCTTGTTCTGACCCTGATACTGCAAAAAACCTGGTTGAGCCTGTTTCTGACAGGAAATGTCATGCTCTCACTGATATGGATTGTGATTCATCAGACCTTGACAGAAATCCAGTATTGGACTCTCAAGTGGCGGATAATACTTTGTCCTTTAAAGAGGTTGATATGAATGATGCCCATGATGAGGTTCTTGAAGCTGGTCCTTTAGTGAATTTATCTCAAGAGAATATTGCCAGGGAGAATAATGAAAATGTAGATATCTCTGGTTCTGTTCTTAATCGTGTTAGTGAGAATTCCTTGCAGGTAAGATCTGATCGTAATGGTGAAAATGAACATGAGAGGGAAAATAATTTACATTTGGGCACAGAAGTTGCTTCAAATGAAATGCGTTTTGATGAAACTGATCTAAATGCTTCTGGTGATAGTTCTGAGACAGATCCAGCATAAGAGAATGGTTTAGTCTAATACCTCTAATGCCTTCAGTTCTACAGCTCATGTGACTCTTCACACAATTTTTCTTTCAAAGATTCAGTGCCTTGTATTCAATCAATTTTCAAGGCTTTGGAACTTATATGTCATGCTTTAATCTGGATAGTATGAAAAGGTTATACCAATTTCAAGGGAAATAGTAATCGGTCCCTTGTGTTGTTGTTTAAGTATGAATTTCTTAAGGTTCTAAGTTAACTTCATTTCCCGTGAATGTTTCTTCTGCCAAAATGCTTCAAGGATGCTTTTGGCTCAAGTTGTGTCCTTATGTGGTCGAATGGGTGAAGTTGCTTGCCTGTAATGTGCACCCATCCTTCATAGTTCGTGCTCAAGCAGATCCTTTGAGTGTATTATATATGTGTTTCTCATTGTTTGTATCTGAAAATCTGGTGGAGTGGATTTGGCTTCCTTTTCAAGCCTTGTGTGCCATTCACTGTTAGTTCACCGTAATTCATCACATGGCATCAGCAGTGATAGATACTTGGAACAATTTGTGTTGATTGGCAGAGTATTCTTATGGACTCGTCTACATTTTGATGGGCCATTGATGGTAACAGGAAATTCAATTCCAATTCTAGCACCATCAACTCAGCATTGTGACCCATGTCTGCCCAAGCTCAATTCAGAAATTTGGTCATGATGTTCCATTTTTGGGGGCGCTAATGCTTTCACCAAAACTCAAAGGTTTGTCCTCTGCTAAAATTGAAGGCGTTTGAATAGGATTTTCTTATAGATCAGAAACCTAATTTGTGGGTGCACTGTGCAGGCCAGTAAATAACGATTATGCTTGTAGGATGTAAAGGATTTGTTGTCTGTGTTGGTGAGGTTTTAATTTTGTTTTCTTTTTCTTTTTGTAATTAAGGTTAAGGTAATGTTTGATGTCAAAATGGCAATTGATGCCGTCTCGAATAATATTCCTGTACTTTTGTCGTCGCTTAAAAATTATTATAGCTCCATTTCTATTTTGAGAGGTTTTGGGTATATTCGTCTAGCAGGTTAGAGTTCTTTCTTTCTTTTTTTTTTTTTTTTTGATACAAGAGTTCTTTCTTTCTTTGATATGGACAAGAGTGGCATAATAGATGTTTTAGAACCTGCTCCAACTGTCAATTTGATGAATGCAACCTAACTAATATGATTGTGTTAGAATTAGTTTATTTTGTATTTTAGATAGTAGGTTATGATAATCATATCCTTGCCGGGAGATTTTTTTTAACCTTTTTTAAATGAAAATAAAAATCTAACATAGGTGTTTTCTCTTTGCTCAACACGATTTAGCCTAAACTTTTCAAAAAAGAGAATAATATATTAACAAATATTACGAATATTAGTACTCAATTAATGTAGAGTCATTTTATTTGACATCAGGGGAGAAGAGTAAAAGTAAAATTTCTTTGTTTGATTCGATTGAATTGGAGGATAAATAATTTATTTCTTCTCATATTTGGTGTGTAAGCCTGTACCGGGGGGGGGGGGGAGTAATTTACTGTTATATTTTTATCAAAAGGTGGAAGAAATAAAATAAAGGAAATAGAAAATTTTAACCAATATGACATGATTTGGACGATTATAAAAAAAAACTGCAGGTGAAAAAGCTTGAAGCAAAATATATTTTAGTACAATTCACAATTTGTAAGAAAAAATCGTGCAAAATTTATCAATTTTTTTATTAAATATTTGACTTAAAAACTGTCAAAATTATTTTATATTTAAACTCTTTTTTTTTGGTTTTGGGAGTTTGAGAGGAGTAAAGAAAAGGAGGAAGAGAAAAGGGTTATATACTTTAATATACATCTTTCAAATATTTGAATATAAAATGAAAACCTAAAAGTTTTAGTAAAAAAAAATGATGACAAAACTATATTTGTTCAATTTTAAAAACAAATTGATTTGAAAACTTTTAATCAAAATTACATATAATCTAAGTTAAAAGGATAAAAAACAATTAAATCTTGAAAAAAAACTGAATAATTCAAATTAACTTTATGCCACAAGTTCAGACTGGTTGCTCAATCCTAAGTAGCTGATTATTTTAAGAAATGAACTGAATACTTAATATTACACAATCACATACTAATAGTTAACATTACTTAAAATCTAATATAATCTTTGCAATTAACTATGGTTTTACAACGATAATTATCTTTTCTATTCTTAGGGCATAATCTCTGTAGTTGGAAATGTGTGTTTTTTTTTTGGTCGAATTGCAAATGTGTGTTTAGAATTTAGATATAAAATAATGTTCTTGACCAAAAAAAAAGATATAAAATTATGTTTTATTTTTGTCAACAAAAAATTGTATAGTTACTTTGAGTTTTATGGTAGAGGTTGGGCTAGGCCCATGGAAAGTTGAAGAAAAAAAACAACTAGGAAAACAAAACAAAAAAAAACGCCAAACACCCAGAGGACAGGAACGGAGACCCGACCCCCTAATCCCTAACACCTCTTTGAAACTGAGTGTTGGCCGCATCAGCCACCAGCGTCGGTGAGGTCTCCGCCGGCGGCGCCTCCCACATAGCCAGTCTAGCAGTACCATTCCGCCCAGTCTAGCAGTATAGTTACTTTGAGTTTAAAAATGTAATTTTTCAACTGAAAACAAAACCCCGGTAGAATTAGAGTTAGAGAAGTATATTTTGATTAATTTTTTTTAATCATAATGTAACTATTTAAATAATTAAATTCATTAAATAATGACAGGACATTGTTTTAATTTTTAATCCTGAATATTAATCTTTATTTGTCTCTCTCCCACAGCTATAGTTCGATTTCACTCACACAATCTAAATGGAGCTTACTGCAACTCAATGGCATCCAAAATGCCTTCCATGTGTGTGGCTGAAATCTAGGGTTTGGGGTTTTCAGAGAACACCGAACCTAAGGTGCCCACCTTTCCAAGCTTCAATCTTTTCAGTCAATCCTCGCAATCTCACCCGAATGGATCCTCCCAGAACCATCTCCACCGCTGCTTTGGTGGGAAACAACACTTCAGCCACAACACCTTTACCAGTTGACTCAGGTCAAAACAAACCCCAACCTCTCTTCTTTTTCCTTTTCTCCTTCTTAATTAAGGCGATGATTTCAATTTTCAAATTTTCACTCTTTTAATACTTCCTTGATCATTTTTCAGGTGTTAGAATTGGAGAAGTGAAAAGGGTCACCAAGGAGACCAATGTATCAGTCAAAATAAACTTGGATGGATCTGGGGTTGCTGATGCCAGCACTGGAATTCCTTTCCTTGATCATATGCTTGATGTCAGTAATCTCAACTCCTCTCGTTGCTGATTCTTCATATTTCTATTTCCTATTTTGTTTCTCTTACTTTCTATATCCTATTTTTGCTATCTGCCTTTGAAAGTAACAAGAGATTTCAATGACTGCACATATAATAATAGTAGATAAAGGGCTAGGTGGACATGGGGATGAATGATGGACTTGTCTATAGAAGAATCCATCTCCTTGGAAAAATCTAAATTGTTAGAATCAGATTTTAATGTAATGATAAGGGTTTTTATTTTTCTTTTTGTCCACTTTCTAACTTAAAAACCAGACATTAAGGCTGTTATGGATTTAAAAATTAAAATTGTTGAATGGATACAACAGTTAAAGGAACAAACTTGGTTGTGATTTTTTCAGCAACTTGCTTCACACGGGCTGTTCGATGTGCACGTAAAGGCCACAGGTGACATACACATTGATGACCATCACACAAATGAAGATATCGCTCTTGCTATTGGAACGGTACTGCCAACAGCTAAGTGAGCTGTTTTTTTTTTTCTTTTCTTCTTGTTTTTATGTATTACTGTTGTTCCTTGAAACTATAGAACATGCTTAGTTATTCTACGTCGAGGATATTACTTAAAGATTGGTGTGCAAGTTATGTCTTTGTATTTCATTTTATCCTTTCTATGCACAATGGCATCCAACTAGTTGGTGACAACTCTAACAATTTTAATGTGGATTATAATCTTATAATTTATAACTTATAACAGCTGGGATTTTCAATTGCGCTAGACCTTTTCTTTAGTAAATTTGTATTTATCTATCATATTAAAACTAAGATTTTGTATTACTTCTTCTCCAGGCATTGCTGCAGGCTCTTGGTGATAGGAAGGGTATTAACCGGTTTGGTAACTTTTCTGCTCCACTTGATGAAGCGTTGATACACGTTTCTCTGGTAATTTGCATACCGTTTGTAATAATGATTGTTAATTATTTGTTAAAGGTTTTAAGTTAATGTGTGTTGGGGGAATGAGTGCGAGTTGTCCTTGATTACTAATATGGTAAATGGATAAAGAAACTTTGAAACAATGTAACGACTTTTATATGTGCAACTTTAACAATCATACATTATCGTGTTTGATTAATCTGCATCCATACATTCCAATGACTCTTAAAGTTAAGTTATTAAAGGGGCTCCAGTGAGCTTTTGTTGAGGCCTTTTCATTAACTCTAGAGCAGTACTTGTAACACAAAGTTTCTGAATTCAAATAAGGAAGTTTTGGTGTCCATTCTGGTCACATTTATAAGCTTGCTTTTCCACTATAACTTTCTTTTGTATGCTTTACTATAGCTTTACCCCTTGCCTTGGCCAGGATTTGTCTGGTCGACCACATCTAAGTTATGATTTGGACATACCCACTCAGAGGGTTGGGACATATGACACTCAGGTAGTACATGTCTTTTTAATTACTTCATCGTTGAGTGTAGAATTTTGTCAATATAGCTTTTGGCTATTGAGCTTCACATTTATCCAGCTCAGATATTTTTTTTTGATGTGTGTCACTTATCATGCCACTTGTTCCTTTCACCTTTCTCCTTCATTCTTTTTTATTTACTGATGAATCCTATGGATATCCTTGTTTGTAGTTGGTGGAGCATTTTTTCCAGTCATTAGTGAACACATCTGGTATGACACTTCACATTCGACAGGTACTACTACTAATACATAGAATCTAGGTCATAGCCAGTCTTAGTCATTGCATTTGTAAGCATATATGTGCATTTCATTATGAAATAAACATACTGAATGTTATGGATGTTTTACCAGGGCTATAGCTTTCTATATTCTTCATGCATTGATCACATATTCCAACTTCAATTTTCAGGGCTTATACTTTTTTCTGGTTAATATTTTTTATTCCAAGTTTGAAAACCATTTAACAGAATTTATATGCACTCATCTATCTGTGCACAGCTTGCTGGAAAAAATTCCCATCATATCATTGAGGCAACCTTTAAAGCTTTTGCTAGGGCTCTTCGACAAGCTACAGAGTATGATCCACGTCGTCTTGGAACAGTACCAAGGTCTAGTAACTCTCAAACTGATTTTTATTATATACAAAGATGGTTTTGAATGTGTAATTAGATTTTATACACTAATAATTTGCTTAATATGCTTTTGCACAAGTGAGACTAATACTATCCCCTCTTTTGGTGTGTGCAGTTCAAAAGGGGTTCTGTCACGTAGTTAATATCTTCAGCGGGTATCCATAATTGGATTGAGCTACTAGTATAAACGGACCTCCATAGTTCTTCAAGCATATGCAACCATAATGGTCCTTGCCCGGGGGCTTCACAATGACGTTGCTGTAGGCCAGTATTTGTTGTGACATAAGTTACTTAGCCTCTGTAAACATTGTTGTAGTACGTACATTTATTCTACAAGTTCAAATCATTTTTCTAGTGCCTTTCTTTGTACATCTTTTAATAAATTCGAGCGTAATACACTTTTTTGTTGTTGGGATCGGTCAGACTATCCATAGTTTTTAAAAAAAAAAAGGATTCAACCAGTTTTGACCCAAAAATAAATAAATTAATCAGGTGTTCTATCTATTTATTATTAGTATGAAAAACCAATTAACCAGAAAATTGGAGAACCGATTCAAATCACTTGAGAATCCGTTCGATTAAAAATAAATCAAATAAAGGGTAAATGTTAAATTTCGAAAAACAAATCCATGAATCATTATTATTATTTGTTTATCTTGTAGAACATATAATATGGTTATTGTTTTAATTTACCAATATATGGAACTTTTTTTTATGATTTCATGTAAAGTTATAATATTAAATTAAAACATATATCTGGTTATCATTATCTAACCACGATCTGACCAATGTAACTTGAATTATAGGTGTTTGTTAAAGCATCTGGCCTGGAAGGCACATGATTTAGGGTCAGAACTCACAAATGATAGATGAGACTCTCAACCTCTTTTCTTGGATTAGAACATGAGATAAAGAAATAAGAGTTCATAAAACATGACACTCAATTTCCCTAGTCCTCTCTGTCTTCTTGGGTTTTTCTAAAATTCACATGAAAGAAAAATCAATTTCTTTTCTACAAAAGTTAATTTTAATGATGAATAAATTTACTTACTCGCATACCATCTGGTATTTAGGAATTTGAAATGTAAGTGTTTCTACAACTCATTTTGGAAGATGTTCTACAAAAATTCTTCAGCAGTATTTAGGTAATCTAATATTTCAGACTTAACTTCCTCCGGCAGTGGGGCTGATGGCCCTGCCCTTGAGTAAAAGCTTGCCAAAGATCTGATTGCTTTCTCCAAAACAACATATGATTCCTGCAAGTAATCAATTCAAAGAGCAAGATTATATATTTGTAAAAAGCTGATCTGCAACAAAATGCCCACATATATATACTAGTCATAGCACTGAATTTTCACTGCTTTTGCTTCTGGAAGAACTTATTTACACTTCATTTGAGTTTATCCTATGAAAAGTGAAAACTTGAACAAGTGTTTGGAAGAGCTTATAAAAATAGCTTGTGTCACAATACTGCTTTTTAAGAGTTCAGTTAAAAGTACGTACATCTTGAACAACAGTTTGCTTTCCCCTCCAACTACCGAGATACTCCCGAATCGACTCCTTTGCTGCATCTGCAGTCCTTCTAAACTTGGCAATATTATCAGGGGCTTCATTTAAAGATTCGCGCAGTGTTTTCACTACCTCTTTTGCTGACTTCAAGTAAGCCTTTGGCAACAACTTTCCAGACTTTGTTTTCTCATTGGGATCAAATAATGATGTGATGGCCCCAACAATCCCTTTATCATTTTCCTCTTTGTCAGCTGATTTCTCTTCAGCCCGTGCCATGCATGGTGATAAGCCATAACAGCATGTTATGGCAACCAATGAAGTGCCAACACTGACTGAAAGATGCCTGCGAGTTGAAGCTTCCGGAGGAGGCAGTGCAATATTAGACCTGGATTTCAGTTTATCTGTTATATTGCAGAAGCTGTCAATAAATGAAGGACCTACTCTTACTTTATCATGTTATGACCACTTTCTATTGTTTTATTTTAATTCTCATATCTGATTTTTTTCTTTCTTTCTTAACCAGACTAAGTCATTATCTCACAGTCACAATACTCCATCAGAAAATAGCAATTCAAATTAATCATGTTATCCTTAAGCGTAACAATTGGTGATACAAAAACCTTAAGGAAGAAGAATAATTCAAGATGAATTAGTTGACATAAAAACAGCAAATATACTAAACAACAGCTAAGTTGCACAATAATTTCTCACAAGGGAAAAGAGAATCGAGAAAAGGAAGCAAAAAGTGTTCCAAATATTTAGGACATACCTTCTATGTCAAAGCTTTTGATCCCTGCAGCTGTTTTTATAGAACTTGCAATGGAACACATATATGCTGCAAGGGTAACTGCCATTCTCCTTTATAAATTTCCACAATGATGACTACATTCACTGAGTACACAAAGCAGCAAAAGTCTCTGTCTGTTATTGCCTATATTGAAGGAGACACAAAAAACTTCCAGTAATCATTTGGCTCCATTTATCAAAAAGAAAATGCAACTCATCACACAGGTTAGAATGTGATGCTAAGATAATACGAAGGAAGGGAATTGCCCTCTTCCTGTGCATAAGAAGAGCTCTACAGAGCATGTCATAAACAAAATCTCAGCAGAAGCGGCATGCAAACTGTTACTATGCAAGAGCCCCCAACATGTTCGATTTGAGGGCTCACTTCCCAGGACTAAGAAAGGAAAAGGGTTCTGAACATACATGAGGAATAGAAACTCTAGCAAGAAGATGATTCGATGACAAAAACATTGTAGCGTTGAGGAGGGTCTATGCAAGATTAGAATTAAGATGGGTTGGTTAACTTTAGTTTCACCGAATCATATAATCTGTTCTAAAAGGAGTAACACTTGAATCATAAGTTAATTTTGAGACATTAATCTGCTATATATCAGACAGATAGTTTAAGAAGCATGATAGCACTGTACAGTTCTAAGAGCAGCCCTTACTGTGTTACAGACTTACAGGTAAAAAGAGGAACAGAAAATATGAGTCCATCTGACAAATGAGAATACTAGCAATTTATATTTATATAATGCAAGTTATCACATCGTTAAAAATTAAAATCAAGAGGGAAGAATAAACCAGTTGAATATCATAATTAACAGGAAAAAATTGAAAAGAAAATAAGAGTCCTTGTCATTATCGAATTAGCAGTAGGAGGGTCATTCGAGAATAACTAATTTGAGAATATACCCAAAATCAATATAATAAAAATTTCCATTCACCACGCTGGAATATGCAAGTTTGAGAGATAACTGAACCTGAATTCCCCCTGATCAAGAGGAAAAAAAATCTCACGAAAGTTCTGCAATCCAAGATCTTATAAGGGCCCATTTGTTTAAAATTAAAAAAAAATGGTGATTTTAACAAAAGTTCTGCATTCCAAGGTCTTAAATTGAGAAGCAGGCAACATCGTACTATACTACTTACTTCCAGTGGCAAGTACAGCAATAAACGGTTGAAAAATTCAGCATCATCATAATTCATAAGTCACAATTAAAATTACAAACTTCAGGGAAGAATTATGGGAGTAAAAATTTAAAGGAATAACTGAAAATTGCAAACAGAAAATAAATGCAACAACTTAGAATTTGGATGGAAGAACCTCCTTACCTGTGCAACTCGCAGGCTCCCAAGAATCTCTTATCTCTACGTCAAGACACTTTCGGCACATAGGGGCTTATCCAAAGGAACAAGGCTAAAATGGCCATTACATAACATGTGTATATTTAATTTAATTTAATTAAAAAATACCCTTTACTATTCATATTCACATAAATGACCCAAATCTTTTATTAATCTCACTTTATGCCCTGCGTCTTTGTGCATGCTGTTTAAATTTTTAGGGTTTTTAAGAGCACCGCCTTTACTGCTTCTCTCACTCTGAGCTCTCTCGCTTTACACTTCAGAGTCGAGAGAGCGAGAGAGAGAGAGTCGATCATGGTGAGTCAACTCAACTCAACTCGCTTCGATTCGCGCTTTGTTTTCCTTAAAGTTTTTTGTTGGCATTTTTTTCCTGTAAAGTTTTGATCTTTTAGTTATGGGTTTTGATGTTTTTATTTTATATTATTTGTTATTGCAGTCTCTGGTAGCGAACGAGGATTTTCAACACATTCTTCGTGTTTTGAACACCAATGTCGATGGCAAGCAGAAGATCATGTTCGCCCTTACCTCCATCAAAGGTATTGGTCGCCGTTTCGCCAACATCGTTTGTAAGAAAGCCGACGTTGACATGAACAAAAGGTTTGTGTTTTTTGTGCTTTTTCTGTTCCATTTTTTGGCAATCTCATCTGGGTTTTTGAATTTGGTTCAATTTGAAAAAATAAAAATTGATGGGTATCATGCTTTATTTGTTATACTTTTACATGTTTGAGTTGTTGGTTCCTAATTATTATTAATGGAAATTTGTGTGACTTCTTGAAATTTTTTTTATTGATCTTCCTGTAAAGGTGGCGAAACTGGCTTTGTAATGGGTTTGAGTAACATTCATGTTTGACTGTACTTGCTTCAAGAACTATATATAATTTTGCATTAAATTCGATAATGGCAAAACTGATTCACAGAAGTACGAAGTGCTTTTTTGAATTTTAAAATCTGTTGCTTATTAGCATTATTTTGCAAGTGCTGGATCAATTTATATTTTCTGCGATTTGAACCGTAGTTTTTCTGTGTTTAGCATTTGGAAGCTTTTGCTTTCATTTTCATTTTCATCTACTAAGTTTGGTTTCAAATGGTCTGCTGCAGAGCTGGTGAACTAACAGCTGCTGAACTTGATCAGCTGATGGTGATTGTGGCAAATCCGCGCCAATTCAAGATTCCTGACTGGTTTCTCAACAGGAAAAAGGATTACAAAGATGGCAAGTACTCCCAGGTTGTATCCAATGCATTGGACATGAAACTCAGGGATGATCTGGAGCGTTTGAAGAAGATAAGGTTAGTCATTGACTATTATGTTATTAAACTCTTTGGCTTTATTGTGCTTTCCCTGATTACTCCCCTTTAGATGGTACCTGTACAAAATAACAGAAGTTCCAAAATGTGTATTCTGTGGTGTCCATAATTTGTTGTGCAAAGGGTTATTAATCTGAGTATAGTTTTATAAGATTTCGAATATGTAAAATTGTACTTTTAGACTTGATCCCTTTCCTCTTCCGGGAGTCCAAAAACAGGAGGAACAAGATGGTTTCATCCATTTGTCTCTTAATATTCCTTTCTAAAGAACCCATTTGTTTTGTAATGTTTAGTTATATATGAGTTATGACGTGGATTGTAGATCAACTTAACATGCATCTCCTAAATCCTTTTGCAATATTTCAGCTGGGACTGATGAAGTTTTCTGTCAGAAAATATAACTATGATTTGTTGATGTGCAGAAACCACCGTGGTCTGAGGCACTACTGGGGTCTTCGAGTTCGTGGACAGCACACAAAGACCACTGGACGTAGGGGCAAGACTGTTGGTGTCTCTAAGAAGCGTTGAGTTTTCATTCTTCAGGCCGAAAATTTTCCTTCTCAGTTCTTCTTTTTGTGTTTTTCTTGGTTTAGAGATTCACAATGTTGAGATGATTTTTTGACCCCTTTTTTTTTACTTTGTCACCATTGTTTGAGAAAATTTATAGTAGTACTTTACTATGCTACAATTGTACTCTCCGGCCTCATCAATATTTATTTGCACAGCATTTGCAATCATTGTCTCGTTAACAGGTATTTCCAATAGCGTTCATCGGTTTAGATTGACTCGATAATCTCGATTATTCAAATCACACTAATTTAATTGGTTCAGGTTGTTTTTAATTAGTTTACTTCATTTTAAATATGAACCAAACCAATTTAATCGGTTCAATTCTCGGATGTACCTTCTTTCTAGCCCAAACTAACTCAATCACCCTAATTTTTTTTACATTTTTAAACTTTTAAATGTATGTATTTTTGGACATTAGTACTTGCAAATTTTGTCAGCCTCTATTTTTGTCTTTCTTTGACATTCTTATAGTGTTATTAAGACCATCTCCAGCAAGGTTGTTAAACTTTAGAGTAAACCATCACTTTCGTCCTTTATTTTGTAACTCGTTGGCAATTTCGTCTTTATCTTTAGGAAATAGGCAAAATCGTCCCTGATATTTATCACTGTCGGTCACTTTTGTCCCTCCGTTAGTGAGCGTTAATTGACGCTGTTAATTGTGCTGATATGGCACGTTAAGTGTCACACTGACATGGACACGTGGAGGGACTAAAATGACACTATTTAGCAAACAGTATACAGGGATTCATCAGCCATGTCGTGGTGTTGTTTGCCTTGCAGTTGCTGTGCGTCGTTGACCTGTGGTCTTTGCACCTCTGTGGCTTCTGGGATCTCCCAAAAATAAGCTAGGATAGGTTATTGTTTACTCTTTGGCGCCTCTCTCATCGTTTCCTGGATTTTCAGAGAAGTTGGAGCACCCCTCTTGGAGAAACTCCCCTGTATGTAACTTACCATGACGATGATTCTTCCTCTCCATGACGACGATTCTTGCTTTTGTGTTTGCAGTTGTTGCTTTACATCCTCAGGTAATGAATAGAAATGCTTTTAAGCAATTTAACCTCTATTATATTCCGTGCTTTTGTGCAATATGAGTTGCTTGGTGATGAGAACCTGAGGGTTCTAAAATTTCCAATAACATTCTTTTTTGTGTGCTTAATAAAGTCCAAAAATCCTGTAGCCTCTCTATGGCTTTCTGAATAAACTAGACGTTTTTGGTTGAAGGATAGAAGATGAAATTATTAACATATTCTTGGATATTATTCTTCTCAACAACGCAAAAGATGTTTCTGGCTTCCTTCCAGTATACTCAGAGTCCCTTTCTCAAGCTTAAGTCTAGTAGTGGGACACATGATTTCTCTTTCTTAGTAAAGGAAAATGACTATTTTCTGAAAGGGCTGTCTGAAAAAATAGATTGTCAATGGATGACTTCATTTCGAAAAGGTGTTATTGGAAGACAATTTTAGGGTAATTCAAAGAGTTATCTATATAATATATCGAAGAACTCTAAACTGCCCATCTATTGATGTGATCATTCAATTTCTTGTAAGATGTAACATTTCTCTCTTTCTCACGAGTCCATGACATTGCCTAGCCTGGTGAATTAAATTTATTAAATGGTTAAACCTTTGCTGATATGGATATATGAACTTTGTGATATGGTATTGAATGATTTTGAGAGTGATTAATGTCTTTGACTAAACGATGAGCTGTGAACACTTTCATTTAGAGGGGTCTGTTAATAAATCTAACAAGAATTATGTTTCTTTTTCAATTTGCAAATCTGTGCCTAAGAGGTTTTTATTTTTTTAGGTACATTGTGCCTCTCAAGAGTTGTTTATTAGTAATAACTTGTTACACAGTATTGCTGACCAAAAGTGAAAATACGGAGATCTGAAAATCAGCTTTGCATAATGCCTTTCTTTATTCTCAATTTCATTTGGTGTCATGGGAATTATATTTGATAAGTTTGAAAGGAAAATGTGGTAATTGCTTCCATCTATTTAGCCTCATTTATATTATTGCAGGGATAGACTTATCTAATACCCACACAAAGGAATGGTATCAAGTGCAAGCAGTTCTTCGTGTGAGCTTGGGGAATTTCTTGTTCTTTGGTATTTTAGCCCTTATCATGATTGGTGTGAAGGACCAGAATGACAGGCGTGATTCATGGCACCATGGTGGATGGACTATAAAAATGGTGATATGGCTCTTGCTGTTGATCCTTACGTTCTTCCTTCCAGATCCAATGATACTAGTGTATGATGTGTTATGCAACCCTTACTTTCTTGCTTTTGATTCCTTGTCTTGTGGCATTGATGAATGATGATTGACAAGTGCATACTTATAATATCTGCAGAATTCATATCAAAATTTGGGGCTCCACATGCTCCTTCTTCCTTGCTCTGCGTTTCTGAAACAGATTTGGGGGTTAGGGTCCCAGCATCTATTTCACAAGAAAGAAGATGGTGATGTTATAAAATGTCATTTTCGTCCCTCAGTCCCTGTATATTGTTTGCTAAATAGTGTCATTTTAGTCCCTCCCACGTGTCCATGTCAGTGTGGCACTTAACGTGCCACATCAGCATCGTTAACAATGTCAGTTAACGCTCACCAACGGAGGGACGAAAGTGACCGACGGTGATAAATGTCAGGGACGATTTTGCCTATTTCCTAAAGATAAAGACGAAGTTACCAGCGAGTTATAAAATGGAGGACGAAAGCGATGGTTTACTCTAAACTTTAAAAACTTTAAGAACAAACAAGAACGGTTCTTATGTTATTTCAGCATTGGAGGAAAGTGACTTCGCTGCCACGGTGTAGAACCGTTGTGCAGCAAGAGCCTGACAAGAACGGTTCTTACAAATTAAAAAAAAAATTATCTGCAAAAAGCAAATGACAATCTCAACTATAAAGAGTGGGAAAAATAACTGAAAGAAAGAAAGGAGAAGAACTAAACGATCAAGTGAGAAAATAATTGTTAACAATCAAGCAGGAAAAAACATAGAATCTAGAAAATAAAAAATAAAAGAAAAAATTACAACAAATCTAGATACAAGAATGAACAGAGCGAAAAAAATCACAAAGGCAAAACCAAAACTAGATCTGGAAAGTTTAAAAAAAGATAGAAACAAAAATGGAGAAACAATCAATCCTCAGCTTTTGGTGTGTAACCCAGAAGCGACCACCACCAAGAGCGATGGATCTCGACCTCAGCGATCTCAAACTCCAGCATTGCATGGCCTTCTCAACCCAGAAGCGGTTGATTGTGGGTGGGAAGGATAGAAGGCATGAGAGAAAATGAGATGGGGTTAAGACTTGAGAAGAAGAAAAGTTGAGACTTGAGAGAACACATGCTGTGAAATGGAAAGGTTGAGACTTGACAGAGAATGGAGGCTTGAGGGAGACGGAGAAGCGTGAGGCACAAAAGGAAATGATTTTGTGAAATGAGAATGTGTGAGGCAAAGAGTGATCTGAGAAGATTTTTTTGAGTGACCGTGGGATTACAAAATAAGAGTCTAGAACATGTGGGATCCAATGCATGAGATTTTTCTGCAATTTTTAAGTTAAAAAATATCTGTAAGATTTTTTTTGCAATTTTTTTCATCGTTTTGTTTCAATTTTTTTGTAAATATTTTAAAAAATAATGAGTTAATGTTTTAAATTAAAATAAAAAATAAAAGTATAAATATGAGGTGTCCATTATGGGACCCATTCAAAATTAGTTAAGAACGAAAATATGACTCTTGCATTGGAGTGAAAATGAATAATGATTCTTAAAACCCCAAAGTGGTTCTTGCATTAGACATACTCTAAGTGTCCGTAGTTACGTATATTATTCAACTTCATTATTGTATTTGAGATAAAGAGATTAGTGAGATATGCAAAGTTATAATTGTAAAAATTAAATGTTAATTAATAATAATGTTACTATTTAAATTTAATTTAATTTTTTTGAATAATTAAATAAAGAGCTTTAGTGTAAATATTTTAAATTTTTTATTTTAAATTGATTATCCAAACTAAACTAGTTTGATTATAATTGGATTAATTTACTTCGAATTTAATATTTTTTTTAAAGTAAATCAAACAAATTAATTAATTTAGAATTTATTTTACCAAACCAATCCATAAATATTCTCGTATCTTCGCTTTTATTTTACTCTCTTTGCTCCAGAATATAAGTAATAAAGACACTTTTTTTATCTAAAATATAAGCAATATTTATCAATTTTAAATAAATTAAATACCAATTTTTTAATTATATTATTAATTTAATACAATATTTATATTTATGAGAGACACCAAAGGGGATATTTTTGAAAAAAAAATTTAAAACTAATGAATATTAATTAAAATTATCACATTTTTAAAACATTCTTTTGTCCGTGTATTTTTGTATTATATTGCTTATATTTTGTACGGAGGGAAGGGAGTATTATTTTTTAACGAATCTCTTTATTTATCACTTGGCTAATCGGAAAACTGCAAAAGCTAAGCTGAGGAAGAGTGGAAAATTTGAGAGGTTCTACAGAGTAAGGAAGAGAAGAGAATTACGAAAGGCAACCATTCTCAATTGCCGCGCGGTGATATCATCGAACTCAAGCGGCTTTGGTATTCCGAAACCATCCCAATTAACGGATGGCCGGCGGTAACCATCCCAAGTCCTCATCGTTCCACCGCAAATCCCGCTGGGAGACCAATTCCTCCGCCGCCCCCGCCACCACCAAATCCCCATCGGAATCCAAACCCAAACCCAACAACCCTAATAACCCAAACCCTAACAACCCTAAACCTAATCCTAGCCCCAAACACCCAACCGATCACCCTGCTCTGATCCCCTTCCACTTCCCGGAGCCAGGTCCACCCCCTCCACCGGCCTACGGCTTCCACATGCTCGAACGACGAACCATCATCCTCGCCGACGGCAGCGTCCGATCCTACTTCGCTCTTCCCCCCGATTACCAGGATTTCACGCCACCACCCAGCCACCTCGACCGCTTCGACTTGCGCTTCCCTCCCCGCCACCCCGATTACCGCAACCCGATGGAACCCTCAGCCGCCAAGAGGAAGTACGGCGGCGACGAGGATGGCAGGGACGAACTCTCCCGGCAAAGGGAGCAGCTTTTGAGGAATGCTAATAATAATAACCTCAATGGCTTTGCTAGGGTTCCTGGCGGCGAGTTTTCTGCGGGTCCCGGTGGCCCACTCAAGCGAGATTTTACTGACCCTGCTGAGTTGAGGCCTTCCAAGCACTCGAGGGTTGATGGGGTTGGTAGTGCTGGTAACAATAATAATAGTACTAGGCACGCTCTGGTTGATCAGGGTGCGTTGAAGAAGGCCTTTCTCCACTTTGTTAAGTTGATCAACGACAATGCCTCGCAGAAGAAGAGTTACTTGGAGGATGGAAAGCAAGGGCGCCTTCTGTGTGTTGCTTGTGGCAGTGGCAGTGGCAGGTTTGGTGGAATAGAATTCAGCTGATTATGATTGTTTCTTCTTTGTCTGTCTGGTTTGAATTTGTTTTTGACAATCAAAGGCGAGGCATTCAAAAGCTTTAAGGGCGCTATGCGGTGAGGAAAGGGGAACCGAAATATTAGAAGAAAACTGCATAATATGATTATTTTGCGTTAATATAGGTTAGCTATTCAAGTATAGCATAATGATAATATTGGTAAAAATAAAGAAGATTAAGTAATCCTTACTAACTGTTTGGCTTGAGGGGAAAGGAGGGAGGAGTTTGAATAAAAAAACCCTCATTTGGTTCAGACGTTTTGAGGGGGAGGCAAAATGAGGGGTAAATATCCCTCACCTCTGAAAACCACCCTTACATATATCACCCTTAGCAATCCCCTGACACCAATGCTGCTTTGAGCATTTTCATGTCGTGCTAGTCACAGTTCTGAAATAATAATATATTCACATTGGTTGAAGTCTTATTAGTCAATTTTTTGCTGCTTTCTTTTCTCCACCTTATTGTAAGGGACTAATTGTAGATATTTTTATTTTGCTTCCCTTCTGTCCCCATCAACCAAACAAGGCAATTCTATTTTCCTACTCCTCCCCTCCCGTCCTTTGAATCAAATAGTATGGAGGCTTCTTGTTGCTAAGATCCCAAATACCAATAACTAGTTATTTTTAACATTTGGGCAACTTCTAACCCATTTAGCATCAAAATAGCAAGTGAGATGGTTGGCCTTTTGCTCTTTTACTATTTTTACTACTATCACTGTATAACCCAGTTATACAGCGATACAATACAATTGGAAATTAGTGACATAGTGGGCCTTTGATGTTGATCTACGTATATACATTGTTGATTTATGTTGTTTATATGGAGTAGTTTCCATTACTAAACATCCTTATTTCTGCTGTTGCTATACTTGTTCTGTTAGAAATTGTTGGAAGTGGTATTTGCGGCTTGTAGTTCTCATGAAGTCAGTCGGTGGTTTTGTAGGATTTGATAGATTGGGAAACTAAATTCTCTCATCAGATATACTTATGATCTCATGGTCGCCTATCTCTCATAGTTTTATGCAACTTTGATGATCTTTCTTTAATGGCTGTTTTGGTGACTAGTAAGTGACAAGGTTTTGTTAAAATCTTTCTCATTCTCTGGAGCTCTCTGCCTTGTAACATGGCCACAGCTCCTGTGTTTTCTAACACACTTCTGCCGTGTTTTTGTTTATGTTTGGAGTTAATGTTATTGTTTTACATTGGAGCCCTTATGCCTTAGCTTTTTATGGCTTCTAATATGACAACACTTACGTGTCATTTTTACGTGTCATTTTTTTAGTTCTGATGTTACTTGATTTATCAAATAGCTGATGCTGTTATCAATTTGTAACTGATTATTTTTTATCTACGAAAACAGTGTGGCCTTCCTGGTCTATATATAGTTTTTCAGGCTTTTGTATAGGTTGAACATGAGGTGCAGTGATGAATGGTTATGTTGGTTATTACTTGTTACAACTGAAGCTGTTTTACTATTTGTTTCAAAAGAAATTTAGGATGACGAACACTTTGGATGAGGGTTATAGAGCTTCTTTTGTTGAAGTGGTTTTCTTTTATTATTTTAAATAGATAAGCGAGCTTCATCCATCTCTGGCCCTTCCAATAGAACATCAAAACCACGATACCATGCTTATTCCTTATAAAAAATTTCTCTTGCTTCTATATACTTTCTGCTTTGTGTGAGTTTTACCGCTTAGCTGCTTATATTGGAACTTAGCTTTATAAGTTCCGTGTTATACCCTGTTGGTGCCTTTGTTATATAGCTTCTGAAGTTGAGTTTTGGCATCATGTGTGGTCTGCACTATTATGTCTTTGCAAATATTTGAATCCTTTTGAGAACAGAAACCTCTGATGATGAATATTTGGTACTGATTAGAGTTATCCTTCTATTTCTCTTTAGAGAGCTTTATTTGTTTTATTGGAGTATGAGTATCTGTTTACTTGTTGGATACAATACGTAGTTGCTGCATATATGTTATGCCTATGCAACTCATGACTTGGGACTGACAACATATAAGGAAAAATGATTCCATTTGTCAGGCATTTTAATGGTACATCTGTAACTTCAGGAAATGTAGGCATCCAGAACATTTTATTACCGAACTATGCAATACTGCTGATTTGGGATTTTTCAGAGGTGGGGGTTCTCCACTTTTTCCAGAGTAGTCCCTTGGTGCTTTAGTGTAGGTTGTAGGTTCTCTGTGTGACTTAGTTCAAAAAAGATCTTCAGTGTTAAATGTAAATTAAAGATGGTGAATGTGTTCTTTTTGCCTTTTTACGTACTTTAAAGGTTGGTTATGGGATGGAAACCTAAAATATATTCTTCAATGCCCTTGATATGCCAAATTTCAGGTCTGGTAAAGATTTTCCAGATATGCATGCTCTCATTATGCACACTTACAACTCAGATAATGCTGATTTACGTGTTGATCATTTGGGATTACACAAAGCTCTGTGTGTCTTAATGGGTTGGAACCACTCAAAGCCTCCTGATAGCTCGAAGGCATATCAGTTTCTATCTGCTGATGAAGCAGAAGCAAATCAGGATGATCTGATCATGTGGCCTCCTTTGGTGATCATTCATAACACAAATAGCGGAAAAAGTAGAGATGGTCGTATGGAGGGTTTGGGAAACAAAATAATGGATAGTAAAATTAGAGGTATAAAGTGCCTCTCCATTCTTTATTTTCTGTTATGATGTCTCTATTAAAGGTCTGAATAAGTTCAGGTAAATCTTACTTGTATGCATGCTGAGTCAGCCCTTTATAGTAGTTTCAACTGGGAACACTTAGTTACCTTTCCTAATATTTCTTTGTTGGTCAGCCTCTGCTTTAGGCTACATTTTAATGGAATATTCTGATGACATTATCTCTTTGAAGATAATGAGATGATAAGTCATTTCATTTTTATAGGACTTGTCATCGACATCAAATTAGGAATTGAAACACCATAGACTCTCCGCATTTAAAATGGTTACCAATGGACACTTGCAGCAGGCTAAGGTTTTCTGTGTTCTGTATGTTGCCATTGGTGTTTGAATTTTATTTCTAGAGTGTCTTTTATTTTGTACAAATACTGATATATGTAGCATTTTATAGCTGTTATCCAATGGTGGATTTGAATATCCATCGGTCTGATCAGAACACATATTTTTTGTTATTTGCTAATGTTGTTATGTTTACTTTATTGCTTGATTGCTTGACTAGCATATTTAATCTTATCTGCTTTTCAGTTTCGTTTTTAACCATGGGTACAGCTTCCTGATTAATCACAAGGAATTGTTAACCCATAAAAGCTTTTGTTTCCTTAAGAGTTATTGGAGTTGATCCTTCTGCCTTGCTTTTATATATATATTGATACTATCACAAGCACACCAATTATGGACTCCTTTGAAGCAAGTAAAGCAGTAACTCATATAAGGTTGCCAAAAATTATAGAAGAATGAAAGGTATTGGGATCTGAGGAATTTCTTTGACTTTATTTCTCCTGTAGTAAGTTTGTTAATCTGGTAGTGAGTTGGATAACCTTACTTTCCAGAAGCCAAACTTGTTGACCTTGCTAAACAGGTCCATTCTGTGGGATATTATTTAGACAATATTGTTGACCTGAATTGAGTCATGCCCTTACAGCTTGATTTTTCCCCTTCATAATTTGATTCATTCTCTTTTATATTTTTAAAGGCTTTAAAGTTTTTTCCTTGGTAGAGATAAACAGAGATGTTGTTCGTGCATGGATCTTTCTACCTAGGTTGCATAACTTATTGGGGATGTGCTGTAACTCTGCATTCATGCATGCACATCTGTGTTAGTGTTACGAAAAGGAAGCCATGGCGGAATGGCATGGTAGAAATCTAACAAAACGCCATCAAAAAGTCATGGCATTGTGGATTTTGCATGGCGGCAAATAGCAGCCACAGTATTCATGACTGCACAGTAATCATGGTTGACCATAGCTGAAATGGCAGTTTCTAGGGCATTTTTGTAATTTGAAGGATGTTATGATTTTTGTGCAACCCACAGCACTCAGTAACCTGATCTCATTCAAACTGCGTTTTGCAACCCAGCATCTTTGGCAACCAGGATGTCTATTTGCCTGTGGTTTCTTCTCTGGCAACATCTCTGTCTGGCATTTCTTCTTTCTCTGATTCTCAGGCATTTCCTCTTCCCACGTCCAGATTTTAGTTTATGTTCCTTGTTCTCTGTTCTCTGTTCTCTGTCCTTGGAGAACTTTAGACTCAGTGCTAGTTCTCTTTATCTGTGCAAACTCAAGGATGACCATAAAATCTTTATTCTGTCTCAAATTCATCTCTTCTCTCTCGCCTCAGGCTCTATTTTGTCGTCTCACTTCTACTTTCACTTGCTACCCTTCGTGATCCACCTCCAGTGACTTATTCATGTATCACTTTTTGACCCATCCATGATCCATCTCTTTTTTTGTGTTTTATTTAGTTTTGTTTTCATTAATATAATTAATTTATTATTATAATTATTTAAGTAACTGATTAATATTATTTACATCATATTTTAAAAAATGTTTGTGTGAAAATGGTAGAGTTCAAGAGTAAAAAAATATTTTTTTAAAATAATGTAAAGGGACAAACAATTCTTATAATTTTTATCCTACATATTCATAACTATATTGGAATTGGATTGTTTTATGGTTTGCCTTTGTGTGTTTTTTATCTTCCATTTGAAATTTGAAATACATTTGGTGAAGGGCTGCTAATAATGGCATTGGCAAGTGAAGGTCGAGCATTATCATATTCTATTGATGAATTTTATTTATTGTAACATGTCATAGTTTATTGTTTTTGACATGTCATTAGTTTTTTTTATTCTTTCTGCTTTTTTTTTATTTTTTGGGTTAAATTAGAATTACATAGTGACACGTAAGGGCAAAAATGTAAAATAAATTAGAACACCAAAAAGTATTATTACTGGTGCTTGTCTGTCCACTTTTTTTTTATTTACAATTTTCAATTATCATATAGTTATTAGCACATTTGAATTTGAATTTTAAAAATTTTGTTTGAAATGATTAGAACACAAAGGGTAATATTGGAAAAAAAATTAGGACACCAAGAGATGGTGTTTCCTTTATAGATAGTTATAGCTTATATTATTATATTCTGCAGTTTGTCTTATCATACTATGCGTGTGCACACACACATATATCTGTGTATGTTTGATTTTTAATTTTTTTTATAGCCGCCAGAAGCCTCAATGTTATACACCATATTGTTACAGTGGATTTTTGGCTTGTCTCCATAAATTCCCATTCGCAATCAATAACATTGATTTGTGTTGATATGACAGTCAATTGTACAGCCCAGAAAGTAGGTTTTGTACATTGATATGGTATTGCTCTTCATGTTGTGTCTATCATTTCATGAGGTTATTTGAGCTGTTGCTTAACTATGTCCTTCTATGAACCGTGTGTACTATGAACATATATACCTGTGCATTTATGTATGCAACTGTAAACACGTGGCTGTGCATTTATGCACGTGCATGTGTTGATATTTTAATGACGATAGATTGGATGACCCATAGAAAGCAAGTCTGGCTCATGTTATTGTGGGATTTCTCTTCAATCTATTATTTTAACATCATTATTGTTGATGCTTAATTATGTTGTTTTTGCATCTAGCACCAGGGTGTTCACTGAGATGGAAAATGCTGAGTTGTGCTTGGCACATCTGTGTTTGCCTGTCCACTTGTGCATGGACAGATGTGGCAGTGCATTCATGCACATGCACATGTTGATATTTTATTGACATCTAATAGTACAATCAAGAGAGTAGGTGAACAATATTGTGGGTTAGATCTTCATTTAGGGTAGATCATTTCCGTACAGTGTTCTAGTTGATGCTTAACCTTGTTTTTTACACGTAGCATTAAGGATATATATTTTGAGATTTGGAATTTTGAACTGGATTTGTAGCTTGGGTGCTTTTTTTTTCCCCCTTTTATTTAGTTGATATAACACTATTGCCTTGTTCTTCAACAAGGTAAAAGGGGTTGGTTTAATCTATGGGCTTTCTGACCCTGTTTCTGTTTTAATTTGTACGAGTTGTCGAGTTATATTGTGCTTGTCAGGTATACCCAAGGTCATGCAAATGGAGTGCTTATTGTATTACTCATCCTTGGATTCAGCTTTGCCTGGCCTTATTACCTTTTTTAATGAGTGGTGTGAAATATGAATTTCCTCTGCTTGCATATTTTTTCATTATTTCTTCTTGCTTTTCTACCCCATAATTACGCATAAACCCTCTATTTTATTCCACACTAGCTTGTGAGTTCAGCTAATTTTGTGACTGTAATCTTATACTGAGAGTGCCTAGGTGGTTACTTTGTTATTATAAGCAGTCTGCTGGCGTTGGCTAATTTCATTTAAACCGGCTTTTGGTTTTACTCATAATATTAGATTAGACATTGATTTGTCTTGTCCTGAAGGGGTAGATTGTCGATACTGGTGGATAGAGATTTGGATAGCTTAAAATCTATCTCCTATTTTTTAGCATCCTCCTTATACTTCCCTTTACTGTCTACTCACGATATAGATGGTTTGTCTTGAGCCCTTTCTCTCCTTTTCTACTTCCACAAGTTTCACCCCTATGATTTTCCTTGACAGACATAGCATTGTGCTAGGCTCAAAATCTCCTTAAAGATGTAAATTAATTGGCCGATGTGCTTGAATGGAATCACTTATGGCGACTGCTGCCATAATTTTTTTTGAAATTTTTGTCATATAGACACAAACAGCTCATATTTTTAGGAAGCACTTTAACAAAATCTTGGATTTTTTTAATCTTCCACACAAATATTTGATGTTAATAAACTAGTTTTGACAATATATTTGTTCCATCTGATATTCATACGTGATTTTCCAGAGCTTGGATTTGTGGGCGGCAAATCGAAGTCCTTATATGGAAGAGATGGTCATTTGGGCATAACACTGGTTAAATTTGCTGGGGACCAATCAGGCTTAAAGGAGGCCATGCGGCTTGCTGAACACTTTGAGAAGGAAAATCATGGACGCAAGGATTGGGCCCGTGTGCTGTCCCAAACATTAGGGAAGGATGATGAGAACAATCCAAACCTTGTGAAGATAGATGAGAAAAGAGAGAAAAGAAGGGTCTTTTATGGCTATCTAGGGACTGCTTTTGATCTTGACAAAGTTGATTTTGACACAAGGAAGAAGGTAGTCATAGAGAGCCGGAGAGAATACAAACCATCCATGTAGTTTCTGGACTAAAATGACTTGTGGATTGTTCTGGAGAAAGTCTTTCCTGTTCCATTATAGTCCCGATTTCTGAAGATGATAAAGCTTGCTATATTGTACTGACCGTTTCAATGTACAATAGGAGGCAGCCTTGCCTACATTCTTATTCTTATTTTCCTTATTTATCTTGAACTTTCCTGCTGTAGTTGACAGTAGTAGGCACATTAGGGAGATCTGTTTGCCTCTCCACCATCTCACAACCCAACCTGGAAAGCACTTATTTTGCTTAAAGTCAATGACTGGAATCTAAAGTCTTGGTTTTGTCCTTGCTTTCCCCCTTGTTAGGTGGGGACTTTTGTTTACAGTTGACCCTTTTTTGTTACAGTGGCGGGGCATGGAGATCTGTGTAACTGTGTTCCTACGGTTTCCTGCAAACCGTATAAATCCCTGGGGCATTAGGAGCTTATTTCTAGTTGATTGTTTGGAGTTTAGTGTAATTGATTAATGAAACCCTCTACTAGTCGCCCTGTTCCTAGTTTGTTAATCATTTACCTAATTTTTCCTTTTTTTTTTATAATTTCTGGATGGGACGGCTAGTATAGGGTATTAGGGCTTGGTGGTGATAAATTATACAAGTAATGCAGTCTTTCATTCTATGCTTGCCCAAGATTGTACCCGAGTTTAAATGGAAATGGTTATGGTGGTGTCAATGGTTTTCGGATTCAGTCACTCGTGTAGTTTGTGCACATCAAAGTGGTGTGCATTTTCTTCCCCACAGAAACAAGTGGATGCCATTGGAGACAAGAGAGTTTGGGGTAACCTGGATTGCCGTCTGTACAAATTACAAAGTAGTGTTTATAAATAAGCAAATTATATACTTACAGCTATTTGTCAGATTTGCTGGGAGTGATGTTTGTAGATCTATCTGTTGGCACATAAAATGGTAATAAGGATATTCAATTGAAGACGATATTCTTAAGTAATATATTGGGTGGGGCATTTAGCGATTTAATTTTGGTTTAATTGTATTATTAGTTCTATTATAGTTTGTGATTTTGGTCCTTGAATGTCATTTTAAGCAAATTTAATTCAATTTTTTTATCGTTACAATTACATTTTAAAAGCTCTCAAATTCTTTTTTTTTTTTACTTAAAATGTTTCTAAGTTGACTCTGTTAAATTATTTTAAATCTTACTCTATTTAAAACTCATCAACCAAAGCATCAGTTTGAATGTTGATTGTTGATATTTATTTTATTTTCCTAAGGCACATATTATGTCTTCTGTCCAGCAATTAGAATTACCTATATTAAAGAGACAAGAATAAAAACTTTCATACTAACCCTCCCAACTACTGTACCAAAAAATACTAACCTTCACAACTTTTATTTTATTTTATTGACATATATACATGTATGATATATGATATGATCTCGCCCCCATCCATTGTTATTGATATCTTTCTTGAATGATCAAATCGTGTGAACGAAAAGAGTTACTGAAATAAAGTGGGAGATAATTACATTAATCTTCTGAGGTTAGGATTAGTTATATTAATACTTTTCATGTAGAAAACCACACTTATCGCCTTTTATATTTTTTAAGAGAAATTTACATATGATTTGTGCATAAAATTAAAAGTAGAGGAAATATACATTTTTTTAGAGAAAAATATTAAACTGTAAAAAACCATGCAAGTAAAATAAGCTTATATATTATTTTGATTTGATTAAGAACAATGCAAGTCTAGTTAACATTAACATTAAAAGAAAATTCAGTACAATTATTTAAAAGACGAAAGGTTATTCTGTATAAATAACTTTACAGAGTAAAAATAAAATTACATGGATTTTGAGTTATTTGAATTTTAAAAAACAATGTGAATATATAAAAATAATTAAATGTCAAAACAGATAAAAATAAAATGATAATTATGTGAAAAAATGAATTTCTAAAACATCCACGACAAATTTTTTTTTTGAAAAATAGTTAACATAATTATTTTCGATCTTTTTTTTTATGAAATAATTATTTTCGATCTTTAAAACACAGATCCAAGTCCAAAAATCAGAGGGTGAATTATAACATACCTTATCTGAACAGTGCATTTGTACGCATGCTAGGTGTCTTTCTGCGATGGCAGGTACTGCACCCTCCACCAAAACACAAACACAGTGACTTTTTTGTTTTTTAACCCTTTAGGATTAAGATTACCCTCCTTCATTCTCTTACACCTGTTTCTCTTTTATTACTTTATCTGACTCTTCCCATGTGGTGCTCAGTACTCTCTGTCCCACCACACACATTCTCTCTCTCGTCTTCTTTCCGATCCAGCTTCGATTTTTGGGAAAGTTCCTTCCCAGCAGTACAGATACATATTATTATACTATTCAACATTCTTGCATACGCAACGCACGATGTAATAATCCTATAATCCTGCAATTATATAAACTCAAAAATAATGTTGCCCCGCAGTGACATCACTCTGTACTAATTTACACACATACACACTTTAATTTTTAATTTTATCATGTATATACGTAAAGTAGAAATTTGTATATCAAAAAACAATGTAGAAACTAACATTTTTTCTATTTCTCTATATCAGTTGATTTATTTTTCGGTACATATAACTGACATTTTCCATTTTATATAATTGTATTTATCTACCTTGCATATTTTATTCACACTGTTAAATGACACAACAAAGAAAGTGAATATATATTTTTGAAATAGAAAATGTGAAGGTATAAGAAGATAAATATAATTTTTATTTTTAATAAGATAGCTATAGGTGTAGTAAGCATTAACTTTAATAGTGTAATTATCCATATATTTTTCCACTTTGATTATTATATTTGGATTTTATGTTTGAATTTAAGAAATATATTAAATTAAATACATTATCTTACAAGTGTTTATATATGAGTAGTTATTTTCTTTTATTTTAAATATAAAACTTAATGTAACATTTATTTTTGGTTTTCCACTAAATGTGAATACCTCTAGAGATTAGAATATGTAGAGGATTAGTTTCTTTCACTATACTTCCTATTAGTGTTATTGTAACATTCATAGTAGAAAAATTCTAAATTCTTTCACTTTTTTATTTCTAATAATCCTCTTAATTACTAATTTGAGTAAGTATTAATAGATTATATATTTTTTAGATATTTATACACATTTTTTATTTAATAATTTCTTTATAAAATAATAAGAAAATTTTACGAGGACATGACATTAGTGTAACTAATATCAAAGAAAATGACACAAGTGTTATATTTTGAGTGGAGTGAGATAACACGGCAAGGATGTAATTAGTGTGGAAAATCCAAAAATGCAACACCCTTGTTTGTAGTTTGTCAATCGATATCAAAATCAATATCATGGCGAGTGTGTAATGGACTATGGTCCAATCTAATCTAATCTAATCTAATCCCAAAAACATATCCTTTGCCGCGGTCGCCCTTTCTTTCGTTGCCTTTTACGATTTTTAACCCATTCTCCCTCCCTGAACCCTATCCTATTAGACTATTATTATTAGTACCTACTATGATCTTATCCTATGCACCACCTCCCGCCACTTGTGCTGCTGACAGGTACGCACTCCCAGCGCATTCTAGCGCCGCCCCTCAACTAGGCTTTTTCACTACTATAACACTTTTTTTTAATTATTTCTCAAACTAGTACTATTCTTATTTTATTTCCTAAACTAGCATCTTTTTTAATTAAATATTTATTTTTATTAGTTATAAATTAATTAAATATTAAATATTGGTTTAAAATTATAATTAAATTGTTAATTGTTAGTTTAAAAGTCAAGACATTAATGTCTCTGTCTCCACACACTAATTGGAGCACCCTCTTTCACTTTTTTCTATCACAAAAGACAAAGACATCAATGTGTCTGTCTCCTCACACTGATCGGAGGACCCTCTCCACTCTTTTTCTGTCACAAAAGACAAGGACATCAATGTCGCGAAGAGTTCAAACTGGTGTCTCACTGTTCATATTGGCCAGAATACAAGGGAATTAAGTTGTGTCATAATCCAGCAATGCAGATAGGTCCAAATGGTCATCCGTAGTCTACAAGAATTCGTACTGAAATAGATCAAACGGAAAGGAATCGTCATCCTAAGAGATGTGGATTGTGTCGAAATGAAGGGCATAACAAGTAAAAACGCCCTTAGTGTTTTGGAACCATACGCAACACTAAAAAATTTCTATAATTTGTATTTAATTCACTTTTGTATCATTTCTATTTGTATCACTTTTGTATTTATGTTTTTAAATTTTAAATCAATATGAGCTATTTTCTATAATTATATTATTAATTAGTTAACAAATCGGGTTAATTAATATTTAACAATTAAATATTTAATTAATTAACAATTAACAATTTAATTATAATTTTAAACCAATATTTAATATTTATTTAATTAATAACTAATAAAAATAAATATTTAATTGAAAAGAGTGCTAGTTTGGGAAATAAAATAAAAAGGGTGCTAGTTTGGGAAATAATTAAAAAAAAAGTGCTATAGTACCTTTTTTCGCAGCCCGTAACACGTGTACCCCCATTCCCCGTCCACGTCACCACCTTCGCTGTCTCTCCCCATTTCGCCCACCACCTTTACTCTTTCCTTCATTCACTCTCTTTTCTTCTTTCTTTCTTTCTTTCTCCTTGGTTGGTTGGTTCGTTCCTTCTCTGTTCCTTCTCTCCTCCTCTGTCTCTCTCTGATATTTTCCAACTACTAGGGTTTATCTGTTCATCTTCACCCACGATGGGGTCCATCCCCGATCCCGGCGAGTTGAGCGAGTTGGCTGAGCCAAGCTTCGACGAGTTCCAGCGCCAGACGTCACTGATGACGAGCTGCACCCTCCTCTGGAAGGAACTCTCCGACCACTTCTCTTCCCTCGAGAAGGACCTCCTCAACAAATCCGAAGCGTTGAAGCGTAAGATTCGAACCCTCGACAACCAGACCAACGAGTCACTCCACCTCCTCCACCGCCGCGAGACCTCCATCGACGGCACCATCCAGATCGCACTACGCAACCTCGATACCCGCACCCACGCCGCCCTCTCCTCCCTCACCGGAAATGAATCCGGCGACGGAGATGACGGCGAGGTCGACAATGGCGAGGGACTCGTGCTGAAGCTGAAGACGTTCTGCCTCAGGATGGACGCGCTAGGGTTTTGGGGGTTCGTGATTGGGAAGAAGAAGGAGCTTGAGGGACTTAGGTCCGAGATGCCGGTGGCGCTGTCGGAGTGCGTGGATCCGGCGAAGTTCGTGCTTGAGGCGATCTCCGAGGTGTTTCCGGTGGATAAGAGAGGGGAGAAAGGAGGGAACGACCTCGGTTGGGCCTGCGTGCTGGTTCTTGAGTCGCTGGTTCCGGTGATGGTGGACCCTGTCATCGGAAAATCGAGGATGTTGGTGACTCCCTCCGTGAAGGAGCGAGCCAGGGACATCGCTGAGACTTGGAAGGCGAGCCTGGAAGAGCGCGGTGGGGTCGAGAATGTGAAGACCCCTGATGTTCACACCTTCTTGCAGCACCTTGTCACCTTTGGGATTGTTGACAGCGATGATTTGCAACTGTATCGCAAGCTTGTTATTGCCTCTGCTTGGAGGAAACACATGCCTAAGCTTGCCCTTTCCCTTGGCCTTGCTAATCAAATGCCTGGTAAACTGTTAACTTACTATTCACTCATGAATCAAATGTCTTATTCTTTGTTTTGTGTGTGTGAATGTGTGTTTGTATGTGTATTTTCAGATATGATTGAAGAG
Organism: Glycyrrhiza uralensis; assembly: GCA_030159175.1. Taxonomy (NCBI): domain Eukaryota; kingdom Viridiplantae; phylum Streptophyta; class Magnoliopsida; order Fabales; family Fabaceae; genus Glycyrrhiza; species Glycyrrhiza uralensis. The sequence continues at coordinate 55,250,867 of BRZY01000002.1, read as the reverse complement.
TTGATCAGCAAAGGCCAGCAGCTTGATGCTGTTCATTTCACATTTGAAGTGGGTCTTGTCGACAAGTTCCCCCCTGTTCCACTCCTCAAATCCTTCTTGAAGGATGCAAAGAAAGTTGCCGCCTCTATATTGGAAGATCCCAATAATGCAGGACGAGCTGCGGTATTCTTCTCAATTTTTACTCTTCATTTAGTATTAGTAGTAAGCCTATATAATTTATCAATGCTTTAATTGTTGTGTGGAAGCTAAATAAACTGTCTTTTATGCTGGTCGATGAGTGGCGTGTCTTTTTCTTTATTCCTTCCTTCATTTCACTGCTGATTTGGTATTTAGCTGTGGTCGGTCCAATTGCTGACCCTGAAATAGGATCATCACTGGTGCTGTTATCTTGTGAATGTGTAGTTACTTGACACAACTACCAAGTCCAAAAATTTTATATCATTGGTTGTCTTGTATGGAGTATGTGTGCAGCAGCTTATATAGCTCGCACCTGAGGCGTGTGTTTGGGATGAAGAAGGGAGGGGGAGGGGGGGGGGGGGATTGTTGATATCCTTCACACTTAGTGTGTTAATAGTTAGTTAATAATACTGATTTGGTTTCTGATTTTTTTTTTCTCTCATCTATTTGTGCTGCTTTTTTTATTAGTTGGAAGGGAAAAAAAAGCTGGTAATGGTAACGGTTCTCTATGATTTTATATTGACTTATTAGAAGTGGGTTGACTATTTGAACTTATTTTTTTTATTGTGCTGAATAAATTTTCCCAGTACCTAGCTGCTAGAAAAGAGCAGTCTGCTCTCAGGGCTGTGATTAAATGCATTGAGGAGTACAAACTCGAAGCTGAGTTCCCTCCTGAGAATCTGAAGAAGCGACTTGATCAATTGGAGAAGGTCAAGATAGAGAAAAGGAAACCAGCTGCTGTCCCTGCCAACAAAAGAACACGAGCAAGCAACAGCAATGGAGGCCCAATGCCACCAGCCAAGGCTGGCCGTTTGACGAATGCATATGTGTCATCTTTCCCTGCTGCTCCCACATTTGTCAGATCTCCATCACACGGGCAATACCCAGCTGCTCTTCCACCCTATCCTTCCCCACCCCACATGTATGGCAGCAGAAGTCCCCCAACAAATCCCTATGCCTATTCACCAGAGCCAGCACCGGCCATTGCAGGGTCGTACCCAGCGGCCCCCATGAACTATCCTGCGTACGGTGGCTATGGAAATGTTTTGGCACCCACTTATCAGCAGGCTTACTACCGATAGAAATGACAACCCTTGAAAGATGGTAACCACTGATATGACGACCTTGATCCCATTTACTTTCGCAATGTTGTTTGTAATCACTAACCGTTTAACGGTAGCAGTTCTGTGTGTTAATTATAACTACTGTCCCACTCCCTGCACTGCATGGGGAGAAGTTGTATTTCTAATGTTGATCCCATAGTACTAGCTGATTGTGGAAAGTAACTAGGACGGCCAAGAAACATCAGAAACTCTACTACCACTGTTCGGTTTAGTTGTAGACAGACTTACTTCTTTTACTGTGTTTACATTATATGCTTATCCTGGGATCAAACTGAAGGGAAAAAGAAAAAGGTAATATGTTTCTTGGCAGCTGTTGACTATGGTATAAACTCTATATAAAGGAAATAATCTTGTCTGTGATGAATGTATTTTACTTTGACGACTGGTTTTATATTCACAATCCCATAGGGTTAGTTATTTGTTGTTACATGCTCCTCTTTGTGGCATTCTTCCAAGTGAAAGATTATGTGGGAAAAGAATATGCGTAAACCAGGTCAAGGGTATTGCCAGCTAAATCCAGTTTGTGGTTTTAGAAAAAATGATGGAATGGGATCACAGTAATTTGTCCCTAGAAAAAAAGTATTTACGGTACTTGGCAAACTGAGCCTACAACCCACTCAAGGGAGCAAGGAACAACGCAGACCATAGGGAGGAAAACCACGATGGGGGCAGGGTATCTTTTCTAACATGTGAGCTAATGAACATCTGTGTTTCAACTTATCACTCTTCGTATTCTATGACTATAAACATCCTTCTCATGGTTGTGATATTAAGCATTGTATATCATGATGATGCATGATTGTTGAGCTTGTCCGCGCTAGGAAGGGATGTGGCTGTTTCTGGAGCAAATTCTTTAGGTCAGGGAATGATTTTTATAATTCAGGATTCTCAAGAAGATAAAAGACAAGGAAAATGCCAAGGAGGTGAAGATAGCTAAAACAAGTCCACATATGACTTCCAAAGGCGAAGTTTCCCACACTTTATGGAATGTGTCACAGTTCATGCTTGTTTTGTTCATAGGGATGGAAAATAGTAAGCTTGTTTTCCATGTCTCAGAATATGAGGTTTGACGTAGCTTCTAAGGTTGTTGGTGTAGGGGCAATTCTGCTCAGAGAGCATTAGCTGATGATATTTCATGTCGTAATTGACAATACAAGGAAAGGAGCTGAAGCTTCAAAAGTCAGACCCTTTTTCAATACATCATTTGGTAATGGCGTTAATGCGAAAATGTCCATCTAGAGATTAAGCAAAGAAGCCTCAAGAAGGCAATTCAGCCACATTTGAGCCAGGGGTTCATGCTTTTTCAGTTGGCGGTGTCTGTTGTAATGTGTGATGGATAAATTGGCTATTTTACACACACGGATGAAGGATCTGATTAGTCAAGCACCTTCTATGAACTTGTGCCAGTTACGATTTCACCCTACTAATATTTGAATTGGGTTCAGTGCTTATCTGCTTTGTATGCATATATAATAATTTATTAATAATTTTAGATGAAATAAAACTGAACACGACGACTAGGTATAATCAACATTTGTTGTGCGCTACAGCCTGTTCTGATTCAAGTCACACATTGTACGTCACGTATTAATCTAAAACTACACGATCAGAGTATAGATTAAGGACACATGATTCATATCAAAATATCATCATGAATACAAAAGGGAGGTCACATTCAAAACTAAAAAGATTAGATTAGTGAATTGGTTGTTGCTAATTGTTCATGGTCCTCTGGGATAGTCCTAATATGATAAACAGATAGGGCATTGGGTGTGTGTGTGTGTGGGGGGGGGGGGGGGGGGGGGGTATGCATTGCTGAGCATAAAAGTGCATAGTCACGTTCTTTCTTCACTTCCAGCTCTGTGGACCACCCCTCGTGCTCGTGGTCAACAATACCACTTTATCATAGAAACAGAAGACTCAAATCCAATGTGCTATTTTCTATCTACATATATATACTTTTCTATCCACACATACCTGATGCAGAGCTAATAGTTTCGCGTGTATATATTTTTTTTAGAACATACATGATGCGGAACTAATAGTTCCGCATGTTGTAATTCAATGTGGAACTAATAGTTCCGCAAGTATTTTTTTTTAAAAACATACATGTATAATTCAATGCGGAACTAATAGTTCCACAAGCATGCTTAACGAATCAAAAATGTTTGCAGAACTATTAGTTCCGCATTGAATTACAATGTGCAAAACTATTTGTTCTGCATCATGTGTGTTTTAAAAAAAATACATGTGAGTTCCGCATTAAATTACAATGTGCGGAACTATTAGTTTTCACATCATGTATGTTATTAAAAAATATATACATGCAGAACTATTAGTTCTACGTCAGATATGTGTGTATAGAAAAGTATGTATGTATAGATAGAAAAACCCATCCAATGCTGACAAATGCTAACAAAACTCAACGACCATAACTTCAAGGAAGGAAATTATTGATAATTGGGCTTGGGCCTGAACACCCATAGCCCATAGGCAACTTAACAAATGACGACCCAATTTCGTTGGTCTTCCCCGTATGTGTTGTGTGCCATCCTCCATTCCGCTGCCAGTCTCGTGGAAGAGTCTTCTACCCCAAAAACACGAGGACTTGCAAGCAGAAGCAAACAACAATTTTTTAGGTGCAGACTAGCATGAATCACCAAATTGGTGGTGCACCGGTACAATACCTAAACATCATTTGATCAAGGGTTCTGATTTCATACTCACAATAACTATTATGGACCTTTCCATATTATATAAAAATAAAAATTATAGAGAGAGAGTAAACTCTTCCTCTTTCTCTCTTTCCTCCCTCCTTCCCCCTCTCTCTCTCTCTCCTCGGCTTATACTTGATGGGCGCAGGCCAGGGAGAGGTAGGGGGTGGCAAAACGGGTCAGCCCGCCCGGCCCGCCAAGCTAAAACGGGCCCAGACATATACCCCTCCCCGTTTTAAGTGCGGGTTGGTGGGTTGGCGGGCCAAAGAGGGCTGGGTCCGCCAAAATAATAATAAAAATAATAAAAAATTAATTAAAAATAAGAAAAAAATTATTTAATTTTGTTAAAAAAAAATTGGAAAAAAATAATAATTGGGCCGACGGGCCAGCCAGCCCGCCCCGTCGTCGGCCCCACCAAGTTGGCGGGCTAGCCCGCCCCGGCCCGTCTGCTTTCGCGAGCTTAAAAAGCTACCCCGCCCCACCAAAAAACGGCGAGCTGGTGGCCCGGCCCACCGAGCCCGGCCCGTTTTGCCACCCCTAGGGAGAGGTAGTGGCTGAGCACAGGGCCTTTCAGCAAAACCTTGACATCTTGCCACCGTTTTGGAAGGTGAAGGAGATATCAATTCAGGAGGAGACTGAGGCCCCTTCTTCAAAATTGTGTCATTGCAATGCCTACCACAAGATCCTCCAGATCTACTAGTTAGTTTACCTTCAAATGGGATTTTAAATTTCCGGTGTAATGTGTCGAATAAACTTTCCTTACTTGCTTTCTTCTTGGATTCTTTTGACGATGATCTCCCCCCCCCCCATGAAGGCATATTGGTATTTATATATTGCAATGTGGCAAGTGAGTTTCTTAAAAGAATCCCATTAACAATTTGAACAATTTATCAACTCACATCAGTAGATGAAGCCATAAACGTTACGATCTTGCCAAAAGCAGTACTTTAAAGTGAGAGACAATAAATTAGGGATTGAAAATGGGTGGCGTTTTGGGTGGTACAGTGTCAAAGTGAACCACGGTAGTGCAGTGACCTGTAAACCCAGAAGAGCCTATATTACAAGTATTATAAAATTGACCCCAGTTTTTTTAACTTAATAAACAATAACCCCAAGACTTCTAAATATAGGAAAATAACCGAAATTCATTTTTTAATATTTTTTAAGATATTAAATTATAAGATTTTGATATACACATTTGTCAGGTTCTCATCGAAGAGTTAGGATCCTTTTCATTTATTTTTTCTCTATTTCCTCCATTACTATGTTTTTGGAGAAATAAATGACATAAATGTGATACATAGGTGTCATTTATTCTATTTATTTCCCCAAAAATATAATAATAAAAGAAATAGAGAGAGAAAAAAAGATCCCAACTCCTCAGAGAGTAACCAAATAAGTTTATTTTATTTTGTATCTTTATCTCTTAAATTTTATTTTTGGGAATATATATTTCAAAATAATACCCCTGTGCCAAAAGTGAACCGCGAACGGCAACAGCAGGGTCAAACGCAGACCTGTAATTTTTTACCTTTTTTTTAAACTAATTTTTTTACCTTTTTTTAATATATTATGCATATTACTTTTCAATGGCATTTAAAGTGGCTATAGTCGGGGTGAAATAGGAACGCTGATAGCATATCCAATAGGGGTGTTTATTAAGTATAGGAACTTAATTAGTTAAGGCCCTGTTTGGATAACAAGCTTATCTACTGCTTATGTCATAAGCTGTATAAGCTACTTTTATAATCGAAGAAAAATTATAGTGAAACTTATTTTATATAAGTCATAAGCTGTTTTGATAAGCTATCCTGGGTAGCTTATAAAAAATAAGCCCAAAACAGCTTATGAATCAGTCATAAGCTGTGTTCATAAGCTCTGCATAAGCCAATCCAAACAGGCTCTAAGTATTTTTTCTACTTTTCAATGGCATTTAATGTGGCTATAGTCGGGGTGAAATAGGAACGCTGATAGCATATCCAATAGGGGTGTTTATTAAGTATAGGAACTTAGTTAAGTATTTTTCCTAAGCACTCTTCCATTAAATGAATGATGGGTCATGTATTGCTTTATGAATTAAAAAAGTCAAATTAAAAAATTAAAAAAGTTGTTATTGGTGAAATGTAATTATGTGAAGTATTGGTAGGGTCCATTTAAGATTTTTTTTGAAGGAATTGGGTTGAAAATATTGAATGTTTATGAGATGTTTAAGTTAAAAAAAGATAAAAATAGGTGATGTATACTAATGAGACCATACTTGAGCACCCCAAAGTAAAATACTCTATTGTAAATGTTGTCATAAATCAACTTTTATCTGTGTGACAATGACCCTTCACCATTGGTACACGTCTTCTCAATATCCCTGTTTCCTATGCATAGGCGAGTACGACAATTACAAAAAATATGTTTAGAGTTTTCAATTAATATATTCATCAAGCCCTTATTTGCAATTAACTTTTACCTTAACCATTATATATTCAGCAGGTTACCCTTCTGATATCTTGGCCCTCCATTTTTTTACCAATATATCAATGACTATAAATCAAATTGTATTACCATGATTCACTTTAACATTGTACCACCCAAAACGCCACCTTGAAAATGATTGCTAAAAATTTGCAACAAAGAAAAGCACATATTTTCAATCAGAAAAAATGCACGCATTTGTCATAAATGTATACATTTTATTATCCAAATTCTTCTATATGTGCATATTTGTTCTTAATCAGTAAATCTAAGACAAGACACAAGAAGCAAAAGAAATTCACTGATTCAAGGAGGAAGAAAAGAGAAAGAGGAAGAGTTTACTCTCTCTGTATATTTTTTATTTTTATATAATATGGAAAGGTCCATAATAGTTATTGTGTGTATGAAATCATGACCCTTGATCAAATGGTGTTTACGTGTTATACCGGTACACCACCAATTTGGTTTTTTTTTTTATGAGAACACCACCAATTTGGTGATTCATGCTAGTTTGCACCAAAAAAAAGTTGCCCTTATAAATAAATTTAAATTTTACATATTAAAATTCTACACTGAAAATACCTGTTGCTGTAGGTTATTTTCCATCCTCGTTGTGGACTACACGCCACACACCTGTACCCAATTAGAAGCCAGCCACCGTTCACGGCAACCATATTTTCTGATTTCTTAAAAATATTTTATATCAAAAATTCATTTTACACTTTATTAATTGAATTTTTTTACGGGAATTAAACTCGTAATAATTAGATCTGAGTTCGATAATTTATGAAATTCTTAAAATCTTATTCAAGAAAATATCGAGTAACTTACCCCTCATGCCAAATTATCATTGCAGTTATTTTTTAGCTTCCTTAATTTGTATAATACAGTGAAATTCTAATTTATTTCAATTATATAGAATAAAGTGTTAAATTATTTATTACAACGAAGTATAATACAGTAAAAATTTATAAATATTTTATTGTATTTAATATTGATTGAGTAATTTCAACTGTGGATTAAATAAATCAAGAAAAATATTATTTCCTTTAATCGAGACGGTTTGGTGAATATATTCCATTATTCCTACGACTACGAGACATTGGGTTGGGGGATAAGTTCACTGAGTCTGACATTCCCAAACAGTGCCTTAATTCACAAAGCTGTGCCTTAATCTTCCTATCCTATATTTTCTTTGGTCCTTGATGAAAGAATCAAAGTCAAACGAAGGGAAACATCTTCAATGGCGATCGATGTTTATGTTTATGGCTTTAATTATCCACCCTACTACCATCACTCACACTACGTGTTTTGTTTGCTCTCAAATGTATATGCCGTTGCGTGCACTACTAAATAATTAAATTGGACATTAATATGCTTTTCCTTCTTTGTTCTAAACCCTCTCTATCAAATATAGCATAAAATCATCGTTCAATAATCAGGATCAGATTCGAATATTTTCTTTCTAAATATCTATATAATCCAATTGCATGCATCACAGCCACTGCGCCACACATGATTTCCTTTGCGTAGAATGAAGATAAGAGTAAGACTTATTAAGAGATAATAATCAAAGGTCCCCATCTTTGAAACTTAAAACGACGACAAGCAGGCTAGGTTCAAAACCTTCCAATTTGAATTTGGCAACTACTCATTTATCAGAACTTCCAAAACTAGAAGTGTCATATTAATATTATCTCTTACATTATTATATATAGACCCAATTTGTTGTTGTCATAATATTCAGAGTCCTGCGCTAGGCTTGTGCTATTGTCATTTTCTATTCTAAAGGTGTCTGACTCTTCCTTCTCTCTACTATTCTGCAATCAATTAGTCTTAATTAATTTCTAATCAGACATCTAAACTATGGTTTATTCAAATCCTCCAACTAACATAACTTACTAATCACTAACATTTGCCTATAAAAATAGAACTATAGCTTTTCTTCATCACATCACCACTGGATAATTCTAGTTTATCAATGTGAGAGTCTTGTCATGTCCCGTTTTGTTTGTGCAGCATGCATGCATCGGATTTTTCAATTTTCAGTGGAACCAGGATCCCTCAATTTAGATAATTGTTATTGTTAAGGATTTTCATTGGGTATTGATGATTCATGCCATAGGTTGAAACTTTTTTATTTTCCCCATATTTTATGAAATATTTTAGATTCCACTGGTAGTATTAAGTAGAAACTACATAAAACTGGCAGCTTTGTGGATTAAGGCACAGTTTGGTTTGGTGCTAATAGTTTGTCTTTGCTTTCCATCGTTGTAGTGAGCTGAAAACATGGCAGTTGAAAGGTCTGGAATCGCCAAAGATGTTACAGGAGTGAGTTTATGTATTTTGATGACATTTGCTGTTTTTTTTTTTAAAATGTGTAGTGTTTCTTACTGGAATACATACTGATGTGTGTTGTTTATTTTGTGTAGTTGATTGGCAAAACCCCATTGGTATATCTGAACAAGATCACGGATGGTTCTGTTGCTCAGGTTGCTGCCAAACTGGAATTGATGGAGCCATGCTCTAGTGTCAAAGACAGGTAATAATTTTGGTTTCTTCCATCAGTGCTAGAGAATCTATTATTTTGAGTTTCTGTTTCTGTTTTTACGAGCAACATGGTTTTGAATTGGTTTTCTGACTCTTTTTTTTTTTCTCACTATATACATTATAAATGTAGGATTGGCTACAGTATGATTGCTGATGCAGAGGAGAAGGGGCTCATTACACCTGGACAGGTTGGTACTTGATAAAGATTGAGGAAATTTCTTATGTTGAAAGTGATGCTTCTAACAAATTAGTAAAGGTGTCTTCATTTGAGTAGTATATATAACTTAGGAGCAAAGTGAAGCTGCTTTTTACTTTCAGATGTTTAATTATGATTCATACATTGACTCATCGTGTGAATGTATTATGAATTACAAAGCTCCTACATGTCCAAAGTATGGCAGAACAGATTCCTTGCATGTGTTATGTGTATGATAACTACCTGTATAATTTGCCTTCAAGAGAACACCAATCAGGGTGGATACTGCCTTTTGATGATAGTTATTATCTTGTGTATGAAGGACCATTACATGCATGGTAGGTTAGGCCCTAATTGAAAGAAAACGTGCAAGTTGTATCATATTTTTTTTTGGTCATGTCAAGTTGTATCACATTCAACTCACAGAATAAAATTCATGTAAATTTCATAGCAGTTATTTAAATTCCAGATGAATTATACATTTGTTAATTTAGTTTCTGCTACAACTTTTATGTAGAATACTAGGAAGTGATAGATGAAAAACAGAATTATGAGTACTAATTTGGTGTATGTATGAGTTCACTGGAATTATTTTTTGTTGCATGTGGGGTTATCTTGTGTTATTGAAGAGTGTCCTCATTGAGCCAACAAGTGGTAATACGGGCATTGGATTGGCCTTCCTGGCAGCAGCCAAGGGTTACAAGCTCATAATTACAATGCCTGCTTCAATGAGTCTTGAGAGAAGAACCGTTCTTTTGTCTTTTGGAGCTGAGTTGGTTCTGACAGATCCTGCAAAGGGAGTGAATGGGGCACTTCAGAAAGCTGAAGAGATATTGGCCAAGACTCCCAATGCCTATATTCTTCAGCAATTTGAAAACCCTGCCAATCCCAAGGTAATCTACACATTTGTTCTGAAACTGTGGCAGTTGATGCTTGACAACTTTGGGTGACACGTTTTGTTATCATTTTGTATTTGTAGATACATTATGAAACCACTGGGCCAGAGATATGGAGAGGCTGTGGAGGGATAGTTGATGCACTTGTTAGTGGTATAGGTACTGGGGGTACCATAACAGGTGCTGGGAAATTTCTTAAAGAGCAGAATCCCAACATAAAGGTTAGATTTTTTTTTTTAATAGACAACACTTGGGGGAAATATGTGCAAATAGTTTTACAGCTGCAGTGATCCTCCCCCCCCCCCCCCCCCCCCCCCCCCCCTCACCTTCCCATTTCTCTCTTTTTTTTTTCCATTTTTCTTTTATGAAGCTATATGGTGTGGAACCAGCTGAAAGTCCTGTACTGTCTGGAGGAAAGCCTGGTAAGTGATAACACTTGCTTTGCTCCCCTATTATAACTGATAAGATGTGTTTTTTTTCTATATTTTTTCACATGAATTATAATAATGCTACACAGCAAGTTGATATTTTGTGTAGTCTTCTAATTATTCATTATTAGGTGATTGTTTACCATGTAGTTAAAGTGTGTATTAGCATTAAAGAGGCGATTGTGTTGTAGTTGTTAGAGTTGGAATAAGAATTTGCTTTTGAAACTGTTACTGTTGTGCAAATGGCCATTATAAACGTCCAGGTCCACACAAGATTCAAGGGATTGGTGCTGGTTTTGTCCCTGCGGTATTGGATGTTAGTCTTCTTGATGAAGTAGTTCAAGTAAGCTTTTAATGCTTTCTGAATAATCATTTTATTATTAAGGACTGTATGGAATCATAGAAAGATTATGACAATGTTGTCATTCTTCAGTTTTTTTGGGACATTTGTGACAATTTAAGATTTGTTAAACATGAGATGTGTGATTTGGCAGATATCAAGTGATGAAGCAATAGAAACTGCAAAGCTTCTTGCCCTTAAAGAAGGCCTATTTGTAAGTTCTATGCCTCTAGAAACAGAGCCAGGATTGAGCCTATTCTGCCTTCAACAACTATCTATTTTAATTAAGTCTCTTTCATGATTCATATTTGAATTTGGAAAACAAATAAGAAATTGATCATGTTAGTTTCTCTTTCTACTTGTATTATAATTTGTTGAACCTCTACTCTAAATGTTGTTTTAGGTTGGAATATCATCTGGAGCTGCAGCTGCAGCAGCCATTAAGATAGCAAAAAGACCAGAAAATGCTGGAAAGCTTATTGTTGTAAGTTGATTTCATCCATACCATACAAATTTTGATAAAAATATTTACTACTTGGGAACTTGCAAAATAGTTCCATGGTTTTGTTGATCTATTCAATTGCCTTATTTGGTTCACTTAGTTGACGTTTCCATTTTGGTATGGTGCAGGTTATTTTCCCAAGCTTTGGTGAGAGGTACCTGTCCTCTGTGCTGTGTGAATCAGTGAGATTGGAAGCTGAAAGCATGACTTTTGAATCCTGAATTCCTGTTGAAGTGAAGGCTTTAATCTAAATCAGTATACTGAATTACTGATATCAAGTGATAGATTTTCAGGTGATAAGCCTTGTGGTACAGGTTGTGTTTCTGAAATAAAAATTACTTCAAAAGAAAAGAAAAGAAAAATTGTTAGTTATGCAGTAGACTCCTGAAAGTATTTGAAATACACCCTTTAGTAATAGAATATGATCGCTTTTGTTCTTGAAGAATATGAAACTAGTGTATTCAATGTCTAGAAAAATGCCAGTGAAAATGATTTCGTTGGTTGATAAGCCTTTTCTATAAACTAAATTTTATGGTCATCATCCTTTCTACCAAATGACTCATTAAGTTGTAATTGGACCTTATTAATGGCCATGTACGATGATAAACTTGAACATCTGAATGAAGAATTTTGTTTTCTATTACTACCATTTCTAGAACAAGAAGATGGGCAGAAAAAAGAGTAATGCTTGGATGGGTAGGGGATCGTCTTAGACACTTCATTTAATATTAATCATGTCAAATGATTGTATTGTATGAAGAACTTAGGTATCCAGTCATAAAATTTGTGGTCACATGAATACAATTAATTTCACTCAATTCTTATACATCATTGGAAAAAAAAATAAAAGGAAATAAAAAAAATCATAATTTGATAACTCTACAGAGGAAAAGACAAATGGACCATAAAATACATTACACAAAAAGATGAATGAATGAATGAATGAATGACACTTTATGTGCTTATTTTGACTGGAAGATAACACGAAGTGGTTGAGCCTTTTGCAAGGTAATACCGAATTTATCATCCATGTCCATGTCTTCTGGTTTCATGCCATCTTCAAGCTTCCAATCAAATGAGTTGATCAATGAACCCAACATTAACAACAACATCCTATTGGCCAATTGCAAGCCAGGGCAAATTCGCCTCCCAGCACCAAATGGTGCAAGCTCAAAGCTCCTTCCTTTAACATCAATATCTGACCCCATGAACCTCTCTGGTGAAAACAAAGTTGGGTTCTCCCACAAGGTTGGATCTCTACAAATAGTCCACACATTAACCCACACTTGTGCATCCTTTGGGATAGTGTAGCCGCCTATGTCAACATCCCTCTCAGCTTTCCGTGGCAGTAAAAATGGGACTGGTGGGTGCAACCTTAATGTCTCTTTTATTATGGCTTCTAAGTATGGGAGCTTAGAGATATCTGATTCCTCAATGGGTTTACCTTTCCCAATGATTTGATCAAGCTCTTTATTGGCTTTTGACATTACTTCTGGGTTGCAAAGTAGCTCAGTCATTGCCCATTCTAATGTAGATGTTGTTGTGTCAGTTCCTGCTACGAATAGATCCTAAACAAAACCAAAAATTAATTTTTTAAAGTGAGTAACCAAGTAGTTGTAAAAACAACATCATCCAAGAAAAAGGGAAGGAGAAGGAGAATACATACATGGGACAGATGTTCAATCATGTTTTTGTCTATGAACTCGTTCTCCTTTGAAATGTTGAGAAGGGCATCTAACATGTCATTGTTGTGGCTTTCAAAACTAGTACTTTCTCTCATCTTCAACCGTTGCTTGATCAAGCCATCAAAGATGTCTAGTACCTTTTTTACATTCTTTGCTTGTCTTCTTTTTACTCCTTGTGGGTCAACCATCTTCAATATGGGGAAATAATCAGCCAAGTTTGGTGTTCCAACGAGTTTAGTGATATCTGTCACCATGTCCTTGAACTCCCCTGCTGCACCTGTGGACTGAATCAAATCCACAGAGAAAATGGTGCTCGATAACAGATTTATGGTGGTCTTGAACACTGCCGTTCCGATATCCACGGCTTCGCCGATTTGGCTGCTTCGGTGGATATCGCCGAGGAGCTGTTGCACTTTCTTGCGCCTCACGTCTTGGCTGGCATCAAGAGTCTTGTGGGAAAATAACTGAGTGTTGCATATCTTTCTGATTTCCTTCCAAAGCGGTGAGACCGGTATGAAGGCGAGGCTATAGTGTTCGTGGTTGAGAACTGATACGGATTGGGGAATGGTTCGGTTTGACAAGAACTGGTCATTGGTTAGGAGAACCTCTTTGGCCATTTCTGCTGAGGAAATCACAACTGTGGTTATTTGGCCTAGCTTTAGGCTCATTACAGGGCCATGGATTTTGGCAAGTTTTGACAATGACTTGTGGGGCTTTTCCCCTAACTCAAAGAGGTTCCCTATGATGGGACGAGGGGATGGTCCTGGTGGAAGGTTGTGGTTTGGTTTTCTTGCGAGTAAACGAAGAAAAACATGAATGGTGGCACATGTTGTTAACAGAAGGAGAAGAGTACAAATTACAAAGTCCATCGTGTGTGGGATGAATGAATGCGACTGAATACTGATGACAGATTACGCTAAGGGAACTCAATTTATGGTGATTGATGATACAATGTTTAATTGGTTGATGCATCTCCGTTACCAGGGGAATTCAATTTATACATGACTCCTCAAACACAATTTGAATTAAAATAATCCCACTTGTTATGAACTTCGTATATATGTAGGTTGTTCAAATCGAATAATGTCTATAATATATACGCGCGCGTAGACTGATTCTGCCCATGGGTTGTGAGCCAATTCAAAACCGAAGCCATTGTGCACTACTAACAACAAAATCCATTATGAATATAAAAAATAATTAAAAATAAAATAAAATCCATTGTATAAAAATAATTAATGAAAAATCTCCTCATCATCCTTATTCCCGTTATTGGATTGTATAGTGCGCCAATAAGCTAACTAGATTGTTTGTTTTTCCGCACATTTCTTGAAATTCTTTTTTGTACCATAAACCTAACATTCTGTTTGAAATTATAATCATCAAAATAGCATTACGAGAGAAGTTAGTTGAATTCACTAAAAATGTGCCTGGGCTGCTCAAGAGTAATATTCCTGTTATATATTTCATCAAGATTCTTGTTGAGAATAGATCAAGAAACGAAAAGATTTGTCAATATATATAAATTAAAAAAAGTTAAATATTTTTCAATAAATATTTTTTATAATTTTTTTCTTTAACCAACATCTTTAGAGCATTTATTAATATTTTATCTTTGTCAAATATGACATTTGTGAACAAATCTCAATTTGCACATTTAAACTAGAGTTTCAATTTGTGTAGACTATAATTTAAACATATCCATATGTCAAATATATATTATTGACTAATTAATTAACATGGGTTCAAACCCCTCCCCCTTCCCCCACCCCAAGAAAAATGGTCTTGTTATTTTGGTCAAGGATGTTGCCGTTAGACCATAAAACAAAAAGAAAAAGAAAGAAAATACAAAAATCAATGTAACACTGAAACAGTAAGACTGAGTTTTGTCATTTTCTTGAGTCTGTTTTATGTGCATGAGTATTAGCTGCTTGGCCATTGACTTGGTCTTTGTGTATGCTATTGTACTTACCCAACACACCCTACAACCGCGTAAATGACTCCAAAAAATTATTAATTAATATAATCCCACTAGTTATCAACGTCTAAGCTCCTGCATGCGATGTTTCTCATGACTATATATAAAGGGGGCTTCTACGGTCCCGTTGATAAAACAACGGTTTCGGAACCGTTGGTTAACCGTTGTTTTATTAACCAATAATAAACGAGAGTTTTGCCACGTCAAATTATTATTTTTAAGGACTATAATTTTTTATATTATATTGTAGTTCTTAATCTTTTTTATTTTACAAATTTGTCCGTATGGAAAAGACCTATGCCCGTAGGTGAAAATTATGTTTTTCCCTCTCATGTTTCAGTTTTACGATTAGTGATCCTCCATGTCTGATATTTTGTTCCTGATGGCCTCCGATCAACCATCGACGAAGGTTACCCTTTCGGCCGCCGATCTAGTCTTCGACGACTACTGCTCCATCGCCGCCGACTCGTGGTCCATCAAGACCGAGTACGGCAGTTCGACGACGACCCGTGCTCCAAGAGAGAGGTGGGTTTCGTGAGAGAGAATACGAGAATCCGTCAGTTTACCCGTAATTTTAAAATAAAATTTGAAATAAAAATAAATCTAAAATTTAAGGACTAAATTGCAAAATATTTTCACCAACGGAACCGAAACCGTTGTTTTTACAACGGGACCATAGAAATTGCCATATATAAAAACTTTATCCAGATTGGAGAAGCTTTTCCATAGACTCGTTCTGCCCTTCTTCCTGTGAAGACTGAGCCAATTTCTGTTGTTAAGCGTTAATTAACTTATTATATATAAGGGCTCAGCTTCTCTTTTCGTTCCAATCTAAAACACCTATACGGCTATATGTGATTGACCAAGTCTCTTGTAGTCTTGTTATTTGGCCAAAAGACTCAAGACGGGTTTACAGTTGGAACAGTCTGCTATGTTCCATGCGAATGCATGTAACCGGCTTGTATAGGTTGAAGATGCTTCTTCTCATATCTAAGAGGAAGAAATAGAATCAATATAATAGGAAGATCATGTTTTGTCATATATGCTTCAACATGGACAAAAAATTGACCTTGACCAGGTCTTGTGCATCAGTTGGTCCTCTCCGTCTCTCTCTCTCTCTCATCCCTTGAAAAATTGGGGTCTTACACTTTCATGGGAAAAATGAATGCTCCAATCTCATCTGCATAAACTATGTTGTATCAGTAAGGACCTGGTCCTGGATCGATCAGTTCTACTATTTTATTATGATCTGAAGCTTGTATGAGTGCTGGCTAAACTAGACTTAACTGCTGCTATTCTCTTTAGAATCATTAAACTGGAATGTCACTAGTGCCTTACTGCCTTTTAGAAACTAATTTCCCCATCATTCCTCAAAAGTTAATTTGGTTTGAACTGGTACTATAGTTTTGTAGCAATGAAAACGGGTCAATGAAAATCGAAAAGTGTGTAGAGCAGAGTCCGACTTTTATTTCTACTAGAGCAGAGTCCGACTCTTCTTTTAGGACCTTCAAGAAAAGGTCAACTTGGAAAGATTTGAACAATTTTATAGTTACTAACATTGTTATTAGCATACCAAAATGTTAACACCTTTACATTTTTTCTAGTTTGAGAAAATAATAGATACAAAGTGTGTGTATTGGGAATGTGTTTTTTTCCTATTTAATAAAAAGGTGGTGTAAGAGTAATATAATAAAAATGGTACGTGCAAATAATACTTGCACATAACTATAAGTATAGAACAATTTTTTTTTTCCTTTTTCCCCTCTGACTTACATATCTTTTGAAGCATGTGAACTAAAACAGAAATATCAACAAAAATATTACCAATAGTCTTTACAGGAGCACCAACCATCCTTAAAGCGATGAAAACGATTATTATCTCTCACAATAATTTCTCTTCCAACAATTCTTGAGATGAACTTAATGGCACTATGGCAATCCCCACAAATCCTAAGATTTTTTGTGATCCTTATGGGCACTCCGTGAGGGAGAGCTATGAGGCCAAAAGCAAGAGCAATCTTCTCACTGTGGTACCAAACTTCTGAAGCCTTTTCTTCATCTTCTAAATCAAAGAGGGATAGATTGGTATCTGGAACATACCCAGCCTCCTTCATCTCCCCTCTTAGCTTAGCTAGCATTGCCTGAATTTCAGAGTTCTTTTCATGAGAACTATCCTTTGCTTGGAAGACATGGATTCTGTTCTTTACTGCAATCCAACTATAACCAACATTTTTTCTAATACCGATATCTTTCATTTCCTTCCTGACAATAGTGGCTTCTTCCCATCTGCATTTAGCAATTACAAGCATGAGCAGAAGAGTCAAGAAAATGTTTGAGTCAAATGGAAATGACAGCACCACTTTCAACTAAATACATTAGCAACTACAGGAAAATGAAAAAAAGAAAGAAAATCTCTGGTACTAAGTAGGACGTCACAGGTTATTCTACCAAATAAGACGATCAATTCATTTAGCAAGTTTTAAAATTAAATTATTATTACCTGCCAGCAGATGCAAGTATGTTAGAGAGCACTACATGATTGCCAGAGTCTTCAGGATCAAGCTCAAATAATTTTTCAGCTGCAATTTTTCCCAACTTTGTTTTTCCATGCATCCTACAAGACCCCAGTAGAGCTCCCCACACTGAAATGGTAGGATGAATTGGCATATTTTGAATAAATTCATATGCACGGTCTACCAAACCAGATCTCCCTAGAAGGTCCACAACACATGCATAATGCTCAGCACCTGGTTCAATTCCATAGATCACTCTCATTGATTCAAATATCTGCATGCCTCTCTCTACTGCCCCCGCCCTACTACATGCTGATAATACAGAAACTAGTGTCACATAACTTGGTGCTATACCACAGCTACCCATAGTCATCTCCTCAAACAGACCCAAAGCCATGTCAACATCACCTTGGTGTGCATATCCACCTATCATTGCATTCCAGGTGACTAGGTTCCTCTGAGGCATTTCACTAAAGACTTGCTCTGCATTCTCTATGCTTCCACATTTTCCATACAAGTCAACGAGTGCACTCCCAACAAATATATTCTCCTCAACACATGCTTTGACAGCAAGAGCATGAACTGACTTGCCCAATTCAAGCACTCCAAGCTCAGCACAAGCACTGAGGACGCTCGATATCATGAAATCAGTTGGCTCAACTTCCTTCCTTGCCTGCAGGAAGACCAAACAAGCCCTCTCTTCCTCATTGTTTTGCACAAGAGCAGCAAGCATAGAGCACCAAGACACAACATTCTTCCTGCCAATTCTATTAAAAACCATTTCAGAAGATGCAGTGTCCCCACATTTTCCATAGAAATCAATAAGCCCATTGGAAACAGAAACATCATCCTTGTACCCACTACGAACTATAAAAGCATGTAACTGACGCCCAAGACCCAATCTCGATGTATCAGCACAGGCATTGAGAAAAGCACAAAATGTTATGGAATTTGGCTCTCCATCCACACAAAGAAACTCTTTGAATGCGCAAATTGCATCCAGAGACCGGCCATCCTGAACCGCATTAGAAATATATGCATTCCATGTGGCCAAGTTTCTATGCGGCATTTCATCAAACATGTTCCGAGCCTCGACTCGAAGGCCAGTTTTGCTGTACATGTCAAAGGCACTGCACCCCACAAACACGTCATATATTTGGCCACCCTTAAACGCAAGGGCATGGACTTGTTTTCCAGTCATGGGCATCTGCAATGAAGCAGAGGCTTTGAAGACACAAGGATATGTGAAGTCATTGGGGTGAACGCACTCACGGCGCATGTTAGAGAAGTGGAGGAGAGCGGTGACGAAACGACCGTTGTGAACGCAGCCAGAGATGAGAGAGGTCCAAGTGACAACGGTGCGAAGGTGGGTGAGTGAGAGAAGGTGTTGGGCTGAATTTGGAAGGTCGAGTTTGGAATACATATTGACAAGGTGGTTGCAGAGGAAAGATGGGAGAGGGGTGTCATGTGTCTTGATGATATGTGCATGGACGACACGACCGAGGAGGGAAGAGTGAGTTGAAACAGCTGACTCAAGCAACGAGCCAAGCAGGTTTTGAGGATGATGCAACAACAAGTTCATTGGTTTTTTTTTTTTTGATAATAATCTTAAGGGAAAAAGTGCAAGTTTATTCAGGTAGATTAGAGCACTACAACAGAAGAAATTTGAGTTTTGAGGCTTATCAACCCCAGTTCTTCCCCGCGCCGCCGTGGTGCGGTCCTTCTTCGGCCACGGTCACGGCGAGGCTATCATCGTCTTTCCGCCGCGGTTCTGCGCACTCTTCTCTCTGTTTTTTTTTGGTCAATGCTCTCTCTTCTTTTTTTTGGTCAACCATGCTCCCTCTTCTCTCTTTTTTTTTTGGTCTGACCTCTTCTCTCTACAGTCTACACTACTACTGGTGTGCAGCACCGCCCTCATCAATTTGGCGATTTGCTTCTTTAGGGCTTCAGCCCTTTTAATTTCTTGATCTGCTTCGGCCCGTGTATTTTTTTTTTGATGAAGCCCTTTTACTCCTACACCCACTTTTAACCTTTTTGTATTGGAAGACTGAACCGTCCTTTCTTTTGCAAAACCCTAGCCGCCGCCCTTTCTTCATCACCAAATCGTTCGTGAGCATTGCTGGGCTGCCGCGCCTGCGGCGGTTCTTCGCTGCGGCAGCACAAGCAGCCCCTTTGTTTTCCTTTGGTTTTTGTGTCGTTTCTCCCTCCCTGTTTTCCTTTGTCTTCGCCGCTCCAACTAGGGTCCGCCACTGTCGCTGTTTGAGATGGATGTCGCCGCTGTTGTGTTGATCTTTGGCCGTTGTGAGGGTGGTCCGTGGCTGGGAGTTGGAGGACGCCTCAGTCGCTGGGGTTAGGACGCGTTTCCGCCCTTGGTCGTTGTGCGTGTGGTCGTCTCCTTTCTCGTTTGGGTGGTGTCTCTCAACGGGTTCTTTGGTTGATCGTGATGCTCGATTGGCTATTGCTCTTTGGCAGTTCGCAGTGGGTCATTTGTTGGTGGGTGGTTGTGTTGTTTTTCTGATTTTCAGGTGTCCTCGCCATCTACGCGGTCGTGCATCCAAACGTTCTACCACTCTCGGCCTTTCCTTCGGTGTGTTGGCTAGATCTTGACATGGGCGCAAATTTATTGATGTCGAAGGTTCTGGGTACCCCAAATGGGTCAAACTCAGCCCACTCATCTGTATCTTTTTCATGTCGTGGTATGCTAGTCTTTTTGTTAGGTTGTGTTCTTGGTTTTGTTTTCTATTTCCTGTTGTTGTTGCTGTTTTTGTGTGTTTTCTGTTGTTTTTTTTCCTTTGCTAGTTAGTTGGGTAGTTGGGAGTTGAATAGGCTTGTCAGAGCATAGCATGGGGTTTAATGTTTATCGGGTAGCTATAACATATCTGTTCAGGGTCTATGTATCCAGAGTCCCTTCTGTATATTTGTTGGGCTTGACCCTTTATCTATCTCATTCTCACCTTTGAAAAAAAAACTTTTTGTATTGAAATGACAAAATTACCCCAACTCTTTTGTATTTATTTCTTTACTTTTGATTGGGCTTAGCCCATATTTTATCCCCCTGGTGCCTGTAAGGCCGAAAGATTTGCTCGTCCCTAAGGCTATGTTTGGATGGAGATTTTTGGAGGGAAGGGGAGGGGAGGACTTATAATCCCCAATTATCTTGTTTATGAGTTTTTAAAATTAGACAAAAGTTTTATATTTTGGTGTCTGCTATCTTCTAAAATAATATTTCATTTGTCCTATTAAAGCCAAACAAGGTAATTGAGGATTATAAGCTCTTCTCTCCCCTCCAAAAACCCTCATCCAAACATAGCCTAACAGATAGAGTGGCACCCAACCAATGGGATTTGCCCAACAGAAACCCACCCATCCCTAAGACAAAGAATTAAAAATGATTAAAAAAAATGAATTTATGACCAAATCAATAAAGATCCGTTTATTTTAGATTTTGGTAGAATTGTGTTTAATAGAATTGTGTTTGAATAATTGATTTTAAAAAAATTGTGTTGATAAGAATTGATTTGTGTTTGGTAATGATATTTTAAAAGTGAGTTTAGAAAAATTAATTGTATTTAGATGATAAAAGTAGAATAAATTTTGATGTATAAATATAAATTTTTTTGTAGATCTCACACCTAATATTGATTTTGTTCAACGCAAAAACTAAAAATTTTTACTTTGATCAAAATCAATTTTGTCCACACAAAATTAATTTTATCTAACGTGATTTTGAAACCAAATACATTAATTTGACCTGGTCAAACGCAATTGCAAACGGACGGTGACAACCGTGAACCAAACAAGCACTAAAAAAAATACAAAAAAGATTAAGAAGCAAAAAAGAGTGAAAAAACCGAAAAAAGACAAGAGCAGTGGCGCATGCTCTGCTTGCCATTTCCATATCCAGTTTAAGCTAATTGATATTTTTTTCTTGATTTTCTCTATATGCCCCCATTTCCTTGCAAGCCAGCCTGTATACAGCTGTCCTCACTGGCTCCTGCATTACAGCTGTCTCAAAGGTATCCGTATCCGAATACCACTAAAATTGACAAATAACAGACATAATGAGGAAAGAGGAGAATGGAAAAAGCAAACCTTTGTCATGAAAGTGGAAACAAGAAAAGCGACCTTAACCTGGTCCCATTCATTAAACTGACCATGGTGGTTCTGTGAGGTGTAGGAGTGTTCTCGCCATGTGCCACTCACGTGCATTCAACTGAGACCATTGATATATTCTTCTAGAAGATGGGCGGCTTGGATCAACTACTGGCAACCTGCAAGTAATAATGGCTAAGAAAGTTAGCTATTTGCAAGAAGATGTACATCATTTTTAAAATTTCGTAATTGAAACTGTAATATAAAACAACAAAGTAGAAGATGGACACCACTGTGATGTTGCGTCGTAACAACCACCATCCCAATCGCCACGTTCAAACCCAGGGACGACACCACGTAGATTCGATCATCCAACCCCTTTGCGGCAAAGGGCCTACGCAATGCTTCCCTAGGGAACCTGTCCCCTTCCACGCACCGCCACGTGCCTTCATCGGTGAGTCCCCGTACTCCGCAATCACGAATAGCCTCCCACCGGCAGCAACAGTCATCCCTGTCCACCCGTCCCTCATCCCCACGCCCATCTCCCACCACGTGTCACTATCCGATTCGTACGCCCAACCCCTCGGTCGAACCGTGAACGGCCACCACCACCCTTCCGTCACGTAAACCTTCCCTCCCACAACCGCCGCCTCGTACCTCGCCAACTCCCCCGCAAATCCCGCACCCCTCCTCCACGTGTCACTCTCCGGGTCGTAGATTCTCGTCCCGCTCCCCCCAACCGTCACGATTCTCCCGTTCATCCACTCCGCCGCGAATAATGATTCCCCGGCGGGCATTTCTGACCCCGGAGACCACCGGTTTGTGGCGGTGTTGTAGACGAGGGTTGTGGTGCCGCCGCCCATGACGACGAGCTTCCCCTGACGCGGCAAAGAGACGCAGGAGAACGAAGTTGAAAAAGTCCGATAGTGATGAGTCAACATTGTTTGAGCTCTGTTAGCTGCTCTTCTGATGCAGTTGCAGGACTGCACAAGGTATGGTAGAGAACTCAGGCGGCAACGGAGGAAGGGGACTAGCTTTTTGGTATCGGCACCATTTTTCCACTTCCGACAACAACTTTTACTCATGGGCTAAAAATATAATTATGTTAAATTGTGTGGTATTTTTACAATTTCTATATTACTGTTTGAATCCGGTGCACGTGCATGGCGCATGGCATGTCCATGCCTACACCTTAGGAACCACGATGGTCCGTTTAACCTGCAGGACCAGGTTAAACGCCACCTGATAGCAAGTGTTGTCGCTGGTAGTAAAAAATGCTGGTCAAAGTTGGATAAAACAAAAAGCATCACGGGGTACTAGGGGTGTCCATATGGGCTTTGTCCGTAAAACGGGTCGGGCCGATTTTTTTTAGGTCTTGGCCCGTTTGGGCCCGTCAAAAAATGTCAAAATGGATTGGCCCAAAAACGGATCGAGTTGACTGTTTTTTTAATAAAAAATAATATTTTTTTCTTATTTTTAAAATAAATTTTAATTAATTTTTTATTATTATTTTGATGGGCTAACCCATTTTTAGCCCATCAAAACGGGCTGACCCGTTGACCCGTTAGCTCTCACTTAAAACGGACCGGGCTAGAATTTTGAGTCCACTTTCAAAAATAGACCGAGCCCACCCGTTTTTCGCACGGCCAACGCGGATCGGTCCATTTTGTCAACCCTACGGGGTACGGGGTTCAACAAGGGCAAGATAAAAAGGAGAAAAATAGAGAGTTTGAAGAATAGAGCACCGGAGAAAAAGAGAGAACCCCCGCTCATGTTCTTCGCCATTTCTCTCACCCTACCCCCATTTTATTCCAACTTCAACACACCGATCCCTTCTCCCACAATTAAACAACCACGCCTCCAACATCAACAAATGTAAACCACCACCTCCCTCATCCCATAAAAATAGTAGCAAAAGCATGAAAACAACACCTTGCTCTGGACCTCCCAACGATCCGTAAAAGCCTCGAATCCATGAGCCATTCCCACGCTGGAGCAAGCCACCGGCTTGCTTGGGAGCATAGGGATCATGATTCATGGCTTCTACGGTTCATTGGGAATTTCAGATAGCCTCCAAGCGGATGGGCTTACCATTTGATATACCGAAAGATAAATGTCGTTCTTTTGTTGCTCTTTCTATTCTAAACGAGTTAGAATTGTGGCAGTAGACAAATGTGGCTGCAACGCAAACAGTTCTGTTCTATTTTATTGAATAATGTTTCTATTTTTAATTGCAAATCCACAATGAAATCACAGGGGATTATCGAGGTTAGCTTGGACAGGCCTGGAGCTATAAAAGAATAGGATAACAATTCTTGCTGGTTAGCATTCTGGTGGTTTTTGCTTCCCTTTTGTTCCTACCTTTTCCTTCTTGTCCCATTTTGTTGGTTTCATCTTGATTAATCTAATAATTCAGTGAAGAGATCGAGCTCGCAACAAACTCATTGGGACAAGGGAAAAGAGATACTAAGAAGGCAACATATATCAATTAGTGTGAGGTTCAGGATATGTATACTTATTTATTTTATATTTTGCATCGAAACCTTTCTAGTGTAAGAAATTGGTGAAAGTTTAAATATACCCAATCCATTGGAGAACTGCACTATTTTTGGAAGGAAATTAAGCCAGAAAAAACAAAGGATGAAATACTTTTGAACTATACCTGCTTATGAGACGACAGATCCCTATCAATGGCATTTTAACTTTTTGATGTAGACTTCTCTAAATTCTCTTGCGGTAAGGTAGGAAAAAAATAAAAAAGATGGTGAAGTTACTTTATCCTGTTAGAAACTGTTAGTTAGCTTATATTTAAGCTGTTAGTTAGCATATAAATCTTTCTATCAAAAAAAAAAGTTAGCATATAAATCTGTCTTATGGTGCCCCATGTTGACTTCTGATCTGAAAAGTGAACGATTTATTTTCAAATTTGTCTCTTGCTATTATATTTCCTTTTTTTTCTGAAAGCACAATTTTGTATGCAGATGCTGATGATAAGTATAGGTATGAAATCAAGGACATAGTCGAAATGGAAATGAGAATTTTAGAAGCATTGAACTATCTCACCCCTACCTGGTTGTATTCCACCCCTACTGTTCCCTATCTCAGTAAGAGTTTGATAAGATTGGTTGTTCATTTTGTGCACACAGCGCTTCCAATAAGGACAGAATGCAGAAATACCCTTTTACTTTGACCTTTTTGGATATAAAGTATATATATTTTGTTTCAGTCGCATTCTATTTAATTTAGTTAATGAATGGGTCATGTTTGTTCTGTTATCCAAATTGGAGCAAAATAAAAACTGTCTTTTGAGCAGCAACACGTAAGGTATTCAATTGTCAATCAATTCCAGTGTTTTTTATGTTTAATGTATCTGAAATATGAATACTTATCTACTGCAATTGTTCTTGTCTAGTTGAAAGGGGCCTTGGGCCTTGGTGAGAGTTCTAAATGTGTCAATGATTATTGTATCAATTTAAAATTAATCTTGCTGATGAGGTGGTTATACAGGCTGAAGGGCTCATTGTTGAGTTGACATTGTCATCTTGTTATGATTTTGTTTGCTGACTTGTTCTGTGAGTTTTTGTTGAAGCACTTCTCAGTGCTGCAGAAACCGAGGTACAAATCTATTTTAATGATTTATGCTTTAGATGTGGGTGTCATTTTTTTCTTAGTGTTTTTTTTTTTCATTTTAATCATGGTAAATAGTACTAAAAAATTTTGATGTGTCTATTTTAATTGCTCAGGCAGGAAAGTAAATTGTACTTTAAGTTTACAATTTTGGATTATGAAAACAGGGAAGGAATGCAAGGTATGCTTCCGTTGATATGTCCTGTTCCTTGTTGGAAGAAGTAGTTCCTTGATGGTTGAATTATGCATATATTAGCCTTATGCTGTTTTGCTTCCGTTGATGTATCTTGTTCAAACATTCTTTGTTGTGTGTTTTTGCTGCTATATGTTTTCCATTTTCACTTTTCATGTTTGTGAGATGCTAATCTATTTTTTTGATTTTTTGTTATTTCTTTTGAATTTTCAGTAGTGAAAGTCTGGGCCTGAGTTTTTTTTTTTCAGATTTTGAAGGACCGCAAGAATGTAAGAATTTCATTACTCCTTTGGATTTTCAGGTTTTAGTGTTATTTTGTTTTTTTTGGGCTCTTGGAAGCTGTTATTGTTATTTTTTTACTTTTTAGTGTTATGTTATTACAGTTCTAAAAAATAACATAAGCATATATGAACTAAAAAAATGATGTAGCAACAAAAAAATAAATTTAAATTAATTTAAAATGATTCTCATATTCCGGTGCTCTTTTTATAAATTAATTTAATTGAATTCTTTAATTGCATCCAATTGCATATTTTGTGATAAATAAGATAATACTTGCATCTAATTGCATATATTAATTAAGAGTGTAGTTTAAGCAAAGGTAATGATGAAGGTCAATGTTATGCCGTCCTTGTTAATTGTATAAAAATAAAAGGCAAATAAGGATACAGATGTACACCTGCAAATCTTGGAACGACACAACGTTTCTATCAGATCTATTGTCTAATTTTTTTAATTCTTATTGGGCTTTATTTAAAATGTTTAACTATGTTGGGGTCAATGTGAATTTCAACATAGTTGAACTTTTTTTTTTGGTCAAGAACATAGTTGAACTTTAAAATGTTTAACTATGTTGATGTTGATGTTGATTGTTGAGATTCACTTAAATAAAACCCAATAAGAATTAAAAAATTAGACAATGGACCCGATAGAAACGCTGTGTGGTTCCAAGATTTGAAGGGCTACTATCTATATCCTTATCTACCTTTAATTTTTATACAATAAACAAGGACTACATGACATTGACCTTCATCATTACCTTTGCTTAAACTACACTCTTAATTAATATATGTAATTGGATGCAAGTATTATCTTATTTATCACAAAATATGCAATTGGATGCAATTAAAGAATTCAATTAAGTTAATTTCTTAAAAAAGCACTGGAATATGAGAATTATTTTAAATTAATTTAAATTTATTTTTTTGTTGCTACATCATTTTTTTAGTTCATATATAATGATTGAAGTTAAATTATTTTTATTTAAATTTTTTTGTTACTTAATCGAGAATAGAATAATTTACTTAATCGAGAATAGAATAATTTTCACATTTTTTATTCATCATCATGTTATCCTCCATATCATGATATTTCTAACTAAATTAAATAAAACTAGTTTTATTGTAAATTTATGCTCAACGGGTAAAAATAATCACAATTATTACTCTCCCCTCAATCACTTATTTATAGAATCTTCTCCATTATTCCCAACTATTTTTCTCCATCACTCATTTTCAATAACTCTCATCACCCCCGTCTATTTTTCTTCTCTTCCGCTGTGTTTGGTTGTGAAAAGAAATAAAGAAGAGAGAAAGAGTATGAGAAGAGAGAAAGAGTTGAGAAATAGAGTAGATTTAGTATGTTGTTTGATATAAGAGAAAGAGAGAAGAAAAAAAATGTATTTATCTCTCTTTCTTCGTTTGGTTTGATAGAAAATAGAAAGAGAGAAATGATAATTGTTTTTGAAATAACAGAAATATCCTTCAACTAAATAAATCAATATATTATTTCAAAATTAATTCTATTTTTTATTTTTATTTAATTATTTTTATTTAATTAAACAATTCAATTAATTAATTAATTTCTATCCAAAAGATTAATTAATTAATTAATTTTATTGTATTTTAATTTAATTTTAATTAAATAATTTAAATTACAAGGATAATTTCTCAATAATATTCAAAATAAATAAAAACAAAACATTATGGATTTAGATTAGCTTGGAAGACCCACCCATTGTTCTCCCCCATTTGATCTTCTAATCCCCCTTCACACATAAGCCACCGAATTGTATAACAGTCTTCCACAGCTACAGGTAACAGAAGGCTAGGGGCACATTGACATCTTGGTAGCCACAAAAATCCAAAAACAGAAGGCTAGAGACAGATGGTATAAATGAAATGAGAAAAAAATGTGCTTTTTTTTTTATATACAAAAAAAATGTGTTTTCCTCCCCGGTGCTGCTATATGGCACGACAAAAGCATATTCGAATGCAACGAATTAGTTTCTCTCTCACCTTACGATGCACCTACACACACTATATATTTTCCTTAATTTAAAAAAACTCCCATTCAATTTGATTTGACCCTTCCACTTCACAAACACGTCATCGTCTCTCAATACAAGTACTGCTCTCTTCTACTGCCGTTGTTGCTCCCTTCTACAGCCCTTACTGTTGCCGAGATTCCATCACCGTCTTCGTTCAATCGGACCACCGCCCGCAAACCACCACCCATCGCTGCACACTCCCGCCACCGCTCCTGTAAACCGCAACCGTCATCCGCCACATCACGGTCATCGTCGGCGCCAACCCCGAGCCCACCGTGGAGAGGCTGATCTTTGAGCTGGTCACGACGGCGCATACCATCCTCTTCGACTGCAATGGTGCGATTGACGGACACCTTTGCGAGGTGGAAGGGAGATGAGGGAGTGGCGTTGGCTAGAGGTGGTGGCTGCAGTGGGTGGTGCGTTGAACGACGACGGTGGCTGGTCGATAGTGGTGTGAGCCCTGGAAGATAAAGGAGGCGGAGAGAGAAAATGGGAAGTTGATTTTTGAATTTGAGAAAATATAACATGTGCACAGGTGCATGTTAAGTGAGTATAGGAAACCAAAATCGATTGCCACATAATTGCTATCTCATTCGTTAGTTTTGGACAAAAATTTTGTCGGGACTTTTAGCATTTTCCTTTCCTCCCTCCCCTTTCATGCGAAGATTGCATCAGTGTTATTAAACTAGTCATAAAAAAAAAAGTGTTATTAAACTCGGCTTGGACAGGCCGGTCCGACCGATTTCACCGGAAATCGGACCAGTTACCGGTCCGGTCAGTGTATTAGATCGGATGTGTCCCCGAACCGGACATGATGTCATCGACTCGGCTTCAAACCGCTTTGAACTGGTGTACTCGGACACGGTTGGCTCGGCCGGTTACATGAAATTAAAGTTTTGTCTCGTGCACAATACCCAAGGCGCAGCGCAACAGTCATTTATTGTCTCGCGCAGTGTCCAGGGCCTGCTCATAGTGTCACGCGCTCACACTGACAGTACTGTCCAGCATAAGCCTTCACGCGCTCTAGCTTCTACGTTTACAAGTGTAGAAAATGTGAAAAAGGTTTAAAAATTAACAATGTTGGGAATCGAACCCAACTCCCTTAATTTTCTCAAATGGAAATGCCACTGCACCACCTGAGCGACTTGTTATAGTTGTGAAAAATATATTATATAACTTATCCTTAGTATAAAATTCATAAATTAAATATATACCGGTTCATACGGTTCAACCATTGACTCACCGGTTTGATTACTTACCCACTAACTCAGTACTCCGACCGAGTTGATAACCGGTCCGAGTTTAATAACACTGGATTGCATAAAGGGGTGGGTCCCACTAAATTTTATTCTCTTTCCTATTTCTCTGACAACCAAACGAGAGAGATGTGCTATTTCTTTTTTACTTTTCTCCTCTCTAATTCTCTCTTTGCTATTTCTATTGTACCAAACATAGGGTTTACGCTAATCCAACAACTTTTCCCCTCCCCCCACCTTCTCCATTTTCCCCCTCCCCTTTTAGTTTCACCACTTCCCCCTCATCAGCCTCAGACCTCACCCCTTCACCATTCTAGCGAGAAGCATTTTCTTGAAATAGTGAGAAATAGTAACTTCAAAACCGCCACACAGAAAAGCAATTCACGTTGAGATTGTCAAATCTGAGCTTAACGATTATAGGTTCTCTGGGTTTTGGGTTTCATTGTTGTTGGATTTTTGGTTCTGGGGTTGTTGATTGCTGTTGTTTTTTCCCTTTGCCTTGCTATAAATTTCTACAATGAAATTTTTCTACCTTTGATATTTCATTTAGCCATGTGAATTTATCATTGGAAATTAATTTAAAACTTGGAAATTAACCTAATAATTTAAAAATTGAAAATTAATTTAATAATTGGAGATGTCGTTGTTCGTCTACTACATTCGAGCTGGAGTTAAAAGACCAGCAGTGGTCGTCCTTAGGTGCCTATCGTTATGGTAATCCATCTCTACGATGCAAGCTTAAAACGACAATAAACCAATAAACAACATGGGTTCTATTTAATAATACTTTATTAGAGGGTATATCTCATAAATATAATTAATGAATACTACATTTTTATGACCCCATCAGCAAATATGTTTTTACTTCCCAGATTACCTCCTGAGCAGGTCCCCCCCCCCCAATTTGAGTTGCTTAATTGTTTATTGAATTTATCAGTGGTATTTACTACATTGGATTTGACTCTTCTAAAGTGAGAAGAGAGTAAAGTAACTAATCTGAACCATTAATGAGAAAATCAACGATTGGTATTCTAACACATCCATGATTTGTTGTGTATATACTTGTAATATTAACCATTGATTTATTCATTAATGGTTGAGATTAATTATTTTTCACTTTAAAGTGAATTGCTTACTTTAGAGAAGTGATATCCTACTACATTTGGGTACCGTGGGCAAATTTTCTTATCGGTTCACCATAAATGCCATCTTGGGTGTGATATAACATCAAGCAATTTTGAGACGCATTTTATATTTGTATTTTATTTTATTGGATGTTTCTTATGTTCAATATCAGTAGATATTTTAGTTTTTTATGTTGTTGGGCTTTAATGCAGATATTGATTAATTTTTGAATTTTAATACATTGTTTGGAGCTAAACATTAGTTATCCAAATTCCCAAAAAAAATAGTATAATTCCCAAAAAAACATTAGTTATACAATATCATTTGATGCAAAAGCTTGGGTCAATTAGTGATCCAATTTATGATTGAATTAGTGATGTGCCCAGCTTTCATCTTGGGTCAATGAAGGATCTAATTAAATCTACAATCATTTTCAATAAGATACGCTGTTTAGGGTGTTCTCTTGTATCTAAACTGATTCACAATTGACGGTACGAAACAAAAGATAAACCTTTCATCAAATCAAACTTCTCAATCATAAATCTCGATATTCAAGAGTATAACTTTATTTAACGCAGCCGGTAAATTGGAACTATTGGATAAAGATCCATATTTCATATTATGAGTTTTTGTTTTGAATTCTATTTGATGAAGTCATAATATTGTGAGTCATTTGATCTCGATCTTTTTTTTTTTATTGATTGCATCAAATGTATGAAATACTAACTACCGCCTTAATAGTCGTAGTTTTTTTTTACAAGGCCTTAATAGCCTCAGTTAAAAAAAATATTTTCTATTAAAAAGTGAATGTACGGGCAATATTAAATGGTTTTTTCATAAAAAAAATGTTTTTATTCCTTAACAATTACCTTGTTGATTAACAATTGTCCTGTATGTTAAAAGGCAAAATAATGCTTCCCCTATGCCATTTTGCTAAAAAAAAATATAAAAAATGAGGCGTGATATCAAATTGTAAGTAGTGTTGTTTACCAAAAAAATTGTAAGTAGTGCAACCAATAACATTAAAACATATCAAGTTTTAAATTAACTCACCCGATCGAGATATCTTAAGGTGGCGTTTACTATGAAGAAGCCCTTATCCTTCCTTCGCGTGAGGAAGTGAAACCCGGTGGGCCCATGTGGGCCATTAACTTACAATAGCCTGTAAACCCAGTTTTTAGACAAATCACAGATAGACCCAATAAGTTTTGCAAAATTATGATATAGGCCCAAAGGTTTTGAGATTTATATTTCAACACATTTTTAAAAAAATTTCTCGTTAATATTTATAGAGTTTCAAAATTATTTAATTAAATAAGTCTATTCCTAAATAAAGTAGAAAGAAGACTTGTCTACAACATTTTGTTGATTAAAACCCGGACCAGACTACCATTGTTCCTGGGCGAAGTTTTTTGGAATACCGAAGCTTCATTCTCCTTGTGTTAGCATATCATTACAATGTCGGATAAACTTCATTTCTCCTAATTCTCTTAAATCATAATACAAATTATTTATTTATATTATTTACAAAATTAATAAATTAATTACGGTAAAAATAATTTCCTATTAAACATAAAAAGGCCATTTTTAAAAAAATCTTATATTTATTTTTTGGCTTTAACATATTTTTAGTCCCTCTAAATATCGGCATTTTGAATTTAGTCCCTCTAAAAAAAGTCAAAGTTTTTTGGTCCCTTAAGAAATCAATTTTTTGATTTAGGTCCCTCTTTTGCGTTGACCGCTGACATAGCACACTGAGGTCCCTGTAAAAATGCTGACATGGCTTACATGCATCTGACGTGGCTTACATGCATTGCCACGTCAGAGGGACTAAAATCAAAACGTAATATTTAGAGGGACTAAAATCAAAAGAGTAAAATATACTCCCCTCCCTTGAGAGATAATGATATTACACTCCCCTCTCCTCTTGTTTGAAAACACACACTCCCCTCCCCTGATAGATACTAATATTACACTCTCCTCCCCTCTTGTTTGAAAACACACACTCCTACCTCTCGAGAGAAACCAATATTACACACTTCATTCCCTTCAAAGATAAAATATGATACATTTTTTTTCATTTTTGTAATTTTCCATTGACGTAAAAGTTAGTCTCTGTTAAAATATTTTTCATTACCATAATAACCTTTTATCTTTCATTTTATTTCTGTTTTTGTCCTATTTTCTGTCCCAAACCGATTTCAGAATCACTGTTTCAGCGTCGTTCACCACCACATTCCACTAAAACCAAAACGAATCCATTGTTGGTGGAATGTGGTGGTGAACGTAGTGAAACGGTGATTCTGATTTCAGGAATCAGTAATTGGAATGAAAAAGGAAATGAGGCAAAAAGGAAATGAAATGAAAAATAAAAAATTATTATGTTAATAAAAAAACGGAGGCTAACTTTTACGTTAATGGAAAATTACAAAATGCTTATAAAAAAAAGAAAAATTACAAAAGTAGAGAAAAATGTATTATATTTTTGAATGAAAGCAAATGTGTGTTTTCAAACAAGAGAGAAGAAGAGTGTAATATTGGTATCTCTCAGGGGAGGGGAGTGTATTTTACTCAAATCAAAACTTAATATATTTAAAAGGACCATGTGACATCAATTAAACCACCACCACCACCACCACTCTCTCTCTTTCTCTTGTTTTCTCTCTCTCTCTCTCTCTCTCCCCATAGCCCCTCCCCCTCCTCCACCGCCGCCGCCACCACCCCCCACACACACTCTCTCTCTTTCGTTTTCTCTCTCCCCCCAACCACCACCACCACCCACCCATCCACCCTCTCTCTCTCTCTCACACACACACACATTTTCTCTCTCTCTCTCTCCCCACCACCCCCACCACCACCACATATATGCATCTTTAACCATGATCTATTTCAAGGTCATCCAATTAGTCAAAAGAAGTTCAAGGAAGGTGGTGGTGGGGGTGGGGGGGGAGAGAGAGAGAGAAAACGAGAGAGAGAGTGGATGGTGGTGGTGGTAGTGGGGAGCCATGAGAGGAGGGAGAAGAAGGAGGGGGTGCTTGTTGGTGGGGGTGAGAGAGGGAAAACGCGAGAGAGAGAGAGAGAGAGTGGGTGGTGGTGGTGGTGGTGGGTGGGGTGGGGGTGGGGGTGGGGGGAGAGAGAAAACGAGAGAGAGAGAGTGTGTGTGTGGGTGGTGGTGGTCTGATTGATGTCATATGGTCCTTCTAAATATATTAAGTTTTGATTTTAGTCCCTCTAGATATATTAAGTTTTGATTTTAGTCCCTCTAAATATATTAAGTTTTGATTTTAGTCCCTCTAAATAACTATGAATGACGTGTCAGCTGACGTGGCAATGCATGTAAGACACGTCATATGTATGTAAGTCATGTCAGCATTTTTATAGGGACCTCAGTGTGCCATGTCAGCAGTCAACGCAAAAGAGAGACCTAAATCAAAAAATTGATTTCTTGAGGGACCAAAAAACTTTGACTTTTTTTAGAGGGACTAAATTCAAAATGTCGATATTTAGAGGGACCAAAAACATGTTAAAGCCTTATTTTTATTTTTGAAAGGGTCAATACTTATAATCTTATAATTTCATGGAAACTATTCCAATTCTTTAGCAATACAAGCCCTAAAATGTAAATAAGTTTTAAAACTACTAAAACCTTATATCTAGGTCACCATCAACAAATCACAACCCTTCAATTATTTAATAGTTTATCTATGGTGGATATCACTTCCGGTCCCACTTCCTCACTCAAAGGAAGGATAAGGACTTCCTCGTAGTCAACGCCATCAAACTAAGTGAATTGATCGAGGACTCGTTTCACAGGGCAACTACAAAATGTGGAAACAAAAAAACCGCAAAGTAAAACAAGATTATAAACTTGTTCCTTTTGTTGTTAAATCATGTGTGTCCTGTTTTTTTTTGGTTACATAATCTTGTATGTTTGAAACAAGGATATGAGCACCAGAATCTTATATATCTAGGCTTTTCAAGAGCACCCCTACCATTAGTTAAAACGTAGATTTATTG
Organism: Glycyrrhiza uralensis; assembly: GCA_030159175.1. Taxonomy (NCBI): domain Eukaryota; kingdom Viridiplantae; phylum Streptophyta; class Magnoliopsida; order Fabales; family Fabaceae; genus Glycyrrhiza; species Glycyrrhiza uralensis. The sequence continues at coordinate 55,216,659 of BRZY01000002.1, read as the reverse complement.
TTTAATTAATTATAACTGTTTTCTAATATTAACTAAGTCACTAGCGGTTTTCACTCGTGTAGGGAGGGGTATTACTCCTTGACCCCTACCCTAAGTTATTAAGTTAATTAATAACTTATAATATGGCATAATATGAACTTCTTGTTCATATAAACATTGACACATAATAATAGTGCATACGCTTGAAGACAAATTGTCTGGTATATAAACTTACCTAAACCAACTACCTATAATCTATAATTAAAATTACATTAGTACAAAACGATAAGAGCATCCAATCTTTTGCCGTAGTTGTTGAAGCTCTCCCTTTGGATCCTCTTGGTTTGTCCCAAAGTCTTCCCGACAGGGCACATTAAATAAATAGCAATTATTAAGAAGTGTAAACCAAAAATGTAATTTAATGTCATTCTTTTTATGCCCAAAGCAATTTTTGCGTTCTTCAACATTAGTTACTGGCTCCTCCGCCAAGCATTTTCTAGACCAAGTACTGGTGGGATTTTGGACCAAACAAAGGCCGGACCTTGTGAATTTTTGTCTTGAGTTCTTCACATTTAATTATTTATAAGTAGCTTATTGATTATTTGCTAAGAATATTTTAAAGGAACTGCGTTAAAATGAATATATTTGGCAAAAGCAAACATGACATAAAAGAATTAAATAGATAGAAGGACGTTTTTTGTGTGTGTGTGAGCATAGGTACGTAATATAACTAAAAATATTATTCGTCCGGAGTCTGGGACATTAAAATTCACTTTACTTTTGTTTCTCTTTTTGGCCATTAACTATTCCCTAAGCAATATTACTCATATATAGCTGGTTGATTATATTGGCATTTGGCAAACTACTATTCCCTCCGGACTCGAATATAAAAAAAAAAAATTGAATCACGTTAACTAAGAAAGTTGGTTAATTACATTAAATTTTATTGATTTCAGCTAAAAAAGAAGTTTTATTCCAAATTTATCCTTTAGTGGATATTTAGTATTAGGACAATTAAAACCAATAGTCCAATAGTAAATTAAGAGAAGTGTGTCTTTGTATCTTCTCAAAGGAACATTGGAAATACAATTAGAGTTAAATAAAGGTATTTTTGGAATGATCTCATTAAAGAGAATAAATGTAGTTAAATTTTCTTATATTTTAGACCATAAAACATGGTTGTTTTTCCTTATATTCGAGTCCGGAGGGAGTATCTAACTTGTGTTTTTTGTTGGCATTTGTCAAGTCAGGCTTACTCTTTCCCTTGTCCTTAATTGTTTTTTGTACTTGTTTCTGCTTTTGGTAGGTGCATTATTTTCATGGAGTAAAAAGCATGGAAAAAAAAATTGAAGTCCAGCCACCTGCAACATAAAATGCACCTCCCAACATTAATTAATCCCAATATCCTTTTTTTTTTTTCCCTTCCCATAGAACCTTATATGGCCTATTTCCCTTGACCAATCCCCACTAAATTTGAGGAATCATTGTCTCTATAAGCTAAAGATGAGAGCACAAAGTCCAAAATTAGGAGTATATTTCATCTTCTCTAATTTGGTTTGTGTACAGATAACAGAGCTTCCTTTTTATTTTTAATTAATTATTTTTTAACCAGGAGCTACATTCTTGAGTCTCGAGCAAATTAACAACATCTATCTCGCTAGGGGGCATGTTTTATGGAGAGGCAAATTAATTAATTAATTAAAGGCCACCATTGTACCCTACCACATACTACTCGCGAGTTTGTTTGCAATCTGCATAACTCCTTTCCCACCACAATAGTACACACACAACAACAACAAACACAAGGACAATAAACGAACTCTGCTTGTCACCCACGATCTCCAGCATCAACGTCACACACAATAATTCCAAGAAATTACAGCACGCCTTAACCTTTCTCCTTTCAAATTAAAAATGAAAACCCAGAGAGAGATAGTAGTGGTTGTCTTATTTAGCAGCACTATATACTCTATCAGTAGTATAATATATAGATTAACAGCATCGAAACACCAAAATAAAACGTCCCTCTTCGACACAGTACGATTCCTTGGTTTTGCTAACTTTGTCTTTCATATCATCAAAATACAAACCTCGCTTTGTTCCCAATCCCATAGCTGAGTCTGAGAGCCAACGCCATTCAGAAAAGACAGAGTAAAAAAATCCCATGAAGTAGATCACAGAACTGAACCGCCAAATTAAAAAAAAAAAGTAACAACTAAACAGTAATATACTTAAAAATTTCAAATTTAATCCATGTTAATAACTAATAAGTTTGTGTTTTTACGACAACCTCCCTGAGAAACTACCGGCAAGGGGGTGATGATGATGATGGGGAGGAGAATGATGAAGAGGAGGAAGAGGACAAAAGGTCGACAACAAGGTGGGTGAAAGCACGAAGAATGTACTTGTGGGTATGTGTAGGATTGAGAGCAAGGTAGCAAAAGAGAAGCTGTTGGAGATAATCCCAGTCATTGGTGACATCCAATGCTTGGTGGGATTGAATCATTTCCTGCATAGAACGGAGGAAATCGACGTAGGGGTTCACAGAGTACTTGGGCACCCTCATCACATTCACAGCCCCTTTAATTGGTATCAGCGAGTTATTGCAGGGTACTGGTCGAGTGTCAGTGGACTCTATGATGGAGTTGGAGCTTCCTGGGGAGGAGAAGAAGAACCGTTGGGATGCGAAGACGGAGGCAAAGTCCGGTGGAGCTGGGTCCGGGGAGTCGGAGAAGAGGGAGCGGTTGTCGTCGTCGTGGGTAAAGGTGGTGTTGAAATGGAACGTGGAAGGTGGTGGTGGTGGATGGTGTGGGTCAGGTTGGGATAGAATATTTGTGGGCTTGAAGAAACAGAGGTGAAGGTGTTTAGAGAAAAGGTTGGGCATCTTAGCACAATGAATGGGAGAGAGAAAACGGAGAGCACGAATATGCATGTTTGTGTCTGTTATATAGGCGATACAAAATTTATTCTTGAACTTATAGAGAAATGATTTTATAAGAAAGGATAGATAAAAGAGAGAAAGAGATGTATTAAATTGGTATTGGAAATTTCGACAATGTTGAAATATCATTTCTCTAGAGGCAATGAGCTGGAATCTATATCAAGATGAGCTTTTTTCCAATTATACATACACACAAATGGCTAATTAACTTGATAAAAAAAAAATTATCAGTTTACACATGTTTATTCATAAAGGTCCAATATAATTTGTTCTCCATTGAAAAGGAAAAATATCATTTTCCTCACCTTAACATATTATTTGAAAAAATGGTAGAGATTAATAATATAAATATGATATATATCTCGCATCATTTTAGAAAAAACACTTACTGATCAATTTTTTTCTTTGGTAAAAAAACTTACTGATCAACTTAATTAATACAGGAAGTGGGAATAATGTAATCCTTTGATAATATAACACTCTAAAATTCATCTGACAGAAAAGTTATTTTTTTGACTGACTTATAGAAAAGTTATATAAATAGATTTTAAAAAATATTAAAATAAAGAAACTAATTTAAATTTATGTAAAGTACTATTAATTAGAAGGTTTGTAGCCATTATAAAATTATTTCAATTTTTTAGTGTTTATTAAAAAGTTTAGCAAACTAACTCATGGAGTAGTTGTGTACTTGTGCTGGCTAGCTTTTTCGCAAGTTGCTCTCGGGGGCGTGTATGGCCAAGATATATAAATATAAATTGCGTGATGTTGATAGTAAAGTGCTACTCCTGTATAAGACAAAACACAAAAGGGAGATCAGGTATATATCTATGAATGAGACGTAATAAGGTGGCTAATGTTAATTTTTCACATTCTATAACATCGTGGACGTTCAACAAATTGTTAATTAATTATTAATTAATTAGCAACTACAACAAAATAAATGTATTAGTAGTACATTCTTGAGTCCCTTTGATCTAATAAAACTGCATTCACTTTGAACCACACCCCATATTAATTCTCTTTATATATACTCCATATATTGCTACATACAGAGTGAGAGCGACACACACACGTATATACTTAGGCAAAATTAATTGAAAATGATCCCCACAGGACTCATACACATAACACATGGGTGGTCCCGGTGGAGAGATGTCAGAGACATATCCCTGTTTCAGGATTGGTTTGAATATTTTTCTTTTTGAAGTGTGGAAATGTAATTTTAATCATCACATGTGTTTATTAATTTAGATTACGATTTTGGTGAAATAATTTTAAATGATTTGACGGCTAAACAACTCATTTACGTTTAATAATATTTTTATTAAGCAAAAATAATAGTATATGTTTTGTGATATTATCTCAAGTATTTTTATAAAAGGAATTTTATTTGAATAGTATAAAGTAAATACCTTTCATGTTAAATTAAATTATACAAAAGCCATTGTGTTACGTATTATAAGAAAGTTTGTGTTTTATTAAAAAAAACGAGTAATATGATAAATGCAGATAATATTAGATTTATTTCGACAAAATTCTATATGTATATTAGTATTTATTTTAATGAGAAGCTAATATATATTAGGACACTTAGAAAAGAGTCCGTTCTAGAAGCTATCTCACAATTGATTTGTCTAAATTAAAAAATACAAAATAGTACGAAATAAAGTGTCGGGGTGTCTCTGTGTGACAATTCATTTTACTAAAATCACACAATTGATTTTGTTTTCCTTAAAAGTGATTTTAGTAAGAATTTATGTGTTTGAGGTTTTGAAAAGAAAATAATTTTGTTGCTCAATCAATTTTATTTAAAACAAAAGTTTGTACCTTTTGCATTAGGATAAAAATTTTGGGTGCTGATACACCGACACCCAGCCCACCCCACAACTATAAGGGTGGCAAAACGGGGCGGCCCATCCAGACCCGAGTTGACCCGCGGGGAAAATGGGTCAGCCGACCCGGTCCGTATTTTATAAATGAGTTAAAAAATTCACCCCGACCCGTTTTTAAGGGAGGGCCATGCGGGCCAACAGGTCAAAAACGGACTGACCCGTTAAAATAATGATAAAAAATTTAAAAATCAGAAAAAATATTATTTTATTTAAAAAAAAAAAAACGGTCCAAACGGGCCGGCCCGTTGGGCTGGGCCCATATTGCCATCCCTACCCACAACACCCAATGGCAATGGGTAAAATGAAAAATGGGTGTGTTATGGGGTCAGAATAACATTAGTGTTGAATTTTATATTAAATTTTATTTCAAATTTGTTTTTAGAGTAACAACATCTAAACATAAATCACTTAATCAAATTCAATTTAAACCAAAACAAATTAAGTCAAAATCACTTTTAGCAAACGCCGATCCAAACACACACCTAGACTAATTATATATCACACCGTATTGTTTTAAAGAAAATCTAGTTGTCTATCACTTAACTGCAAAGCGGATTGTGGAAAAAAATGAAAATTATATGGGAGTTCCTCCTTATTATATTTTCTGCGTTAATGCATGGAAATTGACAATAGGTCGGAATGGAACATATTAATGTTTTATCTCCAAAATATCTATGATTTTTTGTGCATTTTTTTAACAAAATAGTAAAGAAAAGTCTATATGCACTCATTTTTTTCTCATTTTCTATTTAATCAAATAAAAAGAGAAAACAAATTTTTTTTTTCCAATTTCAATCTTTACATTTAAACAAATTATAAAGTTCACTAATTTTTTAGTTATTTTCTCTCTGCCTATCTATAATTTCTTTCCAATCAAAGTTTTGGGTGTGAACAGAATTCTACACTTTTGGTTATGTTTAAATTAATAACATTTTTTTCTAATTGAATTATTTATAAATACCCTTTAAGAACTGTGAAAATTTAATGAAAGCAACCACCAGGGTTTGAGTGAAATGACACATGACTCTCTTAATTTAACTCATGGTTTTGATTTAAATATATATAGGTATGTGAATACAATATTCTTAAATCTCGTATCCTGTCCGTGTTAAAGGGATTAGTCTCAACATGCACAGGAATGATACCTTAGTTTACGAGGCAGAAAGATGTTCGACGTTGGATGGATTTTCATATCATGGATAGGATTGACAAAGCAAAGTGCTTTGAAATATAAAAAAGGATAACTATTTTTGAGCTTCCTATGAAATTAGAAGTGTCTCGTCGCGTCCGTCATTTCAGAAATCAGAATTGATAGAATATTGGTGTTGGTGTGTGCACTCCCCTGACCAAACAAGAGTTTCAGTGCACTTGACCAGACATACAGTTAACATGAGAAGAAACGAAACGCAGGATTATTTAGAATTTAATTAATAAACTTGATGAATTATGAAATGCTCTTTAATTATACATTAATACCTTCCTTATATGCATGCCATATGCCCCCCGATCGTTTTGGAACATAATTGAAAATATGTAAACAGGTAATGTGAACCAATAAAATGAAATGGCAATTACCAGCATTTATAGACAGACATGTACTAGTAGGCGAAAATGAAGGCAGAGAAATATTATTATTATATTATACTATAGTTTTACATATGCATGGCATGTCAGTCATGCTAGTAAACTCTGACTGGGATTCTGGGCGACAAAAAAGCCCCCCTCCCTCCCTTTAATTTTGTAAGCTAGGGAGCACTGATACTGATGATACTGTCCCATGTGAAATGTGACTGTCCTTAATCACGTGAATCCATGATCATCTTTGTCTTTCCCATTTCTCTCTTATAAGCTATCAAATTAGCTGGCAAAATAGGCTTAGTGCTTAGTCCGCCGACTTAGCCCGAGTCTGTCTGAAAAAACACTGGGCTTAGATACACAAATTTGAGTCCATTTTCAATCTAAGTCTTTTTGGCCCGGCCCGATAAAGTCTGAACCCGTAAAAGCCCGAACCTGAAGCAGGCCGCCCGAAAAACATAGGTCAAAGCCTGAGCCCAAAAAAAACCCAAAAAATAGAGAGTTCAAATACACAAATTTGAACCCATTTTCAATCTGAGTTTTTTTAGCTCAGTCTAATAAAGCTCAAACCCAATGTGGACCAACCTGAGCCCAGTCCGAAAGCCCAAATTACCACCTCTGCTTGCAACTTTAAGAGAGGGTCCGCTTCTAGCTGTGTGGCCTCGTTTCAATTCCCATGTGTCAGTTTTCAAAAATTCACTGTCTCAAGTTCTAACCGGGGACGCACAAACACACATACACACGTTCTTAAACGTTGGATGTGTGAGTGACTAGTGATTTGACCACCAAGGAGCATCTGCTTCTCAATTCTGTCTATTCTATCCCTTCCGAGAAATTTACACCAATTAAATAGTAGATATATTGTCATATGGAATGGAATAATTAATAAGTACCATTCAAATTAATTAAGTTAAAGGATTGGAATTTAGTGAGGCTTGGATTGTTATTAAGTGTGTTTATTGTTGTGTCTCAGACTCTCACCAATGTGTCACTTCATTAGCTACTATTTAGTATTACCTACCCCTCTTTCATATCAAGGGGGCGTTTTGTTTCACAGTATCAATAATTATTTCAGGGAATGCGATTCCTGGGAATACTATTATTGGCTATATTATTACTAGGTATCTATAATGCGTTTGACAAATATAAATATTTCTAGGAATGTTTTTAAATTTTTTAATTTAAAAATAAAAAATTTGGAAAAATATGATAAAATGTGTGGGAGGTGGGAAATTATTATTAGAAAAGTCTCATAGCCATGAGAATATAAGATACCCATCCTTTTAGCATGAGAATAAAAATTTAAAAAAATGTGAATACATGGGATTCTTGAAAATAATTGATACCCGAAAATAATTTTTTAAAACTTGAAAGAAACATAGGAATGTTATATTCCCAGGAAAGTAGCTCACTTTCCTGGGAATAAATTAAGATAGACAAACATACTCCAAGTGTCATATAAGAAAAAGAAAAAAATCATATTAAAATATTATTTTATTTTTTCAATGTAGTATTAATTTTATGGATGGTGTGTAACCTTGAAAAATATATAAGATTAATAGTAGATAATGAAATTATTAATAAATTATATAGACAATTCAGTAAAATTATTTTATTTTTTAACTCATTTATTAATTTTTTTAATTCTTGTGAAAAAACTTTAATAAGCTTTTTTTTTTGTCACAAATAAACTGTTTACTATCGATTATTAGTTGGCGATCATGGCCAGAGGTAAATGAATAAACAAAACAAACCACTGGGGTTTTATTGCACACACGACCCTCGAGGACTCGATCCACCATCTGTTGATATTGGGCCCGCTCCACTAATGACAGTGCAACCCAGTGTGTTTGAGCTTCCAAGTTTTTTTTAGATTTTTTTATTTTCAATTGTTAAAATAGTCTCAATAGTAAACTCACAGTTTTTAGTATGTAGAAAAATGACTGTTAAATAAAAAGTTCGACATATATTACTAAAATCCAAATCTCTAAGTTTTTTTTTTCTAAATACAATCTATGAAAATTAATTTCCTTGCCAATTGTTGACCATATATGGTGATTCTTATGACTGAATTTTTTTTTGATCAGCTTCTTATGACTGAATTTACTGAGCGAAGACATTGAGAAAGTGAGATTTTTTAAAATTTGAATGCCCACCCTGTGTATAAGTATGAAGTGAATAATTTGCTTATTATGTAAAAGTAATTTTATAGTATGTATCTAAACTATTATTTATAGACTTAACCACCATAAGTCATAACCACATGGCTTATATTATATTGTTTAAAGATTTTTCTAATATTGACCAAAGGTCAAAAAACCGTAAATATCTATTGAATTGTTAATTCTAAAAAAAGTAATTTTAATGTATAATGTCAAATTAGATATAAACAAATGTTAAAAAGTGAGAAAAAATTGAAAGGGAAAAGTGTTCTGGTGAAAAATTATATTAAAAATTTTTAAAAAAATTCCTACATTATATCTTGCTCTCAATAAGGAATAAATGCATATTAGGTAAAGATTACATTATATCTTGCTCTCAGTCTCAGACTACAGACCAATTGCTAATGCTATCGTACTAAAGTTCAATCAAGATTAGAAATTATACTATTTTTTCTCATCATCTTATATGATTATTAGCCTCTAAAGTGAGGAACTGGAATTCATAAGGTAACTGAAAAGTGAAAACCAAAGGTAATTTATAACCATATAGTACGATATACACTGCCGTAGTTACATATATAGTCCCTTGACTCCCTTCAACAGAAAGGAAGAACAAACAAAAAAGGACACACGCATATGGGCATGGCGGCACCACACTTACTTGTGTGGAGTAGTATACTACTACGATACGATACATATGCACCATCATATCTGCACAACACATAAGACGCAAGTGATCACCAGTACCTACATTATCCCGATTTACATTAACACGTTCACGTTTTCATTGAGCCTAGCAGCCGCAGCAACAGAAGCGGCTACGCCACCAGGAGTGGCGGTGGCATCGGGTTTGTTCCTCATCTCAGCACTGGCCACCCCTTCCGCATCCTGCCTCGTCGCCGCCTTGTCCGCTGGCAACTTCGCGGTGGCGTCGCTCAGAACGTCGCCGAGCTTGATCTTCTCCTGGTCACGCTGGCACTCCGCATTGTAAGCCGCCGCCGATTGAGCCATCGCAGCCAATCCTCCCGGCGTCACAACATTGCTCCCCGTCGCCCTCACCTCCGCCGCCTGTATCGCGGAGGCGTCACTCTGATCCACCGGCTTGTCACCCACCGTATGCGCCGTCGCCTCCAGCGCCTCCCCTATTGTTATCGCACTCTCTCGAACCACACCGGTTCGACCCGCCTGAACCGGTGTCGGCTCAACAAATTGTCCCACAACCTTATAAACGAAAAACCTTTGTGAGAAATTAAGCGACAATTAACAGAGTAGAGCGGAAATTAAAGTGGGGAATGAATCAGAACCTGTCCACCGACTGATTCGGTTACAATGCGTCTTCCTGGGACTTGGGTTTCGGTTACGGCGACGCCACGGTCACCGGTGACGTCGGTGACGTCTCGGTGGCCAACGATGCCGGCCTGCTCGTTACGAGTGGCGGCGGATTGCATGATGGAGGCTGCTCCGCCGGGTTGGGTCTGGCCAAGCACTCTGCTCTCTGCGCTCTGCATCATGGCGGCGTCTTCCGGCGCAACGGGCTTTTGAGCGAGGTTGCCGGAGACGGGGAAAACGTCGCCGTATTTGATGGGGTCTTGCCCTGACTGGGGGCGCCTTGGTTGCTCCTGGCTCATATTAGTGATGTTAGTGTTATCGAGCGGAACAGATTGCGAAAGATGGAATCGAAATTTTGCTCAGAATTAAAGGTGGTGGCTTCAGCGTTTTGGGAAGTGCCTTGTTGAAGTTGGGTGTAGTAGTAGCTAGCTGAAAGAGCTATAAATAGCTTGCAGTGGAGGTGGGAAGGGGAGATTACGTGGCAAAACGTTACACATGGCAACAGGAAGAGTGGTGGAAAGGGGACGTGGCATGTTCGTTCGGCAAACACGTACGTAGCATTGCTTTGCAAAATTGCAATTGCAAAGTATTTCGTCTTCTTTATAATAATTTTTTGAAAAATATAAAGGAGTACTGCGGGAATGTCTTTTTGATTGTAGTACTACGGAAGTTTTAATTAGCAAAATGGTTACAAGGTTAATATTTTTCATTTGTCAAAAAAAAGGTTAATATTTTTCATCGTGTAATTTATTCTTCAATTGATAAAATTATATATGTATATATTAAAAACATTACTTAATTAATTATACAAATCAAGTAAGAGGTAAAATTTATTTCTCAAATCAAGCAAAAAAAAATTCATTTCTAAATAATATGATTGCCGGTGACTATCGTTTTTTGCAGTTGTCGTTTTTTCCTTTTCCTTTGCGTTGTTGTAAAAAATAATAGCACTAATGTGTTCCACATATTTCTAATTCTATACCTCCTAAGAAAAAATAAAATAGTGTCATTTTTCTATTTGAATACCTTTTTCTTTTTTGTCAACTCATTGTAGTATGTTCCTACCTTGGGCCAGTGGGCCGGTTCAAAGGCCCATAACAATTACCGAGATATTTTCTTCCATACATATTTAAACGTTTCGACCAACAAAAATGAACACCTTTTCGACAGAAAAAATTATTGAAACGTTACAATTGATCAGCTCCGACTTCTGTTACTTTCACTGTCATTCTGCATTTTTACAAGGTTTTTGCACCTCTCCTTCTCCCGCCACCTCCAATTCTCTACTCCACCTCCTCTTCTGTTGCTCTGCATTTTCACTAGAAAATCTCAAATTGATCGGTCAAACTCACAGAACAAAAAAACCAAAATCTCAAGTTAAGTTGCGCTGCTGTAACTATAAACCCTCGCATTGATGGATGCTGAAGGAAACCGCGATAATCATAGCAATGCTGGCTTGCTCAACAACTCGTTGGATCTTACGCCGGTGGCGCCGGAACAATCCGGCGAAGGCTTGCCCTATGCGCCGGAAAACTGGCCGGAACCCGGTGACGTTTGGGGCTGGAGAACCGGCAAGAGGGTTTCCACATCCGGCCTCTTTAGGGACCGCTACCTGTATCTCCCTCCTCGTCTTTCCGGCGCCGGAAACGCTGGCTCTGGCCGCCGGAGCTTTGCCAGCAAGCTTTCGGTTGAGCGCTACGTCACAGAAACCTTCCCTCACGTCAATCTCCGTGATTTCTTCGCTTTATTCAGCTGGATGATTCCTTCTCTACAACCTGGTCTGTTTCCTTGCTCTGATATTGTTTCTCTTCCAGAATGCTTCTTAATTTGTTTAGTTGATGCTGTTTTTTTGGGTGTAAGGGCATATTTGATTCTATTATTGTTTTTGATTTTGAAATGCTTTGTTCTTCTTTTCATTTTGAAATTTTTTAGAATTATTTCCTAAAATTATTAAAAAAAAACTATGAATAATTTTGTTTCAATAATTAGTTTTGAGACCTAAAGTTCTTCTGGCAGCCGCGGGTGGCGGTGGGGGCGGGGGCCGCGAGAGCTGTTTGAAACGAGTTACGAGAGTGAAAAAATAGATGAAAAGAAAATAAAATGTGCTTCATTTGTCTACTCGTATAATAAAATGAGTGCTTGTCGAAAGTGGGATTAATTAATTAAGATGAGCCATTGATCACACAATTGCCTTCTAAATAGCAGGATACAAGTCAACTTGTCTATGATTCTAGTTCACTGCATTGTGAAACGCTTGTCACACTGTTTAGGAATTTTTTTAAGACTCTTTTGATATTGTTGCATCTGTTTTTGTAAACTCCTTCCTACTTGTCATGATGCTTTTCTGCATCTTAAGATGATCACTGTGCTAAATAACAGACAAGGTTATTCTGCATTGTAGTTATTAGAATGCCTATAGCTGCTGTACCTCTTCAACAGTTTGAACTAGCAAAACAGGCAGAACCTGATTTCCCCTGCGACATTGTTGGATGTAAAGCTGGGAATCGGACATGCAGCAGCCTGATTTTGGAAGAAGAAGAAGAAAAACAATCACCAGCCATGCCTTGTGATATCTGCTGTGCTGAACCTGATTTTTGCCGTGATTGTTGCTGCATTCTTTGTTGCAAAACCATTGATTCAGCTTATGGTGGCTATAGTTATATCAAGTGCCAAGTAAAACATGGTGACGGTATTTGTGGGCACATTGCTCATTTGGAATGTGCTCTTCGGTCTCACATGGCTGGCACAGTTGGAGGAATTATTGGATTGGATGCTGAGTACTATTGCCGACGCTGTGATGAGAGGACTGATCTGATTCCCCATGTTAAGAAGCTTCTGCAGACATGTGAAGCTATTGATTCGAAGGATGACATTAAGGCAACTATTTTAAATCTTGGTATTTGTCTCTTGTGTGGTTCGCAGAAAGTCACTGCAAAGGAGCTTGTGAATCATATTGAATTGGCCATCTCAAAGGTATGGTTAAATGAATTTCAGGGGATAGGAAAATTGCCTTTCTTGCTTTTCCTCTCTTACACCTTGAAAGGCAGCAGTATGACAAATTTGGTAGTTTTCTTCAGCTTAAACGCGGGAATAATACTGAAGATCTCTTGAACGTCGATGACAGTCTTACAGCTCATTCTGCAGGTAAATGTCAGTGTTACATAATAGTCAAATTACTTGCTACTTTAGCACTGGTTGTGTGCTTACCAGCTTATGAAGGTGGAGACCCCCTCTCCCAGTTTAATGTAAGAATTTCGAAAAGAAAATGACAATCTAAATGTTGTAAGTTAAGTTGTCATTGCACTTTGCTTTTAGTGTTAGTATTGAACATTTTATGTTTACCAACAGGTTTCTTCGATAATAGCAATGCTACGATGGATATTACAGACGATGAAAGCGCTTTAGACCCTTTAGATGTCAGAATAGAGACAGAAACTTTTGGTTGTCTATCTGATTCATCAAAACTCGAGGCTGAGGTTGATCAGGTTCTGGAGGCTCTTAGAAAGTCTCAGAGGGATGAGTATAGCTTGGCAGAAGAAAGACTGGATGCACATAAGAGATACTTGCAGAATCTATATCAGCAACTGGACTGCGAGAAGTCTGAATTAGCAAGTCAACCCCACGCGTCTCATTCGGATATCATGTTTCAAACTGTCAGAGCAAGAAAGGAGCAGCTAAGGCGAGAAGTCATGAAATTTGAAGAGATGAAAAAGGTAGCCAATGGTTTTGGCAGCACATCAAAAGATATCTTAGAGAAACACTTTGGCTTATAAATTGCATTTTAAAATGATAAATCTGATGAAGATATGACGGAAATTTTTCTGGTGGCTTTCCAAATTTTGGCTTTGAACTGTATTCCTTAAGCCACCAAGCAGGGTTCCCCCCCCCCCCCCCCCCCCCCCACCCACCAAAAAAAATGCATATCATGTGGCATTTGACTGACGAATTATACAGACGAGAGCTGTTTCCCATGACATCTGTGGTGTTGAATAAATTGCCCATGGCAAAGGTGTACTGCCATTCTACCGAAGGCCCCCTTGTCTTAACTCCAAAAGAACATACGAACTCTAATCAAGGAAATGAACAACGTTTTTTTTATTAATTTTAGATTTGACTCTCTAAATTGAGGTAGAGTAAAACAAGTAATCAAAGATTAATATTTTAACACATTTATGATTTGTTATGCATGTGCATGTAATATCCTATTGATATACTTATCAATGATTGAGATTACTTTATGCTATAAAATGAGCAATTTACTTTCGAAGAACCAGATTTTTTTTATTTGAATTTAAAAAATATCACTGTACTTGCATGAGTCTACCTTCTATACCATCGCCGTCTTCATCTCGTAGCCTCTATTGTGTGTGTTGTGGACCTTCTAGGGGGATCTGGTTTGGTTAACCGTGCATATGAGCTCTAGTGGGGGTTTGTAAGATGCACGGGAAAATGAAATTAGGAAAAATTGCAGCTGAAAAATCATTTGAGCTTGATCCTGAAGATTCTGATAACCATGTTGTGCTTTCTAACATGCTTGCATCTGCTGGCAGGTAATAAATCTAAAACCATGCTAATTAGTTTCACTTCTTTAATGTTATTGATGAGTTAAGTGAATTGATTATTTTATTTCGCAGAATAACCCGTCACGTCCTAATTATCGTCCAAGAATTTTCTTCTTTTCTTCATTTTTCTGCAGTTGCTAACGTGTTAAGTTGAAACTGATACTGTCAATTCCATCTAACTCAACATTGCCCTGGCTCTTCTGCTCATGCCTGTAATGGCTAAATGTAGATGGGAAGAAGTCACTATTATCAGGAATGAAATGAAAGATATTGGTATTAAAGAAAGCGTAAAGGACATATCCATGTTTTCCAAGCAAACGATAATTCTCATGAAAAGAATTATCCTACATATTTTCAATTTACCCATCTTCGTTTCCAGAAAATACCAGTGTAGATAGATACATTACTATTTAAACCGAATTAGTTATGGAGTAATGATGGGGAAACTAGTTTCTAAAAGGCGCTAGTGACATTTCAGTTTAATGAAATCTAAACAGTGTAGCAGCCATCTAGTTAAGATTAGCGAGCACTCATACAACTAAGCTTCAGGATAAAACGGTAGAACTGATCCAGGTCCTTCCAGATAAAACATAGTTTATGCAGTTGAGATTGGGCCATTCATTTTTCCCATGAGAGAGAGAGAGAGAGTTGGGAACCAATACATACTCATGACCAGATCAAATATGTCCATGCACATTATCATATTGATTGATGTTGAAGCATATGACAAAACCTTTAGAGTTACCCCCATCGTATATTAAATCACAACATTTTGCTAAAATTGAGTATACCTTTTGGTTCATCAAAGGTTAGGTGACCATCACTTTGGTTTATTGGTTTAATCATATAAAGAAGGATCATCAAAATCATCCTCCCATGCACAAAGCCAAAAAGGCATCCAATTCCCATAAAAAAAAAATGTTAACTAACATCATAACCAGAGTTACCTAAGCGATGACTATTAATTGGATATATACTAATTGACAATCATAAAGGCACAGATTGATCATTGAATGAAAAAGGAATGGGACTGACTCTGCTGTTTGAAACAAGTGAAAACTAATCGTGAAAATCGCCATTGCTATAAATAAAGACCATTCTCACTAGTTGAAGAAAGAGAAATTTTTTTCCTTTTTTTTTAACAACGATCAAATTCATCATCATAGACAAAAAGAAATTAGCTCCAACAACATCAACCAGAATTCTAACCCCACATACTAAGGCCACGTTTGTTTGTTAACAAAAGAATTTTTACCATGACGATAAAAGATCGATCACTGTACAAGCACAAGTTGACCACCACCACCCATTCCTCTAGCACTATCACCATCACCACCCTCAATATTCTGCAGTTCCTCCTTCGGCACCGTAACTATGAGTTCCCCGTCTACGAACACCGCGCTGGCAAGCTCCGGCCGCGTAGATTCCGGCAGGCGAAACCTCCACATGTCGAGTTCGAGGTGGTCGAGCGACAACTCCACCGACTCGCCGTCCCTAACCACGATCTTCGTCACGCCGGGGTGGATTTCCACCGTGTGGGCCCTCACCTCGCCGATCCCCTCCGTCTCCGCCACGAACCGGAAGCAATCGGGTGCCTCCTCCACCGCCACGTCGGCGTCCGACCGGAACGGAAGCTCCAGCACGCGGCTGAACACGTGCGGGAGACGCCGCAGCTTCTTGCCGGCGATTCCCAGCAGCGCCTGTGCCTCCGACGAGGGGCTCCCTCCGTCCATGCCGAATTGGATTGTGATGTTGCGCTTTCTCGGAACAGGGTGAACCTTCATATTGCTGTTGCCGTGTAACGACGCTACAGAGGATTGAACCACCACCAAGATTAACAGAACGATAAAAAATTTCTTTCCAATTGAACAAAGAATCATAAAGGAACGATTCTTCTTCTTCTTCTTCTTCTTCCTCTTCTGTTTTCACCCCCTTTCTTTTCTGGGCGGAGAGAATGAAAACCCTAACCCTAATTTTTCAATACGCGCCCGCGAGGATTGGGATTTCCGAAATGGAACAAGACTTGTTTTCTTTTTTATTTGTTTGTTCCGGTTTTCTCGCGGAAATTCGGGTGAGGAAAGGAGAATTGAAATTGTTATTAGGCGTGGGTGAAGTGCAGAGAGAAGGGGGGAATCAAGAACAAAGAAGAGGATGATTTGAAGTTGATGTTACTGTGTTGCCCCTGGGCTTCTAAAAATTTACTAAATCTGTCTCCATCAAATTATTACTAATTTGTTTTGATTGAATAGCAATTAACAAGACGTCAAAAGTTCAAACTTCAAACCCCCCTGCCAAAAAAAGGAAAACTACTGGATATAGGGACCGAAAATTCTAGAGGTCATATGACATTCCTGATGAATTTATTGCGGTTTAATAGAAGAGGAATGCTATACTATACTATACTAGTATCTATTATTAGCTCTGATACGTAAAATTAGGTTATAAAATTACATATTTATAAACAGTGCTATTTATCAAAACATCTTTACTTATTAAATCACAGATCTGTTTATTTGATGATTATTAGAGACTGATTATTAGAGAGGGTGAAATGGGGCGCTGTTTATCCCGTGTAGTGCCTTAGTATTTTTTTTTTCTTCTTGACTCAATTATCAATTATTATATAAAAAAATTGTGGGAATACATGTCATTTTCTGGGCCTGAATTAGGACATATATCATTTCTTAACCTTTTTTAATTGAAGTGAACTCATTGATTTGAGTTATGTGCTATCCAAAATATAATCTAATTTAAATTTTGAGCTATCTCTAGGATATATAATGTGAAGTTGTTTCAATCTAAATTTTAATTTTTTAAGGGATCTAAATTTTAATTTTAATTATATATTGTATATTATTTCTACAGTTAATGAGTTGTTAGTTCAATCTAAACTTTTAAATAAATTAAATTTAAATCTATCTAAAATTCAATTTAGCTATCTATAGGATAATGTGAAGTTATTTCAATCTAAATTTTAGTTTAACTTTTGTTTTAACTCTATGGTTAATGTATAATTATTTTAATCTTAATTTCAAACAAATTAATTCTAAATTTTTGCATATTTTTTCCATTGCTATTTTTTGGACAGTATATTTGAATTGAAAATTCAAAGTCTTGTGTATTCTATTTATTTATTTGATTATCTCTACCATTTATTTATCAAGAAATCATAGATAATTAAATGTCACATCTCTCTGTTTTGTTATATATGCGTAATTCCACAAAATAGATCAAGCTTCGAGACTTAGCTCTTTAAAGGGAATAGTTTACTTTAGCATATAAAACAAAAAAAAAATCAATAATTGATTGATAAATTAACGGTTGAAATAACATTCACATACATACTAATTTAAAATATCAATAATTAACTTTATTAACAACAATTGAGATATGTCATTTATGAATTGTTTTCCAAAAGACGAATCCATTATTACCATGTCTAGCCACTAATCGAGCCCTCATTTGATGAAATGGGGCATAGTGATCGGGAGGGACACGCAATTAATCTACTAAATATGGGGGGGTTTCACTAAAGTTGTGCTGTGTGCATGCATGTAACATCATCAACACATCTCAATCAACTGGAGCTTTTGACGTCAATCGCCACTCTCTTCATTGTCACTCAATATCCCGCATGAGTTCAATGCAATGCATGGCATGGCCTCATTGCTGCCATGGCCTTGTCACAAAAAATCTATGTTGTACAGATTTGGGCTAGCACTAGTAAGTAGCTAGTAACCCAGTCTCTCGAGGCAAGCTGGGGCCACAGTGCCATGCTGGGTGGTAGGAACAAGATTAATTTATAGAATAATAATAATAATAATGAGAAGAATATCTTTTGCTTTGTTCGTTTAAGCTTGATTTGTTTCTATGTTATTGTTATGTCAAATGCGTATGTACGTGGATTATTGTTTATATGCTTAGGAACACTATGTTAAACTTTTTTTTAGCTGAAAAACTGTGTTAAATTTAACTGTGACCATTCTGGATGTTGGACTATTGTATTGGCCTCTAGATTTCCGAATTTGTCAGTTTTAATGAATTTCTCTTCGAAAAAAAAAAAAAGCTAAGACCTGTGTATGTGCGAAACTGCTTTCATATGTTAACCAAAAACACTTGCTAATTCTACGTACAGGCCTAATTATCTTAATCTCTTCTTGGTCCAGTCACGTGAAATAAAACGTGTGCTTCATATACAATTTCTGAATTCTGGTATGCCGTCTTTATTGTCGTTTGCTTTCCGTCACTATCCACTTAATCCTTCCCATATCCTTATGCTGGCATCATTCAAAGCTAACATGCAATCTCCTCCATCAATTATTATTATAATATAAAAGCCTATAAACAAATCAGTGGTTCCTAGTTCTATAGTGACAAGGCAAGGAAAGGGAAGCTTTATTTATTTATTTATTTATTTTTGCGGTGGAAAATGTTTTAGGAAAAGAAAATTTGATCGCACAAACTTTCTGGCTCTAGAAAAGCGTAATGTATCACACTCATGTGTCTGACAGAGTAATCTGTGACATATCTTACAAACAAGGTAAATAAATAGTGAGTTTCTAGGAAGTACTACTACTAACCCTCCCTTCTGCATAAATGAAAGGCCTTCACGATTATGTATCCTATCTATGACCCTATTTTTGTGTTCCATTAGGATGATGATATGGTTCTACCCTGATATCAGGACCAGAGATTAATCTGGAAAGGAACATGGGTGAAAATGAAAACCATCCCATTGTGATTGGACCAAAATCGCCCGTGAGACGTGGGAATAACAACCAAATTTCATAAACAAATGTTAGGCACATTGTCTTTTCTTTGTTATGCATATTATACTATATAATCGTGTTACAGTAATCACCATTGACTGAAAAACTGATCAAAGGTTAATCCTCCGATTACATTTTAATGGAGCTGAGTTGATTTGTCTAATTTCATCACATTATTGTTCACTTGATCCAATACGTAGGAAACCAAATGAATTCGTAATTGATTATTTATTATAATCAAACATTTCTCTTAACATTGTCTAATTTCTTAAGTCATAAGTCATAACATTGTTTGACTATGGGTCTGTTTGGATTGGCTTATACAGAACTTATGATGATTGATTCATAAGTTATTTTGGGCTTATTTTTCATAAGCTACCCATGATAGCTTATCAAAACAGCTTATGGCTTATATAAAATAAGTTTCACTATAATTTTTCTTCGATTATAAAAGTAGCTTATAGAGCTTATGTCATAAGCAGAAGATAAGCTTGTTATCCAAACAGAGCCTATATATTTATTAATTTTATTAATAAATAACATTTAGAACTTTGAGGTGGCCAAGGGGAAGCAAACAATGGCCCCCTTTGCTCCAACTCTGACAGTCCGTGCACTTTGTATTTAGTTCCATCAAAAGCACCAGAGTCATACAATTCAATAAAAATGGAGTCTAAGAATACAAAAAAAAAAATTGACTCTAGATTTGCTGTTTTGATTTTTGCTGCCAGTGTCAATTTTAAAGGATTGCTGCTGCCGGCATCCAAATTTAAGATTATCAGTGGTTGAAATCATTAAAACTTCTCTCTGAATAGAAATGGTTGGACACTAGCTGCATTCTGCAAGGATCATTCTGGTACTCTTTGTTGGAGAATTTGCAGCATCACGAACGTTACGAGCACTAGCAATCGATCATCACGAACACAGTTTCACCGGGAACAAAACAAAACATAGGAACAAAAAGGAAACCTGAGGCGTGTGTAAACACTGTCCTTAGGATTTATCCGCGAAATTGCGCAAATCCCCCAGGATTCAACAGGTTCTTCTCGGTGATCGACATACCGAGGCTATCAGAATTCGAGAATCTCCAATCCATTAATTGGAATGAGCAGGTGTATAACCCAGAAAGAGAAGAGGAAGAAAAAAAAATTGTTAGTGGGGTAGAAACGTGTGTTCCATCAATGACTTGGCCAAGGAAATATATATATATATATAAATAAAAATAAATTAATAAATTAATTTGACCAAATCAATTCTTATCAACAAAGTCAAAGCATATCCAATAAATTAGATAAAATATTTTCTAATTAAAAATACTAATGTCTAGTTAAAACTTTTGAAATACTCACAAAAAGTCCAACATTCCCCCACATATTTCAAAAGTTTTAAAAGCCATTGGTAGAAATTTCCTGGGTTAACATCGTGAGTGCAATGCATCAATTTGGTGAAACAAGCTTCTATGAACCAAACCTAGACTGATAAGACTTAACACACAGTGAATTGGTGAAGCAAGCTTTTATGAACCAAAGACACTTTGTGTGTGTTAGAGGTCTATCAATCACACTACACCCCCACAATTCTCGTGTTATCGCTGTGTTGCGCATTTAGGCCGTGCGTGTGCTTGGTATTCATGAGTGCTCTAGAGACCCGCCACGGTCTCATGCAAGCGGCCCCACTTGACACTCATATAGGTGATTCCATCTAGTGCATGCTACGACCATACACCACCCTTAAGGGTTTATGGTAATCATTAAAAGCTTAAAGCTTATCCCTCAAATTTATATAATCTAGCACATTCTCATATCCATTATCATAACACCATAGGAAGGGACAAAATTATTTCGTGCTAGCATAACAAGTGACTTGTTTTTACCCATATGAACCTTCTTCATGGGGTCTCCAATCACAAAGGTTGGGTTACCATCACTTGTCGTTTTCCAATGGTGTAAGTCTCATTCCCCTCGATGTTTCATACATTAATTTCCTCCCATGGGGTTTTGTCATTTAGTAGCTACTTTCCTCATTAACGTATACGTATATTTCTCTATTTTGCATTATACACTATTGCCACTTGGCAATCACAATAAATAGATAAGGAAGACACAAGTTTCTTCCACCAATAAATATTGGCTAAGAGATTCTTAGTCAATAAATCACATTTTGTAAAGTTAAGATTAATAAACTCGAACTCCATAGTGGATTGGACTACACAAGTCTACTTAAATGTTTTTCTAAGCGACAACAAAATAAAATAAGTCCACCACTTGGGTTTTATTCTCATATGAATCAAATCAAATTATCATCACTGTATTCTTCTAATATAGTGGGTAACCCATATATATAATACCATAATTTATGGTACCTCTCAGACATTAATTACTTGAATTTAACGAGCGCCACAAAATATTTCCGCAACAAACTCATCAAATTATTGAAAGCAACAAACTTCCAATAACTTGGGTATACTCAAATTGACACAAGGTTATCTCTATTCTTCATCAATTGAGTGTTAGTATCATAAGGGATACACCATAGTGTCCAAACTTCCTAAGAAGTTTCTCAAAAATATTATAGTGATAGAATCACCTTATCACTATTCTTTATGATTTAACACCCAAAATATATTGCGCTTGTTTACCCATGGCTATCAACTATATTTCCATAAATTTCTCAATATTGTCCAATGACAATATATTCACGAAAGTATAAAAATAACTATCACACTTCATAGTAAAATATAATTTTTCAAAGAAAAATAATCATCAGCACATATCATCTCTATAGCATACTTTAATAGCATTTATCTAATTAACCATCAATTTATTAAAGTAGATACTATCAGCAATATATAACCATTCTCAGCAGTGTACCAGAACAATTGCATCTAAGGCACATGCACCAAAAAAGAATAATGTTGCCTTCAAAATATTTACCATAACAACCATTGTTAGCTATATTTTTATAATTTGTTTTTTTTGGCATCTACTAATTATAGGGATGTTCTGCAAACAGATTTATTTCACTCCCCATAATCATGCATGAGCACTTAATCACAAAATGATAAAAACAAATTATAAACAATTTCATATGAAACTTAGATGACTTAAATGCTCAAACTAAGTCACAAGACATGCCAGACTAATGAAATCTCAAAAAGTACTCATTTAAGTCTTTCCTTCCACTTGTAAAGAAAAAATTCGAATATACAATCTTGCATTTCATTTTTCACAACTCATAAGTGAGCACCTCAATAAATGTTAGGTAAATATCTAGACTGGAAGACTTTTGCAGGGGAAAATAATATTAGCATAAAGAAAATCTGTCACTGATCAATATGCAGGTAGGACAAATCAACGCTAATCAGCAAGAGCATTCACTAAACCATTGGTATTTATCAAACCATTCCATCACTAAATCAAGCATAAAGTAAAAAGCCAAATAATGTTAAATCATTATTCATTTATTGTAAAAATAAACAGATAATAATAACATACATCTTAAAACACCCTGAAGGGATAGTGGGCGAACACAAGCTCTTATATATATTGGTTTGCTTAAGCAATATATCAAACAAGTGGTGAGCATTGGTTATTAGTACACATGGACAGCAGAGGAGCAATTATTTTATTCAAAAGATTATTAAAGTCAAATATGAAGATAGGATGCTGTTTTACTTTTACCAGTTCAGAATAGCATATCAACAAACAAATCGGCTTAGAAAATGAAAGTTAAATAGTTAATAATTACAAGGTGCTTTTTCCATCATCCATCGTCCCTGTTGGCATTAGAAGAGTAAGGCATAAACCAAATTCTTGCAAATATATTCAAAAACAATTAGCCTGGCTCTATGGTTGCGGTGGCCTTTAATTGTTACTGTTCCAAAAAAAATTGTAAATAACTAAATATTGTTAACGTGGTAACATATAAAACCTGAGCCATTAATATTTGATTTGTTAATGTTCAATTCAATTTGTCACACAGCTAGATAAGATTTTAATATCAAAGAATAAATAGAAATGAAAGAACCTGGAGCACCCATGTGGTATCGGTTGGGTATGACACAATTTTCCAAAACGAGACTTTCCTTAATGGTGGGATCCTCTTTCATTATGTCCACATCCAGAGAAAAACCAATATCCCAGCGTAATGAATACGGAGACGAGTGCATCAAACCGAGACCACAACATCGCATTTCCGATTCAAATTGTCTCTCCCATGACTGTTCATGTTGCCACCGAGGGTGGAGATTGATTTGGGAATTAGGGCATAGGTCTTTTCGCTAAATCCTAAGATTGTTGGAGAATTTGCAGCATCACGAACGTTACGAGCACTAGCAATCGATCATCACGAACACAGCTTCACCGGGAACAAAACAAAACATAGGAACAAAAAGGAAACCTGAGGCGTGTGTAAACACTGTCCTTAGGATTTATCCGCGAAATTGCGCAAATCCCCCACGATTCAACAGGTTCTTCTCGGTGATCGACATACCGAGACTATCAGAACTCGAGACTCTCCAATCCATTAATTGGAATGGGCAAGTGTATAACCCAGAAAGAGAAGAGGAAGAAAAAAAATTGAAACGTGTGTTCCATCAATGACTTGGCCAAAGATATATATATATATATATATAAAGATAAATTAATAAATTAATTTGACCAAATTAATCCTTATCTTTAAAAAGACCAAGTCAAAGCATATCCAATAAATTAGATAAAATATTTTCTAATTAAAAATACTAATGTCTAGTTAAAACTTTTGAAATACTCACAAAAAAAGTCCAACACTCTTCAGTACAATCCTGTAACTTAACAATAATCAAAAGATGATGTGATGGAATCATATGTACAAAGGTAAGCATAAAATAAATCAGGAAGTATTAGACAGGAAATGAATTTCTTTTCGCTCCCTCTATATATTGTCTCCTCTTTTCTTTTCAAGACTTGGAAATGTAGTCAGTGATAAAACAATCAGGAGCAACTCAATTTCAAGGAGGCATGGACAATTTCAACTGCAAAGATGATAACGACATATTTTGAAGCAAAGTAACTGGCTAAGTGAGAGGGTCTGATTTTAACTGGCTACAAGAACAAATAAGATAGAACTGGCTTATATTTTATGATTAACTGACAAAATTCTTTGCATAATCAATCAACTGAAAAGTGTTAGCCTGGGCCCTGGTGTCATCTTGCTCCTGCTCTGTGTGTTGTCTTAATTGATGGAAGTTACAATATTTTGTCATGTCCTGTAATTCTTTTATGATATACATAATACATTAAAATATATTAGTCATTTGTTTGTACAAGTAACTGTACCATTTTCTATTCATACAGCTTTTTCTTTTTTCGAGAGGGGAGGTATTTTGCTGTTAGAATAAATATAAGTATATAACAATCACCTCAGTTTCATTTTACCTTACATATTCCTACACTAAGCAAGAATAACTCTTTCCTCACTTCTAATAAGGGTGACACTTGACATTGATCTTGTCACACATAACATCTTAGTAATTTTAATTCTCGGTCCACCTAGAATAACAAAATCCAACCTGAATTGTGCCCTGGATATATTTAACTTACAACAGAAAGCAAAGCATTAGTTTTAATTTCTAATGCTTAATTATTTGCGAATACCAGAGGGTGACACTAACTGGAGCCCATTAGCTATTGCAGAAACAAGAAAAATTCGTCAACTATTAGCAATTGAGATGAGGAGACCTACAAATTTGTAATTGCACCTCCTTGTGTAACCTACTCCCATCCATGTAAGAATGGTTATCTTAGCAAGGATCAATGAATGTATCACCTCTCTACAGTCCAAAGTAAATACCAGCTCCGGCAAAAGATTAAGGAAAAAGGCCTAGGTGTCAAACTATCAATATACAACCAGTGATGAAGGTAAAATGGAGACTGATGATTTATCTTACCTGCTAAAAGGTTGATTCAAATTACTTTACAGAAATTCCAAGTTGCTGCCATATAAAAATTGTGATTATCAGCATACATGAAAGAGTCACAAAACATGAAAGAGACACACAAAATTTGTCTTTTTTTAGAAGAAGATTTTCAGCCAAGTGCATGTTTGTTTATCCATTCAAATCACCTCAAACATATGTTTAGCCAAACGCAAAAAATAGTTTCTCTCGTCCCTCATAACATGTGCAACGGTTTGGTTCACAAACGGTTAGACAAACATTGCATGAGTCAGCAATAATGATCATCTTCCATAAGCTGAACAATCTTTTGTTTTGCCATTTATTGAAGTTAGCATTACTTTACTGGAATTCACAACTCTATTAGTTTCTTCGAAAGTGCCATAACATTAGTAGAAACAAATTACACAATGTTAAAAGCACAACATTGAATAATTGGTGAGGATACTAATGTATAAGAACATAAAGACAAGGAACCCTATAGAAAACAAGTAACTCGGTCTATTCACCAGCTAAGTTTACCCTAACACATAAAAGATACCATGTCCCTGGAACAAGAAATTCCCTGCATAAAAGAAATATTCATCGTAGATAAGCCACAGAATCATTACAAAACCGTAGTCACAGACCTGTCTATAGACTCTATACAACAGCACCTGCAGCTAGTGCATTATTAGTGAAATCTCCGACAGCTTTAGATTTGCAAGATAGAAGAATATTTTCCTCTTGAGTAGTCAATTTTTCCAAGAAATAGAAAAATAAAATGCAGATATTTGGTGATAATGCAGCAGGTATCACGTTCAAGAACAGTTTCAATGAACTCTCATATATCTCTAAACAGCAGCATTTTAAAGTACCACTAGGGTCTCACTTTCAAATACTCTTCTCAAGGCATTTTGAAAGCAAATGGCTTCCATGATTATAAACCAAAAGTCCAATTAAAAGAGGGAGGACAAAAATTTTAACTCAGCATTGCCAACTTGTAAGAGATTATGTCAAATTGAAATTATCAACACCAACTGAGTATGAGTCAAGAAACAACTAATCTATGCTCTTAGAAGTCATAGTCAAGAACTATAGTACTAGAACCCATAACAATGGAAAACTCCGGTACAGCATGATCAAGGACACCCATTGAAACAAATTTCTCAAAAATGAATATACATAATGAAGAGAAATGATCTTCATGTAGGAATCAAAGGGAAAAAAGCTGCAGCCTGCAGTGGTAGTGGGTAGAATAAAAAAAAAAGGTGCCTTTTGAAGCGGAGAACCTGTTCAAATTCAAAAAACGCCCCACCCATTAGCCTTGATGAACACTCCCTTCGTCCGTTTGCAACAATTGCTGGCTGGTGCTTCTGAATTCTTTTTCTTTGTTTTTCAATATTTAACCATATATTATTACTTTGTGTTTGGCTTCTGAAAATCCCCAAGTCACAGTTTTTCAACATTTGCTTGCCGTAATTGCGTCATGTTTGAATCCCTCTACATTCTCTGTTACTTTCTGCCCCCGTGGTCAATTTTTGAATGCTCGTGTTAACCTGTATGCAGACTGTAGTGTAATAGATTTGGCTCAGTACCTCTTCAAGTGCAATGCTTAATTACAGGGTATATAAAGTGATCAATCTCAGCTGGCTCTTAAACTGTTCGATGAAATGTAACCGTTGAAAATAGTGCTGCCTGATTATACCAGAAGGCAGAATGTCATTTCTTTTTGTGATTATTATGTTGGTGCTCTTGTTCAAGCTATATAATGGGTTTTGATGAACTCTATCTGCCAACAATGCCTTGATTCCAGTCACAAAAAAAAAAAACACCTTGATTGATTTGCCAAATCAAATGTGGGAACATGATCTCAGTAGCAGAGATATTTGAGAATATGCCAAGACAAAATTTGATATCTTGTTACAGTATGGTCATTGCTTTTTGGTCTTTGATATGCATGGTAATATTGGTAGTGCCATAAACCTTTCCGGCTATTCCATTAGGCGAAAGAAGAAAATGTTGATCCCAATGGGGTTTTCATTCATAGGTGTCCTTTATGCTTCAAGAAATGCAGGATTGGTCAAGGAGGGCAGGGAATTATTTTCACCAACGTTTGATGAGCACAACATATCTCTCCAAAACTGAACACAGTGGTTGCAACTGCTTTCACTGGAGCTTGATGAAGGTTCACTACTATAAATTGACTTTGAATTTTGGTATAAAAATACTAGAAACTGACTTGGTGTGCGGTATTAGAGACTTAGAGCGCATGGTGGACGTGGATCATATTAGTAGTATTTCATTAGCTTCTATACCTGCTTGTTCCTTGTGGTTTTCAAAACAGTAGGTAGGTCCTACTCCTGCTCATGGGCCGTTGACCACATTCTTTCATATATACCATACAAATCTAGGATCATTTGGGTTTGCAAGAGTTTATAAATCAGAAGTTTCTTTGAAACAGTGTTCACAAATTTCTGATTCTGCTAGGTTTTGTTGCAGAAATGATATTATTAATCATTAATAGCTAATAAGACTTTATACAAAAGAGCTATGCTAGGCGCTACGCTACTCTGATGGGTGGGGATCCTCATGTGGCTTTTTTTATTACTACCACTTCAGAAAAAATTATTTTGCTATATATTATGTTTTTTTTAATTAGATTTTTACCATGGTTTGTATTTTAGGTGAGAAGTCTTATTTTTAAAATTGGACTTTTCACCATTGTTTTAATTTTTTTTTAAAAATGTCTATGAGAAGTCCTATCGGCTTTTTTTGATTACTACCACTTCTGAAAAAATTATTTTGCTATATACCATTTTTTTTTAATTAGGTTTCTACCATGGTTTGTATTTTAGGTGAGAAGTCTTATTTCCAAAATCAGACTTCTCACCATTGTTTTAATTTTTTTTTAAAAAATGTATATGAGAAGTCCTATCCTCAAAACATGACTTCTTAACACGTTTTTTTTAATTTTTTTTCCAATTTTTCGTTTAATTCTGATGATTTAGGATTTAGTTAAGGTGATTTATGGTGTTAGGTGGTTTGTGGTTTTAGGGTTTAGGTGGTTTTAGGATTTTGAGATTATTTAAATTAATTAATTAATTTTGTTTATTAATTCAATTTATTATTTAATAATTACTACAATTAAGTTAGTTTATGACTTAATAGTAAATAATAATACAATAAAATAAAATGATTACATTAAAATTATAAAATGGATACAACGGTCCACATTTCTTACTCTTGTGTAAAATGCAAGTAGAAAGACGTCGTCATCGTAAAAGGTGTGGACTGTGTCGAAATGAGGGTCATAGCAGGAATAGATGTCCTAATTACAATCCTAGACAATCCTAGACATTCTACACAAGAGTAAGAAATGTAGACCGTTGTACCCCTTTTATAATTTTAATGTAATTATTTTGTTGTATTATTATTTACTATTAAGTCATAAACTAACTTAATTGTAGTAATTATTAAATAATAAATTAAATTAATAAACAAAATAAATTAATTAATTTAAATAACCCCAAAATCCTAAAATCACCTAAATCCTAAAATCACCTAAATCCTAAAACCACAAACCACTTAACACCATAAAACACCTTAACTAAACCTTAAACCATCAGAATTAAACGAAAAATTGGAAAAATAAAATAAAAAAAACTTGTTTAGAAGTCCTGTTTTGGGGATAAGACTCTTCATGGACATTTTAAAAAAAAAAAACAATAGTGAGAAATCTGATTTTAGAAATAAGACTTCTTACCTAAAACACAAACTATGATAGAAACCTAATTAAAAAAAAATCGTGATATATGGCAAAATAAATTTTTCCGACGTGTACTAATAAAAAAAGCCTCATCATGTCTGTTGATTATATATAGTAGTGAATAAAGAGAAAGATAAAATAAAAAACATAAAGGTGAAGAGGTTCAGAATCCATTGTTGAGCAAGGCTATATTGACAGACAAATCCAAGCTAAAGAACCTAAACCGAAGAAAATGGAGATCCTCACAAGAAATGAGGGCGGGATTTATGCTGATTGAGGATGAGTTAACCCAAGAATCTAATATTCTTTTCAAGTTGGGATTTTGAGCCCATAGTTTGTTGTGAACCCATTGTCCCGAATATCTTCAAATGCAGCAAACAGCCAGAAATATTTCTTCACCTTGCCAATAATACTTGAAATCCTGTATTTGAGGAACTCCAATGCTACTAAATACAATCTCGTATCACCAACAATAGAGCTCCTTTGGTATTCAAGAATCCACGTATTGGGGTCTAACTGCACTACTGAGGCACCCAATTTTGGTTGTTCCCATGAAGTATTGGCCTTTCGAATCAAATAGCCAACTTGTCCACCATTCCACTTTTAAACACAAGAGACAATGACATGAAGAAGTTAGTCAAAACATTAACAACTTTCAATCAATGGCAGATGAAAAAAGAAAGGTATTTTGGAGAACTTACCTCTGTGACTCTTCCTGATAAGATAGTTTGTGTACGAAAAGAGAACCCAGTTGTGAACAATCCAGCTGTTTGCAGAGGCCATCCCCAGACTGTTACCTCCTCTATTGCTGATTTGTACAATGTGCACCTTGAATTCAACAACAAACCATCCTATATGCAATTTTAGTTAATGCTGGTCAGCCACATCAATAAAAAATGCAATCTTTTTCAAGCACATTGTTCTTTAACAATTCAAGAAACCTTTTTTTTTGAATGAGTAATGCAAATACAATACCTGGTTGATTTCCCATAAGCTATCAGTAAAGCTACAATTTGAAACTTTCCCATCCACAATACTTGCTATTTCTTTTTGTAAAAACCTCAACTTTCCATTCAAATCTTGCACGTGGTAACATTTCTCACCAACCCTTTTCACTTCATCCGGTGACAAAGAAGGTTGAAAAATCCCAGAAACTACCGGGGATAAAACAAAGTCTGCAAATAAAATAAAGCCCAAACCGAGTAGCAATCTCAAGAGATTGGATCCAGACAAACCCAACTCTCTTCCCTTGTTCTGCTTTCCCATTTTGTGGGTTGAGTTTGATCTAGCACTGGATTTGATGACAGGAGTGGATGGTGTCTTGCAAGAAGCACTGTATCTGGGTGTGGACAGAGTGGAGGAAGAATCAAAGGAGATTGGGGTGCACTCAACATTGGGTTTGGAAGTAGAGAGCTTATTGAGGGAGCTTTTCTGGATGCTGAAGGGCATGAGGTCAAGGGTGGCACTGATGCTGGCCAAGCAAATGTCACAGTCACAATTGGCATCTTTCTTGCAACCCGGGTAGTAGCAGCTGTTGTCACGGTTCTCTTCTTCCATGGTGCTGCTGGATTTTGATTGCATAAGAGCGATTCTCATAGCTTTTAGCTCCTACAGAATTTTCTTTCGTTGTTTTCAAAAAAAAAATATTATTCTTTCTTGTGGCCGGTATTAAAATCTTTTTGCTTCATTTGAATTGTGTACTCGAAGCTTTAAACTTCGAAATTTGAATCCCAACGGGCAACGGTCATATATCTGCCTGTGGACTCGGTTTTGTAATACTGAAATGACATACATAGCCCTGTTACATTCATAGGATTTATTTTTCTTCATTTAAGATATATATTAAGGAGACGTTTTGATATTATTTAAAAAAGTTGGATTACTGAAGATTAGCCAACAGATCTACACATCAATTCCCCTCTATGTAAGTATGGATTACTAAGGTTTGCCATGTAGGTTGCCTTCCCTGGGAGTAGCCCATAATCATCATTGAGACAACTATTTGCGAATCCAGCTCAAAAACCACATTTTGGAAGCCCAGGTTGGAAGCTAGTTGTTCTTTGAGAGATTTTAAGATTATATTTAACTTATAATTTATATATTTTTTATTATGTTGTGAGTTATACATGGGAGGTCATATTTGATATTGGATTAATTTGTTTATCTCGTAGTTTATTTTAATATTTGTAACATCTTTTACAAAACAAAAAACCAACAAAATCTAAATCTAAATAAATTGAATTTAATTAGATTGAATTTGATTTTAAAATCAAACAGATTGAATAGCCAAATAACAAAACCAAAAAAATTAAATCAGATAATTTTTTCTCTCGAAATCAATTCAATCTAATATGCCAACCTCTCTAAATTATTGCATTTCGCAATTCCGAACAATATTGCTGATAAAATTCAAAACTTGACCGGTGTTTGAATTTAGTTATTAGCTCTTTTTCATCTTGGACAGTAGGGGTGTTCGTAGGACGGGTTACGTCCGGCTCTAACCTGACCTTAAATTTTTACTGGGTTAATTTTTGGACCCGAACCCGGTCCTAAACCCGATAGAACCCGATGATGTGCGGGTTCAACGAAGACCGGGTCTAAATAAGACAAGACCGGGTTGACCCAAAAGGTGGACTAAAAAATTATGAAGTGATCATTCAAACATGGTGATGTTATATGCACCATCTTGAGAGTAAAAAATCTAAAATTCATATTTAAAACTCTTTATTTAGTAGTCATTTTAACTTCAAATATTTTCATGTCTTTGGTTTAGTCTTGTTGAATATCAATTATTTCCTCAGTTATGCTATAATGAATTAAATTCTAAAGTATGTCGCAAATATTTCAAAAAATTGTTATGATATAATACTGCAAATACTAAACAGTGCACCTTTGATCAACTCTAAAACATTTGTTCTGGTGTTATTGAATTTCCAACCATGACTATTTGTGATGCTAGGCATAAACCTCTCAAACATGCAAAATTTACTTGTATGACATGTGAGTTTTGTTTATGTACATTAAAACTATAAGCACCGTAATACCAAAAAATAATTTATAAGCATTATATTGGGACGGGCCGGGTGACCTGAGGATAAACTCGAACCCGTCCCAACCCGAAGCCGGATTTCAAGTGAGACTGTCCCTTTTGTCTCCATTTTACTTATAGAACCAGGTTAAACCTGGCCCGAAATACTTGGATTAGGACGGGTTGACGGGCCGGGCCGGGTCTTATACACCCCTATTGGACTGTAACGAACTCGTGCCTTGAACCCACTGATCTTGAAGTTCAGTATAGTTTACTCCTTGAATTAATTTGTGCGCTTCTCCAATTTTCTATTCCTCCATTTCATACTAAGTATTGTTTAAGATTTTTTTATAAAGATTAAGAAAAACAATAAATTAATTAATGAGTAGAACAATTTTACTAAATTGTCCTTTTAGTTTATTTTTTTATTTTTATAAATACACTATAAATAATTGCACCATCTGCTATTGATGTTACATTTTCAAAGGTTGCATCATCTATAGATAAAATTGAAGAAAAAAAATTAATGTTGTATTGAAAAAATAAAATAACACTTAATCTAATTTTGTTTCTTTTTCTAAAATGATAAAAAAAATCTTAAATGGAGAGAGTATTGAGATGATGGGATCCAATGCCTGTGAATGACACTTGAATTTGACACTTAACCTTTTGACCAGGGTGCTTATAAATGATGCAAACATCTTCAGCATTTTCCGTGGCCTGTTGGTTTTTTTTTTGGGTCAAAGGCCTGTTGGTTCTTGAAAGATCATATTTGTCTGCTCAAATGGTGTTACAGACTGTTGTAATTGGAACATTAAGCTCCAAGGATTGACACCATTTTCTTACCGTAGTCTATATCTCAGACCATATAGATGAAAAATACAATCGGGGGAATGAATTTCTGGCTAATAATCCTAAGGTCTGGGTACACTGAAATTTCATTTATTGAATGCAATCGTACATTTGAATTTTGGATTGTCCAAAGTGTGAAACAAACAGGCGCTTAATTAATGTCAAACAGGTTTTGGAAAGCTACGCAAAAATTCATTTTAATGCAAATGTGCAACTTTGCAAGTCCTTGTTGGCGCATTGTTTTCACCTAGACACAGGTCAGGGTAATGCAAACCCATCTCCTACATTGTAGGGCACTACCACCAGCGTTATTGATGACCAAGTTTTGTCGCCGAATACATGAAATTTTTAAAAAAAAAAAAAATGTGTGTTATTTAGCCTGAATGGTGCTACCATTGATGGCCAAGTTTTTGACTGAATTATTTTAAAGTTAATATATTAAAAATAGATGTATGTTATTTTAAATTATTTTAAAGAACATATATCCTTTAGCTCCAATTAAGTTTTGTATTTTTCATAAAAGGTAATTTAGTTTCCTTAAAATTAAAAGTGTGTGTTAAAAGAAGAAAATACAAAAATATAAAAATTAACTAGTTGTTTAACACTTATCTTGCATCAAACTATTATATTATATTTTATTTATTTATTTTATAATATAATTATTTTATACTTTTAAATTAGAAAACTTTGATTTGAATTTATATATTATTAGATTTAATAAAAAACTATATGTCAAATCAAATATTATTAAATTTAATCAACTAATCAATAAATAGAAAGAATAAATTTTAAATTTTAAATCTTGAAATGATATCCCAGTAGAGTGTAGGACAAATCAATTTTTCCAGAATGAGCTAACTTTATATCGAACTAAAATTATTAGTTGCAAATTTGTTGTATCATAATGTTAGTTGATTGATTGATTAAGGGGTCTGGATGGGAAAGAAAGGGAAAAAAAGAAGATGATGACATGATACTTTGACTGGCCATGTGTGCATTACTGTGTGCTAATTAGGATGTTTATCTAAACTTCTATGAGTCATGTCAGCACTTAATAGATGTTCATTAACGGTGTGGTGATTTCAGATCTTGGAGGAATGAAAATTGAAGAAAAACAATTGCCTGAGGACCTCAACCTTAGCAAAACTACCATCCACTTGTTCTTGTTCGTTTCTGCTTCAGACAGCTTCTTGGGACGTTGATCTTTTTTTTTCTTTTACATTTAGCATGTTAAAAAACAATTAACTTACTAGGGGTTACCTTTAATTAACTACTAAATCATGTTTAGATATCTAATGACATGTGAAATAAAATAAAATATGATACAACATAATAAAATGAGATAGAAAATATAACAAAATAAAACCATCATTATATTATTTGAATGCTTTTATGGTTACTTCGAAAAAATTTTACAAAACCAAAAAAAAAAGAATTGATTTTTTTTTATACACATAAGGAGTATTCTAGGTGGTGGATGCTAGAGCTGTCAAAATGGGCCGAGCTTAGCGGGTCAAGCCGAAAAAGCCCAAAACATAGAGAGTTTGGACACACAAATTTGAGTCAATTTTCAATTCGGACCTTTTTGGCCCAGTCTGACAAAGCCTGAACCCGATAAAGTCTCAGCCCGAAGCGAGCTGTCCGAAAAATATAGGCTAAAGCCCGAGCCCGAAAAGTGGAGGACTCGGACACACAAATTTGAGCCTGTTTTTAATCCGAATTTTTTTGACTGGGCCTGATAAAGTCCGGACCCAATGCGTGCCGACCTGAACCCGACCCAAAAGCCCATTTTACCCGCTCTAGTGGATGCCCCTCTCAACGAATAAGGTTTTCTCCACACAATCAAGATTTAAACCTTTGACTACTTACTCAAAGAACTCAAGCCTAACATTGAAATCAATTTTTATTTTATTTTATCTTATATTTTTTTCCTCAGAAAAAAAATATAAAATAAAACAAAAATTAAGATATGATTACCTTATATTGAAAAATCCAAATAGTGAAATTTAAGATTATCTTATGACTGTAATAATTACACACAAGTAGGGTAACTATATTTTACATATTTCCAATTTTATTTCAATACTTTACAACACTTACAAAAATATCTATCATTGGAAAATATATAGTGTAGTAACACAATGAGATATGATTAAATGCCTATAAAAATTAAGATATAATTAGATATATGCATAAAATATGATTAAAATGTTTATTTCATTGTACTTTTCTTCACTTCCTATTAATCCAATCATGCATGATCGAACATTAAAAAGTCCTCTAGGTATTAGTAAGTTAACATTATTCTAAACATAGAGATGAATGACAAAGGGATTAGGAATACCAAACTAGGGATCAGTTGGTTAAGATTAAGAAAGAACAAAGAAAAAAGAAAAGCAGAAGAAAGGACCCCATGATCTGAAATCACACTCCCTGTACATAACAAGAAGGAAGGAAAGGAAGGGGGGGAAAAAAGAAGCTTAGCCAAAAGAGGCTAAAACAATAAACTTTTATTATTATTCCAACCAAAACAGAGTCTCCTCTGTTTTGCACCCTCCTCTGTTTCTTCATTTTCAGCACAAAGGGAAAGTGGAAGAATCCCCAACTTGAGAAGTGCTGGCTGACCTTGTATACTTCTTTGATGAAGCTGAAGATGGAGATGGTGATGATGAAAGTTCACCTGATCTTCTCCTTAGCATCTGTCTCATACCTTCTGCGACTCTAACCGCAGGGTTTGCTTTGAACTTGCGGCAGAATGACATGTGGGCTTTCACAGCTTCATCCATGGCCCATGTCTTCTTCCCTCTTCCCACTTCATCTCTCACTGCTTCTGAGCACAACCCACATAACCATTTCCCATCAAACTTTCCCTTCACATCGCTGATGTAGTCTTGGGTGCAATCCTCTTTCAACCCACAACACTCACACTTCACTGATTCAATTTCCATCTCTCTTTAATATAGCTCTTAATTAATCAATTGCCTTTGCCTCCCTCCCCTTTTCCACGTTTAACAAGGAATTAGAGAGAATCTTTCTTTCTTTCTTTCCTCCTTAAAACATGTAAAAGGGGTGAGTGATGACCAAGAAAAGGCGAAGTTTTTGTAAATAATATTGGGTGGTTTTTGCTTTGGTTGGATTCGACCACAATGATTGAGGTGGTCTTTGTTTCGTTTACTTTTTTATGTTGCTCTGTTTTTTCTCACTTGGGATTGATGGTTTGGTTTTGTTGCTTCAAGAACTAGGGAGTGTATGTATGATGTTCAATGAGGGCTTTTATGGTGTTTGAGATGAGAGTTGAGAGAGAGAGAGAGAGAGAGAAGGAGAGTTTAGTAAGAGGGTAATAATGCCATAATTTCCTCCATGTTCTAAGGGACATGGGCAGTGGAAAACGCGACAAGGGTGGTCGGAGGGACCTTTGCTCTGGCTCTTTCTAGCATTTAATACTTTAATCTTAGCCCAATAAATTAAACTACCCAAAACTAAAATGAGTGGGACTAAGGATGGGGGCCGTTAATAGTTAATAGTTAGCAGTATGTGTATATTATAATATTTTTTTTTGTATTTTTACTAATTTTAATATAGTCTTGTCACTTAAGGTTGTTTGTCCCGTTGTTTGAGTAGTTTCGGTTGCACAAATTCATTTTCACAGTATTACAATGTTGGATACATATATAAATTCATCTGTGTAATTCTTTTTTTTTTGTTTCTTCTTATTAATTAGATATTGAAATACGCGTTTGTCACGGGAAAACAAAAAAAATAAATTAAACGTTCATAAAAATAATATTTTTTTAAAATAACACCAATGTTATTTGAAAAGGAAAAACTAAAGCATGACAATATTTTGGACAGATTTAATATAAGTATTGATGATCTTACAAAAGATATGCTAAACTTTGATAGGAGAATATAGGAAAATGAGTTAGGTGGCAGGTACTCAATTCTGAAAAAGTTATTGTATCAAAAAAAAAAGTTATTAGCAATATAGCGACTCTACTTATCAAATTGTGACAGAAGCACAAGCATAGTTGTACATAATAATAAATATAAGAGTTGCGTAAGTTTCCTTAATCTTTTCTGTTGAACGGCTCCTTTTGACAAAAGCACAAAAGTATTGTTTATTTTTGTAATCTTTTTTTACATGAGACTCATCGCCATTTTGGCACAAAATAGAACATGGTAGCGTCTCTTTAGGCGAAAGCAATTCAAGTCAGCATTTTGTTGTTGTTAACGGTGTTAGTGGTGATTATTAAACGTGTGTTGTTAACTTAGATTACTTGTCTTTAAATTATATGCATCTAAGTTTCCTTTGACTTGGCTATGACCGTCGATTCCTTGTTTCTTTTGTTCCATCTGTGATTAGTAAGCGAAAGAAAACTCAAACTCAAAGCACATGGCAAGGTAGGCTAGGCTTGCCAATTTGATTAGCTTAATTCCATGAATATTGTTCACACAGCAGTGTAAAGATTTTCCCCATAATGGCCCCTTCATGGTTCATGCGCTAGTAGCTTTTGCTTAGCAAAGTGTTGGGAGACAAACAAAGTCCCACGTCGGAGAAACAAGGGAGGAAAAATGAGTTTATAAATGTGGAAATGTCCCAATTGGTATGAGACCTTTTGGGGTAATATCCAAAAGCAAATTTATGAAGGTTTAATCCAAAAGTAGACAATATCATATCAATGTGAAGACATGTATGATCCCCTCTTTGCCTATCACAAAGGTTTTGTCACAATCATAAATGAGAAAAAATAACTTGAAATTAAACTTGATTAACCAGACGGCTAGCTATAGGTTTAGGCTTCCCCTGGCCCCAACTGTGCTGTATCAACTGATCCAGTTGATCAAATGGATGTGAATTATGTTTCAGCAAGTCTTTATCTCAATTTGATTACAATCAGAGATTAGATTGCCTTATATTCAATGTCCATGTGACTAAATTTGTGCATAATTTTCATTAACGAGTCGAGCCATAAGTAATGTGCCAATTGATTTAGATGACAAATTAAAGTAATCTTTATATAAGATCAAATGTCATCGTCTGATATTTATGAAGGAAAAAAATGTAATTCTGACTTGAAAAGAGTTCTCAAGATATATAACAACTGTGCTCTTAAAGGTTGTCCAATGATTGACAACCTCCCCATACTTTTTTAAAAAAAAAAATCTCTGCCGAAAAGTGTTGCAATATAATATAAGGATGAAAATAATTGATATATATGCGTGTATATTAATTATTAAAGAGTATTTCTAGGAAACTTTATATTTATCACTATATATTATTTAGTGATGAATGTGACAGACAATAACTTGACGACTTGACGCACTTTGCCAGATGTTTCCACGGTTTTAAAAGTTGCAACTCTCTGGCAATGGGGTGGGAATAGGCCAGACCGCTCGACAGGGATCTATGGCCTAGTCTACATCAGGCCCAAGTCAGATCAAGTTTTTTCATGAAATAGATCAGGTCAAGGCTTTTTGAAAAGCCTATATAGTTAAAAATGCCAGACTTTAGGGTATCTAAAAAGTCTTTTAAGCCTAACAGACCAGTCTATTTAAGTAGACACAAGTAATAAATTTTTTTATAGTATTATCTTTATATTATATGTTCTATAATGTGTTAAAATTATATACTTTCTTACCTTTTAAATGTTTAAACATGTTGACCTAGCTATATAAAGGCTCAAACCTATAAAGCTTATTAAAGAATAAAGTTGTGACTTATTTATATGCTCTATTACAAAAATAGACTTTTAACTAGATTATCATGAATGTTACATTAGACTTTTAAAAAAATATACTAGACAAATAAGTAAAATATTGTCCTTATAAAGTTTTACTCCCCCCTCATATCTCATGCCCTAAATAACAATCATTTTAATCTTCATAGTTTATAGTTTGTTATAAATAGAGATTTTCTTCATTGGCTTATTAGCCTATCTAAGAGTAGGTCAGATCACTACTTGAATATCTTATCATGAATTAGGTCTTTAAATAGGCTAACAGGCCAAACCAGGCTTCAAAAAAGGTCAGACCTAGGCCTAAAAAAAAGGCCTATGACAGGTAACAGGTCAGACTCAGGCCTTGAAATTTTTAGACAAACCAGGCTTAGGCCTTATAAAACCTAACTAGGCCTAGCCTATTCCCATCCCTATCTCTGGCTTGATGTTTTTTTTCTAACTTAAAACTATTTAATTTTCTTTTCTCTCCTGTGTTTCTCTTTCACAAACACGAAATTATCTTCATTATTTCTTGTCACCTTCTTGTAAAATACATATTTTTCCAAACAAAGTTTTTCACTGCTATCATGCAAGAATTTTAGCAACTTCCATCTGGTTATCAACTTGTAAAATTGTTCAACATGGACTTATATTAATCCACTCATGTCATGAGACTCAATCCCCCCACTGCACAATTTTGCAACTTCCTTCAATTTCAATTATCTGCCTTTGCACTCCCTCCGTTCCTTTTTATTTATCAATTTTTATGAAAAATTTTGTTTCTTTTTATTTGTCATTTTGATAGTTTAATTTAATATTACATTTTGATAATTATACCCTTAACCCTATTAATTATTTACACAATTTTCATAAATTGATTAATATAGTAATTGAGAAATTCAAAGACTAATTAAATATGATACATCTACTCCCAAAAATTATTTTACTTTCCAACAATATAAATTTATTACTATAATACACACATGTGAATGTGAATATATCTAAGAATAATGGAATAATTGAATAAGGGGTTGAAAATGATTAAAATGATGAGACGCATTAATTAATTCATCTACTCCCAAAGATTAATTAAATAAGAATACAATAGGAAAAAATTTACCAATTAATTAATTCTTTAGTTATGATAAAATAATCTAAAACGACAGATAAAAAAGAACGGAGAGAATACGATGTAAGACTGATCATATCCTAGCATCATCGAAATGGGCAGGTATCAATTGTTATATATATACCAAAATTTTAATCTCTGTTTGTGATCTATGTGAGCTTGCCTTCCTCCCTTCAATGTTGCTTTCACTAAAATGTTGCATATCTAATAATGTAGACTCAAATTTCAAAAGCAAATAGATAGGTATGTATGGACTTCTCATAATTCAGACGCGTGGAATATCACAATTGGTTTGCCATTGCTGCAAAAGAAAAGAAATGCAAGTCAAAGTCAGAGTTGGTGTATATACATATATATATTTGGAGGATTTATTAACCAAGGAATTTTGGCCTAGCGGTGGAACACTAAGACTCTTGGGGGAGTCGACCTATTGGTAGCAGGTTCGATTTCACTCGAAAGTAAAACTATGTCTTGACTAATCCAAGTCTCTATGGACGAGCACAAATTAGTCATTCGTTAAAAGCGTTGGAACTTGGAACACTACGTAGGGTTAGAGTGATCTCCCCTCAAATAAAAAAAAATTGGAGGATTTATTTATGCACATAATGAAACATGGAACGTGCATGTTCTGTTGAAGTTTGAACTACCCTCCCTCACGACTCATTTTTAGCTAATTTTGGATTTGATGTGCGTTATTTGCTTTTAATTCATAAATCTTTGGAAGATTTCTTGTACCATATATGTGTGCTCATATCAGTTCAACCAATCTATAAAGGTAGCTTTGATTTCAGGCTTTAACGTGTGATCATCTTTACATTGAAGTGAAACTGATAGCGGATGCAGGGGGGGAGGGGTCGGTACTCTTTGTGTAGGGACGAGTGATCTAATTTTGAAGGCTCAGATGATTATTATGTCACAGAAAATAAAGTTAGTTAGGTTCGTGGCATGAGAAGGATCATAATTGAGCTATCTAACTTCGCAACAATAATTGCACAGATTAGGTAATGGTTTTTCGGACCGCTTTTGTTAGTGACCAATAGCCTAAAATGGAATCATATTTATTTTTCTACCGAAATTATTTGTACTTGGTATGGCTATTAATTAACTTTTGTTGACCCTACCGGGGGAAAAATCCCTGCAAGTAAAAATTATAAATATAGAGGGTCCCCGCAGATTTTAACTTTTGGAAATCTATCGTGAGGTTGTGGCCAAATATTGAGGAACACCGAAGTTGGGTTATTGGCAATGGGCATAGTATTCATGCCTGGCAGGATAAGTGAATTAACTCTTACGTGAGATTGTGTGATTATGCTCCTAACCTTCCTGATGATTTGAAAGACTGGCGGGTGAGTGACCTTGTAGATGAAAACGGAAGCTGGAAGATGAATGTTATTCATGATGTTTTACTACGTGAGGTAATTCAACTCTTCCCAGTGATGCTCCCCCCGCAATCGGATGCTGATGATGTCTGTGTTTGGCCTGGTAACCGCTTGGGCCGTTTTACAGTGGTCAGTGCCTATTCCCTTCTTAAGGGATTTCACTCTCAGCAAGAAGATAAGACATGGCGGGTGGCGTGGAAATTGATAGCTCCTGAGCGGGTCCGAGTTTTTCTCTGGCAGGTGCTCCATGACCGTCTCATGACCAATGCTCGCAAAGCCCGATGGGGTCTTGGTAGTGTCCACTGTGCTCGTTGCCCAGGCATGGAGGAATCCACTATCCATGTGCTGAGAGACTGTCCTCTTGCCTCTAAAGTCTGGCATCATTTGGTGAAGGTTGGAGATCGTGGTCGTTTCTTTCAAGGGAACCTAGAGAAGTGGTTATACCTCAACATGTATACCCCCCTTGGCCAAAGTGACTTGGAGTGGGTGGTGATGTGGGCCACAGGTTGTGCAATGATCTGGAAATGGAGAAATAAAATGGTGCATGATCCCCATTTCGTAACGCCTTTTAGGCCTTGGGATGTCATTCTGGAACATGTCCACTTGTACCAGCAACCAAATTCGATCATTGAGAGCTCCAACGGAGATTGTAGGGCTTGGAAGGACATCAAATGGAACCCACCAACGCCAGGGTGGGTGTGCTGAAATTCTGATGGTGCAACTAAGTCTTCCTCTAACTTGGTTGGGTGTGGTGGGCTCCTCCGAGGCGAGCATGGTGAGTGGATCAGTGGATATGCCCGTTGTCTGGGTAACACTTCGGCATATGTCGTGGAACTATGGGGGGTGTATGAGGGGTTGAAACTGGCTCATGACCTGGGAGTTCGTTTTCTTGAGGTCCAACTAGATTCCTTGGTGGTGGTGGGAAGCATTACTGGTAGCGGTATTGGAAGCACTGTAGGATGGACTCTCCTTCGTAACATTAAGAGGCTTCTTTGCTTGGATTGGGAAGTTAAGTTCTTGCATGTGTTTAGGGAGGTCAATAGAGTAGTTGATGGGTTAGCAAATCTTGGGTGTGACTGTAATGGGTTAAGAATTTTTTGTGAGGGGCCTCCCAATCAAATAAGACAATTGTTAGCTGATGATGCTAGAGGGGTCTCTTTCCCTCGCCATGTTACTGTTTAGTTGTTTTTCCTTTTGGGTTTTTTAGCCCCATTGCAACTCAAAAAAATATATATAGAAGGACACACACATTTAAGGGCGACCCACTAAAATAAAATTATATAAATTCAGAAAATTATAAAACAAATGTCCTGGTGAGACGTTATCCATAGTTATCTAATTACTACTTACACTTAAATATTAGTATATATAAAACATATGATGGTCTATCTTCAATAAACACTGTTGCAATCTCTCATGCATGGCCGCCCAATCCTTAACTAAAAATTTTTGTGACCAAAAGGCTAGTTGAAGTTTCAATGAATGTAATATAAAACCTTTGTTTGCTTTCACCAAATAGCTTAAGCTTATGATGACATGCTATTGAAGTCTCTCCTTGGATTGTCAGGATTTTTAATAGGAGTTGTGTTAGATATGAAATTAATCATTCATAAGCGCCTTCACTTCATAGCTTGAGTTTTTGAGATAGCTCATAAATTGACATAGGAGAATTTGGTTAAATAACTTAAGCGCTTATTCAATAAATATTTATAATATAAGAGTCAGTGTATAAGTTATTTTTATAATTAAAGAGGGGTTCGAAGAGGGAATGAGGTACATAAGCCCTATATAAGCTATTTCTATTTTTCTACGCATTATCTTAATGCGCTTGTAAAAATGAGTTCAAAAACAGTTTATAGACGGACATATCATAAAGAGGAGGGATAAAATTACACAAATATTTATTGTTTATGGGGCCACTGAGATGAGTCTAAATAAGCTTGATCAAGTACCCGTACAAAAGACAAACGGGGTACATCTTGTTGCAATCAATTCCCTATAACCAGATGTGCTCTGTTTCAAGCTGAAAGCAGACACATGATACAAGGGACCATGCATAACTGCATAAGCATAAACCGTGTTCGGTTATAGTAGCCATGCCTTGTGAGTGATAGGAGGGTTTGGTTTTCTTAGTTTCAGGAGTGAGGACCATCCTATGAAGCACGGACTCCGACACGAA
This sequence comes from Glycyrrhiza uralensis, assembly GCA_030159175.1. Classification (NCBI taxonomy): domain Eukaryota; kingdom Viridiplantae; phylum Streptophyta; class Magnoliopsida; order Fabales; family Fabaceae; genus Glycyrrhiza; species Glycyrrhiza uralensis. The sequence continues at coordinate 55,173,486 of BRZY01000002.1, read as the reverse complement.
CACTGGACACGACACGGACACCGCGACACAGCTAATGTCCAAAATATAGGACACCGGGACACCGCATATATATATATAAATATAAAAAAAATAAAAAATATAATATATAATATATAGATAATAAATAATATGATGATCACATGACCAAAAACTAAATTGAGAATTAATATTCACCTTCTAAAAACAAAGTTAAGCTTTACAATTTCCATATGATAATGACCCTCACAAAAAGAAAACCAAGACTAAGAGGAATCATTTCACAATGTAATCTTTACGAAAATAATTCCAAGGTAAGAAGATGAATCATGTTTCTTAAAATAACTAATTAAGTTCTATGATACTGAGCTTCACCAAAAATGTTAAGAGGCATCATTTTGGACTTGTCTAAAAAGGTAATAGAAGTGTCTGAAATTTTTTTTTTATAGGCAAATGTTAGTTGTTAGTAATTGTTAGGAATGTTAGTTTCCAGGGACCTCCCACTTTAAACTCCTTCGGTGTCCCTTAACTCACCAACAACCGAGCTACCTACTTGGGACAGAAGTGTCCGAAATGTGTCCAGTTGAGAACAAGTGTCGGCTTCGCGTGTCCGAGCCGTGTCCGCCGCGTGTCCGAGCCGATAAAAAAATTATTTTTTAAATAGAACACCGTTTTGGAGTGTCCGACACGTGTCCAAGACGTGTCCTATAAGTGTCGGTGTCCGACACGTGTCGGACACGCAGACACGCACTCAAGAGAGGTGTCTTTGCTTCATAGGGACCATCAAGTGGGAGCTAGGGAGCAGCAAGTATTGTCCTTCCAGGAGATACGAAGTGTACATTTCTTATCACCAATTAGTGATAGGTCCACAGACAAGCCGAGGCTGTAAAGCTACAGTACCCTCTTGATTCATTCCAAACACAGGGTAGCTTGTCTGTTAGGTGTGGTGCAATTACATTGACCACAAAATGGGGGTGTCTCACTAATGTTTGGGAGTCACAAGCTAGACCAGATTACCACTAACATCAAAAAATTTATGATATCAACAGGAAGTTATAGCGCTTCTCTTTTTGTGCAAATAGATATATGGTCTTGTGGGGGGATCAGTGTACGCCAAATTTTCGATTTAGAATGATTAATTTTAGCGAGAACAAAATGGACAACGTAGTGTTATAAAATTCCCATCTTTACAGGATTGCCGAAGTTTAATACTTACTTTTAAAAAATTATTGTTTGTTTGAATTTAATTTTGCTTAAGTTTATTACTTAATTTTGCTCTTGAATTTTGGATCACTAGCTACAAGCTAGTCACAAAGGGAGAAGATAATTGGGATTACCCGGACTCACTCGCATGCTTAGCACGTATTTGGGTAAAAAATTTGGATAAGTCAAATGCCACTTGTGATTTCTTAGTTAATATTGTCTTGTCACATAAGCAAAAAACATTAATAAATTAATAGAGGGACCCAATTGACACAAAAGATGAAGGACCTAATTTACACAATTGAAAATGAGATAATAAAATTATACAATCATAAAAGATGGGGGACTAAAAGTGCAAGAAGCCAATTTTTTTTCCTCCTAATTAACCCAATATAATAATGTATAAAGATCATGATACATTCTCTAACTGAATAAATGATTAATTAAGTTTAATTATTTACTTGCACAACATGCTGGTCATTTCATATAAACTTTTTGCGGCTACACTTTTTTTTGTCATCTTGCAGCTACACTTATACATGTCTTGTTTGTCCAAAGAGGGGTGATACATGGACACTTCACTATCTCTCTCACATCTCATCCCAATGAGGTGAGAGGTGTGGGATGGGGGGTCCATGGATCATTAGTGTTATCGAAATAATAGTTTTCCTTTTCAAAAAATGGATATTTTGTAATGTTTTTTGTTTGTTTGCGCTGTTGTTACTTGTTTCTTGTGCCCTATAATTTTGATGCTATAATGTGAATATAAATCCTTCACGCAAGAGGAAAAGTGAAAACAAGAAAGAATCTAACCCTAGAACTCTTTTAAGGGACACTGTATACTGGGGTTGTACTGATATTTTAATATGAAGGTAATTCATTTACATAAAATTTAGAGGAAAAATAAACTACTCCAATGCGGAGTTTAAAATCCCTAATAGCAAAATTTATGTTTTTAGCATTGATATTTTAATTTTCTTTATGTCTATGGGTACAAAGTCTAGCTAGACTATTCCATGGGGCTTACGTTGTGATGCAAATCTGTTCAAGGAGGTAAGTCACGGTAGAAACTTTGCATAGAAAGTGAAGTTGAAAATGATAGTTGCTCACATGGGTGTAAATAAGCCGAGCTATTCGTGAACTATTTGAACTTGACTCGTTAAATGTTCGTTCAAGCTCGTTTCTTTAATTAAACAAGTCAAACTCAAGCTCAAGATTGAACTCGAATATTTAAATGAGCCAAATTCAAGCCTTAGAGGCTCGACATTAAGGGCTCGTGAATAACTCGTTTATATATATTATCAAAAATTAAAATTGCACAGATCCTACATTTTGTATAAAAACATTTTTCTTTTTGCAGTAGTCAAGAAGTTTAATAATGAACTTTTTATTTACTAGATTATCTAAACGTAATAATCTAGAATTTTTGAATTTCATATATCACATGTTGAACACTAATCTTTATTAAATACTCCTTCCATCCCATTTTGTTTGTTATTTAAGGTTGTGTCGCAAGAATTAAGAAATACAATTAATAGCTTAAAATTCATAAAAATTATTTTTGTTTTTTCTAATATGTCCTTTGTTACTCCCTCTCTCTCATAATAGTTGACAATCAATTACCCCCTCACTCCCTCTCTCACGTAAACCTAGTGCTTTAAGGTATAATAGGGGAAAAAATTAAATACTTCATTGATATTGTAAAATGACAATTAAAATGGGACAAAAAAATTTAGCTAAAATAACAAACAAAATGGGACGGAGAGAATACTAAACCAATAAAGTTCAAGAATAATTTAAGAAAAAAATTCATAAATGCAAAAAATTAAGTTATTAAAGAGCTAACAAGCCAAGTCCAAATTTTACTTTTTTTAACAAGCTGAAGCTGAAGCTCAAGCTTTTATTTAAGCTCGTTTAAATAAATGAGTCAAGTTTGAGTCGTCCATTTTTTTCACAAGTCAAGCTCAAGCTTTTATTTAAGCTCGTTTAAATAAATGAGTCAAGCTTGAGTCGTCCATTTTTTTCACAAGTCAAGCTCAAGCTTCAAGTGCTCGGCTTGGTTCGACTCATTTACACTCCTAGTTGTTCATTTATCAATTTATCAATAATCACATGGCATAACTCTGTTTCATGATATGCATTTGGAAGAGTTTGTTTACAACTCTTTTTGAGTTTATCTTATAAATATAAGCACATATATAGGTGTTTAAAAGAGTTTATACAAATAGCTTATGATAATGTTCATAAATTATTTTTTAAGTTATTTCAACAAACTCCCCAGGATATAGTTTATACATAGTTAATGTGCAATTTCACCGTATTCCCTTTTTGATCATAGAAACAGCTTAAACGTAAATAGTTAATGAATAAACACTGATAAATATATAATTAGCCAACATATGTACTGATATTCTATTAGTTTTCTCTGACTTTCTTTTGCACAATTTTCCCTAGATATGCTGCAGGGGTTTATGTCCGTTGATCCGTTCAGACTTCATGAGTCATTGATTTCTCACATCACATGCAGGCCTTGTTTGGCAGTATGTTTATTTGTTGGGAGGTAGCCCCTGTTCTAAAATTTATTGCCATTCACATGGCAACCCACATGGCACTTAGCCACTTACCTTCCTGATGTGGATTCTTTCTTCTCTTCCCACTCAACCACTCCTCAATTCCATTTCTGTTGGCAATCATTTAGCACTTGGTAACCTCTTTTCAGTCTCAATAAGAACTTAACATTATGAAATTTAATGGATAAAGCTTTCATATACAGATAGATCATAACCACAAAACTCCAAATCAATCATCATTGGTGATTTAATTTAATATCTTTCCATCGTCATTAGCAGTCTTATTATCTCTCAAATTATAAAGGTAGCAACCACTACTAATTATCAAAGTGCAACGGTGCATGCATGTAAGAAAATTATTTAATATGTATTTCCCTTGTCCAATAACACTTTGAAAGTGAAGTTTTAAAGTTCTTTTCTTTTTAGCATTTTTTTTTTGTTTTGAAGATCCACAGGTTTTTTTTCTACATAATTTTGTATGGCACAACCCTGATCCCTGACATCAAGAAAAAGCTTTTAAAAACCGGTTATCATCTTTTCACTGACACAGATATTTGTTGAACCAATAGCTTCATCGAATTCAGAACATAATCCAAAGATCTTTTTGACATTATTGGTTCTGTAACTGTGTAACTCTGCTATATTTTATTATGTAGGGCATCGGATATATAGCCAATAAGTGAATCACAACAAACAAATAACCAGGATCTTGTATTGGTGATGAAACTGTGGTCTTAACATTTTCCTTTTCTTAATTATCAGTGGGGCATCTCTCTTTATACCTATGAGTACTTTATTATGGTATTCGTGAGCTTTAATTTGTTACTATATCAGCTTTGATAATTTGGACTCAAACAGCTAGATTTCAACTCAAGTCCCATCTATGTGAAAGTTTTTGGGGTGACTGTTGGAAGCCACTCTGTCCTACAGAATATATATGCGAAGAATCTCAACTGCCTATAACAAACCATTTTATTTATATCCAAAATCCCATATAAGTGAAGCAAAAAAAAATAGGAAAAGAAAAAGCAGTAGCAACAACAGAAACAAAAAAAAAAAACCTGCATGAAACAAACTACTTAAGTAATTCTATTATATAGTGCATAGATATATAAATGCAAGCAAGGTTCAAATTGAATGTGTCATTATTGTAAGGTGGAAAAAAAAGTACAAACATCACTGATAGATCAAACAAAATATTCTTCTGTGTTGGTAGTATAATGATTTTTGCTGATTTAATGGTGCAGATTGATTTGGACAATAGCATTTGGTAAGCAGAATATGCCACATTGCAACTTGGCATGCCCCAGCTGGGTTTATATGGCCTATAAGGTTTCTTCAGCTGGCATTTCGTATCATTTAGGATACTGATGATGCAGAGATATTAAGGTAATTCGATTATGAATCCAATTGGGGTATTTTAAAAAAAGGACAAAATTAAAAGGAACGATCCTTTTCATATGACAGGAATATAACATGCCACATATTATATTATCTACCGAGAAAAATGGCAATGAATGCTAAGTAGATTACTGATTTTGTACCAATAGCTTAAGGCACTGTTGAATTTGATTGGATCTATACTAACACTTAGAATATTAAGAAAATTAATATAAATTATGTAACTCTTGAATATATAATGAAACTAACCGCACTTCAAGCATCTACATGCTCTTCAAGATCATGATCAAGATCGATCTCTCTATCTATCTAACTGAGGCCTGTGGGCATAGTCATAGTCATATAATATGGTGATAACCCCATTTTTTTTTACCCATCATGGGTCCTAGGTTACTTGATCCTGCTCCATAATCGAACACACTTATCAATTGGGCTTAAACTCAATAAACATAGTGATTCACAAAACATAATGGATAACAATGTAATTAATTTAATCAAATTACCCAATTTATAAAACCAAATACACTAATTAATAGAAGTCTAAATTTAGAAAATTCTATGTGGCACCTCTCTCTGTATCGGAACACAAACTCAAGTCCCTTTGGTGTTTCCTTTTCGGCTGGTGAAAAATAATGATAATGTATATCAATAGCTTCAAGCAAGAGGGGTGGGGTATAAGGGCTAAGCAAGCACGAAGTATCAGCCCCTTTGCCGGGGGAACCCTGTCCTCAAATTAATGTTTTTAAGAAGGGCTCAATTCACAAGTCAGTCACGTGTACGTGTGAGACTGTGTGCCTTGGACCAGACCACGGTGGCTCCAAAGGTTTGATGTATGACCCACTTGTCAACTAATAAGTGAATGTTTGATGTATGACCCACTTGTCAACTAATAAGTGAATGACTGAGAAACAGTGAGCAATGAAAAAGCATAGCATGACCCACCATGTGCACACTGACTGTAACATCCACCATCCGCAACATGTGAAGCCGCCAAATCCGAAGCTAGATTGGGTTAATCTCCCTTTTCTTATGGATTGAATCTGTCTCATTGATATTTTAGACATTGCTCTAGCTTTTTTTAACCTTTTCTTGGGATGAATGGATATTGGGTTTAGATTTAGGTATAGATAGATAGCTAGCGGTGATCATCGATCCAACCCAAACCCATCCTGTTTACTTTGATTGGGATCTCTATTTGGTTATAACCCGATCCATTGAGGATAATTACAGGTAAAAATTTATGAGTATGGGATGAAGGTATATGTACTAAAGTGTTCAACTTGTTCAATATTATCTCTATGTTTTGTTGTTTTACAATTAAGATTTAAAAATTTGTACTTATTTGCCAATACATTTTGGTTCCTGCTCTTTCAACTCTTATGAAAAACAAATTATGAGCTATGTCTAAATCATGAGTCATAATATGACAACTTACTCTATTTTGAATTTGACTCTTTCAAGTGAGCTCTTATTTAGAAGAGAAAGTAAGAAGTAAAACATTTCAACTGTTGATGAGAAAATGACAATTGTTGATATCATGTGTACATGTATAACAAATCATGAATGTGTTACAATATCAACAATTAATTTTCTCATTAACAGTTGAATTGTCTTTATTCTTGAAAGTGTTTACTTTAGAAGAGTCAAATCTATTTATTTTGATATTTAACTTTTCATTAAATAATTGAAAATTACAAAAATCAAACTCCCGAACCTTAATAATAAAAGCTCTAACATCATTTTTAGAAGGAAGAAAAAAGACTAATGTATTATTCTATATCTAGAATATATGAAATGGCATAAATCCTCCATTGTACTATAGATGAGAACGTTTTTTTTTTGGTCAGTTATAGATGAGAACGTTAAGCAATGCATAAGCACCCAAGTCAGGATAACTACTTACCTCTATACAGTACATGGGCCCAATGAACCCTCCCTCCACTGGATGATACAGAAGAAAGAAAACATCAAAGAAAAGCATGTAGCCTGCTGTCTACTTTAGGTAACCGCCAATAACAGTAGCTTGTAGAAACACGACAGAGAAGCCTAAACCTCAGTTTCCATTGTCAAAAGACGATTATTGGCTATTAAATACAGAGCCTTTTAGTTCTTACAGAGGAGAAAAGGCCACATGACTGACTAAACAAAAACGAGAAAGTGCTAAGCCCGTGAATGTTCTAGAGGGACTGATACTCTGCCGTTGTTGGCTAGCACTGCCTTGTGTCAATCCCGAGCATATTGTGTAGCACTATCTCAAGGTTCTTAAAATGGTACTTTCGCCACAAAAACCAGTTATGTTTCGAAGTGAATGTTGATCTCGTGTTATTTAAACCTATAATCAAAATGTTTTGAAACAAGACCTTGGCAGCAACTTAGCACCATACTATATACAAAACTCCCTCTATCTGCATGTGTAAGTGATATTTGTTGAATTTTTAAGCATTGACAGAAAAACTTGGTACAGCTTGGCAAAGACAGGCAACCCCAAGGAAGGCCAGTGGCAAACAACCAGAATCAATTAGACTTCATCTCAATATCAGAATTGTCCTTCAGATTCACATCAGGATTATCCCCAGGGAGAAGACCAAGAAGCGGCAGAGGCAATAATGAACTAAGATTGCAAAGGATTATCAAAGTTGCCAAGTTATCAAAACTGTCCTTGGTAATTCCAAATAGTTGAGTCAGGCCTGCACCTATCAATCCCCCAAGAACACTCCCTCCGTTAGACACTGACATGAGAGTTGCAAAAAGAGTCGCTTCCATTCCCTCAGGACATAATCTTGCTGCTAGCACAAGAACGGGCATGAAGGAAGCCTGAAATATGCCCAGTGATCAGATGCAAGACAAATTTTATGCAAACAAATAATATTATAGTTGAATGGTTGAGTTACAGCCCAAGAAGAAGGTAATTTATGTAGTAAATGATGATATTGCTTACTTCGTGGCATGAACTGGCACTAATTTTGTAGTAAATCATAAAAAAGATCAATATTGACGTACCATACCATTATTAAAGCTACAATCAGAAATGTATTCCCCCTTTAAATTTACTTTTGCTTAAGAAAGGCGAGAATCCTCACGAAACTAGTTGAAGAATTCCTTTTTATTATCACAAAAAGGAAGTAAAAACAATTATATTTCAGCATGAAGTGCCCTAAAAATCCATGGAAACCATGTATCCCTGCAAACACGCAATTTTATGTGGGGATTGTAAACCCTACAACTACAGATGTTCAATTAAATTGCTTCTTTATTACAAATTACAAATACAAACATATAACATTTAAGGGTCTGGCAAATCCCTCAAAAGGACTAAGGTCTAAGGGAGTGAAATAAAGTGTGGTCTTCATGTAAATATGCTGAAAACTGGAATAAACATAAGGACTAAGGTAGCTTAAAAAAACAAAGAAGGCAGTGAGCAAAGCAAGAGATAGAGCATTTGAAGGATTATACCAATCCTTAAACCCAAAGTTGGGAAAAGAAATACCTACAAGCTTGCTAAAGGTATAGAAAGAAAGACAAAACGCTACTATGTGAATTGCATTAATGATGAAGAGTGTGAAGTCTTAGTCACAAAACCATCAAAACAAAACATCAAGGAAAAGTGAAAAGTTATTTTCACAAGCTATTTAATGAAGGTTACGAGATTTAACCTGACTCAAAACAGTGAGAATTAATGAATCGCCAATTGCAAACCACTCATCACTTATGCCAAACTTCCGGTTTAGTCCGGTAACCAGGAAAACCTGATAAAAAGGTTTAAAACATAAGAAAGATATTAGAACAGTCTGCTCAAATTAAAAATATATCAACTTACTTAAAACATACAACTAACCTGAGTCATCCCAAGAGCTGAACCTAAAATGGTAGTTGCAAGAAATATTTTCCTTAAAGGAACATTCTTCAGAAATCCATTATAAAGTCCAACACCAAGCAGAGATGCAATCGAGGTAACAAGCTTGACACGTCCTAAAAACTCGGGGGTAAAACCAAGTGAATTTGTGCTGAAATGGATAAGAGATTATTTAAGATTGAAGGACGTGGAACTCATTGCAGATGGGAAATGATAATGATCAAATTCACAGAACGCACATACTTAAAGTAGAACATAGCAGAGTCAGACTGTGGAGTTGCTTGCCACAAGAAAATAAACAAAGTGGGAAGAAAAACACTGGGCTGTCGTACAGAACCCCACAGCTGAATAATGCTCTGTTTTGAACTTTCCAAAAACTCAGGCCTGGCAAATGGAAGATTTTGCCCTCTTGCTGTAGCAAGCATAGGTTGCTCTTTTACAAGAACAGCAACTGCAGATGTCATCAGTGGAAGCAATGCTGTGACACCAAAAACAAACCTGGACCATTGTGTAATTAGAAAACATTAAAAGGAAAAAAAATTCTACTATCATTAATCAGAAGTATCTCAATTCGCAAGCTTATTCCAGTACCTTACTCCATATCTATCCAACAAAGACCCACTGAAGTAGGAGCTCACGATTCCACCAAAGGCTGAAGAACCCCAGCACAAAGACTGAAGAGATCCCGAGGTGCTTTGTGACTCACCACGTGCCCTCTCCACAACCATTGAATCTACAACCTAAAATATAGCTCAGTGTCTGACATAGTTCTCTGAACAATTTCAATCTATAAAAGATGATTGAAATGCTTCTAAAAGCGAGACAGAAGAGATTGAAATCGTATGAAATGTGAGTTTGTATCTGTGCTTTATGAAGGAGAAGGAAAAGCCGTAAAAGTAGTTTAATACATAAATTAATATTGAGAATGGGCCAGGAATTCACTTATAAATTTAGGAATCCTTCTATGTTTTTCCCTGTAAGGGAAAATATTTATGGGAAAAAATAGAATAATTATTACTGAAAATTCCAACAAACAAATTATGTGCTGTATATATTAATTTTGTCAGAAGCAGACTCGGCAAAACTCATCTGGGCATGATCAATCAAGATACAGCAACACAAGAAATTTATACACTTCTTTTGGTGAAAGAATTTATACACACTTTGAAAAGTAAATCTTGATTCCATATTTTGCATCCACTTGTTCATAATTAGAAGATTCCAGAAAAAAAAATACATGTGAATTACGAAGTAGTAGACACTTACAACATCAGAGAAAGCAACAGAAAGAGATCCGAGAAGTATGCAAATAGCAGCACTATATTTGCTGTCAGCATAAGTAGCCATCAAACTCCATGAGAGTGCACCAAGCAGCCCTGATAAAACTAGGTATGATCTTCTCCGATAACCAAAAAGGGGGATAGAATCACTGCATGCCATAACAATAGCTTCAATAATGAAACTTTACTCCACGAGAGAGATAAAAGATGGGAAATTAATGAACAGCCCACATGAGGAAGAGGGAAAAGTGATACAGTTTAGACTCACCTAATAAACCCATATAGAGGTTTGACAAGCCATGGTAATGCAGAAAAACCAGAAATCACAGCTGCCTAGTCAATATAGACAACATGTTAGTCCTCAAATATTAGTGTATGATTGATTCAATCCCAAAAGAAAAAGGAGCAGAGTTTCAAGGAGATTGTATCACTTTTAGGTTTTTGCATTTGACCCTGTTAGAATATCTAATAAATATCTCATCATACTACCATTGTCTCTTAGAATATCTCAAAGTATCTTGGGCGATCTTTTAGAAGCTGTTTCCATATCTAACTACCATTGCTGTTTTAAGTGTAGTAAATAAGGGTTAGTGATTTATCTTTAGCGTCACATCATATCTTATCATCATATCTTTATACACGAGACAAGAGAATATTATTCACAATCTCTGTTGTCTCAGTTCCTTTTTCCTTATCTAAATCCCAATAATTTCAACAGACACAAGCAAAGGCTCACACTTAATTGATTACATCTTGGATTAGGTAAATGAGCACAGATTATAAAATTCAAATGAAAATAATCAAAACATGTGTGAATTACATATGAAACAATGAGTGTTAAGGAATACACACCTCAGCAGGGTCCAGATGTAAATCGTCTTTTAAGTAAAAGTTGACAGCCAACCTTGCAAGTCCTAAAACACCTTGAACAAAATATACCATCGCAACAGCAACATTATCTGGGGATAATTCAACCCCAAACAATGCCATACTGCTCATACCATATCTGCTCTTTCGGGGAGCAGTTCTACTAGCGGAGGAAGCATCTGTCTCAGTTGTTAACGTATCCCCTTTTCCTGCACCTGCCACAAAATCTAACAATGCTGCCAATGATTTCCTTTTTAAAAAAAAAATGCATTAAACGTGTTCCTATGGGAACAACAACTAAAACAAACAATGGTGACAATTCAATCTGTCAGGTCAGCTAATCCTTCATATCATAAAGACATCACATCACAGAATCTAACAATGCATTAAATTAATCCTTCTTGTAAAATTTTGAAACTTGTTACAGCGAAAAACTTAGGTGTCATCACCTCAAATTTTGAAACACTAGAACTTTGCAAACAAGGTCAACCTGAATTTACAATCAAAAAATAAAATAAAACAAATGAGCGAATTGTTACAAATTCGACGGAGGAGAATTTTAAATTTTTACTTACCGGTTCGAGAACCCAGTAATGGGCCGCTGTCGCTGTTGTTAAGTAGGAAAGAGGATCCCGACCTCGGAACGGTGCCGGACATTTCAATCTCCGGCTGGTTCCGACGCGTTCCAGGGCGGAATCGCGGTGAACGAGCGACGATCGGCGTGGGGCGTAAGGGGGAGGAGTAAAAATTGGGAAATTTGGAGGGTAAGAATGGTAATAAAGACAAAATATATACACAAGTCATTGTTGTACTATTATTAAATTAATTAATTAATTAAATTAAGTTATTAAGGATCTAAACAATTCAAATTTCAAACATGCTATTATTGTTCGGTGTTCAGGTGTTCACTATTCAGTGCTCGCCTCACAGTGATTCACACCTTGCAGTTGCAGCTGCTATTGTGTGTTTTTATTTGTTTTATTTTTAGTTGTTTTTTTATCATCCATCCATCCATCCAGTATCATACATAAGGTAAGGATAGGTCATAGGGGTGGATTTTACAATGCACAAACAATTAATTTTGTGCATGTACACAAACAATGTCCAAACTGGCATTAGACAGTTTTAACTGTCTTTGGATAATTTCGATATTCCCCCTACATGTTACCCTTAATGTCATTGTATGCCCCACGGTTTCCTGATTTTAGTTTTGACCCAAACACAAATTAAATTGCTTTCTATCCACACAAAAAAACGCAGAATGACCAGATTTTTGCCCACTATTTCATCAATTGGTATTTGGGTCTCTTCACCTATATCAAGATCTGGAGTGTTATATGTTATCATTTTCGCACAGATCTGGGGCTTCTGGGCCACTTCCACTCCCACTAGCTCTAGCACTTCAACGTCGGCGAGGACTAGCCCGTCTTCGACGGACTCCTCCTCCTCCGGCGGCTCCATCGGCGCTGCCGTCAAGGTCAACCGAGGCAACACAATACCAACGGGACTCAATAGCAACAACCATGGATCTAGTCATCCATGGCTGCTGCATCTTCGGAAAGAACTCAAGGATGAAGGGGGAGAATGAGGCGAGGGAGAGGTAAAAAATAAAACTTAGAACCGAGATCCGATCTTCCATAGCCAGTGCATGGGAGGAAAATGAGACAGAGAGACATTGATAGATCTGGGGCGTGTTATGGCCATGGATGAGAGACAGGATTGATGGGGGTGATGGAGCTATGAAGGTTCTGGAAGGAAACTCAAATCTTTTTAGTTGGACTCTTTATTTTGGATAGAAATAAAACCGTGAAAGTTCTGTAATTAGACATTTGGACTCTTATTTTTTGTTTTTGTTAAAAAACTGGACTCTTAATTTAACTGAATTGAAAAATATAATCAAATAAAATGAATTTAACTTTATTTTAACTTTAGATCGCAGGATGGAATTTTAATTTACATTTTGTGGTAAATAAAATAAGTTTGTAAATTGTAACATTTTTAATATTTTTAACTTTGTGCATATATATTTTTCAAAATTAAATTACATATAACTTAATATTTTAATTTGAAATGAAAAAAAAATTTAAAGTTAAATGTAAATATTGGGTTCAATTGTGAGACCTATTAAAAATAAGTTAAAAAACTCAAGTTAGATTTTACTATTGAAGCAAAAAATGGTAAAAGTTCTTAAATCCTAAGCGACATATTATAGTCCACCAAAAATGAGTTAAGCAACTCAAATTGGGTTGCACCATTAGAGATGGTCTTATAAGGGTGTATTGGATTGAAATTTTATTAAAAGACTATTTTGGCATAAAAAGTCTTGTAAATTTTGTAGAATTTAAAAGACCACGTAGGAATGTAATAACTTATCAGTTTTTTTTTGAAAAGTCTTGTGGGTTTTAAATGACTTTTATATCATACAAATTTATAAGATTTGAAAGAACTTTATGGATTTATAAAGAATCTCATGGATTTTTAGCAAACTTTCAAAGTTATAAGAGTCAATAAAAACAATAATAAAGAAATTGGTTGCATCTTGATCTCCTCCTAAGTAATATTTCTCCATATAAGTCACACTAGCTAGTAATACTAAAGGTGAAGATTTATCTGATGACTCAAAATTATAGTATTCATTAATTGGTAACACCGAAGGTGAAGATTCGTTTGCTGACTCAATTGAAAATTCATCATAACAACATTCTTTGCGAAGAAAATTATATAGTGCTACACATGCTAACACAAGCTTTTCTTGTGTTAAACACACCAAAGATATATATATATATATATATATATATATATATATATATATATATATATCAGTCTATAGTAATAATAAAATTTAAAAAAAATGAGAAATCAGTAAAAAAAAACTTTTTATTTATTAAAAATAAAATCAAAAAAGAATTTTATATCCTAAAAATTATAAAAACAAAAAATATGAATGAAATCTATTAAAAAATACTATTATATTTATCAAAAATAAAATATTGACAATTGCCTATTAATATCTAAGAAAAAATTGCCATTAATGAAATGTAGACAGTTGCCTATTAATATTAATATACTTCTGTTTAGCGTTTGCAAAAACAAAAAAATTAACATTAATATCTTCTTCGGATTATATGTTTGCCAAGAAATATACTTGTTTTTTTAACAAAGAAATATATTTGTGTTAATAATTGTGTCCATCTGTCCGTAAAACCTAGTACAAATGGTTAAATCCATCTTGCGTTGCTAGATTGGACGTGGTTCGATCCCTGGTTAGGGCACTTGTGTGTGTGTGTGTGTTTACCATTTCTATTAGATCAAAAAAAAAATTGTGACCATGATTGTTTACACTTAATTATGTCTTACTTAAGTTTTTGGGACTATTTTTAGGATTTCAACAATTTAATAGTCAATTTTAAAAAATGGATAGTTTTGGGCAAAAATTATAAATTTTCTAAAATATTGGGTTTTATGATGATTTCGAGTAACCGAAGGAACCAATCAGCAAAATTTTAAACAAATTCTACATTACTTTCTCAACAAGTAGCCCTTCTTAAATCTTGGCCATCAAATTTAAAAGTACAATGATCACTGGTTTTAGAGGCCATTTGTGCACATGCACAAATCTAATTGTTTGTGCATTGTAAAATCCACCAGGTCATAGGTGGCGTGGCGGTGCTTCCAGTTGGACAACAGTCAACAGACAAGTCAATCAACTTTTTTTTTGGTCAAAAGGATGGAGATATATTGATACGGGTCAAACCCAATCATTATACAGAAAGAAGCCAGAATACATAGGCCCAACACAGATACGCTATAGCAAATACACAAACTTTAAACCCAAAGCTATGTTCTGAAGGAACCCACTAGGGGCCTGTTTGGATTGGCTTATGCAGAGCTTATGAACACAGCTTATGACTGATTCATAAGCTGTTTTGGGCTTATTTTTCATAAGCTACCCAGAATAGCTTATCAAAACAGCTTATGACTTATATAAAATAAGTTTTACTATAATTTTTCTTTGATTATAAAAGTAGCTTATACAGCTTATGCCATAAGCAGTAAATAAGCTTGTTATCCAAACAGGACTTAACTCCCAACTGTCCAACTATCAGCAAAAAAAAACAACAAAAACACACAAAAATAACAAATAGAAAAAAAAAACAGAAAAAATCAAGAAACTCAGCCTAATACACAAGGGCTGTTTTTTTTGTCAACCGTTCAAGGGACTTCTAAATTATGTGGGTGGAGTTTGGAGTAATCTACATACGAGTTTTTTTTTCCTCAAAAATCTAGAGTGGAGTTTTTGTTTTTGATCGAATCTAGAGTGGAGTTCAAAGCCCTTTATGTGAAAAAGGTATTTTAATTTGGGCTAACATAGTGGACCGGAAGTACGTCTAGGCCTAAATCAAATTTTAAAAGCCTTTGAAATTTCGACCAAAAACAAAAGCCTTTGAATTGATTAAAATATTGGACAAAAAAAATTGATTAAAATAATTCAATTTTCTAAATTTATTTTTCGAATTGTTTTCAACTGATAGTAAAATCAAGGTAATTATTGATAAAAAAAAGTCACACTAAAATGAAGACATGTTTTTAATCATTTTTGTACGCATTTAATAATGTAATCCAATCATCAGATTGGGAATTTATACTAAGCAAATAAAATATAAAAAAATTTCATAAAATATAAAAATTATTTGATATTTCAACAAAAAAAAAATCAATTTAACGTATAATGTACTTTTTATTTTTAAACATCGTTTCTTTCAGCTCAATTGTTGTTGTTGTTGTTGTTGTTGTTGTTTTGTCTTTACTCTCTTTTATCTTTCTCTCTTCGTTCACACAAAACAAATGCACCGAAATCTACCTGTTCTCTCTTTAATCAATCATTATCATTAAACTACAGCAGAATAAAAAACATAAGGAAGCTAATTTATTAGTAACAAAAAAGCTACTTTATACCAAAACAAAAGCTATTTTGTTCTAAAAATAATGTTTAGTTTTTTTTTCCAAATGCCATGTTTTAAACTTCTATTCATTAGTAATATCTAATATAAAATTATTATAGTAATCATGAATAATCTTAAATAAATTCTTCATCGGTAATTGAGTATCGAATACTCCTTTTCAAACCTAATCCAGTCACACTTATTTATGTATCCTGTTAAAGAATTGGGAAATAATTTTTTTTCAACAATGATACATGTACACTTACTTTTTTTTAACACTCATCCGACACCTATTTTTGTTTCTATCTCTCTCTTCCTATCACATCATTTATCTATCACATCTATCACTTATCTCTCTTTTATTTCTTTCTCTCTCTGGGTGTTAAATGGATATTGAGTGTCTATGAATCATTTTTCTTTTTTTTTTAACCAATGTTTTTAAAGTACTAATTAACATTTATTTTTTTTCAACATGATCACGAATTTGTTCTCTTAATTATTCCTTTGAGAAAATGCCACAGAATCATTCCCCTGAGGAAGTCTGAAAGCTGTTCCTTTGTAAAACTTGCATCATGTGCTCCAGTATCTCAAAACGATAAACAAATCTACGGATTATCTACCCAAAAAAATGCTCAGTACAACGGGTTCCCATCATCGTGTACTGTAAACATGCTAAAAGGACAAAAATCCAACAATATGCAAAATAAAAGAATCTACTTCAGATGATGTCATGGGTCCTATATTCGTGATTATTATAGTATTATTACTGTGGAATACTTAATAATGTAAGCTCAAAGTCATACATAACATAATTATCATTACCATCAATTGGAAGACAAAAACTGTGGACAACCCAACAGCAATCCCCTAATAATTCATTTCAACAAAATCACCTCTACAGCTTTTCAATTCCTCTCTATCTTCTACACAGCTATCTCAGAGAGGTTGAGATTTGAGAAGCAGAGAGAGCAAAACCAAGGTACAGTGATCCAGGATTTCCGAGGACTATTATTTTGTGTCCTTGAAATTAACCTAGAAAACTAAAAATGAAGAGGGTGTTATTATTCTCAGCCCTTTGAAGCAAAGGTCGAAAAGGGAACGGAACCAAGTCCCATAAATAAACATCCTCGGCTTCATATTTGGTCAATCCCACCCTCCAACAGCATCCCCTGGTAACGGCATTCATGGCTGCAAAATGCCCTCTCACCCCTGCAATACAACATCATGCAACTAGGTTGAGGATATCTGCTTATAATTTACCACCATTCTTTTTAAGGGATGATACTAATCAGGCACAAATTAGCAAAGCATACTTTTCACTTTGATTCATTACCGGGTTTTTTATTATTAAATCCAAACACTAATTACAATTGAAGAATCGTATTTTACAACAAAACAATCATTTGAGTTAATTGAAATGAATTTTATTACCTTACAATAATTTCACAATTTTCCAATTTTTATTGTCTTGGGAGGAGGGGTGGGAATGATTATTTGACAATTGAGAAATAAGGCCAACGACCAAAAAGATCCAAAGAGGACAATAAGGGCAGCCTTATTAATTATGTCATCAAATTTAATTCCCTCCAGAAACGTCTTAAAACTGTACCCTTTGATGATCAGAGGTTAATAATTATAGTTTGCAGCACCACATACATGGGCCAAATTTTCTGTTAATTCACATGTCAAAATCTCAAATTGAGCATGCCAATCAATATTTTTTTATTTCAAAAAATGAAAACTTTATCAGTGCCCAGAATCTAATCATCCTTGTTGGGGATAAAGAACAAGCAATTACCTGTACATGTAGATGTCATTACCCTGCCCAAGATTCTTCTTGCAGTGAAAACAGATGCTCAGAAAGCTCTCAGAGGGATAGCTGATGATGGGATGAGGAGGAAAACACCCATTTTCCTTGGCAGAAACAGAAGCAGAGCACCCAAGTTCAAAGCAGCTACTCTCAATGATGCAGTTATCGAATATGTGAGTGGTTCTTGGGTTAGGCCCATGGGAAATCACGCGAGTGTAGTCCTCCGAGAGCTCCATTTCGCTTGCAGAGAGACACCCCATGAAGACTCGAGGAGAATTGGAAGTTTCAATTTCAAGGACTGGATTGGCACAACACCCAGATGCAGATTTCCCCACAGGAGAAAGAGACAAGAAGCTTCCAGAGGAAGAACCCAAATGAGAAATTCTCGTCTTGATGGGTGATTCAGATGGAGAAAAGGTTGGTGTTGCTGGTGGTGGTGGTGGTGGTGGTGGCAAGGGGGGAGGAATCTGAATCCTAAGCTGAGATCCAAACAGAACCGTTCTGCTTTCTGGTTTTGAATTAACCTCACCGTGTTTTTTTTCATCGACAAGAAGAGCATCAACTAGGCCAAGACCAACGCCTTTTGAGTCCAATTTATCGAAGTAACGCTTGTGTTCACCCCCTCCTCCTACTGGGGTTCTGGGGCTGTTTGCTTCAGACCAAAAGGGGTTCTTGAAACCAGAGAAAGGCTTGCTGTCGAGTGTGGATGTAGGGCTCATCATGGTTTCAGAACTTTCATGGAAACCTTTTGGTGTCAAATTGGTGAACAACCTCGGAGAACAACTGAAGAAAGACGAGGTGTGTTTCTTGTGTTGCTTTTCTGAACAACCAGAATCTTCTGCCATTAGAGAGAGCTTCTTCTTCTCACCAACTGTTTCCTGCTCTGGATCTCTTAACTCAGCAATAGCATGGCTTGCTTGCTTTTTTATGCTCCCCACTGTGAAACCAACACACAGAAGAATATCCCGGAAATTTAGAACCTTGTTAAGTGTGTGCGTGCGTGTGACAGATTATATAGGAATCAATCGCAATAAAGGACAAGGTTGTCACCTAGACACTGTCATGGACTGGTGGAGACAAATATCATAACCAACTTGAAGCTGAAGCTGAAGCTTCAAGTATTAGAGGCTATAAAATTTTAGAAGGAAAGGGAAAAAGTGCAGTCCAATCCACCATTTTACTGAAAGCCAGAAACCAGGAACTGAAAACAAGTTTCCATGAATAGAAACCTCTCTCTCACTCTCTCTTCCCCTGATCCAAAACCTCTGTGATTCTGTGAACTCCCTTCCTAAACCAGTGAGCAAATTGGAGAAAATAAAAGTTTTTTTAAAAAGAAAAGAAAAGAAAGGTCACTTTTTCCCCGGCTTTCTCGCCCTCCCTTCTTCTGTTTCCTGAGAATAGAATCACAATGGGGCTCAAAAACGACATGCAAAGAGAGCCTCACTAGTCATGATCAGAGGACCAGACGTGCATGCATCAGACAGCAGAGGAAAGATGAGTTAGTATTTTTGTTCCTACTTTTGGCTACCTTTATTTCCCCCTTTCAATTCTTTTACACTTGTGTCTTGTACTCCTATTTCAGCCAGCGTAAATTAAAATTAAAATCATTAACCACCCTACCCCTAACAAATAGAAAGCCAAAGACGCCCCACCACCAGAGAAATAATAAAACCAAAAAAACTGGTCCCTAAAAATCCCATTTTTTCAGCACCCAAAAAAAAAAGGGGAAATTTTGAAATAAATAAAATTGAAAGAAAACGGTGGTGATGATGATAATTCACAAAGCCCCTCTCTTTTTTTCTCTCTTTCTTTATGACTAGTTGGGGTGGGGTTATCTTTTTCCAATGTACCCTTTCTTGATCTTTATTTGCCCACTAATTCAGTCTTCCATCATGAGCCCCTGAAAAATTGGCATGGAGTTGCAGAGAGCATCAGTGCAGAGAAAGAGAGAAGAGCAAAGGACAAGGCGACAACAAAAGAGAAAGCGGTTTGTGGTTGGAGTAACTGGTTGGTGGGGTTCTTATATAAAGACGCGTGAGTGTGAGTTTGAGAATCGGTGTTTTTTTTTTGTTTATTTTTTTTCTGTGTTGTTTCAGGAGAATCAGTGGTTTTGATAAAACCACACTATGCTCTCACTCAGCAATGGCAGTTTGTACGAAGGTTGTTGGTGGTGTGTGTTTGAGTGACAATACAAAAGTAAGGGTGGCGTTTTATGTGAGTGGAAATTCAGATCGGCTATCTTTATCTTTCGCTCTCAACTCCTTCACTCAGCAGCAGTGAATCAGAGAGAGGCACGGCGGCAGAGTATTATGGGAGTATATAGGCTCACGTCATACATAAGCCACTCACGAGACTTTCAAATTAAAAGATCAATCACATCTATCTATATCTATATTAAATTAAATACAAAAATAATATTACAAAATAACATTTAGATTGAAGTATTGAACACTTTTTTTTTTATGGCAGCACTTAGGTTACACCAATACTAAATTGGTGTACCAAACCCCAATCAACATATTGTCATTGATATAATAGTATTATATATTAACGGTTAGGTTAAGAGAAGGGGGACTTGTTAGGTTAATGAATTTATGAAAGTTTTTATTGCAATATGGGTATTGTACAAATATGATATTGTGATGTTTTTTACATAATTATGCAAATAGGATGTAAAAGTTTTAAAATACATTTTTACCCTAAGCTTTTGAAAATTAAAAAAATGTCCTAACACATTGAAAAATGCCAACGTGTACACGTTGATGTTAATTAAAATATTTTGTTTAAGTATTAAATTAATGTAATGAAACATAAAATAAAACATTGTATTGTTAAATATTTTTAAATAAATGATTTTAAGTGAAATTGAGATTTTAATTTTAATTTTAATTATAATTGTAGTTTTTATTTTTGTTGTAATATTAATTTTAACAATGAGTAATTGGTCATTTTCTTTCCTGAAAGTGATATGCGCTATCACTTTGATACGCAAAAGTAACGAAATTAAAAAAAGAGTTATTGATTGTGCAATTTATTAGTCTGTCAAATCCCTAATTTCACTGGAGTCACTTAAGACCATTTGAGAGGTTGCATTGACACGTTTATCGTTGTGTAACTGTAAGAGTGTCAACCCACATATATACCTCGCCACACTCATGCCTCATCTATTTGATGAGAAACACGCATGGTGTCAAACGTGTCAATTAATGTGCCAACTCAACTTTTCAAACGTTGTTAACTAATTGTATTTATTATTTTTATTTTTATTTGTTATTTTATTTTAGTTTTAATTATTATTTTTGTATTAAATGTTTTAAATATAATTTTTATTATTTACTATATTTGGTCTGTGTTGTTTTGGCGGTGAATGAAAAATTTATAAGCATGTAAGGCGATAACAGTAAATGAGTCAATTTGTGTGAACTTTTAAATTTTAAATCTCCCAAATGTCATTTTTTAAAAAAATCTAATGAATAATGAATAATGTCATTTTTAAAATTTCCTTTAACCATTTTTTGTGTTATATGGAGAAATAGAAGATTAGAAAGAATGCCCTGTTCCCGGTGGCATATCTAGGACCCGAGGTTAGTGGGGGCAATTTTCGCGGGCAGTCTAATGGCGGTTGAGCAACAGACGAGGCCGGATTTGGAAAGAAGAGTGAAATATGAGAGACCGAGATGCAATGTCATTAAACTCACATAAGTCATCGACTCGGTCAGGTTACAAAATTAATTAGCTATTGATCAAATTGGTGGATCACTGATTGAACCGCATGAACCGATGTATTTTAACATTTTTAAATTTTTTTATTATGAAATTTATATATATATATATATATATATATATGGGAATCAATTTACTCCAAGAGTAACTATTGCTTGAGTTACACCGCTTAATAACTCTTTATAGACATTAAATTTCACAAATCCAACCGTTGATTATTGTCATATCATCTTAATGATCATGCACACTAAATTTTAGATAAATTGAACATTCGTAGCTAGATAATCTTATAGTCGATATTTCATTTGTATTCTAAACAACATATTATACGTTCAGTCAAAGTCATTTAATAAAATACCAAACATTTTTTAAATTTTATTAAAATTTGTAGATTTGTTCTACTCAATAAGAACTTTTAATTCAACGGTTGGATTGATAAAATTTAATACTTATAAAGAGTTATTAAGAGAAGTAACTCAGACAATAGTTACTCCTGGAGTAAATTGATCCCTTAAAATTAAGGGAGAGGTTGGGTAAGAAGGTACATATAATATAATTGTCGTTATTAAATATCTAGTTTGGCCTAGTGGTTAAAACTTAAAACATTTTATTGACTTTAGGTGCAGGTGATGGGACGTTAGTTGTAGCTTAAGATTTGTGCCGGTCATGACACAATGGACAACACAGTAGTTGGGGGAAAAAATAATTTCATGGGGTCAAAAGTTGAAAAGGGCAAAGTAGCCGGGGGCAGAAAAAAAATTTCATGGGGTTAAAAGTTGAAAAAATATTAATAATAGAGGGGATTTTTAGATTCAGTGGGGCAGATGTATGTGGCTCCGCCACTGCCTGTTCCGTTTGAAAGTGAATCATATCATAATCATAGAGTTGAAGAATGGCTTGCGACAATAAGAATAAATGAACTTAAACCGGGTAATGCTAAACAAGGCTTAACGGATAAAAAATGAAAAAAAACACCGCATTCTGAAGCACAGGGGACAAATGGTTCCACCCATTACCTCGAATCTCAAGCGGAGGTTGTGCAGAATCGGGTCCGGCAGCTATCGCGAACGGGTTTTCAACGCAAAGGAAGGCGTCTCTTTCTTTCTTCTACCTTCGATTCACTATCGCATAGCTCAACCAAGGTTCTGCAGATTCCGACAACTACCGCGATCTTCTTTCCAGCCCAAAGGATGTTGTCTCTTTCTTCTTCCTCCGATTCACTATTGAGCAGATTCCGGAATCATCCTGATCTGGTTTTCAATGTCGTATTCAACGTGGGTTCTACTTCAATGTCGAGAGTGTAGATTGGGGTTAACAGTTTCAAACTATGATGGGGGATTTTGTATCTACAAAACACTGATATTTTTTCAAGGGAAGGTTATATCAGATATTCTATGATTGTATTATTCTATTATTTTTGCATATGGCATTTACCGTAATTATTCATAAGTCCAACTATCAAAATTGCAATCTACACAATTAATGGTTTTATTCGAATTTATGTTTTATTATGGGAACTATTCATAAATATGGCAAAAACGGGGTTTACCCAATACTGCAGGTAAATCTGTGAATTGGAGTTTGGTACACCAATTTAGCATTGGTGTACCCTAAGTGCCACCTTTTTTTATGCACATTGAAGTATTGAACACTGCATAGCAGAGTGAAACACTAATTTTAGGGATTAAATTTGGGGAACTAAATTAATGATTCGTTCCTAAATCATGTTTGAGATTGTAGATCATTAGCAAATAGTAAATTGATTTCTGAAATTAAGAAATTAATAAAAATAATTTTAAATTCATAAATTGTTTTCTTGAAGCATAAATTTATAATCGTTGAATGTTGATTATTATGGTTTATAGTTTACATGTTATCTTCTTCTAAGTATTATTTTGAATTAGTCTCTAAAACTGAATACTTGAAATCAATTTGATATTTGAAAAATGACTTATTAATGTCGAAGTAGTCCTCATATTTTAGAAAGTAATGTTTGAACTAAAATTATAGACAATTTATTTTTTCAATTTCTTAATTCTATAGACTAATCTAATAATGTCCTACAATTTTATGGACTATAATGTGAAATTATATGTACCCATTGTCACTAATAAATGAGTGTTTATTTTTTTTTAAAAAAAACTTAAATATTTTCTTATAAAATTATATTGTATTATTTTTCACTAATAATGTATTTTTTATATTATGATATGTATTTTGACTTTTTACACCAATTAATTTAAATTAATATTATTTATTTATTTACTATTTTGTCATATGAGATACATACTAATTTATTGGTAGAAAAGTTTTACTTATTTTTAAGTTTGAGCTGGGTGGGTTAGTCTCGTGGGTTTAAAAAAGAAATATAGGATTAGGGATGATAGTTCATAGGAAGAAAAACTTTTTAAAGTGCAGAAAAGGATGTTACATCTTCGAGACCCTCGATATTGCTAAGAAAAGTTATGTCGCTTAATAGTTAATACACAAACCTGTCCTCAGTGTATAGGAATATTACTAGGAGAGAACTGAGTGGATTTCTCCCTTCCTTTTGTCTATAGTGCGAGTGTACATGCGACTAAGTTGGAATCAAGTTGAGATTAATTAGAGGTAATAACTTTTTTTCTTCAAGTTTTAGTGCATGATCATGGGTCCACCATTTCAGCAGCTTTATTGAGCCTTCAACTTCAGTTAGTCCATGATTCCGAGTCTGATCATAAGCCATCAACCTATAGAATTTGACTCTTTTAATTAAATTAAATAAATTCTTATCTTATACTTCCTCCGGTCTCAATTATAAATAAAAAAAAATTCATGTTTTGTGGTCTCAATTATAAGCAAATTTAACTATCTTTTACCCTCTTTAATGAATCAATTCCAAAAATACCTTTATTTAACTCTAATTGTATTTCCAATGTAAGGGAGGTGGAATGAATAGTTTTAATTGATAGCCACTAACCATATTGGAAAGATGAAAAAAACCTTGTCCTATACATTAAATATCATTAAGGGCAATTTTGGAATAAATTTTATTTTTTAACTAAAATTAAGAAAAATTAATCTAATTAATTGACTTTCTTAATCAACGTGAAATCAAATTTTTTTTTTGCTTATAATTAAGATCGGAGGGAGTACTCGTAATAATATTTCAATTTAATGATATAGATATTTAAATATATTTATAGCTTGTCATATATATATATATATATTAACAATTGATTTTTTAATTAACATGAGATATTTTATTTTGTTTTTTTAAAATTATTTATTTTAAAAAGTTAAATTCATTGTTTTTGACCATAAAGAAAAAGATGGCATTATCTATCAATCATTCATTCAAAAAACGAATTGAATGCCCGTATAAAGTGAAATTAAGAACACAAGAACCTAGTTAATTAAGCTAGATTTTTTGATCAATTAAGGCTTAATGACAATCATGATGAGTATTTTTCATAACTTTGTTTATCCCTTTGTCTCCGATATTGACATTAATAATCCACTTATAGTAAGACATAAGGCAATGTTTGGATGGGGGTTTTTGAAGGAAAAGGGAGGGGAGGAAAAAATTTATAATCTCCAATTACCTTGTTTGGGAGTTTTTAAAATTAAAAAAAAAATTTACATTTTGGTGTCTACTACCTTCTAAAAAATATTTCCTTTGTCCTATTAAAGCTAAACAAGGTAATTAGGAATTATAAGCCCTTTCTTCCACTCCCCTCCCCTCCCTTCCCCTCCAAAAACCCTCATCCAAACATAGCCTAAAAGATAATTTCTAAGTGAAAAAAAAGAAAAAAAAAATCGGAGGCTATATATTTTCATCAATTTCATTAGAGTGGTATTTTGAAGTATTGAACTATATATATATAAAGAGGGATTCGTTTACTCCAGGAGTAACTCTGGGTAGAGTTATTCAGCCAAATAACTCCTCATAGACATTAAACTTTATCAATCCAACTGTTGAATATTAAGTTCATATCGAGTAGATCAAGTCTACAATTTTTATAAAATTTAAACAATATTTGATACTTCACCCATTAAGTTCGATTCAATGTATTGTATTCATTTTAAAATACAAGTAAACTATCGACTATAAGATTGTATAGTTATGAATGTTGAATTTATCTAAAATTTGGTATGCATAATCGTTAAAATAATACGACAATATTCAATGGTTGGATTGATAAAGTTTAATGTGTATGAGAAGTTATTAAGCGGAATAATTTTACCCAGAGTTACTCCTGGAGTAAACGGATCCCTTTCGATCAGGCTATAAGATGGGAAGTAATTTTTGTTTCCCCCCAGTTTAATTGATATTAAACTTAGCCATATATATAACTTGGCCTAATAATCAAAAGCTATCTACTTCTTTTTATGCTACAGCCTACATGTAAAGTCTGTTTCATGAAGCTGATGACTTGATCAAGTCACGCCTCATGATTTTATGCTTACTTTCCATCCTTTAGCCAATGAATATTAGAGTTTGATAATGTTAGGATTCAAAAGGAAGTTATCGTTGTGTATTCTTCTAATTATGAAAGCTGAAATGCCATTTTTATATTTTAATTATTTAATGATAACTGGAATAGTTCTTTGAAAATGTCTTCAAATGTTTCAATTATATAACCAGGAGATGCTCAATATATCAAATAGAGAGAGATGGTAATGACAATGCCAGGAAAAAGAAAAATGGAATAAGAAAGGAGCACACTTCACTTGTCATGATGAAATTAGCTTGATCGCGACCAAATATTGAAATTATAATCCAAGCCCACTTGTATGTAGGTCCTAATTCCCATGTAGACGTGGGTCATACAAATTTGCATCATATTTAACATCTTTGGTCCATTCACGAATTGATTGTGAAAATGAAGCTATAATTGATTGTGAAAATGAAGCTATATGGAAGAGAGAAAAAAGTTGAAAGCCGAAAGAAAAAAAGACCAATAATATGCAATTCAATATTGGGTAGGGTATCAAAACATATAAGGGAAAGAATGCCATGTTGGAGATGTCATTTTCCAGGGCACAATTGAATTGGTATCTAGTATATCAGACTAGCTGCCCGTTGCCTAGGTACACATTTATAATAATTTTCTTATTTGGCATGCTCTTCCGTATTCAATAGAAACTATACAGATTTTTTTATTTATTGTTTAGAAAAAATTAATAACTTATCGCTCACCCATTTTTTCCATGGTTTGTTTTCTTATTTATGAGATTATATATGCATGGTAGTGGTTAAGTTCTTTATCACCATCATATTTGTTTGATTTTGATCTAATTTCCATTTTATAGTACTTTATTTGCAGTTAGTATTCGCCCAAGTCATTGTAAGGTTGGGCGTTAAAGGAAACTGACCGCAGACCAAAGAGCTATACATTTCTTTTCAGCGACCAATAAAGATGTAAAAGTTTTTTTTTTCAAAAAAGTAAATAAATAAATAAAGATGTAAAAGTCGTTAAGATGAAAAAAGGAAACCAAAACACAAAGCTACCAAGAAAATGGTCAATGCAAGTATGCAACGATAACCATATATTATAGGAGCACTTGCATTGTATTTATTTATTTGGTTATTTTGTTATTCAATTGCGAAAGTAATCTAACGATATATTCAATCCTTGAATATTTACATAGAAATATATATAGCAGAAATTGTGTGTTTATTAATTCTACATTCTAAAATGTATAAAGTGCATTTGTGTGGTGTGATCTTAGTTTACAGATGGAAGTATAGGCTCCGTCTCCGGTGCGCGAGCCACATAGGCCGCTTATCGTGCGCGAGGCAATAATTTTTTTTTGGCAAATTTTTTCCCCTTACAATGGGCTTGCATGCATTGGATCATAGACTCCCTCCTGGATCCTGCCGTCAGGAGCAGCAGTAGCTTCAACCGGTAGTGCTGGCGGCAAACATGGAGAAGTGACGACATTGCGGGGTGCCTGGGATGCAATCTCTTCCTGGAAGAGAACAGGGGCGTGAGGCAGAGGCAATGGGGCAAATGGACGGCGGAGATCCGTGACTCGAGACGCGCCACCCATATCTGGCTCGGAACCTTCAACATAGCGGAGCTCAAGTTTGCGAGTCTCTGCAATAATAAATTGGTGAAGAATGAAGGGATCACCTTTCATACTAAAATTTGCATCATTTTTACATTGTTTACATCACCCATTAATCTTTACCCCATTTTAACTCTTTGTTGTTTCTATTATTTTCACGTTAGCACCTTGTTTTGAAATAGCTAAAAAAGCAAAGTGCTTTTTCTTCCTTTCTCTGAAAAAATGGAGTCCACCGAACAAGAGTTTGAATAGATTGATAAAAAAAAAGAGTTTGAACAGAGAGAATCCAGATAGGAGAAGCTGATTTGGGAACAACGATAGCGAATCCCGCAAAGCTGATTTTCAGCAACTCATGATGACGGTGACGACGTCAATGTAGGAGAAACTGGACTTCGGGAGCTTGTACGACGATGGTGGCGGTGATTGTATCGGAGGAGGGGACGATGGCGGAGATTAATGTGAGAGAGGAGGAGAATCTCGGTTTGGGGTGACGGTGATTAGATTTGAGGGAGCTAATCCAGTGCATGCCTATCCATGATAAAGCATTTGGTCCAAAAAAAAAAGAGGTCGCTGCTGTCGGAGGTTACATTGCAGTTCTGCCGGCGTCGACGGGGCGAGAGGAAGAAGACGAGAGTGGAAGTGGGGGAGTGATTCAGTGTAATCAATTCTATATGTTCTCACAACAAACGCCAACAAATGTCAACCGTTGATTATTTAAATGAAATATCCTACGATCAAATTAGCTTGTACAAAAAAAAATTGCCAAAAAAAATATTGGCTCTCGCATGGTGCGCGCGCGACCTATGTGGCTCGCACACCGGAGACAGAGCCTAGAAGTATATGATGTCCCTCTGACTAATCTAGCTCAGTCGTTGTTATATGATTAGTGGGAGTCTCTACTCTCTATTTAATTTTTGTGTAATAATTTTTTGGGTTTTTTGGTATCTGTAGCTAATTATTTTTTGGGCATTCGCCTCCCTAGTATAAAAAAATGTATAAAGTGCAGGTAATATATATACCCAGTACAACTAAATTTAACAATGCAATTAAAGATATTCTTGATAACAGTTTGATCATAGCCTTGAGATACGGAGCCTCCAAGGTACCGTTACAATTTCCAACCGTTTTTATATGAAAATGGAGTTGAATGTGTTTGTACGAATAAAATAAATAAAAAAACTTTAGGTAATATAGGTATCCACATGTCATGTGTTGGCAAAAGTTAGGGTAAAAGATACATTAGACCCTTCAATTCATAAAAAAAGATACATTAGACCCTGATTTAACTAAATATAGATCCATTTAAGGGGGTTTATCTTTTAGGCTGTGTTTGAATATTTTAAAATAAATAGAACGGAGCATAATAAAATATAATGGAGCGAAACAAAGTGGATCGGAATGGAACATGTGTTCCACTCCATTGTTTAAATATTTTATGATGGAATGGATAAAATGGTTTATTCCATCGTTTAAAAAATAGACGGAATAGAATGAATTATAATTTTTTTTTTCACCCTTATTTAATAAAAAAGACTATCACACAGAATTAAAATATATACTGAATTGTAATATAATAAAATGAAATGAAAAAATTAATAATTAAATATTTAAATACTTTGGTTTTTTTTTTTTTAAATATATGTCGAAAAGTAATCTTTAAACAACTTAAATTTTTGGTTTCTTCAAATACCCAACGGGCACCCACATTTTAGCATTTTTCTTGAAGAACTTGTAGGCAAAAGAGTAAAGTGTTTGCAGCGAGGGTACCCAGTGCAAGTGTTGCGAAGGGTTCGATTGGGGACTGAGTTGAGCAAGTGTTGCAGAGGAATGCGTAGTCTTTCTACAAATTGGGGGTTGGAGTTGGGAGATTATGAGAAAAAGGTGTCGTTGGCATGAACCAATCAGTGTGTGTCGTTTGAAGCAGTAGAGAATTGGAACAGAGCAGAGAGCGATGCGACACAGTAAATGGAGAGTGAAGATAATCGAAACACAAAATTTGGATAAATTGGTAATTTGATAATCATTCAACGTGATTCCATCCTGTACTCTCCAAATTGGAGGGGAAAAAAAACGAGGGTAAAGGATGGAATGGGATGAAATTGATACCACTGGATTCCATTCTATTCTATTTATTTTTTAAATATTCAAACAATGGAACACTGTCTCATTCCATTTCATTCCACCCTATTCTATCAATCCAAACATACCCTTAAGTTTTAAGTCAGTTTTTCATTTTAAAGCAGTGAATATTTCTTCCCAAATTTCTCTGTTTCTCTCTTGCGCTTCTTGTTCCGGGCCTGATACGAATTGGAAGCAACAGTAGCTTCTTTGTGAATGATTGGAGCGAGACGGCAGAAAGTTCGTTTGTGCAGCTAGCAATACCAAAATTTGATGTGCATATATGATCATCGCTTATGGAGAATTTACCGCAAGATGCAATCAAAGGAATGTTGCGATCACGATTGTGGTTATGTCGTGATTCTTGATATTGCAGAAAATTGCAAACAGATGCTACTGATGCAGCCACAATTGCAGTCGCAGTGAGGTTTCGAAAACTACTTAAACCATTATGTCGCAGCCGCAATTGCGGTTTCAGACTTTGATTTAAAACCTTGGACAAGACTAACTTATTTGGTGAAAGAGGTTGCGGCCGCGGAAGGGGATGAGGTAGACAAGGTTTTAACAAAAGTACAGTGGAGTGCTACAATTGTCATGGGCTTGAGCATTCTCAATTGGAGTGCGAGAATGAAATCAAGTATGCCGAAACACAAGAAGAAATGTTATTGATGGCTTGTGCAGAGATGAATAATAAGACTAACAAAGAAGATACCTGGTTCTTTGATTCGGGTTATAGTATTCATATTTGTGGAAAAAGAGAATGCTTTTCAGACTTTGATGAACATTTCAAAGACTCGGTTTTACAAAACAACACATGTATGTCAGTAGCAGGGAAGGGCAATGTAAGGCTGCAAGAGGATGGAATTGTGCAGATCATCAGCGGAGTACTCTATAAACCAGAATTAAAGATCAATTTGCTGAGTATTGGACAATTGGAAGGAAAAAAAAAGGCTTCCTATTTTATTAAACAATTGAAAAAATTAAAAAATAAAACAATTTTAATTGAAAATAAAAAGAGCTGGGAATTGATTGATTGATGATTGATAATTGAAGATCCGAGTGATGTTGGTTATAGTAAGATCATAATAGGGAACACAAATACTCAACACAATCCATGTTTACTGGTGAAGGGGAGAGGAAATACCTCTCCAGTCCACAATACAAAACGATGTGACCAAGTAGAGGTCACAAAAATGAATATATTGAAAAGAAAGGACAATCTCCAACAAGTGAAAAATAACATTCCAAATGGGAGGCCTAGGCCTAGAAGGATTAAAGAATCAGTATGTTCTGAA
The DNA here is from genome assembly GCA_030159175.1 of Glycyrrhiza uralensis. Lineage (NCBI taxonomy): Eukaryota > Viridiplantae > Streptophyta > Magnoliopsida > Fabales > Fabaceae > Glycyrrhiza > Glycyrrhiza uralensis. The sequence goes on along the minus strand of BRZY01000002.1, from coordinate 55,142,393 downwards.
AGCTGAAGCACATGTTGCTGCAAAAACAATGAACAGCAGAGGAATCGACAACTTGATGGAATTTCCACCGGACGAGCCATCTTCTGTTGTGGGCACGGTTCTGGTTCTGGTTCCGGTTCCTGCAATTTAATGTCACATTGAAATGGTTAACACTTGACATGAACAACATGGGTAGTAAATATCACTTTCTCAACGTGATAAATTAGTGTTGTGTACCTGATGGATCCGAATTAGGAGATTCTGCTGGTGAAGCAGCTGTTGACACACACATGATACAAATTAGTAGAAATATATGAATTAGAAATGGGGATAGGCAAGGTTTTAAATTGCAGTCTGCAACCACAATATCAAGGTTTTCAGAGTTTCCGAAACCGCACAGCGCATAGCGACCGCAAATGCGACTTCATCGGTTGCATTTGTTTGCAATTTCCCACAATATCAAGGATCGTGGCGTAACTGCAACCACGACGCAACCACAGTTTAAAACCTCATGCATTTATGTTAGTGATGCTAGATTTTTTTCCAATTTCCATATATATTTTTCACTGTCCATACATTGGTTAGAACTAGAAGAGTGGATCTTTATTTGCCTAATATGTTTCAATATCACAGGAAAAATCATTTTAAAGTGATAAAACTTACAAGTTAGAAGAAACTTTGTTATCTTACCATTATTACACTGAGTGGTGGGTGGGGTCTGCACATTGCAAGAACTAGGCAAGGCCAGAGCCTGGGTTTGGTTGATGTTGATCCCCAATGATGATCCTCCCCCGTTAAGAACCTGACACAGGCACTGTGGTTGTGAACTCACAACACTGGCAAGCTGTGAGCAGCACCCTGAAGATGGGGTTGAGGAGTTCCCCGTGATGTAGTTGAGGCATGGTGAAAGGTTGACTAACACACTCGTGCAACTTGATTGTGCCGCAGCTCCTGCACAGAGCAAGGCCATTGCGACCAAAACCATACCCATATCCAATTTTAATTGTGCCATTGGAATTTTCTGGTGGAATCCTTTGAACTGAGAAGAAGATATTGTCTATATGACTGTAACCTTGTGTTGGATATTATTGATTTACTAGCTAGGATGGTTTGGAAGGAGGGAGTTGGATGGGTTTTTATAGTGATAGGAGGGAAGGAAAGAAAGAGACAAAATATGTAGAAAGAAAAGGCAGGTTATGTTGGTGAGCTACTCCTCTGAAATGGGATATATGTGGTGCTTGGTGGCACCCTTGTATTTTAAGCTGTTGAAAATTCAAACGTGGAGACTTGGACCTTTGGTCTATAAAATTAAATTACATATATTCCAAACACAAGTCGGTTATGTGGATGACCAACCTTTAACATCTGAGGTTGAGTGAATTGTGTCGTGTTATCTAGTATGGGGGAAAACCAGAGTTTTACAATGATTAGAGATAAGTCTAAAAAGAGAATATAAAACAAATACACTTTTCGCCTTATAAGCTAATTTTGTAGAAATGAATTAGTCTCACTAAATTTAAGAACCAACGAAATGTTTCGCACACTTGATCTATTGAATTTGGCTCGTATAGTTTGTCTTTGGAAATCAATGTGAGCAGAAGAAATTTGTGGGATAGGAATAATGTGCTGTCTGTCAAATTTAAGATGTATAAGCAGAAACAGAGAAATGGGCATGACATTATTCTCTTTCAATTACCATCTGCAGTGTCCTTGCATTTTAGATACATTGGCAAGAGTATTTTATGTTGACAAAAATACAGTATCCTTGCCTTTTTATTATGTTGACAAAAAAAAAGTATTTTTTTTATCTAGATAATAAAAAAAATTCAAATTAAATTATTACCGATTATATATAAGGACATTTTCATCGAATTCATGTATATATCACTTTTAGTCTAATCTAATCATGTACAAAGACGAAAAAAAAAGAGATGAGAATAACAAGGAAAATGAGAAAATAGAAGACAAGTTTTTTTTTTGGGTGAACAAAATAGAAGACAGGTAACGAATTATAATAATTATTTTGTTTATCTTTTGGGTAAAAACAGAGCTTTGTGTAAATATATATTAATAAACTGGATCTCTGGACAAAATTCATGTTTGGGCTTAAGCCGCGATTTCCTTAAAGGCAGGCCCAGGTCTGTGGCCATGTTAATAGAAATGTGTTGGATATGTGAGACATAAATATTAGATTGGTATGGTAAAAAATAAAATACAATGAAGGACCAATTAAAACAAAGCAATGGAAGCAAGAGAACTAGGAATCTAGGATGGTGTAATATTCAGTTATCCACCTGAGCAGCTGAAGTGCTGAACTAATGAAGAATTATATTATATATGACTTGACCGATGATCAAAGTAGGCCAATAATTTAAGTAAACATCCAACATTATTTTATGACACCAAATCAAGGTAGGACATTTTGGATGCCACTTGGCAAGCTTAAAATGCTATGACAAAGTGGGTTCTGCAGAGTCCACAACATGCGAATCCTACCTACTCAACTCTTTCATTTCGCATTGATAAGTTATGGTAGTTGAGCTTCTAAACCAACCTTGATGCTTAACAATCTTCATTTCCCTTCGCTTCTCTTCTTGATGCCTTCTATCTATAAATCTCCTCATTCTCCGGTTCTTACCCGACCAATATCAAACTTTCCGAACCCATTTTTCTTTTGTACATTCTACAAATTCCTAGCAGACCCTTCAAGCAAAAAAAAAAAAAAACTACAGGATAGTTACACATGGCAAGTTCTGTGCCTCTAGTATTAGCCATGGCTATGGTGGTCATCATGGCTGCACCATCCTACGCCCAAATCAGCACGCCATGTAACGTCTCAGTGCTAAGCACCCTCTTCACACCTTGTATGAATTTCCTCACAAGTAGCAGTGCCAATGGCACCTCACCAACCACTGAGTGCTGCAGTGCTCTTAAGTCCCTCACAAGTGGTGGCATGGATTGTTTGTGTCTCATTGTGACAGCCAGTGTTCCCTTCAGAATACCAATCAACAGAACCTTGGCCATCTCTCTCCCTCGTGCCTGCAACATGCCTGGTGTCCCAGTTCAATGCAAAGGTAAATTCCTTCAAATCTTCAATCTTTTTTCTTTTAATTTTGCATAGTAATTTTTTATTGTTAGTAATAACAATAAGGCTAAGATGTCTGAACTAATTTTTGCCTTTCCTTATTTTGCAGCCTCAGGTTCACCACTTCCTGCTCCTGGTAATACCAAAATGCAAAACTTTCATTTCAATTTCAATATCCTTTTGCCTAAAAATTCTTGTGTGAACCTTTTTCATTTTAATTAATCTTTTGAATGATTTTTTGATGTGTACTCACAGGACCAGTATCTCTTGGACCGTCTCCTTCACCTGTGTCATCTCCATCTGCTCCTTCAGGATTTACTCCAACTCCTGGTCCTCAAGGTTATTTTTCACTCTAATGCATTACGCATGCATATATATACCAGTTTTGACATTTCAGTGCTAAGAGCTTCTTAGTGTGATACTAACATCCAACTCTTATTTTTCTTTGAGCAGCTTCTTCTTCTAACCTCCCCTCACCAACTTCATCTCCTCTGGCACCACAACCTGACAGAACTGTTCCTCTTTCTACTCCACCATCTCCATCAGTGGATTCTGGTACCCCATCTACATCTACAACTACGGGAAGTGGCCGCTCTGAGCTCACTCCATCATCTGCTATGACATCTTACAGTGTCTCACCTTCTGTTCTATTCATTGCACTGGGATTTGTTGTTCTCAAATACTACTAGGCTGTGTATTTGGCTTCGGCATATCCTATGAAGATGTACCTATAGGTTGCTATATATTTTTTGCAGTGTGGCTATTGCGTTCGAATTATTTTTATAGATTATTTCAGGCCCCACATTTGGGGAGTATTTGTCATACCAAAATGCATTTGTATTGTAATGTATATGAGATGGAAAATAAAGTTATTCAGTGTTGAAGTTTATTATCTGTATTCTGTAGCTTTCTTGAAATACTGGTTGGTTGTTAGTTTTGACAATAAATATCTGAAAGCCACCAAGGGTATCTACTGACTAATTACTAGTAGGTTACCAATCTCAAAGAAAAAAGCTTGGATAATGCATGTCTGTTAAACTTTTCCTTGTTGGAGGAATGTCTTACCCATCCACACAATGTAATTAATATAACCAGAACGAGATACTGCAGTTTTCTTTTTTTTTGGTCAAAAGATACTGCAGTTGATCTGAAACAGAAGTTTTTTTTTTAAAGGCCAAAGATTAAAATTATATTATTAAGAAAGGATTACCAACATGAGCACAAGCAATGCCCAGCTTAGCATCCCCACAAATGCACATGTGTTCTGTTTACAAAAGTATATAAACAGTATACAGTGCTAGAAAAGTTATCAGAAGTCAGAACCAAGGTTCCACAAACCATCAGGATTTAGCCCATTTGTTTATGTTTTATTTTCACTTTATTTTTCTATTTTTAAGAATTTATATAAGAAAAGAAATGAAAAAAAAAGTTTTTACGAACTAAAATACCTTTATTATCACTTGTTTTGAAACTTGTGATCTTTTTTTTTTTGGTCAAGAAACTTGTGATCTGAAATTCATGGTTAAATTTTTGTTTATTTTTTACTGGAATCTGAAATTTATGGTTAGAATTTGTATTAATTGTGTTATTTTTACTAAAGAATTTGTATTAATATTTTTTTTGGGTCATATTGTGGGGGGTGGGGTGGGATTTGGGGGAGGGGGGAGGTGTGCGTGGGGATCGATCCCCACCCTTACAAGTAGCCTCCTAGAATTTGTATTAATTGTAAAGTCCGTGTTTTCCTTGGACCGTGTGGCTTGATGGGTCCGAGCCCAATGTTTGCCTACGCGACCCATGTCAAGCATATCTCAAGTGTTAGCCCATTAGCCCATAGATATATTTTCCCCCTCACAATCTCACGCAAATGAGTAATAATCTTACAGACAATTGTTGCAACAATCAAATTCTATTCATAATTTAACTATGTATATGACTGATTGATCGTTTAAAGAAATCATTCACCAACATTGAATCAAGTCAAGGTTATTAAATTAAATCTTAAACTCACCCCATTTTACTGGCCGCGTCAAAAAATATCCTAAAATCCTATCAGTTCTCTTTCACTATTTAGAAGGACTCTTGTTTGACTATTTCAATTTTCAGTGGATCTTCCCTCAGACAGCATTCAAAGTCCCAATTTCTTCAATAAAACCTACCTCATACTCATAGATTACCACAATGTCATTTTATGAATAGAACTTAAATTATATTATCATATTATACATATACATATTAATGTAAAAGGCAATGATACATTGACACCCATACACCCACACCACACCCCAGCTCAATGTGTAAAATGAGAAAATGAGGTGTGTGGTGAGTGTGTGATGGATGTTTGTGTAACATTTTTGTAATGTAGAGAAGCTAAAGCTAGTAAGGCAAATGGGGGAAAATAAGTTGAACAAGAGAAAATGAAACAGAGAGTGTGTTACTCAAGCAGCAGGAGCAGTAGTATCCTTGATGGATTCACGCCATTCATGGAGTCTCGCCCCATCCTTATCCACAATCTTGATAACGAAGTTCGGTGGCGCCACAACCAGCCTCGACCTGATTTCCACGATGCACTTGTCCACCAGGCCAATTGCTTCTTCCAGAGACATTCCACAGCGGTAGTGTCTGTCCATCATCGACAGCGAAAAATAGGATCCGTAACCAAAAGCTCCCTTCTCAACCTTGTGAAGCGTCGCAAGGTAATCAATATAGTATAGTGAAGGACCAGTCTCCTTTTCGTAACCAGCAAGAAGAATGTTCACAGAGTACGGGTTCTGAAGACAAAATAAAATTAATTATCCAAAATCACTACGCACAAAAGAACAGAGCATTAACGTTAATTAAAAGAGATAAAAATTAGTATTGGTTTAGTAGATAGGTACCTTGCGCAAAGCAGTGGCGAGTTCGGCACGGGTGAAATTGGCGGCGGCGGCGGTGGTGAGAGGGATTCCGTTACGGAACTGATACAGAGCCACGTTCTTGTGTATGTATTCCGTAAATTGAACCCTGCGAATGAATGGAAGATTGAGAAATGAATGAGGAGTTGAGTTGAATTGGCGGAAATGAATGAAAATTACTACCTGTCTCCGGGCTCACCGCTGGCGGCGATGAGCTTGTGAGAATCGAGGAGGATGATCTTGTTGTCGTCGTTGGATTTGTGGACGAGGATGCTCTGCACCGCCGACGTATCCGCCACCACTATCGCGAAATCGTTGCCCACCACTCCGAATACGCACTCCATCGTCGATCGCCGATGTCTCTCTTCTCTTTCGCACTCTTTCAGGCCATGGAATAAATAAATACAGCAACTTGTCTTGAGGAACAAGAAGAGACTACTGGCCCAAAATACACAGGATCCGCCTATGGGAGTAGATTTTGGGTCGGGTCTGATGCGCTGCCTTCTCAATTTAATTTACTATTCTTTATATTCCTTTTATATTCACACATAGAAATTATTACGACTTCAGGCTCAATTACGCTTTTGGTATTCAAGTTATTGAGATCGTGAGATTTTAGTTCCTCAATTTTCAATTGACTCAATTATATCTCAAATTTTTCAATTATTGCAATTAAGTCTCATCCTCGTTGGACTGTTCAATTTTTAACACTCAAACATAAGTGGAAACAATGTCGGGGATGTTTTTCTCCCTTTGCTTCGCGCACACACCAACAATAAACCGAAAATTTTCTTTCTTCCTCACACAAGACCGCCAGCCTCCTTATCGCCATTTTCTCTCCCACGACCACCATCTTCTACTTCTTTTTTCTCACACATTTACTTCACCCCCTCTTCATTCTTGTGACTTGATGACCCGTGCCCACTTCATATTGCGGCACATATCAATCCTGAACAAACAAGATGCGGAAAAACAAATACCTATTTTCTTATTTTTAAATGATTGGTCAATATCAGTCAAAAAAAAAATGATTGGCCGTCAATACACCATTAATTCTCCCTAAATCAGGAGACCGTAACAAGAAGCCAAAATTTCAGCAACGAACGTTGACATTATTATTATGTGGCTCAGGAGCCACTAACACAGCCATATAAATACCTATGATTGCTCAGTAAAGAAACACCGGGAAGGAGGATAAACATAAAACTACCAACAAATAATAGATAATTGATCGATCACAGGGATATATCGATCGAATCATCGAAATGGCAATTAGCAAATATGCTGCATTGTTGTTGGTAGTGTGCCTTGTAGTCGCTGCAGTCGCTGAGGCGCGGCACAACCCAATAGCTAAACGACGGAAACAGTGCTACACCTATTGCTACAATTCCTACCTATTGCCCGGCTTCATAGCCAGATGGGTGTGCAAGACCCGCTGCAGAAACCCAGTTCTCTTTTGGTAACCCTTTCATTCTCCCATCCCATCCCATCCCATGCCTCCCAATTAATAAAGATAATTCAAATTGAAAATATTATAAAACCTGAATTTCTTTTTATCAAACATTTGTAATTTTGAAATGTATAACTATTATGATGATATTATGATATGCAGATAGCTAGCTAGCGTAGCTGGCAGTGGCATTGAATCAAGAAAGGCCAGCTTGGTCCAATTGCCCCAAGTCGCGCGCGGAAGAAAAAACACCCAATGAGGAGGGTCATCATCACTTGGTCTAATTCATTCATTAATTAAAACATCATAAAATAGAAAGGGAAACGAGGCAAAGCATGATTGACAGAATGGACTCAAGCGAAACGCAAGGTTTTCTCATGAACTATAGGACATATATATATATATATAACTACATGTATTAATTTGAATACATGTCCTCATCCATCTTCCCCTACCCGGTCATTTGTTACCACAATAATAACACCAATAAAACATTCTTTGATTCTAATTCTCTTCTTCTCCTTCTACTTTATTTTCCCTAGAATTTAGTATGATATCCGTGTATTTTGCATAAGTAACATTGGTCTTTATTTATATATAATTAAGTATTTATTCAAAAATGATTATTAATTAAATTGGTAATTGGGATAAAGCAACTATTATTAAAAATATCAATAAAAATTGAGAAAAGCTAATAATTTCTAAATAAAAAATAATAACAAACTGCAATAAAAGTGATTTCTAATACGACAGAGAATGAATAAAATTAATTATTTTTGAGGCGAAACACCGTTATTTTTATTTTAAGGTCATATGTGTTGCGAATAGCAATGAAATTTTTTCAAGAAATAGAAAAAAAAAATGAGAGAATTGATGTTAAACGAGTGGGTACTTGAAATCTAAAAGGTTATAGTCAATATATTAATGTAAATCATATATGATTAATTAGAAGTAGTGACGTGCGTCGTGTAGGTTATATATATATATATATATATATGTAAACATTCATTCAAAGAGATTTGTTGAGAGATTCAGTGTGGTAATTGATGGCATTAATAGGCGTAGGCGGTGGCCATGGTCTGGGGCACTGAGGTGGTCCAATTGGGCTACAGGGAGCACCTTTCTCCATTCTGCAAACACATTGATCAAATGGAATTACTGCACTGGCAGGGAGGCAGTAGAAATGGACTTCACCTATGCCCCGGTAACACGGACGACAAGTTTCCATGCATTCTTTTACATCAGGACAACCACCTCCTATCACAGCTAGCTCACATGGATTCGTCACCCATATGAGTACTGCAAATATTAATATTAGCTAGTGAGATTTGTTATAAAATAATATTTTAAGAGCAATTTGATAAATAATTAATTGCCTTTAAATAAATAAATGGCGCCTATAAGTACATAGTTCTGCATCGTCTTATGCGCTAGCAATAGCAGCATGTTATGAATATTTTCAAAGAAAAATGAATAAAAGATGATGACAAACAAGTACCTGAAGTGAATATAAGAATTTGGCCAAGAAGTAGAGAAGCAGTGGCCGATGAGGACTGGGCCATTCGTTTCTTCAAACTGGCGAATGAGAATTTATAAGCCGGGAAAATCTAAATGCTGTATGGTTCGTGGATTATACAAGGCAAGCTTTTAACCACACAAAAAAAAGGCTTTTAAGAGCATTAATTAATGTTCTCTTTAAAAAAAAAAAGAACATTAATTAATGTGAGAAATCCTCAAAAATAAAATATCGGCAGGTTTTTGGAAATAAAAAAGGTAAATAAAAGATGCGTTATCAGAAAATAAATAAATAAATAAAAGATGCAATGCATTTCATTAGGACAATATATTTACGTCGAGGATTTGTTTTCTTTCGTTTTTTTTTTCATCCTTTAACATTGCTTTAGTTTGTTGATTGTATCAAAGTTATTATCCTACGAAGCCACTTTCCTATTATTAGCGCGTTACGTAAAGAACTAGTCGTACTTAATGTTAATGACAATAGGCTGGGATGGTTGATATTTAATTTGAACAAGGATTAGTACACTTATAACGTCATGATTTAAAACATGTACTTAAATTTCCACCCACCTCACCTATATATCCTTTTTTCCAACCATAATTCACACACATCGAGCTAATCTTCACCAGGTTTGATTTAATGTATATCTAAACCAAATAAAAAGTATATACAATTCATTTTTTATTGTATTAATTGCATCTCACCGTTTATTTTTATTTTGATATTTTTTATTCATCTCAAATTAAGTATCATTCTTTAAATTTAGTCAATTATAAATTTTTGACTTATCAATGTTAAATCCATAACTGCAAATTTATAATTTATAATTGAATTTCTGACACATTGCATTAAATTAAAAGACAAAAATGATGATGCGTGTCACACAATTTATTTTATAATCTCCTTCACATGGTATATATACTCTTTTTTTCACAAATTCACATGCCTTTTTAATAATATAATATTTGTAAGTAATCTTTTAATAATTGTTTAATTTTATTGTGCAGGATTATTCAAACATGGAAAACAGAATGTTTTTCTGGTAGGCCGTGAATACATTGACTTTTTTTCTCCCAAGATCTTATTGAAGACATTCACTCTAAGGAATAATTAGTCCATCAATATCAAACCAAATTAACTAGGCAGACAGTTGAATTAAGGACACACACCATAAATTTGTGCTCGCGATACTCATTGTGTAGCAGAAAGCAGTAGCTAGGAAACACAAAACTTTTTATTATTGATTTATTTATTTATTTCATAGTAGAAAGGTGGAGCTCAAGTCTGTCCTAGTTACAAGAGCCTGCCCATTCATTCATTCTTCGATCGCCCAGTACTATGAGCTAGGCTCTTACAGCATCACGTTATTATTTTAACACAGAGTTGATATGATCACTCAGTAAAAAGCGCCCAAAATTGAAGACAGGGGACCCCTTCTTCTCTGGCTTCCTTCCTCCCTCTGCTGGGGCTGACCATCCGCAAAGTAGGATTGCCTCTGATTCTTGAATAGCCTCTCAACCACCTGAGCTGACCCAGGGAACGCGACCTCTTTCACTGGTCTTTGTATCTGGCTTATCACATTCTCCTCCTCACCTTCATATATAACAGAAGCAATTATAAATTTATAATCATGATGTTGTCACATGTCATAAAGCAGAATAGTATATAGTTACAATATTGATCAATTTAGTTTAGTTAGTTATTCATATATAGACATAGTGTACCTACCTGCAAGGAAGTTCCTCTGGTTGTTCTCAGCATTGATGCCAAACCCAAGCAAATAGAGATCCGAGGAAGCATTTACGGCAACTGGATGACTTGAGGGAATCACGAAAACATCGCCTGGAGACAACCTAGCTCTGTACCTGTGCACCTCTGGGCTGCTGCTCTCTTCTTCCTCCTCCTCCTCCTCTTCTTCTTGTTCTTGTTGCGGGTTTCTTAGACCCACAAGTTCTAGCTCTCCTTTTCCTTCATTAACCACTCCTATAATTATGGCCCTCGAGTTGTAGTGTGGCAGCATGATAGCTCCCTATAACATTTTGAACAATAATTCAACAGTATATTTTTCAACTCTCAAATAGGTTCTATAAGAAGCAAGCAAAATATACATATGAACGGTTTTCTTACCTCCTTAATCTCAGCGCAAGAGAGGAATACATCCAAGTCTTGAAGCTGGGGGCTTTTCTCTGGGGTGATCTCGTAGAACTTGCCAAACTTGTTGGAATAGATGGGGCTGCGGCTTCTCAAGTTGAATGGCTCAGATTCGGAGGACACGCTTTTCCTGGAGCTGGATTTGGCGTGCCTGCTTATTTGCTCAATCTGTTCCCTCGATACCTTGACTATTGCATCGCCTTGCTGGCTCCCTCCCCTGTGGCGCTGTTGCTGTTCTTGCTCCTGCTCTCCTAACAGAACCCTCTCTATCTCCTCGAAATCGCTCTATGATATGATGATCATAATTTATAAATGGTTAATGAGAATCAATCACACGTGTGATAAATGCAAATCAGATATGGTGTGGTGTGGTGTGGTGTGTGCTTACATTGAAGGCGGCCTCTAGAAAGTCCTTGCTGAACCCGTTGAAGTAGGATTTTGGACTGCTTGCCGCAACGAAAGACTGTATAGGGAAGGACAAAGATTAATGTTCAGAGCTATATAGCAGTAGTGGTGAAAAAGGGAAGAGTTATATTATGAGAATTAACAAAAAGCATCATAATAAATTAATTAATTTAATTATAATTATGTTAATTAATTACGTTGAAACGGCCAGGTCTGTTAATGGGTATGACGAGATCCACTACTCTGAGATCCTCTTGGTCGTCACGGTTAGCCAGGTAAGCAATGGTACCCGCAGGGAGTCTGATGGCATCGCCGCGCTCAAGGTTGTACGTGTCCCTGTCGTTGGTGTTCACCACCGTAAGGATGGCTTTCCCTGCAGTGCCCAAATATAATTATTGATTATGCTTAATTAAATATTGGTTGGTACTAGCAATTAATAATTGATAATTACCGCTGAGGACGACGAGGATGAAGTCGGCATCAATGTGATGGGGGAGGAAGAGGGTATGGGGTTTGGACTTATACTCCACAATGCGGTAGTTTTGGAGATTCTCTAATAGCTTGGATCGCTTATCGAACCTCTGAAGGAGACGAATGTAACCGTGATCGTTCTCGAAGATAGTCTCGAACCTGTTAGACCTAAACAAATAGGGGTTGTTTCGTCCATGTGACTCTGACTCTGACTCTCCGTGACGAAGTCGTCTTGACCGTTCCTTCCTGTCACGGACACGCCCTCCTCCGTCCCGTTCCTCTTCCTCTTTCTCGCCCTCTTGGCGACCCCTTTCTCTTCGTCCCCTTTCTCTCCGTTCTGGCTCCCAGTGACGTGGAGGACGCTCTTCTTCTTCTTCTTCTTCTTCTTCTTCTTCACCCTCACATGATTTCTCCTTTGACGACTCACCGCAACGCTCACGGCATTCGTGGCGCTTGGATGCCACGTTCATTCTTTTGCATCTCTGAAGGCACTTCTGGTGACAGGGGTTCCCCTGTGCTATGCCATAAGAGACACAAACAGAGGCCAGGAAAAGAACTCCCAGCAGCAACAACAAAAGTGGAAACCGCGCTTTGATTGTCATTTTGAGTTTAATTACTTTCACTGGCTCTCGATTGATGAGATCAAGGAGTGGGATCGGGTGGGTATTTATAGAGTTATAGAACAGAAAAGCTACGATTGACTTGTATGGACATTTGGCCACGGGGTGACATGCGGGTTGACGAGTGTTGAAATCAACAAAATCGAGGTGGCAAATTAAGGAGTGGGGAAAAACCAGAACGGTGAGGGGTTGGGTTTGGTCTAGTGGACTCTCGTGGGGTTGAGACTGATGAACGATTTGGGCTGCATGGGTGACACCTTGGGTCTGTACGTGTTGCAATGCATGGCATTTTGGGTCCAGTCCTTTTTGGATGGATGTACATGGATGCGGCGATCTTCATCATCTGCTGACTGCTATTACCGGATAAGTGAAATCTTAGAATTACTCTAGTGGAGTACTCCCTCTCGTCCAAATCTTTGATAGTTTTAGTTTTTTATTTTTGTCCCAAAACTTTAGTTGTTTTAGGATTTTAAGAAATAATTTATCACATTTTTTCAACTATACCCTTAATATAATTAATAAGTTTTGAGTGGAAAAATAATTAAAATAGTTGAGAATGATGAATAATAAATAGGGTTATTTTAGTCTAAAAATTGTTCAATTAATTATTTCTTAATTTATGTGTCAAAACCTTAAACAACTATAGATTTGGACCGGAGGGAGTGGTATTCTTGATGAACTTGGACATTGTTTTGGAAAGGGTTCTTTATGTTTGTCCTCACCACTGATCTCCAATATTGGTTGGTTTTTCGTGCGGGTAGATGAGGAGACTGGAATATGGCCGGAAAAAAAAAGATGGGGAGAATAGAAATTGTTATGGATTTATGGTTACATCGAGAGAACCAAGAAAGAAAGAAAAAAACAGATTATTACGGCGGAGTAATTGATCAGTGCGAGCGGTTATCATCGGAAACTAATTAACAAGTTGCAAATAGAAGGCTTATCGATCAAAATACTAATACCTGCACTCCACATAATATATTCGGGCAGATCGGTAGATGAGATGTCGTAAATCTGGGTCGTAAAAAGGTTTAAATTTGATGTGTTTTTTTTATAAAGGTTTTTAAAGTCAATTTCTTTTTTATTACCGTTTAATTATGAAATCTATCATCAAATTATTTTTAAAAATAACTATAAGTTTTTATCTAAAATGTAGTATAACGAAATAAATAGTATTTCAGATTAAAATAATGACACGCATGACGAACATTACGAAGCATTTAAAGTCTTTTCATGCTTCTATTTATTTTATTTTAAATAATTAAATTAAACAAACATTAGATAAGTTTTTTCATGCTTCTATTTTTTGGAGATGGATTCACCGTAGTTGTGCAGTCGCGCAGTCGACAACAAAGACCGTTGGATTAGATTGGACGTCTCACAATTTTAAAGATAAAAAAGACTTTAAAATACAACAGAGACTATTAGCCGTCCGATCATGATCTAACGGCTTTCATTCACTGACTGCGTGAGTGCAAGAAGTCTATAACTGTAGAGAATCCAGGTCCCTATTTTTTCAATTAAAACATGGACAAAAAGCAATAATTTCATTTTTGGAGAGATACAAAATTAAGAATTAAAGATTTTTTTACCAAAACCATTTTTTAATCAATTTATTTTTCTCATGTAACTACCCCACGTCCAGTTACACCACTTAGAAGAAGGACTTCATGGTGTTTGAGTACAAATTTGTTGTTTTTAAAATATACTCAAACGTCTCAAAATAAGTGATATTTAAAAAGATTTATACAAATTACAAAAAATAATCAATGAATGAATGAATATAACAATTTTACTAAATTATTTTTATTGTTTATATTACTCAAAAATTGATGTAGTATTTAAAAAAATATTATTTAAAATAAAATAATTAATACTTTATTAAAAAGGACGAGACATGAGACCGTAGGGTGCATATCAATTAATACTTTATTTTAGATTTTTTTTAGGGTTAAATATGTTTTGAGTCCCTGTAATATAAGGGGTTTTTGAGTTAAGTCTCTATAAAATAAGTCAAATCGTTTTCGTCCCTCTTTTATTTTTTGATTTTAGTCCCTGACAGCATTGACCGCTGATGTGGCATTGTGAGGTCCCTATAAAATTCATACGTGGCACCTCATTATAAGCCTACGTGGCTTACACGTAAGCTGACACATCAGCATCATACCCCCCCTCTCTCTCTCTTTCTCCTTCCCCACCCTTCTCTCTCCTCGGTCCTCACCGCCGCCGCCGCCGCCTTTTCCCCCTCCTCCAGCCCCACCTCAAGTAATCCCTCTCCCCATCTCTCCTTCACTGTCATCATGGCCGCAACAACAACAACAACAACAAAAGAAAAAGAATTGATTTTTCAAGATCTAATCTCCCACTGCCACCATTGATCAGATCGAAAAACGCAGCAACAACATGGATCAAATCCAGTAACAACAACAAAACGCAGAGCAACAACAACATATTTAACCGAAATTAAATTGTGTAAAGGACACGATGTTTTTGCCAATTACGGCCACTCAAAAATTAAACACTACGGAGAGTTACAAAACACACAAATCTCCACGCGCAATCATATCCAGTGATGCTAGATTTTACTATATTTTCCAGATGATGAATTTGTGGGCTATAATGGTTTAATAGGATTTATTGTTTTTTGAATGGTGCAGGCAATAATTTTCTTCGATTTTCATGAGAGGATGGGGTGGATGGAGGTGTTGTAAATTTATTATTAATATTTATTTTAAAGTTAGCTTTGCTATAATATAATAATATATTTTGACTTGGAACAAATACTTGGACCACGTATTCTCAAGCTTCTGTTTGGTTGATCAATTCCGATCCTTGCGGTGCACTTTGAAAGTGCAGCTTTATTGTGATATCTCCTTTTCAAATATTATAACGTTTTCGGATCCAATTTTTTTCTCCTATTTTCATGCCACAACGTTACTAATTGGATAAGCACAAGTACTTGGCAGCTTGCTTTTCGTTTTTTTCGCTGGGCATCGGTTTTAAAGTCTATAATTTTGGACTTAATCCTCTGATAACCGAACCAATTCCTCTCCTTTTCGAAAAAATTTCTTTCTTCTACTCCATACATTTTTGGGTTCGATTAATTATTTTTATTTTTCCTGGGTTACATTTGTTCTATATTCTCGAGTTCAGATAGCCCCGGTACGCTCATCGCCGGGAAGAGTCTGTTGAATCCTGGGGGGTTTGCGCGGCACACCGCGGATAAATCCTTAGGACAGTGTTCCGACACGCCTCAGGTTGCACCGTTCCTGATCGCCTATTACCGCAGTCAGCCTACCGCGACAACAGGAGGTGGGGGTGGTGGAGAAGGGAGAAAAAGGAGGTGGGGTGGTGGTGAAGAAGAAGAAGAAGATAAAACGTGGTTGGATCCAGTCCCTATAAATATATGAATGTTTTGGATCTAGTCCCTATAAATATATGAATGTTTTGGATCTAGTCCCTATAAATATATGAATGTTTTAGATCTAGTCCCTATAAATATGTTATGTTTTGAATTCAGTTTCTACAGATATGTTATGTTTTGGATCCAGTCCCTACAAATATTTATATATGTATGTGTCAGCTTACGTGTAAGCCACGTAGGCTTAATGAGGTGCCACGTAGGAATTTTATAGGGACCTCACAGTGCCACATCAGCGGTCAATGCTGTCAGGGACTAAAATCAAAAAATAAAATAAAAGAGGAACGAAAACGGTTTGACTTATTTTATAGGGACTTAACTCAAAAACCCCTTATATTACAGGGACCAAAAACATATTTAACCCTTTTTTTTTACTAGAATATCAATTACTAGTACGGATGAAGTATTTGACAATAGCAAACACGAGACATGAAAGATCGAAATCAAACCGTTGATTTTCCTGGTTGATGGATTGGATGCGCCAACTGTTACTTAGCTATCACAGCAATTATTGCTATGCTAAGTAGCCGGTCCACCATGAGACCGTAGGGTGCATATCTCTTACTGTGTGGTTTGTTTCACCCAACATGGTCCATCCATTCCCTTTTTAGATAACTCAGCAAAAATATTTCTTTACATCTCCTCACGGTCTTTTGTATGTTAAATTAATTAATGATTAAACATTATCATTTGAGCTGTTAATTTTGCCCCGACCCCGATAGTTATCCGTATATGCTTTACAGTGTCACCGATGCATGGGATGACAAATTTAATTATCCGTATATGCTGAAAATTTGCACTCATTAGAATTGGATGTAGAATATCGAATATGTATACACAATTTATAATTATGATGATTGTGATTTATAATTTTCTGTATACTCCTTTATATCAAATTTCCATATTTGCAGATATACCTCTGAGGGTTTTTCCAATGAATGAAGCACCAACGAAGGCTGTGACGCTCTAAAATCAGCCTCTTCAAAATTAACCAACCTTCTGTTTCGGTTTTAGAAGACTCTTTGGGATAAGAGAGCACCTCAGTGGTAGACGTGACAAGTGCAGATTACCTACGCACCAAGCTCCTTTGTTTGAGACCCTTCGTGAAGTACCTCATGATCGATGTACCCAGTAAGGTTGTTTCGCCAGCGACATTATCCTCCATCTCAACAAAGACCTTGCATAAAACAACAAGGACATGCGCTTCCTAGTTATTTGTTCCAGTTGGTATAATAACATTCAAATGTTACTGGCTCATTATGACGAAAGATCAATATGAGTCTTTATTATTGCCATCTATAACAAATTAAATATTTTGACAATTTATTACTCCCTCCGTCTTATATTGTTTGTTGTTTAAGGTTGTGGGGCAAGAATTTAAAATACAATTAATACTTCAGAATTCATAAAAATTATTTTAGTCTTTCCTATTATACCCTTTGTTACTCACTTTTTTTTATAGTAATTGACAATTAATTACTTCCTCCATTTTTCACATAAACTCATAATTTCTTTAAAGGTATAATAGAAAAAAATATTAAATGTTTCATTATTGATATTGTAAAATGACAATTAAAATAAGACAAAAAAAATTAGCTAAACCAACAAACAAAATAAAACAGAGGTAGTAATTAATACTTTGTACTATCTCCATCCCACAATTAATAATGATATTCAAGGTTAATGCACATGAGTGTTTTGAGATAGAAAAAGAAGGCTATATCAATAGTTAATTGAAGGGGTAGTAATCAATTAGCGTCTATGTTTTGAAAATCGGACCGAAATAGTCAATTTAACTGGTTAAATCAGAAATTGATTAGGTGTTCCGTCTGTTTAACATTTTTTTTTTGGGTCAACCGTCTGTTTAACCTTAAAAACCACTTGATTTTCAAAATTGGTGAGAACCGGCCCAAAATAAATGATAACCGTACAAATGACAAGCATGAATTTTTATCATATATATCCTTTTGTTGTAGACAAGTTATATGTTATTTGATAAAAACTTGTCCGTTTTTGGTCATTGGTACAATGGTTAAGAGAGGCTTCACACTTCTCTCTACATCTTTACTTTTCTTTCGTGTCTCCCAGCACAAAATCTCCTTAAACATAGGAGAAGAGGAGGAATAAATCCCAAGGTGAAATATGAAAATTAAAGGGTTTGTAGCCGGAGGGAAGTTTCTCAAAAGTTTAATTATTTGTCTGCAAAATTATAATTTCCCATGACTCTTTCCATAATTTTTAACGATTATCTAAAGAGTAACTAACTAATTTGGGGGTGCACTGGCGGTAGACCCTTATTTGGGTGGTCCATGTTATATATGTTTCATCATTCATGCTTATTTTTTTTTCTTAATTATAAAAATAAATTTAGATTAGAGAAGACACTATCCTCGACGAAAATATATGATAGAATTTACATATAGGCTATGTATAGTCTACTAATGGGAGAATTCATAATTCGAACCCAAGTCACAACTAAATACGAGATCAAGTCTGACTATCTGTGCCAACCAATGTTGGCTATGCTTACTTAATTCTAAAAGTTTACTTATACATTAATTCTCTCTTATTTATTAAAGTAAAATATATTCTTTTGAAATTGAATTAATCTCGTAATTTTAGTTACCTTAAATAATGACATATACCATTTTAAGTTTGAATTCTTTGAAAATAATTATGCATACTTTAATTCTTTATAATATTCTTAGACAATATTTAAGTTTTTTTTATTTTACTTAAATTGATTATATATACACTTTTTATAATTTAAAATGTTAATCTCTTAAGTATATTTTAATTTTAATTTATGTGTTTAATTAGAAATTTATCATATTTTAAGAATAAACATAAAATTCTCACAAACTAGTTAGTTATCTTATAATGCTAAGGCAAATTGCGCACTTCGATCATTAGTTATTAGGCATGAAATAATTAAAAATAACATGAATATCTTTCTCCCGTGCTCTCATTTTCAACCAAATTAACCAACGTGCAAATTAATCTTGAGTATGATAGCGCTTATTACAGAGACTTTGTCCCTGAATCTACAACAATACAACAATTTCTCATGTTCTCATGTTTGGCCCAAAAAATACCCAATGACAATGCCTTGTTTGTGGAAGAGCTCCCCGCACCATGCATAAAATATTTAACAATCGAACCTTTTTTTAAAAAAAAAAAAATCCAACCTAATTTCATATACTGCAGAAAACTAAACTTTATCGGAGTAGTTGAGCATATATAAAAATGATAAATTGATTCTCAGTAGCATATATAGTTATACTTCTTAAAGTCGATTAAAAATTACTTTTAATTTGTCTTTTTAGTTTGACAAATTAAACTAGAATACTGACATTTTTGTGGTAAAATATTTTTTTTGCATATCATTTGTATTAACATTGATGTTTCAGATTAAAATATATTACTAAAGAATATTATTAGAGAACAGTTAATAAAGTCTCGTACGATTAGAGATAAAATCTAATTAAATAGATAATAGATAGTAGAGATAATCTTTATTTTACAAACCAGTTTTGTAGGAATAAGTTAAATTTAAAATCTAAAAAACCACTAAATCTAAAAAATATTACTTATAATTTATTCAGAAGTCTCACATAAAAGTAAAAAGATTATAACAATAGCTAAATAACTAAATAAATCATTCTAATTTTAAGCATGTACGTATGTATTCATCTTTTTTTTTTTTTGGATGACTTACGTATGTATTCATCTACTGTCTACTATATAATATAACAAGTACACAGAGAAAGTATATCCGAGTGAAGCTGCAAAAGGCTGTCAGAGACGAATGAGCTTTTTTCGGGATTGAAATGAAGTTATGTGGGCGCATTCAAAAAGAACACCAAGTTTGAAGTTTGTAGTTACCAATTTGTACTATTTTCAGCCTTTCAGAAAATGAAAATACATTTTTTTTTTCTGACGAGAGTTGGTATATTTGTGGTTGATCAGTTTATACAGAAGAAACAGGTAAGCAGCTATTACAGCCTCTCACCCACCTTTTACATTACACTCCCCTGTACGGCTCCAAATTTCAAACTTCCATTGCCTTTCGGATAAAAACCACCAAAGCTAGGGATCCTTAACGATAGGGCTTTTCCCCCTTTTCAGGTGTTAATAAAGAAACAACTATATATATATATATATATACATAGAATTTCCCATTGATCATTACTGATTTTCATAAGCTAGCGTTTTAATTTTAATATAATAGTAAACACTGATCTCTAATTTAAAAAGTTAAATCCAAAACTATATCCATTATTCTTCTTTTTAGTTTTTTTTTCTATAATCACAATTAATGTATAGAGTATCGAATTTGTCTTTTAAACTTAATTATATGATCAATCTAACTTAATAATTTGTGTTTGTTTTTAATTTATTATATGTACAATCTGATGATGGCCCTGAATATGCTAATTTGCAATCTGAATATGGCGCAAACCCAAAAATTATTTGTGTCCTTTTTGATGGATGTGCTGTCGTGATGCTTGAGCCATATTTCCTCCCACTGCCCCAACTCAGATTGGTAACAGTATAGTTGTATTCACGAAATAAATGAAGCTATGTTCAAAGTACAATTCATTGGCCTAAACTAAATCTCCCTTTTTGTTTTCCTCACTTTCCTCAACTCAACACCAAGCTGCTAGCACTTCTCTTCTCTTCTCTTCTCTCTGATATTTTTAATATCTTTGAAAAAGAAAAAGAGGAAAAATTAAGTCTTTTAATGAGCGTGATATATAGTACTTAGTACATGGTACTTAGTAGCTAGATAAGTCTCCTTTCAAAGAAAGAGATGGGAATCTCAGAAAAATGATTATATAAGAGTAGGACTGTACTTGGACCGTTAAGTTATAGGAGCAGAGAAGCTACCTCTGTGTTGTAGTTGTGATCCTTTTACTCATTGCACAAAGGGTCTAGGGTTTTCACCTCCTACTGAAAAAATTGGTTCCAATCTGCAGCAGATGCAGTTCTCTTCCACATATCATGACTCCACCATTAACCCTTTCCCTGCTTCTTGTGCTCCTGCTACTTCTACCTTCCCCTCCTCTTCTTCTTACCCTTATACCCTCCCTTTTCTCATTGATATCCCTGAAAATCATGACTTTGCAAACAACAACACCACTTCCTCTCTTCTTGATTATGAGTACCCTTTTGTTGTTCCCTTCATACCCACTACACATATTCATGATGCTGCTTCATTCCCTGAAGAAACCACCATTGCCAATTTGGCAGCAGATTGCACTGCCATGCTTGAATCATCACAGGATAACAATAATGCAAACAACATTAATGGCTGCTATGGTGGTGGTGGTGTCAATGCTACCTATGGTGGCATTAGCATCCCAAATTTCCTGACCCAGAAACCAGCCATAGCAAAGAAAGACAGGCACAGCAAGATTCACACATCTCAGGGCTTAAGGGACAGAAGGGTGAGGCTTTCGAGCGAGATAGCAAGAAAGTTCTTTGATCTTCAGGACATGCTTGAGTTTGACAAACCAAGTAACACCCTTGAGTGGCTCTTCACAAAGTCAGAGAATGCAATCAAGGAACTAGCACGAAGTAAGCATCATAGCTGCAGTGAAAAGTGTTCCTGTCATGACTCAAACAACAAGTCAAATATGACAGGTGGTGGTGATGGTTCTGCCAAAGGGAGGAGCAAGTTGAAATGGTCGACACAGAGGGATCAAGATGCAGCAGCTTCTGGTGTTCAGAGTAAAAAAGAGTCAAGGGAAAGGGCAAGAGCAAGGGCAAGAGAAAGGACTTGTTATTACAAGATGTGTAGCAATAGTACTACTGCAGGGTCAAGGGTGGTGCAGCAACAACAGCAACAAGATCAGTTATTGGAGGAAATAATTAGGTGCCCTGCAGCTGCACCTATTCAGAGTACTACTGAAGCTGATGAAGAGGCTAACTGTGAGAGATGGCGTCAGCTTGTTCAACAACCCTACCCTTTTGGTGGTGAATTAGCAGCAGGACACTGCAGAGATCATGGATCCTTTAATGTCATTGAGGAATCTATTTTGATAAAAAGGAACATGATGTCTTCTTCTCATAATTCTCACAGTCACCACCAACAAAATTACCTTGCCAATATCCCTAAGGAAGCAAGTTTTATTATTAACAACAACAACAACAATATTGATATTGATCACTACCCACTATTCCCCTATTCAACTCCATATTGGGATGCCAATAATGGATACTACTCCAACTTTTGTGGAATAGCCACCATGAATCTATCTACATGTTTCATGAACCAGTGGTAAGTTTTAATTAGACTTTTTTTTTCTTTTTATAAATAAGGCGTTTAATTTAGTAGTAATTAATTTATTTATGGTGTCCTGATTTGTAGAGCTTCTTCAAATTGAACTTTGGGAATTCTTGGGAGGAGCGAAACAATCAGAGTCGACACAACTAATTTGCTAGTTTTCGGTAATATCTGATCAGAATGAATGAATATCCTCAACAAGTGCTTTTGCCTTGTAATCATCAATCATCATCGCATCTTTCTCTCTTTTCTGTGTTTCTCTCTATCAGTAGTTAACTTTTCTCTGCCGTATTATATTTCCCCATTTTACAATGTTTGTACTGATTCTTGCTGATAATCAGCCAATGGCATATCAAAGTTCGCATAAAGGTTTGCTGCGTGCCTCCTGGAGAGTGTATTATTTTCTGTACAACAATATTTAATTTAAAGTAATTTGATTGAACTCGTTAGTTGATTTCAACTACTGGAGCCACTCCCTAGCAGCTTTTAGTTTATTTATTTATTTATATAATTGCTTCCTCTATTCAATGGTGAACGCAGTGATATGTACACTTTTGGGGCAAGAAGAAAAGGAAGATCAGGAGAATTTCTTTGCAGTAAGCTTATATATAGATGTTTGGGCATTTGCTAACATATACTATTTCAGCTCTAAGATTTCAAGCATGGAAAAGAACAGAAGTTAATCACGTAATTCACAAGGATCAATCATACAAAGAATGTCACTGGGTGGTTTGTTTTGTTCCAAGGTTTCTCAGCAGCAATTTTCAAGTTAAAAGCTTCTTCTCTTCTTGAAGATTCTCAGAAGTAAATTGATATCATAAACATTTAATATAAATTTTAACTAATGCTTAGGTGTGTAATATGTTAATTTTCTAAATACATACAGAAGAATGTTAACAACCGAAAATTTTAGATTTAACTTTTCTAAAAGTATCTAATTTACAATTTAAAAGAGAGTTAACACATCTCAACCATAGATAGAAAAAATTTAAAAAATATAATTTTAAATAATTTATTATTTATTAAGCATGTGAATATAATATCAACTATTAGTTTTATTATGAATATAATTGAGATGTGTTACTCTCTCCTTTCAAATAATATATCTCATTTTAATATTTAAATCCATAACTTTTAACTCTTATGCCTTAATATAAAATTATAGGCAACACACATAGGAATTCCTATTAATATTGTTCAATTTTTGACTCCTTTGAGTGTTTGAAATCTTAGCTTTTTGATGATTATATAAAAGATTGCCATATGAATTCCTTGGCAAGTTCATTTGTTCAAAGGGAGGAGTCTTCATCTCTTTTCAGAGAGATCACAGATAAATTGCTACAATCCATTTGTCCACCAAGATCTATTCCCATTGTGAGAGCGATCGAATGGGTATCTATATCAATGTTTGTAGAAAGCCACAGGGAGAAGAGTTTATGGATGATATTATCCATTACTTTGTAATTTAGTCTTGAACTAGTTCCATTCTTTGAAGCTTATTTATGTTTTATAAATTCACAGGACAGCCTTATGGCCTTCCACATATTGGTAACAATATATGCAAGTATCTGAACAAGAACAAAAATGGATGATTAGGGCATTGGAATTTAAGCACTGAAATTATTCATTACTATGTATATATGCAATCTATTGCAACAACAGTTCACTTCTACTCTATACAGTTTTTATTTTCATTTTCCCATTTTGCCTCATTTTTTATATTAGGTTTTGTTCTACAACAAATGGAAGTTGGATCACCAGAGATTATTACGGATGTTCTGACTGGAGCATGTCAATTTAATTCTATTGCATACATAATTTCTAAGTCTGAAGGTGTAATAATTGATGAACTGGTCTTTGCAGTTTTCTTAAACTTCTTTATCCTGTGTAATTGTGTTCTTGATGTATCAAATAGTTGTTTATATCATGATTTAAACTTATGGCATGATCTTATCTCAACTCTATCATTGAGCTATGTGCCCATGTGGTCTAAATCCTATGCAATTTTGATTATATGCCTTCCTGTGCAAACTGGTGCTATATGTGTTCAATATTGTCACAATAGAAAAAAAAAATTCCTGTTGAGTTTTGAACCTGGTCCCTTTTCCACGGGTTTAACTGTGAAATAACAGCTTACAGGGTTAAAAACCAAGGTTGATATTATATGGCAAGTTGTTGACAAGTAACTGAAGTCATTGATTCAATGGAATAATGTCTTATTGAGCCTGCTATATATAGCTTAAAGAGAATGATTTCTAGGAAACATAGATGCGATGATATTCATGATCATAGACAAGTACAGCATATATATGCGGTGTGTGTGTTTAATTTGAGTTTCTTCATTTTGACAATATCTATTTGGGAATTTACATATTTCTAAGTCATCTTCATGGAGGGCACAATACATATATAGTCTGAGGCCCTAACTATGTTAGGAATGAAATTTGAAGTATATTACAACTGACCTATGCTTTTGTAATCAAATAAAACCTAAGTTTTGGTACAGGCTTGTATTTAATTTGATTTGATGTGCTTGTTTTCTCTTACTCTGCTAGCAGAGGTTTCTTTCTGTTTTAGGGTCTGTTTGGATTGGCTTATATAAAGCTTATGAATACAGCTTATGACTGATTCATAAGCTGTTTTTGGCTTATTTTTCATAAGCTACCCATGATAGTTTATCAAAACAGCTTATGGCTTATATAAAATAAGTTTTACTGTAATTTTTCTTCGATTATAAAAGTAACTTATATAACTTATACCATAAATAGTAGATAAGCTTGTTATCCAAACAGGGCCTAATAACCCCCATTTTCACTCATTTTCATTTTTTTCTATGCATTTTCTGCATATACGGGTATGTAAACTAGTAGTTAATTATAAACCCTTGAACGAATCCACGTTCAAAGTTAATTATTAGTTTAACTAATCACCTTTTTAAAAAAAAAAATAAGTTTAACTAATCACTTGACACTTGTGAAGCAGGTTGGTTCGAGTGATATAAGAATAAAGTTTGTTATAGATGTTTTTGCGACGATTTGTAAGATCATTTATAAATATCATTGTAAGCATTCATTGTGATGTGACAAGTTGACTTATGAATTGAAGCAACTTTTCCTAAAAAAACAATAAAGTTGTCAAAAGGGTTCCAACAGCTCTGAATCTCGATGCCAAGTTTGTGTATTTATATTATCTCGGTGTTGAGGGGGGGGGGGGGGGGGGGGGGCTAACTGTGGGACTCTTGAAAAGTCTTGGTTGAATTTATATAGTATCAATTAATTAAATTTGTAATAGGCCATAACAAAATCAAACTTGTAATAGTTGTTGTTTAGGGATTTTTTTTCTTAATTAGGTACAGTTCTAATAGGGATTTATCTTAATTTTGGGGAAAAAATCCTGTACAAAACAGAAGGTTGTAAATTATTGATTCTGTATCATTTTTTTTACATAATGAAAGTAAAAATAAAATTATGATATTTCTTAGACCAAACACCTTACAAATTTTGACAAAGACTTATGGTGATATATTGATCTAACTCTTTATCGGTTAACTTCAAAGAGTACAATTATATCAAAAAAAGAATTCAAAGAGTACAATGTTATACTAGTATATCAATATAAATGATGAACTATGTCACAGGTTAAGAAGCTTTTTAGTTTTATATATGGTAATTTATTTCTAAAATTTCCCAATGATTGATTCTTAAAGATATATAATTATGATCAGGTGTTTAATTAAGACTAACAACGATAGGAAACCCGACCAAACTATCATGGGTACAACGCTTATATTACATATCCCTGAAAAAACAGAGTTTAAAATAATAATAATAAATAATATATATCATTATATCAAATCCTAACATACATCGTAAATCTTTATGTCATGTATCGTGCATAATAAATTATTAAAGAATTTAAAATCTAGATTTTCAAATTTATCTTATTGTGAAATTTGAAAAAATAAATTAACGAAAACAGTTCATCAATATTATGTTAAATAACTTGAGTTGTTAAATTTCTAATTCATTATAAACAAATGCAAATTTGAGTCTTTATTAAAGTATTTTAAGAAAAAACTTGTTAGTATTTTACAATATGATTGAAATTTTAAATTTCTATTATTTTATTATAATTTCAAACACACGACACATGATGACATGAATGTCAACTTAATTAAATCGGAATAGTATTTGAGGACCCCCTTCGGCATATTAGAGGATGGGAGATTAAATAGGGACATTGTCAACTCCTTTAATATTCGGTGTTTTGGTTTGATTTCTGTGGTAAACCTGATTAAAATTAAATCCGTTGTTGGTCAAGGCTGTCAGCTAAGTTAGGTGCTTCAGGTATTTTATTTTCAAATTGATAAGCTGTCAAGCTTAATTATGTGTGTTGTATTCTGATTAGAGTTTAATTTCTATGAACTGTCAGTGTAATTTTTTTTTACACATGTATCCAATCATATCTCACTTTGGTGCTATCTTGTAACAATATTTCCTAAAATATCTATACAAATATTTACATAGTGAGATCTGATTGGTTGTCTGTGTAAAAAAAATTTACACAGTCAACGTATACTAATTAAATTCTTGTGATTATAGGAGTATAATTAAGGGGTTGGAGAACTCGCAATAATAAATTTCTGCTTTAAAATTTAATTGAAATACTCGATACAAGAATTATGTCTAAACTATTCATGAGCTGCACTACTAAATAATTCAAGAGTTTTTAATTTTGTTGTTATACGCGCGCGCGCACAAAAAGTGGTTGGATTTTATTTCTAGTGCAAAGCTTGTTTTTTTTTTCTCCCCGACTTTTGGAACTTTATTTTTTATGGCCGTTGAGTTTGTAGAATTGTGTCTTAAGGTACTTACTTAATTTCTTTGTTTTTTTTTTTGTTACAAAAGCAAAGAAAGTTTCTTTGTTTTATGATACGAACATATATTTTTAGTTCAAAATAAAAATATTTGCTTGCATTCTAAAAGAATTAAATAAAGTAATAATGATGACAAAATTAAACAAATCGTCACAAGAAAGGAAGGGAGAACAAGAAATTAAAATAAAAATAAAACTATATATCTTGAATAATGTTCAATTTTGAATTACAAGAAACCGAGTTATGTTTATCTAAAAATATATAGTATCAGTAGGAAAATAGCATAAGCATTATATCACATGAACTCTTTATTATTACATTTTAAAACAGAGCCAATAATGAGAAACGTGATATCATATTCTAGACACATGGTTTAATCCTAGATACTGTCCTTTTATTCTAGAGTTCCTAAGAATCTATCTTGTTCAATACTGCAGGTTTTTGACTAGGAAGGAGAAATGAGCTATAAATGCTTTAACAGTGCGAGTTCCGTATTAGGACAGAGGTGAACTCGTGCTGCACAGAAAAGAGTTTGACTGAGCAATCTTAGCAACAAAATGGCTTCTTTCCTAAAATATGTGTCACTAACTCTCTCATATGCTCCTTCACATCCTCATCATCTAATATGTGATAATCCTTTCCCGGGCCCTGGCTGGCTGGGGAAAACCCTAGAAACTAGTGCTGGTTGTTAACTTGATGCTCTATTTTAAAATTTTATATAAAAAATTGTGGATTACTGTTTTAAATCGTATGTCACTGTAATTATAATTATTTTTTCAACTTTTATTTATGTCTTTTTTTTGTATGTCCACTAAGTTAAATGAGAGTTTTAAAAAAGTGAAAAAAAAGATAATTGAAAGCGAAAGAGTATAAAGTTTGGTGTCCGTCTTAATAATAGTGATTACAACAAGTTCATATATACTTTATTAAAATTTTTAATTCCTAAATATAAACACTAAATACTTTTTTATTTTTTGATATAATAATTATCTATAACTATTATAAAGGGGATATTCCCTTTTTGGTGTATACATTTTTTGGACCTTTTTACCCTCTAATTCCTATTAATCACCTTAATAAAATTAACTACCCTTAAATGATTTTTAAACTGTTTTCATAAAAAATAACTGTAAAGAAAAAACTAAATGGTGCGTGTAGGCACTCAGAGTGTCTGTCTCCCACTAGTTTCTAATAAATATACTTTCAATTTTAATTTCTTCGGCGTCAATGAATTACTTATTCCTATATATAAATAATTTTTGAACTTTCAAAAATGTATAACAAATATTTTTTATTACAAAAAAAATGACGAACTCAAATTGGATATTTATTATCACAAGCTTTGTGCTAATATTTCAACTGAATTTCTATTGGTTCTCACTGTCTTTTTTTGTTAGCATTCCCATAAGTTATGAAATTAGTTGTTTTTTGAGTTAAATAAATTTGGGGACGTATAAGGTGAAAACTCATAATTATTGTGGGAAACGAGAACATTTAATGATAGTGATTATGTTAAAATCAATGGTTTAGATTGTGTCTTTAATTACAAATTTAACATGATTTTTTCATTAATTTTGAGTAAAATACACTCCCCTCCCTGATAGATACTTATATTACACTCACCTCCTCTCTTGTTTGAAAACGCACACTTTCCTCCCTTGAGGGATATCGATATTACACTCTCCTCCCCTCTTGTTTAAAAACACACACTCATATCCCCTGAGAGATACCAATATAACACACTTTCTTCCCTTTAAAGATAAAATATGATATATTTTTTTCCATTTTTGTAATTTTCCATTGACGTAAAAGTTAGTCTCCGTTAAAATATTTTTTATTACCATAATAACCTTTTATCTTTTATTTCATTTCCGTTTTTGTCCTATTTCATTTCCTATTCTGATTTCAAAATCACCGTTTCAGCGTCGTTCACCACCACATTCCACTAAAACCAAAACGAACCCATTGTTGGTGGAATGTGGTGGTGAACGCAGTGACACAGTGATTCTGATTTCAAGAATCGGAAATTAGAATGAAAAAGGAAATGAGGCAAAAACGGAAATGAAAAATAAAAAATTATTATGGTAATAAAAAATATTTTAACGGAGACTAACTTTTACGTTAATGGAAAAGAGGGGAGGGGAGTATAATATTGATATCTCTCAGGAGATGAGAGTGTATTTTACTCTTTAATTAAAGATCACATGAGATCTTTAAAAGATTATGTTTAGATTTGTAATTAAAGACGCAATCTAAACGGTTAATTTTAATTTGATGGCTGTAATTAAATGTTATTATTTCTCATAACAACTATGAGTGTTCCCAGTAGAGCTGATACCTAATCAATTTAGAAGTCTAGCTATCTGATTGGATCAGTCCAGTTTTTCATTAAGGATAAAAATAAATTGACACAAGAAGAAACTGGAAATCTAAAAGTGCCAATGCCGGCAATCCACCGTAGATTCCCCCACCCCCAATAGAGAATTATTTGCTAAATTGCCTCACCTCTCTCACCCAATAGATCGAGATTCTATTGATGTTTCATCTCCGCATTTTGTACAAGTCTTTTAATAGAGTTTAAGGGTGGAGATTGTAGAGCAATTTAGGAAACAGGAGGTCTACAAACAACACACACTCACAATGTAGTAATTAAAGCAATCAAAATCAATATTTTAAATGGGTTTTGATTTGTCAAAAACTAAGTGATGTGTATATATACCTCAAACGGTGGTCTCAACGTGGGGGTAATTGATACGTACGTAGAACCCACCTTAGCTTGAAACTGACCCTGAATTAAATTCTATAAATTCGTCTCACAGTTTGTCCCCAAAACCCAGTCAAGCATTAACTGAGCCATTCCAAATAGGACAGGCAGGCACAGGTGGAGTGATTCAAATTTACCAACCCTATCCATTGCATTGCAAAGCCCAAGCAATCATGTACTACCATATATATCTAACTGCTTCAAACAACCAAAAGATGTCCAAGCATAGTAAAATCAGCCATGCTTCAATATAACAACTACAACCCGTCTTGGTTTATGGCGAAGAAATATTTATACTTTAGTAAATAATCTATCGGCCAAAACAAATTCTGGAAGCCAATTTGAAAAGCAAAGATAGCAGCAGCAATGACCCAATTCGACTACATAACAGGGAGATTGATGAAGTCCTAAAATTAATGTTTGCCCAAAATGAACATTATAGGATCAAAATCAATTATTTTAAAATTTAAAGGGATAAAAAAAATTAGAGAATTCAAAATCAAAATTCACTTGTTTTAATTACAGAGACCAAATACATTTATTTTAAATTTTGGAGGGATCAAAAACAATTCTTTTATAGAAACCAAAATCAAATTTTGCTTATTTTATAGGGACCAAAAATATATTTAAACCTTATATTTATAAGATTCATCAAATCAAAAGGAGAACCTGGATGGGATAGTAAAATCCCTCAACGAACAATCGAGAAGTCCATCTGCTAGGGATTTAACTTAATTAGGACTATTTGTCAAAAAAACTTAATTAGGACTAAAAAGGGGGGCTGCCATGTTTAACATGACATTAGGAAGTCCATCGGCTAATTTTAGACAAAAACAAAGTAAGCGTATGAATCGGTGATATAGAGTGTAAAACGTACAAAGGCTTATGCTATGATTAAATTGGTAAAACAATGAAAATGACCGTTCAAGCAACTATTAAAAGTTGGACCCTTCCAGAGGTCGGTGTTGTAATCTGTTAGTCAAAACTAGCAGTCTTTGAGTGGGAAAATCATGAGAAATAAGACTATAAATATTAATGGAAAATGTGGTCTTTGTTTGTACCCAAATCGAGTACTTGAAATTAAAGTCAGTCACAAGCTAACTCATGAATTGCTAATTAAGCCGAGTTTAGGATGAAACTTTGACTTATTCAATGAAATAAGCTTGACCTTTTTATGAATGAATTTTACCGTCTTGTCAAAAAAAAAATGAATGAATTTAACCGTTTACATTATTAAACACTTTCTTAATCGTATAAAAATCCAAATAATTTTAGTACTCACATTAAACTTAAAAAAATTAGCGAGTTAACAGTTAGTCAAATTTAAAACAACGAAAAAAAAAGGCTTACATTTTCTTTAATTAATGAGTTAAGGTTAAACTGCACTGAATTTTTATTGTTGGGTCGAGCTTGAGTTAGGCCTGAAATGGACTTAACTACAGTCACTTTGACAACCCACTCTGCCCCATGTCCACAAACAAAATAGCACCATTTTCTTTCAGCAAGGAAGAAAAAAAATACCTATATCATGCCGACAATAAAGTTAGCAAAGGTTTAAGCAATATTTTGCTTATGTCTTACAAGTTACATCAATATAATAGAGTTTAATTAGCCCTCTTGTTCATCCAATTAAAATGACATGTCTTAGAGCAAATTGCAACCGTCATGTAGAAAAAGACTAGAGCTAGCCACTTGCCTGGCTTTTAATACCCAGAACAAATTAAATAGGACCAAAAGGGGCCTTGGCCGCCAACCATGGCAACATCCCTTAATAACCCTGCTCCCTTCCCAACGTCTAAATAGAGCTATTAACTCTTTGTACGTTGTTAATTACATTTAACCCCAACGTCAATAAATTAACTACAGTGAATTTTCTAAGGAATGACTATGGAGTTGAATTTTGGTTATAAGCTGTACGTACATCAGTCCCCTGACTCTAAAACGGGGTTTTCAAGATATATATTTGGAAATTTTATGTCAGTTAAAATCCATATATAGGAAGAATTAATTAATTGGTGAATGATATTTAGCAGGAAACACTATAACAGAATTATATAAAGAAAGTAATCTCAAATTTAACTTTGAAAGAGGTTATGATGCAAATACGATGGAATAGTTAAGAAAATCAAATTCTTATACATATGATAAATGTTATCATGTTAAATGCTTAGAAAAATTTGAATTTCGTTAGGCTGAAAATATAGCCATTTCTAAACGGGATAAATACCTGATCTGATCTGGTTTCTGATATGGTAGTTCGGAGATTAATTGTCTTGCAAATACTAAAATCTACTGCACAATGTTGCTGACGGCGGAGTGGGATGACGACATGCCTGCAAAGGCACTATAGAGCTCAAGTAAAGCATGGTTTTAGCAATAAAAATTTTAAGGATGAAAATTTGGAACCTAATAATGAGAATTGTTCATATATAGTGTTGTATATAGTTACTTTAGAATAAGAGATTCAGTTATCTTGTTGCTTCAAATCTCCTGATTACATAAGAATTTTGTGTTATTTTCAGAAACAGTCGAGTTCTTCAGGATATAAGAGTGCATTTATGGCCAAGATTCTCAGAGTTAGATATAAGTTGGGGTTTTATGCCCCAAATGGAGGTGTAGGGTGTTGTTAGGCCTGAATCCGAGTTCTGATCCAAAATGCATTACCATTTTACAATAAACGCGTGAGCTTAAAAGTGTTTTTTTGGGAGCACGGTATTTATAATACATCGTTTGTAATGAAATCTGTTATAAAATGCAAGTGAGGACTACTGAGGAGTAGTGATAAAATCACACATTAGTTGATAATGAGTTAAATAATGAAAATATAAGTGTAGAAACTTATTTATTAAAAAAAAAAGTGTAGAAACTCATAGCTAGAAAGGTTTTGTTGTTTTCAGACCATCTTAAATTACGATTCTTGTCGTTAAATCTAGTGGCATATTTTATTTGTACAGTGAACATCCCTATAGCTAGCAACTTATGGATATGTCAGTGCAAGGTTGGCTTGAGACTAGCCACAGTAGGCTCTTAAAAGAGATACAGCAAACCGAAAAGATCAGCTTTCATTTTATAGCAGTAAGATGCAAGCAGAGTGGAAGCAAATTGTAGTAGATTTAGATTTAGATTAGATTTAGATAGTAGCTTGGGCAGCCTAAAAGTGGCCCTCGGTTAAAATTTGGAATCGTGTGTTGTTAATTATTCAATTGTATGCTTTATGGTTAAAGTTGAGAATCTGTATTTATGTGAATATTATTAATTTCTAATGCATGCCACAATAATCATCGCCAACTCCGTGGATCCCAGCCTAAGTCATATATCCTGTGAGTCCTACCTTATCGATTTTGTTCTCTTTATGTGTTCAGTTTTTTTTTTTTTATGATCTATGAACTTTAACATTTTGACTCATAATATCTATATATCCTTGATACAATGCCAAAATACCTTTATATCATTAATCTTCATCAAACCTGATAATGAGTGATATTTGATATAACAACGACAAGAGACTTTTGTTCTTTTCTTCATGATCTTCACAGCAAGCATGCTACAAGTGCATGAACATTTGGCTTGTCTTTGTCATGTTCATTTCAAAACAACAATTAAGAAATTTCATTAGTGCGTCCATTTTCTTACCAAACTACTGGTTTTCACACATCACAGACAGATTGGCAAAGATTAATTAGTTGCCATTTTCCGTTTTCTTGGTGGGAATCTCCCTTAGCAAAATATTCTTTTTTATATTTAGAGAGTTCTTAGCAAAATAAACTAGTACAATTGAAAGGTATCTCATATCTGGTATATATAATTCCATGCAACGTGCTTTTCCTTTAATCTGAGACTTGCAATGTTAAATACGTACTGTCAGCTGTTGGTTTAGTCTTAGTTTGAGTATTTTTCATTAGGCTAGTAGTTCTAATTTGCATTTAGTATTTATAAATTCCCATTGGCCTGAGTCCTTTTCCTTTTATGCTTGTAGTTTTGGTCATTCATGATTTATTCATTCTCATGTAACTATACAAGTATAATCTAAATAACAATAGAGTTGTACACCCAAAAAGAAATAACAAGAGAGGGGATCTTTAGGATTCTACAAGTTTAAGATTTTATTACTAAGTAAATCAAAGAAATTATGGGAGCTGTTTGGACAGAACTCAAGTGATATAGGAACAAAAGTGGGATTAAGTTGACAGTACTCTCCTAGTTTCGAATGAGTTACTTTTAGGATAGGAGAAAGTTAACACAGAAATGTATAGACATGACAATGTGGTTAAGAAAGAAAGATCTGAGATGGGTCTTAGTCTTACCATGCATGAGGATGCAATTCCAATTCAATTTTGAGCTGCAAACTCGCCAGTACTGTAGGCCATGATTTTACCATGTGGGATAAGTGAATTCTATAATCTATAATTTGAAACAAATAAGTAGATATTATGACCAGGATATGAGAAAATAAAACTACTCTTCCAACAGAAAATTATGAAGGCCAAGAAAAGAAGGAGAACAAAAGAAAACTAAAAGAATCATCCAGATAGAAGCAATTTTTATATGACTCAATACCATACTACCTAATCTCACACTGAAAAGTAATAAAAGAGATCATGCAACTTGGCTATGGTGGAGATTCTATAAAGTGAGAGTGACATAACCCCCACACACCTCCCCCCCCCCCCCCCACACCTCCCCCCCCCCCCCCCCACAAAAAAAAACAGATGCTTAAATACTATTTGCTTCTACAGAATTCCAGCACTTGTTTTTAATATCAAAAATAAAATTGCAAATGGATCCACAAAGAATTTTCTTTACTTTGTGGTTGTTTTCCTCTTTGATCATCAGCTGGAAAGGTTGAATCACTCTCAGGTAATGAAGAAATGCTTGATTTAGGCAAATAGAAGAAAAGGCATGGAATAGTATCATACATGCAAAAAATAAAACATGAAACAGTG
Source organism: Glycyrrhiza uralensis (assembly GCA_030159175.1). Classification (NCBI taxonomy): domain Eukaryota; kingdom Viridiplantae; phylum Streptophyta; class Magnoliopsida; order Fabales; family Fabaceae; genus Glycyrrhiza; species Glycyrrhiza uralensis. The sequence continues at coordinate 55,107,529 of BRZY01000002.1, read as the reverse complement.
CAAGTATATTGCAATCAAGACTGACTATGAAACAAAATTGAAGAAATTCAAGAGCACATGTTGACAAATGGTTAAGGACACAAGAACATACCGAGAGAGACACAATATTCACAGAGCAAATGATTAGGAAATGCGCGTCATGCACCAAACAGTGAAATACAGTACTCTCAGCTGTTAAGATTTTTACATGAAACAGAGAAGAAGCTGGAATTTGATCACCAAAATGCCCAGAGAAATTATAAATAACCGCATGAAAGAAGTACTTGTTGAACAGAACAGCAGCAGCAAATGATTCATACACGACCAGAGAAATTAAGATAGCTGCAAAACAGTCATTAATTTATCAAGAAAGTGATTGAAAAGAACACTGCAAAAGCACGATGATAATATATAACCTTGAGAGAGGACGGACTAGAGATGTAGAGAGAATGATTACTTTAAAATAGCAGTCATAATAACCTCGAGAGATCAAGTTTGAAGTGGAAGAAAAAGAGAGTAGTGATAGACACATGAGATGGGGTAGTAGTTGTTGAAGTGTACGATTCCTGCATGTTTGGTTATCTACAGAAAGTATATAATAACGCACTTTTCTGCAGGTTCGATCAGGAAAAAAAAGAAGGGGATTGCGTCATTAATTATTTGTTGTATGGATTTTGAACACATGTACGATAAAATCATATATTATATTCTGCAGAAATCTTCTTTCTAATTAGCTAGATTGACTAGTTCGTCAAGAAAATTTCAGATCATATTTCATGCTGCAATATAATTGCATCTTTTTCCCATTCCTATTTCCCACCCTGCAGCTATCTTTTCTTAGGCCATCCCTCTGACAAGCTACCTTTTTCTGCGTATTGATGTAGAATGTGATTTAGGCTAGCTACTACAGAGAAGAAAATAAAGAATATATGTGCAGAAAAGGAAGAACACCCAATTTGATTTGCAAATGCACTATGGTACATATATAGGTTTGCACACAAGACACCTCTTCATATGTAAGGCCACGATTTTTAGAAACTATAGATACTTGAATATAAAAATATATGCATTTATGAAAAATACTATGAATCTCAAATTACATGGATGAATAAAGTTTAATTATTTATTCCGCTATCATAATTACCCACTTTTTCCAACATAGCTGATGAGGGTCGAATTAAGGGATGATAATGTTGTAATTAGCACTCTCTCCTGATGAGTCGTTTTATAAGTGTATCAGAACTTTTAAGCTTGTTTTTGGATTGTTTTCTTGGTACGCCAAAACCACTTTTACACCCCAATATATATAATTAGCTTACTTTTAGATCCGATTATAGTTGTGTTATTCATCAGTCATCAATTTTATGAATAATGTAGTTATAACAATTAATAATCATACTTTAAAATTGATCGATCTGTATATAAAAAGCAAAAATTACAATTTTTTCAAAAATACAGTTTCTAGCTCGAAACGGAACTGTACGGGCTTGATAATTATTTTCTGTATTCGGAGCAGCGGTTAGGTAACTTAAGTTGGATTTGCTCAGTTACATGCAAATGATATTGTCTATGTTATAGCCTGATTTTCCTTCACATCCAACTTTACTGCCTCCATCACCAACTGCTCAATTCTTCCATATATATTTTAATGATCTTTCAACTAAAATTGTACACATTAAAGGAGTAATAATATAATGAACCCTAGCTATTGCTATAGGAAATCACGTCTCCTTTAACAATGGCAAGGCCCATGTTTTACTCGATCTTTGACGCCTTTCATGGGTCTCTCTCATACGAAGAATTTGAACGAAATCTTCCACATTAACTGCACTAACGAAAATATCACTGTAACACTGAAAGCGAAAGAAATGAGTTCAAATTATTTTTTTCTAAAATTAATTTTCTCGTACGAAGCATGAGTTCTGTTATGCACTGCAGATGAATTACATAAAAAAGGGAAAACCAAAAGTTAAATGGAGAAAAAAATTTAAAAATATTTTACAAATCAAAATTCGAACAAGATTTACTAATCATTACTCCCTCCGTTTTTAATATAAGCAGAAAAATACATATATTTAGATTATATTTGGTCTAAATATATATATTTTTTATTTATAGTTAAAAACAGAGGGAGGGAGTAAATATCAACCAACAATATTGTCCAAAAAGAGCACGGCTATTTCTTACGAAATATTCTGTAAGAAAATAGCAAGAAACAGTGGATGACCAATCATGGGATAGCTAACAATGAACCTTGCTATTTCTTATGAAAAAAGTTGAACGAATTGGCAAGAAATCCAACGTTGCTTTGATAAAAACCATCCAAGTAGATAATGGAATAGAAAACAATTTATTTTAAACAGATCACACGGTCCTTGTCTTTAGTGTGTAGTTTCATTTCGTAAGAAATATTATTTCCTGCTAACAATACACGAGTGGGTAGAAGTTAAAAGTTGATTGGTTAAAAAAATTAAGAAACTGTCATCGTGCCATTTCGTGTGGTTTTATTTCGTAAGAATAAGCATTATCCATCCAAAAAATGTGCTCCTAACCTAACCTACACTTACATCCATCCAACACGCATACGGGCTTTTCCTAAGGTCTAAGATGTAAGCGAAACCCAAAATATTAACCCATACTGTATCCTCTAACTGAGTTCTCTTGCCTTGTCAGACTCAATAATTGGGAATTGTGAAGGCGTTTTTTATATATACATACATACATATATTTTTTCTATCCACAGCAAGTATTTTTTTTAAAAAGCATACATGATGCGGTATGTTTTTAAAAAAAAATACCTGCAGAGCTGTTAGTTCCTCGTCATGTATATTTTTTTAAAAAAATATATGCGAAACTATTAGTTCTACATCAAGTATGTCTAAATAGAAAAGTATATATGTGTAGATAGAAAAACTCATTGTGAATAAGGTGTCAAAATGGGCCGATTCAATGAGTCAAACCATTTAGTCCAATAAAAAATAGGGATTTTCTAAACACACATACATATATTTCTAAATATACATACTTAAATTTTAAAAGACCAAAAGACCTTCAAATATTCACACACACTGTTCACGCGCACACACAGACTTACACATAAAAAAATTACATTGCGATTATAGTTCCACAATGTAAATTTACGTTCAAAAAAATTACATTGCAGAACTAATAGTTTCACGTAAAATTGCATTGCGAAACTAATGTAATTTTTTTTTGTAATGCAAATTTGGATTGCAAAACTATTAGTTCTACAATGTAAATTTATGTTGCGTTACATTGCGAAATTATTCGCAATGTAATTTTTTTATGCATGAGTATGTGTGCACGTGAACAGTGTGTATAAAGATTTGAGGGTCTTTTGATTTTTTTATATTTAAGTATATGTGTGTTTAGAAGTGTATGTATGTGTGTTTAGAATATGCCTAAAAAATATAGATTGAGTTAACAAAGTCGTGGGCAAGCCCATTTTTTCTGGTCAAGATGGACTAGCCCATTTCACCTGCAAATCTTAGACTTAGAGGGTTGAATTGGAATTTCATTTTTTTCTGGTCGTGGGGTTGAATTGGAGTTGGACTAGCGAATTATACAATTAATTTGGGGCGGGAGAGCCAGGCCCAAAATTATGTTGTTGGGCCAAACTGAATTGTTATTATGTATCCTTAGGCGGAGTCCCCTCGTGTTATTTTCAGCGATATCACACTAATGAAGAAGCAGAGGCAAAAGGCTATTATTATACTGTGTTGAAATGAAATCCTCTGTAGTTGCTATCAATTAGTCAAAAAATAAAAATAAAAACTTGAAATCAAGATTCAGTTTCTTTTGAATAAAGTGAACATCAAGAACCTGCCAATCAGAGTTGCCATGATTTTTCATGATTGTTAAACGGCATGAAGAAACTTTTTGCAAATTACTTGTCAACCCTCTGCTTACCTTGTGATATTGTTTGGCATCATGCAAACATTTCTCTGAGTTGCGTTATAAACAATCATTTCTAGAGATGGTTGCATCAGAATTCACAGAGGAATGATTCCCCGGCCATTATGAAGGGTTGCAAATGCTGGTGTCAGCACAACAGCATGGTTAATTAGATAATGCCATAAAATGTAGCAAGAGGAAGAATTTCAGACATAAAAAAGGTGTGGTCCTAAACATGCTATAATAATCATAAGACATTAATAAAAAAATTGGATATTAGGATCACATTATACAAAAGCAGAAAAAGTCTAACAAAATGGCCAAGGACTGAAGAACTGCAGGAGCACCAAGAAAAGTTATAGGACACAAATGATCTTTTCCAGTGCATATAGCGTGCAATGCAAAAATCTGTATCAAAACTCCAACCAAAGATGAAAGAAATCCTTTGAAATGGTTCCCCACTAGCAAGGAATCAGGGACCAGTTGGCAGTTACAAAACAAGACTAGGAACAAAGGTAACACCGCGATAGAGACAACCCCCTGTTGTTGTCGCTGTTTAGATTTCATTGATCGTGCTTAATGCCAACACATTCTTTATTTTGATTACGAGTGAATCCCTATCTTCGTTCCCAATTTTTGACAAGATTTTTCATATTACTTGATACACAAGAAATACAAATCAAGATTCTTGACAAATGCTTCTATAAGTCAGTCCTTAACCTGTGCTTTTATCAGTCATGTTTAGTCCTTCAACAGAGATTAGCGTGACCAATAGAACATAGGTCAAGAACCTTCATTCGATTTTCTTTATTTTAGGAACTAATATGAAAAATCTTACTAAGATTGGGATGTAAATAGGGGTTTACTCTTCTGATTATTTACCTCGGTACAAGTCATATTACTCCTACTAGAGGACTAAAAGGGTGTGTTATGTGTAGGAGAAATATGAGTGCAAAATTTCACAAACCCATTTTTTACCACTCACAAATTTCTAACCGCGATAATCATTAATAATCATTTATCTGCAAATCCAACGAAACAAACCCCAACTGTGATGTTTCTGTGTACAAGATCTTAAGTAAATACTATTTATCTTTGTTACAAATGTAGTAATTTTAAAAGGACAAACTAAATTATTACACACTTCCTCATTATTTCTCTTGAGATATGAGTATGATTCGAATATATCTCCTTAACTGGATTAAGTTCATTAGCATGAACTTGATCAATTATTTTAGACTTTAGGGGATTTCCCCTCTTGTATAAGCATGTTAACCTTTATTCTTTAATCTGGTTGTAATTATTAGAGTGTCATTGTAAATATCATTCTTATCTCCAACCAAGTGGACTGTTATGGCTGACCCACATAATTCTCTTCGTCATCAAGCAGTCCCAAGAAGCTTAAGTAACTTTTTTTTTTAATTACTTACTGTGTGTTTGCTCCTCTTTACATGTGTTTCAATGCATGCAAATGGATAAGTATGTCTCTTGTCAATTTTGAACAAACGTTCGTTATATCAATATACTTGGTCAGAAAATTTTGGAATAGTCGCATTTGAGTGATATATGAAGTGGCACTCTAACAGCCACACGCACAAACAGGTTGAACCGTTGAGATCTTCATCTCATGAATGAATGAGTCTGACCCCAGATTCTCAATTTGTCGACACGAGCAAAAATCAGCCACCAAAATTCATATTTTCCTTTTAATAGCATTATTACTCAATTAATGATATATCGCTAGTCTTTTTCTGCCACGTCCTGGTTGTGATTGTGATTATTTCGACTTTTTCTTGGGGATCCTAAATAGATACATACACAAAATAAAACAAGTAATAAGGTAAAGTGACTAAAGTCCACATAGTCAAAAGTAAACAACAATAGGACAGGCATGTAAATAGGAGGGCCCTTGGATTAGAGCTTCCAACAATTATTCCCGCCAAACCTGTAAGGCCTCTTTAGTTTGTTAAATCACTCAAATACTGTTCCTCATCAGTAAAAAGAAAAGTGGGATACTATTTGATTTTGATGTCAAAAGCCACCTTTATCAGTAAAAAAATTATCATGCAGACAGAGACAGAGAACTGAGCAAAAGAGTTTCTGGAATTCTATCATGAACTTTAATTTCTATTTTTTCTCCATTTCTCAAATACTGTGCTATCACTATACATCAAAACTCTCATTCTATTTGCATTAAAAAAAAGGAAAAAAAGTTAGTGCCCAAATGATTATTCTGTCGATCTTTCACCTTCATTCAGTCATCAACTCATCATAAATATTCCCCTAAAACAATTAAAAAATCTTGAATAAAAAAAATTCCCCTTCTTCAACTTCCTGCACAGTGAAAAAACTCTGATCATAAGTAAGCGCTTAATTAAAATAAACATCAACTTGCATTAATAACCACAGTTGACAGTTTAGTACCTAATGGCTGAGACAGTGGAAAGTTGAGTCTTTGTTAATTGGGTATCAAATTATGCACAGGACTGAAGCTGGTGTGTGTGAGTACTGAGCAGTTAACTAGATGATGATGATGTACTGTACTGAATACTGATCATGTGTTAGGCAAAGCATGACTGTAGAGTGTAGACCAAAAACTACATAATATAATCTGACAAAGATAAAGTGAAGGTAAAATTAGACAAAGAAGTTAGCCAAAAGCAGAAACAAGAAAAAGCATGAAAGAGAAGAAAACTAACCTAACCTTTTTCGGTATGTGGGAAATGGGTTGTCCCTATCTCCCTCCATGAATGAAATTCCTTCAAAGTAACTCCCTATTGGTAATGGGGGACCAATTGCTGAACAGTAATAGGTGCATGTAAGATTTCTAATTCAGGGGTAAAGAATAATTGTAATGACAATAAGAAAAGAACAAAAGGACTTTCAAAGCAGAAAAAGAATGGGATATAGACTTTTCAGACTATGCTATGAACATATTCTGTTTATATTGTGCTTCCGGATTCATGAAATCAATTTGTATATCTAATAAAGCAAGATACACCTAATGGCCAAGATCATAATGGTATATTCTTTAGGCTCTTATGTTTTGATTGCAGGATCCACTCTATTATGCTCAATCCCATATAAATCAGTTACAGCTTCAGAATCTTGTACTTTTGGTCTAGCCAACAATAATATAAGGAAAAAAAAAAGGCCGGGGCCACCTTTGGGGCTCAGTCAGGTTTGCTTAGGGCCCTGCACTATAGTTTTTTGTTTTTCTATTTGTATCTATGTGCATGAGCTTAAAATGAAGAAAAAACCAAATCACTAAGGTACATAAGTAATGGATAGATAAGGTACTTGAATATGGATGGACATGTCTCATACTCAGCCTTCCTTCCTTTAGAAAAAGCTTAGTTCAGTGTATCCACCAGGATATGGCAGAAGTTCCTCCACCTCAATTCTGGAACGAGAACAACTCATACTCTTCTTCAATCTGCCATGAGCTGACTCAACCTCAGCACAAAATATGCCATAAACAGGTCTGTGATCTGAAAACCTCGATTCCCCGCGGACATAAGATAACTGATGGAGACCTTCTCCATACCACAAAATACGGTCACACCTATAAAAAGAAAAATACTCATGTCAGCATAAGTTGTAACAAATTATGGAACATACCTAATGCTTCATTTTATAGCATCTAGTTGTTCTCATGTCATGCAGTTGCCTCTTTTAGCATAGCATTTATAGGGAATATAGTAAATTTCTACTAAATTCCTAGTAGGTGATGTGATCATCTTACCAAGCAGGTGTTCTCCTTTTCTCCTTGGGGTGCATATCATCTCCCGCGTATCTATCAGAATTAGTTGAATACTTGTATGTTGGAGGAAAATAAATCTTCCCTTCATTCCATCCCACAAAAGCGCGACCTCTTTTCTGCTCTATCCTCAACTGCCAGGAATGTCAATAGTTACTTAAGACTCATTATGCTTGTTATACAATATTAACATTTGAAGGCAAACAATAAACATGAGGTTACTTATGAGGCTAAACAGACATACTTGATCATTTTCTAACAATGCTCTCCAATTTTGCATCTCAACAAGTGCCTTAGCAGAACGGTAGGAGAGAGCAATCCGATAATTCAAATCTCCAAGCCATATGATTCGACTACATTAATGAATTTAAAATCAGAAAATGCAAAAGTTTTTTGTTAAATGAGAAGAAACGACAATCATAACAAAGCGAAACAGAACTGTTATTGTGTGCATTCTACACAAGACACCTGGACAAGGTGATATGTTAGCAATTGCAAGAGGCCTTAAATTAAAGAGACGTTTTGAAAATATGACGAGATTCTTACTCATGCTCAAGGATTGTCTGTGGAGATTTCTCATTGTCCACACCATGAACACGGGGAAACCTTGTCTTTTTAAGAATCTCCATGACATCAGAATTTCTTCTTAGTTCATCACCCTCTTTCTGTCCTGAGGTTAAATGGCTACAGATAAAGCAAAAGCTTGTTTCATGCACAGACATACTAATTGAGATGGATCCCTGCAAATACAAGCAAAATAACTCTCTTATTTAAGCCAATCCCAATTAACCATCATTTTAGCCGTAAGGAAAAATAAAAGTTTAGATTATCATGAGTGACTTAAAATTCACCTTATTTCCGAGATAACCCATCAATCCTCTGCCGACACACGATATTTTCATGTTTTGAACATGATCTTTCACTTCACTTCTCACCCATATAGTAAGATATATTCCCACCATTTGCTTACTGGCAACAAGACAATACCTTGAATTTCCTGGCATGCGATATCCATCTTCATTAGAGGCAGGTCCACCACAAGACATTGGTGAAAACAAGACTGTACTTGGAGAATCCGCAAGGCCATTATCATCATCAGATGAACCCCATCTTGAAAAGTCACTTGGTCTTGAGTAGTCACTTGCCCTGGAATAGTCACTAGGCCTATAACCCCATCTATAACTGGGATCAAAGTCACTAGGCCTGTGACCAGAAATCACACGATCACAAACACTGTATCTTCGATCGAGTCGTGGCTGCACAACTGAAAGGTCATTGTCCATTCCCCAACCACTAGAAGTTGTCTGGAATGATCGCCTATGGAAGAAAGATGAATTCTTCTGCCTAGCTGATCCCTCAAAATCTGCATTTAGCTCCACAACTGGTTGTGGAATGGGAGATGGTGTATAACATCCACTATTTCCACTGGTTCCAGGAAGATTGTTTAAAGTCTTTCGGATGAGAGCCAACCATTTTTTGGCAGGGCCATTGTCCTCTGCCCCTAAGATATTACCAGCATTCAAGGGAACTATCTCTTGAAATCTGAAAGAGACAGGTTAGAAAAGTATCATTGGTAAAACAGTTTTAGTGCCAACTTTGATTGAAGACTATAGTTCTATATATGTTGACAAGTACCAACTCCTACCCAAGAACATAAATATCAGCCGGTGGAGAGGAATGAAGCCAATCATCTAAAGTCAAATTACTTGGTGGGGATCTTCCAGCTACATTCCATGTAGCTACAAAAATGCTGCTCAGTGTTCACACAACTCATGAGAAAATGAACAAAACCATTTTTTTTTCCTTGGTAAAAAAGGAAAAGTAAAGTAAAATCAGAGAAGTAGGATACCTATAGTTTTGCACATCTATGATTCGAGGATGGTCAAGATTCATTCTTCCTCGCCTGACCTGACTGGCGCTCCTGCTAAACTTCTCTGTTCATTACAATGAGGGGTCATAAAGATCTTCAATGTCCGTGTTACAATGTCAGTGTTTTAAATAATATCAAGATCTTCAAATGGGGATGGTTCAAGAAATGGAATAGGGCTATTCTTTATACCTGTTTTGCTCTTTTTGATTGTGCATGGCTCTCTCTCAGAGAAGCTATTCCTGCTTCTGTATTCTACCTCACTTCCTGAAGAAGGAAAGCAGTGTTAACGCATCGAATTCAGAAAAACAAACGATGGTTACTAAGTTCATATGAGGGGAAAAAAAACAGAACCAGATTCGATAGACAAATGTTTCAGATTTGAGAGCATGCTTGCACGTTGTTTGGATGCCAAGAAATATTAGTGAGCTAATTTAGTATTTAGCATAGCTCATTTTTATTGCATTAGATAACAATAAAATGGGAACAGAAATTGATGAATGATCCTATGCTTCAATTTTCTTTCTAAATGATGTGATTTGTCTACAACTCTACATCCCTCGGCTTCTCATTCTCTTGTACCCAAATGGAACCTGAGAAAATATATGCAAGGCCTTTGAAATGGACAGTGATATCATCACTATATTTTATGGGATTTGATCCTATGATTGTTGCTCCCTTAGTTTGTTGAAACTGATCACTAGTAGAAAGTGAGTTTTGAAGAGAAAACAAAGATGCCCACCTCCATAAGCAACGGCATCTGTTTGGGAATCCTCACATTTGCTTTTGATATTGAAGAACTTTCTGACCATTTTCTTTGACCATGAGAGCTACATCAAGCAACAGATACACAAAACAGTTAGCAACTTCCATTATGCAAACACCAACAACATCATTTCACTTGCAAAAAGGAAAAAACCAAAAATAAAAATCATCTTTTTAGCAGAGAGATTGGCAAAACCTTGCTTTTCTTGGAATTCTCATCTCTCATTTTTGCACTCTACTTCATACAGCTACCCAGGCAGTCTCTGATATTTCTCTGTTGCTGGGGTCACTTAGAAGTATATTTATACCCCAAAACTTCTCAGAATTTCAAAAGAGCAAAATATCATCGCTTTGGTAACCTCTTCCCCAGTCTCCACCCTCTCTATCTATCTATCAGAGCTGAGAAACAAGACCAAGTTCATTTGTTTTGCTGTTTCTCAATTCCAGAGAACAGGAGCTAAATCAACACGAGAAACTCAACAAAAGACAGCAAAATGCCTTATGTGTTTTCCTTGCTTTCCTCTTCTGGTGCTATGTGCTCTTGCCACTCTAATAAAAAAGTGTAAGGACATGGAAGCAAACTCCCATAAATATGAAAGAAAGCGCCACCAACTCGTAAGAGAGAGAGAGAGAGAGACAACACTTTAATGCGTGGAAGTGAGAAGAAATTCTGAAGTGGAACAAGACAATGCAGCAAGCTTAGAGAGAGAGAAAGAGAGAGGGAAAGCAACCTCCTCGTTCTCTGCAACAACCACAGCAAACAAAGTATCGAATTTGAACAGAATAAAGCGCAGCAAGAAGGGCTTTATTAATTAATAATTAAATAACAATTTTTTAGTGACAACCTTAGCTCAAGACAAAGGGGACAACGGGCAGGGTGTTTTAGCTTTAAGGCTTCTGCATAAAACGACCCGGTCAGCTGAACAAAGCCTGCCCTTTGGTCAGCAAAGTGGAGAGGGGGGGTGTGAACTGTGAAGTGAGATCTAGCAGTATCCTATAGCTTCATTCTTCTACCACATTTTTGGTCTTACAATTAAAGCAAAAGCGGTTAAAGAAGGGGGGAAAAAAAGGTAAAGGTCCTGCGTAAACAATGTTACTGTGTTATTGTTTTCTTGGCTTATTCCCAATTGTGTCCCGGTTCCAATTAGGCGATATTGATTTTTAGCATCACAATTGTTACAATTAGGTCTTTTCACTATGTCGACAAAGAGATTTGATTGTGATAATTGAATACATGGGATCAAAATCGCATAATTATAACCTAGAGACAAAAATCAAACCGTCATAATATTTAGGGACTAGAAATACAATTAAATGCCTTGTTTTTTTCCCTTCTTCTTTTGGACAGAGAATGTTCGGAAGAAAAGTATAACGATGCGGTATCATGGGTAAGGACAATTGGCAACCCCATCACCCCATTTATAATAATGAAAACAACAGATAAGAAAAAAACAATGCAGGATCTCATTTTTGGGTACGCGAATGAAATCCCTTCAAAAACTAATTTTTGTCTTTCTTAGGTTTGCCATCTTATGACTAAATACTATTTTATATGGAGCCAATGTGACGTTTGACTCCATAGTTGGTGATAGGTGTGGTGCCAAGCAACTTTGAGGCCCTTTTGGCTCTGACCTAGCTAGCCTTTAATGTCTTTGGAAACAATGGCAACTTACCCAATTTTGCGGTGTTGGACTGTTGCCACTGCTGTGCTGGGGCTTCCCTTCAATTCCCCTCCCCTCACTGTATTTTCACTGCTTTTTAACCCTTAGAAGCTACCACCAACCAACTTGTGGTTTGTGTTGCTAAATGCTCTGATTATGCAAGTACTGTTTAGACTTTGGTGTAAAAGTTTTATGCATTAGGAGCTTCCATCACAAGGGGGATTTTTTCTCTTCATTTCTTTTTTTTCTTTATTAGAGTTTGATGCGCCGCGCCGCCGCCCATGTCTCCTTTGAATTCCTAGGGCGTTCAATCATCCATGCCTCTCTTAATTAAAAAGTATATACCAATTTCCAAAACAAGATGACCTTTTGGAATAGAGTTAACAAAGACTAGTTAGGAATTTTATTTTGGAATCAAGATTAACAAAGATTTAAAATTGACTTTTTTTTTTATTGTTTGAAGATTATCGTATCTGCATTAAAAAATTGAGAAAGCTCTTCAAGGGTTGAAGCCATAGTCCCACCAACCTCTTTACTCTTTCCACTAATTATTGGTAAGTATCTTATTATTCAAAAGACTCGACCATTGTTCAAGGAAAATGTATCGTGCTGACACCTGACGGCGCAATACAGCAGTTGGAAGCATATTATTATTGCCATAAGAAAAGAAAAAAAACTTATGGTCTATTTGGTTCAAAAAAAGGAGAGGAGAGGGGAGGGGAGGGGAGAGATTTTAATGGAAAAAAGGAGAGGGAAAGCGAAGAGGGAGATTTAAATAGAAATTGTGTTTGGTTGAGAGGAGGGAAGGAGATTTTAATTAAGAGAATAGACTAATTTACTTTTTAGACCTTTGTAAGTTTTTATGTTTAATTTAATTTAAAGTTATTTAAGTAAATGTCATTTAAAACTTTCTGTTCTCCCTCCAAATCCCCCAATATTAAAGGAGAGCCAAATCCCTCCATTCCCCTTCTCTCCCCTCCCCTCTCCTCTTTAAAAAATAAACCAAACAAAAAATTTTTAAAATATTCCCTCTCCTCTCCTCCAATTCTCTCAAATCAAACACTATGTTAGTATAAGTCCACCTTTCAAAACAAAAGATAAAATTCTTTTGAATTAAATTTGTCACTGAGATACACAAAAATATTAGTAGCTTACCTCGCCACTCGGTGTCTGTTGTGTTAACTGCCATGATTGCCAAGCAGGTCCAATCCAAATATAGAATACCGGAGCCTTTCTGCCACTTCATATCAAAAGAAATAAGCGAAACAATTTGTTCTATACTATGGGAGCACTGAAAATTTGTTCAAATAAGAGACAAGTATATAATATAGGGTCAAAGGTATAACAAGCTCTCCACCATTGAGTTTTAATTTCAGATGAAAAATATTATATTCTCTTATAAATTTTTTTATATATCTTTTTATTATTTTATAAAGTAAGTATTTAATGAAAAAGTAAAGTTTAAAAACATAAAAAATATTTAATATTTTCTCTATATAGTAAGTAAGAGGATTTATAGGAATAAAAAGTAAAAAAAATTTAAAATTATTCATTTCAGATAAGAGATACTACTAGTAATTATGGTGGGAACAAACCGAACAAATTGGGGTCTAATCAAATCCAGGAAAAGTAATAATGGCACTATATAAAGAACGTGAAGATGCATAAAAGTTATATGGTCGAAGCAAGCAGGTGGGGATTAAGGCACAAACCGGAGGAAGGCCATTTGGAGCTCTTTTTGCCTTGTGAATTTCTCTGGGGCATTAGCATGAATGAGTAGTGAGTACTGAGTAGATTTCCATAGTAATCGAATCAAGGTTATTTAATCATAAAATCATAATTTTATTTTATTATAAGAGCAAAAGGTATATAAATAAAAAGTTATGCTAAATTATTTATTTTTATAAACTTGGGTAGAAATTTATTAAGACAATTTCATATATAGATTAAAAAAAACTTAACATTATAGTAAAATTCTGGTTGACGTACTTCTATTGTTATTTCACATAAGGCAAATGTTAGTAAGTGCAGTACCACCGGAAGGAAATAAAAAATGAATTTTTTTTATTGAAAATTGCAGCTTTTAAAATTATTAATATACTGGATGTTGTGAATTCCAATAAATACTCAGGTTTCTTTAATTAGTGTCCGAGGAATATTGGTTAACAAGACCCTTAACTTGGTGATTGCATGCTCTGCTTTTGCATTTTTGTAGGAATTTTAGAACATGGTATTGTTTGTGCGTTGCTGAATGTGGGTCTTTAGGAATGATTTGTGAGACAACAAGGGGGGAAGTGGGGCCATTGAATTTGAATTGTCCAAATAAACTCGTAAAGGGGTGAATCGTTGCAAAAGATGAAAGAGAACTGGGCCATACATGGTAATTGTATATTTAAAGATAAGTAACAATGTTTATTAGTCCAATGATAAAAAATACCGAGCCTATATACCAAAAACGATATGTGATCCTGCAATTTTGAATGACCAAAGTCTTCATTTAATTTTCTTCCATCTGAGTATTGACAATCTAGAAGACGCAATATCTTTACTCAAGCAAATAGGGCGGATTCAAAAATCTATCGAATTTTATGAAATTTTAAATATATTTGATGTTTCGTCAAATGACTTCAATTCATAGTATAATATACTTTTTAGAATACGAATAAAATATTGACTATAAGATTATAGAGCCACAAATATCTAATTTATCTAAAATTTAATATATATGGTCGTTAAGATAACATAACAATATTCAACGACTGAATTGGTAAAATTTAATGTCAATAAAAAGTTATTAAGCAGAATAACTCTACATTATTATCAATTGTTTTTGGAGGAGAGGTTAGACGGGATTCGAGAATCCAGGTTTAGTACATAGAGCCTGTTTGGATAGGCTTATTTTTGGCTTATTTGAGCTTCTCTTCTACTATAAGCACTTATACAAGTGTTTGGGTGAATTTTTGTTTAGAGCTTATAGGATTTTCATGAGAGCTTATAGCAATTTTTCATAAGCCCACTTTTGTGACTTTTGCTCGCAGCTTATGCGGAGCTTATGCTCCACTAAACCTTAGCATTGTCCGGTCCAGCGCTCGAATCCTTCTTCGCCCGTTTTTCGTTTCTTTGCGTTTTATTTATTTTTTTCCACGCTCTCTCTCTCAGTCTCTCCTTCTTCGCACGCGTTATCCCTCTCTCACTCTCTTTAAGAACCCCTGCTTCACTCTCGAAGAAAACCCTCGTTCCCAAATCAGTGAAGAACTCAAATTGCTCTTCGATCTTCAGTCTTCTGCTTCGATTGCTTGCTCCCATGAACCGACCAAGCTTCACTCTTCTTTTCTTCTCTCATTTTGTTTTAATTGCTACTTCCTTGTTTTTATTTTTTTTAACATTTGATCTGGGTTCATGTTATCTTCTTCGATTTTCCAAGGATTTGTGGCTAATTTGTGGCTTTTTTTTGTATTTTTTTCTCTATTGATGTTCCGTTTTCCAAGGGTTCATTATTTTTTTTCTCTATTGTTTTGTTTCCCGCTTGTTGCTGCTGCTGCGAGACCTGCCATGGCTGTTGCGGTAAGAGTGATCATGTTGATGGAGTTTAAGAGAAGGGTGTTGCAGTTGTTTCGTTGCTCCGCAACGTTGTGATGCAGTTTTTGGGATAAATCTCTAGGGAGTTTTTGGGATAGAATTGTGGGGGCTGAACATAACTAGTATCGACTAGTATCATATGTTGTAGTCCATGGATCCAATTCTGCCTACAGAATGAAAGAACGGTGTTCAGTTCCTTTCATCTTTAATGTCCAGTGCTTAATCAATATTGCCGGTGCTTAATCAATGATTCTTTTTGAAGAAGAAGAAGAAGAAGAAGAGGAGGAGGAGGAGGAGGAGGAGGAGGAGGAGGAGGAGGAGGAAAGCAGAGATAACTATTTCAGTATTTTGTGATATAATATTATGAGATTTTTATAATTTTTTAATATATTTTAATTTAAAAAAATTATAACATCTTACAAGTGCTTATAGAATTATGCATCCAAACAATTCAATTTTTATATAAGCACTTGTAAATGTGCATATCCAAACACAAATACTCTTATGTCATAAGCTCTTATGACATAAGCTCTTGTGTCATAAGCTCTTAAATAACCAGTATATCTAAACAGGCCCATCTTCTAACAAAATCCACTACAATATAGTATGCTCTACGTAATCCATTTAACGATTGTTCATTTTGTTTGTCACACAAATCCAACAAGATCTGCTTCTTGCTTTTTGTTTCCTAAACCACCAGCCTTGTAAAATCAGGAGCAAAATTGTGTTTTACGAGGCAGTCAAAGAGATACGCATTTGATTTTTTTTTCTATTATTTTTTCCTATGCCTTCCAGTTCGGTTCTTTCTTGCTTTTCCTGATTTTGAGAGAGACCCAATTTTGTTTATGTTTACTTTTACTTCTTTAATTTCCTAGCTTCAAATTTTAGTATATGTTTGATTTTTTTGTTGCAAAACTATAAGACTATGTTTGGATGGGAGATTTTGGAGAAAAAAGAAAGGGAGAGTTTATAATTCTCAATTACATTGTTTTGCTTTAATAGGACAAAAAAATATTATTTTAGAAAGTAACAAATACCAAGATGTAATTTTTTTTTCTAATTTTAAAAACTTCCAAATAAGATAATTAGAGATTATAAATCTTCTCCTCTCCTCTAAAATTCTCATCCAAATATAGCCTAAAAATATATTTAAACTCAAAATAATTATTGAATTCTTTTTGAGTAAATATATTTTTAGAGTCAAATGTTTGTTTGTAATTAAAAATAAAACATGCTTCCTGAAATGGGTTTTTGGGCACTCCAGTTTTCAAAATGTGACAGCTTTCCTCTCCGGTCACTATCTTTTGCATTAAAGAGGAACCTATTCACAAGCAAATTGTATACAATATATATATGGTGCCATTTACGGTGGAGAACTACTAAAACTTCACCATCATGGTGAAGTGAGTCCTTCACCTGTTATAATAGGTTGACCAGTTTTTCACTGAATTAGATATTTCCCCCATAAATATGTATAATTGTTAATTTGCCCCTGCAGTGTAGGAATTAGTAAAATGGCCTTGAATTGTTCGAATTTAGTAACTCATGGCCCTGAATTGTTTGAATCAATTTAGTAATTCATTCCCTTTTCCTTGAACTATATATTATGGGATTTAATGGATTCTTACATTTTTTTAAAAATAATTTACTTATAATTGTTGTTAAAATTTTAATTACGTGTTATTATTTATATTACTTGATGAGTCAGATTATTAATTATTATTATTATTATTGTATATTATAAAAATGATTTATTTGATTTAACCCTAATTTCCAAATCCCCTGTTCTCTTATTTCTTTCTCCTCCTCATCGATTCCTTACCGATCACCATTGAAGCTCTTTGATTTCTTCTTCCATATGTACGTTGGAAAGCCACAAAGCACGTTTCACTATGATTTATTTGAGTTTGTTTTCCTCTGTTACCTTATTACCTTACATCAACATCAATTTGTTTTCCAATGGCAATGTCCGATTTTGAAGGGTTCGAGAAATGATTAGAGCTCCATTTCTTTGGTGATAATCAAAACAATATACCGTCCACCAATTGGGTCTCGAAATTAGCCAGTGGAAGAGAAAGATTGAAAATGGATTTAAAGAGAGATTAGGGAAAAAACAGAAATAGCAAAAGCATATGAAACTGTTCCTCTGCTAGGTAACAAGCTTAAGGATGCAAAGAGAGTTCCATTGTTTGTTTTTCTCTTGAAGGCTTTGCTTTTTGGACCAGATTACCCAATACCCGTTACAATCTCAGGATTTTGTTTCTTATCAGAGCAGGGAATGGACGGTATGCGACGCCAACTATAACTCCTCCTCTTTCCACCGAATCCCCTGCGACGACTCTGGCAGCACTGCCATCGGATTCGGAGGCATCTCCTGCACCTTGTGTGTGTGTCTTCGTCATTCCTCGGGTCTGATTTGGGGGAGACATGGTAATAGCGGAGGAAGGGGA
Organism: Glycyrrhiza uralensis; assembly: GCA_030159175.1. Lineage (NCBI taxonomy): Eukaryota > Viridiplantae > Streptophyta > Magnoliopsida > Fabales > Fabaceae > Glycyrrhiza > Glycyrrhiza uralensis. The sequence goes on along the minus strand of BRZY01000002.1, from coordinate 55,089,553 downwards.
GTCACGGGTCTCATCTGGCGATTAGGGTTTTTAATTGTAATTTTGTTTTATTTAACCATTTTATTATTTAATTAATTCAGATTTTAAATAAAAAATCAATTTAATTATAATGATTTTTTTGGTATTATTATACCAAGATATGTTAACATTACTCCCTCCTTCGTTTTTCTTCCTTTTTCTTAAGTCTTTTTAGGTGTTTTATACCCTTAATTAATGCGTTCTGAGTTGAGTGATAATATTCAAAAGGGGATATTTTAGTCTAACATTTACTCAATTAAAGGTAGTCACAATAAGCATTGCAAGGTTTACCAACTCCTGATCCTACCCCATTATTTGTCTAACCGTGCTTTTATTTTTTGTCATAGTTTGTTTATGTCTACATATAGACTTACTTTTCAATAACTTTGTAACTATGTTATAAATAAATCATACTCCTTCACTTGTAAGTACGCTTGTATGCATGTTATCGTACAAAATATTCACACACATGTACTCATAACTAAATTAGCAAATACATATCTTTTATTATTTTTTTATATTTAAATTAAATTTTACTCTTATTCTATAATTTTTACTATTTTTAGTAATATTATATATGTATATATAAAACACCTGAACCACAAGGTTAGGTAGAAATGGTTAATATATTTCATCTAAGGGGATGGACTCCGCTAGTATCGGTGTTCAATCCCTAATCATGCAACAATCTGTGAGCAAACTTTACTTATCTCCCGACCTAACACATATTAGTACTCTCGGGGGTAACTTCTCCCCTGGGATACTGTAGGTATAAAAAAAATATATAAACACCTCAACTTGATAGCAACATAAACTATTGTATACACCTAATCGTGCAATACTTAACTAAATATATCTTAACCTTTTTACTCACTTACTCCCACCCCTTTCAGTTACAACATTTATTTTAATTTCGTATATATTAAATTTAAATTTTGTCTTCGGTATGTGACTCACTTGGTATACTCAACAGACATAAAATGACGTAAAGTTTGAGTTCTGGGGTTCGAATCCCTACTCTCTACCTTCTAACATGTAACACATTAATTACTAATCAGTTGGTCTATAAAAAAATATTAAATTATAATTTTTATAAAAAAAATTTTAATTAATTTTTTTTTAATTTTTTAATTCCAACCAAATTAGAAACATCTCATCTGAAATAATTTAGGTTTCTCAACGAAATGAATTTCTGATAAGTTAAATAAATTTTCAAAAAAATAATAAATGAATTCCCTGCAAAAAGACAACTTTGGGCCAGTAAATTAATTTCGAAAAATATTGGGCCATAAAATTAGTTACGAATACATTATGAAATTTTCCCCAATTTCTAAACACTGTAAACCCACCTGTGCAAATAACTTAAATTTGCGTCTAGACCTTCTTACCTGGTGACCGGTCACAAATCCTAGCCATTGAATATTTTATTATTTTATCAATGGCTGTGAACTACTAGGTGGCCCACTTCACCATGATGGTGGAGTTTTAGTAGTTCACCACCGTAAATGGCACCTATATATATATATATATATATATATGAGTACGAGTGTGCCTCTGATGTAGACCCTTTCTCCCTGCCATAAAATACATTTGACACATCCCTATTTTTCTTCCAAGGTTAAAGGAAGAATCTACCAATCTCTTTATTTATTTGTTTCCCTTTCGGGTTCTTTTTCTAGATTTATAGGCAAAGGGAGAAAATAAAATAAAACTTAAATTACGGATAGCTTACTGTTAAATTTCCTGATTTATATAACCACAACAGGGTTAATGATATTTTTAGTCCTTTAAAAATTTTGAAATTTGAGTTAGATTCTTTAAAAATAAGTCAAATTATTTTAGTCTTTAAAAAAAAATTGTTTGATTTAGGTCCTTTAAGTGAGTTGACTTGCTAGGTGGCACATTTTGACCCAGTCATCATACCTACGTGGCACGAGACGCTAATGTGGCAATATTAACTTTTGAATTTAGTCCCTCTAAAAATTGAGTTTTGATTTTAGTCCCTCTGGTTTTCCCCTTCCTCCTCCACCACCTTCCCCTTCCTCCTCCAATGGCTTCCCCCTCCTCTTCCACCCCACCACCATCACTACCACCGCACTCTCTCTCTCTCTCTCTCTCGTTTTCTCTCTTTCTCACCCCCACCCCCACCGCCCCAACCACCACCGCACTCTCTCTCTCTCTCATTTCGTGTGTTTGTGTGTGTGTGTGTGTGTAGAACAGTTTGATTTAGGTCATTTAAGTGAGTTGACTTGCTAGGTGGCACATTTTGACCCAGTTATCATACCTATGTGACACGTAACGCTGACGTGGCAATATTAACTTTTGAATTTAGTTCCTCTAAAAATTGAGTTTTAATTTTAGTCCCTCTGGTTTTCCTCTTCCTCCTCTAATGGCTTCTCCCTCCTCTTCCACCCTCCTCCACTCTAGCCCCCACCCCCTCCACCACCACCACCACCACCACCACTCTCTCTCTCTCTCTCTCTCTCTCTCTCTCTCTCGTTTTCTTTCTCTCTCAATAATTCCCCAAGACAAAATTTCCAACCTCCAATATCACCAAAACCTGGAAGTGACCTTCGCGATCTCCACAGGGGTCCCCCCTCAAATTAAAGCCCAAATCAGCATCCTCCAAGTCCTTCCCAAAGCCATTTTCCACATGTTCCCCTTAACAACACGTGATGGGGTTTGAAACTTCTTGAAACATGGAGCCCGATGAGACTCTTCGACTCCTTACACCCCATAGAGTCTAGAAGCTTCAGATCCAAACCAAGACCCGCTGCAGCTGTAACGCCCTCATTTTTCATATCGTTTCTTTTCGCTTTTTGTGTGTTTCTAATTTATTTAAATTTATTAAATTATGTTTTTTTTATATTTTTTTATTTTAGAATATTGATTTATATGATTTTTAGGGATTTTTAGATGGGTAGAAAATGGAGGAACTCGAAAAACAGAAAAATAGCGTAAACTGTGACCCGGTTTGTAAACGTCGGAGGTTTTATATTTTTCCGGAGACCCTTTTTGCGACAAAAAAATATTTTAACGAAACAAAATTTATTCTTTTAATATTTTGGATTTTTGGGAATTTTTCTATAATTTTTCAGAAAAATTTTGTTTTTAGCCGTTTTTAGCACGTTACGGGTAACCGTAGCGCAAACGGGGTATCAGAAAATGACCAAAATTTGAGTTTTGAAATTCTAACCTTTATTATATTAATTTTAGGTCTCAAAAATATTTTTTTCATTAATCAATTATTTGGAGAAATATTTATTTCAAAATATATAATATAATAAGCATTTTAGCCCACTTGTGCTCCCAAAAGCAAAACCCTAACTTGTGAACTCTTCTTCCTTCCCTTCCAGCAGCATTTGGGCGCCCCACACAGCCCCCAAAATTCTGATTTGTGCCCATGTGCTCATGCCTTGAAAGTCTTGGTTGGAAGAAATATTAAAACACCTTTAACTCTTAATTTATTCCAAGATAATACCACTTGCCTCTAAGCAAATCTTGGCCCTCCATTCCTTTTGGGTTCAGCCGAAATTATACAAGGGGAAGGGGAGAGAGAAACTCATCTTCCTCATTTGCATCTTGCTCCCAAAGAAAACCCATTTTCTCTCTAAGTTCCAAGCTTTTCCATAAGCTACATCCTTGGTATTTTAAGAGCTTTTGCACTTCAAGCTTCACAAAAGAAGGTTGGTTGATGATTCTAAACCATAAAACCTTCTCATTTTTCCATTATCTCCATTCTTTGATTTTTTGATCATGTGTTCTTCCATTTTTAAAGCCAAGCTTTACTCTTTTGGTATAGGTTTGCACCTTGTGAACCAAGAGGCTTGAAATCACTCCTTGATCTAATTTTTTTTCAAGGGCTTGAGTAAGTTATCATCCCCTCATATTTTTTTCTTCTTAGGGTTTTGGTTTTCTACAAAGAAAATATATTTATGCTTGTATGTTGTATGATATTGTAAAAGGGGTTTTGATACTAGTGGAACAACCAAGGTTTTGATATTGTAAGATTGGTAGCTCTAGGGTTTTTGTATGAGGATTGGTAAATTTTAATGTCATGGATGTTTTCTTAATACTTGGGTTAAATGAGAAGTTAAGAAATTTACCTAATAAGGAAAATGTGTGTGTATGCTTGGATTTATTAAAAATGTAAATAGCATATGTTAACTCTATGGTTTTTGTATGGTAGAAATCTTGTGTTTTGATGTATGATGGTTCTCTTGATTTTTGGATGAGAATATGGTATGTTTTGGAGTGATTGAGTGCATTGATTTATTTGTGATTCATCTAATCTATTTGGGATGATTGTAATATTTAAAGTAGTGCTATGCTTTATTTATTTTGAGTATGTGATGTTTGTTGTGATTGGGTAAATATAATTGAGAGGAAAATAAAACAAGTGACCCAAGCAATTATGGAAGAGGAAGTAGATGACTCTATAGCAAAAGTATTTTAAAAACAATGACCAATTGGATTCACATTTAAGCCAAAGTTTCAATTTAGACTTTCACTAATTAATTCTTTTGAATAAGTCTCCAATGGACTTTAATGGGATCTTCCTAAAATAAAGAAGTTTTGAAGTTTCATTTATATCAAGTTTAACACATAAGTTTTTGATCAACAAGAGTAGGCAATTATTTGCAAAGAGGAAATAGAAGGGGTATAATTAATCCTTTTTGAAAATCCAATTCTTAACAATCAAGTTTCATGGATGGGTAATTAAATTTTGAGGTTAAAAATATTGGTATTAGAGTATTTAATAAAATCCAAGGAGAAGAGTGAAAATTTCGAGTTTTTAAAGAGTTTGGGGTTTAAAGTCAAAATCTAGACTTTTGGGGTCAAAATCGTAATTTTGAAAGTCTAGGGGCAAAAGTAGAAATTGGACGCAGAAACTGGACGCAAAGATTGGACGCAGAAACTGGACGCAGGAATTGGACGCAGAGATTGGACGCAGAAACTGGACGCAGACTGGACGCAGGAACTGGACGCAGAGATTGGACGCAGAAACTGGACGCAGAGACTGGACGCAGACTGGACGCAGGAACTGGACGCAGAGATTGGACGCAGAAACTGGACGCAGAGACTGGACGCAGACTGGACGCAGGCACTGGACGCAGAGATTGGACGCAGAAACTGGACGCAGAGACTGGACGCAGGAACTGGACGCAGAGACTGGACGCAGGAACTTGACGCAGACTGGACGCAGGAACTGGACGTTTTGGGGTCAAAATATAATTATAAAAAGTTATGTGGTTTTAACAAATAAATAAGTGTTAAGGGGCATTTTCATAAATGCGATGAGCTTTACACGTCGTTGGAAAAGAGTCCAAAAACGTGGCGATGTTGAAATTCTTGAAATAAGGATTTTCTGTGATTTGCAATTGAATTGTCATTTGCATTTAAGATGTGGGCTTTTGCCTAAAACTTGAGCATACAATCCTATGGTGATGGATTGTGAATAAGTATAGTCTGACCATAAGTCCTTGAGGGCATTCAGGTTGCGAAATTCTCAATGGTCTTGCGGTGAATCCCCTTGTGCCGAGAAGAGTAGCATACCCGGCTGGAATGATCCTGACCGACTGCCTTATTTATGATGTGGTGCATGAGTTAGCACAATGGGCCATACCGAATAGATGACAACGAGGGCTAAGAGATGGTCAGGTTGCATTTATGTTAGGTACAAGTTCCGCCATATCGCTTTACTAGTTGAGGAAAGAGAAGTCTCCATGGAGCAGAGCACCGGTGTGATGAGAGATGATTGAAGTGTCATGCATATAGTCTTGTTTGAGATAGATGATTTGTGATAATATTTGTTATCTCGTAGTATGGCCAAATAGTATTTTATATGTTATGCATGTTTCTTGATTGTGACTTCTGGGAGAAACTCACCCTTGCCTATATGTTTCGTGCCCCTTATTGGGACATTATTCATATAGATGGATCAGGAGAGGCCTCTGTTTCCGAGGGTGAGAGAGAGCTTTAGGCCTCGAGGAGGCGCGGGTGGGGGTTGGATCTACGACCCCGTCACCCGGTGGGCCACGACAACTGGTCATGTGGTCCGAACACGTGGGGGAGCGTATGGATCGGAGGAGATACTGGAGCGCAACATGGTGCTCGATGTATGGATTCCTTTGGAGGAGATGGGTTTGCAGCTCGACACACACAGTGAGTGCGGAGGGACGGAGGAGCCTAGGGAGGAGCCTAGGGAGACACCGAGGCCGGCGCCGAGGCGACCCATGGGCACTGCTGTAGACTATCGTCGTCACTTCAGGAGGACGCGCCTCACCCCGAGGAAGAGCACCCTGCCGAGAGCTCGTCTGCCACAGCTTGCACCTACTGTTACTCCAGCTAGTCAGCCACGAGATTTGAGGCCGACGTATGCTGCTCCTGTTTTCTTTCCCCCCACACCAGGTCGCGTTTTGCCTAACGCTGTAGGCGCGCATGCTGGGCCTTCTGGGTGTGCTGGGAAAGGGAAGAGGAAGATGCGTGATGAGCCCGAGGGAGCAACTCCTACAGATTCTGACGATGAGGACCCCGAGGAGGAGCCGGAGATGGATCCGTCTGCATAGAGTCCTAGTGGTAGGCTTAGGAGTCAGCTAGGTTGTCGTGTTGTCTAGTTGCCGACCAGCCTAGGTTTTTTTTTTGAGGACTTAGATGATTTTATTGTGTAGATGACACATCTTTTGTTTTATCGTTTTCTTAGGACTTAGTTTTATTGCTTTACTTTACTTCTGTTGACTGTCTGTATTTTGCCACTTTGTTGTGGTTATGAACGATGCTTGCTAGTGCAAGAGACCTTATGTATTTTGATGATTATATATATATATTATCGGGTGATGTATTTCATATGACTTTGGGTTATTGAGTATCTACTTTTGAGCATTGGATTCATGAGAAAAGAAAAAAAAAATTTATTCACAACTTTGAGAGTTAATAAGATATAAAGATCTAATTTAAAAAAAATAAAACCAGTTTATCTTAATTCCACAATGAGGTTTTCTACTTTACTTTGGTGTAATACTCTTTAGGGAAAAAGGGTGTTACAGCAGCCGTTGAAACCGCGGCAATGGCATGACCAACATCATACTTACATTACTTGAAAGCACGCTTCACGATAAAGGAACTAGGGGAGGGGGAGAACTTAGGGGAAAATCCAGAGGAGAACCGCACGGAGGGTCGCAATCGTAGATGCGGAAGCCATTGTCAGTGGCGGCGAAGAGCATGACAAGCCCTGTGGCCCAGCCTGTCCTCTTGAAGCTGCTCAGAACTCCAGCTCCGACGATGGAGATGAAGATGTCGGCAATGGTCTTGAATTGGGAGGATAAAGGAGGTGACTTGGAAACAAAGTACTAAAAAAATCGACCCTTTGTACACAAGGAGGCATCAGGATCTGAGCTACGTTCATCGGTTTCCTTCTATTGTGCTCAACCACAATGTGGGTCATCCTCTGGTTCTCGATTTCCTTCTCGTTCTTGGCTCTCTTGGTGTGACGTCGTTTACGCCGACCCGTGGTGGTGGCGGAGGAAGGAGGATTAAGGTGCATGTTTCTGGGTTTATGGGAAGGAGTGTGAATGTGAATAATCTCATTGGTTTTAACATTTTGCAACACCGAGGAGAAGAAGAGTCCCAATGGAGATTATTGTTGTGGTTGTTGTCTATGCATATATTGTTGATGATAATCTCCTGGATGTACTGTTGTGTATGTTATTGTTGATGATTCCAAGAAGGGTGTTTTCTTGTACTGTTTCAGAAAACCATGGTGGGGGGCGTGGGGTGGTGGAGGGAGAAGAGGAGAGAAGACTGGGGTGGAAATGTGAATGAGAAAAAAGGGGGATTTACTTGCAATTATTTTTTTTAATGATTTGGTGAATGAGATACACATGGAAGATTTTAATTGATCCAGATAAACTGGGTACAGGAACCCATAAAAAAATACAGGGTACCACAGTGTTCATCTACTATAAATAGATTGGTTTATGCTTATGACCAAGCAGGTCATAGGTCTTAAATTGTGTGCCGTGTAGGAAGGTCATGAGATAAAGTTGAAGGATATGTCTAAACTCTAAACGTACGTTAGTCTTATGACTCTTGTCCAACTTCATCCACAATTTCAAATGCGTTGTTGTATGGCCCAATTCAGATGAATTTATTTAGGATGATGTTTGATGGACACTTTAATGGGTATATATATCTATAAAGAAAAGTAACAGATGTGATAAGTAATATAATGTGATAATAAGATAAAGATAGAAAAAGATGAGAGGTGTTGAATAGGTGATTATACTATTGGAGTGTTTATGTATCATTACTCATTTATTTATGAGTATTAGTATGTATTTTTAACTTTTCATGTAAGTTAAAATTAATTTTTATTTTTTATATTTTTTAAAAACTATTTTTTTGAACTTCTCTAAAAGCACTTATTTATTTATAAATAATTATTTAATAATTTTTTCTCTTGTGTATATATGAAAAAAATAAAATACAAAATAAAACTAACTTCTCTATAAGTCAAAAGTTAGAGTTTTTACGTTGAAATAGTTCTATATCTCATATCACTGTTGCAATATTTGCTCCATCCATGCACTAACCAAGATGAAAGGTAGTCCAAACCTTTTGTGATCACCCCAACGCACTGCGTTCTTTGTCGTTGAGAGATAATTGTGTATGTTATTCATCTACATCAACATTCTTATTAAATTTTCACCATCATTAATTCATTATTATCTTTCTTCTTCATTTTTCTAATAAAATCGATCTGGAGTACAACTCCATCCCACAATCTCATGCATAATTCAAACGAGACAACGACTTGCCCCAAACTGATAATTTTTTTCAACTTAATTATGTACTGCTTCTGTAATTTTATTTTAAAAATAAAATCAAAAAGCCTAATTAATTATCCTCTTGCATTGGAGGGTAACGTAAGTGGCATAAAATAAAATAAAAAATAATACAATTTTGCAGTAATCTGGTTGGGCTAACGTCCATGTGAAGTGTGAGAGAAAGACACATAGGCAAGCAACAATGTATCTGGTTGGAGCAGCGTCTATGTGAAGTTTCAAAGACGGACAACCACGCTGCCACGCTTTGGGTTGCTTTTTGAAAATTTTAACCTCTCCACTAAAACAGTCCGGATCAGTACTTGCTTTCCATTATATTATATATAATATATATGTTAAAGCTAATTAATTAAAGGATGACTGATAGGATATAATATAATTATTTGCGGGGGGATAGGATGAGACAGAGATGGAGAATGACAGGTTTTGTTGATACTGGATTAGTGGTGGCATCATTGTCTGCGGATTTGTCTTTTTCTCCCAAGGGTACCTCTCCACTAATTAAAAAGATTGTTTTTTTCAAAATAAAAAGAGGTGGATTATTTTATGAAAAATAATAGGTTTAATTGTACTTTTAGATCCTCAGGTATGGCTAATGTGCGATTTTAGTCCCCCACGTTTCAATTGTGCCAATTAGGTCCTCAAGATTTCTCAATTGTTACAATTGGGTCATTCCATCAATTTTCCATCTAATTTTTAATAGTGTCGTCCTACGTGGCAAACGGTTCGATGACATAGCAATAACTTGCCTAAGCTACCACAAATGACGTGGCGAATTTTGAGTGACTCAGCAAGATTTTTTTACACGTCAGCCCTCCCTCCATCCACTCTATCCTCACACACTCTCTCTCTCTCCTCTACCAAAAAACCGCCTCCTGCCGTCTTCTCACCTTCCCCAATCCCCTTTCCCCTTCCGATGGCCACCCTAAAAAGAGACGCCCATCTCTTTTGGATCTCCAAAAGCGATTCCTCAAAAAACAGTAGCAACAGCAAAAGCAACAACAACAAAGATAAAGACAAAACCACCCGAATTTAACCAATTCGTATCCCAACAACAACGTTAATGTTCTGCAACAAGACGACAACCACGGGCGCAGGGAGAAGAAGCACAAGCTCCTTGTCGGTCTCAATTCCCATCACCATCTCTAACACCCAACATTATTCCCCAACAATTCTTTCCCACACGCCGATCCCGAAGCCACTCACATGAAAGGCGCAAGATTGACCCTTTCCACCACGGATCATATGAAACGGTGAGCATCACTACCACTATCACCATTCAATTATTAATATCCCCAAAACCCTTTTCAATTCCCCCTCTCTCTATTATGCCAATTCGGTTGGTGGGGTCTTCCTGTTCTTTTTTCCTAGAATACCTACCTCATTTGTTCTTTAAAAAGGCTACATTGTTAATTTACAACTTTAGTTTTTAGTTTACAGCCGAAGGGGAAAGGGGATTGGGGAAGGTGAGGGGACGGCAGAGGGCGGTTTTTTGGTAGAGGAGAGAGAGTGGGTGGAGGGAGGGTGAGTCACTCAAAATTCGCCACATCACTTGTGCTAAGTTACTGCCATGTCACTGAACCGTTTGCCACGTAGAACGACACCGATAAAAATTGGATAAAAAATTGACGGAGGGATCCAATTGCAACAATTGGGAAACCTGAAGGACCCAATTGACACAATTAAAACATGAGGGACTAAAATCGCACATTAACCATACGTGAGGGACTCAAAGTGCAATTAAGTCAAAATAATATTTCTTATCACAACGAGCTTCAATTTTTTTTTTGGTCAGTACAACGAGCTTCAATTGGGGCACCAATTTGTGTTATGATTTGCGGAACAAAATATTCTTCTATACAACCCAAAAAATTATCATTATTCCATCCATAAGAAAAGGAACCCACGCCTATACCACTTTAGGCCCATTAGCATGTTTGTAATTTTCAAAATCAAACGCATTGTTAGACCAAAAAAAAAATCAAACGCATTGTTGACCAAAAACAAAAAATCAAACGTATTTAATTCATATTCTCCTTCATTTTTTAAAACAAAAGAAGCAATATCTAAGATGGGAATAAGTCTCGTGTGAAAAAAAACGTAGTTAAGAGAGAAGACTCCACTAAAAGTTACCAAATAGATTCCCCAACAAAGATCAGGCATCGGCACACCCACAGTTAATACTTCACATCAATATGATAATTACCAAAAAAAAACTTCGCACCGACAAAAAATAAACCCGAAAAACTTTTATTTCATGCATTGATGAAACGAGTTTTGAGTACTAATTAAATACAATATCCACGAAGCAATGAGTGCCATGGTTCTGCTAAAAAAATATCTTTCCTTTTGACAATCATCATCTTCCTCTGTCACTTCACCAAAAAAAAAATCTTCCTCTGTCAGGATTCAGGAAAAAAGAAAAAGTAAAAGCAGCAGCAAATTGGCAAGGCAAAAAATGACAATTGCAAGCTGCAACATATATATCCTAGATTTCTGTATACACAATTTACCTACCCAGCCATGTACATAATAGTACTCATGAAGAGTTGAATATGAAGAGTTATGGACCACGAGCAGGTATAAAACAGAAACAAAATGGAGTCTGATCCTCGGGTATCATTCCACCTCCTTTGCTCGTATCAATTGCTTCCAACATTCTCACCACCTCATGCATTTCTGGACGCTTTTCTGGATTTTTGTCCCAGCATTTCCTCATGACATTTGCTAATGAATTTGGACAACATCTAGGAATATCTGGTCGTAAATTCTGTGCGAGAATGCAACCAAATTAATACATATATTAAGTTAGGAAAAGATGCTATGTAGGTAGAATGATGCATGAAACAGAATAAATTAACTATTAATTTCCAGAGGAAATGTCAACGAAGGAAAATAAAAAAATAGAAAGTGACTGCGTGAGAGGGAGCAGTCTTATGATACTTAATTACTAGTAAGATGCTTTGACATACCATTACCATAACAGAACTCGGATTTTTTTTTGGGTGAACAAAGATGCCAATAAATATAATAGAAAGACATGCCAATATCAATCATTAACTTAATAGCCAGGCCTCCTTGACATGTATAAATGAGTGTTTCAAAATTATAGTTTAACCATTCTAGACAATTTGTGTCAGGATATGGATAAAAAAAAATGTCATCAAATCAAAAAAAGCTAGAAAATAGGAAGCTTTACACAGATGCAAACAATTCAGATACAATTCATGCAAGAAAGCATCCATAGGATTTGGATTCCCTATAGGGAATCATGCATTTAACGCAGTCAAGAGATCGGAACCGTAGGATGGAGATCGGACGACTCACATTTCAAGTATGTGTTTTAAATCCGTGAGCCGTCCGATCTCCCATCCTACGGTTCCAATCTCTTAACTGCGTTAAATGTGTGAATTCCCAACTGTAGGGAATTTGGATCCAAGAGGTTCTTAAATCTGGATCCAAGAGTTTCCTAGATGCTATCCAAAAAAAAAGAGTTTCCTAGATGATATATACGAATTGTAAATGACTAATCATGCCATGTTGAGACAAGACAGTGGGAATTTCAAAATGCTCATAAGAGAAGAATATGATGGTAGACAGAAATAGTTCGTGGTTCCATTGTATGAACTGACCTGATGAGCAACGGCCGATGACACGTCAACAAAGCTTAGATTTGGATAAGGCATGTCACAGCAATAAAGTTCCCACAAGCAAATGCCAAAGCTGTAGACATCACAGCTTCTGTTGTAAGGCTTACCATTTAGAACCTACACATAGTTCAAGGGCAAGATATGGTTAAAGCAAAGTATTGAAATGGAGTTCCCATCTTACAGTCACACGTGAGTGATATATTTGAAGTCATAAAAAATAACACTTCCAAATTCAGCCATCACATGAAACCACATAATTTCTAAAGCAGAATTCAAAGAAAGATTAATACCTCCGGTGCCATATACCCAACGGTTCCAGTTTCACCCGTCATTTCACTCGGATTTGCAGCTTCAATCCGAGCAACTCCAAAATCAGCTAGTTTCAAATTATGATTATCATCTAACAACATGTTTTCAGTTTTTACATCGCGGTGAACAATTTTCCTTGAATGTAGATAACTAAGACTGCAATGGGGGAAAAAAAGATACTGTATTTGAGAGGAAAATAAAATTAGATAATCAACAACTGTAAGGGCAAATACAATGGGACTCACCCTCTAGCGATGTCCAAAGCCAGCTGAATCACAACCTTGTATGCAAGTTTCTTTCGCCTATTCTTCAACAAGTATTGTTTTAGTGTCCCACCATGGAGAAACTCAACAATAACACAACACGCCTTGGAAGGAAGGGAATCTTGACCACCAGCTTGTACAGGAAGCTTAAGATTTGAAGTGCCCATTGAAGCTCCAATAAACTGTTTGGAGGAACGATACGAACAATTACAAAACTACGATTCAAAAAAAAAAATATTTAAAAGATCCTATTGCTCCCCCCATAAAGGAAAGAAGGACAAAACTAAGCACACAGAATTTTCTAAGTAGTAACCATGAATTTAAATGCACGAGAGCTAGTGTGAAGGATATTAAGTTTGTACTTTTGTGACATTTGGATGATCAAGTTTGTGCCACACAGTAACCTCCTGCCGAAATGATGCTCGTAAAGCAGCAGTTTCAGCAGCAGTGGCGACACCATCCTCACCCCAGTCCAACACTTTCACTAGAAGATTCAACATGATAATTCAGTGAGAATTTCCACAAACAAAAAAATATTCAAGATCAAGAACTCTTGAGTATGGTTTATATGAGAAAAATGTAACCGATTAACCCGATAAAACTATCAAATTCCAGGCTCTAAGAATAAATTTTAAATTGTGATTGCAGTTATATAACAATACTTGATAGTGTAAAAGATGCTGCCGCACTTGTCACAAAGACGTCAATAACCTTTACGTTGCGATCGTAATTATGGTTGCGGTCTTGTGGATATCAATTTAAAATCAATTTAAAACCACATTGAATAGCATTTTTCTTAATTTTTCTTTGTTATTTTATCGACACAGAGACAACCAACCAGAATAATAAGAGTGCAAAACATAGAAGACAAATACCTGCAACATCTTGGTCGTCATAAGTGCCTCTGTAAACAGTACCATAGGCCCCACTAGCAACAACATATCGTAAATCCAACTTGGCCAAATCAATCTCCCATTCTTCTCTTCGCCTATTTGCCTCAATGTTTCTGGAAAAAACCCTGCTCAAGTGCTTTTCTAACTTGGCATCCAAATTCTTCAGATCAATTTTATCAGCCCTGAAAATCATATCTTTGCTGCTTAGATTTCCATTACCCTTCATCTTTGAATTCAAAGCTCCATCTTCCGATCCCATCTTCGGGGTACTAAGAGCCCCACCTTCCGAATGCATCTCGAACACCCGAATTTGACAAACCTCAAATTCCAAAACAAATTTGGACAACTAGGACAACAATAAAATAGGAAAAAAGACACAATTTTTCAGCACCAAAATGGTTTTTGAACAAAAAAAAAAGACGTATATATAATGATAGGAACACGCCCAGCAAAAAGTCAATTCTATATAATTTCTCTAGAAAAATCCACCCTGTATGGTTTAAATCCAAAATTTTCTCCTCCACAACTACCTATTCTATTGATCATCTTAATTTTGAAAAATAATGGTTGAGTAAAAAAACGTCAAAGCTATCAGAAAAAGACCCAATTCACATAATAACATGAGCAAGACCAAGGACACACAAAAATCAAGTTTTTAAGGCGTAAAATTTAAAAAGCACGATGAAAAGCCACAATGGTAAAATAAGAAAAAAGACACAATTTTTTCAGCACCAAATTTGTTATTGAACAAAAAAAAGTGTAAATATATACCGATAAGAACACGTCCAGCAAAAATTCAGTTGATCATCCTAATTTTAAAAAATAATGGTTGAGTAAAAAAACGCCAAAGCTACTCAGAAAACGACCCAATTCACACAATGGCATGAGCAAGACCTACGACAAACAAAAATCAAGTTTTTAAGGCGGAAAATTTCAAAAAAAAAAAACACTCAAAGCATGATGAAAATCTAAGAAACAGAGGTAGAAGAAGCTGCATGCGAGCGAGAAACACCCGTAAGACCCCAGACCCACGATACACACACAGAGCAAAAGAGATTGATGATCACGTCAAAACAGAGGAGAAACTGTGGACAAAAGAGTTGACTTTTTAAAGGCAAAAAAGGAAAAGAGCGAGTGCATGAAGGGCGGGTACCTTGAAACAGGAGTGAATGGGAGCAATGCAGAAGTTGTGATGGTGTGGATCAGGATCACAAACAAGAAAACTCAATGCTACGATTGTGAAGGGCCACAGAGAAACGAGAGAAACGCGGGTATTCCTTCAATAAAAGGAGAGGATGAGATTGAGAAGATACAGTGTTTCATTGAAAGATGGCAAAATCTGCGTTTTGGTTAATCCTAATCTCTTTTCTAAATTTTTTTTTTCAACAAAAAGGGTTATCCATCCTAGGGCTAGTCTACTTCTATTATTCTTCTATCCTCACTTTGTGAATTAGTTACTCACTGTTTATTTAAACTTTAAACGACTCTCCTTTTTTTAATTTTTATTATCCTTTTTTTTTATTGAATTTTTATTATAATTTAATTAATATGTACGAAAAGTATAACAAAATTTTACATAAATATTTAATTATATTTTATTATGTAAATTTTTGTGCATATATTTTGAAAATTATTATTATAAAATGACATTATAATAAAATATAATAGAATATTTGTATAAAATATTTTTATACTGTAATATAGTAATTAAACTCTTTTTATCATCCCTCTAAAAACTTATTACCTGACCATGTATATCAAAAGAAAAAAACTTGTTACCTGACCACTTTTATTCTTTATTTTTCTCTTAATTTCTTTAATTTAAATTTAAATGGATGTCAGTTTCAATGTTTTTATTTTTTTATTATTTCTTAATGTTGATATATTAAAGTCAAATCCAACTAATTATCCTGTAATATTAAAATGTTGATCTCATATTCAGATTAATTATTCGTGGACATTTCCATGTTCAATTCATATTAAATTCGTGACTTTATTGTATTTTTAATTTATTTATTACAGAGAATATAAATAGTAAAAAAAAATTCTTTTTTCATGTTATCTTGCTCCTTTATTTATAACTTATTTGTCTAGATTTATACCTTTTTGAGTAGTTTAAAGTGTAGATTCTTTACTAAATGTGTCTTTGAAAAGATTTTAATTTATTTAGTAAACAATAATTTATGTTTTTTTGTAAGCAGGGTCTAATACAAAATAAGAAATAAGCCATCGAGAGATTTTCTTTTGTTTTGTGTGTTTATAACAGAGTACCATACATGTCCTATAGACCCCTTTATATAGAAAATACCCATACCATCTCACTCAAATCCCCTTTGGTCAGTAAGAGGTTTTTGGCCGTTTTACACTTCTATTTTATTTTTAAGAATCAAAATTTGCTTAAAATAGTCTGTTGGATTCAAGGTCATTAACTTATTTAAAGATTTTATTCAAATAAAAACTTAGTAGAACATTTTTTCTAATTAAGATTATCTATGAGTAAATTGGTAATGATATGTTTATTTAATTATAATTCAATTTAAAATATATAATACTTTTTAATTCATTAAAATATAAAAATATATCTTTACATATTATTTTATAGAAGAACTCTTTTTTTTTTTTTTTTTTTTTTTTTTTTTTTGGTCAAGAAGAGATATATTGAAATAAGGGCTAAGCCCAAACATTACAGAAGAGACTCTGAGTACATAGACCCAAAACAGATATGCTATAGCTAACCCATAAACAATAAATCCAAGCTATGCTCTGGAAGAGCCTATTCAGATCTCAACTGCCTAACAAACTGCAAAGGAAAACACCACCAACAAACAACAACATCAAACACAAAAAACAGAAAAAAAAACCATAGACACAGTCAAACACCCCAACCTAGCACACCACATACATGAAAAAGGATATTCTTGAGAGGGATGGGTTTGGCCCATTTGGGGCACCCAGAATATAGAAGAACTCTTTTGAAAAGTTGTTTTTTTGGTCGAAAGGTTAATATATTGAAGGGACAACTCCGAAAGGCCCAAGACGGAATACAACTACGCCCAAATTGGCTCACAAACAACTTAAGCTAGAGCTAACAAATTTCCTGACACACGATAAACACAAGGAAATTTATATTCACACATACATCAATATATAAACACACATATATTAAAATTGAAAAAGTCTATAATACCCTACATTCATTGTCAAACGAAGGCAACAAATATAGACAATTTCTATTTACACATACATGTTTTTCTATCAACACATATATGTTGCGGAACTATTAGTTCCGCAGGTATATTTTTTTCAAACACACACATACCGTTGAACTATTAGTTCCGCGTGTTGTAATTCAATTCGGACACACACATAATGAATAAAAAATGTTTGTGGAACTATTAGTTCCGCAGTGAATTACAACCCGCAGAACTAATAGTTCCACAGTATGTGTGTGTCCGAAAAAAGATACACCTACGAAACTAATAGTTCCGCAGCATGTATGTGTCGATAGAAAATCATGTATGTGTAGATAGAAATTGCCCAAATATATTGCGGAACTATTAGTTCCGCAGTGTATTTGTTCATTCGGAACTAATAGTTCCGCACGTATGTTTTCTTGTCAGAGTTACATTGTTGAACTATTAGTTTCGCAGTGTAACTCTGATAAGAAAAATATACTGTGTCACTATTAGTTCCGCACAGATTTTTTCTTTGTACTTTAAGGTTCGATATGTATGTGTCAATTTTATACATTGCGGAACTATTAGTTATGGATTAGTGCGAAACCAATAGTTCTGTATTGTCAGGAAGTCGCGAAAAAAATAACTCGCGATTATACCTGACGAGAGGCAAGAATAGGTAGTTTTGGGATTTTTTTTTTTAAGTGTGTATGTGTGAATATAAACTTATGTATGTGTGAATATAAATCCCCTATACACAAGTGTCTGAGCAACATAACAGGCCTCGTTCGTTAATGTGGGCTGTCTCGCACATGAACTTATAAGTCTCCATCCAAATTTTTTTTGCCTAAAAGAAAATTTTATCTAACGGGCCAGTCTAAAACATTACAAGTTCATAGCATAAATAGTATACTTCCTTTCGACCCAAAAAAACACAACATGAATGCTTTTCATCTCCAAAAAGAAAAAACTCCTTTAAAACAAATATTTGCCACCAAAATATATATTTTAAAATATAATTTAATAAAATTATATTACTTTAAATCCATTGGGACCAAAACCAAATAAGAAAATTGAATACAGAAGGAGACAGATTATCTTGGAAAGTTCATTAGCAACGTGACAAGGAGAAAAGGAAAAAGAAACTCGCCATAGTCCATAGAGAAGTGTTACATTGCAACCATGCATGTAGTAAACCAATTTTTTTAGTTCTGACATTTTCCTCTGTAATGTTGACTTTCCTTTTGGCCAGTTACAAGTTTCAAGAGCATCACCATAGATCTCATATATAAAAAAGACGACTTTGGCTTCAGAAGGAAAAACTACATGGTCCAGTCAACTATTCCTGGATAAGTGGTCAATTCATCCATATTTTAAATTTTCATTTTTCAAGAGAGGACCCTTTATATTAATTAAGGAAAAAAGGTGTCTTGTCTAAGCCTTAGTGGACTGAGTTTAAGATCAGAGAACAATTAACAAAACAAATCATACATGCATGCGTTCTTGAACTTGATCATTTCTCTTTTGTCCTCCTCATCAGGGTTGGGGGGACTACGTTTTAATTAATACTTTGCAGAGAGAGTTTAAGAGTACACAGATTGGAAATGAATTAACACTTGTGGACAGACCTCCTAACTACGTACATAGGTTCAGTTAACAAATTCGAGTGTTTGATTTAACTTATATCATGCAAAATATTTATATATTTTTTTGAAGCAGACAAACTCATGTCATTACCAAATTAACAGAGTCATCAGCATTGCATAATGGAAAGCAATGAAAAACATATATAATGCTTAGCAAATTAATTATTATTTTAATTCCCCGATCGAACTCCATATTATAGAAGTTTTTTCTGCTTTTTAAATTACAATTGCTTCTCTTTGTTTCTACAATTCTTCTGTTGACTTGAATTAAAAAGCTGAGTCATATATACAGAAAATTTGTGTAAGTAGTACTTCTCTAATTAAAAGTGACCAGAAAAGGACGAAATCACTGGACTAATTAAATTTGCATATATATCCTTTTGCCGAAATGGACATACAAGAAACTTCCTTCAGAAACAAACATGAAACAAAACAAAAGGAGTAGAAAAAACAAAACCTTAACTATACGTGCATTGTCCACTGGCCACTGCATAGAAGAAAAAAGTTGTAATTAATTAAGTTCTTCGAGACGTACACAGAGAGAGAGAGAGAGAGAGAGATTCCACTTAACAATTATTAATTCAGCAAGATTATATCCAAAGTCGATCATTATATAATTTTTAAAATTAATTCAACAACGTAATTATATTATTTATGTTACAATTTTAATGTAATTTTTTTTTCTTAAGCATAAAAGAATCTGGTAAATTTCCGATGGATATGTTTGATTTAGTTTGCAAATTAACCAAAACTCTCCTTGATGTTTTTTTTTTATAAACAACTCTCCTTGGTGTTGGATATATATATATTTTTCCCATGCATAATTAATTTATGAGGCTTTCGGCCTTTCTTTTGGTCGTATCCAAGTAGCAAACAGCATATCCAGGAATTAAGAAATGATGATACAATTAATCACGATCAGCTCCAGCATTATAATATTTAGTCAACTGCATATATATTATTATTGTTATTATTTGTTAATCCAGAATCTCTGGCCTGAAAAACCACTCCACTAACGCTTGGCGTTTATATAAGCTACTAAATTATTTGTTTTCCCAAGCGCGAAGGTTCACAAATCAGTGATCTGAGTTAAATATTTTATAGTTGATTAATAATCTGACACACCCTCTAAGACCTATATATATAGACAAATAGACAAATTATATACATACAGGTAGAAACTACGAGGTTACCAAGAATTAATCATGCATATTACTAGTAGTATAGGAATGTACTACTACTTGCACGTGACTACTGACAAAATACCCCATGTTACTCAAACAGAAGACACTATGATTTTCGCATGAACTTCAGTGGCCTCTCGATCAGGGAATGTAGGAATTGGAGCTCGGAAAAGAAACCGGATTACAAGACACTCACCAGGACCAGGCTTTTGCCATCCACCCTTTCATCATTATTTCACATTCTCTCTTCTTCATATTTTTCCCTGTTTTCTTCTATTAATGAATAATGAGGGGAGGGGGGAATGAGTCACGTGACCTACCCATCCCTTTAATGACTTTACAGGCTTAGGGACCGCACCTGCCCAAGCCCAACAAAGGAAGGGGACCCCTTTGTTTGTTTGGTACCCCAACTCTCTGGAAAATTCAAGAGGGAAAAAGGAAGAGAAGTGTTTGTTTGGGTTAAGAGATTGATGGCATAGAAAGCACACGTCACGGACATCTTAATTTTGCACCTCTACCTCACCTTTTTTTTTTTTGGGCACATTACCTCACATATATTTGCGTTTTATGATGATCAATTGATCACGAGGATATGATTAGCCGTGCTCTTGTTATGTTGTTAAATCGGTGGGGCTCAAGTTTTTTTTTTATTTTTGAAAAAAAATATATAAGATCCAGATACCCAGTGTTACGACGACACTAATTAAATTCAATAAACATTTATATGGTATATATAAAAAAATAAACATATATAGAAAAGTATAAAAATATATGATAAATTAATAATTCAACTAAAGTTATATTTAACAACGAGGTTGGACACAAGTGGTTAATGTGCTCCATATAATTAAGAGAACGAATTCAGCTAGGATCCATGTTCGATCCCCAGTGTGGAAACAATCCGTAGTCAGATTTTACTTACCTCTCGGCCGAACACGAATTAGTCCAAAAAAAACTGAAGTTATATTTTTAAGAAAAAAGAAATTATATTTTGAAAAATCTGTTACTTTAAATCGTTTATTAAATAAAATAACAGTATTTAGTATATTTAATATATAAAAATATAAATTATTGGAATATTTTTCAAATAATATTTAAATTTTTTTAACAACACTTACTAACAGAATCCTAAAAATATGACGGGCCGGGAAGCATAACAAACACACGATTAAGCTCGTAAAAAACTGAAATAAATCAATGTCTAATTATTAATTTTATAATAAATACATGTTAACAAAAATATATTGTAACATATATGGATGGATTCATTGATTTCGCTCATTGTCATTTCTCAAAGATTTGAAGCTAGGTTTTGCCTCTCATTGTCATGTATTTGTGTTTAACATAAACCCTAATAGTTGATCAAGATTCCATAACGCATAGAATATTTCTAAACGGTTAATACAATGAGTCGAAATTAAAATCTTGAAAATTTTGCAATTTCTTTGAACTCTATATATTTTATATGAATAAAATTTTGGCTAAATTTCATTATTCCGAAGAAATTGGGGATATAAATATGTTATTTTTTGCAATTGGAATATGATATATCGTTAGTAATTAGTAACTTGTACGGGTATTAAAAAAAGTCCAAGTAAAATACAATAAGTGCAAATTGAAGGCTTTCCTAGGGGTTTTTAGTTTGGGGCTTAGCCCCTCTTCAACAAAAAAAGGGCTTGGGGAGGGATTTTTTCTTGTTTAAACAAATGAAATGGGTATAATTACATCGAATACTCGAATAAATAATTTTATATATAAATAAAAATATTTAAAATCATTATAAATATATGCAATAATTAAAATCTTGGAAGTAATTGAAATAAATTGTAGCGGATGAACCGGTGGATGGTTTTTCGTTTTTGTTTTCGCAAACACATGTTTTTATCATCATTCAATAATGCGGCTAAAACTGTCAATTAATAAATGGAAATTAATGATCTTATCATACAATATACAAACTTTAATCGAAATAATATAGTCAGCAAGCAACGAGGAAAAAAAATAATAGAAAGCGTCACGTGGAGAAAATATGAAAAAGAAGAATTTTTATTTTAACGTACCTAAATTGAGAATAAGCGGCACAAGAAGTATCAGTATAATTTTACAATTTTTAATCAAAATTTACCAAGTTGTCTAGCCATATATATGCGCAGTCTTTTTAGGATTAAGATTAAGAAATGATGATGATAGTAGATAGTCATAGTAGTAAAGAGGTTTGGTTTGGTTTGGTTTGGCGGTAGGGTCGGGAAGGGGTTTTGATTCGGGAGCCAACACTTCTCCCGCCTCACCCACCTCTTGAATCTGCAAAAAAAAAAAAAAAAAACAGAAGTAGTAACTGAAAACAGATAAAATCCCTTATTTTCAGATAAAGAGATAGAGAGGGAAAAGGCGTTGCTACCTTAAATGCTGCTAGTGCCCATGTAAATGTTTCCCTATCTCGCTCTCTGGAGATGAACACACCAGAGAGGAACAACATCAACAACACCCCTCTTTCCGAATTTGAGGTTTTTGTTTCACCACCCACTTACCCTTCTTTCTCTGCCTCACTCCTTCACTCCTCTTCCTTTGCTGTTTTCTAATGGTTTTTTTCAACCCCATACGTTGACTTGGTTTCTGGCTCTCCTTGCATTGCATGCGCTTCATCAGAACTTTTTTTTTTGTTGTTGTATAATCTCAATTTTTACTAACTAGTTTTTAGTTTTTTTTTGTTTGAGGTAAAGATGACTTTTTTTAAGCCGTGTTGAAGTGATAGTAACAATTCGTTTTCACATTTTGTGTGTGTGTGTGTTTTTTTTCTTTCTGTGTTTTTGGGAGCAAGTTTTTTTAATCAGCTTTTGGATGTAGGTCTCTCCCAAAGTTCAATTTATTTGCTTAAGTGGGAAATTTCTGAAAGTTTTCATTTTTTTTACCCCATTTGCTTAATTTATCTGCTTCTTGCTTCCGAGAGGCAAGCCGATTTTCTAAGCCCAGATTAGACTGGTTTTGAAGTTTGAGTTGATTTACATTTTGAAACTTAATTAAAATGTCACATTATGGTTTTCATTTTAAGTTTGTACAATCTTCTGCTTTCTCCTATGGGTTTTGTCCCCGAATAATTTTAGGCTTTCTCATTCATATAAAAACCGCATATTTATAAAATTAAAATGTTCAAACTTCAAAGCAGTCCTCGTGTAATCCGGTACATTGACCAATAGTTTTGTAAATTAGTTTATGATTTACCGTTGTTTTTGCTTCAGGCCTTAGATATGACTAATTTCCATGTCCATGGTATTTTTATTGCAACATTAGATGAACTCTTGTGTTGTGTGTGTGCATGAAATTTTCCTTTATTTCATCCTGTTTAATCATATTTTTATGCATGGCTAGATGCAGGATTCATCTGTATTTAACTATCTCAATAGTCTATCTCCTATAAAGCCCGTAAAGTCTGTTCACATTGCTCAGACGTTGAACTCACTTAGCCTTTCATCCCCTCCATCAGTTTTCACTTCCCCCCATGTCAACTGTCACAAGGAATCCAGATTCCTCAGGTGGTACTTGTAAAATCCTTTTTTCCCCTGTTAATTGTTCTTGATAATTGTGAATTACATTTTGTCTATATAGAATTATAGATGTTTTAGTGACATGTTTCTAATAGCTCTCTATTATTCATTTATAGGCATGGCCTTTTGGACTCATCAAAGCCTAAAGTTTCGTTGGAAGATGTAAATAAGATATATTCACGAGAAGAGGCTCCTACTGATTCTACTCATGCATGTCGTGACTCAAGTGAGCTGCAGGAAAATACAGATCAAAGGATTTCCATGGGAGATTCCTTAATTGATTTTGATCCATCTAGGGAATGTACAAAGTTTGAGCTTCCACAAGCCTTAAAATATGATTCTGGTAGCCCTGGATGTGTTCCTCTACTTTGCAGTGTTGAGACTAACTCTCTTTTGGAATTGCCTAGAGAGCCAGCATCAGATGTTGCCTTTGTACAGCAAGTCTCTAAAAGAGACTCAGTTGAGGGAGTATCTCAGATTGAGGCAAACATTGAAGGCCCAGATTGTGATTGGGATAATTTAATTATTGATAGCTCTGATATGTTATTTTTTAGTTCCCCAACTGTGACAGGAGCTTTTAAGGGCCTAATGAATAAACCATTGGATCTTTCGACACGGTTTAGCAAGTTTATGACTCTGTTACCACAATCTACCACTAATAATGGTCATAAAATGCACATTGCTAATCCAGTTGCTTCTGGGTCAGAACATGAAATTGAAGATAATCTTTCTGAACTAATATCAGCCACAGACACATGTCAGACACAGGAAAATCTTGCCAATGTTGCTTTGATGGCTAGCAATCCAAGTGAGGAAATTGATGATGAGGTAGGAAAATGAAATTCATTTGAGTTACAGGGAATTATGTGTGTAACTTTTTATGCATGTAGTTGGGTGGTTTCATGAGTTTATGTCAAAGGCATGGTTTCTGGATTATTTTTCACACATACTATCTTATGCCTAATTATACCTGTAACTTCTTCCTCTTCGTTTATGTCCCATAGGATTTTTTAATTCATTCACAAGTCTCACTTCCTGTTTAAAATGCATATGCTGATGCGGTTATATTATATATTGATCCTTTTGCACATTTATGTAATTATGTGTTGAATGTTGTTGTTGGTATTTGTTTGGTTTGTAGCATTTATAATTCTGGCAAAGTACAACTTATAAAAATGAATCATTATTATAAAATTTGCTGCACGTTGCATTTCCTAACAGATGTCATAGTAGAGTACTGTGTTATACAACTTTTATATTCTTTTGTGGTTTATAAATATTTTAGAATTTGCATTTTTTTTTCGTTCTACTTATGTCAATGTGTTAACAAATTAATCATGGTAAAAGTACATTTGTCTTTGTACATAGCTTGTTCAAGTGACACACCATCGCATACGGAGGCGCTGTCTAGATTTTGAGGTGGCCAGTGTGCAAAGGAATAACTCAGGTGATAATTCAAACATCAGTTCCAGTACAGCTAAGTCTGATGAGAGGAATGTTGGTAAAGAAAAGCCACCACTCCCTGGGAAACGCACTCGTGATTCATGGAGGCGTGCTTTGCCGGGAATTGGTTTGCACTTGAATGCACTTGGAACCTTAAAAGGTTACACAAGCATAAAAAATGAACCGATGTCTCCAGGAAGGATAATTAAACTGCCCAGCTGCATTTCTTCCTTCAATCTCTCTGCAAGCCAAGAGCATCATCAATCCCTGATACCTGCATCATTGGAAAGAGATTTGGAGCCATCCGAGAATGAAGTTCAGCCTTCTGAAGATTGCGCCCAATTATCAGTTTACAAGGCTGGTGAAGATTCCCATCAGAATAGCCCCAAAAAGAAAAGGTAAAGTACTATTGTTGATTATCCATTCTAATCTTCATTCCAATATATTTTAGTTTTTCCTTTCTTCATTAGCCTGATACAAAGTTGGGATTTGCAGGCACAAGTTGGAACCAGCTGGGGAAGGGGAGGGCTGCAAGCGGTGTAATTGTAAGAAATCGAAGTGTTTGAAGCTGTAAGTTCAAAGACATACTCCTTTATTTTTTTGGGTGGCAGCACTAAGATCAGACTACTATCTCTGTTTTATCCTGCTCACGGGATATTCATACGAGTCTTGTTAATTTCTTTAGCTTTGTGCGTAGTGTGTTCTCTTTCAGTTACAATTTTTTTGTAACATGAATGTTTGAGAAGAATTTGGGCCTAATGGCTTTCATATTAGCCTTCTTTTTACTTTTTTTTTTCATCCAGTTATTGTGAGTGCTTTGCTGCTGGAGTCTACTGCATAGAACCTTGCTCATGTCAGGGCTGCTTCAACAAGCCTATTCATGAAGATACTGTTCTTCAAACTCGCAAGCAGATTGAGTCTCGTAATCCACTTGCGTTTGCTCCTAAAGTCATAAGAAGTTCTGATTCCGCACCTGAACTTGGGGTCAGAAAATAAAATAAAACTTCATTTCTTTTTTTTTTTTTACTTTTGAAATTTTAACTACATTTTATCCTATATTCATTTTTGTTTGTTTGTTTCAAGAATGACCCTAATAAAACTCCAGCTTCAGCACGACACAAAAGAGGATGTAATTGCAAGAAATCAAGCTGCCTAAAGAAATATTGTGAATGCTATCAGGTTTTCCCCGTTGTTATATCATGCATGCCTTCAGTTTCAGTTTTGACATGAATTACAATTGGTGGTTTTCTTTTGAAGGGTGGTGTTGGTTGCTCCATAAGCTGTAGATGTGAAGGGTGCAAGAATGCATATGGCAGAAAGGATGGTAAGTCTCTCTTTATGTTGCATTGCACCCAATTGGAGTAAGACATTGTCAATCAACATGTTTTTTATTAGTCTCTATACTTTTAAAATTTATTAGTCTCTATTCCTTTTTTCTTTATGCCTATTTCTTCTTTTTATGTTCAGGTTCTGCCCCTGTCGAAATGAAAGCCAAGCCTGAAGAAGTAACAGAAGCATGTGAAGAGGGTGGGGTGGAAAAAGCTTCACCGAAAACCGAAATTCAGAATATGGAAGACCATCCAGATGGTGCTCTTCCCACAACACCATTACGGCTCTCAAGGTTAGATATGCTGACTTTTTGTCTTCTGAGATGATAAAGTTTATGTCCATTATTGATCACCCCATTCATTTTTTTATGTGACAGGCCATTGCTTCAGTTACCCTTTTCAACAAAGGGAAGATCTTTTGTTACCACCATCTCTGGGAAACCAAATGCTCTTCAGTCTCAATCTAGATTTGAAAAGCCTTTTCTGCAAGCTGTTCGAGATGAGGATGATGATTCTGCTGTAACTTGCATCAAAACTTCTTCTCCAAATGGCAAGAGGATATCCTCTTCTCACTTTGGAGCATCTCCTACTCGCAAAGGTGGCAGGAAGTTGATATTACAATCCATCCCTTCATTTCCTTCTCTCACCCCTCAAAATGAGTGAGGACTTTTTCGTAGTTAGCCTCTCCCCCTTTGATCATGTTTTTTCGTTCGTTGCAATAGGAGCTATGCTTAGGTTTGTGTGTATATATGATTGAGCTTCGTTTTATTTTCTTAATAATACGTTGCGTTGATTCCGTAATGTCCAACTTCGGTTCAGTTCATTTATATTATTATCTTAACTACAGTATCGCCTACCATCATTCCCTAGATATCTTTATACTTCTCTGTTAATTACTTGGAGAGTTTTTTAAGAATAAGTTCCTAATGATGGCCATGTTGGACTTTTCCTTTTTGAATCTGCTTGATTTGTCCCATGAAGTGAATTTGGTTGGTGTCCTGGAATTGAATGATGCTACGAGCGTGGCAGTGAAATCGAATCAAGCATAGATAACTTGTTTCAATTACAATTTCTTAAAGGCTTAAATATGTTTTTAGTCCCTCATATTTGGTTTAAGTTCGTTTTTAGTCCCTCAAATACCAAGAATATTATTTTAGTCCTTAATCTTTTGAAAATCAGTCATTTTTGGTCCCTCACATGATTATTTTAGTTCCTAATATTTTAAAAATGTGTCACAATTAGTTCTTCATATTTCAAGAAAAATGACCAAAAGTAACTGATTTTCAAAAGATTAGGGACTAAAATAATATTTTTAGTATTTGAGGGACTAAAAACAAACTTAAGCCAAATATGAGAGACCAAAAATATATTTAAGTCTTTCTTAAATATGGCAAGCCTTTCCTTGGTGGTAACTATCGCTCCTTTGTGGAAATAAATAAATCCAAATTAAAGCACTCTCTGATGCTATGTAGTTTAAGAGGAACTATAGAAGATGAATGTTATCAAAATTTAAATTTCATTCATATAAAATAGAGTAAATAATAACTTTTTTAAAAATATGTAATCTTTGAATTATAAAAATTATATTTAAAAAATGTATAATGTGTATTTATAAATGAATTACCGCATTAAAAATTTTGAGAACTAATTTAATTGACAAATTAAAGTATATATTTACGAACTTATTTAACAGAATGAATAATCAGGATAAGAAGTCATGAAAAATATTTTTATCTGCAAAACAACAATAAAAATTATATAAATGTATTTTCATGTCATTTTATATTTATCGACTAATTTGATAATTAATTTTACTTAACATTTTTAATTCAGTCAATTAACTCAAAATTAAAGCATCCGATTAAAAAAAAAAATTTTAAATTTCAGCCAGCTTATCAAGGGTTCTTATAAAGAAGAGGCGCATATTTTCATTTTCTAGACCAATCAACAAATTAAAGGTCCTGGGAGTCTGCAAGCAACAAGGACATGGGCTCATTCAGAGTATCTTAGACATCATAATCCAACGGCCCATTCCCTTTTCTCAATATTCTTTCACGTAAACAGGGAATCATGAACATTGACCAAAAAAAAAACAGGGAATCATGAAAGGAATTATCTTGTTGACAAAAAAAAAAGAATTATCTTTAGGAGCTTGCTAATTTGGTACAATTAATTTTACTCTTCAAACTTCAAAGTAATGTTGACCGAAAAAAAAAACTTCAAAGTAATGGCTCATTTGTTGACCAAAAAAAAAAGTAATGGCTCACTTTAAATGATAAATATAAAATCAACTAATTCAGCTATCCATGATTCCTTCCTTCTTAAAAGTTTGATAAAATCATCTCAATTCTCCGTCTAGTTTAAAAATCATGGCAAGTGACTTGCTACTTCACAAAATTACCCAGTTTAAATGTTATACTTTTTAATAAAAAGTTTCTATTTTTAAAATCCAAAACAGTGCCCCTATATTGCCTGCTCAATTATGCTAAAAATCAATTCAGCCCAATTTGCCTTAATTTTAACATTCTAAAAAATAGCAAAGGAAAGTATATACTCTTCGTGTGACTTTAATTACACGATCATATATATAGTAAATCACTATCTGTACCACCAAAACAAAAAGGGCGAAAAATAATATGAACGTTTGAATGTTGCTGCACGTGGGGTGGTGGTGATGACTGATGAAAAGAAATGGATCAAGCACATACACGAGAGTCCCTTTTTATTGTTAATTCCTCCCTTTACAGTGTATACACCAGTTTTATAATGCATGGCCAAAAATGTTAGCATCATTCTCCCCAACATCCCCCTGAACTTTTAGGCAGCACGATACCCTGCTGAATTGACGAATTAATATAGATTTTTTTCATTTTTGTGGCAACTTTTCATAATCTTTGAGGAAGAGATATGGCGTTGCCCACACCTTTGAAGAGGTACTAAGAAACGAAAAAACATTATGATTGATCATATACCTTTATGAGATGGGGTATGCCATGGACCATATTATATATCGCAATGGGTTGGGTTTCAAAGACAAGTTTCATGCTTGCTAGCTGTGGTTGGTGGGGGACGTTGTTGTGCTAGCTAGCTGCAACAGGGGAAGTGAACAGAGCATTTTAAAATGCGGTCCACAATTGTGATTGCAGCTGTAATATCAAAGTTTTCAGAGTCTTTGAAACCGTATCGCGACTGCAATTGCAGCCACATTAACCATATTTATCTGCAATTTCCCACAATATATATCAAAGTTTTCAGAGTTTCTGAAATCGAAATCCCAACCGCAATTTAAGACTTTGAAAGAGTGGTAGATAAAGTTTTCCACGAGAGGATCAATGCATATTATATGTGTGTGTATATATATACGTCTCATTCATCTTTTTTCACAACCAATAATGTGAGAGAGAAGGAGGAGGGGTCAAATAGTAGAGGAAGATCACATCATGTGGGTCGGTGATACGCATCAGCTGCGGTTGCTGTCTTAAAAGAATGGTAGCTTTGTTTGGGAGTTACATCACAAGAAAGCAAGAAATTATAAAGGGAGATTACAGTGTAATTGGGATCGATCTCTAATTAGTCTTTTCTCCTTCCACAAATCTGTATGAAGTGTGATGAACTCTGAAGCCTAGCTATATAGAGATTGCTTGTAGTTGGATAATTAAGCACGCAGTTACAAGATTAATTGAATTTATTGAATGGATACTGAACAATATATACTTTATCAAAACATATATATTTTTTATCCTACATGGAGGAGTATCTCATCTCTCCCAGCTAAGATTTTTTCCATATCTAAGGTTCGAACCCGAAACCTTGGTTAAGGGACGAAAGACCTTAACCACTCACACCAATCTCAGTTGGTCTTTATCAAAACATATTTAAAACACATACTTAAAATGTGTTGTGATTATATTATATTATCCGTGTGTTTATCTGTTGATATAGCTGGCAAAATGGGCTTAGCCCGCCCAAAAAACACCTGGCTTGGACACACAAATTCGAACCCGTTTTCAATCTGAGTTTTTTGGCCCGGCTCGATAAAGCCCGAATCTGCAAAAGCCCGAGCCCAAAGTGGGTCGCCCGAAAAATAGGCCAAAGCCCGAGTCCGCCCCGAAAAAAGCCCAAAAAATAGAGGACTCAGACACACAAAATTGAACCCATTTTTAATCTGGGTTTTTTTGGCCTAGCCCGATAAAGCCCCAACTCAATGCGGGCCGGCCCGAGCTCAGCTCGAAAGCCCAAATTGCCACTGTTGAATGGGTATACATTAAAATACACATGAATCTTGCAACAAAAATGTTACACGGATACCCTTCCACACCTATCCCACGCATTTTCCAAATGATTTGAGTGATTAAAATTGACAATTAACATGTGTAGGAGAGATGAACCGAGTGTTCAATTATTAGGGTTGATCTTAAAACCTTCGATAAAATTGAGTCAAAATTAATTTGATGGATAAAAATAAAACAAAGATTATTAATATAAATATTTTTATATAACTTTATAATCTCAATCTTATAACACAAGTTTAGAATATGTAATGGTAATAATTTAATTGGCATATAGATTATTTGATTTGTGAATTAAAAATAACCATTTCCTTTTTTCCCTTCTAATTTACATGACTTTTTTTTTAAAAAAAATTGACGTGAAAAAAGGGAACTTCCTTTTTCTTCATTAGAAATGATCCAAGTCCAAACAATGCAAATTTGAGTCATTTTCCTATCACAAAGCAAATCTAAAATAATAGATGTGGTAAATAGCAATATCCACTTTTGGCAAAAATCTTGAAATTAAGATTCTAATGAGTCATGTGGGTAGTGGGCCACACAGTTGTACATGGTTGGAGATAAAAACGAAAGGTCAAGATCGGCTTAGGTTATGTGCATGTGCTGATCATTAAATCAACGGCGTTATGGAGGACACAAGGGGGTGCCCACCCTAATTAAGCTAGCAGCAAATCACGTGCCCAATTTTGACCTTTCCCACTCCTTATGAGCCGGCAAAACGGGTTTTCGACCGGGCCCGACCCCGACCCACATCGGTTCATGCTTTATCGGATCGGGCCAAAAAAACCAGATTGAAAACATGTTCGCATTTGTGTGTCCATGTCTTTTTATTTTTTGGATTTTTTTGGGTCGGGCTCGGGATTTAGCCTATATTTTTGGACTGACCCGCTTTGGGCTCAGACTTTACCGGGTTCGGACTTTGTCCGGCCGGGCCAAAATTTTTTTGATTAAAAACGGATTCAAATTTGTGTATCTGAACCCTCTAGTTTTTGAGTTTTTTCGGCCAAGCCCGACCCATTTTGCTAGATCTACTCCTTAATTCAGTAATACTATTTTTTATGTGTTTTTTTAAAGTAATTCCCATTTTTGCATTTTGGATTATTACTGTCATTAATCACAGGTTTCTCTTGAAGGCGGAAACAGTGACTTTTTATATCGATTTCCTATACCAGCGTGTCTGTTTCATTATTTGGTTAAAAATTGTTTACTCCACGAGTTTATAATAGGAATTAGTAGTAGGGCTTTTCGTATTCTACCTGTAAAATTTAGTTGAACTTCATATTCACAATCATTTTTTGGGTAAAAAATACTTCAATAGTTTCTTTCTTTATTCATATACTTCAAATTGATTTGATTTGAAAAATATATACTATACATAAAATATTGTCATTTACAGTGCCGATTTTGATTTTATTTAAATTTTAGAAGACTAAAATTCACTGTAAACTTTAAAGAAGATCCCTCCTGATTTAAAATTTGACCTACCTTTTATTTATTTTCTTTTCTTTGGGTAGAATTTTCTAATTTTAGTTATTATTATTATTATTTTAGTTTTAACTTTCGCCAAATCTAAGTTGTAATGGACTGTAAGGTTGGCATGCACGTCATCCCTCAAGTGACCCACCACCAGAAGTATTTACTTCAAAACACCTCGGTGTGTCATCTTGCGTGATCAAGTTCAAAATTACTAATATCGGGAAGAATCCAAATTATGCTAACGATACATAACCAGAAATATAATTTTTATCACACATATCTAAAGTCAGAATATTACGGGTAATGTGTATTTTGAAGACAAATAATGCGATTTGCAATTTGTTTAATATATTGTTTGCAAACACAATTAATTTGTCCGTAAAGCCTAGCACAAATGGTTAAATCCATCTTGCGATGCTAGATTGGACAAGGTTCGATCTCCAGTTGGGGCGTTTGTGTGTGTGTATATTTACTATTTCTACTAGATAAAAAAAAAACACAATTAATTTGTTTAGCACGCAGTTACTAAGTTCTGAAATTGAATTGGGCAAAAGTTTTCAAATAATCAACTTAATTGATAAAATAAAATCCATATAAATATTACATAGTAGTGAAAATGTGACGAACAATATATTGTTATTGTTAGTAATGCTATTATTATTTTATAAAAAAAAGTAATGCTATTATTATATTCTTAATCTTGTTATATCCTAATTCATTCTCACTATGAAAGTGACGTTACCTTTGGGTGACTGAAAGTAATAGGTATGTAATAAAACAAGATAACTTTTTAATTAAATTACAAAAATAATATTTGATTTGATTTGATATGCTCTCCTTTTTTCTTACAAGCCCTCTACATATTGTCGGTTTTGTAAAAACTGTATGCGAGAAAGGTTAAAGATAGGCGTGAACCAAATCAACAATTATTTTCTACATTCAACACAGCTGAAATAATAAAAAAAAGAGAAATTTTTTGTTATATTTTTAACATTATTTAAATTAAAAATTGTAAAATACTTATATTTTTATTATAAACTGATTTTTAGAATGTCTTTTCAATTTATATTATTTAGATGTATCAAAAAAAATTATATTATTTAGAAACATATGCAGACACCAAAAAAAAAAAGAAACATCTGGAGACAAAAACCATTAACGAGTACAATAAAAATATGTTTAGTGTCTTAAAATATTATTTGAAAAATAAATAAAAAGAAAACATTTATTAAAAATATAATACTTAAATTATTAATAATAAAAATGATTTTTCATTGAATACTATCTCTGGTCTCTATTATAAGAGACAAATAATTAATTTATCAAAACTAAAGAAAGATTGTTGAGTTAATTAATTTTAATTAATTTAAATATTATTTTAAAAATGTTCTTATTTTTAAATAGTCAATAATAGCACCCCACTTGTATAAAAAATTGATCCCATAATAAAATAAAGATATAAAAAAAATTCTAATAATTAAAATATTTATTATAATTTAGATCAGAAAAATAGTTCTATTTTATCTTATAATAGGAACACAGGTATTACTTAGTATTGACAATCTTAGAATGAAATCTTCATCGTGAAGACAAGAAGTCAAGAAGAAACAAACACGAGAGAGTGGATGGAGAAAAGGAAAAGGAAGGAACAGAGGCGATAAACTCGAGTAAAAAGAACAAAATGGAATAAACAATTAGGGGTAGATTAGTCATCTTAATTACCTAATCAAACTCAAAGTTTGAAAATAACGATGAATGACAGCGAAAAACCTGAAGAATACGTTGTTGCTCCTTAAATAATCGAAATTAATTTGTTTAACTGAAACATAATGATCGCATTCAAATGCATAATCCCATCATTACTGTTTGT
This sequence comes from Glycyrrhiza uralensis, assembly GCA_030159175.1. Taxonomy (NCBI): domain Eukaryota; kingdom Viridiplantae; phylum Streptophyta; class Magnoliopsida; order Fabales; family Fabaceae; genus Glycyrrhiza; species Glycyrrhiza uralensis. The sequence continues at coordinate 55,055,623 of BRZY01000002.1, read as the reverse complement.
TGGGGGTGATTCAGATCGCATTTACACACACGCATTCCCTTACATCAAGGACAGGCAAAATTATATTTTTGGTCCCTTAAGTTATTTTATTTTTTTAAGTTAATTTTTTATTTTTATTTTTAAACAATAAAATTCCTTATGTTTATTTATTTTTTCAATTTAGTCCTTTTTTTCATTTGTTGATGATGTGTCAATTTTTTATTGATCTCGATTTACTGTACACCAATATCTTAGATCAATCTGTAAATGACATGTCATCAAAAGAATCAAATTAAAAACATAAATAAATATAAAAAATTTTATTATTTAAAAATAAAAATAAAAAATTATCTTAAAAAAATAAAATAATTTAAGAGACTAAAAATATAATTTACCTTAAAGATAATACTATAATAATAATGTGATAATAATCTTCCCAAGACAAGAGAAATTATCAAAAGCACAAAAACTAAGACTTTCTTTAGTCTCTCACTCTGAAAATACAGTCCTTTTTACAGTTGACGAGTCACTGAGTGTCAGAAACAGCGAGCTCGGAATATAATGCCAAAACCCACCTCCTAGAGAGAGAAGAATGCCACTTTTGTGCCTCAGGGAGGGATAGAGAGAGAAAGAGAGAAAATGGGGTAAGGTGTTCTGTTATCATAGCTGCTCGTGAGGTTCCCATTGCTAGATTCCATGATCTTAGGGGAGTAACTGATCCAGAATGGACTAAAGTTTGGTGCTTTTCGTGGTTTTCTTCTTGCCCATTTGCTTAGTTTGATGATTCTGGATCTTCTTTGAGTGTTGGTTGGACTTGGGATGTTGGTCAGTCACAGTTTTTATTTACTATCAAGTTCGTTTCACTTGGTAAGTTTTCGATCTCGTGGTAAGTTCATTTTTCACATGGATTCAAGTTTCCATTTTTGCTGAGCTCATCCACTGTTTTGCACATGACTCATGAGCAATGTCTTTCCTTCCTTTTGATGTCACCGTTTCTCGCTTTTCCATATCTGTAGCCTTTTTTCATACTTCTCTCTTCTTTGCTCCTTCACACCTTTTTTCATATTTGAGCAATATCTATTGTGCATTTGACTCTACCAATGCTAGTGGAAAATTTTCTCTGCTGATTAACTTCAATTTTTTTTTGGTCATTTGGTGCGTGTGATTTCTGCTGTTCATCTGCAGGATCTCTTGGTTTCTGCAAATTCTCTCATTAAAAAAAGTAGAAGAACAAAGATAAAAAAAGTAGAAGAACAAAGAGAGAGTTGTTTAATGTATGTTCCATATGTTGTTGGATTTTGGGAAACTTGTTTTCCATTGTTTTTGGTTGGGGGGGGGGGGAGTGTTATATCTGATTTTGCTGTTCACCTTTTTGAATTATATATATTTTTTTACAGTTGTCCTGATTTTGAATTGTTGGAGCTGCTGGAACAAGAAGTTTCTTTTATAATAAGAAAGATACTGGAGCTGTATCCAATTGAGCAGGTAATGCAACATCCATGCTTTCTTATGGATTAAACCATGGGAGTAAAGTTGAACTTCATGAATCTGAGCTATTCCTATTAAATATACCATGTCCTCATTTATTTGATGTTAGGTAAAAGAAGAGGAGAAGCTGAAGAGTCTCATATTCGATAGACATTGGTGGTGGAAATCTATAAACTGATAGTCTGGCCTGGACACAATATCAGGCTTTTTGCAGTTTTGCCAAATCAAAACCAGCTGTGCTTTTGCTCTTTGCTGGAGTTATGGCAACCATGTTACATTCTGAGTCCAGGCGCTTATATTCTTGGTGGTGGGATAGCCACATTAGCCCAAAGAATTCAAAATGGCTTCAGGAAAACCTTACAGGTTTGTCTTTTCCCTCTATATCTTGAATGTCTACCATTGTGCTGGAGGAATCTGAGTATATTGCTAGATGAACTTTCCTCATAGGGAAGCATTTGCTGGAATTGAGAATTTGAGATCACAATGGTGGTCCATACACATTTCATTTTGCCATCCACACTAGTGGCTCATTTTTTCAAGCCAAATTTCATCAAAATACAATTATTTATATTTTATACCATCATATTTCATAAAAAAATCCATCGTTCAGTGACCTTTAAGTGATGTTATTAAGTGTTTATACTTTTTACAGACATGGATGCCAAAGTCAAAGCAATGATCAAGCTTATTGAAGAGGATGCAGACTCATTTGCAAGGAGGGCAGAGATGTACTATAAGAAGCGGCCAGAACTCATGAAATTAGTTGAGGAGTTCTACCGAGCATACCGTGCATTAGCAGAGAGATATGATCACGCAACAGGGGAGCTACGCCAGGCCCATAAAACCATGGCGGAAGCATTTCCCAACCAAGCACATTATATGCTGACTGATGATTCACCATGTGGTTCTTCTGGCCCCGAGGCTGAGCCACACACACCAGAAATGCCACATCCAATTCGTGCATTCTTGGAGTCAGTTGACCTACAGAAAGATGCATTTGGGTTTTCTTCGTTCCAAAATTCTTCAAAAAAGAGTGGAGGGAGTTTAGAAGAATCTGGTGACGGTCTAAGCAGAAAGGGTCTAAAGCAGCTGAATGAGATCTTTGGGTTCTCTCAGTCATCACCTGAAAAACAGAATGTGAAGACCCAAAACCATTCTGAGTCTGAGCATGCAGAGAGAGCAGAAAGTGAAGTTCAAACCTTAAGGAAAGCTCTTGAAGATATACAGTCTGACAAGGATTCTATCCTTCTTCAGTATCAGAAGAGTTTGGAGACTTTATCCGAAATGGAAAGAGAGCTTAATAAGGCACAAAATGTTGCTGAAGACCTTGATGAACGAGCAAGCAAAGCTGAAATTGAAATCAAAATATTGAAGGAAGCCCTAGAAGAGCTAAAATCTGAGAAGGATGCTGGTCTAGTTCAATACAACCAGTGTCTGGAAAGGATAGCAAACCTGGAGGCTATGTTATCTTTGGCTCGGCTGGATGCAAAGGGACACGATGAGAGGGCTGCTAAAGCAGAAACTGAAGCTAAAAGCCTCAAGGAAGAACTTGCCATGCTTGAGGCTGAAAAGGATGCTGGTCTCCTTCAATATAAAGAGTCTCTTGAAAAAATATCTGTTTTGGAGGCTAAGATTACCCTTGCTGAGGAGAATTCCAGGGCACTAACTGAGCAAATTGAAAGAGCAGAGTTGGAAATTAAAGCATTGAGGAAAAATCTTGCTGAACTGAATGAAGAGAAAGAAGCTGTATCTGTCCTGTACAAACAGTGCTTGCAAAAAATATCTACAATGGAGAGTGAACTTTTGCATGCCCGAGAAACTTCTGAACGGCTGAATAGAGAAATTGAGGTAGGCGCTGAAAAACTAAAGACTGCTGAAAATCATTGTGACATGTTGGAGAAATCAAATCAGTCTCTTCAGCTAGAGGCTGACAACCTAGTGCAGAAGATTTCTATAAAAGATCGAGAGCTTCTAGAGAGGCATGCTGAGTTAGAGAGGCTGCAGAGTCTGATGCATGAAGAGCAGTCTCGGTTTCTTCAAATTGAATCTACTCTGCAGACTCTGCAAAAGCTGTACTCTCAGTCACAAGAGGAGCAAAGATCTCTTGCTTTGGAGCTTAAAAATGGGCTTCAGCTGCTGGAGGACTTAGAGCTTTCCAAACAAGGTTTTAAAGAAGAAATGCAACATATAGTGGAAGAAAACAGGACTTTGCATGTACTTAACTTCTCTTCTACTAGGACCTTAAAAGATCAGCAAATGGAAATTTCAAAGTTGAAGGAGATCAAAGAGAATCTTGAACGAGAGTTTGCCATAAAAGTTGAAGAAAGCAATGCCCTCCAACGGGAATCTCACCAAATAAAGGATGAAATCCAGGGCTTGAATAATAGATATCAGGCTATACTGGAAGAAGTAGGGTCTGTGGGTTTGAATCCTAAATACTTTGCAGCATCTGTGATGGATCTACAAAAGGAGAATTCAAAGCTAAAGGAGGCATGCAAAATGGAACGAGATGAGAAAGAAGCTCTTTGCGAAAAGTCAAAGGATATGGATAAACTTTTGAGTGAAAAAGCCTTTATGGAATGTTCCCTCTCAAGTTTGAATGATGAGCTAGATGGATTAAGAGATACATTGAAGAAATTTCAAGAGTCCTGCCATGTTCTAAAGGAAGAAAAATCTATTCTCACTGCTGAAAAGTCAGCTTTGCTGTCACAGTTACAAATTATCACTGAAAGCATGCAGAAGTTGCTGGAGAAGAATACCTTGCTGGAGAAGTCCCTCTCTGATGCAAAGATTGAGCTTGAAGGTTTACGGGCCAAATCAAGTAGCTTGGAAGAGTTCTGCAGTTTACTGAATAATGAAAAGTGTAGTCTTCTTAATGAAAGGAGCATCCTGGTATCTCAATTGGGAAGCGTTGAAGAAAAATTAAGTAACCTGGAAAAAAGGTTTACAAAATTAGAAGAAAAATATTCTTATATGGAGAAAGACAAAGAAAGCAGAGTCAATCAAGTAGAAGAACTTCATGCTTTGCTTTTGGCACATAAAGAAAAGCATTCTCATCATAAACATTCAAGTGAAGCCCGATTGGCAAATTTGGAGAATCTCGTTCTTCAGCTACAGGAAGAGCGCCGGTTGGGGAAGATGGAATTTGAAGAAGAACTTGATAAAGCTGTGAATGCTCAAGTTGAGATGTTTATTTTGCAAAAATGTATGGAAGACTTGGAGCAGAAGAACTTGGGTTTATTAATTGAATGTCAAAAACACATTGAGGCATCAAAATTTTCTGATAAAGTTATCTCTGAATTGGAGAGTGAAAACCTTATGCAACAGATGGAGGTAGAGTTCTTGTTAGATGAAATTAGAAAGTTTAAAATGGGGATTCATCAAGTGTTTGGGGCTCTTCAGGTTGATATAGACAGGGCACATGGCAAAGGGATCAAGCAAGAGGAAATGCCTATATCACATATTTTGAATAATATTGAGGGCATGAGAGGTTCTCTTTTGAAAACCCAAGAGGAGAAGCAGCAGCTACTTGTAGAGAATTCTGTCCTCCTGACCGTACTTTCACAACAAGAATCTGAGAGAGAAGAAGTGGAATCCAAGAAAAGGATCCTAGAGAAAGAGTCTGAAAACGCAAGAGAGCAGAATGCAATGTTGCAGAAAGTTAAGCTTGAAATTCTGGAGATGAACAAGCAAATGAGGTCTGAATTGACCAAGGGAGAAGAAAAGGAGAATGCATTAAAGTCTGGATTGGAGGCTCTTCGTATGGAATTGGTAGATTTGCAAAAAACAAATCTGGTGTTTCAGGAAGAAAATTGTAAGGTACTTGAGGAGAAAAACTCCCTAGTCAAGAGTGTTTTGGATCTCAAAGATGCAAAGTCCGCTGCTGAAGATGAGAACAGTGTGATCTTCCACGAGGCACTGACTCTAAAAAACCTTACTTTGGTTTATGAGAGCTTTTTCATTGAGAAGGTCTTGGAACTAAAAGTACTTGCAGGACATCTAAGTGATCTTCACAGCATGAACAATGACCTCAAGCAGGAGCTTGGTCTGTTAAGGAAAAAGTTTGAGGTGAAAGAAGAAGAGAATGTTTATCTGAAAGAGTCAGTTGAGAGGATGGACAAAGATCTGACGGAAGCCAAAAATGCAAACCATCATTTAAGTCATCAATTTGAAGATTCGGAGTATCTTCTTGAGAAGAAAAAAACAGAACTGATGGAAATGGAGGAAAGGCTAAAGGCTGCGGAAATGTTGAATGCTGAGTTTTGCAGAAATGTTGAAAAATTGAAAATGGAACTGCAAGAATCAAGACTGATCAATGAAGATCTTGAGAGGCAGATTCTTGAACTATCAGAAGGTTGCGTGAGTCACAAAAAAGAAATCGAACTCCTTAATGAAGCAAATAGAAGTTTCCTGTCAGAGATGAGATTATTACACCAAGAAGTGGAACAACAGAAAGCTAGAGAAGAAACATTGAGTTCAGAGCTGCTGGATAAAACAAATGAATTTCAACTTTGGGAGGCTGAGGCTGCTACGTTCTATTTTGATCTTCAGATTTCATCCATTAGTGAAGCATTGTTGGAAAATAAGGTCAATGAGCTTACTGGGGTTTGCATGAGACTTGAAGATGAAAGTGCTGCAAAGAGCTTGGAGATTGAACAAATGACAGAAAGAGTCGGTCTACTGGAAGGCGAAATTGGAGGACTGAAGGGGCAGTTATCTGCATATGTTCCAGTGATTAGTTCTTTGAAAGAGGATTTTGCTTCATTAGAGCACACTGTCATTCAAACATATAAAACACCTACTCTATGCAATCAAGAACAAAAGGTAGTGTTTTGTTTTAACTTGTTACTCTGTCCTTCTGTTTTTCTCTTCCTATTCTCTTGTTAAACGAGCATATGAAAAGTGAGATGTATTCTACTTATCCTTGTTTGTCATGAATGTTTGTCCAGGGTGCAGTAATTAAAACCTGTCTCATAACAGACAATAAAGGCTCTTTGATACCAGATGGCATTTCTGATCTGTTGGGCATGAAGGCAAGGATTAGAGCAGTTGAAAAGTGCATGGTGGAAGAAATTGAAAGACGTGTCACAGAAGAACAGCTAACAGCTAAAGCTAATAATCCAGGAGGTCTGACAGAAGTACCTGGAGATTCAAAAGTTGAAATTTTGCCTTACACAGGAAATGACAACAGAAAAGTAGAGAAGCTACCCAAGGATGAGAGCACATGGGATCTCAAATTATGGAGAACAAAATCCGAAAACGGGTCGTTGATGAAAGACATTCCTCTTGATCATATCTCAGACAATCCAGCCTCTAGGAATCGCGGGAGAGAGAATAGCGGAACTGATGATCAGATGCTTGAATTATGGGAAACCGCTGAGCAGGACAGCGATGACGCTTCAATGGTTAGCGAGGCAATGAAAAGGAATTCTGATCCAGCCGAGGATGTTATTACGTGCCATCAGTCGGATTATTCAGGTAGATGCCTCAATACCTCTTCAGAGTTGGAAGTAGAAAAGGAATTGGGTGTTGACAGGCTTCAGTTATCGAAAAGTATAAAAGAGAGAACTCAAGATGGCAAGAGGAGAAAGGTATTGGAGAGGCTTGCCACGGATGCCCAGAAACTGACCGCTCTTAAGATGACCATGCAAGATTTGAAAAAGAAAATGGAGACAAAAAAGGGAGGCAAGAAGGGAGATGAAGATGAATATGAAACAGTCAAGAGACAAATAGAAGAAGTTGAGGGAGCTGTTTTGAAGTTAGCAGATACTAATGATCAACTGACAAAGGAGATGAAAGAGAATGCCCCATCTGTGAACAAGGAGACTTCAGTTGAGTTGGAGAAGAGTAGACACATCCACAGAAAAAGAGTAACCGAGCAGGTGCGGAAAGGTTCCGAAGAGATAGGACGGTTGCAATTCGAGGTGCAGAACATCCAATACGTTTTGCTGAAACTGGCTGATGAAAAGAAGAGCAAAGGGAAGAACAGATTCTCTGGAAAAACAGTGATCTTGCTGAGAGACTTTATTCACAGTGGCAAGAAGGGTACCAAAAAGCGCAACAAAGGGTGTTTTGGTGGATGCTCAAGGACTTCAGCTAATGAGGAATAAGAAAATCTAGAGTCAGTATGTAATCTAGCGTATCATTTCTTAATTTTAGCTGGTAAAAAAGTGGGAGGTTAGTATTTATTTATCCGATCATAGTAACTTATTTTCAGATCTTTATGTTTTAGCTTTGTACTGGGTGACATTTTAGCTAAGGAGTTGTTCTGTCATGTTTGACATTGTTTAAGCTATGAAAGCATGGATCAGAAAATAAATAAGTTTTTCACTTCTTCAACATTTAATTTCTCGTGAGATGGAAACTTTGTCTCACTTAAAAGAAATATAAAATCACGTTTTCATAGAATTATTATGCTGGCAACATCTTGATTCATAACATTTCACAATAAGAGAATACTCACACTTACACTACTGTATAGTCAGAACTGCGCATAATGTCGCCAAATTCAATTCCAGTTCAAATGGCCCCACTTAAGGGTTTCTTTTTTCTTTTTCTCTTTTCAATGTAAAAGTCATGGATGCAATTATGCAGTGTTATGGTAATGGTTGTGTGAGCAGGCAATATTCATATTTGTAAAGACGCCTTCGTTTATTATCAAGAAAAAAAAACGCCCTCGTTCAGGCTATTGAAATTGCGTTAACACGTGTTGTGTTCCTTCCGTTCTTCACTAGAAATCTTTTTTCAAGAATCATATGAATCATTTCAAGAATCATTAAAATACTCAAAAGAACATAAATATGGTCCCGCAAATTTCCAAGATTTCCGTCATTTCACTAAAAAATATTTACACATCATAGTTTATACTCCCTCTATCCCATAATAATAGTCATTTTAACAAAGTGAAAATGTCTCAAAATAATAGTTATTTTATTTTTTCAATGAAGTATTAATTATTTTTTTTCAACTTTATCTCAATAATACTTTTTAGAGTGTTGCATTGGTTTTTAAATAATATAAATAATAAGTTAATTTGGTAAAATTGTTATTCTCACCCGTTTATTTATTTATTATATTTCTTAATCTGTGTGGAAAAAAATCCCTGAAAAGACTACCAGGTATTATAAGCTTTCTGAAATTAATTATTCTCCCTCCAATCAAATACGAACACCTATTCTTAATAGTCAATCATGGCGGCTAGCAACCATATATTGTAACTCCTCCACACCAATTAATACATATATAGGTTTCTTTCGGTACACACACAAATAGGCCACAACTCAAAGCTTCTAGTTGTGTATTTTGCTGTGAAACTAGCTCTACCAGGAAGTGCCCATGATGGAGGGAGCTGCTATTTATTCCAAGTCATATGCTAAAGAAGAGGGTTTTGTTGACTTGACTCAAATCTCTCTTCGACCCATTAGTCTTTCTGATCTTGATGATCTCATGTTGTGGACCACTGATGAAAAAGTGGCCAGGTATAACACTTGGGAACCTTATACCAGCAAAGAGGATGGCATCAACTTCATCCAAAACATAGCAAGCAAGGCTCTACGGTTCAGAGCAGTTTGCCTTCGTGATCGTGCAATTGGGTGTATTGATTTGAACTCGTGTTCGGGTCAGGGGAGATGCAGGGGCAAATCTGCTGAACTTTCCTATGCTTTGAGCTCCATGCACTGGGGTAAAGGGATTGCCACACGGGTTGTGAAACAAGTGGTTGAAGCTGCATTCAGCGAGTTTCCATACTTGGAGAGGGTTGAGGCTCTGGTTGATGAGGAAAATGTGGCTTCTCAGAGAGTGCTGGAGAAGGCTGGTTTTCAAAGGGAGGGAGTTCTCAGGAAGTATCTGTTCATCAAGGGAAAAAGTAGAGATATGATCATGTTCAGTATTCTTTCAAGTGATCCTTCCTTAAGTTTGATTTGCTTGTTATCATGTTCAGTATTCTTTCAAGTGATCCTTCCTTAAGTTTGATTTGCTTGTTTTCAAGCATGTCAACTACGGTGATTTGATATATAATAATTAGGCATAAAAATATCCATACTTTTGGTGCAGATTTAAATACTTATTTTCCATCCGCCTAGAATGAGAACTGTTGAGAGGATTTAAAGTTTTAAACAAACTAATATGCTATGAAGAGCGAAATGTGAAATTATTTATCTGATTATCTCTTCATAAACATTAAATGAGGTCTTACTAAGATTTGTGTATATTTATAAAAAGATATATAAACACAAGTTTCACACAAGATTATACCAAATTTTTTAGAAAATCAAATCACCCAGCTGCCATTCCTAATAACATACCAGTTGTTATAAGCATGAAGATCTGATCATCAGGGGTCTGAACAATATCCAGATATAAATTGAGGGCCAAAAAAATATTTTCTGAATGTGAAAAACGAAACTAGTTCACTCAGCTTACACAGAAACATTGGACTGAAGTCTATAAACTTAATTTTCGGTAAAAACACAAGTAGCAGAAAATCTAAAACAACCTAGAAAAGCATTATCAGAAAAGCATTATCATTAAATCAAGCTCCAACAACTTCAGTGGTTCCCTCTGCCATTGGTTCATCAGCAGGTCTGTCTACCTTAGTACCAATGTCTTCCGAGTAATCGCCATGAACCTACGAGGACCCAACAGCAACAACGGAATCAAATCAACCCACTGATCAGATAAACACGGATCAACGAATAGCCAGATTTAAAAGAAAAGGGAAGAAAGAATGTTATATGGAAAGAGTGTACTCAAATTCTGTTTCCTTTCCTATAGGGCCCAGTTGAAAGGGTCTTTTCAACTGAAACAAGTTTTTACACTCGTGAAAAAACTCTTAAAAGTTTATAGGTGTTTTAAAGAAGAGCTTAAAAAATTGAGGTAATTGGTTATCTTAACAGAACCAACCATCAAGTGTACTTGAAAAATAAAAAGAAAAAGAAAAATCATCTGAAATCAGCCCAGTCGATAATATACTTAATCAGACAAAGAATGTTAAAAGCCAGCATCAGTGACTAAACAACACAAGTTCTATTCGGGGTAAAGAAATTATGAAACATATTTCATTAGGTATGAATGAGAAAAATGAAAAGAAAAATTTTATTCAAAAAAATACCTCCATCAATTTTCCAAGATCAAACTTGGGAGCTTTAAGGATCTTCACTTTTCTAACGAAGACATTCTGTAGAGGGTAAATACTAGAAGTTGCCTTCTCAATCTCTTTTCCAATCATTTCAGGAATGAACTTGCGGACCAACTCCTTCAAATCACAGGATGTTGCCTGGTTGGTCATGATCTCCCTCATCTTCCTACGGATCTGAAAAGTAAAAGGTGTATTTTTAATTACTAATACGCAATATTCAAGGAAAGCAAAGCATACTGCTTAGCTCAAACCCATTAATTTCTTCTTTTAATATATCAGTACTTCATAAGAGAAAGATGCAAATAGGAACATGTGCTGGACAGTATACCATGTTGAATGTTGAACATATGCTTCTGTATTAAACATTTAAAATGGTAAACCAATGTGTGCATCTGCTAAGCATGTGTATATACCTGTCTAATCTGGCTTGATTGTGCATAACAGGTCCTCTTCACCTGGTTACTTCTCCTCTTGGTAAATCCAATGCAGAACATCCTCAATGTGTAATTATCAGTTGTCTTCACATCCACATGGGCTTCAATAAGAGTTTGCCACTTTCGCACCATTGACCTCATCTTGTCAGTTGTGAAGTCCATTCCCTAGAAATTAAAGGAAAAAAAAACTCAAATTAGTTAAGAATAATGCCAGACAATATCATAACCAAAAGAAGCTTCAGCCACCAATCATACCCAGAAATTTGTCAGAACATTCCTCCCTTGAATGTCTTCAGCTCTCAACCTAATCTTCCTGAATGCATGTTCCTCATCCCCTTGAAGGTCAGCCAATGAGGTCTCAAAAACTCTATGTTTGAGCCCTTCTGAAGCAATCTGATATTCAAAACAACCATCTTCTACATAAGCATGTAAAACTCCATATAAACCAAATCAAATGCCATGATAACAAGCATGAAATGGAGCAACCATCAGCAACCCCTTGGAAGATTCAGAAATCGTTGTTATAATGTTATCCATAGAACCAAAATGCAGTCGACACACTTTACACCGATATATGTTTTTCCATATCTTATAGAGATAGAAATCTAAGTAAAACAAAAATGACTAAAAGAGTGGCCAGCTACTACTCTTCTAAATTTCTCTCAGTTCACTCTGTAAGTTAAAAACTTTCAGTCATTTGATGAAATGTATCAAAACAAAAAAAAACGTATAATGTTGTCCCCTAGCAAAATAGAAGCATACATTTTGTACACAACCACAGTAGACTAAACTTAACAATTAACCTTATAACTGACCCACAATATAAATCCAACAAATACTCGTTAGAAGAGCATTGACAAATAGGAGAGGAATACCTTGGTACCCTGAGTACGAGTTACAAGGGTTTTGCCAACATTTTTGACCTGGAACACAGAGGGAGCCTTGATGTCGTACCAATCCTTCTTGGCAAAGGGATCAGCTCTGCACATTCACAAACACCAAACAGAGCAAAACCCAGAACTGAATATGAGTACACAAGGCAGAGGAAAGTGCAAAAAACGAGACTTTGAAAAGGTAATAGAAAAGGGTACTAACGCCTTCTTCTTGCCACCCTTCTTCCCCTTGGAGATTCGCTTGTTCTTACCAACGGCCATGGTTCACTGTTTGCAGATAACACCCGGCTACAGATGACAGCCGAGACAAACAGCAACAATGGCACGCAAAACCCTAGCCCCTAACCTCTTATTAATATACCCCAACGCTTTTGACTCTCGTATTATCTTCAATTTGTTTTTGGGAATTGGTATATACACCCCAACCTTCTATCCATCCATCCCACATTAACTTTTTTGGACTAAAATTTACTATCCTACCCTCATCCTTTCTTAATTCCATTTCCCTCCCAAAGCTGATACACCCCACTCTTAACTCTCACTCACACCCACACACGACAGCAGACTTTGGAAAAAAGAGAAGGAAGAGAGAACGAAGGAAGGGAGAGAAAGAAGACAAACAACAGTAGAAGAAGGAAAAAAAGGAAGTCACCACCGTAAGCGAAGGAGAAGAAGGAGGTAACCACCATCTTCCCTGTTTTCTCCGTTCTCTGAGCTGAGTTTTATTTTTTTTTGCAAAACGTAGATGTTCTCAGAAATGGGAGTTTCCGGTACATATAAAATCAAATTTTTTTTTTGGGTATTAGCATAAAAGGAAATACAAATAAATTTTATATATTTTTAAACTATGGTAAAAATAATTGTGTTTTTCAGTACATGCAAATGGATGAGGATGTGTGTGATGGAGGTGAAATATCAAGCGACGGAGAAGTACCCACGGAAGGTGTTAATGTATTCCCTCTTCCGATAAAAAAATTTGATTGTACTGATGAGTTCACGACCATGGAGGTATGTAAGACTTGTTAAATTTTAAGGTAGTGTGGAGTGCTTTATCAATAGTTTTTCATGTTTCATTTTCAGAAGTTCCCCACTAAAGATGCTCTATTGACATGGGCAAGACAACTTGTCATGCGGTGTGGTTTTGTTCTTGTCATAACTAGATCAGATGAAGAAGATAACGGAGTAGGAAGAAAGTCCGTTGTTGTGTTGGCTTGTAGTAGGAGTGGAAAATACAGACCATACAAGAACAAGTTACCCAAAAAGCTGACAGCCACCAAAAAATGTGAATGTCCGTTCAGACTAAGAGCAAGGCCTTCCAGAAATAGACAAGGGTGGAGACTTAATGTGGTAAGGGGACATCACAATCACGAGCATGCAGATACATTGGTGGGTCACTCGTTTGTGGGTCGCCTAACAGCTGAAGAGACCCTTTTAATTGACAGTTTGACAAAAAATATGATAAAACCGAGGAATATACTGCTAGCAGTAAAAGATAAGAACGTTGAAAACTTGAGTACTATCACTCATATTTATAATGAGCGGAAAAGGTGGAAACCTGTTTTTTATACATATCGGAAACCCGAGTTTCCGAGAGGCCAAGGAAGTCTTACCTCGACGGAGAAGACGCTCTGCGACGGCGAAGAAGTTCAGCGACGGCGAAGGCGTCCTACGACGGTGAAGGCCCTCTCTCCGCGCGCGGTGGCTCGTTCCGGAAACTTGTTTCTGGTGACCTTTCTCTCTCTCTGCGGAGTGGGGTGTATCTGCGTTCTCTCTCTCTCTGTTTTGTTCCAAACGCGCAGAGGAAGAGGAAAGGGCAGGCATAGAAAGGTCTTTGCAATGCCAAAAATTCTAAATGTGGGGTGGATGGATAAAAGCACAGGGTGTATATACCAATTCCCTTTGTTTTTTATTTTGGTCAAGATCTTCCACTTTGAGTCTTTTTCCTAGTTTTGGGTCTTTGATGTAGGGTTTTTTTTTGGACACCAACATTATATATATATAGACTCGGGCTTTTCTTATTTGTTGGTCCAATGGGTTTTTCTTCTTTGGGTTATGAACTGGGCTTTCGCAAGGCCCGTCTAAGCAAGCCTCGGGGTCACACGAAGCCTCTTTTCATTCCCATAAAATATAAAGGAACTTTTATCTGCACATACATAATTTTTTATCTACACATACATATCCATGGAATTATTAGTTCCAAGGATTTATTTTTTTTCAACATACATATATCCACATAACTATTAGTTCCACGGGTTGTAATTCTCCGCGAAATTATTAGATCCGCGGGTTGTAATTCAACACATACATGTTTGCGGAACTAATAGTTCCGCGAAGAATTACAACCCTGAGGAACTAATAGTTCCTCAGACATGTGTGTGTTAAAAAAAAAATAAACCTGCAGAATTAATAGTTCTGCGGACATGTATGTGCAGATAGAAAACTATGTATGTACAAATAGAAATTGCCAAATATAATCTAATGAAGTATGCTAATGTTGACCAAAAAAAAATATGCTAACAAATTCCACAGCGACATTGATTTTCTTAATAGTTCCTTCCATGTTTTTCCCTTGCATGAAAAAATAACATCTACTTATTTGCCCTCTGGCCCGTCCTTCGTTTTATTTCCAAATTTTGATTGATGTAAACAATGTCTTCAATGGACGCCAACCACCAAACGAAAAATAAAACATTAAAAAATGGGGATTAATATAATTCTCAATCAATTTTTTATTACATCACTTTTAACTAATTATAGATTATAGATTTCGGCAAATAAATTATAGATTATATACTATGGATTTAATTGATATGTTCTGTCAATGTAAAAATTGTTTTACACTAACAACCAATTAAAATTTACTATTTTGCCAACTCATTTTATTTATTAAAATTGGTTAATTAAAATAAAAAAATGTAACTCCTTGTGTCTTCTCCCACTATAGCCTTCTCTGTTGCATCCTTCATCTCCCCCTATCCCACCGCACCACACCACAACACCCTTCATCTTCCCCCACCCCCACCACATGAACACCCCCCTCTACCACCAACATCATAATTAGAAAGAAGAGATGAGAGAGGAAGTAGGAGAAGGTTAATCGAGAAGAGAAAAAAGAGAAGGGGCCAAGCCCCATGCTGTCGCACCGGCGGCCCACCGCCGTCGAGCGCGCAGCCCTCCACCATTGTTATTGCAGCATCGCGGCACACCTTCGTCGCCTTGAGATCGTCCGTTGCAGAAGTCATGGCACAGCCTCTCGCTAACGCCGACTCCTCCTGCTATCATGCTGTTACCGCGCGACGTGATCCCCCTTCCTCTGTCCCTATGCCATCGTCATTCATGACCCTCGTCCAATCATGGCCACCGCGACCTTCCCCTGGTTGCCATGGCTTCCCCTTCCCGTTTCTGTTGTCCCGTTTCTTGTGGTGGCTATGGCTTCCCCCTCCCCATTTCTGTTGTCCCGTTTCTTGTTACTCAAAGACACAGTTTTTGAATGTTTGGAAATATGGAAAACTCAAAAGGAAGACGATGGTGAGAGGCTGAAAGCATGATGGAGGTGTGCGGGTCATGTAACCAGTTTTTCTTAGATTTTTTCCCTTCAATTCAATTATCAATTTTTTAATGATGTGGCAAATCAATAAAATCTCATTGGATGTCACTGTAAAGTGATTTTACACTGCCATAGCATACCAATTAAACTCCTATAGTATATAGACAAGGTGACACTTAATTTGGGATCGTTGAAAATCGACCCATGAATGGAAAAACCATTTTCTATCGTAGATATATTCGTTTTGACCAATATTTTATTCAACGGATGAGATCAATTACCTGTAACCAGGTTAAGTGGTATTTATCATATTAATAAATATTTGCAAGTAGAGTCCTCAAATAATAGTTAAATTATAAATTAACCCACAATGCTATTTTGTCATAAAAGACAATTTTGCACAATTTTCTTAAGATCCGATATAAAAAATGTGATATAAAAAAAAAGGCTTAAATATATTTCTGGTCCCTATAATATAGGGGTATTTTGCTTTTAGTCCCTATAAAAAAATCAAACGCTTTTGGTCCATATATATATATATTTTTTTTGCTTTTAATCTTTTAAGTGAGTTGACCGCTTATGTGTCTATTTTGAGATTAACTGTTTAATTCTATTTTATATGAATTTGTGTGATCTAAATATTTTGATAATTATATTTAGCTTAAAAATAGGATTTAAATATGCATGTTTAAGAATACTTTTGAAAACAGACAATTTTCAACTACTGTTAGGTCTAATTACAACATCCGTTTCTTTGTTTTTACTGTCCTTATTCTGTTTTATATGAATTTTTGTGACATAAATATTGTGTGATTTATTTTTTGCTTAAAATTAGGAATAAAATATACAGATTCTGGAATACTTCTAAAACGGTAATTTTTCAGTCAACGTATGGTCTTTTTACAGAAAACGATTTATGTCTAAGTGACGAAAGTAGATTTAAATAGCTTGAATGTGTCAAACAAACACAACAAATAAACTTTCTTCACAAAAGTTGGTTCTTTTAATATTTTTGATTTTATGGAATTTTTCTAGAATTTTTGGAAAACTTTCAAAAATTGTCAAAAAATACGCTAAACTGGAAGCATATAACGTAAAAATCTCATGTGATTTGGAATTGTGATATATAAGTGTTTATGTGTATTTTAGTGTACTGTTATTTTTGTGTTTGAGAGAATTTTCACCCTTGCCGACTTTTCATGTTGTATTGATATATGGCTGAGTAGATGACTGATCATAGGAGTGGGCTAGCTCTTAGGAGAGGATCTGTATGTAATACAGTATGTAAAAAATAATAACTTCGCACCATTGCATATAGGAATTTCAAAGCTCGTTATAATAATAGCTGAGGAACCTGAGGTCAAAGTTATTTGGGTTAAAATTGGGGTCCAGCTCATCCTTTGGTTGTATTTGAATTAAACAATTTATTGGGGTCAAAATCAAATTACTCTAATTAGTTGGGGTAAAAATCAAATTACACAACAAACTGGTGGAACAGTTTGTCACGGGTGATGTCGGCGTTCCCATTCATGGGTCGATTTTCAACAATCCCAAATTAAGTGCCACCTATAGACAATAGACATAGACAATAACTTACATTTGTAAAACTTTTTTTTATTGATAGCTCTTAAATTGTGCTAATTGCTAAAATTTTAAAAAGTGTAAAAATAGTACAGCAAAAACTGTAAGAATATCATATCATATTCCTATAGAAACATAAAGGAAGAAAATGATTATTTTACATTTCTAAGTAAAAGCTTTAGTTTCACCAAACTAAGAAAAAGTGTTAAACAAAAATACTTGGTATTGGTCTTGTATAGTAGTATCTTGTCTTGCTAAGTTTTAGAGATATTTAATCAGTTTCAAATTAAATATCGGCATTTGAATCGGTACACTTGAATATAATTAAAAAAGTATTTTGATAATTAATGATAAGGACTCCATATACCCGACATTCATGATATTAACGATATAAAAATAAATCATTGTCATTGACTGGGCAAGGGACGAATTTGTTTAAGTAACAAAAATATTGTTAGTTTCACCTATAGCTAAAATGAAGGTTTTTTTTATACAAATCTAAAACGATGGTTTAGACTTTAGTATTTGTACACTCACGAATATCCGATTCTGCATTGATCTCACCAAATTTTCCCATGCCCCTTTGATATTTATATATTAACGCGACGGGCAAACAGGAAAAAGCAACAAGAAAATTCAACCTTTCTTTTACACTTATTAATGGAAAAGATTAAACAATTATTAGCAATTATCACAAGTACAATATTTATAAATATAAATAAATTAAAGAGATAGTATCTGGTTAATTTAATTGATAAAAAGTGTTTACTAATAATTTTAATATTTTGAATTTAAGAAAATAATAATAAAGAAACTGAAATTAACAAAAATAAAAAAAATGCAAGTAGTTATGGGAAAACGAAAACAAGTGTACACGGATAAGTAGTTATGTGTTCACCTGCGGAGAAGGAATTATGAAGGATGACTAAACTTTATCGTATACTCCCTCTGGTCTCAAATATAAGAAAAAAAATACATACATTTGGACCAAATATAGTCCAGATATATGTATTTTTTTTCTTATATTTGAGACCGAAAGGAGTAAGCTATATACAAGGGTAATTTTTTTTCTTCAAAAATTGTTACATGTACCCTGTACTCTTTTTTTTTATGATAAAAAAACAAAGGCTCCTTGAACTTGAACACAACCTACAAATCAATGGTGAAAGTAGAAATAGCTAATTTTCTCTGTTTTTTATGATTTTTTTTTTACAAGAAAAACGTATGACCCTAACTCTAATTATAATCACTGAGGTGACCTTCGTGTATACATGTCTCCAATAAAGAACAGACAAATTTAGTATGAAAAAAAATTAGCTTTACTATTAATTTAGTACCTATAAAAAAGTTAAATTTTTTTTGTCTTCGTTTTATTTTTTTTATTTTAATCTCTAGAGGAGTTGACCGCTGATGTGGTACTGTGAGGTCCCTATAAAATTCCTACATGGCACCTACGTGGCTTATACGTCACCTGACACATACCTATACAAATATTAAGTTTTGAACTTAGTCCCTATAAAAATACGAGTTTTGAATTTAGTCCCTGTAAAAAATACGCCTTTTGAATTTAGTCTATCTTCTTCTCCACCACCCCCACCTCCTTCTCCCCCACCTCTACCACCACCCCCCATCCCCATCCCCACCTCCTCCACCACCACCACCTCCTTCTCCCCCTTCTCTATCACCACCTCCATCACCACCCCGACCTCCTCTCTCCTCCTCCACCACCACCACCTCCTCCTCCATCCTCCACCCTCACCACCTCCTCCCTCACAAATACAACAACAACAACAACAACAAACGCAGTAGAGCAGCAACAACAACAACAAAAAACGCAGCAGAGCAGCAAGGCCAAGCAACACACTAAATAGAGAGATAAAGAGGGAAAGAAAGAAACCTATTTGTTGTTGTTGTTGTTGTTTCTCTGCTATTTATTGTTGTTGAATAAAAACATAGATTTTGTTGATAAATGTAGAGCAACAACAACACACAGATTTGAGAGGATGGGTGGTGGAGGTGGGGTGGTTGGGTGGGGGTGGGGGTGGTGGAGAAGGAGGTGGGGATGATGGAGAAGAAGATGGACTAAATTCAAAACGCGTATTTTTTACAGGGATTAAATTCAAAACAGGTATTTTTTACAGGGACTTAGGGATGGCAATAAAACCCATACCCGCGGGTACCCGCGGATAAAATCCGCTACGGGTACGGGGCGGGTACCTTAACGGGTACCCGCGGGTAAAGTAAACGGGTATTTGAAGTACCCGTTAATAAACGGGGACGGGGACGGGTAGTGAGGTATCCGTACCCGCGGGTACCCGTACCCGCTAAGACAATTAACTACCTTTATTTTATATATATATTCCTAAAGTGGTCAATACAAGTGTTGTAGAGTGATGTAATTTTTAGTTGTTATTTTTTTTTGTTTTAGTATTAAACAAGTGACTACTACATATGTATTATTAATTTATTTGTATTAATTCTCATGCTATACTTGTAATGACTTTTATTATATGATTTTTATTATAGACAATGTTGTATGGAAAAAAAATTGTTTAGTTTTTTCTAAAAAAATTTAGATTTTTAAAAAATACTCGTGGATATCTATAAATATGTATTATTAATGTATTTGTATTAATTTTCATATTATACTTGTAATGACTTTTATTATGGACAATGTTGTATAGAAAAAAAAACTGTTTTTTTAGTTTTTTTAAATATTTTTAAATTTTTTTAAAATACCCGTGGATATTCGTGGATACCCGCGGATATCGCGGGTACCCGCTAAAGCCTGGATAGCGGATACCCGCACGGGTATGGAGCAGGTAACGGGGGGCGGGGGTACCCAACGGGGCGGGTAGCGGGTAGCTACTACCCGTACCCGTACCCGCCCCGCCCCATTTACATCCCTACAGGGACTAAATTCAAAACACATATTTTTTATAGAGACTAAGTTCAAAACTTAATATTTGTATAAGTATGTGTCAGGTGACGTGTAAGCCACGCTGGTGCCACGTAGGAATTTTATAGGGACCTCCCAGTGCCACATCAGTGGTCAACACTAGTGAGATACTAAATTCAAAAAATAAAAATAAATTTAAAAAATAAAAAATAAAACAAGGACAAAAAAAATTAATTTTTTTTATAGAGACCTAAATCAAAAACCCTCTATATTACATGGACCAAATTAATATTAAAGCCAAAAAAAATTTAATTAAAATATCACACGCCCCTTATTTTCTGTCATCAGTGATAATGGTGGTATGGTGCCGGGGGAGGAGGTGGTGGCGGCGGAGGTGGAGGTGGAGGTGGTGGAGGCGGCGGCGGAGGGGGTGGCGGAGGTGGAGGTGGTAGAGGCGGCGGCGGAGGGGGTGGCGGAGGTGGAGGTGGAGGTGGTGGAGGCGGCGGCGGAGGGGGTGGCGGAGGTGGAGGTGGAGGTGGTGGAGGCGGCGGAGGAGGGGGTGGCGGAGGTGGCGGTGGAGGGGGTGATGGAGGTGGAGGAGACGGTGGTGACGGTGCAGTTGCAAAGGAGCAACCAAAGGAACTACAGTGAACAGGGTGTGCATAAAAAGCTTCACAATCCTGAGTTGACCTTTGCAAAGGCCTATGAGGAATACAATTCTTCCTATCATCCTTATCAGGCAATTTCAGACACGCCGGTGATTCCCCACAGAAGTAGTTGTAAGAATACGTGAAGTTCTCCAACCTTGGCAACCTACATATACTCTCTGGAATAGTCCCAGAAAGCTTATTATGCGCCACGTTCAACTGCTCCAAGCTCTTCATCCCTCCAATTGACTCAGGCAATTCACCAACCACCTTATTGAAACTCACATCAAAAACCGTAACTTTATCCAAATACCCAATTTCCGAAGGCAAACAACCCGTTATCCCACTATTCGTGATGATAATCTCGTTAAGGGTATCCTTCATTTTGGCAACACTCGATGGAAGACAACCCTTGAGGTCATTGTTCGCAAACACAATCACAGAAGCTGGAAAATTCCCCAAGTTTTCAGGCAAAGAGAATTGGAATTTGTTGTTGTTGATAAATAGTGCATCGAGTTTGAGATCAAAAAGGCGCGTGGGAACATTGCCTTGGAACCCATTGTATCTTATGTCCAAGTATTTAAGTGAAGAGAGGCAGAGGACAACCTCGGGGAATGTTCCTGAGAATTGGTTGTTGCTGATGTCTAGTTCGTGGAGGAGGTTAAGGTGGTTGAAGCTGTTTGGTAGGGAACCGCAGAAGCGGTTGGAGTTTATGTGGAAAAGGGATAGGTCGGTTAAAAGGCCAAGTTCCTCTGGCAATGAACCGGCTATGTTGGCATGGTTTAGGTCTATTCCTGCGACTGTGTAGGTGTGAGGATCGTCTGGGGCTGGTGCACAGTAGATGCCGGTGTAGTTGCAGACGTTGGGGCCACACCAGTCGGAGGTGAAGTTCTTTGGGTCTGAGGTGATTGTGTGCTTCCATGCTTGGAGGGCTGTGTAGGCTTTAGAGAGCCTTGGGTTTAGTTGGGGCAGAGGGGAAGGGTGTTGTTCTGTTTGGTGTGAGGGATTGATATTGATGAAGAGAAGGACAAGGAATGGTATAGTTATAAGACTAGTGTAAGCAGGGCCTTCTGATTTTGGGGAATTATGAGAGGAGGCCATGGTTTCTGATTTTATGTCATGGGAACTTGTTGGATTTATATAAAGGTGCATGTTGGAGAAATTATGGAAGTTTGGTGTGCTGCAAATTGACATTACTCTCATTAAATAATACTACTATTGAATTCTTTTGGTTAGACATTTAAATGGACATACATTACATCTAAAAAACAGCTTTTGATAATTGGACTTTTACTTTGGGAAAACGAATTGAACAATGTGATTAATTTGGGGATAGACATCGTTGCTTTCTATAATCTTTTTCTTCTTATGTTTTTGGTACATTCTTTTTTTATTTTTTATATTGAAAATTTACTATACCTAATGCTAGCTATATATTCAACTCGATTAAATTAGCTAACTTAGGTTCAAATGTCTTTTACGAGCTTTCCTTCTTTTATGAAAAGGTCTCAAATTGAATTTAATTTTAGTTAGAATGGTTTCAGTGACCTGAGAGAGAGATATACAGAGTTTGTACTTTTTCTGGTTACATATTTTTACTGTTACTTTGCTCTGTTTCTTTCGTACTTTTAACTTTTTTTGATACATGGTGGATATGTGACACGCCAAAATGGAATAACGCCACTATATATTAATATGACTATAATCCTAATTAATGATTCTAGTTCAAAGTATTACTCATTTCTTTTATTATTCTGTATACTCTTTTTTTAATAACACATCATGGCAATGAACTGGCATACGTTGTAAACGGTAGCAATGTTGGTGTTTGGCCGGAAGAAAATTGGTGGCTGATCTCACCAAAAACACGGCTTTTACCATATTTTGCTTATTAATATAAGCAAGTATGTTTATTTCCTTTGACTATAAAAAGCAAGTATGTTTATTTCCTTTGACTATAAAACTAGCTCTTAGCAAATTGACTTTCATGTATATTATCAGTTGCATTGTGTTCAGGCATAAATATTTCAGATAGGAAGTGAGATAAACCATATGCCAGGCACTAGGACTGGACTGGGTCATCAGTGAGGAGTTTGGCTAGTTTTTATGAAGTCTTATCTTCAAATCTCATTTGTTATTGCTCCAAAAAAAGAAGATAAAATATCTGCTCTTGATTGTGATTAATTTACAAATTAAGAAAACTCCAAGTTAAGTTAAATTACAAAATATATAATCAATTTATCGTTATGAACAAAGTTTTTGGATCATTAGAAGGGTAACAAAAACTGAGTTAGATTCTAAATTCAAGTCTCTGTATATTCCTGTTATAAGTAAACAAGGCGTATATATGAGGCTTTGAGCAATGAAATCTGACAGAATCCCCATGATACAGTACTTGACACAATATGTGCCAAAAGTCAACAAATGTTTATGCTGTGTCTGAAAGCAAAGCTATTATGAAGTTTTGAAAGGTTAGAATATAACATCATTAATTAGATGTCCAATTACCAATCTTCAATTCCATATGTTCCTGTTGTTCAAGTAGCTTTCATGTCTTAAGTCTTTATATATTCTTCTTCTAGCAAAATAGAGTATTTGTTGCCTAGTTATATTCAATGTGATCGCTTTATGTAATTTGAGTGGCATAAATAGTATAGAGGTGTCGTTTTGTATAATTCAGTTTCTTTCAAAATCACTGTGAAAAGAAGAGCCAAGTCTCCATAATGAGTTAGACTGAAGACGGTAGAGTGGGTAATAAAATTCAAGGAGAGGAAAAGCCTAATTAGCTACACCGTGTCACGGTCTATTCAAGCATGCTTGAAATTTAAGGAAAAATAATTTCTTTAAGGAAATCATTTTCTTGTGACGTGAAACCTGTTTAATTTTATCCCACTTGTAATAACAAATTTATCATAAAGGACAGATAGCCGATCAAAGTCAAATACCACAAGATAGCCAGGAAGTTCTTCATCGTTTTATTTTATTAAAGACAAACGGGAATATTATTGTGCTTGAAGCTTACAAGAAAAGGATAAATACTTCTGAGCCAATTATATAATAAATACTGTTATTTGTATAGAAACATATGTATTATAGGACTGCAGTGCTATGCCTCAATTAATATTTTCTTAAAATGCACTAGAACAAAAGACAAATGCATAAAGTTTAAACTCGTACCAATATGGTATAGTACGAGTGGTAGATATTCGGGTCGCTTCAACACAATGTTAGGAGTTCAATTCTCAAGCCGTGTGTATGGAAAAACATCGACTGACCGAAAGATGTCAATACCTTATAAAAGAGCAACTGTTTAACATGTTTATCTCTTCTAAAAATAAGAGTACAAAACATAGCTAATTTCTTCATAAATTAGAGAGGCTGGGTTTTTGAGCCCAAACAGAGTGTAGTTGGTTTTCTAGAATGTCGCATCCCTGAAGTCAATGTACCATAACCAAACGAGTTGGAATGAGTAAAACACAAACTACACGATGTCATTCTTTTAAAATTTTCCAATAAAATGCACATGTCTGCAAACAATTATAAATGAAAGAATTTATAAAACCATGCTACTTCGGAAAGGGTATGGAAAATCGAGGCAGATTGATATGTTTGGTAAACATAAGATTGTCGCTGTATGAGTAGGTGAAAAATTGGAAAAAGAACAAAGTAACTAAGATGGGAAGGGAATAAAATAGGATGAAAAGGTTTTGATTTTCACACATCATTAGTTTTTCCTTTTGACTTAAATTTTACACATTATTAATTGGTAGATAGCATAAGATACTTTCATGTTATATACAAAAATTGCCAAAATCTTTAGGGCTGAGTATAAATAAATTGCACCGCGCTTTTCATCCATATCGCGTTCTTTTTTTCTTTCTTTAACATGTGTGAAAATATTATTATTGTTTCAATTTCACTCCACAAACAAGGATATTTTTTTATTAATCTTAAAAAATAATCGATACATGCCCCCCACTTTCTTTCAAGGGGCATGTATTTTCTACATGCCTCTAAAATAATCCGACATATGTGATTAATGGGCCACAAAAGAGCTTTAGGCGATAAATGGGCAGTACTTTGTAGGTTTGTTCTGGATCAATGGTCACAAGATTATGGCTTCTAGTTCTTCGCTTCGAGACAATAAAAGGGGTAGGAAGAGCAGTTCAGATCAGCAAGAAAAGTAACATTTTGTAATGTTCCAGTCACGTATTTCATGTCACCTGCCATAGGATTTCCAGATTTCTAAAACCCAAGATAATTGTAATGAGGTGTAGTTCATACAATGTGCGTGTAGATTTTAAACCAAGTCATCAATTTATAATATTTTTCTTATGGTCAATACAGCCATTTGAGTATCTGTTCTGTGTTACCAACTTTCTGTTCTGGTCTTCTAGAACAGACTTATATTCCAAGAACCTTCATCACTTGAGTGAGGTGGGATTAGGAAAGAGTTTTGAGTCTTTGATACCTGTTACACCACTTGCCTTGAAATTTCAATTTTGATTACATTTTCTATTCTGTCTAATGTGTGTAGACAGATTGGCTATCATTTTCATGATTTGGATAAGATTACATCTTCTTACTTCTCCAAGGATGACAAGCTCAGATCTTTATTGCCTTGAACTTGTGATGTAAATTTGACTCTTGTGCCCTTAACCTAACAGTGATGTGATTTGCAATGCAAATGTGCAGCTTGAAATTACATGTTACCACAACCTCTGCATTTATAAGATAAATCCATTCTAGATTTGACCAATGGTCTCAGACTCGCATCAATTTGGATAAGATTAGCTTCTTCATAACATAGTTTGTGGCTTTTGCAACTGACATGGGAAAAAGAATTATGAATAGCACTCAAACCTTAAGATACATTATTTTATCATTTCATGATTTCGTAACATGTGATACTCATACTAGCACTCTTGATGAAATCATGAAAATTACTGTCAACAAAATGCACTAGTATACATACTATTGTTCTGTGCTTGTTAGGACATAGGAGTTAGCCACGACTATATGGATTAAGATAAAAACAAAGGGAAATTAGATTAATCCGTGACTTTGGTGCACCATGTCGGTGCGGTAAATCGAACTGAAAAATGGATATATAATTATCTTGGTTTTAAAGACCATTGTGTAAGCATTCAACAGCATTTATGAATGATTGAATGGTTATCGTGATTATCTTTACTCACGACAGAAATATATAATAATTATTTTACCAAAATTAGGACATGATAACCATTAATTGAGGCTACTTCAAAAGAAAGGGTCTTGACATAAGGGTACTAGACTTGACAGCAATTAACATATGGTACTAGCACTCTTGATGAATGCTGATAGAAAGTGTTGGTTTCTGGTAAAAGTGTAAAACTGAGAATGAAATACATACCTAACAAATGTCTGACTAATGTTGACACTTGACAGCCATCTAAATCAATCACAATAGTGGATTTTGCTGGTTTTTGATTATCTCTAGACAATCATTTGAGCTAATGTCCAAGATTAAAATAGAAAAGCTGCGAATCTAAGTTTCTTTTTTTTTAAGTTACTTATCTTAGTTTTTTTGTCATAGCCTATCATCAATTCAGGTTGGAATTGTATTCTCTTACTTGTAAATTCCATATTCTAGATGATCTGCCGATATGCCATCTCCTTTACCTCTATATCATCTCTTCATGAATAAGTAAAACGCCAATCCTTCTGTCTCTATTCTATTTTCAGCCTAATCGAGGATGGAAAAGAGAGAAAGAGATTAAGAGAAAAAATAACTCCTTAGTAAAACAGTGCTGTTAGGAAATGTCTAACTTGGTAAAATTTATACAAACCATAAACCGTTACAATGTCTTCTCACAAAGTAATCCACAGACAATGAATAGAAGAAGAAACTCTACAGGAGTTGGACTTTCAATAAATCCCAGCGACTCTATATTGTAAAAACTGAGTTTATTGTTTTGTTTTGAAGTCTAAAAGGAGAAGAACTCAGCAACCTGAAACCCTCAAGTCTAGATTTTTTGATATTCCTGCAAAGTGGCTTCTATTTAGTGTAGCACAAGGTGCACACTCAGTGCCTATCTTCACGTGGCTGCAGTCAAAGCAAGCAAGAATAAAACATGGTCAGACCAGACTTAACAACGTAAACTAAGTGAATTGTGCTATTTTTTTTTTCCTTAAACATGATTTCTCTTAATTATTGTTCTTGTTTTTCTCTTGCATTTGTATGATAAAAACTAGTGGTATGAGAATGGTTAGTACTCACGTCATATGCAACAACAGATCTGTAGTAACTAGTGTTAGTGAGCACTGTACTTGTAGAGCCACACTCGCTGTCTTTGAGTGAAACTGTGGACCTGTCAAGCTTCATTGACCATGGATATTGGTAGTTCTGGGCAGTGGCACCCACATGTGAAGATGACCTCTGCATCCTCACTGGCCTTGGGACATTTCTCCCCTCCACCGAAGCTCTTCGCCGGCTCGGTTGCCTCTCAAATGAATCCGGTCTTTGTTTCGGTGCACTCTGTGATCTGACTTTGGCCCTTGATGATTCTGTGTTAGCCATGTAACTGGGGTACAAAGGGTAGTCATAGGACATAGGTTCTGCATAAGATGGCCTAGGGAAAGCAAAAGGATGCTTTGAATCATCTCCTCTAGACACAGCAGAATAGTATTGGGGGCTTTTCTGAGCTGTACTGAAGCATTCTTCATCAAAATGGCCACTGCAGGCTCTTGGACTCAACTCTGTCAAAGCTGATGGAGCTGGTGATACCTTGTAGTTTTCTTCCTTTGAGTATGAATCATTTGTTGAATATCTATGGTCAGACTGTTCGTGATGTCCATATACACTGCTGCTTCTGCTTCTAGAGTTACCTTTTGATTCACAAAAATCCATCTCTACAATCTTGATGTTGTCTTCCAAGCCTCTTTCCATTTCCTAGATTCACAAAACCACATTTCATATCATGACTTAGAAAATCTCACTTTCCCCTCATTTGGACAGGCTAAACAATTTCAAGTTTAAAATTCATCATGTTTCTCTTTGGCTTTTGCAAGAAAGTCACAAAAGAAGCAATTTTCTAGGCATGAATTGAAGTTCGTATAAGTTTGTTAATGCAAGTGACTCTTAATAGAATGCTTTGCCAATTAATCCAAAATGAAATTTAATACTTTCTTTCCCTACAAAATTTCTGTATCAGACTGAAAAGACTCTTCAAATAAACAATGTTTTTCATTCATAAGATAATATCCCATCATGTATGTGACATCAATGCAGAAAATTGGGGAGCAGTTGTGGAACTAACATTATATATATGCCTGAACAAATCGTTTTCTGTGGTATTTCCATGCGTTGATTGCTTTTGATTAGGCTTTCCTTCTGACACCGTTCGGATCCTTTGAGTACGAGCTCTGGCTTGTGCTGTCACCAAAGCCTGCATGCATCTCAGTGTTACCTTGGCCTGTTTTCTCACCAGGTGACCCCTCACTAGTGCCTGCAACTTCACCAATCCCCTTAGAGCACACAATGCCTTTCTTGCCTGTGACATAAACATTGAGAATGAAAGAGAGAGAAGAAAAAAAAAAACTAACTTCCCTGAAAGTGACATAAACTAACATAACATACTAATTACTAAGACTTGTCGTCCGAGAGAGGAAAAAAAGTTAAGCTCCCTGAAAGTGACATGAACATACCAAGTGAGACCGAAAGACAGATTGGATTTTAATGGCAGCAGCAACCTCTTCAACACTTCCATTGGAAGCAGGAGAAGCCAAGCGAATCACAGCAGCTGCAGCTTGTGCAGCAGCCACTGCTGCAGCTGCTGTAGCAGCAGCCACAGCCATGGCATGCTTCCTCTGCTCACTCTGAATATCAGTAGCAGCAGTTTGCACTGCCTGTGAAGAAGCAGTGACATTATTATTTGATTCTACAGAATTCAATTCCTTGGAAGCTGTTGGTGTGGCTGTGGCTGGTGATCTTCGAAAACTCCATCTCTTTTTCTCCTTTGGGGTTGTCGAAATTGGAGTAGTTGGTTTTTCTGTTCCATTTGAAGAATTCTGGTTGGTTGCAGATTTTTCCTTTTCCTTGTCTTTCTTCCCTGTCAAGAAGTTTCTAAGCCATTTTCCTGTTTTCCCCATCTCTATCAAGGACCTAGTAAACTGACATGGATTGTAGCAACAACCTAGAAGAAAAGTAACGAAATGATTTGTAGTTGTAGATCTCTGTGTCTATATATTTGATAAGTTACTTTCAGTACTATATATGGTGTCACCTTTATTATAAATAGGTAACGCTATTTGACAGCCTAAACCCACTATACTCATCAAATCAAATCTTCTGTACTAAATATTAACTACCATTTCCAGATCATTATATGGGTCTATCTATGTGTCATTAAGTCCTGTTTGTGTAAAAAGAAGCAAAGAAGAAGCTTCCCATGTAGGCGACTTGCCACAATCTGGTGAGTTCTACTGCTTTAGATTCCTTGCCCTCCAAAATGTGAAAGAATTTTCAAGGGTGTTTTGGTGATTTCAAATGTCGGTTAAATATGGGATGGGGTATGGATCAGAAAGCATGTGATAATAGGTCAAGAACATGCAGCATCCGTGTAAAATACTCATATTTTTGTGTAGCTAGGAGAATTGTCTAGTACTTGAGAGGGTCCATTGTAGGGGAGGGGTCATGAATCCACTAATAAGTGATTGAGTAGGGGTCCTCAGGATGGATGTGCACGTTGGTGTTTTAATTATTTTTTAACTTTTTTTTCTTTTCAACTTACTAGATTTGTGTCATGATACCAAGACCTTGCGAGAAGTCATCTAACCTTTACATTTCCTATAACCTAAGGACACATGGGTTCAAGAGCTTTTTGCTATATGTGTTGAGCAGAATGTGATAGCAGTTCCTAATTGTGATATTGCTTAACAAACTGGGAGAACCGTTGCTTGTGTTGTATCCCTTTTGTTAAATTGCATGAATGAGCTTAATTGGCTCCCAAATATATCCACAAGCGTTGCAGAGATTTTAAATAGTTCAGTCAATCTAACTATGTTAAAATTTCAGTCTATGCCAGTACATATGAATGAGAGGGCCACCAATACATAAGTTTATTTAAGGATCTAGAATCTAGATTGGTTAGCTTAGGTGTGTCTGATCCATGTGTCAAAACTTTGTATGAAGTCAATATCGGACCAATGTAAATTTAAACATTAAACAAAGCTATTTACTAGAGCAAAAAACTAGGGGTTAGCTATTGACATATGTGCTGTAAATGAATTAAATTAAATCAAATTACAATTAATGCTCAATAAATTGCATGCAAATAATGTACTCCAATTAACAAAAGGGGCCAAGTCTGATATATAACCCAGTGGTTGCTTATACGTATTCGGGTATATCAAATTAATAGGGCTAGGCCCCATCTTACTCGTGATAGACCAGTGATTTGCATTGTTCTGAAGGATATCTTTTCATATATACAAGACTAGTTGGCAGTCACATGGCTTGTTTACATGCTCCCAATTTGACTAGGGTGTTCTGTTGGAGGAAACACCACCTTGGGATTTGGCTTATTTCCTTCTATAATTCTCCAAATGATTCCTCAATCCTCCGCCTATTAGTCCCTTAATTAATCCTACTAATCCAAACCACATCCCTATATAAAAGATATATAGCGTAATTTCTGTACCTTGTTTTGACTGAGTATTTGTAATTTGCAAATGACTCTGAATTGAAACAAGGTTAAATAGTACTATAGGGTAAATGTCAGTAACAGCTGCAAATTATAGTCCTTGGGGTCATATCAATAATTTATAAGAAGACGGAGAAAATAAAAACAAAAACACAATTATTTGATTCGTGGTGATTTTTTAATGAATTGAAGAATACTGTCCTCTTATG
The DNA here is from genome assembly GCA_030159175.1 of Glycyrrhiza uralensis. Taxonomy (NCBI): domain Eukaryota; kingdom Viridiplantae; phylum Streptophyta; class Magnoliopsida; order Fabales; family Fabaceae; genus Glycyrrhiza; species Glycyrrhiza uralensis. Next base: position 55,025,124 of record BRZY01000002.1, on the reverse strand, counting down.
GATAAAACAGTAATCAATAATGATTCAACGAATCCAACCCAATTAAACCATAAAGCGAGGCACAATTTGATCATAGGATATATAGGAGCAGTGATGCATTTTCTTGGAAAGTCCTCATACAATATCTGATAAGGGGAAATTAAGATATACTCCATATAATTATTATATAAATCTCTGGAGGAGTTGTCATAAAGCATGTAAAGACATGTTTGGAAAATCAATCTCCACAGTATAATTATTAATCTGAGATGCAGAAGATCGTCTAGGTGCTCTGCTTCCACATGTGGAATACATGTATTACAGTCTACATCCTTTCAAAGACATTCTGTTATTCATCACATAGTACTATTGATTTAAAACAAAATGGAAGAAAACACAACTTTAGAGGCTTAGAGGAACAAAAACACGGTTACACGGGACAATATATACAAGGCACAAGCGTTAAAGCAACAGAGTTGGACAATCTTAAATGGTTCTATTGCTGTTCACATGGGTTACAAGGGATAATTATATGATCAAGGGATTCAAGGCATGTGAGGACTGTTTGACTGGAGATAAATCCTTAATTTGATTCCTTTCAACCTTTTTGTTTATATTTATGTCCCTTGTACTACTGCCACCACATGCTTCATTTGTTAGCCTTTGTAATATTTTTCTCTTTATGTCCGCTTTTTTATTTTTGTAATATGATATTACCATTAAAAAATTTTGGGTCTATATATTACTATTAATTTAAAAATAAAAAATCCATCCTCTTTTTTCTTACTCACCACACCATGGCCCTCAGTACAAACATCAAGGCAAGAAAAAAACCTCATTTTTCTTATGGTCAAAAGGCAAAAAAAAAAACCAACGAATACAACAATACTGTATACAACAACAAAAAAAACGTACAACAATACTGGTTTTGTGGATAAGCCTTGTTCAAATCAAAACCCACGAATCCATGACCACATTGTTGCTTGCAACCGTTGTGGCCCGGCCCGGTGAAATAGGACTTCATACCTCAGTGGCTGTCAGCCCGTCACAATCAAACAGTTCAGTCATCCGCATACAAGAAGCATCGTGGGCCTGAAATGCTGAAATATAGATCGTCACATTAAATCTATTTCCTATATAATAAAATATTTTTCAAATAATATGTATTATTTTTGGAATATATATAGTACTTTATTACCTTTTTACTATATTTTATTATTTTTATTATTATTTTTTATTATTATATTTTTTATTTGATATTATAAATATTTTTATTTTCTATTAATTTTTATAATAGCTATTTTACTTGAACTAATTTAATTAATAATTATTTTTAAATAAATATTTCATTATATACATTAGTTGTTTTATAACATACATTAGTTGTAAAAAATTATTGAAATAGGTTTCGTCTCTCCTAAATAGAACTTTTGTTTAGGCAAGTGGTTAATTTATTCCATCTAAGGGATAAACTCGGCTAATATCTGAGTTCGATCCCTAATGACGAAACAATTCATGGTCAGACTTAATCTCGATTATTATATATTAGGTCAATATTTTTTACATTAGCTTAACTTTTTCCCCTACCTTTGCAACTTGAATTTTGTTTCAGTACGGTGTCATGACTCCCACTGAAAATATATAAAAGACGTGTCTCAATTTTCACTCTACCAATGAACAGTTATGAATTATGATACAGTACTCCAGACAACATCGTTTGTCCGTTTTGAGTACGCTTTTCAATTAGAACCACGTGTTTCTTTGTGGACACAAAAAAAAAAAATCATCCTCCCAAATTCTCAATGGAATGTAACCAGTAAAATGCCTTTGCAATTTGCCACATCCTAGAACATGACACTAGTACACCAAAAAGCCATTATTCAAGCATTATAGCTGTCACACATATACACATGAATAGCTTCATCAAAAAAAAAAAACATATACACATGAGAAAATTGGCCCCTCCAAGTTCTGATATTTACAAAGAGGTAAACTACTCCTCCCTAATTATAAAAGGTTTTTTGTAAGTTTGTCCTTTTTTATAAGAGGTTTTTGAAAATGTGTCATGTATTAATTAATTTTTACCCAAACTATCCTTATTTATTGGAAGAGAGAGGTAGTAATACATTAATTAAATGAGAGATAAAAAATGAGAAGAGAGAGAGGTATTATTATTAAGGACAATTTTAGAAATATAGTATAAATTATTGATATATTTAATGTTATAAACTATATTAACTAACTTCCTTAATAGAAAAGAATTAAGTAAAAATCTCTTATAATTAGGGACGGAAGGAGTACAACACTATTGTAGTCCCACGCGTAACCATCAAAACTTGGGGTGCATTATTTGGATGAGTGACAGCCATAAATTGAGATGATGAGAATAAGCAGGTAAAAGAGTTTAATGGCTGGTAGACTCCCTGGTGTTGGGTTGCCACCAAGGAAGAGATCATCAGAACACTGCCATAGACATGAACACCATGCTACCTATCGAGACTCCTCCAATTCCTACCTAAGGGAAGAATCATTGGAAGCACCATGGATTATTAATTCAGTGAGTGCCTTAGATGAAACTACTCTCAAAGCCAGACAACGGCTTCAGAAGAAGCTTGGTTACTTCTTTTCCTCTTCCAGCAGGTATATATATTTATTTATTTTCCCACTTACATTGATTCATACATCAACCCCAAAAAGTTAATTGAATTGAAGATGAAGAAGATTCATTGATTGAAGGATACAGGAAATTAGTATAACTCTTGTCCATCCATGAAAACAGTATGTACAAGTGTCTCTTTTTGAGGATGGAGTAGGAATAATTTTTGTACCTAGCTACTAGAGTTTTCTGCAAATTGGCTAGACTTTGTTTCATTTTCCACCGGTTCCTTATGCACACGCACATGCCTATTTAAGGAATTTAATTTTTCCTCTCTAGAGTAAAGGATAGTAAGGCAGATTCACATGACTTTATTTGTTTTGATTTGGTATATGGTTCCTCTTCAACCACTTATTATATGAGGTAACTATGCACACTTCATCAATGTCGGCAATAATAAGAATCCTAGCATCTAAGTTGGTGAAATACAATGTTTATGTCTGGTCTACACTCTATAGATACGATCACTTTAGACACATCTCATCATATGTCCATTATCTAAATACATTATTGTCTATATATCCACGTGATATCCTTTGAAACTCCTGGGAAACAGAGGCTGTATCAATTTTACAAAAAAAAAAGAATCATTTATTCTTATCAATTTCACTTTCTAATTGTTTGCAAACCAGTAATTATTTATTCTTAACAAGAAAAATTATAGTGTAATAAATTTATATATAAATATAATTACGGGTTGCAATTATAATGAATTTTCTGTATCCTTTTTCAGCACAGCTATTGCTCTGCTTGTTTGAGTTTTTACTTCCTACTAGTGAATGAGATTAGATTAATCTCACTATGTTGTTATTACAGGTCAAGTGACAATCCGAAAAAAGAAGGAAAAGCAAGTAAAAGCACCATCCAGAAGAAGAAGGATGCGGGGTTGGGTCGGAAATTATTAGAGGGTTCATGGTTATTGCGTGTCAACAAGTTTAGGAAAGAGAGAAAAGTTTGTGCAGTGTGCTTAGAAGATTTCCAGCAAGATGAGCAGGTTATGAACCTTTCATGCTCCCATAAGTACCATTCAGCATGTCTTCTCCCCTGGCTTGCATCCCATCCCCATTGTCCCTATTGTCGAACCCTTGTTGAACCCTCATATAAGGGTCTCCCAAGGCTTTATTAGCTTTTGTGCTCTTCATTTGCAAATTCGCTTCTTGTTGAGTTCAAAACAGAGTTCTCAAAAGTATATTTCCTTCTTTCTTTCTTGTTTTGCACATTGGTATTGTATTATGATCAAGAGTGCTGAGTAGAAGGGATAAAAATATGTCAGTTGCTAGCAACACATTAATTTGACCAAGTTGTTGGATTGTTCTATCTCTTCAGGGATTGGTGAATTTGAAATCTCCCATATTGTAATTAAATCAATAAGAAAATTGAAGTTATATACTAGCCCAAAATCATATTAACCTTTCTAACATCCTTAATGCTAGTTTCTTGGAGCTTCACAAGATGGACAATCTCTCCACAAGCAAGGATAACCTCTTTTCCCTTTCTACTCCTTTTATTTACGTTATGTTTGGAGGATGAGAAGTAAGGGGAAAAAAGAAAAAATAGGAGAGAAGAGAAGAGAAGAGAAAATAATAGATTTTTAAGTTATTTAGATTGATAAAAAAGAAAGAAAACAAAAAAAAAATTAAATTTTTCTCCAAATGGAAAAATAAAAATTGTTGTGATGACGTTTTTGCACCTCTTTTTTATGAATACAACATTTTGCAAGTATTTTGCATCAGGGTAAACTGGGAATAATGGTAGGAAAAAAAATGCATTACGGTTGTAAATAATTTTCTCTGGGGTAGTTTTGTTTTAGGGTGATGGTACGCAGATAAGGGTGGCAATGTGGGCTGGGCCCAGCGGGTCAGTCCGCCAACCCATTTTTCCTTTTTTTTTTTGTTTTTTTGTGCATTTTGCCAACCCGCCACTTTTACACACTTTTTTCTTTTTTTGTTTTTGGGTGGGCCGGGGTACCCCAACCCACTTTTTTGTGGGTCAACCCGCCCCGTCCTGTTTTTTGGCGGGTCGGATTGGCCGGCCCATTTTGCCACCCCTATACGCAGACCGCAGCACACCCGATGTCAGTGAAAGCGTGGGTGTGTGGTGGGTGGATATTGAGGGTCAAGTAAATCATTTCCCATTGTTTTATCCCCTTTCTTCCTAGATCTAGCGCTTCTGTTCAGGAAAAAAAAAATCTAACGCTTCCAACCGTTGAAACTTGAAAAGAGTCTCTCTCTTTTTTTTTTTGACGGAAAGTCGAAAAAGAGTCTACTACCCTACTTTTGTCGCGCACATACTTCCCTCCTCGAGAAACGCTAGAAGGCTAACGATAAAGGTTAACAAAAAAAAGGTTAATGAGTGTATTTAGATTTTAGAGTATTAGTAAATATCCCATCCAAAAAAAGAGTATTAGTAAATAAAAAAATATTTAATGAAAATAGGTGTTATGCAAACATTTAATTATAAGATTTTTGAAAATTTTCTCCCTTTTCGAATTTGTTTTATTTTTTTCTATTGTTTAAATAGCATAACTCTATAATATAACCTACCTTGTTGTTACTTTGGTGTAGCAGCAACAATGTTAATAGCATATGGTCCTTTTTTAGATGGAAGACTAGGTAAGGCGTAGACTAGTTCTTTGATTAACAGCCAACTCTTAAAACTATCAAGCATTTGTAATGTGTTTATTCACTCTGAAAAAAAATTAATTAGTGAAAGAGAATGGATAAAAAATAGTCGAGAAAATAATTGCCCCCGAGTTCCGGAGATGCTTTGCTATGCGCCTATGCGGAGATGGACTTGATGAATAAAGGGTTTCTGAGTTCTGAAAACGTATTAGAGACCAACCCGACAATGGCCACAAGCCCACAAATTCCATTTGTAGCTCTTGGGTAATGGGTTCTACATATATAAAACGATTTTTTTTAAGAGAAAATGAAAGTGTCAACAACAAAGATAAAACGATTTAATTGATTCATCATATGTTCTAAAAACTATCACTCAGTAACACGTTATTATTTTTGCAGTAAAAACAGTAATACGTTAATAAATTATTGAAAGAATATAACTTTTTTTTAGTTTTCTTACCAGTAATTTTTATAGTCGTTAATATTTTAATAACACGATAGTATATAAAATTAACATCTTTAAAAAAGATCTCTTTATAAATTCTCAATCATTATCACCCCATCATGCTATCAACACATCATTAGATATTTATATATTCAGTGCAGTACCTAGAAAGTGAAATAGGCAGATTAAAACCAACCGATAGCTAAAATCACCTAATTCAAATTTGAGATAATTTCAGCATAAGATTACATCAATATTAACCGGCGATGTACTTCTTATATTAGATTGGACCACATTCTAGTCAATCAAACTGGCCTGTTGCAAGCAACATCACTGTCTAATGTCACTGCGTGGAACATCATTATTTATTGGTAGGCACAAAAGAAGACTTTTTTTTTTTTTTGATCAGAAGTCACAAAAGAAGAATTAAGGTGCAGAAGATGCCTCAAAAGACTCTTTGACTTCCGAAGTCCACCATGCCCACGTTTCACCGAAAATTCGTAGGTTCCAGCATTTCCCTGTTTCCAAACTCGCCCTCCCCGCGACTCTGTTAAATGCATCCTACTACCCAACTGCCAGATAGCCACGCTCTTAACTAGATCATAATTATTATGCTTATATAATAAGAATTCCCGACACTTGTATCTATCTTCCTGCGTTTAAAGATGGCCTTCAAAAGTGTCATAGCTCTTCTTGCATTTCTTCTTCTGCAAACTCTTTCTGCTAGAAGCGATTTCCTATCTCCTCTCCTCTCTCCATTATTTGGTTTGTGAATCTGATTGTGACCCTTTCTTTCCCTTTTACCTAGTCATTTTTTTTTTTCATCTATTGGATTTCTTTATTGGGATTCTGTATTTTGTCACTTTTGATTTACGGGCTTGAGATTCCTTAATTTGTCTTCTTCTGGGCCTACTCAAGTTCCTTTTTTTTAATGATTTTGTAGCTTTAGATTTCTCAGTTTTCCTTTGACTTGCTGTTCTGTTTTCAATGTGAGTTGAGTCCAGATGAAGTCTGCAAAGAAGTGGAATGTGGAAAGGGAACCTGCAAGCCTTCTAAGAATAGCACTTTCCTATTTGAATGCGATTGCAATCCAGGTTGGAAGCGAGCTTTTTCTTCTCATGACGAGGGTTTGAAGTTTCTTCCTTGCATAGTTCCCAACTGTAACAACTCTCTCTCTCTCTCTCTCTAGCCTAAAAACAAGATGTGTATTCTATTTTGTTCTGTTGTTGAATTAATCGTAACACCACATTGTTGTAGAATGCTTGCTTTCTGTAGTATGCTAAAACAGTAGTAACAAGTGTTGATTTTAGGAAACGGAAATTGTTATGTAGTACGTGTTGTTTTTGGTGACAATTTTTGGCTGCATGTGGTTGGAAAAGAAAAGTCTCTGGTATTTGGTAAAATTATTTACTATGTAGAATAAAAGTGTCTAAATCACACAATTTTTTAGCAATTGACTTGTTAGTTGTTACAAAGGAGGATAGCAAGATAAGTTGGTGGAAAGTACACTAATTAAAATTCATTTCTTGCTTGAAGAGTAGAGATTTTCTTCACATACGTAGAACTTGTCAAAGTTTGTTGCTTGGACTAAGATATTAAAATAATATGAAAGAAAAGAATTAAGTCATGGTATAACCTCCATCATTGCATGAGCTTAAAGATAATAAATCTGAAGTTGTTAACACAGTGTAGTTCCATTATAAGGTTGCTAATATTATAATAAAGGTGTAAAATATGTGATGATATGCAAATCTTTATCAAATTAGTTTGACACATATTAGATCTGATTTGTGATTGATTAGTGCAGTCCTTGAGTTTTCTTGATGACTATTAAAAGTTTCTTCTAACAGATGCTTAAAGATTTGCATGATCCCCTTTGTAGGTACTCTGAACGCCTCTTGTTCCAAAGCCCCTGCTCCTGCTCAACAAAGCACAAGAAAAGCCAATGAGTCAATAATTGATGGTAATTTACAGAGATGACTTGTGCCATCTCATATTTCAGTTTTTATCCCCTGATATGTTATGGCATTTTGGTCATATGTTCATGTAGCTTGCTACTGGGTTGATTGTGGAGGTGGCTCCTGCATCAACAGTACATCATTGTTCTCTTATAATTGCAAATGTGATGCTGGCTATTACAATCTTCTCAATGCCACTGCCTTACCTTGCTTCAGAGAATGTGAGAGTATAACCCGTGGTTATAGTTGAATCCATTTGTTTGGGAGAGTAATATATTTTATCACTGGTTTTGAAGGGGGGAAAAATTATTTACTATGTTCTCACTTCTCACAGTGCCCCAATTAATCAAAAATAACTTTGGATTTGAAATTTGTCTTTAAGGTGCTCTTGGTTTCGGTTGCTCAAACCTTGGAATATCAATGACAAACTCATCGTCCACCGCTTCACCACCAGCATTGGATGAAAATGGTAAGAATGAGCGTAAGGTCATAATTGTATGATTATGTCTGCATTTAGTTTTTCTATTTTTTTTTTCTTATTGAAATATAAACAAAATAGAAAATGCATAACTTTGCTTATATATATGTACCTTGCTTATATAGTTTTCTTTCTAAATGTTCAAATCTCAAGAGAAACTTAACTATGATACAAAACTAAACTTAGCCAGGTGTTATCAGTATTAGAATGTCAAAAAATCAAATCCTCGTTTGTGTCTCTTGACAGAAATATGGTCCAATTGTTATTATTAAATCAACCAGCTCATTTTGTCTTAAGATTGTCTTTGTGTCTTGTGAGTTATTTCTGATCAGAAATCAATGTTAAGCTAACCATATTACAATGTTTATGCACTTTATGATGGGCTATCAAAAATTTTTTGGACGTGATCTTAATGCAGTTCCTTTGTTTCTTTTGGATTTTCAGCTAGCATGATTCTACGAGGAAGATCTCAGTGGCTGCTCACGCTGATTATATTTATTGCCAATATGCTGTTGCAGTAGGACATTTGGTGCATGATTATAGCAGTATCGCATTTATCATTATATATGTTTCTTTTGCTTTGGGGTGAGCGCCAAATGTTCGTGGTCATATATACTAGGCAGCAGAGAGTTAAATCGTATTACACTTTAAACCATTATATGGCACAGAAAAGAGATTATGAGTTATAACACGTTTAACTTTCATGTGTATTTGATAAAATTGATGATTTGAGGGTTTAATCTATTGTGCTATGACTGTAGTGTAAATTGGCTCCGAAGGTTGGAAAATTGAAGAAAGTTGTTCAACAAAAACTTGTTTTCACTATGTATGCATATGGAGAACCAAAAGAAACTCTACATCCGTGTACAGGAAAAGTTTGGCCAATTCCCTAGGGCTATGTTTGGATGGGGGTTTTTGGAGAGGAAAGGAGAGGAAAATTTATAATCTCCAATTACATTGTTTGGGAGTTTTTAAAATTAAAAAAAGGTTTTACATCTTAGTGTCTGTTATCTTTTAAAATAATATTTTCTTTGTCCTATTAAAACTAAACAAGATAATTAGGAATTATAAGCTATTTCCTCAACTCCCCTCCCCTCCTTTTCCCTCCAAAAATCCCCATCCAAACATAGTCTAATAAAAAATTTGGTCAACAACTTTGTCATGGCTACCTTAATGCTTACTGTAGAACTTGTTCAGTATGCATCATGTGACCCAATTACTAAAAACAACTCAGTCAGTGGTTTGTTTAAGCAATTTCATCACCTTTTGATCATTCAAAACAAATTGTCAAGTCTCCAGCTGTTATGTTAGCTCAGTTAGTAGTTTGTTTAAGCAATTTCACCTCTCATCATTCAGAACAAGTTGTCAACTCTCCAACTGATATATTAGCTCAGTTAGTAGTTTGTTTTATTAGGCAATTTCCCCTTTGATAATTTAAAACAACTTTCAAGTCTCCAACTGATATGTTTCAACAAAACTTATGAGTTGGTCCTTTTTCTATTTGTTTGCCATGCATTAGTTTTTACATTAGTCTAAGTTGTTCTAAATATAGTGAGAACACACCCATAATAATTTAGATAATTTCCTTAAACAGTTTGTCCTTGCTTCAAAATTCTATCATAAGAGAAGATATCTTTTTCTGGTGTCTCGCTAATTTTTTCTTCGAATTATATTCTTTCAACAATCAAATGAAAAAAAAAATATTTCTCTCAGTTTGTCCCTATTCAGTTTTACCTTGTTTCTTCTACTTTCTCTCAAAACAGTTAGGGACTAAATAAATGATCAATATGAGATCAAATTTTACCTTTAACAAAGTTGAAAGAATTTCAAGGAATCAGTTTTCCAAATGCGATTCTCTCAGTCCACAAATTGTTAGCTCGTAAATTTAATGTGAAACCCATAGAGCTGGAAGCTACTAAAAACCTCGTAAGTTTTTCATCCAATCTTCAATCAGAGTGCTTGGGCACTAAATGCCACCAATCATTTGAGATTGAGAACACCCAAGACTTTTCTATTTTTTGGTCCACGAACACCTTACACATGAAAGTGATGCAACGAAACTTATATCAATCGGTCTCTCTCTTTTTTTTTTTGGTCGAAATATCAATCAGTCTTTATTTTTTATTTTTTAGGACAATTTCATTATGTTAAACTAATGGGCTATTCCTTTGAATTCTTATGGCTTCTTGCAGGCCCACCTACCGTAGTAAACGGTAATTACGTTGAAGTGTTGAACTATAACCCTACCCCCACCCCTACAATCCTACAGCTACAAATTGGGTTTGGACTGGGCCCATAGATAATATTGGGCCATTGATTACAAAACAAAAACAACTGTGAAGTAGGAGAAGTAAATACAAAATGCGTCCCATCCCGAATTAAACTTCAGATAGGTGATGGCAGCCTGGTTGCTTGGAATTATTGGAGCTATTAATCAATTAATGTGTATGGTTGGTGGCCTCTCTACTATCTGGAAATTGACGTGATCTACGAATTCAGATCACAAAATACTGTCCTCAAAACACATCATCCCTGTCGCTGTCACATCTCCGCCCCTGCGATTGTATTTGTAATAGACTTCTCCTTTCTAGTTTCTACATCCCTTTCAGTCTTTTCTTCCCTTGTTTTTCAAATTAATGTGTCCATTAATACTTTATGATTTTGTATTGTTATATTTTTTATATTGCAAGCAGTATCAATCAAATCTAGGTGATTTACTTACCCAAAAAAAATCAAATCTAGGTGATTTTATTAGCTTTAAACTGAAAATAAAATTATTTCAACAACACGACATGATTATTTTTTAGATGAAAAGCCACGTAGTCATGTGATATCAGTATGAGACGAAAAGCCAGATGTACATTTTATTTTAAAAGATAATGCTGAAAAGTATTTTTCTTATTACAATTTACATCAAAAATAAGATTTTCTTAAAAAGATTAATCATTGTACAGGATGACATTGACTCCTATTTGGATAATAAGTTTATCTATTACTTATGACATAAGTTATATAAGTTATTTTTATATTTGAAGAAAAATTATAGTAAAATTTATTTTATATAAATCATAAACTATTTTGATAAATTATCCTAAGTAGTTTATGAAAAATAAACCTAAAATAACTTATAAATTAATTATAAACTGTGTTTATAAACTCTGAATAAGTAAATTTAAATATATCCATTGTCTATAATCTATCTATTGGTAACAAAGCTCGGCTTTTAGTGATATTTGTCTATAAACAAAAATTGACTTAAATTTGTTTCAACTAAACGATTCATCAAACAAATTGATTGCTGAACCAACAAGACATCTATCTCTACGCTGACTCCACTCTCCGTACTCTCAGTAGAAGTGCACTGCTAGTTACTCTGGGGTCGATGTATGAAAATTGAATTACTGTCCTTTTTGCATCAACACACTGACCGAAATCAAATCAATCCATCATTAAACTGGACTGGTAGAAAAGTTTTTCAGAGAAAAACCTCCCATCACCCAGGTAGCTAGCTACTAAACCTAACCTATAGAGTGACAAAGCTACTTCTGTCCCATCTCATCTCATGCCCTTCTAAGCTATGTGCCAAATCCAATGCACACATCTCCACCGCCATTAATGCCTAGTCTACGGCTCTTCACTTGCGGAGTGGAGTACTCTGTATGTGTTTGTTTTCCATCGATAGCTATCAAAATCTAATTTCGAGTCAAAACTCAAAACAACAATTTTTTTGTTTTTAAGGACTTAATTTTGAAAAATGAAGGAACCAAATTTCAACAGTTATCCAAATATACTCTCTCATTTTAAGGATCCTGTTTTGATGTAATAAAATAAAACTAGAAAATTAATAAAAAAAAACCACTTTAATTCGGGGTCAAACACTTTGCGATTAATATGTCATCTTCAAGTTACACATGGCTGGTGTCTTAATCAAATACTAGTATTCCAATTTCCATTGAGATCTAATATGAAGCATGAACAAAATTGCGAATATCTGATATCGTTGTTTCACCACCTTGAAATAGTACAGGCGCTATTATTCTTATTCTCCCCTTAATCCCTCCCTCTGGTTAATAAATTTCTCCAAAGCAATCAATTTAAATGTTGCTTCGACCCATCCAAAATGGGTTTAACTTTAAAGGAAATATTGAATAGCATCATGGAACTTCTTCCTTAAAATATTGTCTGAATTGGAGAAGGAACAAAAGTTAAGCAGCAGCAACAACAATAATCGAGTATTAGGTAGCACTAGCAGTACTGCAGAGAAGAGTCAACTCCTTTTTCTATTTAAGGCATATATAGGAGCCCTACATTTGGATTGCGGATGATGCATTTTGCAACCTAGATGCTGCTGTACTCACATCACAGGGCGTGTGCATACATATTATAAATCTCACATTGTGATTAATTGTTAAATTGATTTTTTTTTAATAACAATTGTTAAATTGATTTAACTAAGGGCAGTTGCGTCCACTACATAACTGACTCACTTCAGTAGTTATTATTCATGAAAGCATAATCTTTTGGAAAAACGTAATATCGCACTAAAGATTTTCTTTTTTGCTGATAATAATAGTTGGGGATCTTCTGGTATATCTCTCGCTTGCTAGTTCATTGATGCAGTTCTGTCCCAGTAGTCGTCTCTCATTATGTTCCTTCATGTCCTTCTAACTTTCGCACAATTGTAATGCAACAAGACCAAAATTAATTGCATCACTGACCCACCAAAAACAGCCCACTGGTACTACCATATGAAGAAAAGAAAAAAAAAGAAGAATCTTGCACAAAGCCGTGACCAAGTCCAAGGGGATGGTAATTATCAGATCTGGTACTGTTGCAGACATCTCAGCCATTCAATTAATCCAATGGCACGCACCAGCAGAGAATCTCGGCTCGTAATTATCTGTTTCTGAGTCTACACTTGCTAAAGCAGGGGGCACTGATTGATTGAGTAATATTGTAGAGATGAAGGTCACTTCTTCAGGGGCTCAAGACAGTTTTTTAGAAGTGGGTTGTTGTCAAAGAGTTATTTTCTTCAGCGGAACTATATTGCCCCATCACTGCAGGGAAGAGTTATTATCTTCCCTAAAACTTTAAACAAACAAAAAAATTCTTCGACCAAAAAAAAATTCTAAAATGTCCTTACAATTTTTTCATTCTTTATTTCTACCCATTCATTCATCGTTCAAACTAAGAGTAAAACAGTACTCCCTCTGGAGTCCGGGTTCGAATATAAAAAAAAAAAAAACCATATAAATTATTTATTTCTACCCATTCATTCATCCCTTATTTTATTTCTTCTTCATTTATATACAATTGAGTAAATGTAAATTATTTTATTTTATTTCAATTAAATGAAACAATATATAAAATCTACATGTTATTCTCTATTTTTTTAGTTCTTTTTATTTTTTCTCTAGTTGACGTCCCACGATTTATTGATCAGTTGAATCTCACCTCTTTCGTATATATTTACTCTGTGACTGTTGTGTGCATCTGCTTGTTAGCTTATATAGTAGCTCTTGATAATTTACTAGCACTCCGTTTTTGTGCAAATTTTTGTGGTCGGCCTATATTCCTGTTCCAGTTGGCCCTGCTCTAGCCTCAATCATGGTACTTTTGTGTGTGTTCATGTTCATAGACCATCAAACTTAAAGGGGCTAAAATCGTGTACTTTTCTGCGTCTATGTACACAAAATTCATGGGTGGAAGCCAAGCGGAACAAGACTTTAATCACGAATTACTGCTATTCCGCATATGGTGTCTGTTTAGTCACCAAGAATTAGTACGATAGATAAGGTATAAACAGACCTGGAAAAGAGATAAACTGTAAGCAGAATAGAGGGATGAGTCCCCTGCGAGCCTTCTTGGGTCCCTTGGCATTTAATAGCATTTGGCGTAAATCAATATTTGATGGTTAAGCTGTTGCCCCGTCTCTTTTGTCATTTGATGCGTGGAATTCCTATTCGTACCGCGATGACTTTTGTTAGTTTCAAATTTACTACTCCACCATACATGCTGGGAAATTAAATTAATATAGAAAGAGAAAAAAAAAACTACCAATCAAAACACGGGATTTGTCGATTTGAGTGGCACAAATTTCGTATTCATGCTTAACTGCATTTTTCTTTGGCGAATTAACTTGTATCAAAATTTAAAAGAAAAATACTGATTGTTACAAAGAAATACAGCAAGAAGATACACGAAATAACGTAATTGGTCACTTTTATATATCCAAGTGTCCAACCACTCATGTTTTTTCGTAAAATGTACAATGAACTATTTTTCATTAGTTCAAAGACAGCCAAATATAATATTTATTCGTGTGTTTGTACCACAAATTTTTTGTAATAAATAGCGGTGCTGAATTTAAAATTACTCATACTTAAAAATCCAAAATTTATTGCTACTCAAAATAGAGGATTAATTGTTTTTATGGTGTAATAGGAAAGTTTTCATTGAATTCACCTATTAATATACTCCATTCGATCCAAAATATAAGCAACATATTTCCTCCGTTCTTTTTTATCTATCAGTTTTTAAGAAAAATTTTGTTCATTTTTATTTGTCGTTTTAATAGTTTAAGGTTACATTTTAACAATTATATCCCTAACCCTATTAATTGTTTACACATTTTTCATAAATTGATTAATGTAGTAATTGAAAAGTTCAAAGACTAGTTAAATATGATATATCTACTCCCAAAAATTATTTTACTTTCCAACAACATAAATTTATTACTAATACACACATGTGAATGTGAATGTATCTAAGACTAATTGGATAATTGAATAAGGGGTTAGAAATAATTAAAATGATGGGACACATTAATTGATTTATCTACTCCCAAAGACTAATTAAATAAGGGTACGATAGAAAAAAATTTACCAATTAATTGATTCCTTGGTTATGGTAAAATAACCTAAAACAACAGATAAAAAGAAACAGAGGGAGTAGTACAAAAATACACAGACCAATGAATGCTTTGAAATGTGATAACCTTAATTAATATTCACTAATTTCAATTTTTTTCTAAAAATATCCTCTTTGGTGTATCTCATAAATATAAACATTGCATTAAATAAATGATATAATTAAAAAACTAACATTTAATTTATTTAAAAAATAATAAATATTGTTTATATTTAAAAAAAATATTTATTAATTATATTTTTGACCGAAAAGAGTAATATAAATCCAATCTAAAGTAGTAATAGCAGTCCTCTCATGTTTTAATATAATTTTAAGATACCCAACATCTTGGCCAATTGTCACTACATTTATAGAAACCCAACCTCCTACTCCTAGTACTAGTAGCAATAGCAGTCCTCTCATGTTTTGGATCTTAACATCTGGTCCGTCTACCGCTCATTTACAACCACAAAGCTCCATGTCCCAGTAGTACAATACAAATACAAATTTAATACATATCTATGACACGTACCCATAGCATACAAGCACTACCTAAATGCATGGTTTCCTTCCAAAAAGCCTAACCATTATTAGTGGGCTACTACCCAGTGCACGGTTAAAGGCATCGCAATCGAATGCTCTTTCTTAATTAGCTTTATCTGCCTCTACAGTGTACGCACGGCAAGAATTTTCATTGCGACAAAGAAGATTGTGATAGATCTAGGGCCTGTTTGGATTGGCTTATGCAGAGCTTATGAACACAGCTTATGATTGATTCATAAGCTGTTTTGGGCTTATTTTTCATAAACTACCCAAGATAGCTTATCAAAACAGCTTATGGCTTATATAAAATAAATTTCACTATAATTTTTCTTCGATTATAAAAGTAGCTTATACAGCTTATGCCATAAGCAATAAATAAGCTTGTTATCCAAACAGAGCCCTAGTACTCCACAATAAAGCAATTTTCGTTTTAATTTAGTCAATCTTCCAAATTTTTTATGCTATTGAAGTTTTTGTTTAATTAAGATTGCATTAATTCTTTCAACTTTTCATGAGATTCAGCGTGATATAAAGGTCAATTACATTGCATGTAGCCATATGTATAAGGTGGATCGGAGTAGCCAGCACTTATATTTATGTGGTGTAAGTCCCAACACTGTTGGTATTAAAAGAAACAGAGTACAAACATTCTCCAGTTATTTCACCATTCCCACTAGCTAGATACAGCCCCACACAGTACTCGAGTGTGGAAATAATATTCCTTGCCATTTGCTCCATTTTCACATTAACTATCAAGTTTACGACGAGGCTAATTAAGACACGGTGCAAGGGCAGAATGGGAAGTTCGAAAAGCTAGAGGAACTTCAATTTCAATTTGTTGAAAGAAACGAAGAAGATAGTATAAGGAAAAGTGAGTGACAAAGAAAAAAGCTGACTGCAGCCCAGTGCTGAAGATGATGACGTAGCCAGGCACGCCACCACGCGCAATTTTCAGAACCACTCCCTAGCTAACAGAGGTTAGAATCATGTGATTGTATAAAATGAAAATGAATATCGTTATTAAAAAAATGAAAATGAAGATCGAAGGGAGACAGTGAAACATTCAGACAAAAGACAGACACTGCCACTTGCAGCCACATGCAGTTTAATTGAGCAACAATAGTGAATAAGAGTTTTCGGATTTTGAAAGAAAAATTATTTGATTTAATTATTTTAGTTTTATTCTTTGATTCTTTGATCACTTTGCTTTTAAAATCGAATCGAATCTAATCCAATTTATTTTAGTTTAAATTGAATTAATTTTTAGTTTTAAAAAAAACTATAAATATTTTTAAAATTAACAAAAGAATTTATTAAAATTTTATTTTTATTTCTATTTCACAAATGAGATACAAATAAATAAATATAATATACTAAATTACCATATCATACATCATATTTATATAATATATTGTCTATTTGCCTTAAAATATAAATTATATTAGCATCTCTTATAAAAAAATAAGATAGTAATGTAATTTTGAAAATAATAGTATATGCATATATATAGTTGGCAAAATGGGCTTAGCCCGTCGGGTCAGGTCGAGCTCGCCCGAAAAAACACCTGTTTGGACATATAAATTTGAGCCCGTTTTTAATCTGTGTCTTTTTGGCGCGGCCCGACAAAGCCCGAGTCCGAAGCGGGCTGTCCAAAAAACATAGGTCAAAGTCCAGCCCAAAAAAACCCAGAAAAATAGAGGACTCGAACCATAAATTTGAACTCGTTTTCAATTTGAACTTTTTTGACCCGCCCTGATAAAGCCTGAACCCAATGCGGGCCGCCCCAAGCTCGGCCCAAAAGCCCGAATTGCCACCTCTATGCATATAGGGGCTTGGATTGGATTAAATCGGTTTTTGCTATGAGATCCGAAATCCGATCCAATTCAATAGAAAAATTTGGATTGTATTTTTATTTTTTGGGTTCTCTATTATTCAGTTTGATTACCGCGATTTGCATTGGATCAATTATGTACACCTCTATTAGTGAATAAATATATAGTATAACAATTTTAGTATAATTTTTTCTTTAAAATAATGATTGATATTCGACGCCCTTTATATCAATTTTATAATAAAAAGTATAAATTATGATATGTATTTGTTTAGATAAAATAAAAAACTAAACAATGTTCTAAAATATGTAGGAGTATAAAATTAAAATTTTCTCGATAAAAACTATAACAATTAATTTATTTTTTTCGATAACATTAACTATGACAATTAATTTTTTGTCAAAAAAAAACTATGACAATTAATTTTGATGCACGGAAATATACGTTTTCTACAGTGATGGAAAATAGGATATGTCTTTTAGCCGGTAAAAAAAAAAGGATATCTCCTTCAGTGGGCTTGGGCTCTTGGGGTCTTAACTAATGCGAAGCCTTTACTGTGCGCTTTTGTGATTATGGCGCTTGATAGTAAACATCCCTTTGTTGACCAAAAAAAAAATAGTAAACATCCCTTTAGAACCACACGAAACATTTGACCAAAAAAAAAAACCACACCAAACAATAGCAGGTGTTAACAAATAACGACGTTTATATATCAGTGAATCTGCATGTATATATAGGTTCAAACTTCGAACTAAATATTTAGATTAATTGATTTTTTTTCCAGATATTGCAATCCATCTTTGTGATAGTTTCAATTTTTTTTATAAAAATTTATATACCGCTGAAATAATAAATTGAATAAATTCAGTGCTTTAAAGCAAATTATATTATTTTAAAGTTATCAGAAAAGATTATAAATATTGTTAATTAATTAATGGATTAAATATGTTTTTGACTCTATAAAGTTTGACAAATGTTAATTTTAATTCTTATAAAAATTATATACATTTTTAGTCTAAAAAATACAAAAACTATGTTTTTAGTCTTTATTTAGACTCTAACTAGGAACTAAAAATAAATACAATTTTATAAAAACCAATACCAACATATTACCCAATTTTATAAGGTAAAAAAAAAATTCAATACTTAATTAATTATAAAAAGTTAAATTTTATTTGTTAAAAATAATTCTAAATTCTTTTACATTTTATTCCTATAAATCCTTCTAATTACTAAATGGAACAAGTATTAAATATTTTTTATATTTTTAAAATATTAATTATATATTTTTTTATTTTATAAAATAATAAAAGAATATATAAAAAAAATTATAAGAGGATATAGTATTTTTTAATAAAAAAAGGTGCAGTAGAAAACAAAGGTTGAATACTGTCTGGAAGAGTGGATAGCGTCAGAGACACTGTTGTAGTTGTCTGCCTCTGAGACGAGCAAGAAAATCTGTTCAACTGAGTACCCTGCCTCCGGCAACTACTGAGTGCTATCGTAGTTGTCTTACGTGGCACTAACTCCATGGGTTGCTTTTCACGGGGCGACTATAACTGCCTGCATTCACCACCAGCACACCCATTTTTTTCCCTTTAAAATAATGCAACGCACAAATTATAAACTTTATGACACACTAACATAGTTTTTGTTAAAGGTTTTTTTTTTGACATAATTTTGTTAAGGTTAAATGTACTCTTTATTTCTCAAAATATTTGTTAGGAACAAAACTAAATAAAAACAATTTTAAAAATATAATATTTTTCAGGATTGATCTAAGCATATTTTAACATTTAGCTTATGAGTTGATTAAGTTATTTTACGTTAAAAATATTGATCTAAACACATTTTAACGTTTAGCATAGGATTGGTATGCTAGAAAAAGCGGCTTTTTTTATCATTGTAGCACTATTTTTTTTATTATTTTCCAATCTAGCATTCTTTTTTTTTTATTTCTCAAAGTAGCACCTTTTTCATTAAAATATTTATTTTTATTAATTATCAATTAATTAAATATTAAATATTAGTTTAAAATTATAATTAAATTTTTAATTGTTAATTAATTGAATATTTAATTGTTAAATATTTATTAACTCGATTTGTTAACTAATTAATAATATAATTATATAAAATAGCTCACATTGATTTAAAATTTAAAGTAGACCTACATAGACAGTGGTGTGACTGTGGTGAATTTCAGGCACTACAATATCCATGTTTGCATGTCATCGCTGCTTGTTCCTAAATTCACCACAACTACATGATATATGTGCCTCCCCAGTACAAATTGCAAAATGTATACAATATTTACCGCGAAGAGTTCAAACCGATGCCTCACCGTTCGTATTGGTCAGAATACAATGGAATTAAGTTGTGTCACAATCCAACAATGCAGAGAGATCCAAATGGCTCTCCACAATCCACAAGGATTCGTACTGACATGGATCAAACATAAAGGAGTCGTCATTCCAAGAGATGTGGACTCTGTCGAAATGAAAGGCATAACAAGAAAAAATGGCCTTACCGTTCTAGAGCTGATACACAGCAGTAAAAATTTCTATAATTTGCATTTAGTTCACTTTTGTATCATTTTTGTTTTTATCACTTTTGTATTTGTATTTTTAAATTTTAAATCAATGTGAGCTATTTTATATAATTATATTATTAATTAGTTAACAAATCGGGTTAATAAATATTTAACAATTAAATATTCAATTAATTAACAATTAACAATTTAATTATAATTTTAAACTAATATTTAATATTTAATTAATTGATAATTAATAAAAATAAATATTTTAATGAAAAGGGTGCTACTTTGGGAAATAAAAAAAAAGTACTAAATTGAAAAATAAAAAAAAATGATGCTACGATGGTAAAAAAGCCAGAAAAAGCAGGGAAATGTGCTTCTATCGTTTGGATGTGAAGAAAAGCACAGGGAAATGAAAAATTAATATATGGGAATGGGCCCGAATGGGACCCGCGTGATGAGGAGGATTTCTTTTTCTTTTTTTATACAAAGGATTTCTTCACTCCTGCTAGGGGAATTAAACAGATGATGAAAAAATTATGAAAAGACAAGAATGTAAATGTTTTTAATTTGTTACTTTATACGTACTTTTTAATTTGAGATTGTTTTATTGTTTTAAAATAACTAAAAAAAATCATTTGGGTCTTCGGGGCTTGTGATTACCACAAAAAAAAACTAAAAAAATTATCTCATTAGGCAAGCCTTGCCTCAGGACTTGATGGGTGTTGCCACCCCGTCTCATTACTGTGTAATTTTTTTAGTTTGGCCTTTGCCCTCCATTTATGCTACTACTTACACATTAAACGAATAATAATTCTTGACCAAAAAAAAACGAATAATTATTAAAGAGCTAGCATGCCCATTTTATTCACATAATGGAAGAGTATCCTTGGAGAAAATTACAGGGAATCATTACAACTTTGTAGTATTTTTAGATGAATTTCCTTGTCAAAAATAATTTCATGGCGAAATAGTCTTTTAAGAAAAGTTGGCAATGTGTGGGAAATTTGATGGACGGTGCCATGACCATATATATATATGTGGAAGGCGTGACTTCCAATCATTGACCATTCAATTTTATCTGTTTCGAAGGTTTCTCACAAAACTTTATGGCCCATTTCATTAAATTCTCCAGATGGATACAGATCACTTCATCCCTCCACTTGTTTCGGTTCTAGATCGGCTACCACCATTATTTATCTCAGATTATTTTTGATATATATACATATATATATATATATATATATATATATCCAGTGGCCTATAATTATTCCTCTCACTCTCACATAAAATTCTCATTCTCACTAGATATGCTATATAATTAATTATATTAAAAAA
This sequence comes from Glycyrrhiza uralensis, assembly GCA_030159175.1. NCBI lineage: Eukaryota > Viridiplantae > Streptophyta > Magnoliopsida > Fabales > Fabaceae > Glycyrrhiza > Glycyrrhiza uralensis. Next base: position 55,003,832 of record BRZY01000002.1, on the reverse strand, counting down.
TAAATTTTTATGAATATAAACAAACACAAATCAATTTATACTTTTAAAAAAAATCCTTAAAATGATCACTAAATTATTTTACATTAAAATTATTTTTAATATTAAACAAATGAGTCTATATTTCAAACAATGATAATAGGATGGCAGATTTTACCACTCATTTTCAATAATGACTAGAAAATTAAAGAAAAATAGAAAGGAAAGAGATTAAACGAGAGAAAGTTTGAGATGTGATGGAGTGTGCAATGAGAAATGAAGAGTGAGATAAAAGAGAGGAAAATGTGTAAAAGTGATCATTAAGAGAAAAGATTGTAAGAAAAACATTGTTGTAATTATTATTATTATTATTATTTGAATTAGATAAAAAAAGATCCGTTAATTTTTAATTTATGTTTAATATGGATATTAACTCTTTTCTCTTGAATATGTAAAGTTTATTTTAGATAAAAAAACTCATTTTTTATGGATCGATGAGATAGTTTGGGACGAGATATAGAAGTTGAAGTGATAAAGAGGTCATGAATTCAAATTTTCATTAATATAACATATTAATTACTAATATTTGTCTATAAAAAACTAATTTTAAAGTTAAAAGTTATCTCTCTCATTTATATACATTTAAATTATTATTTAAAATTTTGTATATACAGAATTATTAAAAATAATATAATTATTGAATTAGTTAATTTGTATTTTAATTAAATTATATATTGAAGACTTATAAATATTGACATTTGATATATAACAATAGCAATTCAGTACTTATTTGTGTTACCTTTCCCGTCTACTCTCTCTTTTTCTTACACGTATTTCTCGTTTACATTTTTCGTCTTAATTATGTAATTAGTGGACGGAATCATCATCATCATCATCATCATCATATAGAACATATCAGAAAAATAATTAAAAGAATACATGATAGTTAAAAGAGTGACAAATGATAAGATGAATCTTGTGAATCTTCATTGACGTGCAGTCCCCGGATCGTGTGACTTGTATATATCTATCTACGGCATATAAGCTCAACTCCAAATAGCTTGCAGAAATGAATATCAAAGAAGTCGCATAGCATTCTTTCCAGCAATCTTGATAGTAACAATTCCTTGTTAATCATTAATATTTTGTTATATAATTTATTGGTTTGGTTTTGTCATAATCTGATTATGAGTATGGAGCAGTCTCGTGCTTACTGAAAGGTGTCCTTGTCCGACTAGCTAGTATATAGATGAAAAACCCTATACAAAGAAATATTACCCAATCATAACGTGTCATTGCCTATCAAAAAAAAAATCATAACGTCTCATATTTATCTGATTGACTATCGACGACAACAACATTTTCATCCTTTTTCCAGCGGCAATAGGAGTTAATTAAACCACCACATCATTTTCAGATGGAAAAGCAAAGCGCGCTTTATGCTGTTGGTTAATTTAACCCATTTATTTATATATGTTCACTCTACCTGAACAAAAGTTACATTTACTATTAAAAACCTTAGTCATGCTCATGACCAAGGTATATAATTAGATCATGAGAGATAAAGATAATGTCACACATCATCCAGAGAAGTGGATATATCGAAATATCTCAACTTAATTATTCCGTAGCCAATCAAGCTCACAGGCATATTGAGAGGAATAGAGGACAGTGACCATATTTCCCAATCTGTGCGTCTCTGTCTGGCTCTCATTAATTAATTGATTAATCAAGATACATCCTAACTTAAAAACAAAACAAAAAAGGAAGGAAGGGGGTGTTGGCGATTGAAATTTCAGTATGGAAGGGAGTGGTTGTTTCTTTAGGTGGACGAAAACGAGGGATCGAGGGAGGTCTTTTAATTCCACATGCAGCAACAACAAGATACAGAACGAACCAATTAACCAAAAATTAATTAAAGAGGTGAACGAGCACGTGTGAGTGGATCTGAGCTTTATTATTGGCTGTACACTCTCGACCAAATTCAATTCAACACTGCCGTACCATTCGTTCCATGAAAAATGGGAGCCGCAGGAGATATCCTATATTTAGAGACGGAGATAGTATATAGGAATTAAAGAAAGATATAAAAATAGGAGAGAAATAAAGAAAGTGGATGAAAATGCGAAATGTAATAGATGATGTACCGAGAATAAAAAATATTAAAAATACGAGATAAAAATAAAAGAGCCTTTTTTTTCGTCAAAAAATTAAAAGAGCTTGAAAATATAAAAACTGTATGCGCTTCGACTGCTGAGGAAGTCATATAATTTTTTTTTTCTGCCATGCAAATTGTATGTAAATACCACTTACCAGAAGCAGAAAAAGTCTAATCTACCTCACTGAGCCATTACACAGTAATCGCTCCCCGTCTCCTTTCTTTTTTCTCCTTTCCATACAAAGAAGGACCAAGATTTGAATAAAAATGGTTCCTTTTTTTCATCAAAAAAAATGGTTCCTTTTTACCATAAAAGGCATGACAGGGGTGAAAGTGAAACTCTTATTATTTAAAAATTGTAAAGATATTTATTTATTTATTTTAAGGCGACATAAAAATACAAAAAAACTTATAAAATTATCACAATGAAACTTAGTTTTAATAACTTAAATTAATAATAAATATAATTTTTAAGAGTATACTTTCCTTTTGAAATCTTAAGACACGAGAAATTTTATGCGACTATCTCATTTGTCGAAAAACTCTCATGTCTATTCAATTATTACTTTTATAAAAAATCTAAAAAGTTCAAAAAATAAAAATAAAGTTTATTTTTATAAGTGTGAAACGAAGTATAACAAAAAAAAATTAGTAGTTTTTTTATGACTGAGAACTAAATTTTATTTGTTACTCCTATTAAAATTAAAGTTAAAGATCATTAAATTGCAAGATGACAACCCTACTCCCACGAAGAAACAAAATTTACAACTACAATAACTTGTGACCATTAAGTCAGGACAGGAAGACTAAAATATAGTACTCCATGTAAATGCTAATTAAATTTTTAGAGGTATTACTCCCATACATTAAATTTTATATCTTTAATAAATATAAATATTTTTCCTATTTACATCATCACAATTAATTAGACGATTATTTTATCTGGTTTAAGTCGATTGTCTCATTACTATTCCTATAACCATCGTACTCTTGTCATCTCATCCTGTTACTTTTGTTTTTCTGGTTTGTTACAATTTTGTTGGTTTCCTATTCTATGCAAAAAATTTGACCTTTTAATAAGACTGAGGTCTGACATACACAATACAATCGGCTGCTTTGTCTCTCTTGTATTCCAGCCTTTTGCTTTTCCACTCACTCACCCCTCTCTCTCTCTCTCTATAAAGCGCGCACCCCACACCCTCACTGCGCTCCAATTCTCTCTCTCTCTTCCAACTTTCTACTCTTCCACCTTCTCTCTCTCTCTCTCTGCTTCTCGTCTCAAACAGACAAACCCGAATGGACAAGGGCCAAACCGAACCCTGGCGACCCGACCCACTACACTGCGCCATGTTCCGGCCGCCGGAGACGCCGCGGGAGCCGATGGAGTTCCTCTCCCGTTCCTGGAGCGTGTCTTCTCATGAAGTCTCCAAGGCTCTCTCCCCTGCTCCTCCCAAGGCCCCCAATGCCGGCGGCGTCGCTATACCGGAGGACGTTGCCGGCGAAACAGAAGAAGCCGCCGCCGCCGTCTCCTTGAACCCTTTTTCTTTCGCTTCCTCCGAGACCTCTCAGATGGTCATGGAACGCATCATGTCCCAATCTGTAAGTCCATCTGGAACAGAGCATGGAAGAAACTCTCGTTGTTGTTGTTTTTTTCTTTTCCGTGTCAGTAGTATTGACCTGAAATGGACCGTGTGTTGTTTTTTTCCCTCCTTCTTTTCATTTCTTCAGTCACGGAAGTTGATTTGGTTTTTAGCTTTCTTTGTCTTCTTCTGTTGGTCGGTTACTTGAAGATTCATTAAAACCGAGTCTTATTTTTTGTTTGTGCATAAATGGTTTTTAGCTTTCATCATCTTTTGTGTGAAACAATTGGTGACTTTCTAGTTTTTTTTTTAAATTTTTTGGGTGTTACTCAGCAGGAAGTATCTCCACGGACATCAGGGAGACTCTCACACAGCAGTGGCCCTTTGAATGGAACCCAGAGTTGTGGCTCCTTAACCGATAGTCCTCCTGTTTCCCCTTCTGAAATCGACGATATCAAGGTATGTATGTCGTTTCTAGTTTCTAACTTTTCGGCTCCAAAGCACCGTTGCTGCTCACTCACAAATTACAGTTACATTTACAACCAAGCATGTCCTTCACCTTTCTCTATAACCAAGGTTCCCTTTATATTTAATCACCCTTCGCAGTTTGATACCCCCAATGTAAACTATATTTCAGAAACAAACAAAAAAAATTACTACTAATTTCTCCACTTACCCATTAATTAAACATTAATTTAACAGTGTCCGAATGATTATTAACAGAAAGCGCGTGAAATTAAACCTGTAAATGTTGGTATTTTTTAGTAATTGATTTTAATTTTTAGACCCTCTATTTTTAGACAACCGTGTTTTTTTTTTTTTGTATTTCTCTATTATGTGTTACTTACCTGGTCCCCCCAAAATCGTCAAATTGGTTAGAGCACCTACGTTGAGTTCCACCTAAAAACTGTCCTTGCGAGTCCTAATTTAGCCCGGCACAGCCTCAAAGGTCCATCCCTCTGCATTAATGGCTCAAGGATATTACGGTGAAGGCATGGCAATGCCACTTGGGTTTTTGTTGTTTGGTCTTCCAAAGTAGTTACGAAAGATTAATTGTTTTTGTGTCTTTGGTACAAAGAAGAAGGAATAGGTGGTACTGGTAGGCACTAGACACAACAAACGAATATTGCACACGGTTGTCAATAATGTGTTACCTATCTCGTGTTCCACTTTAAGCGAAAAATGGTTCCTATGCGTTCCTCTCTGTCTCTGCAGTATGGCCGCACCATAAACGCCGGCGCCGGCATAAACGGCCACTTGAGAGCTGGTGCCGTCGGTGGCAAGACGGTTGGGAGGTGGCTCAAGGACAGGAAGGAGAAGAAGAAAGAAGAGACCAGGGCCCACAATGCTCAGCTTCACGCTGCTGTCTCGGTCGCCGCGGTCGCCGCCGCTGTTGCCGCAATTGCCGCTGCCACAGCCGCCTCATCAGGGTCCGATAAAGATGAGCAGATGGCAAAGACCGATACCGCGGTGGCATCTGCCGCGACGTTGGTGGCGGCTCAGTGCGTGGAGGCAGCAGAGGCCATGGGGGCGGATCGCGAACACCTTGCCTCAGTGGTTGGTTCTGCCGTGAACGTTAGATCCGCCGGAGATATCATGACTTTAACTGCTGCAGCTGCCACAGGTATATGTGTGATGGTGAGATGCTTGATGATAAATTTTTCAATGAACATTCTCTTTTTGAATGGCTTTGAGTTTTGGTGGTGGAAAATTTTGTGTTTTGATATTTTTGACGTTGCGTGTGTTTTTTGTGTGGCGTGGAATTGAATTGCAGCTTTGCGTGGGGCTGCCACATTGAAAGCGAGGGCCCTGAAGGAGGTTTGGAATATTGCAGCAGTAATTCCCGTGGAGAAAAATCTGGGCGCTGCCGGTGGTAATGGAAGTTCCAATAGTAGCTTCAGCGGTGAGCTTGCCCCTGAAGAGAATTTCCTTGGCATCTGTAGTAGAGAATTACTAGCCAGAGGTTGTGAGCTCCTTAAGCGCACTCGCAAAGGTATATATTTTTTCATCAAATTTTCCTTTCTATGTTAAAAGAAGTTTGTGATTTTGAAATGTTTTGCATGGTCTCTCCCAATATGTAGACATAATTGTGTATATGGTTTTATATTTTTTCTGTGGAGAGGAAGAAATTCCTTTCTTTCATGTTTTTCTGTGGGAAGTGATTTGATCTGTGTGAGAATTGCGTGCAGGTGATCTTCACTGGAAAATTGTATCTGTGTATATAAACAGGATGAATCAGGTGTGTTCTTTTTTCTCTCTATTCCTGATTATTGTACTTTTGATGTAGAGGTTAATCAATCACTTAATTATTTGGCTATCGATTAGAGTGTTAATGACGGGTTAAATCTGATCCTGAAAAAGTTATGAGATGGGGGGCCTTTAGTATGAACTATGATGAAGTGAAGGGATCAACTTACTTTAGTATCTTAGAAAACTGCAATCTTTACCCTTTGGAAGTTCTTTTTGTGAAGGTTATTCTGAAAATGAAGAGCAGGCACGTTGCTGGGACCATCACAAAAAAGAAAAAGAGTGAGTCTTGATAACTTTTGTCTTGCTCTATCTAATTATATGACAACAGATTTGGAGGTGGGTCTTGTTTCATTTAGGGATTTGTGAAAGGCTCAAAGGCATAGCTACTAAAGGTGTGGAAAAAAAAATTCAAAAGAGTTCTTCTTTAATTCCATCTCTTCCTTTTGAATTTTACAGATGTGGTCGTTGAAGTGATCAAAGACATGCCTGCCTGGCCGGGCCGCCACTTGCTGGAAGGCGGTGAGAATCGCCGCTACTTTGGGCTGAAAACACTAATGCGTGGTGTTGTTGAATTCGAGTGCATGAATCAGAGAGAATATGATGTGTGGACTCAGGGTGTTGCTAGGCTTCTTGCCATTGCTGCTGAAAAGAACAACAGAAACAGAATGTGAGCTTCTGAACGATTGAGGGGGAAGAAATTTTGGCAGTGGGATTAATTATAGATAGATATTTTGATACATGGTGGTGGGGTTTTGATCATTTAAAAAGGGTATAAACTAAAGGCAAAAGTTATGCCAGATGGGGTCACTTTAATCATGGGAAAAATGCATGTGGGGATTTGGATTGTATTTTTTGAATGGGAAAGCGGGGAGATTGAACCAAAGTAAGAACCCAATGTGAACCATAGTCGTTTTGTTCTTTTCACTGTTCTGGAAAGAATATGAGTCTCTTGGACTAGGGGGGCAGTCAAAAAGAATAGGAAAGAATCATATTGGAGGGAAAGTATAATGTTGAAGACAAACATACCCTTATCCTATCTGTGTTTTGTATATATTTGGGTTGGGTTTTGGACCTTATGACTAAGGTTGTCAAAAGTCTAGATTTTCATGTGATTATTATTGCAATAAAATATTATGGACTTAGGCTCCCGGACTGTATCTCTGGACTGGAACTATATTCTTGCACATCTTGAGCCATCATTGTCTTGGAATTCTAAGTGTATTTTATCGTTAGTTAAGTGCTTTACAGAGTATTTTATGATTTGTAAGCAGTAGTAAGAAAATGGGCCTATAGTGTAAATGACCTTTGAGTACATTTATTTATTCTCAGTTACATAATAAATTGACAAGGGCCAACGAGAGAAATGCATCTAGATATTAAAAGGTATAAAAATCTAAAGCTGAAGCTATAAAACTAAAATTTAGTTTTCGTTTTAAAGTATTTCAAAATTGTTGATCATACTGAATAAGGCTTTAGTTCTTGTAGATTTGAAGTTGTTTTAAGAGTAGTTGTTAGATTATTTAGAGTCCGTTTGTTTTAGATTTTGGTAGAATTGTGTTTGATAGAATTGTGTTTGAAGAATTGATTTTAAAAAAATTGTGTTGAGAAGTGATTTGTGTTTGGTAATGATATTTTAAAAGTGTGTTCAGAAGAATTGATTGTGTTTGGATGATAAAGGTTGAATCATGTTTGATGTGTAAATATAAAAAAATTTGTGGGTCCTACACTCAGAATTGATTTTGGCAAACGGAAAAGTAACCCAGAATCTCTTTCCATCAGAATTGATTCTGGATCTCAAAATTACGTTTTAAATTTTCACGTTGAAAAAACAAACACATTTACTTTTTGCCAAAATTAAATTTGACCAAGTCAAACTCAATTTTGGGGCTAAACCTGTGTTTGATAATCTTAAACAAACGCACACTTACTCGTTTGCATTGGCATGCCTTTTGAGCGTTTTTTCATAATGGTGGTGTTGAGATTTGAACTTATGATAATCTTATACTAACTACTTACCACCAACTCAAATTAAATAGCTTTTTTCTTTTTACTTTTTAAACCTGAGCCAATAAAGTGAACTACCCCCTAAACTGTAAGGATTTCATTTTTTTTTTTAAAAAAGGAAAAGATCTTTGAAAGATAAACCACCCTTATGAAGAAATATTCGTTGGTTTATTCACAAAGATGTATTTGTCCATTGCAAGCACCAAAATAATTGTGGTTTGATAAGGAAAAAAACTGAGACACATTTATCTGGACTGAGTCCTTAGTGGCAACAGATGTTTCATTGATCATTCATACATTCATGATTCTTGTCTTCCATCCTTTTCTGATCCAATATAGCATAATAATTCCTTCACAACCTCTATACCACAAATCAATTACCTGTTGATATATACTGTTTAACATCAACTGTTACGTATAAGTCAATTGATACGGAATTTGGACCATCACTTTCTTTGGTGACTTATCGGCCCTACCACTCGTGTATTAAAAGTGGGTTACATAGTACTCAACAATAGATGACTAATGATGCACAATATATAAAATTCAACAAGTCCATATACGTCTTGGGTCCCCGTTGATACTTGAGATACCCTTCACTTGAATGCTTGATTGGGCAAAATATTTGGAATCATTAGTTTGAAAAAAAGAAATGCATGATGAGGACTGAGGAGAGAGGATTGATTATTTGATTTGAAATTTTTTTGGTGATCTGTTTGATTTATCTTGGGGAATAATTTAATTGGTGGAGGAAAAGCTCGTGCCTAAGAAAGAACTCAATATTTGAGACCTGTGTCCTCCTCATGTTTTTTTTCCTCCACGACAATGATTATGTTTTATATTTTGCATTGGGTAGAATGCGGTTGTGGTGGTGGCTTAGTTTGTTTTAATATTCCTTTCTTCATATTTAGCCTCTCTTTTTTTGTCAACATATTTAGCCTTGTTTTTTTTTTTTGGTCAATAGCCTTGTTTCATTTGGGAAAATTAAGCGATGGTGGAATAACTGCATGGGTACTAACACGAAGCTATACTTGGGCTAAAGGGCCCAATTTTTCCACTTCGCATAGCTGTGACGGAAGAGTCAAACCCATATGAAATAAAACCACACCAAGGCTAAACACAAAAAAGCCAACACTCTACTGCCATTTGCATCCCACTTAATTGGACTTGGGTAACAGGATGAAGAAGTTCCATGGCCTGGACATCTATGAGTTGCTTGAAAACATTTGGGGGCAGTCCTAACTTGAACTTCCATAAGATTCTGACATAAGAAGAAAAAAACACCAAGGCCTTTACGTTGAGGAAATGTATTTTTATAATAGCATAATTTTCTTTGACCAAAAAATAATAATAGCATAATTTCTGAAAAATTGTAAAGGTTCATATTGTAAAGGTTCATTATACAAATTTAAAATCTAGTAAATATATTTAAACTTTATATCCATATTAGATTATCTGTCCGTTTTCTTTCTAAAGGAACTTTCACATATACTCGTCCTTTGTTAAAAACTAAGAAAAAATTTTAGGCATGATAATACCATAGGTTTCGGGGTACTGTTTCCCTATTAAATTACAACATATATATTATTTATCCTATCCCACGTCAATTAAGAAAGACTTAACATTGTGACATGACAATCATTCAATCATTGCAATTAAAAAAAAGTTTTGACAAATGAGATAGTTAGCCATGAAAGAGCATAGACGATACCAGTTTCAATGAGGGACAATGTGCATGGATGGATGTAGATAATGAAAAGATGCTTCACACTTGATGTGCCCCCAAAGCAGAAACAACAAATTAAGGCTCCTGTTGTGGAACTGGCTAGAAGGAAGAGCTTTGTCATGATATTAATGTGGGTGACTTGTAGAGCTAGGTGAATGAGCTTAGGCTCGTGGACAACTCATTTAACCCTTGATTCACACCGGCTGTGTGACTAGCTAGTAAATTAAATGCAGTTCATTTAGATGTGAATCTTTTTTGGCCTAGTAAATTAAGGCATGCTATATATATATGCCTTATGATGAGTACTTAGAGCACTGCGTAATGTAATCCATTGATCGATGGATGAATGATTAGAATGCACCCTTGAATATGGGACGTGGCCATGATCAAACCCTTCTATCGGACAATGTTGTAGCAAACATGTCTCTACAACCCCATCAATCAGCTTCGTGAAGACGAATTAAATCTGGAAGGTGAGAATGAGAAATATATAGGCTTGGCAACAGGGCTCGAACCCATGCATATCCATCCGAACCCATGCATATCCATCCGAACCCATCCCGACTTTAATGGAGAAAACTCATGTTGACCGGGGTTGGAGTCGGGTTTTCTCCGCATTTAAGGCTATGTTTGGATGGGGGTTTTTGGAGGGGAGGGGAAGGGAGGGGAGGGAAGGGAGGGCTTATAATTTCTAATTACCTTGTTTAGCTTTAATAGGACAAAGGAAATATTATTTTAAAAGGTAGCAGACACTAAGATGTAAAACTTTTTTTTAATTTTAAAAACTCCCAAACAAAGTAATTAGAGATTATAAATTTTTCCCTCCCCTCTCTTCCCCTCCAAAAACTCCCATCCAAACATAGCCTAAAAGTCAGGGTCGGGGTTGGGGAAACTAATACTCACCTCGAACCCGCCTCGCACATTTATCTCACTTACAATATAATATTTAATGAATTAGTATTATAAAAAATTATATTTTTAATAAAGAAAATTTATTTTTATTTCTTTATTTCCTCATTATTATTTATCTAACAAAATATATTAAAAATATCTTAAAAAATAGAATATTGAAAATTTCTTTAATTCTACTGAAACAAAAAAAATTAGAATAAAAATTAGAATTTTAAAATACTAGGCTCGAGGACGGGGGCAGGGCGGCGAAACCCAACCCCCATCAAGGGCAGAGATGAGTATTGATTTTTTAACCCCGACCAAAATTGGGGGCGGCCCGCCCCGCCCGTTGCCATGCCTAGATATATATATATATATATATACAATTTGGGTTTTGGCACACGGTCCACACACCAAAGAATCAAAATATTCCTTTAATTGGTTATCATCTCATTACAGATTAGTGACAACTGACTAGAAACAAAATTAAAGGAGAGGGAGCAATAGGATGCAATTCATTCTGTGTCAGAGAGATTCCCTGAGGATACAACATTCATTAATACTGTTAGATATACTGTCATCAATTAAGCTCGTATCCTATGCAAATTAACATGTTAGTAAAGCCAGAAAAAACTTGTAATTCTCTTCTCCGCCGACACCAAAACTTCGTTAAATCTTATAATGGACTTTTCACCCTGTTTTTACCCCGATAACAAACTGACCTTAAAATTATAGTTAATTTAAATTTTGCTTGAAACTTATCCAAAATTACAACTTCTAAATAGCATGGAAATATAAAGAAGCCAGGAAATACATAAAGCTTTAAAAAAAATAAATCTTGACACATAGAGAACCCATCTTAAGATTTCCATTATCAATTGCAAACAGAATATTTTGCAACATTGTAGCTAGGAGTATATATACGTTCTGAATACGCCAGAAATAAGTGACGAGTTTTCATATAAAAAGATTTGTAAGAATTTTTCTTATGCATGTGTTGAACAAATTAAAATAAATTATCTCAGCTACAATCGTGCAATATATGCTTAAAAATTTTAAAATATTATTTCTTTTAACTGATTAAGCGGGTCTCAGAGGGATAATGTTTTAAGCAACATAATTTATCTCTTCCTATTAACTTAAGTGTAACACATTTTATTGTCTAGTTTTTAGTTTGCATCCACGTACAATTCTGTATTTTATATATATATATATATATGGAGGCTTTGGTTACATTTTGTAGGAGTAAAGTATAAACTAGAAGCCTCCATGTACATGTTAGGTAGTCGAGCTGGTGAAACTGATCCTTCCATGTATGGGACTATGGGTCCAGGTACCGGTGGCGGTAAACCATCATTTTAGGCGCAACTTAAAAAAATATGCTTCTATTTTCGATTCAATAATTTAGACTCATGCGGATACTTGTAATTTATCAAGTATATAATATACTTCTTTTTCTTTCTATATATCACTTATTTATCTTTAATTTATTTCTATATCTATCTGAGTGGTAATTGGATTTTGGATGTTGAAAGATCATATTTCATGATTTTTTTTATATATTATGTCCCGTAACATCCGTAATGACGAGCCAGTACCATTCCCTCAAATAAAAGGAAAGAAGAAAACAATAAACAAAATAAACAGAAGTGGCACCGGGTCTGATGCAGTATATATGCACTATCTCTTTTCAACCAAAAATAGCGCATTCGCATCGAAATTTCCTAGAAAGAAAATGAGCTGATGAAGTATCAAATATGTATACGTACGTTCAAATCTCACCACCACCACATCTCATAGTACTTACTCATGGTCAAAACTCAGAAGCCGATGAATGATGTTAATGGAATAAAGGGGAGAAAAAAAAATGGACTCTGAGAAAAGGAAAGATTTTGATGGATGGGAATAAAGATCTGAGTCTCTTGACCCAAAGTGGTGACTGAACCTGAAGGGTCTTTACTTTCCCAGTTCACCGGCAACCCCAACAACACTGTCAAATCAACGTTAAATCTCCCTCTCCCCTCTTTTTCAGAGACCTAATCAAAACTTTGTTGAAGTTGGGTGGAGGGGGAAGGGTGCAATGGGCACCCCTGAATAGACCCTCGGATTCTGAACAACACCGCTTCCCCCATTCCCCATCTCGGTGTCAATCTGTCTTATCAAAAAAAAAAACTACTACCATATACGTGTTTTTCTGTGGGACTATTGACATATTATAAGTTGAAAAAAAAGAAGAAAACAACAAATGATAAAACAACAACACTGTCAGGCCTCGTGAAAAAGCAGAGTTCTTGTTCTGTACACTACATTGTGTGTATCTGTGCCAGCTATTTTTAAAAAGAATAAAATGTCACATATTAACATGACTAGGTACAGATATATAAAAAAAAAAAACAAATTTAGTAAGTTAAAAAAGAAATAAATATAGATCAATTATGTTAATGTGTACATGTGAGTAATTATGTGAGTAGGAAGGGCCTTGCTGTTTTGGGAGTGGGAAGTACTGAAAGGGGTTTGAAAGAAGAACTAACTTTGTAGGAGGTAGGGGGACCTGTGGCACTGTTACGGTGCCACTCAGTGGTGACTTGTTGCGGATGTTTGTGAATGGGGGCTTTCTTTTCGCCAGTTTTTACTTTTACCCCATTTGATACAAGCAACACTGACAACAGGGGTAGCTAGCCAAAGCTACTGTATATCTCTGTTCAAGCAGAGAAAGGAGCTTTCACCCCCTCGTGTGTGTTTGTGTGTGACTGTACTGCAATTTTTAGAGGGGGAAACTAGCCTCAACTCAACTCTCTCTTCTCTAGCTACTTTGGAATTGGAGCTTACAATATCAACAGTCATATGAGTCGTCACTCACATGTCATCCACTCCAATAATACCATACCACTACTATATGTCTATATCCATATTGGTTGTTCTGTTCTTGGCCCATTATTTTCTCTTCCTCTTCTTGTTCAGGAAAAATGAAAACTATATCCTAATCAAGGCTTTAATTGGTTTCATTAAAAAGGAGATGTGGACTTTAATTTGCTCTTATTAAAGGAAAGAAGAGGGGGAGAGATAAATTAATTGTCTTACCCACTTTCGATGTGCATGATTAATTATTGATGTATTATGTGTCACCCTGATATATACAAAGTTTGGTAATTCATATCATGGGAGAGGATGCATGGCGTTTTCATGCGTGCGCAATTTTGAATCACGGGGCCAAGGATCGCTATCTAGTGTTTCTACTTTCTGCTTCTATGAGGTCATGTATATGGAGCCTTGACAAAAAGAAACCGGGCTATAAAAAGCAAATGGTTCGGTGGTTAACAAAGTTGAATCTTTTATTATAAACTGAAACTTTTCAAAATCAAATGATCTCATTTTTAATTATATAGGACTGAGATTTAGGAGTCGAATGAGCTATTACAACAAGAATCAGAGTGCACTGATTAATTAATTCTGATCAGCATGTTTTCATATTGAATGAACAAAAGAAAGCAGCAATGTGTAATGTAAATGTTAAATAAAGAGAGAGAAAAACACCAACTCATTCTCACTTGATGGTATATAGAGAGAAGAATTAAGAATAGGGTTACGCTTTAAATATTAATTTCAGCTAGTTGGAAACTTATATTTGACTAATTAATTTGTGAAAATATGTAGAATGAGAAATTTCTTTGCTTTAAATCTTAAGTCTCCTAAGGTGTAGAAATTAATGGGATTCAAACAAGCGAAGGTGACTAATGACAGGAAATGTGGCAAGTTGTAGCAGCGAGAACAATAATTATGATCCAGGATCACACAGAGGGCAATAACAAACAAACAAGTGCCCTATCCGTGTTTCTCTTGTTGTTTTCTTTGTTGCCACATTATATCACACTGAGCCGTGTCAAACGTTGCTTTCTGCAGAGGATGGAAGAAACACCTCTTATTGGCATGTGCACATTTAATGGAAACTGAAGGGCCTCAGGGTTGTTGTTGGGGGTGGGGGGATTTGGAGTCACATATATAAACTAAACAGTACTACTCATCGCACGCGAGAGCAGAAGAAAAACATCTAGTAAATATATATATACCTAATCTACTGCATAGCAAGACCACTTAGTGAAGGAAATAGTGAGAGCGATGAGACAGATCGATCCTGTATGCGTCTCATAATAATAATAATAATAATAATTCCCCAACAGTACAAAAAACTAAACAAAGAAAAATTAAGAATACAAGTCAGATACCTAAATGCTGTGAAACAGTAAGGTTTAGGTAGCATAAACTTCAACTACAAGTACTACAACCAGGCCCAACAGTTACAATTAAAAGATGCTCCTTAATTCCTTCCCTCCATGTGAGAGAGATATGAAAGCTCTCAACTTTACACACGAAAAGATAGAAGAAGAGATGATGATGATGATGGTTCTCTGTTTTATGAAGAGAAGCTAATCATAATACAACCTTCATATGTTGTCAATCATGGTCTTTATAAAAAGAGAGGGAGTAGTAAATGCAAGCTGCCACAAACATAAACCAAAAGCAAAAAAAGGAAAGAGAAACGATCATATACAACAGACAGACATAGAGAGTAGAGTAGTGTGTTAAAAGCAAAGAAGGGGTTTGAAGATTTTTGCTCTCGATAATCACACCTAAACTTCTTACATTCCCAACGTCGACCCCTTCCTGTCCCTCCCTTGCTCCTCCCTCAAAAGGTTAGCCCCAAAAATCAACAGTACTCATGAGTCATGAGAAGCACCACCAACAGCACAAACCTCAGCAACAATATTAATCAATGCACAATAGCACTAAAACTGAGGTATAATGAACATGGAAGAAATAAAAGAAAACCCGAAAGGGGAAAAATTTAAGATGGGGCTGCCTGCAACATTTTCCCTGTTCGGTTCTGGCAACGTTTTGTGTTTTTCTTCTGTACTAGGATTAATATTTATTTTTACACATAGGCATACATTATAATATAATGTCAAGGCATGAAAAGCTTGTTGCCACACTTGCAACGCCAGGCTTCCGGGTAGTACTCGAGGCGTATGATCAAACCGGGTTGGACCGGAACGTGAACCGGCTGGCAGGGGCTGCACCAACCGCACTTGGATCTGCACGACGGCGGCGACGACCCTGGTCCGCCGAGCCTCTTCTTCTCCGCCAACCCTCTCTCCCACGGCGTCGACCCGTAATCTTCCTTCTCTAATTCCCTTTGAGTTTGGTGCCTCACTGTGCCTGTTCCTCCACCTGAAAAATGCAGGAGTATCAATTAATTAATTAAGCACCATGAAGATAGATAGAGTTCGTTAGTTAGTTAGTTGGAATTGAAAACTAATTGAGAATTGAGTCACGTGTTGTTGTTGTTGTTGTTGAAAACGAAGTGTGCAGTGCATGACTTACTGGGTTGTGGTGCGAGAGTGGCTATGGCTGAAGTGGAAGAGAACAAGAGAAAAGTGAAGGTGGTAATCAGGGTTGGTGGTAACCGATGGTGATGTTTGCGGCGGCGGGGGTGGCGCAGTACGCCCATCGCCGAGGTGGGGAATGCGCACGTTAGCAAATGAGATTGAGATTATTGAGGGGATGGTGGGTGTTGAAGGGAGGGTGCGAGTGAGTGTGTGTGTTGGAGGAAGGAAGGAGGGAGGGAGGGTGGAGATTGTAGCGTGTGTGTGTCTGGGAGAGAAATTAGTCCAAGGTCAAAAGAGAAGAGAAGGAACCCAAAAGAGGGGAGGGGAATTGGAGTGACCTTGTTTGGGTACTAGGGAAATAGAAATGTTACACACACACTCAACACACACCTCCATTTTTCATTTTACTCATTAGCATTGGGTGATGTGTGGGTGTGTGGTGGTCTATATATCCCCACTCTTAGGGCATCTCCAATGGGGGTTTCTATAGGGTGTTTAGAGGGTTCCTATTAAGCACCTCCATTGGAGAGAAAAAAATTAGGGTGCTTAATAGGGAGTGGTGCTTCTACAAACACCATCTCTCTCCTCTCTCCTGACGGGTCCCACATATATTTGTGGGTTTTAATTGGATATGGAATTATTAGTAGGACCCATTTAGTAATTTTTTTAGAGTTACTGGATTGGAGGGATTGAGTTCTTATTGAGTGCTTATATTAAAAAATATAAAAGTGAATGATGTGACAGCGTGAGACCCATTTAAGCACCCATTTTAGGCGCTCCTATAGGGAAATGGCCCAATGGGTGGGGGGCATGGACCCCACCAAAGTCCACAATGATTGTGATAGGTTGGGTCGATGTGGGGGGTATGTGATGGATGGGGGAGAGTGGTTTCCATCAAAGCTACAAAGCCTCTGATTTGTCAAATGCACGGGGTATACTGCTATCGATTAAAAAAATTATATTAATAGTTTAATATAGGATCTTAATTAAATATAAATAAAAATAAAAATATTTCATATTTATAAACTTTACAAAATAATTATTTTTTCAGGTACACATTTGATGATATTTAACAAAATAATTATTGATTTTAGAAATACAATTAAATTAAAAACGTCAAATTAATATCAATAATTTTTATAACAAGAATTTATTGAATAAATCAATTTAGTAATAACGAGTTCAATCATGTTCTTAAAATTTTGAGTGATTTATTTCAGAAACTAATAATATAATAATTGTTTTCTTGCATGGGCTGGGGTATCAGTATCATGCATAATAATGCATCTTCTTCTTTCTGGAAAAAAAAATAAAAAAACAATTCATTATATGAACACGGCAGAGGGTGAATATGGATCTTTTCATTTTCTTTTGGAATAGCAATAATAAAAGAGAAAAATAAAAATAGTTTGGATCCAATGCTATGGCTCGCTCATTTTGAGTTGGACTTAATTCGATTCTTCAAATCGAATTATTTTTAATCCTGTCTAGTTCATTTCTAAACTCAACAAAACCTCCAAATTAAACCACGAGTCAAAATATGTCATTAGCTAGATTGTGCATCTTTAGATGTGTGGCGACTGGCGTGTGTTCTCGTCAAATTAGGGTGACCACCATACTTGAGTTCAAAATGTCTCCCACAGGACTGGTGATAAAATTAGGACATAAATTAGAAGAGGCAACCATTCAAGAGAAAAGAGTAGCCGGCTGAATTCTCATGTCATGGGAATGATCTTAATCAATTAAGAAAAAATTAGGAGCTATTGAAGTAATTAAACTACTACATAACTCACCTGCGCATGCATCGCACGGGTCCAAGATTTAGTTTTTTACAATGACTGTGACACTTGAAAATTTTAAACACCTTGTTATTTTCCATTATTTTTAAAAATGGATTCCATTTTAAAAGGAGTAAAAAGTACAAAAAGCATAAAAAAAAAGTTTTAAACGATGACAGATAAGAAAACTGAAGCAAAAAAAACAGAAGTGAGAGAGAGAAGGGGAATACTAAGAGAAGGGGCAGGGAGAGTACCTGTACGTAAAAAAGTTAAAAATGATATTCCCACATTCACGAATGGATTAAAATATTTTTTTTTTCAAATGTACTTCACTATAGCAATTCAATATTTAATTTAAAATTATGTATGTAATTGAATCTTTTAAACATTTAAACTCTTTTCGTGTTAGATTTCTTCAAAACACAAACATACAATGAGACTTAATAGTATAAGGCCATCTCCAACTCAGTACTACCCAAAATGGGTGCTTAAATGGGTCTCACACTGCCACATCACTAATTTTTACATTTTTCAATACAAGCACCCAATAAGAATTCAATCTCTCCAACCCAGCATCTCCACAAAATTTACTAAATGGGTCCCACCAATAACTCCTCATCATTACATCTTAACAATAATTTATTTATTAATAATTTCGATATATGATATATATTAAATTATAAAAAATACAAAATTTATTTATACTATTTTAAAACCGTAGGTAAAAGTCTGTTGCATTTGTCAATTTTCGTTCTTATTTCAAGACTTTTACCTACAGTTGGCTGAAACCGTGGGTAAAAGTATGTTGCATTTGTACCCAACGCGCGCAGAAGAGAGAGGTTGCTGTCAGTTTATATTTTAAGACTTTTACCTACGGCTCAAACCGTAGGTAAAAGTCTGTTTCAATTTTTTTTTATTCTGACGCGCAGGACCCACAGGAGAGAGGAGAGAGAGGGTGCTTGTAGAAGCACCACTCCTTATTATGAACTCGCATTTTTTCCTCTCCAATGGGGATGAGGGTGCTTATTAGGAACCCTCTAAGCACTCCATAGGAACCCCCATTGGAGATGCCCTAAGAGTTTAATACTAATTTATTGTTAGTATAAACTTTGGCTTTTTTTTTACCAAAGAGGGCAATTCCATTTGGTATTTACCAAAATGGGGTAAACTAAAAAGATTTTACCCAAATGGTGTAAGTCATACCCAAATGGTGTAAGTCATTGATGAAGACTACGACTTCCACTCTTTTTTTTAAAACACATTGGAAGTCGTAAATAAGAATTACAACTTCTTTTGTTTTTTTTTTCTTTTGCAAAGTCGTAAGTGATGACTACGACTTCTATTAATATTTTGTAAAAAAAAAAGATTCAACAACTATTTTGATCTCTGAGAGTGTCATGCGATATCACTTTGGCCCCTGACAGATACGAAATTACAAGAAGGTCCTCAACTGGTGTTTGTCGTTAGTCATCTTGGTCCCTGAAAGTGATTACTTACTGTCATTTTAGTCCCTAAAAAGTGATTACTTATTGTCATTTTAGTCCCTGAAAGTGATTATTTTACCGACAGAAGAGACCAAAGTGACCAACGACAGACACCCGTTAAGACTAGTAATCACTTTCAGGGACCAAGATGACTAACGGCAAACACCAGTTGGGGACCTTTTTGTAATTTCGTATCTGTCAGGGATCAAAGTGACACCGCATGACACTATCAAAGATCAAAATAGTTGTTGAATCTTTTGTTTTTTTACAAAATATTAATAGAAGTCGTAGTTATCACTTACGACTTTGTAAAAGTGAAAATAAAACAGAAGAAGTCATAATTCTCATTTACGACTTCCACTGTGTTTAAAAAAAAAAAAAAAAAGAGTGAAAGTCGTAGTCTTCAGCAACGACTTACACCATTTGGGTAAAATCTTTTTGGTTTACCCCATTTTGATAAATACCAAATGAAATTGCCCTCTTTTAGTAAAAAAACCTATAAACTTTTTACATTTTTTTTTTATAAAATATAAACTTAATCATGTATCATCATATTATGAAAAACGAGTTTTGATATAATTGTTGTGAAAGCCTGACTTTTAATTATCGTCTTGCAGTGTATGATTGATTGATGATTTTTTTTTTCTGACAACAAATTCATTCGTTCAAATTGGAAAAATACATCGAAACAATATAAATTCAACAAATGTTAAACACCAAAAAGGGTAAATTTGTGAACAAACTCACAACACCCAGGTTAATAGCAAAACACTGCATAATGTCTACAAAAGAAACATAATCATACTGGCCGAAATACCTATGTCTCTGGGTCTGTAATGTTGGTGCCCAAATCATCTGTGAATTTGTACTGGGACGAAACAGATCAACCAATTTGAAGCAAATGAACACCGTACCAAGACGGGAAAAACAAACGCCGCACTAAGACAGGAAGCACTGCCACACGCAGACTACGAAAATACGAAAAAAAACACAAGAGAAACTAGATTTATGTGGAACAACCACTTATTTAAATAAAAATAGGTAAAAAACGATGAAGAGGAGTGGTTCTAGACCAAAAAATGGCCCAAAACCACCCCTCTGGTGGAAAAAAAAGAATAAAACTCTTTTAGATAAAAGGCAGAGAGAATTCTCTCTCTAAGAAAGAGTGACGGCTAGGCATGATTGATTGACGATGTAAAGCTCATTTGCATACATCAAAATTGAACATACAATTTAACGATTAAATCATTACATGAATTAATAAGTAAATTGCGATTAAGAGACATGTTTTCAATTATTGAATTGCTAATTTACTCCTAAAATCTGTAGACTACTATATTATACATAATTACTAAATTAGCGGTAATTTACTTTAATACAGTATCATCATTGAATGCATTGCAAAAAAAAAATCGTACGTCTGGTTGAATATTCTATTTGAGTTCCTCCAAATAGCTAGGTTTCTTTGGACCACCTATATCCTTGGTAGGTCCAACATTGAATTTAGTTTGATACTAGTCTATACCCGACTCGTATAAAATTCGGGTATATTTCTCAATAAAAAATAGTAAAAAAATCAATAATTTTGATTAAAGATAAAAAATGTGAAATGTGACACATGTCACGTTATGAGAGGTGAAATATGTCACTATTTAGAATTCAGTGGTTAATTTTCTTATATAGATATAGATTTGACAGAGGTAATTCGTGTCGATGCATTAATGGATCCTCTTTGTTTCGCAACAGCCTTTTTCTAGAATATCTCTAATCTTCTTTTTTCTTTTTGCAAAAGCAAGAACTAGTAATCACCTCTTAGATAGTTATGTACCAAAAAAAAAAATGAGATAGTTAGATCTGAAAAAAAACTGTTGATAGCCTTTAGTTGTTATTTCCAGTACAGTTCTTATTCTTCATGTGAGCCGTTTAATAAAAGTTTGGGAGATAGCAATTATCTCAATTTAAGGTTAAAACATACCATAAGTGTCCATTAAAACATTACTAATACTTGCAAATACCCCAAAGATAAAAAGCTACAAGAAAAAAAATCAAATTCAACAGTTAAATATCTTTGATGGATGATTTGACTCCTTTAAATTGAACAATTTATTATTGACCAAAAAAAATTTGAACAATTTATTTTAAATAATTTCAATATCAATGAATGAATAAATCAATTATTAATATTACATGTACACACATTATAAATTATAGATCATAGATGTGTTGAAATATCAACTATTGATTTTTCATTAATTATTGAAATTGCCTATTTACTTTAGAGCTTAGAGGAGCCAAATCTTTTTGTTGGTGGCTTCTTACTGTTCGCAGACTACGTACCGTTCATTCGGCAGCACAAAATCATTGACCAAACCAACATTTCATAGGTATATTTTACCGGGTCGGACTTGGCCCAAACCGTAGCCCAATTCATGATTCCATGTTTTATTGGGCTAAACCCCGCCAGTTGTAAACGGATGACAATATATTTTTGAAAATGTTGACATGGATGACTGCTTGGTCCACAATCTAGACCAAGTTAAAAATATTTTCTCTTTTTGACCAAAAAAACTATTTTCTAAACTTGTTTTTGTTTTAGTATTTTTAAAATAGAAATTATGCTCTGTTATATACATACATAAATGGTAGTTTTTATGCTTTAACTTAAGGTTCAGTCCAAGGTGGATGAGTGCTTAAGTGGTCCACTGGTGAACCAGTGAAATAAAGCCGTTGGATAAAGTCAAGGGTTGAGATGATTAGAAAACAAAAATGAGAACAATAACATCTATCCACATACTATCTCTGTCATACCCTCCCTCATCTCTCACTTTCTCACTCTTCACTTCCAGAATCCACGGCGAGAAACTTCTCCAACGAGAGCGTTGTCGTTCCAGCGGCTGAGGATGCCAGTGGAGCTCGTCGCAGAAGCAGAAGCATTCGTTGTTGGAGACATCACACTCGTCGATGGCAACCCGAAAGCCCAGAGGATGGAGCGAACGACGACAATCATCGAATGTCCAACAAACGACGCATGAGAGAAATCGTATGGAGGAATTCAGATCCTCGCCACGTCACCAAAGGAGTTCAGATCCGAGATTATTCTATGCTTGGATAAGGTTGTTCTTCCTTTTCTTATGGCAGTTCCGAGATTTTACGCAATCCTCTTTCCTTTACTGCACAAACGCAAGGGACGGGGAGCGATCAATAATGGTTGCATTAGTAGAATTAGAAATACAGCGGCTAGGGGAGAAAGACTGCAAAAAAGTGATGCGCAAGTGTTGGTGTTCAGATCTGAGATAAAGGTGGGGGAGAGGGAAGGATTACGTGGGGCTAAGCCTATGTTTGGAACGACAGAAAGGTAGAGGAAAGATTATAGAGTGGAAGGAAACACGGAAACCAAAAATTACTCCCTCGTTTGTTTCAATGTAAAACAAGGGTAAAGGAAAACAAAGTGTGTGGGACCCACAGCTGAAAACTTTCTTCTCATAAATGGACGGAAAATGCATTGGAGAAAGAAAAAACATTCAAAGGTCAAAAATACCCTTTTAACAAATGTAAAATTATATAAAAAAATATTATATCTCATTTTTATTTAAGGATATTTATGTCATTTTACAAAAACACATCTTTCTTTCCTCTCACTTTCTATTGAAACAAACAAAGGAAGGGAAAGATTTTATCTTTCTTTCCTTCCACTTTCACTCAAACCAAACAACTAAATAATCCTCTCACTTTCTACTATCTTTCTTTCCTTTATATCATCTTTCTTTTTACTTTCTTTCCTTTCACTTTCTCTTATTATCCAAACAGACCCTAAGTGTTGGTATTCTCACTTTTTTTCTTAATTCATCTAGGTCTTTGATTTTTCTTTACTAAATCTAATGATGCGAAAAAGTGCTCCACCAGTGATCCAAATGTGACAACTTAAAGAATATCATGTTTCTATATCGATTAATAGGTTGATAACAAGACTTGGTGCCATTTACGGTGGTGAAGTAATAAAACTTCACCACCATGGTGAAGTGGGCCCTTCACCTTTTATAATAGGTTAACAAGTTTTTTTTCTAATTAGATATTTCCCTCATAAGTATGTATAATAGTTAATTCGGCCCTCAATTCTATGAATCTGTGAAATAGCCCTAAATTTTTTAAAGTTAACAATTCATTCCCTGCTCTCTCTCTCCCCCTCCCTCCCCCTCTCTTTCGCTCACTCCATCTCTCTCTCTCTCAGTCTCTCCCTCTCTCTCCTTCGCTCTCTCCCTCACTCTCCCCTTCCCTCTCACCCTCTCATTCTCTCCCTCTTTCTCCTTATATCTTTATCGCTCTCTCTCCCTTTCACTCTTGCACTCTCTCCCTTCTCTCTCGCTCTCCCCCTCCCTCTCATTCTCTCCCTCTCTCTCCCTATATCTTTCTCGCTCTCTCTCTCTTTTTCTCTTGCACTCTCTCCCTTTTCTCTCGCTCTCTCGCCTCCTCTGTCAAGCTATCTCTCACCCACCTCTCTCTCGGTCTCCCCCTATCTCGTTCTCCCCTTCTCTCTTGTTCTTTCCCTATCTCCCCCTTTCTCTCGCCCTCGCTCTCTCTCTCCGCTTTCTCCCCTCCTTGTCGCTCTCCTTCTATCCCTCTCTCTCTCTCCCCCTCTCTCGCTCTCTCTCTCCCACCTCTCTCCCTCCCCCTACTCTCTCTCGCTTTCTCTCCCTCTCGTTGATCCCCTATTTTACAAATTAATTTACTTATAATTTGAAAATTATGTATTATTAATTATAACAATCATATTTAATTTGATTAATATAATTTTTTGGTATTATTATACCAAAAAAAATTAAAATTACTCTCTCCATCCTTTTTCTTTGGTGATTTTAGCTTTTTTCCAACTATACCCTTACATAATTAATGAATTTTGAGTGGAGTGATAATTATAATAGTTGACAATAGTACAAAATATGAAAACTAGAAAATAATAAATAGGAGTATTGTAGTCTAGATTTTACTTAATTATTTCTTAATTTGTGTGCTAATACCTTAAACCATCAAAGAAAAAGGATGGAGGAAGTGCCAATAGGCAATGCAAGGTTTACCAACTCCTTAACGTACTTCATTATCCGTTTAAGCCTAATTTTATTTTTGCTCATAGCTTGTTTAAGCCTACTTATAGACCTATTTTTCAATAACTTTGTAACTATCTTATGAATAAGTCCTACTCCTTCAATTGTGAGTAACATTGTATGCATGTTATCATGCAAAGTACCCGTAGGCATGTACTCATAACTAAATTAACAAATACATATCTTTTTTTACATTTTTATATTTTTTATATTTTACTCTTATTCTATATTTTTTTAATAATATTTTATATGTATATATAAACACTTTAACGATGAGGCTGGATATAAATGGTCAATGTGCTACATCTAATGCGACAAACACCACTAGTACCCGTGTTCAATTCCAGTCATGCAACAATCCGTAGCCAGCCTATATTTACCTCTCACCCGAACTCATATTAGTAGTCCCGGGTCAACTTTTCTCATACGATATTGTAGCTATAAACAAAATAATATATAAACACACTAACTTCGTACCAACATACACTCACCTATTTCCAGCCCTTTCAGTTACAACATTTATTTTAATTTCGTATATATTAACTTTAAATTTTCTATCTGGTAGTTCACTCACTTCGTACAATCAACAGACATAAGGTGGCGTAAAGTTGAACTTCTGGGCTCAAATACCTACTCCCTACTATCTAACAATTAACGCATTAATTACTAACCAGTTGGTCTATACAAAAATTATTATATTTTGCTTTTTAAAATTTATTTTTAATTTCTAAATAACCTTTTTTAAATATTTTAATTCCCACGTTAAATGACTGTTCAAAACAATAATATTTGATTGTTCAATACACATTTGTCTCAATGAAATTAACTTCTTATATGTTAAATGAGTGTTCAAAACAATAATAGTTGAATTCTATGCTAAAAGACAAATTTGGGCCATTCAAGTAATTTTCAAAAATATTGAGCCACAGAATTAATTAACAAAAGATTATTGAATTTTACGAATTACTACATAATGTAAACCTACCTCTGCAAATTACTATAACTTCGGTCTTAACCTTCTTAGAAGGTGACCGGTCTGAAATCCTAGCCATTGAATATTTTATTACTTTATCAATGGTTGTGCTTTGTAGGTGGCCCACTTCACCATGATGGTGAAGTTTATGTCCTTGACCACCATAAATGGCACCCCAAGACTTAACAAGTCCCATCGTACTTGACTGAGAGTTTTTTTTTTTGGTCATGAACTTGACTGAGAGTTTGAGCACATGAGAAATGAAACAACTGATTTGTATTTTGCAAGTTCGCATGATCTATCAAACCAAACAGCTAAATACAACACACAAAAAAAAGGTTTAGGAGATGAATCACCATCATCATATCATAGAACTCATTGATCAATTTTTATCAATTCAGCAAAAAAGATCCAAAACGAAAAGTTAATGAGGGTGTTCAAGTCGATGGCAACAGCACCCGTGTGAATGTGTACGTATCGGTAGTATAGGCAGGGTGCTGTCTCGTACGGGACCAACATCTGAGCCTTTTGGTTTTGGCTGAATGCACTCAGAGCCAAACCCGGGCATTATTGCTGCTTCTATTTCTTTCTTTTTTCACCTCATCCCCACATCCCATTACAATTATTTAATATTTAGAAAAAATTAAAATTGCACTTTAACATTTTTGTCAAAAATGTTAACATGTTTTAATTTACATATTTTTTAACTAATGTAATTGACTTGGTCACGGTGCATGTAAAATGTGATTCTGAGTTATAATCCCAGAGTCAATCTAAAAATGACTTTCTCTAACTATCACTTTGGATGGATGCAAGAACTA
The DNA here is from genome assembly GCA_030159175.1 of Glycyrrhiza uralensis. Taxonomy (NCBI): domain Eukaryota; kingdom Viridiplantae; phylum Streptophyta; class Magnoliopsida; order Fabales; family Fabaceae; genus Glycyrrhiza; species Glycyrrhiza uralensis. The sequence goes on along the minus strand of BRZY01000002.1, from coordinate 54,977,708 downwards.
ATCCCACACCACAATTATAGCTATACCCGTAAAGATAAATTGGTCGAAAGACACAAAAGGGAAAATCATCTGAAAAAGGCATGAGGTAAATTAGTACTGTGCACAAACGCCCTCATAAATTCAACTGGGTACCCACAGCACAGAGAACAAACACCCCAGTCATTTATAACAACATTAATTACTCTGAGTGAAAGCGATATTGCAAAAATAAAAAGAGTAAAATAGACCTGAAAGGAAAAATAGAGTAACGTTAAATATTCCTACAAATTTTCATACATATCATTTTACTATTTGTATAAAGTAAGTAATTAAATAAAAAAATAAATATATTTAATAGGTTGAAAACATAAAAAACAATAATAGTTTCTAAATTTAGCGATTAAAAAGATTTGTAAGAATAAAAAATAAAAAAATTTAAAATTATCCGGAAAAATAGGAAAGGGAAAGCAAGTTGTATTTAATGAACCAGAGGCATATGATCTTTGTACAAGTACAGCAGGCCTATCCTAAACCTACCAAAGTGTCAGTACCCAGAAATGAATTTAAAGCATATGGCCAAGTTCACATTGTGTGTGATTCAGGACCAGCAATGGATAGCTGCCTCGTCTTCTAGTTCTTGCTTTGCTTGTGCAGGGCAAACCAACGAGGTAGGCCGTGGCATTTTCAAATTCAGTACCCAATCTAATCATGATCTGTTCAGTCACCGAGAAAGTGTGAGAAAATCTAGTGCAATGCTGATGAGAATCTGCGTGGGGGTTCTGGTATCATGCAGAATTAATTTAGATAAAATACATATAGATGCTGTAAGTGTAACTATTTTTTACAAGTCTGACTAGTAGTCATAGTTTTTTCATTTGTTGGATTGGATTTTGTCACATTTTTTTTTTTTGGGTCAACATCACATTATTGTCTCTATCGAATTTAAACTCACTCGTACAATTAGTCTATCGAATGACCCAATGACCCAGAAACTCTACTGCTCTCATCCTATTTCAAATCTATAGGAAGATGGTAAATATACCCCAACTTTTATCTATCTATTCCACTTTAAATAATTTTTGGTCGTTAAATTACTATCCTACCCTTTTCTTCTTTCTTCTTTCAAAAACACCCAAGCCCCACACACCCCACCCGTACGCCTTCATCCACTCCCAGAAACTTGTGTTTTCGATACCATCAAAGTGTGTTTTTATATTGATCTGGAAACTCCAGGAAAATCCAGTTTCCAGAATGCAATTTTGAATTATGGATTTGCATTCCAGAAACTCCAGTTTCAGGAATGCAAATTTGTATTCCAGAAACTCTAGTCAAATTTGTATTCCGGAAACTCCTTCAGGTATAAAATTGTATTCCGGAATCCAGTCAAATTTGTATTCCGGAAACTCCGCCGGGTACAAAATTGTATTTCGGAAACTGGAGTTTCCGAAATACATTGCATTCCGGACATTCCGGAAACTGGAGTTTCCGGAATACACACGAAATTTAAGGGTATTTTTAAAAATTTTACATTAATATGAGGTGTATAGCAAAAAATCTGGGGTATATTTACCAATTCCCAATCTATCAAGCATGGGAGAAAAATCATTGGGTTCCTGACAGGGTTAGGCCTGTAAATTTAGGCCCTGTGTGAATGGTCCTAATGGGCCCATGGAGCTTATGGGTTACTAATTTTAGGCTCGGCGAAGCACAAATACTTCTCAGCCCTTAGGAGCCACAAAATTATTATTAGGTGTTAGTAGTCGAAGATAAGCAATGCAATTCTTTAATTTCATTCCACTTCCTTTTGGAAGTTTTTTTTTGAGTTAACTGTTATTTTAACCCTAAAATTGTAATACGATTTCACTTAGGTCTCTGAAACTAACGAAAAGACAATTTAACCCCTAAAATTGTAAAACGTCGGTCAAATTGATCCTTAAAATTGTAAAACAACGGTCAAATTAGTCCGTCGTTTCACAATTTTAGGGACTAACTTGACCGACGTTTTACAATTTTAGAGATTAAATTGTCTTTTTATAAATTTCAAAAGCCTAAGTGAGACTGTTTCACAATTTCAAGAATTAAAATGATAATTAACTCTTTTTTTTTGTTATAACTTCTTATAAGCAACTGCAGAGTAGAAAAAAGTTAGATGATGACCCAGTAATTGTTTTTTTTGTTAAAACCCAGTAATTGGGTTTAAACGTCAAGTTAGCACACTTCAAAAAGAAATTATTATTATTATTATTTATGGTATAAAAAATACAGCATAGGTCAACAATGTGAACTGATGACAACAGCAAAACACTTTCCATGGCATGACAAATAATGCAGTTTGAGCCCAAAAAAGGAAGAATCTTCCTTGTCCAGTTAGACATGGAGTCATTAGATGGGCGATGCTTTCAAGCTTTGTACCCAAACCAGAAGGCACGCAAGCCCACATAGTGAGGTGTAATTTGTCATTGCCAGGCCAGGTGACAGGTCACAGGTGACAATATATATAGAACAACGATATTATACACTTTAAAAATCAATCAATCAATTTAATATTTTTTATTTTTTTTTTTATTTTTTTTAATTATCACATCACATATCACATTATTTTTTCACTTTTATTTCATCTCACTCTATCTTTCTCTAGTGGTATACACTCCAAGAAGTGTCTGTCTATCTTTATTCATATATATATATATATATCCTATTCAATATTTTTTTTTGATACAAAATATCCTATTCAATATTCATTCATTCATCCGGTGGAAACTTTAATTTGGTTGATTAATTGATTGATACAGAGTGGTATATGGCTTGTTGGGCTTGATCGAGATATAGCTGCCTATATATTGACTAGTTATTCAAACCAACACTTTCACAAATTTATTGCAGGCATTACTCTTGCACAAGAGAATCTGTAGGCATTTGTTTACCTGAAGTATAAAGTGTCATATATCATGCACCGTAATGCTTGGGAAGGAAGATTACGACATGACATTGGACACTTAACCCAGTGAAACCAGGTCCTCTCAAAAGGCCTCCCTCCATCCCTACCCCCGAGGATATCCAATGCTTATAAATTGGCCGTGCATCAATAGATGTTGAATAGTTGAAGTATGGGGAAGAAAAGAAGGCAAATGAATGTCATGATTTTTCTTGAGTAAAAAAGTTTATTTTTTTAAAAATAGGATCCATTTATTTATATTTATATTTTTTATTTTTACTTTTAATTACAAAATTATCATATTATTTTCAATTTGCAGTCACATACTGTTTTCAAAAAAATTATATAGACAACAGAGAAAACAAAAAGTTATTTTTATTATTTCTTGTATACATTTTTAAAAATTGAAGACAAATTGAAAACATAGATTTGTAATTAATATTGAAAACAAAAAAATGAAAACATATAGAAAATATTTTCTTAAAGTAAATATACCCCATTTGTTTTTTTGTATTGTTAACGAGGGATAGACCCAATTTGTTTAAAAATAGAGTTTAATAGCTATGATATAATAAGATCTTAAACAAAGTCTAATCATATTTCAATACACATTATCATATTAATTTTTAAATAAGATATTAAAATACGATTAAATATCTACGTAAAATCTATTTATAATGTCAAATACTCAAATTTGCATTAAATAACGTAGTTATTAAACTCTTAAAAAATCATAATAATCAAATAAGTTTTATTAAAGTAATTAAAGAAACGATTTATTAGTTGATTAAGACTAAAAATAATTAAAAAGTGATAGGAAAAAATATGATGCAAACCTATAAAGAATGCATACAGCAGTTTTCAACAAGATGCAACATCAGTTTATGATCGGATAGAAAAGATTGAGAATTCTATTACAAGAAATACATAAGAAATCAAATTTATAAGAAATAATTAACTAAATTATTATAATCAGAATTTCAATTATAATTTATGATAAAATACAATTTCTAAAAAGTATAATTAAAATTTTTAATGTGAAATCTTTGTAAAAAAGATTTGGTTAGAAGTTAACTGCTAAAAAATTGATTAGCCCAAAAAATTAACATGGCCCAGTACCAACACATACCGAACAACTAAGGAGTATATATAACGCATGTCGTAAAGTGTTCGAATGATACTTGTAAGAATGGAGGTTCGATCCCCACCTAACCCCCAATTCTCCCACCCCAAAATGACAAAAAATAAGAGTATATATAATATATAATCTGTGACAAAAAAAATCTGTTGACAGAAAAAAGAAGTATATAATCTCACATAATAAAATAAATAAAATAATTCAGATACATGTATTTTTTTGCTTATATTTAAAAACCAAGAGTTTAGCCAACCGTGGCATGTGTAAGACTAAAGACTAGTAGCTGGAAAGAAACCGACATTACGGAGACGGAGGAGGAGAGGAGCATTGAGTGCCACTCTCCGGTGTCCCTCCCGTACCACACACCATTGCAAATTGCATCGGTGAATGATGTCAAAAGAAACATTTTATATTATTAATTAAAAATAAAAAGTGATTTAGTTTTCAGAAATAAACAGTGATATATTTAATTTTTAATTCTCATAAATTAAGTTACATTAATTAATTAATGAAAATTAAACACAGCTGAAATTACTTTACTTATTTTAAATACAGAGTAGAGTTAAGACAACAGTGAAATAATAATAATAATAACAATAATAATAACAATAATTACAAACAGATGCGAGCGAACTCCCACGTAAAAGAAAAAAAGAATAAGAAAAGAAGTGGAAGTGGGAAAGAAAGGGAGTAGAACTAGAAGAGAAGAGATAATAAAAATGAGATTAGGGCCTAATAATTAAGACAGAAGCATACGTGGCAGCTTAGGGTTCATCCCAACTCCTAAAAAAGTCCCCCCCCTACCATATTTCCCCCCAAAGTCGCTGCCAACAGTAGTACACTCGCAAACACCAACACACCCTCCCCTTTCCCTCACTAGCTAGTCACTACCCAGTGCCCACTCTCTCTCTCTCAACTCTCTCACACACAAACACAAACACAAACACACGCTCTCTCTCTTCTCTCTTACATGGTCCCACCGACCCGTTGGTGGCGGAATCGGAGGCCATGAACGGCGGCGGCACCGCCACCTTCCGATCCATCCTGGACAAACCCCTCAGCCAGCTCACCGAAGATGACATTTCTCAGCTCACCCGCGAAGACTGTCGCAGATTCCTCAAAGAAAAAGGTCTCTCTTTTTTCTCCCTCTTTCTCTTTCCTTTCCTCTCCGCTTCTCACTTCTCCTTTGTTTTAGCAATATTTATTTATTTTTCCGCTTTTATCCTCCTTCTGCTCCATGATTTCCGGCACCTGCAAACCTCCATTTTTTTTTTTACTCCCAATGTTGTCCGCACATATTTTTAAATAATATATTAATCGGGATGCGGATTATTTAATTTAATTCAAATAATAGTAGTAATAATTTTTAAATAATAATTAAAAATTTGAGTGGAGAAGACACGTGTTCGTACAGGGATGCGCAGGCCTTCCTGGAACAAATCGCAGGCGATCCAGCAGGTCATTTCCCTCAAAGCACTCCTCGAACCCGCCGACGATGATTCCTCCGCCACTCACCACCACCACCATGCCCCTCAAGTCAGTCTCTCTCTCTCTCTGTTTTTTATTATTATTTGTTTGGTTGATGAGAAAACGCGAGAAAATGCTGAGAATCGTGGTTGCTGGGTGATTGTAGGGGAATTTGAATGAAGCTCCGGCGAAGGCCCCGGCTGTTGAAGAGATCAGTTTTCATGCTACGGAGGAGATTCAGAAATCTGGGTCGTCTGCGGAAAAACCTACGGAAACGAATGATACCAACGTTGTTAGCCCCGGGTCTGTTCTCGTTTTTTTTTCAATGCCTTTTGTGTGTTGGGCACTGTTTTTCCCCCATATATATATATATTTTTAGCTTTTGGGGTGTGGAATCTCGTCCGAGTTACTCGGGTCTTTGATGTCGCTTTTGATACTTTCTGGGCAATTTTTTTTATTTTTATGGTAAAGCATGCGCTGAAGTTCAGTGAGAGTGAGGGGTAAAGACTAGAGGAAACTGCTAGTATGATTTGGATGGTTGAAACGTTAAAGTTTGCTTTTTTTTTTAATTAATTTTTCCATAGGCATTAGCTTGAGAAATTGACCCATTGTTTTATTGCTTTACGTATAGTGGGAGGTGGTGCAGAGGGTGGGCTTTTGGTATCCGATGAATGTATGTGCGGAAAGTAAAGACAAAGATAAAGATATTAGTGAAGTGGTCATGAAAGTGAGTGCTTTTGGGTGGCCTTATAGTATTATATAAACTGGTTGTGTATGCGTGCAGTTTATGGCCATTTAAACTGTTAGATATACTTCTGAGCTATGGTATTTAGATGGGTAGGGATGGATCTTGCGGTCAGCGAGCTCGGAAAATTGTATAGGGGTCATTTGAGCTTTTGGATGTATTATGTAGGTTCTTTCTTTCAGCAGGGTTAGAAGAGGGATGAATGATTGGATAGCGCTACCTTCAATAAACATAATGGTTTTTCTACCCAACCAACCCACGAATTGACACACATGAAGAAGATATCTGCCATTGCCAAATCTAGATCGTTATTCTGTATTTGCTGTGCTGTTTGCATTTTTTATTGACTATCTCATATTTAATTGTTGTTTTTGGTTTTCTATTTGTGCCTTTGTGGTGGAACTTATAGAATGTCATGGCTAGTCAAAGTACTGACAATCTCATGCTGCCTTAATTTAAAATTTTCATTTAGATATTGCTTTAGATATCATGTTTGAGGTGGAGGCAAGATTTGTGGAGATTAAATGTATGGAAGATATCTAATGAAAGAAGGAAACTCTTTTGGTAAAAAAAAATGATTCTTTTAGGTTAAACATCACCATTTTGAATATTCAAGGAGTAAGAACACGGTAGAGGAAAATTTCTACCATGAACTTGTGTTGGTCTCTATGTCAAGGCTCGTTTTTTATTCCAATCATGTACACTAGTTTACCTGTTTATTCGAAGGGTGGATAACCAATAGCCCATGACTTCAACCTTGGATATGGTAGGAAATTGCAAGGAAATGTTCCTTTCAGTTGCAATCAGTAGTAATTATATCTAGCTTAAAAGAAAGCTGCATGAATGCTGTAATTTGGTGTTATTGATTTACTAAAACATCTTGATTTATTTAAATTAAAAACTTCACTTATGCCGTTCCTTGTGAATAGGAGTCCAGGATAGTGGTGAAGCATACAAAACTTTCATTATATAGCTACTTTCCATATGAAGAAAGTGATTCAGTAACTTAAAATGTTCAATAATTTAGATTTAGATTCAATAAATTATGCATAAGATATACATGGCTGGAGGCAGGCCAATGTTCCTTTTATCTATTGTCCAACCAAGTTCTTAACATTTTTTATAAATGTGATATGGTCACAGAGGGTGTGCAACTAGTGGGTCATTTGGGCAAATGACAATTTTCTATTGTGGTAAGGTGAATGTCTATGAAGGAGTCTCACCTGATAAGGTAGGTAAAGATGTTTCCTCTTGCTTGAATACCTTGCCATGCATCAAATAAAATTTCCCCATCCAATGCAACCATATTTGGATTTGCAGGCACAAGCAATCATGCAGCTTGCAACAAGTCCAGTCCAATTTCCTCAGGATGATCCTTTAAATAAAAATGCAGCAGTTTGGGCTTCTCCTTGCAACGTGCCGATTGATAAGGATGTCCTCTTCCCCATTGATACAACAATCCTTCACGTGGCTCAAACAGGTAGCAATTGGGTAGAAAGATTGCTTGATTTTGCTACTCTAATGTGCAAAAGAATCACTTTTCGTCAATGCCCATTGCATAATTTTCTGGAACTTCTTCAAGGAATGCTTTATTTAATATGATAAGCACTTGAGAAAATTATTATAGCTCGGATGCCATACAATTTATTACTCGAAACACGATATAACACCAAGTTACCTTTCTTTGTTTTAATGGGAAAAAAGAATCACAAAAATGGGTTCAAGCTAATAGTTGTTTCTTATTGTATTATTTTATATGCCATGTTCTATGCGTTTTTCATAGTATCAGTTGTTCCTTTTCTGTGCAAGTGCAAAAAATCATTGGATGTGCAGGCATTGTTATTGTTATAATTAAATTCACTCTGAACGCTGATTTTTGAATTAAAGCTATAGAGTCCTTGTGTCTAGAAGATGGACAAGCTCAACATCTTTGACTTGTTTAAAATCATGAAAACATTCATTCATTTGGAACTGAAGGTGTTTAACTTCAAATTGGTGTTCCGAATTTGATTTTACAGATAAGATGGTGGAATATCCTCTGCAATACAGGGAGAAAGGGAGCACAGCTCGTGATGCTGGTAGGGATAATTAAGGAGTCTGCTAGATTTTTTCCTTGTCTTTTCTGTTCTGGGAGATTTATGGAGAATTTCAAGTAGAAAATTAAAATTGCTGATAAACTACTTGCTGAATTTGGATTTTCCTTTATTGAGTTTCTTTTAATATGTCTTCTCCTTGTCCTTTCTTTTGATTTGGCGCTTTTTTGTTTTTCCTTGGCATCCCAGGTCATGCTATAATGATTTTAAGAAGAAAGCAAAATTCAGCTATTTGATTTAAGTTTTGTTATTGACAGAACACAATGGCATCATTTGATCTGTATAGCCCACTCTACCTAGTGGGAAAAAGCATTGTTGTTGTTGTTGTTGCTGCTGCTGCTGTTGTCCTTGTGTTATAAAGTTACTGTCATTTTGCTACCTTAGTTTTGGATGTCAGCTCCACTTTGGAATACTTGAGCCTCTTGCTTCTTTTACCATCATGCATGTCTGCTGGCAAACTTGCTACTATTAGTTGTACTAAAAAAAGAAGCTACTGTTAGAGTACAGTTGTATTTCTTGATTATTAGCTGTGTTATATTATGTGTAATTATAAATTGATCATGTATGTGTTGGTACTGGTGCTAATACCATTAATCATTTATGGTAGATTTTTCTTCTCAAAAAGATCCCGTGCTTGTAAAAGTTGTGTGTGGATACCAGTACTCATACCCATGTCTTTTCACCAGAGATTACTGGCCCTTTAAGTATTCGGGCAGCATGAGTGCCAGCTCTGCTTAATACCTGGCTAAAAGAACTTCTTGTTCTTTGTAATTATAAAAGCAATGAAATATGACACAATCTTGTTGGTTTGACAAACTATAGATGCATATAACAGGAAGTCTTCTGATGCATTAAATTGGTATAATATTAAATAAGTGGTATGCAACTTTAATGACACATCATGCTTGTTCATGCACCCACACGGTAGCATAATATTGAACTTAGGTTGCAAGTATCTGCAACTCCTTCAGAGAATAATTGCTGTTTAAACTTCAAGCATTATTTCAAGATACTATGCCTCAAACTCTAAGAACCTAAATATTGGTAATATGTATTTGTTTCATCAAAGATGTAGAGGGCCAGGCAAGCAGAAAAGTGTCATTGCAGCGATATCTTGAAAAGCGAAAAGACAGGTATCTGCAGCACTAAACTGTTGTTTATTGACATCATTTTCATCCCTCATGTTATTAGTTTAGTTTTAGTGATATCCCGCTGAATTATTCTCTTACTCTCCCTTTTATGTTAGGGGAAGATTGAAGGGCAAGAAACTGACTGGCATAACTTCTTCTAACTTCGAGATGTATTTGAACCTTCCAGTGAAGGTGCATGCCTCAAATGGGAATTCAAGCCGAAGTGGCACCAACTCTCCACCACAGCCTAGGCTGCCTCTGGTTTCCAGTGTTTCAGCTGACAATCAGCTAAAAGTTGCCCTTCCCATTGATCTCAATGACAAAGGTCAGTCACAAATTTTTTCTTCAACTGTTAGTATAACAAAATAATAACTTTTATTTTTCCTAACAAGAATGTGATAATAAAATAAATAAACCATTCAAGTATATCAATCAGATTGTCCTGCTTGCTGTATTGATATTTAGAAATATGAGACTTGTAAACCATCTGACGAGCAGCAAGGGGAGGGGGGTCTTTGTCTGCAGTGCTTAGAAGATAACTTTATAAGCACACTAGTCTATGGACTCAACTCATACAAAGTATGGGCTTTTTCCTAACAATTTTAGTTTGGAATTAAAGAGCCGAGGAAGTAGCACATGTTGCAGCTTGGGAGGTGACACGCCATAGTAGATCAAGACCATTTTTTCTTATATAGTAATTGATATTAACCTTTTGAACTAGTTACAATGGATAATATTTGTGGTGGTGATGAAATACTAAACTACAGGGTAAACCAAGATTTGATGAACCATCAGCCTTAATGCTAGATTGCCCAAAATATTGTTCAATATTTAGTGCCATGAACTTATGTTATCTCAGTGTCTTTGCAGATGTTCAAGAATGCTAGAACTGAAAGAGACTAGATAGATTATGCAGAGTTGGGACTGGTAGGTGATTGGAGAGAGACGATCACTGAATAACTGAAGAGAAGAGACCATAATAGCCTCTAGGAACCTGTTGCAAGAGTTGGGCCCTAGACTGGTCAATTTTAGTGTAACTTTTAACTGCTGAGCAATTTTATTTTGTTTAGGATGATGATAGTCCAAGTGTCCCGCTTATCTGATCAATTTTGTAATATCAGCCATCTAATTTCATCCCTCCGGAATTTCTTGTTTCCGTAGTTTAAGGTTTTCTGAGTTAACAATGTAGAGCATGAGCCAGCCTTTTTTCCCAGGAAATATGATTATGTAAATTCACCGTGCTGCCTCTTGTTAAATGTTAATAGCTTCTGCACAAGCCAAACTGGACTCTTAGCTCTTATTATTTTTATTGACTCCTCTGCTGCCTATTTTTATTTTCATCCGTGTAGCCTGTCAGTCTACTAAGAAAATGTTTCTTTTTCTTTTTTTGGTCTTTGATTTGAGGATTTTCATGGTAAAATTGTGCAACTAAATCTACAGTGGCGGTTAAATATAGTCGTCTTTATTAGAGTGGCAAATTTTGAGATTCGATTCATCGACATTGCAATAAAATTAGCTTTGCAATTACGGTTTTGTTCCCCTGCAACTAATTAATTGGACTTTGGATATTGATGTTTGGTTGATTTTGATTCTGAATGACTTCAATAATTCCACTAGATGATGTTGATATTTTTGTAGAATAAACATGTCATGCTTTACCCTATGTTTGGGTTGTAAGAGAAAGCAGAAGGAAAGAAAGTGAAAGGAAAAGAAGAGAAAGGAAAATGAGATGATTTTTTGTTGTTTGGTAGGAAAGAAAGTGAAAGGAAAGAAAGGTGAAAGTTTTCTCTTCCCTTGTTTGGTTGAGTAGAAAGTAAGAGGAAAGAAAAGAACATATTTTTTAAATGACATAAATAACCCTTGTATTCTTGAAAATTGATTGTAACCTTTTTAAAAATATTTAAATTTAAATATTAACTAAAAAATAAATTTATGATTTTATTGAATAATTTATTAAAAAATTGATTTAATTTAATATATAAATTTAGAATATATATATACACATATATATCATGCCAAAAATGAATTAAATGCTTCTTTTAAAACCAATTAAATACTTCAATTATGGCAATGAAGTGTACCATGGAGATGGACCTGCGGATTGCAGTGCAAAAGATTGCCACGTGGATTTTCATTTGATCACGTTGCACAAGCCAATTTAATATACACTATTGCAATGCATGAAAGATAGTAATATAATATTAGAATGAGAGTAACTCAAATGAGGTTTATTTATGTCTTTTCAATTCAAATGAGACTCTTCCTTCGGTTTTCTTCCCAAATCGGAAGGAAACAACTTTTTAAGTGGGGCCCACAGAAATCAGTCTTTCCTTCCCTTCTGACATGGAAACCAAATGAGGGATGCACTACTTTTCATGCTCCTTTCCTTTCTCTCCTTTCCTTTCCCTTTGTTTTCAACCAATCCAAACATAGTGTTAATGTCGTTCTTCTCTTGGCCTCATGGACATGCCTTTGATATCTGATATATTTTGTGTCTGGAAAATACTAGTAGAATTTAGATCTTTATTCTTAAATTCTTTTTTTTTTGAATCATTTATTCTTTTTTTTTTTATTCAATGAATCATTTATTCTTAAATTCTTAATTCAATATGATTTTAAATTTTAAGACCGAAAAAAATCAATGGATATAATTTGACGGTTGAACCAATTAAATTTAATATTTATAATTATGATAAAACTTACTCTTAATTAGTGGAAAATCACCTTACAAATTACAATGTTATCATTTATCTAGAGCTAGGGCAAGTGAAACTATAATGAATTATTGTAATTATATTTTATCATGTGATATTCTGGCATTTTAAACTTTTCTCTGCCATAAATTTAGATCTTAATAAGAGATTGAAGAGCCATTCCCAGAAAGAAACAATCTGATAAAACGACAATGACGATATTGTGGAAACACCGACCACACGTACATACGTGACAGAGACGATAGAGATGGTAAAAATTCGAAGTATACGCCACAATAAAATTGTGCAGTTTTTTAATTGCCTTTTTTTTAATGTCTTATAACAAATATATATATTATCAACAGTTTCGTATGGAAAACGAGTCACAGACACAGGAAGCTAGGCTTACATTAGAGAGGAGAGTCATTGAAACTAGACAATTGTTCCTCATGGCGATTGAGGTGAGTTATTCTCTTTGTCCCAGCGAATTAATCTCAAGCTAAGACTTTTGATATTTATTGATTAATATAAAATTGGGACAGGCATGGTTCATGGACGATAGCAATGAGGATCCAAGGCTTCCTCACCATCGCAACCCCAAGGAATTTGTTTCCTTGGACCAATTAGCAGGTCACAGCTCTCTCTCTCTCTCTCTCTCTCTGTGTGTGGTTTTTACTTATCGTGACGTTGCTGGAAAATGTTGAGTGTTGCAGAATTGGGGGTCTTATACTGGAAGCTGAATCCAAATGACTATGAGAACGATGAAGAGTTGAGGAAGATTAGAGAGGCCAGGGGATACAATTACATGGTAATATAATATTGTATTTAATTTCTTTATTAGTTTCAATTATTTATATTTTGTTTTCTGTAATACTAGTTAGATGGCGCAATGCATGAACTTTTTACCTTTTTGCTAACGCTGATAGAAAAATTCCTAGGATTTTTTGTTGCAAATAAGTTTTTTTAATTTTTATTTGTGGGGTGGGGGTGAGTTTAAGTGTTTAACATGTTCTAAGATTTAAACCGGGGAACCTATGACTTGATTAAATTCTTAAGGTAAGTATAATTATACTTGATTTTATATAACAGCGTGATATGCAATTTTGCACTAAGGATATATGATTCCCAGGAGTCTAGGACACGCTGCACAGAGCTTAGCAGCTGCACTACACTATATTACTCTGACACTGACTCTATTTCTTAGTACTTAGTAACATAGTTGTTAGAGATATGCCGATTTCGAGGTTAATTTATGGGCTTTTGAATATTTTGGTTGAATTTTGCTCTCGAGTTTTTTTATCACTAATTTTGCTCTTGAGACTTTTATCACTGAATGAAGGAGAACGTGGCCACTGGCCGTCTTTCAAATTTGCTATTGTTTGCTAACCATTTGTGTTATGAATGTTCTGGGTGTTGGTAGCATTTCTTTGTGTCTTGAGTATTTCTGTGTTTTATTTGAATATGTTGTAGGATCTGCTTGATTTATGCCCAGAGAAAGTGGAAAATTATGAAGAGAAACTGAAGAACTTCTACACTGAGCACATTCATCAGGATGAAGAGATTCGTTATTGTTTGGAAGGATGTGGCTACTTCGATGTGCGAGACAAAGATGATCGCTGGATTCGCATTTGGATCAAGGCCGGCGACCTTATCATTTTACCTGCTGGAATCTACCATCGGTTCACTCTTGACACAAGTAACTATGTGAAGGTAAACCACAGCTATCAATTCTCTCGATTGAGCCTTCATTTTTGGGATGTGGAAGGAAGAAATTGATGCAGTTTTAACTTTTAAGATTGTTTAAATAGATCAAGAATCAAGGCTTTTATTGGTTGATTAAAATTAATTGAATTGTTATATGCATGTTTATGTACCAGTTGATGAGGTTGTTTATGGGCGAGCCAGTGTGGACAGCATATAATCGACCACAGGAAGATCACCCTGCTAGAAAGGAATACATTAAGGGCTTCTTGACTGAGAAAACTGGAGTGCCGCTTGCAGCTCATTAGATCCCTTAAATATGCAAGTACATCTTGTTTTAGACATTACAACTTAAGGTTTGTGATGGAACTGCTGGTATATTATTGTATAGTCTTTACCTAAGAGAAGACCTATCTATGAACCTAAAACAGACCAAGCATGAGATGAAATTGTCTTCAATAATTTTAAGAGTGTATACTGTTAGTTTACTGCCTGCTTTTGTGTCTGTGGAGCTGCTGTTATGTTCTGTGTTCAATTGTTTAAATCAAGTTTGTCCGTTGAGGAGATCATGGCATGTGTTCGCGTTTTGTTGGGCAATGAGATAGTTTGCGATTCATAGCACATCAATGTTTTTTGATTCATAGCACATCAATGTTTGAAATCATCAATAATACTTTTGAGGTTATAGGATTGTTAAATTTGGTTTGGTTGCTTGCTTGAGGAAGAAATATCAAATATATGATCAGGACATATATATCACGCATATTTTACACACGATCTAAGATCATAATTCTCAATAAATATGATTCTTTGGAATGGAAAAAAAGACTACATGTAATAAATTTTCCCTATCAATTTTGAGAAATAAAAAATCATTCATGCTAAACTCCATATGTGTTTCAATTTGAATCATTTTTTATTGAGTCAAGTCGAACTAAATCCTAATTAAACCCTAACTCAATTTATACGGTGCAACTCATTTTTTATTTTATAAATTGAAGTGCACCGTATAAATTTTTATTTAGTTTGTACAAAATGATTTATTTTGTCATTGCACCCTCTCTTTAAGAATAGGAGGCAACCATGACTAGTGTAACATTCCAAATTTTGTACTGCGGACACTTATAAGCGTGGAGAAGGCCAATGATTAAGCATGAATAAGGTGGTTTGGTAATTTAGGGGAGGAACATCAATGTTGGAGTGATAAGAAAGTCACGAGTTCAAATTCTTCCGCTAACACAATATATAAAAATAATTTAGACTCAAATTCAAGACTTTACTTAAGGAAAATTGAGTTTCTTATCACTTAGACCAACACACATTGATAATCAATATCTCACCTTTCAATTAATTAATTAATTAATGAGTGTTAATAACTTTTTGTCGGTTTTTCCACCTCTGCATTCCTGCTACTTAAATTTGTTCAATTGTTTGTTTATTTTTGTTATTTATTATTCCCTCCAGTACTTTTTAGAGTAAAAGACAAAATTATCACCACGTCCCATATTTTCTTGCGATAAAATAAGATAAATGACTATTTACAAAAGCTAAATTATGAAAAATCATTTTTGACTTGATAGAAGTAGAGCTCACTCGTTCTTCAAACAAAAAAAAGACCTCACTCATATGTATGATGTATCTTCCACCCTTGAGGTGGCACTTAATATGGATTTGTCACTTTTGTTCCCACCAATGAGTCAGTGTGTTCCTTACGTAGATTAAGTGTAAAAATAGTGAGACTTTGATCCAATGGATCAGATTTCTTACCTGCAACTTGCTAATAAAAAAATGTAATATTTTGATATATTTGCAAATGTAGATCTGCAAATGTGTGACACAACCGTTGCCCCCTGAATATATTAACAAATCTAAGTTGCTCCCCTTAATCTCCAAATCAAATATACAAGTCCATCATGTGCCAGCATAATATTAAATCTGTTCCAACCGAGACATTCTCCCACAGCAGCAGTATTACTAATGATACTAAATCAAATGCACAATTCGAACAAAGCATCCAACCACTAGCTCACAGCATGGAAGAGGCACTCCTAAAGATGACAGATGTTGAGAGAATTCCTTGCTGCATAATTTCATCTAGTTTGGCCTACTTTGAGACAACTGTAAACACAAACCACTTGCACATAAAACCAGTGTAAATAAACTGAGCAAAATTCCTTAGCACCATTCCTGCACTTCACGAAACAAATCCTGATGTCACTTAATTAAATTTTTCATTTAAATTAAAAAAATTCAAGGAAAAGGTATTCTACTCTGCGGACTGCGACTCAAGACCCCTCCTCCTTCCCCAAAACGACCAGATCAAGCTCGTCACAAAATCAATGTGACATGGACCTTGAAAAGCAACAAAAAAAAAAATAGAAAGCTCCGCTCCGCTCCCTCCTCCACACCAACATGAGAGAGCTGTTGTCTATTGTTGCAACCCCGACGATTCATCGCGGAGGAGAGAAAAGAGCTGATGTTCGCAACTACAACCCCTGCAACCCATCACGGAGGAGAACGAAAGAGCCGTTGTTTGCCGCTCTGCAACCCATCGTGGAGGAGAGAGAAAAAGCCGTTGTCTACCGCGCTGCAACCCATCGCGGAGGAGAGAGAAAGAGTTGTTCGCCAAAGACACTCCTAACTCCGAACCTGACATGGTATCGCCGGCCGATTGACACCCCCCACAGGTCGACACCCAGGACGTCTTTCACACGTCGCCCGAGGAGTCCTCCCTCCCCTCTTCCGACGACCAGCGCCGCACTCTGCCCACCGACGTCGTCGACGTTGTTGACCGGTGCACGGTTAATTAGGCTGTTGATGTTGACGTTGGGACCCAGGGGTTCGTTGATTTCGATGGGTCTTCGAATGGATCTGAGTTCGTCAATTTGGAAAGGGATTTGGAATTAGGGTTTTTGGAGTCCCATTTGGCACAGGAGATTGGGGTCTTGAAAAGGGAATTGTCTGATTTGGGTGAGACGCTGCTGAAAAAATTAAAACTTTCTTAGCAGAATTTGGGAATTATATTTATTTTTTCTGGAAACACCAAGAACAGAGGGTTTTAATGGAAAAAATATCGAAGCCTCTGATGTGTGTTTTTGTTCGACAACTGAAGCCTCTGATGTTGGATCTGATATAAAGGAGTTTATTACTGTATAACTATGAATAACTATGAATTTTGAAGATTGGTGGAGTTTATTACTATATAACTATGAATTTTGTTCAACATTTTGAAGATGTTGGATATGATATAAAGATGTGGATACACATGGCGAAGACTTTTTCAGATGATCCATGATAATAATAATTACACTTTCCGGGGGGTCAATGCAATTACATCAAACCGGAAAAACAGCCTACAACAGGTCAATGACCGGATTCCCATTGGTGGAAACAAAAGTGATAAACACATATTAAGTGCCACCATCCTTCATACAATAAAGAACACAAAAGTCACATACTTTTACCAAAAAAATATTTGTGGGTTGGTTAAAATTTTAAAGAAACTAACAAGATGTCATGCTTACTTAAATGGCTTCTTATTGCCTTAGACCAAAAAAAAAGGCTTCTTACTGCATTACACTATTATCATTGTTTTTTTTTTATTAAAAGAGGTGTCATGTCTAAATCGTTCTCTAGTGAATTAAAACATTATGAATTAATTATTTTTTGAGAAAACTAACAATGTGTCACATCTAAATTGTTCCTTATCAATTTAAAATATATTAAAAATAATTATTATTTTAAGATCGAGTGAGAACTATGAGGGCATCACGTATGAATAATTACCTAGTGAAATAACAACAGGATTTAAAAAAATAAAACTTCAGAAAAACAAAAATGGCAAACATAGCAACAAAATAAAATGGGATTTTCTTTCCCACCTTACCCCATGCTATTCGCCACGGCACCTACAAAGATACCCCGCATCTACCCAAATTTTAGCAATAAAAAATCCCGGTGGAGCTTTTTTTTAATTCCGTTAGAACTTAGAATAAATAAATAAAATAATAAAATACTATGGAGATTTTTTTTATTTTTAAATGTAGGCATATATCTGGCTGAACTGTTGAATCGTCGTTATAGGTAGGATACTGATAGGCTGAGGCAGTCCCGCCATAACCATTAACGTACGTACATACTCTAATGGCCACGTCCTATGTGAACGCTATCACTTCACCTTCTCCATGCCTTCTTCCACGACGCCGTTTCATCACCCCTTCATCCTCTACCCATCATCTACTACATGTACTTCACTCACTTCTATTCTCTACTCATCATTTTTTTTCCCCTTCTTTTTCTGAAACACATATACATAATAATCATAGTAGTAGTCTCAAGCAAAACCTTTGTTTCGTCAATTCAATTCGTGGATTATAATAAGGCTTCAAAACGTTTTGTTTTCCCTATGATTCTTTTGGAGTTAAGCTGAGACCCCTGCTGCTCATGTTTTTGTCTTCCCTAATTTTCCCTTTTTACCTCGACGGTTTTACGGATTGTGCTTAAAAATGTTATCTTTCTCAAATTCAGGGTTTGTTCCTGCAAAATCGGAAAATTGGGGTTTTCGGAATGCAGGGGTTCAGACCCTTTTCTTTCAACCGGAGGAGGTAACATTCCAGGATTCATGCTTTCTAACTGTGGTTACTTATTCAACTTGGTATCAATCTAACTTTCAGTTTATGGTTGATTGGAGTGAAAAAGGGCAAGTGGAAAATGTTAGTGTATTTAAACTTTATTGTTCCTGTTCCCCAATAAGTTACTTGCCATTTTCCACCTTACCATTTTCACTCATACTATCTAGTGTAGTCCCTTATTAGTGTTGTCTTATAAATAATAAATAATTATGTACTCGTATTGCTGAAGCTGTCAATAGTGAATTGGCGTGTTTGAATCTAAAAGCAGGAGAACTTTAATGTGTGCAGTCAATCAAGATGCCAAGGAAGCAGTGAAACAAACTGTTGAAACTGATGGCCTGATAGGTGCACTGGGCGAAATCGATTCTCATCAAGTAAGAATAGGGGCGATTTTCTTAAACTTGTTTTTCACCCTTCCATTTCATGTTGTCTTACAGTGATTTGTTTTTGAGTAAGTGTACATTTTGGTACTATAGAGATACACATTCTTCCATTTATAGATGCATCAAATTGGTTAGCCAGAATTATAAGTGACATCAAATTGGTCCTCTAAGGATGAAACTGATGGTATGCGATGTTTGATTTTAAGGACCAAATTTGATATAAGTGGAGGACCAATGTGATGTAGCTTATATCTTTGAAGGACCAAAAATGGGTGTTTGCTCTTTGTTTCTATCAAACATAATTGTGGATTGTGATTCTGTAACTTGTTGGTGCTGTTGGATTTTTCCACCCTGGATAATGGATATAATCTATGATGACACAAATTTATGCTTCCTTTGTCATGTTTAGAATTCATGCAATGCTAGGTAGTTAAGATATCAATTTGGCTATTATTCCATATATGATGGATGTAGAACTTTTCTCAAGGTACATGACAGAAGTATTGAAGCATGGTCACAATTTGCCAGAAGAATTTCTGGTGAATGGGATGGATTTGGAGCAGACTTCAGTAATCAAGGGAAGGCAATGGAACTGCCAGAGTCGGTGGTGCCTGAAACATACCGAGAGTGGGAGGTTAAAGTATTCGATTGGCAGACTCAGTGCCCCACTCTTGCTGAACCAGAGGATCATGTTCTTGAATACAAGTCCATTCAGTTACTTCCCACTGTTGGATGTGAGGCTGATGCTGCTACAATATACAGTTTGGATGAGAGGAAAGTAGGAGGGGAAAACAATGGAGTTACTGCCTTTGCTTACCAACCTAGTGGCTCCTATGTTGCTGTCAGGCAAAAGAAGGATGACTTAATAGAGTTGGAGTACTGCTTGATCAATCCTCAAGATTTTGAATCTCGGGTTAGGATTATTCAGCTTATCCATGTATCAAATAATACAAAGACGATGCTACAGGGTATTAGAGTATTTCGTGAGCAGTGGTATGGACCATTCAGAAATGGCGAACAACTAGGAGGTTGTGCTATCCGTGATTCTGCCTTTGCTTCTACTGCACCCACAACTGCTTCAGATGTTGCTGGAATCTGGCAGGGATCTAAATCTGTCGTCACTTTTGGCACTACAAACACTGTGAGTGCAAGGATCTTTCTTGCCCTTCTGTTGTGCATATCAGTTTTTTTCTTGTTCTTGTTTTATCGGCTTCATTGACATTTCCTCTGCCTTTAACTACAGGAGATCTTTCGAGAGCTTTTAGATACCAAAGTGCAAAACACTACTAGAGATGAAGACAACAACATATTACTTCCTAAGCAACTGTGGTGTTCGCTTAAACAAAACAAGGATGGTGAAACTCTAAGTGAAGTGGGATGGCTTTTAGATCATGGGCAGGCAATCACATCAAGCTGCCTATTCTCCAGCACTGCAAAGCTAAAGGCAAGTTACATATTATGATATATAGGTTTTTACTAATTATAGACATTGATAGGCATGGAGGATCACAAGGATCCAGATCTCCACTCCCATTTGGAAGAGAGATATAAATGGGGGAATAATATGGTATTAATATGAATGTTCTAATCTTTCTCATTTTATATCTAAACATGGCTTCCTATGATGTTTGCTGGATGCCCATCCAGGCCATCCTTAAAAGAACAGCACTTGGCACTGTTTGAAACAGAAAACAAATTGGATATAGCCGGTATACAAAAAAGGCACAAAAAGCGAAAGATATCAGTAGAATTACAGGATTGACATAGGGATAAAAGATAAGTAGATAACTCTTCTTTAGGAACTGAACACTCATTTATTGCGTCAATGTAAATAATTTGTAATGGAATGTGCACAAGCAGGTTTTCAGTTGGAATGTGCACAAGCAGGTTTTCAGTTCATTGTTTTACATGTCAGCTTGAGATGATTGGAATTTATAATGCTATAATGCTATATTGTTTGTTTGTTGTCTGGTTCCAATCTAATATTTTTTGTTGACCATTTAAACTACGTTTCTTCTAACACAACCATGCTCTTCATCTTTGGCAGGAAATATCAATAGCATTAGAAACTAGAGCCTCGGAATATGTATAGCCACGTTGACAATCCAATCTGATCCAAATTTGTTTACATCCCTAAAAGACAGTACTATCCAAGGTGAAATTCATGTATAAATATGATAAATTTGTAGCAAAAATTTGCCTTATTTAAGTGATTCATTTTAGCTCGTGCGTGTATATAAGCTCCGTTCAAATTTTATTTCCTGGCTGCATGTTTCAATCGATTGCCGTGCACTTTGTTTAAAGGTTTGTTTGCACATTCCTGGAACTTATATTCCATTGAGATCAATTCAGTGCTGTAAAATAAAGTTGTCATTTTCTGAACGTTGTATTTGATGCAAGGGTGTGGTTTGTGGTTAGACAACAAGAGGTAATACTCTTTTTTCTTTTTCTAAAATTTTTCCTTCACCAGACCACGTAGGTGGGAGTTGATCCCAAGTTTGTTACATTTGTGTGGTTTCGTGCTTGGAAATTTATAAATAATTATTGGTCCTTATACTTTATACTTGGGATTTGATCACTATATTTTTTATTTATATTCAAAAGTAAATGATTTCTAATTTTGTATGGAAACATGGTCCTTATAATTTAACTTACAAAGATATTGGTCCGCGGTGATCAAATCTAAACCTTAATGGTACGAACGAAACTATAAGAATGTACTCTATAAGAATAAGAATAAGAATGTTGACCAAAGAAAAAAAATACTTGAGAAAAAAACCGTTGTATAATTATTTTGTGAGAGAACACTTATTTGAGAATTTTCTTTGGTTACACACACCAAAACGGCGCGGAATAATAATAAGCCTTCTGCAGCACGAGTCTTCAATTGAGGCAGTCACAAGTCTTAAATCTTGACTTCTCTGCTTGCCATCGTTCCTGTCCTGTGAACTTTGCGTAATCTACTTTTCCTGCAAATAAATTAACGTGTTAGATTACTTATTTTTTATTTATTACATATAAGAGAAAGAAAAAGTGAAAAACATAACACCTTTCTCAATTGGAAAAAATAATGGAAAACAAAAAACTCATGAAAACAGTTCTCATAAATACCAATCGAATATTTAAAAAATATTATCAGTAAAAAAACTGGAATAATAGACAAACTATTTTTCCTTTTGCTTCAAAGATTTCTTTTGAAATAAAAATTACTTTGAAATTTGTTATTAGCACTAAAAATAGTATTTCACTGCATAAGCATTCCTCTTTTACTTTTCTTAAAAAATGGAGAATAATTAGAAACACAATCTACGCTTAAAAGTAATATGGTTTTTTTTGCATGTTTATTTTGAAATGATATACGGTCAAAAAAAATAAGGATATTAAAAAAAACAAACAAACCTTCACCAAATGGGACCTGGCCCCTCCAATTAATCCAAAAAAAAAAAAAACCTTCCCCAAATTGTTTGAGGGGTTTATAAATCGTTAAATCGCGTGGCCACTAAGCATAGGGGGGCAAAAACCAGAAATCCGATCGAGATAACCTCAACCCGAAGCACCAAAACCTATTACCATGGTTTCCTCCGACAACAAGGTATTCCTGAAACTTTCTCGTTTGTTTTTCGGAAAAATCTGTTCTCCTTTTCTTTCCCTAAAATAATATGCTTCCTTGCTAAGCTCTGTTTCCTTAATTTCTCTCGGATAACTGCGTCAAATTTCGTTATGAATAACGATGTTAATCATGGTAGCCTAAGCTATTTGAATTCAACTTCGACCATTTGTGTGTATGGATATTTTCAAGTTCCTATGATAAATTATTGATCTTTTCGTGATTTGTTGAACCCAACCTATCAGTCTATTCTTTAGTCCCTTTCCCCCAACTTTTTTTTGTTTTACCTGAGAGTTCTGCTGGAGTTTTTGGTTTTATGGGAATTTATCTGAGCCTGCGCACTATGTTAACCTAGCATATGATCAAAATCGGTATCTTTACTCTATAGGACTCAGGAGAGACAGGACATATTGCATCTATAGGAATTTTGAATTGAAAAGTCTATTAAGTACTTGAAGGGTGTTGCGGCTTAAGTATGAAATAATGAACTCTTGCTTATTACTCATATTTTCACTACATCAGTGAGGCAGGTTTATAGATAATAGGTTGGTGGCAAGAATTGAATGCTACTTTAATTGTTTCTACTCCTAGAGTACTTTAATTGTTTTTTTTTTGAAGGTTTCTTATATGTTATTATTGCTGTGGCATGATGATATTTTTAAAGACTATCTATTCGAAACAGATTATTTGCTTTCCAATTACAATACATTCTTAATCTTGTTGGATTTGATTCTTCTAAAGTGAGGGTGTGGAATGATTACCATTGATGAGAAAATCAACGTTTGAGAATTTAATAACTTTATTGTTTGTTATACATGTGCAAGTATGTTATTAAAATCTTAAACACTAATCCTTCAATCAATGGTTATCCCTGCATTTTGTCCTCTAAATTGCACTCCTTCATGTGCTCAAATTATCCACTCAGTTAGATGCGTATTACTATTACTGCTACATTTTTTGTCGTTGAGAGGTGGCAGAAATAAGCGGAATCATTTTTTCAAATGTTACTTTTCACAGGATCCCCGAGAGGAAGTCATTCAAGCATGGTACATGGATGATAGCAATGAAGACCAAAGACTTCCCCACCACAAAGAGCCCAAGGAGTTTGTCTCATTGGATCAACTTGCTGGTAAGCTTCTTGCTGCATGTGTCAGTTATAATTATGTGCAGATTGTGGGGCTTACACTCACATCTGATCTTTGGCTCATGTTAACGTCGCAGAACTTGGAGTCCTTAGTTGGAGATTAGACGCAGATAACCCTGAGACTGATCCGGAGCTGAAAAAGATTCGTGAAGAACGTGGTTATAGCTACATGGTTAGTTACTAATGTTTCATTATTATCATTTATAATTAACTTTCCCTCTACTAAAAATAATTAAGTGTATGTAGAGAAACATCAACAACATGCAAAAGCATGACTGCATTTAATTATGGGCAACATTGAGCACTATTTATGCGAAGTTTGACATTTTTTATTTATTTTTTGCCTGATGTCTTTTTTGGTGAGTGTAGAGGGGAAAAAGCCCCACTTTTTTTTTCCTTATGTCAAATATCTGTATCTTGTCATTCTGGGTATGTTTATGCTTGTTTAACAATTTGACCTGAGGCACATTTTTCTGCAGGATGTTTGTGAGGTCTGCCCAGAAAAGTTGCCAAATTATGAAGAGAAGATCAAAAACTTCTTTGAAGAGCATCTTCACACTGATGAGGAGATCCGCTATTGTGTTGCTGGAAGTGGTATGAGCAAACTTTCTGCTTTGTTCTGATTTTCTTGTCACCTCGTCTGCCCTGTTAAGTTGCTAAATATTTCCTGTTTTTCTTTAGGTTATTTTGATGTCAGGGATCGCAGTGATGCTTGGATTCGTGTGTGGGTGAAGAAAGGAGGAATGATCATTTTACCTGCTGGAATTTATCATCGCTTTACACTAGATGAGAGCAATTATATTAAGGTATTGATTGCATATTTACAAATAGTAGCTGTACTACTTTTTTTTTCCCTGATGCTAATAGAAAAACATTGTATCCCTCGACTTTTCCTTTTACTGTCAGTCTGTCCCATTTTTTGGGGGAACTTTAAGCCTTGAACTTGGTTCTTAGAATACTTTACTACGTTGTCCTGTGCCCTTTCTGGAAGGCTTTTTGTGAGTCCGATGTTTGTATCTTTTTTAAAAGACAAGCATGCGATTGCAAAAATTTTGGTTGGTTGTATTCTTTTAGATATGTTAAATGAAGGTGTAGCTTGAGATGTGACATCTTGCAAGTTTATTTCTATCTTAACCTTTGCTGAGATTAGTCTACTTTATGAGTGTTTTTTAACGATTATAATTATGCAGGCTTTGCGATTTTTTGTTGGTGAACCAGTTTGGACTCCATACAATCGCCCACATGATCATCTCCCTGCAAGGTATGATTTAACAAGTTTAGTAGCCTATGAGACAATCAGAGACTTTTTTGTCAAACCTTATATTGCGATTTCAATGTGCAGAGAGCAATATATCAAGACTTTTGTGGAAAATGATGTTGCCAACCATACTGTTGATGCCGCTGCATAAGATTTGGTTCTGCCCTATAGTAGTATGGGATGAAAAGTACCAAGGCTTTGATATCCTTAAATGAGATTTGAGAAAAATAATGTCTCTTTAATAAAGAGGCTCGTGCTTTCAAGTTATGGTATGTAATTAACCCTTTAAGCCTTGATGTTGTATCCTATGCCAGTGTGTTGGTTGCCCGGCGTTGTATAAAAGATTGAATTTACTAGTATTATTATCAGAACTTGGGACAGGATATATACATAGATAGAAGGTTAAAGTATTATCATATGCTTTTTTTTTCCTGCTGCGTAACCTGCGTTCCCCTTTTACGGGATAAGAATTAGGAGTAGGAATGGCAATGGGTAAGGTATGGGTAGGGTATTATAGTACCCGTCTCTATATCCGCAATTTGAAAAAATACCCGAACCTAGCCCTATACCCACGTGAGTAGCAACTTTGATCTCCGTACCATATCCGTTATCTGCATTTTCACGATGAAAAAATGAAAAAAAATAATTTCTCAAAGGTAACATATAATATTATATATGGTAAAAATTAAGTACATATTACAATGCATAATAAGGTTTTGAAATACAATACATAAAATCAAGCCTGAACATTAAATAAATTCTACAATAAACTTCTAAAATAATAAATTCATGAGCTTGCAGCTACTGAGGTTAAGCTGGTACTCTCCAAAATTTGTTAAAAATAATATATTATAGTAATTAGTTTGAGTTGTAAAATCAACATTAATAAAAAAAAATGATTAAGGCCGGATGTTTGTTTCAGGTAATAAAATTTCTAGGTATAAATCATATTGTGTTTGGTTGGTATCTAGTATTCTTAGGAATATTTATTAAAATTTATTTAATTTAAAAATTAAAAAAATATGGTGAAAATAAAGTGGGAGTGAGAAGTTATATTTGAAGTGTTTGAAAACTATCTATATTTCAGAGAATAAATTATACTCAGGAATATCTTTTTAAAACTTGAAACAAACACGGAATGTCACATTTCCAAATTCATTTTTCTGAGAATAATTTTATATCACTTCAAACAAACACACTCTTAGACTATTTTACCTCATCACCAGAATTTGAGTCTTGGAATGCTAACACTTATGTTTCACATGTAAATATTGTTTGGGTATAGTAATACCAATAAAAACTACAACATTAAAATAAAGTTAGTTATTAAACTAAACACAAATTTATTGAATAAATATATTAGTGCAACATATATTACCCTCCTTTTCATGCTCCAACCAGTTTAATTTGTGCACACATAAGCACATTCAAAGTATCATCATGAAGCCTAGAACGATGATACATATATAAATAATTATAAAGAGATATATATATATATAGTGCAAGTCTGGGGCGGGGTGGGTACTAAAGTACCCGTACCCGCATCCATCCCCATCAAAATATGCGGGTAATTACCCGTACCCATACCCATTAAGCGGGTAATTACCCTCCCCATTGCGGATAATTTTGCGAGTGCCCATTGGATCCGGGTCCAATTGCCATCCCTAATTAGGAGATTAAGCGGGAGAACGAAGCACCTAAACCAGTTTTTTTTTTGCAGTTTTAATTATAAAAATATCATTTATTTTCACTTCTGTTTTCAAAGTTGTTTAGAAAACAGATTTCCCGCATAAATTTTAAAAACAAAAAATAAAGTAAAAACAATGTAATATATTTTTTTGGTCAATGTAATATTTTTATATTAAAATTGAAAGGCTTAAAAATAATTTTGGTCCCAGCAAATATATCCATTTTCAATTTTCGTTCCTGCAATTTTTTTTTACTTTTTTGTCCCTACAATGTTCAGCGTCTCCGTTTTTTGTCCTCGCCATCAGTTGTCGTTACAAAACGCTGATGTGGTTGACGGAGGCTGAGCTGGCACTGCTACGCTGGTTGACAGAAGTCACATGTCAGTAAATGACGTGATTCACTTGTTGACTCAGCATTATTAATATTTTTTTGCAGGGACTAAATACAAACCCAGAACAAACAACACCAACAACCACCACCTATTCTCTTTCCCTTCCTTAGCTGCCACCCCCACCCCAACCCACCATGGAGAAGAGGTGGTCGTTGTGGGTGGGGGTTTGGGTTTGGGTTTGGGGGTGGAGGCTAGGGAAGGGAAGAAGAAAGGTGGTGGTTGTTGGCTGTGTAGTTAAAACTAGACCAGATCAGCCGGTCTGACCGGTCGAACTGGGGTCCGGTCTGGTATATCCTGAAAACCGCAATGTCAAAGAACCGGTCAAAATCGGCTAAAAACCAGATTGAACCGATTCACTCTTTTTTAAAAAAAATTAAAAAAAAATCAAAATTTTCATTTTTTTATTTTTGTTTAAGAAATAGATATCACTTTCTTCAATTATTTGTAATTTTGAATATTTTATGTTATGAATTATGACATTTAGTAGTAAAGTTTAATTTTCTTTATAAAGTTATAACTTTTATGTTAATTTTTGCTCAATATTGTATAGGTTTAGGGTTTAAAATAATATCATATATAGTATTATATATTATATTTATAATTAAAATATTATTTTATTATACTCCGGTTGAACCCCGGTCGAACCTCTGAACCTCGAACCCCTACCCTCACCGGTTCAGTGATCGGTCCGGTTTTGACTACCTTGGTTGTTGGTGGTGGGTTGGGGGTGGGGGTGGGGGTGGGGGTGGGGGCTAAGGAAGGGATGGAGAAGAGGTGGTGGTTGTTGGTGTTGTTTGTTCTGGGTTTGTTTTTTGTCCCTACAATTATACAATTTTTTGCTTTTCGTCCCTGTAAAAAAATATTAATAATGTTGAGCCAACAAGTGAACCACGTCATTTACTGACATGTGACTTTTGTCAACTAGCGTGGCAGTGCCAGCACAGCCTCCGTCAGCCACATCAGCGTTTTTGTAACGGCAGCTGACTACGAGTACAAAAAACAGAGACGCTGAACATTACATGAATGAAAAAGTAAAAAAAATACAGGAACAAAAACCAAAAATAGATATATTTACGGCGACCAAAATTATTTTTAAGCCAAATTGAAAAAAACAGAAATGGAAATTAAATAGGCCCATAAGATGATTATTCCATGTATTGCTGGGATTAAGGAGAGGCCCCAACTGAGGTGGGCCTTGAGGAAAGCCCACAAGGGACTTCGTAGGAAGGGAGAGGGAGAGAGTGGATGGAATTACTGGATTTACATCCTTTCATTGGGTGTTCAACTGCACTGTGGACAAATAGACCAAATCTAACCCTCTCAAGAATATCATTTTTTTTATGTCTGTGGTGTGTTAGACTGATGTATTAGGTTTGTGTCTTTGTTTTTCTTTTTTGTCTTTTTTGTTGGTTTTTGTTCGTTATTTTTTCTTGCCTGTTAGTAGGACAGTTGAGAGTTGTTTAAGCTCATCCAGAGCATAGCTTGAGTTTATTGTTTATCTGTTAGCTATAACATATTTGCTTTAAGCCTATGTATTCAGGTCTCTTCTGTAATGTTTGGGCTTCGGCCTTTCTCAATATATCTCTTTGTTGACCAAAAAAAACTGCACTGTGGACATTGACCAAAAACAAAAAAGCTGCACTGTGGACTAAAGGTATATTTGGATGAATGTTTATAGATTTGATTTGAGGCTTTGTCTAAGGTGCACAATTGTGCACCATACACAAGAGACAAATAGTTCTTATTGTGAAAATTGTGTACCATACACAAGTAAAAAATAATTGCAGAGAAGTCCTTGTGTTATACCATTTTTCTAAAAAGGATATTACACCATAGTTACTAAGAATTTTAAAATCATTTAGAAAATATTTAATGAAAACTCAATATTTCTTTTCCGAAAATTTAGAAAATTTATTTCGATTGTATTTGTTTCAATAACTTTCTACAGTGTATAAATTCACTTTTTTTCGATTTTATTTTCGCTGCAGCAATCGCTATAGTATTTCACTTATTTATTTGTTCAAATAACTTCTTACGGACTATAAAAAATTGTATTTCGATTTTTTTTTTTGCTACAGTAAATCGCTACAGTATTTTCACTCATTTATTTGTCCATTACTTTTTTACGGTATATAAATTTATTTTTCTTTCCATTTTATTTTCGCTATAGCAATTTCTACAGTATTTCACTCATTTATTTATTCCAATAACTTCCTATGGGCTATAAATTTTTTTTGATTTTTTTTATACAATAAATTGCTACAGTATTTTTACTTATTTATTTATTCTAATAACTTCCTACTGTGCAGTGTGCATAAATTTATTTTTTTTTCAATTTTTTTGCTACAATAATTTCTCTCATTTATTTGTTCCAATAAATTCCCACTGGCTATAAAATTTTTTATTTCGATTTTATTTTTGCTACAGTAATTTCACTCC
Source organism: Glycyrrhiza uralensis (assembly GCA_030159175.1). Taxonomy (NCBI): domain Eukaryota; kingdom Viridiplantae; phylum Streptophyta; class Magnoliopsida; order Fabales; family Fabaceae; genus Glycyrrhiza; species Glycyrrhiza uralensis. Next base: position 54,948,285 of record BRZY01000002.1, on the reverse strand, counting down.
TTCATTTGTTCTAATAAGTTTCTACGGTGTATAAATTTATTTTTCTTTCAATTTTATTTTCGCTACACTAAATCACCACAGTAATTTCTCTCATTTATTTGTTCCAATAACTTCCTACGGGTTATAAAAAAAATTTATTTCGATTTTATTTTTGCTACAGTACATCACTTTAATTTTTTCACTCATTTATTTGTTCCAATGACTTTCTACGATATATAAATTTATTTATTTTTTGATTTTATTTTCGCTTCAGCAATCGCTACAGTAAAACACAATAATAATTTCTCTCATTTATTTGTTCTAATAACTTACTACAGGCTATAAAAAATTTTAATTTCTATTTTTTTGCTACACTACTTTCACTCATTTATTTGTTCCAATAACTTTCAACAGTTTATAAATTTATTTTTCTTTCGATTTTATTTTCGCTATAGTAATTTCTCTCTTTTATTTGTTCTAATAATTTGCTACAGGCTATAAATTTTTTTATTTCGATTTTATTTTTGTTGCAGTATTTTCACACATTTATTTGTTCCATAACTTTCTACGGACTATATATTTTTTTATTTCAATTTTAATTTCACCACAGTATTTCCACTAATTTATTTGTTCCAATGACTTTCTATGGTCTATAAATTTATTTTTCTTCTTTCGATTTTATTTTCGCTACAGTAATTTCTCTCATTTATTTGTTCCAATAACTTCCTACGGGCTATAATTTTTTTTTATTTTGATTTTATTTTTGCTACAATAATTTCACTCATTTATTTGTTACAATAACTTTCTACGATCTAAAATTTATTTATTTTTTTGATTTTATTCGATACAACAATCGCTACAGTAAATCGCTACAACAATTTCACTCATTTATTTGTTGCAATAATTTCCTACGGGATAAAAATTTATTTATTTTTTGATTTTTTGGTCTCCAAAACGGTGACAAAAGTTATATAATATAATATCAATTTGAAATACTTTCTCAAAAGTTAAATACAATATTGAATACAATCAATAATTTCAGATAACAATTAAGCGCATTAAATTTGAATCATAGAATAATCAATCAACAAAACTATTCAAATCAATTCAATTAGACCTTGAAATACTCCTATAGCAACACGTGTAAAAGTTGGTATTGAGAAGGTTCGTCTTTATATATATATACTAGCCAGGTACCCGTGCGTGCTCGTGCTGTCGCACGGGTTCTGTTAGTTGACACGCAATTTTTTAACATAAAAATTTTAAAAATAAAGAAAGATAAATAGAACTCATAAGCAAATATTATTTTATTGATTATAAATAAATAATTTTTTTATCAAACAATAAAATAGAACAACGAAAAGTAATTATAAAAATATAGTGGTGGTTGCGGAAGAAAAAAGAAAGAAAGAAAAATAAATAAATTTATAGCCCGTAGAAGTAATTGGAACAAATAAATGAGTGAAACACGTAAGGAAAAACTATTTTGTTGATCGAAAATAAAATTGAAAGAAAAATAAATTTATAGCTGGTAGAAAGTTATTGGAATAAATAAATGAGTGAAACATGTATGCAAACACCGCTTTGGTCAACGAAAATAAAATCGAAATAAAAATAAATGTATAGCCCGTAGAAATTTATTGGAATAAATAAATGAGTGAAATTACTGCAACAAAAATAAAATCAAAACAAAAATAAATTTATAGCCGGTAGGAAGTTATTGTAACAAATAAATAATTGAAATTACTATAACAATTTGCTGTAGCGATTGCTGTTCGAAAAAATTTGTTCTAATACATAAATAAGTGAAACTACTGTAATGAAAATAACATAAAAAAACTAATTTGTGGCACGTAGAAAGTTATTGGAATAAATAAATAAATTAAATTACTGTAGCGAAAATAAAATTGGAAAAAATAAATTTATAGACCGTAGAAAGTTATTAGAACAAATAAATGAGAGAAACATGTAAGGAAACAACGTTTTGGTGCTCAAAATTAAATTTATAGCTTGTAAAAAATTATTAGAACAAATAAATGAGTGCAACTTGTAACCAAATACCGCTTTGGTGATAAAAAATAAAATCAAAATAAAAATGAATTGAAAGCCCATGGGAAGTTATTTGAACAAATAAATAAGTAAAATTAGTAAGCAAACACCGTTTTGGTGATCGAAAATAAAATAAATTTATAGCACATAGGAATTTATTGGAACAAATGAATGAGTGAAACTCGTAAGCGAACGCCGTTTTGGTGACAAAAAAAATCAAAAAATAAATAAATTTATTTCCCTAGAAAATTATTGGAACAAATACATGAGTGAAATTATTGTAGCGATTTATTGTAGCAAAAATAAATTAAAAAAATAAATAAAGATCGTAGAAAGTTATTAGAACAAATAAATGAGTGAAATTATTGTAGCGAAAATAAAATCAAAATAAAAAAAATTATAGCCCGTATAAAGTTATTGGAACAAATAAATGAGAGAAATACTGTAGAGATTGTTGTAGCGAAAATAAAATAGAAAGAAAAATAAATTTATACACCGTAGAAAATTATTGGACAAATAAATGAGTGAAAATACTGTAGCGATTTACTGTAGCAAAAATAAAATCGAAATAAAAAGTTTTATAGTCCGTAAGAAGTTATTTGAACAAATAAATAAGTGAAATACTGTAGCGACTGCAGATAGAAATACCAAATTACACAAATAGAAATACTGTAGCGACTGAACAAATAAATTATTGGACAAAACCATATTTCTCAAATAGAAATACCAAATCACACATCTTAGAAAAAACACAAAATTTTACCACACAATTAGTATATTAAAAGGACTAATTAGCAATTAATTTTAACTTGTGTATGATACACAACCTATCAAGGTTGTGCACCGTAGATGCCGCCTTGATTTGATTTGATTTTTCGAACAAAAAAATGACTGATTTTAGGTTATTTTAATTTTGTAAATTGATTTTAATTAAAATTGACTTTGAAATAAAGTAAATTATATTTGGAAATATCAATAGTAAAGTTGTACTAAAATTAAATGTCAAAATTTCTATTTAACATAAAAATGTAACTTTTTTCACTTTTAGTCAAATGTGTTCAAAAAGGTAGTTTGTTGCAATTAATTATGTAAAAAAAATGGTGAAATCATGATTGTGTGAGTACTGAAGGTACGTAGTTTGTTGCAATTAGTTTGTTTGCATACTTTTTGCACATCTATATTTTAATTTCTTTTTTTTTCGATACAGCATCTATATTTTAATTTCGTCACCTCGTACCGTGAAGTAAACTAATTTGTACTTTTATCACAACCAATTATGGATTGGTTTAAATATTTTCTTTTTTTGATACTGGATTAAATATTTTCTTGAATATTGATCCCCTCACTCTCCTATGTGAAAATATATTCTCTTTTCAGATGAAAATAGGGATAATTGAACTCTCAAGGAGTTTTGTTTTGCATAATTACATTTGACACTTTCCTGGGAAATTACGCCTTATTCAAAAAATAACTTATGTGATGTTTTTGCACTTCAACAACATTGTATGTAACTTGTAGTACTTTTTTTTTGTCATATGCTAATTCTTAAAAATTCAAGTTTTAGTACACGGTTTCATCATTTTGAAACCTGCCAGCCCCTGTTTAAATTAGCTCTTTAATTTAAAGGTGGCGTAGTTAGCACAAGGTTTAATTAATGCTAAGGATGAAATAAATTATGCCACAATATTATGCTGGTGCGTTGGAAGCTACTGCTTCTGTGAGCGAGGGAGATCAGTGGTCTTATAGTTGCATAACAAATCATTAACATTACGCGCGCAATAATTTGATTCCAATGTTTGAATTACACATTAGACAAATTAAAATAAAGTGCTCCAAAGTAAAACAAAAAGCAAGTCATGGGACACTTGTCACTATGCTTTGATTTTCCTTGCCGTGTTTGCTTTTTGAATTTTGATGGTGTCGGGTATATTCGTTGCGGTTCTACACTCATCTCTAACAACACATTGATTTTGATTTTTGATTATGATATGTTGCTTACACGTGTCGGCCTCTCTGTGGTGCCGAAAAGTCTCACTCTCTTGCCCCACCGGCGTCACTCCAGTCTCAGTGCTAGCAATTGTGAAGCTACCTTTCTTGTCAAATGGTGAATATTTGTCAAAATATTTCATTTAATAATTATTTACTAAATAATAATATTAAAATATGGACTTCAGGGGATACTTAAAATACTTCATTAATAACTAATTATTAACCGTAATCAAATCGTAGACATTATAGTGTGTGTTTGGAAATCCGGTGGAGGTAACAAAAAATACAGTGAAGTATGAGAAATTTAATTTTGGGGTGTTTGGGTCATTTTGTCTTGAATTACTTTTAAAGCTAAAATCAATTCCAAGGTAAAGCTAGAAATTGTAGCTTTTATGTTGGTTTAAAATCAATTTTAAAATTTTGATAATACATCTTTGAGATTTTATGGTAATTTTACACTTAAAATCAATTTTGATCCAAACTTTTAAACAACATGAATTGATAAAAATTACTTTTTTGTGAATTTATCTAAATATAAATCACGTTACATTTAACTCACTTTTAACCAAAATTAATTTTACAAAATTAATTCAATCAAAATCAATTTTAATTACCGCAGAACCAAACACACGCTTAGTCAATACAGTTTAATCTCATCGGTTGATCTAACTATCATGTGGCATCTTATCAAAAAAAAAAAAAAACTATCATGTGGCACTTTTGCTTACACCATACCGGAGGTTACTCCTTGTACAGAAGGATAAAAAGGGAAAGTCAAAGATTATTTTCAATATTATCCTTTTACTCTCTTTGAAGGATCTCATGCCACGTTGACATCTTGTGGAGTTGAATATTTTTATTTTCCCTTTTTGGACATGAGAACTCTGTTTATTAATTCAAATCGTGAAGGTACGTTGGTCTCAAACGGTGCCCAATGCCCATCAGATTTCATTTAAAAGAAAATAAAATAAAGTGAAAGATGGTTGGATCTAAAGAAAAGAAACAATAAACAATTAAACACGACAACTGAACTGGGTGATCAGCCAATTATACTGCATTGTGTTGGATGGTATTGATGTGTAATTAGAGGGAATAGCTAGATATCCCAATACACTTAATGAAATGTCTGCACTCGCTGATTAATTTCATTTAATTATGCATGCAACTTACCTTAAAAACCAATAGAAACCCACATATCCCATATTGACCGAAGTAGGCATTTAACTTTCTGAGTAATTATGAAAAAAATAATTACTTAAAACCCTTTTGAAGAACTATAAATATTTAAATTAGTCTATATACTTACTATTTTCTTATGGAAAGGGTATATACAAAAATTCTCCAAGAGCATCTCCATTGGAGTATCCATTTTTGGGTACTTAAGTAGGCTCTACTTATACACATCACTTATTTTTATTTTTTTTAATTCAAGTACCTAATAGGTACCTAACCCCTCCAACCCAGCAACTCTAAAAAATTTACTAAATGGGTCATACTAATAACTCTACATCTAATTATAACCCACAAAATACATGAAACCCACGAGGAGATAGGAGAGAGAGGGTGCTTGTAGAAGCACCCCCCTCCCATTAAGTACCCAACTTCTTTTCTTCCATTGGAGATACCTATTAATAAATATCTCTAAGTACCCATTAAACACCTTGCAATGAAGATGGATAGGAGAGGTGATGATATAGCAACTCCGTGACATGATATGCTTAAATAAATTATAATTATAATACTAATACTAATATAGTAGGGGATGCAAAGCCGCTCTGATGATGAATGCATGGAATAAAATAATGTCGTGCGGCTAGATATTTATTTTGACAACCTTGAGTTGCTGAAGTGATGTCCACCCACTCACTACCACTCTATGCTTAACTCATGGCTGGTCATTTTACGTATGTTTCCATTGTATTATTTAAAGTTTATTATTTTATATTTTAATGGCCTTACTTTTTGGGATGTATAGCTAGACTATAGTTTTATAAACTTGTAAATTATGTAGACATGTGTATATTATATAGTACGCCTGTTCTTAAACCTTGATTGGTTGTTTTCGGCTGAAACGTGTTGGCTGCCTTCTTGAGGAGTGTGGGTTTAGGGCTCTTGAAAATGGCACTCAACCAATGGTCGAATTACACGTGATTGAGGTCAGTTTCATTGGCGGCGATGATGGGCCAAACAGAACAAATTAAGAAGCATAAAATAACAGAGAGGTTTGTGAAAATTGTGAGTTTTTTTTTATATGAATGAATATGATATGTGACATCTCCAAAGAAAAAGAGCAAAAAAAAGAAAAAAGAAAAAGAGAAAAGAAAAAGAAAAAGAGTGGACACCAATAGTTGTTCTGGGCCACCGTCCATAAAAAATAAAAGTGGTTGTTCCTTTTTTTTTTATAACAATAAAAGTTGTTAAAAAAACCCGAATTGAAAACGACTCAAATTTGTGTGTCTAAGTTTTTTATTTTTTGAGCTCGGACTTTAACTTATATTTTTGGGCTGGCCCGCTTCGGACTCGGGTTTTACCGGGTTCGGGCTTTGTCGAGCCAGACCAAAAAAACCTAAATTGAAAACGAGCTCAAATTTATGTATCTAAACTCTCTATTTTTTGAACTTTTTCGACCCAGTCCACTAGATTTGATCCATTTTGTCAGCTCTAGAAAACAAAAGCGAAAGACAAACACAATCAGGTGCAAGGCCCAAAAGGGACATAATAAAACAAAGGCTTAAATAACTTTTTGGTCCCTATAATATAAGGGTGTTTTACTTTTAGTCCCTATAAAAAAAGTCAAACGCTTTTGGTCCCTGTAAATTTTTTTTTTTGCTTTTAATCCCTCGAGTGGGTTGACCGATGATGTGTCCATTTTAATCATAGTCAGCATGCCTACGTGGCCAAAATTTTTGCCACGCAGGCTGCCACATCGACCCCTCTTCTTCCTCCTCCTCCCTCCTCTCTCCTCCACCCTCTCTCTCTCCTCTCTCCACCACCACCACCATTCCACAACCACAACCACAATCTCCTCCCTCGTCCACTGCATCGAATCCTCTCTCAACCACCACTCTCACACCAACCACCATTACCACTCTCACCCTCTCCGCCACGCCGCTGCACGCATCATCTTCTGCTCCTTCCTCGCTCGTAGATCAAGAACCCTAAGCCACCTCAAACGCCTCACTTCCATCAAGTCCTCGTTTTCCAACCACACCCACCTCGATTTCCCAGTCCTTTCTCTCAAAGCCATCAACTTGCTCCTCCAACTTGGTTCCGTTCAGGTAAACACCCCAATCATCCCAATTGATTTTTTTAATTTTTTTTTTTGGGAATTTCCTTTTTTTTTTTCTAATCCCTGGATAGAAATTTCAACTTTTGGTTTTAGGATTGTGATCTAATGATTGTGGATGGGAAGAGGTCGATTAGCAGAGATTTGGTTCATTTTTTGGTAGAAAGAATAATTTGTCTTCCAAAGTTGAAAAGCTTCATGAGGATGTTGTTGACATTCAGGATGTGGGTTTTCAAATCCCTAACTTCAGCAACACTAAATAACTTCAGACAAAGGGGAAGACAACAATCGAGGCCAAGGAAGGACCATACGGAGGGAGTGTCGCGGATGCAAACGGCGGTGGCCGACGACGACCACGAAGGGTTCTCTCTCCTCTCTTGTTCTTGGCTCTCTCACTTGTTCTCTTTGCTGTTAATTGTTACACATTGATGAAAAGGTGTTTGATGGAGTATTGTGAAGGATGGTGGCGGATGGAAAAAAAACCATGGTACTGTGGGATAAGAATCGATGGATCTGTCTTGGGTTTTGTTAATGGTAACTGTGTTTGGTTTGTGGGGTTGTAATGGATGGAGATTAGGAGGGAAGATGGGTGTTGTTATAGATGAAGTTGAATCGGAGGTGTTGATCTGAAGATGAAACAGATGCTAGATGAAAGTGGATGAAAAAGGATTGAAGGTGGGGGTTTGAAATTCATGGTGTTTCGGTCAAAGGTGATGGGGATACAGGAGGCGATGGTGTGGGGGGGAGAGAGAGAGAGAGAGAGAGAGAGAGAGAGAGAGAGAGAGAGAGAGAGAGAGAGAGAGAGAGAGAGAGAGAGAGAGAGAGAGAGAGAGAGAGAGAGAGAGAGAGAGAGAGAGAGATGCTGATGTGGCAGCCTACGTGGCAAAAAATTTGACCACGTAGGCATGCTGACTATGATTAAAATGGACACATCATTGGTCAATTCACTTGAAGGACTAAAAGCAAAAGAAATTTTTTTTACAGAGACCAAAAGCGTTTGACTTTTTTATAAGAACTAAAAGCAAAATATCCCTATATTATAGAGACCAAAAAGTTATTTAAGCCTAAAACAAATTATAATATAATTCCTTGCTCTCTTTTTTTTTTTTGCTTAAAATATAATTGCTTGCTCCAGTAACTTGATGAATGTTCACGGATCATATTTTTCTAAGGATTATTTAGAATTAGATTTTCTCAAGCACGTGCCCCAAGTGCGTACTGCGTAGCTTTTCATTACCCCAGTAGTTGACAAAAAGCCAAAAGAAAACGAAAAGTAACTATTTTCATATATAAAAATATCTCATCATTTTTTTCATTTATATATGTCGAAATGATTCGTTACAAAAGTTTCAGCAAAGTAAGCAAATTAATGAATAATCCAATAATTAAAAATAAAAAACTACAACCAACCCTATAGATTTAAATATTTTATTATTAAATATAATTTATATGATCATGATTTATGTAACACATAATAAAAAGCTTTTATTGATCGTTTCAATGCCTGCTGACAAAATTAAGTTCAGTATAATGCAAGCTGCAACGGCTTTCCCAAAGGGGGAAAAAAAACGGAGAGGGAGAAGAATATCTAGTTGACATGCGGGATTTCTCTTGCACTTTACCTTCCCCATTAGGCATTAGTCATTATGGCATATAATATCTCCGTGTAAAAGTCAAAAAGGGAAAAAGGAAAGAACAAAGGCACTAAACAGAGCCTTTTTGAACAGAACTCATGCTGCTGCACCTGCTTCGTGTTCCTCCACAGCACATCACTCCAAACCAAATACTATTCCAAACCCCATTTTCCATAACATCACGCATCTCTCTCTCTCTCTCTCTCTCTCTCTCTCTCTCTCTACTCACTTCTCACGAGCACACCCCACCCTTCTTTTCTGCCTTCTTTCTCTGTGTTCCCTTCATGTTCTTGTCTGTGATCTATAAAATTCTATAGAGAAACCACATCTGATCTTGCTTTTTGACCCATCAATCTTTTTAGTTTCACCTGTCATTATTATTCAAACCCCATTTGCCAAAACAGTTCCTTTTATGAATAGGTTGAACTTCATTGCATTGAACAGGTTTCTGTTGAGAGTATCTCACACAATTAGTGCTCAAGTGAAAGGCAAGCCCATCTTTTTTTATTTTCTCTCTCTCTTTATTCAGGAAAGAAAGGCAAAACCCAGATCAAAGCTTGAGCCCAATATGAATCCTCATGGTAGAGTGAAGGAGGAGTTTCTGATGGGGGAAAGTTCATCCTTTTGTGGTGGTCATACTCATGAGCAGCAGCCTGCAGTGATGATGAATATTAATGCTCCCCAACCATTGGAGGGGCTTCATGAAACTGGTCCTCCACCATTCCTCACAAAGACATATGACATAGTTGATGATCCTTCCACAGATCACATAGTTTCCTGGAGCAGAGGGAACAACAGCTTCGTTGTGTGGGATCCACAGGCCTTTTCCATAACCCTTCTCCCCAGATTCTTCAAGCACAACAACTTCTCCAGTTTTGTCAGGCAACTCAACACCTATGTGAGTAACCAACTTCTCTAGCTATATTCTACTCACTAATTAATCATCAAGATTGATGATATAAATGTTAATTTTATTCTCCTTGTTTCTCTTATTTTGATGAGATGAATAACCTTCTCAAGGGGACAAGACAATATAACATGAGAACGGTATCGTTTTCAGTCTGTGTTGTTTTCATTATATATGGATATATATTGCATTTAGATGCAATATTGATATAATTGATAACCTTATCTTCAGTGACTTTCATGATCTTCTATATCTTCTTTATCATAGTTGTTGGTACTTGGTGGGTTTGATATATCAGTCCCTTTTTACCTTTATATTGTTTACTATTGTGTTTCCCTATTTGTTGACATTTTGTTATTCTGATACTGATATGTCTTGAAAAGGAAAAAGTAGAAAAATTACAATAGATCACAAGACAGTATTGATTTGCGCCTTTATATCATCTACAATAATGCTATATATATATATATATCTCTACATTCGTACTGCTTTTATAATTAAAAACATAGATGTGTATCCTTTATTCCGGTTAGCTCTTATAGGTTGCTTTAGATAAGAGTTTATCATATGCCTTTCTTAGACCATTATATATATACCACAGTGGGATTTTATGGATTAATTTGAAAATGAATTAGGAACTTGATATTATTATTGTAGGGGTTTAAAAAGGTTGATCCAGATAGGTGGGAGTTTGCCAATGAAATGTTTCTAAGAGGGCAAAGAATACTCTTGAAGAACATTAGAAGGAGGAAAGCAAATCAATCATCTGTGGCAATGCAGCAAGGTGCTCTAGACCCTTCTAATTGTGTTGAGGTGGGGCGGTTTGGATTAGATGGAGAAGTTGATCGGTTGAGGCGTGACAAACAAGTCTTGATGGTGGAGTTGGTGAAACTCAGACAACAGCAACAGAATACTAGAACTCACCTTCAAGCAATGGAAGGAAGGCTTCAAAGGACTGAGCAGAAACAAGAACAGATGATGAATTTCTTGGCAAGGGCAATGCAAAATCCCAATTTCTTGCAACAGTTGGTTCAGCAAAAGGAATGGAGGAAGGAGTTAGAGGAAGCTTTTTCCAAGAAGAGGAGAAGACCTATTGATCAAGGGCCTACTAGCAGTACTGTTGAATTAGTAGGTGATGTCAATGAATTAGGATATGCTGATGAAGAGTGCTCAACTTTTGTTAAGCTTGAACCACAGGAATACAGTACTGATCATGACAAATATTCATTAGAGTTTGAGGACCTTGCTTTGAATATGGAGGGATCACAAAGTGGAAGCCAAAATGTTGATATTGAGGAAGATCACCACATTCAACAACTTGAGAGTAGAGGAGGTAAAGACATTGATGAGGTGTTTTGGCAGGATTTGCTTAATGAGGGTATTCAAGATCAAGATGTATTAGATGTTGAAGATGTAGATGCATTGGCTGAGCAACTTGGTTATTTGGCCTCTAGTACTCCTCCTAAATAATTAACCATGCATCTACCATTATTAATTCCTTCTAGTTAATTTGCTTCATTGATTTGATTTAGCTGGGTGGCTGTATTTCCTTCCTTGGCTACTTTTCTGACCTGTTAATTTCTACTTATTGATGATACTCAAGATTTCATGCTAAACTCCATCTCTTGTGACAATTAATTGTGGGAGTTTCTTTGGACCAAATTACATATCATGAAACGAACACCTTAATTTTGACACCATAATAAACATTTATAATTGCCTATCCAAAAAATAAATGAACATTTATAATTTATAATGCAAGTCCGGTGGTTGTTGACTCATGGTTAATTCTCGATTATTCTCTTTTAAGTTTTTTTTTTATCAATATTCTCTTTTAAGTTATATCTTTGTATGTGAATTTCTTTTTTTTTTTTGAATAAATCTTTGTATGTGAATTTCAAGTTAACTGTGAGTTCACTCACACCATTCTTTCTCGTTCCCATGTCCTTCATTGGCAAATTTCTTACGCGTCATTGAGACATAATATTGTGTACTCTATTTGAACAATTAATTTTTGAATTTTCATAGTTAAAGTGAGGGTAATGGGCACGGGTACTTAGGTACCCAACGGGTAAGGGTACGGGAGATTAAAGTTGCTATCCACGCGGGTATAAGGCCGGATACAGATATTTTTTAAAATTACAGGTATAGAAACGAGTACCCTACCCATTGTCATTCCTACTCCTACTGCATCCTTTTTTTGATCGTCATTTTGCTTAGATCGTCACATAGCGTACATCCTACTACCATTACTATAAGGATTAGACATGTTCCATCTTACGGTTTATAAATAGATAAATAAATTCCTTTATCTATAGTTTGATTAAAAAATTAATGGTATTTTCTATCAAAAAAAATTAATGGTATTTCAAATCAATATTAAAATAATATTTGCATAATCTGAAAATAAGAACTTGAAAGTATATTAAAATATAAATTATAATAATTATGTCGATAGATGACACAAATTCTTATGTATAAAAAATATAAAATATAAATTATAATAATTATGTCAATAGATGACACATATTCTGATGTATAAAAAGTATAATATTTACCAAATTAATCTTGTAATAAATAATAGTGAGATTTAATTTTTATTATTCAAAAAATGATACACTACAATTATTAGGGATAGAATTAGAATAAATTAATCAATATTTTATTAAAAACATAAAATAACACTTATTTTGAGATAAATACATATTGTTAAAATGACACTTATTTTAGGACGAAAGGAATAATCAACTGATAAATAGTTAACAAATTATATCACATAATAATCATGATATTTTGCATAAGAATAATTCCTATTTTTGCATTAGTTTTAAATTTTATGTTTTCTCAACTTAATTATAGAAAATAATATTAACTAAAAAAAATCTCACCCTTCTTATGTGTCATAGTTCTTGCATTAGGTATTGTGATTGAGATATTAACTCAAGATATTTAATATCATTCTTTGAAGTTATTGCAAATATTTATCAAAACTTCGTATTTTAAAATGCTTTATTATCACAGTATAATTTTATAATATTTGTAGTATTAAATTTTGTAGGATGATTGTTTTTCAATTTAGTACTCCATATAATAATCAAAACCTTTTAAAATATTAAGCATAAACATATTATTTAAAAAGATCCGTGAATAGCACGGGTACTATTCTAGTCTGTATTCAAAAGGAACTACATAAAGTTATTTCATCGATCAGTGGACCAACTATAGGATTTTTCTCCATAATTCTTGAAGTAGTAATTATTCCATATTAACAAAATATTTATATTTATTAGACTGATTTAAATATATTTTTAGTCCCTTAAGTTATAAAATTGTTGTTTTTAGTTTTTTATTTTTAAAACATAATTTTTTAGTCTCTCATTTTTAAAAGTGTGTCACTTTTAGTCTTTAGAGCCATGTTTTAATTTTAAAAAATATTTTTTAAAATAAAAAGTGACATTTTTTAAAAATAAAGGACTAAAAAGTTTCTTTTAAAAATGAGAATTAAAAACAATAATTTTCTAAATTTTGAAGATTAAAAACATATTTAAATCTATTAGACTTCAACACGGTGTGACTTGTAGTGTCTATAGCTTTGTTACAAGGTTTTTTTTTGGTCCAAGCTTTATTACTAGGTTTTAAGCATTCATATACCGCCTATAATCAGACATCGTGAAAGATAGTTTTAGATCTAACCATAAGTAGTATATGCTATATGGTCAATCGCCAATAAATTTATGTTGCTATTGAAGCACTACTAGACTAATTCAAAACTCCGATCATATATATGTGCTGAAAATGTTACTACCTCCCTCCCTAAATATAAGAACCTTTTAACTAATTTACACCCTTTAAGAAAATTAGTTAAGTTAGTTAATAGCAATAAATTTGTCAATGATTTACTATACTTTTTCAAAACTAGCCCTAACACTTATTACTATCTCTCTTCCCTCTTCTCTCTCTCATCACTTAATTAATGCATTGAAAAATGTAGAGTAGTTGGGTGATCATAAGGGCATTTTAGTCAAAAAATAATTAATGCAACTAATTTTTTGGAAAAGTTCTTATATAAAGGGACTTTCATTTTTTTGTAAAGGTTCATATATTTAGGGACGGAGGTAGTAATTGGTTAGCTTATAACCGTTAATATATATATAATTAACGGATAATTTTTTAACATTTTTGTAATTTTTTTATGATAAATAGTTTTGTAATTCATATACTGGTATTATGTCAACTATATATTTTTAATTAAAATTAAAATTTTATAATTTATTTTTATGCGTTAAAGTAAAAGATGCATTTTAAATAAGTCAAATCCTATTTGTCAAAAAGAAAGAGTCAAATGCTAATGCTTAAGTAAGCGGTTGGTCATGATTATCATGTGTCAATTACATGGGTACCAACATGGAGCATGACCGGAAGAGTCATGGTAATACATGCTGTGAAATTTTTGAAGAATATTTGGCAATGTTTTATTTCCTTTAAGGTCTGTTTGGTTCAAAGGAAAGGAGAGAAGGGGAGGAAAAGGGAGGAGAGAGAATTAAATAGAAATTGTGTTTGGTTGGGAGGAGGTGAGGGGATGGGAGGGATTTTAATTGAAAGAATAAACTAATTTACTTTTTAGACCTTTGTAAGTTTTTATGTTTAATTTAATTTAAGGTTATTTAAGTAAATGTCATTTAAAGTCTTCTACTATCCCTCCAAATCCCCCCAATATTGAAGGAGAGCCAAATCCCTTCATTCCCCTCCCCTCCTCTCCTTAAAAAAATAAACCAAACAAGAAAACTTTAAAATATTCCATCCCCTCCCCTCCAATTCCCTCAAATCAAACACTTTAGGGTGTGTTTAGGAGTTTTTGGAGAAAAAAAGAGAAAACAAATTATTATAATATTTTAGTTATATAGATAAGAGAAAAAGATGAAGAAAATATTTGAAATCTTCTAAAACCCTTCCCTTTAATATATTTTTAAAAACTCTCCAATTTAAAAAAACACTAAAAATACACTAAAAATATAATTTAAAAAAAATATACATATTTTTTAAACACTTAAATAGATAAAATATTAATCATAAATCCTCTCTCTCTTTCCTCTTCAGAACTTCCAAATACACCCTTAATGGAAAGGGGATGGAAAAGGCTGAAATGTTAGCTCCATTCAGTCCATTGCATTGCATTGATCAGTTGCAGAAATTTTGATGATGCTGTCACAAAAATTGAGTGGGATCACATAGGTTGCTTCAATTGTCTGCTTTAGCGATGAGACTGCACATGCTATGCATGACCAGTGTGGCTGGCAGGACACATGGATCTTTATCCTGGAAAATCTTTTATTTATTTATTCTTTTTACCTTTGTCTTAACATTTTCAGTTTTTTTTTTCTGTTCTTAATTATGGCTTTAGTCTATAGAAATGTATTATTGATCTTTTTAACAGGATTTACATGGTGGGGTTTTTTCCCCTAAACAATAACTAAACAATGCATTTAATTAGAGATCACTAACAAGTGGAAGTGAGAAACTTGAAGAAAATGCAATTAACGGATAGATTTAATTGCATTTTTAATACTCTAATATAGGTATTCCGTGATGTTGGTCCTCACGTTTTAAATTTTGTTATTTTGGTCAATAATTTTTAATGTGTAATTTTGGCCCTCTAATTTCTGTGACTCGTACACTACAGAAATAGAATTTTCGCAACTCATAATATGCATTCGTGAAATACAATCTTCAGAAGCAACCAGTTATCAGAAAAAAAATAGGCGAATCTCGAACTATTTAGAGACGACAACAACAACACGGGAGTTCTCAAACAGCAACGAAGACAACTAAACTTACGCTGGAAGTACACAACAGTTTGGTTGCGGCTGGCAGTGGCGACAGTCTCACAGTGGGTGGTAGGTGGCTGGAGGTCTCGCGGTCAGATTTTGCTGGGGTTTGGAGAGAAAGAGAAGTGAGGGAGAAGTGGGGAAGGATATTTGGGGGGAAGGGTATTTCTGTCAAGAAAATTTAAAAAAAAAAACTGTGGGTGCAAGGAGAAACTAATGTGGTTGCAGGGAGCAATGGCTATGCACAAATCTAAGTTCCTGTCGAGAAATTGAGCCCAACAACTGGGAAGAGAGATTTTAGGCGAATCCTATAATCATCAAGTCCAGACTTGGTTGGATAGAGAGCGGAGTGGACCAATTATGGATTTGTGAATCCTGGTTGACATAACAACTTATGACATAAGCTGTATAAATTATTTTTATAATTAAATAAAAAATATAGTAAAATTTATTTCATATAAGCCATAAGTTATTTTGATAAATTATAATGTGTAGCTTATGAAAAATAAATCTAAAACAACTTATAAATCAATCATAAACTGTATTTATAAACTCTATATAAATCAATCCAAACAGGCGATATCTATCTACACCAATTCTCTAGACCGGGTCAAATTGGATCTTCGAGTTAGGAAAGAATAATCACATTATTATTATTATTAGCTTTTATGGCGGTGGGTCATCCAAGGCGAAAATGTGAAAGCACATTCAAATTATACGTGGCCAATTGTCAATGAAGAGAAGAGCAACCTGCAAATGGAAACACACCTTACTTTGAATGGTTATGGACCCAATGGCTTGTCACTCTTTAACAACCTTACGTTATCTACTATAATAATAATAATAATAAACATTAAAACTGAGTTATGAAAAAAAATTGTATGGCAGGAGGTGCATTTTCTTCTCAAACTATTTTTTTTTCTTCAAATATCCATATGGATTCAAGTGTGATTGTTGAGTTTTCATTTAATATAATGAGTAGCTAAATCCATAACTAAAGCTATAATAGATTATTTTGTGTGAACCCTTTCTTATTTTTTATTTTAATATGATTTGATGTTATTTTCTATTCAATATTAATGGTGCGTCTTAACATATTTAATCTTATCTTAGCAAAATGTTTGACTAACACAATTGTCTTGAGATAGTGAAATTATAGAATGACTCAGTTGGGATGGTAGAAATTTATTATTTTCAGAATAAGTTAGAATTTCAATGGAAGAGTATCGGAAAGAAGTACTGTAGAATAGTTTATTAAATTTTTTGACACCGTAAAATAGTTTATTAATATTATAGTTCTATTTAAACAATGCCTTTTTTTAGGGAAACTTGGCTTCTAGGAGTATTTAAACAATGCTATTATTCTTGAAAATAAATTTTACCATATACACCACCACCACAAGGAAAACGAATTTTTTATACATGTTTAGCACACTATTAGGCTGAGAATTATGTGAGACGAGTCAAGTGTTAGGCACTTAGGCTAAATGCACGTTGCATTGTCAAAATTATGTACATGATATTTTTATTTAATTTTAATAAATTCACTTGTATTATTGATTAAATTAGAAAAGACTCGTATAATATAATATTATATATTTGAAAAACTATAATATTAGATATAAATGGTTAATGTATTTTATATAAAAGGATGAATTTAACTAGTATTACTGTTCGATCCCTATTGAAAGAACAATTTGTGACCAGATTTTTTTTTTCTTTTGAGTTGCGATTTTATTTATTTTTTAGTTGTACACATATTAGTCCAGACTCATTTTTTCCTAGGATACTATAGCTATAAAAAAATTCTCATATATTCAAGACGTCTATCACATTTTCCACATCAAATCAGATATAAATTCGAAAGACCATACTAATTCCTTTCAACAAAATGAAAATAAAATTTCGAATACATTCTTTTATTTATTATTTATTCTTTTATTATTTTATAACGATATTTACATTCATAAAAAAATTAAAAATACAAAAATCATAAATATTTGATTTTGACGAAATTCGTATTATGTCTTGTTTGGATTTCAGTCATATATACGGTCAATCCAAACAAGTCCTTATTATTAACAGAGAACCGCTCATCCAAACAAGTCCTTATTATTAATTTATTTTTCTCCTGCAAAGCCTTCGTTTCGAAGCTCCTTCTTGTCGTTGTTGTTGTTGTTGTTGTTGTTCTGCTTCTTCTTCTCTTCTTCCTTCACACTCTCCGTGTTCCCGTCTTGCGCTTCACGAACCGACGAGATTTTCAAAACCCATCTCCATTTTCGCGTTCGGATCAAACCCTTTTGATCTCTCCGCGAGTTTCCACACAATGCCGTTGCTCTGAATCTCCCACCAAATTATAGCCGACAAGATTTGACGACTATATCGACGACCCCAACACATCACATCGCCGGAAAAAACCAAATGGGGTCGGTGCCGTCAACGCCGCGCAGGGGTGGCGTATTCTCGCCGGAGACAGCAGAGTATCTGATCGGAACTTTCGTCGGCGGCGAGTCCTTCCCTCTTTCGTCGGAGTTCTGGCAGAAATTGCTGGAGCTTCCTCTCAATGTTCAATGGCCCACTGACCGTGTTCACCAAGCTTGCGAGCTATTGGGTTAGTCATGTTCTGATTACTTTGCATGATCAACATTTGTTTCTAGGCTTAGAATTGAGATAATGGCTTGAAGGGGAAGCTTCAATTGCTCGATTCGTGGCCAATAACATTGGTTAAGAGCTTAAGTTTCATTAAATTCATGGGCTAGAATGTTAGTGATGATAATCACAAGGAGTTTAGTATGCTATTTGTGTTTTCTTAAAAAATTTGGGTTTCTAGTAGAAATAAATTAAGTTATGGGGTAGAATGTTGGAGTGGGATTTTCCTTTCTCAGAAGGATAATGACATCAAGGAGTTTAAAAGAACTAATTCTGGATGAGTTTTAGTTTTACTCTCTTTGAATGCATGGGTTATAATGTGCTCATTATGATGATGTTAAGGAAAGTAAATTTGTTTCCAGTGGCAAATTCTTATGTGAATTTTTGCTTTGTTATTTAATTTTGGAGTGCAGCCAAAAACAATTGTAACACCAGGCATCTTGCAAAGATTTTGTTCCATCTAGCATGCTACTTGCAGGAGTCCATGTCTACTTCTGGTGTGCCACCCGTGGTTTATGAAAAGGCTGCTAATGCAGTGTACATCAGTTCAGTATTTTTAAAGCACTTGATTGAAAGTGATATCCAGTTATACCTGTCTTTTGATGATAATGAAGCTGCACTGAAGGATGTTTTGGGAGGTATGTATAAGTGCATGTTTGATTTTTGCTTTTGGGATCTTAAGAACCATGGTTTTGGGTGATGTACAATGCAAAACCAAGCACGCTATGACTGTTACTGTTTCAGATTTAGAACTAAGATCTGCAAACATACATATCAATTTCATTGAACTTTGTTCCATATATGATTTTGGGTGGTGTATTAGCATAAGATTCATGTAAAGGCTTAAGCTGAATTTTGATGCCTACTTGGGTAAGGCGTTTCAACTTATTGTGTTTGATGTGATATATACGTTATTTTTTTGCTTTTGTTTGAATTGGAAATTCCTTACTTTTCATGGGATTCATATGAATTTTCTCATTTTTCCCTTTCAAGTCTTCTTTGGTTTCTGTGTGTGTTTCCAGAATTAATTCAGATTTCTAAATATTTTAAAATTTTTATACAGATCAAACCATCGAACGTCTCGTTATGCGTAAAGTGCTGAACTTTATAGCATCAGTAGAAGTGAGGTATATCATGACTCATAAGCAACTCGTCCTGCTAACTCTCGTTGAATTATTGTGTGATCCTTCTGTCCTGACATTTTATTATCATTATTATTGTAGCCCCAACACATTTCTCCTACATCTAGAGCTGCTTAATTTCATGATTATTGCAATGTCAACTCAGCTTCTCTGTGGGCCATCTCCTGGACCAAATGATGTGAACCCATTTCTCGACGCAGCAATGACTCAGGTTAGAAGTTGAAATTTTAACATCAGACCTTGGTTGTTGAGTTGTTCTGTATTTTGCATATAGAAATATCAGGTTAGTGTATTTGTTATTTTTGCAGGACAGCTCTCTGGTTGGTTCAGTTGTATGCAAGTTGCTTCTAAATTTCATCGCTCGTCCTAGTGTTCCATTCAATAGGACAGCTTATTCCATCTTTTATGATGGAAGTCAGAGTAGCGTGCTACAAAGAGTTGGTTCTGCAGCTGGTATGGTGACTGGATATACTCTTCTATTTGATATCTATGGATCCTTTGAGATCAAATATGCTTTTTTGATAATATTATTATAATTGTCTGATTGCTGCAAGATTCTTGTGTGAAAGGTTGGGAACTCACTGATATGTGTTTTATTTATTGCCTTGCAGCAAATATTGTTTTATTGCCATTCAGTTATCTGATCAGTTCAAGCGGTGAAGGGTCAAGAGGTCATATAGCGGATAGCAGTCTTCATGTGCTTCTTGTTCTTATCCATTACCATACATGTGGTGTGAGTGAGGACTACTCTGCCATTGAGAATAACAAATCTTCAGCTTCAGAGTCTTTAGTCAAAGAAAATCCTTATTTTTCTGACAACCCTTACTGCAAGGCCTTAGAGCATGCAATTGATTGTGAATGTAATATATTTTTCATATCTATGCATATTATTTTAATTGATTGAGAAGGCTAGCAGTTTTTGATCAGTCTTTTAAATGCAGTGGACCGTGTAGATGTTGAGGGCAATGCACACAGTGGTCGACACATAAAGTTGCCTTTTGCTTCTTTGTTTGATACACTTGGCATGTGAGTATCTTGCTGCCTGCATAGAATTGTTATATGCAGCTTTGGGTCCCTGTGACGTCATTTTCTTGGTTTGGGGCTCTAGTATCTTGTGGTCCATGACTTCCAGTTCTATAATATATGTTTTTCATTTTCCCTGCTCATAGATACAGCAACAACTCTTGGATTTCTTGCCACTTTGGACATTTTTTAATATGTACAATGCTATATGTATTCATATTGTGTCATTACTGCCATACACTCATACTAGTTGCAATTCATTATTTTGGATTTTGCACATTTGTTAGTTTTTAAACCTGGCAACTTTTATTCCTCTGCAGATGCTTAGCTGATGAGGCAGCTGTCCTACTGCTTTACTCATTGTTGCAAGGAAATTCTGCCTTTCTGGAGTATGTCTTGGTTCGGACTGATATGGATACATTGGTATGAGGCAGCAAACTTAAGTTCCTTTCATGAAAGAAAATGGGAATGAATTGATTATTTATATATGTAAAAGTTAAAAGAAGAATTTTCAGAAGAAGTTTTGTTGAGGCTTTTTAATTTGTGAAACATGTATTCACTTGATTATCATGTGCTATATGTGTAACCATTTGTTTTAAGTCAAAATCATATGGGCCTTACGGATACATCTAGAATGACTAAAGATTGAGTCCTACTCTTATTCCTGTTTATCTTATGATATTAACAGTTAATGCCGATTCTGGAAGCTCTATACGATGCTCCAAGGAGGACAGCTAATCAAATTTACATGTTGCTGATTATACTTCTTATACTTAGTCAAGATTCTTCTTTCAATGCAAGCATTCATAAGCTGGTAAGAGTTGTCTTTTGCCACTAGACTTTGTCCCGAAACTGCAATGACTGTGCTAAATGTTAATTTTTTATGTAAATGGACAGATATTGACTGGTGTTCCATGGTACAAAGAACGTCTTCTCCATCAGACTTCTCTTGGTTCCCTTATGGTCATAATTCTTATCAGAACTGTACAGTATAATTTGTCTAAACTACGGGTATGAATCTCAAATCGAGTTATGGATCTAAATTCTAAAATGACCTTTTGTGTTTTCTAATGCTATCTTTAGTTGGTGTGATAAAATAGGAATAGGATATTATGTTTCAGAAGTAGTTTTCATAAAGGAAAGCTGTGTTTTTTGTTAAGGACAGACAAAATTTTACACTTGCACAAGTCTGGGAGTAAGATCTAAGGCGGCATTGGAATCTGTTATCTTATGTCTACTGAAAACAGTGATTACATATAGGATACTTGTAGAATTGACATATTTAATCTTATAAATGTTTCTGATCCTTGTTTACACAAATAGTTTAAGTGCGTTGAACTATTAAAACTGCTTTTATTTTATATATATTTCTTCCTTTGATCATTCTGTTATGTATTGAATAATAATGATAGGATGTCTATCTCCACACAACATGCCTGGCAACTTTGGCTAACATGGCACCTCATGTCCATCGTTTGAGTGCATATGCATCTCAGAGACTAGTTAGCCTTTTTGATATGCTTTCACGCAAGTATGTTTTCCTTCTTTCTTTACCTTCACAATGTACTATTTCCCATTCAAATTTATACCTTTTAGAGCTGATTTCAATCCCTGGTATAAAAATTTGACCATATCATTGCTTCTCATTAGGTATAACAAATTAGCAGATTGCAGAGATAATAAGATCCATAATGCAAAAGGCAACTCAATTGAAGGAAACAGCTTTGTAGAAGATGTGGTATATAGAATATACTGTCTTGGTGCTTTTGTGGTTCCATTGATTACAAACTTTTGACTAATTCTTTTTCAAAATTACGTATTCTTTTTGTGCAGTCAACTGAATTGCACATTTATACCGACTTCTTGAGGCTTGTACTAGAAATAATGAATGCAATCCTGACATATGCACTGCCTCGGAATCCTGAGGTATGATTTGATCTTCTACTTGATTGATTGAAGATTTATCACATTTGTTTTTATCTAATTCACACGAGTCAAAATTTATATTACTGTATTGCTTTATGTGACTGGGGCAGGTAGTATATGCAGTAATGCACAGGCAGGAAGTCTTTCAGCCATACAAGAATCACCCACGCTTCAATGAACTGATTGAAAACATTTATACTGTATGTTTAATATATTATATTTAATTCAAAGTTACGATATATGCTTACCCTTTGCAACCTTGCAACTTCTAAAGCGGCAAGTTTTGTGCTGTCTTTAGTAACAGCAATGAACCTTGACTTTGTATAATACATCATTTTTCTTGAGTCGTTGAAAAAATGTGTCTATTAAATATTTGCAGGTATTAGATTTTTTTAATAGTCGTATGGATGCTCAAAGAATGGATGGTGACTGGTCAGTCAATGAAGTGCTCCAAGTGATAATCGTCAATTGTCGTTCTTGGAGGGGTGATGGAATGAAGGTAAGACGGAAAAAGTTTGTGATTTGTGGTTTGCTTCTAGTAGGGAATTTATCATTAGGAGGATTACTTGTCTTGTTTGGCAGATGTTTACTCAACTGCGCTTCACATATGAACAAGAGAGCCATCCAGAGGAGTTTTTTATCCCATATGTCTGGCAGCTGGTACTATCCCGTTGGTACAGTTCCTGGAGCTTCTTTTTGTTAATTCTCTTCTGCCTATGTTTTTTCTTTCTTTTTTCATTCTCTGCACGTCACTAACGCAAAAATTGTGTTACCTTCAGTGGATTTACATTCAACGCAGGAGCCATAAATTTGTTTCCAGTTGATCTACATACAGAAGTATGTATCTGAATCTCTTTTTCTGTTTGTGTATGTACCTGCAAGTGGTGCAACTTCAAATCAAATAGTATAACTGCATTTTTTATTTCTTGGGTAATAACATGTCTATTGTTTCCCTTTATTATATTATTGATTTTATGATGGATAAATGCCTACCGTAATGATCATTTTCACATCTCATTTGTGTAATGCATAATTGAAGGCACATTTATTTTCTAAGAAACCACCCAATTATATGATTTCAATTTGACAAAATCGAACCACCCAATTATATTTGACATATAAAACAAGTAGCTTTTTTCCTGTGTGGTGTTAGGTCAAAGACCAACTACGTGCATTGCATGATATGGTTTCAATTTCTTCGCTTGTTTTGGTCATTGACTTGTAATGAATTGCAGAAACTTGAAAATGGGGTGGTGGGAAGCACACTCCAAAATGGTGACTTTGACAAGCCTGAGTATCAGCTCGATCCATAGCTGGGTGTGGTGTAAACGTGGCCGCCAAAGATATTTAGTTATTTGTACATATGAAATAGCTGATAAGATTTCTTGAAAAAAAAGATAAAAAGCTGTTAAGATGTGTATTGTTCTTATTCTTTTCTGTTCATATATGTGAGTGTAGAGAGGTTCATTCCCCGTAGATGAAAAATGAGATATCCATGTAATGAATAAACGGTAACACTAGTAGTAACCATGCAATACCACAGCTTTTTTAGATGTGCACAGTTGCGCCTCATTAATGCTGCTGTTCATGGAAGAATTTCTCGTTCTGTATTACCTGTTGTATTTTTGGGTCATAATGATAAAATTTATATAACAGAACTTTTTAAATTATACCCTTTATAGTGTTATCTATGGTACACGTTTATTATTAATCAAAATTGAGATGATAATCATTGAACAAAAACGAAATATTGAGATGATAATTTAATTATACTAGTTATAGATTTGATAATTTCTCCTATGTTTATTCTTACTTTTTATTACTTTATGATTTAACATTTCCCGCTTTAGTTAATCAATTTTATGAGCTACCATCTTTTAAAAATAAAATAAAATTGAGCTACCACTGTCTACCAGCCTACTACGTTCACCGCTATATAATTATGAAGCTCTTCACAGCCAAAGAAGGGGGATATGTAAAACATGGCTTCAGTAGTTTTCTCTCTTTTTATGAGGGCAGAAGTCCCCTTTAGTTTCCTTAAATATACTTTTAGTATCTTTGTTACAGTTGTAAAAACATTGGCTTCATATAGGGTTGTAAAATATAGTGGTTCACCCTAGAAGCCACCTGTAAAAACATTGGCTTCATAATTATCAGTTATACGCAATGTGTTGTATTTGGTTTGAATTTTGATCGCCTCTTGAACCTTTTTTTTTTTTGTTGAAGCGCCTCTTAAAATTAAACTACCACGTATTATTGTAAGGAGTCGAAGGTTTGCATTGCAGCAGGTGACTTTAATTTCGCAATACTGCTAAAATTTTCTACTAAGATAAAAAAAAAAAAAATTCTGTTTGCCGTGACGATAACTGACATTGTATTTTATTATTATATTATTTTATTTTATTTTACTAAAACACAATCAGCAATTTTATATTCCATTGCAGAATTGCAGAACAAGAACCACCATCTAACAAAACCTTGTCTTATTTTCAACGGAAAACATGCTCAAACCCGGAGGAGGGAACAAAACAAAATGTTGATATGTTTGTCTCCATCTTTACAATTTAAGTCCTTTGTCCTCTCCAGAAATTTCGATTTTGACGGTTCACAAAAAGCATCGTTCGATCTGTATGCTTCAGTTTTTTTAGGCAACAACAAGCTCTTAAGTACAAGTCAAGTCGATATCAAGAAATTTGCTTAAGATCAATAATATTTAATAATTCAAATGCAGATTATAGGAAATACACATACAAGTTTCATAGATTGGCCTCTAACTCTAACCATAAATCTATAAGACCCTATGCTCCTGTGCCTTTACTGAACACTAATACATTTACACCAGTGTACCTCCCTTGACAAACTCAGTAAAAGCCAGAGCAATCAAACCCAACATTGCAAATCTTCCATTCCACATCTCTGCATCCGAGGTCATGAGCCCTTTGGATTTAGACTCAACACTAACCCCTTGGAACAGTGGAATCAGAGAAGCAAGGGACAGCACCACACTTGTCCCCAAGAACCATGGGATGCCACCACTTGATATCTGCTCAAACACACCCTGCCCATTGGCAAGCTCCATTCCCATTGCAGCCACAAAACCAATCATGGCCAACCTTCCATTGATCCTTTCAGGTGCAGGCCCACCAAATGCCATCAAATCCGAAAACTTTGTGCTCATCTGCCATAATTCATTACTATTAGTAACTAACTCGTGTTATTAAGGGGTCCATAACCGCAAGTAAAATGAGTCATTTGGTCCCTCAAGTTAATTCTTAATTTCTTCAATTTTGTTTCTTAAACAAGTAGTCCCTTATGTTTTTTCAATTATTTTTTCATTGTCATAGGTATACATATTGTCTCTATTTTTGTCCATATAGCTTCATTTTGATCCATTTGAGCATTTTACTAATCCATTTCAGCTTGTATACAAGTTTGATTGTGTTATAAAAGGATTACTTAAGTTTGCTTATTTGTAAAAAAAAAAAAAGGTAAGAGTCCGAATTGAAAAATAAAATTAAGTTTAGAGACTTAAAAAGTACACAAAAGTCAAAAGAACAAAGTTGTAGTTTTGTACTACCTTTGGTGAACGAGTATAGGCTGGCTGTGGCTCAGGTTTTGCGGTTGGTGGTGTAACTGGGGTTACAGGCTCCCTTGTCTGCTCTTCCTGCATATAACAATAATCAATCATTCATTCACATGGTTACATACCAAATGATGTTCCATTCCATCATGATGAAACAAATACTATATGACACTGAAATTTTGATTTGTGAAAAAACCTTACCTCAGCCATGGACCTAACTCTGAGGCTAGCATTCCTCTTCAGGCTCGGCATGTACACAGCAGGGATGCTGAATTGGTTCACCCTTGACCTGCTAGACATGCGGATCATGGGGCTTGTCACCATGGATTGCATAGCATAAGATGAAGCAGCCATTGATAAGTTGAAGGTTTCTGGAACGGTTCCTAAAATGCAGCAAGGTTACACTGCCAAACTCAAGAAACTAAATAGATAGACAAGAGTCTTTCTGTGGGTATAGCTTTGTGAATTTCAACTCGCTGCTTTCACTACACCTTTTATGGTATTGGTAGGTTGGTATAGCATTGAAGAAGGGGTTGTTTATATAGAACTAAAAGGCAAGCATTGTGGTGGATATTTTGTTCCCACGTCATGGGCATATAGGTCCCAAAAGGTAATTGGCTCACGTGGGTTCATTTGTCCACACATAGTAAAAGCAAGAGACGTGGCTCTCGTGAAGACCAGAAGGTGACACACTCAGAATCTGAGGTCAGATTTTAGAGGGGTTGTGGAATTGTGAACTTGGAACTTGCAGGACTTCAACTTATTGTTACTGCTTCTTATCTTGGTAAGGACTAGAACATTCTATTGGTTTATAGATAATAATTGGTGGCTCGTAATGATCCTTAGTTAACCAAGAAGCTAAAACTCTGCCTTTAATACAATATTTTTGCTCTATGTAAAATAAGTAAAATTCATAATAATAGAATGAGTTGTTAGTTTCGTCATTAGCCTTAATTAACTTTTTTGTCTATGTTATATGTATTTTTGTCTTTAGGAGAACTCTATTATGAATTAATATTACAAAGATTAAAATAAAGTAAATGTCATAGAAACTGAAATCAATATGATACACAGAATCCCAGAGGTTATTTCATTGAGGTAAGCATAATGGTAGTATACAAACACAACACTAGTTCATTACAGGGTTGCACACTTCTTCACTATGCAATTACTTTGGTGGTGTAGTCGCAAACTTCCAAATATATTTTGATAAACTATCATATTCTCGTTTCCCAGCAACTTCATCAACAGGAACTGCCTCAGAAATTTCCCTCAAATCTTCTTCTGTAAGCTTCACACTCAGAGATCCAATGTTGTTTTCAAAGTTCCTTAGCTTAGTAGTCCCTATGGCATCAAACAAATATATGATGAAGCACTTAGTCATTAGAATCAATTTATTCTCATGCTTACAATATCTACATATTTTAGGGACAAGATTTTAGGTGCTAGCAGTGAACAAATGCACATATTATGCTGAGGAAAGATACATAATCGATATATGAAAGAAGCTACAAAGAAAATGGGTATTAATATATCACGCTTTTTCCTTCTTCATCCAGAAACATAAATTGACAGAAAGTGTCAAGCATTTGGTAAAGAAAGCTAAAAAAATTAACAGTAGAAGCAAACAGGAAACAGCTCATCACATATGTTCAACACACAAGTTTTCCTCCTAAACATAACAAAGACACTACCAGGGATAGGGATTATGTCATTTCGCTGATGGAGAAGCCATGCTAAGGCTAACTGGGAAGGAGTGCATGCATGCTTTGAAGCCAAGTCATTGAGTCGTTCATAGAAAAGCTTGTTCTTTTCCAAGTTTTCTCCAGTGAACCTGGGATGCATAGCCTGTTACACTGTTGTTAAAAGAACCAGGAAGAAAACAGAGTTTTTACTTTGCAAATAGCAACATCACATTGACAAACTGCTGTCACATACACACATACAAAACATTACAACTCCTGAACTTAAAAGAAAACTGCAAAGCCTAATAACCACCCACTAGGAACATGGTCTGGCCACACCACAAACTGAACAACAGACAAGAATAAAAAATAACCAACACAAAATAAATGGGAACAACTTAAACATATGACACAGCAACATTTGACTCCACATCAGCAGTCCTAAACACATCATTTAACACTCCTCCTTGCTTTAGGAGCTGCAAACACCAAGTTTTGATCTCAGAAATTCAAACTTGCTGACTGACAGTGGCTTGGTGAAGACATCAGCAATCTGATCTTCTGTTCTGCAGTAGACAAGAGTAACAGCTCCATCTTTTTGTACCCCCCTCAAGAAGAATAATTTAATGTTGAAATGCTTAGTTTTCCTGTGAAACACAGGATTTTGAGAGATTGCAATAGCAGCTTGGTTGTCAACAAGAATCTCTGTGCTTGCCTCTTGCTCCAAGTTGAGATCAATCAAAATCTTCCTCAGCCATAAAGCTTGATTAACAGCAGAAGTTGCAGCAACAAATTCTGCTTCAGCAGTGGATTGAGCAACAATTTCTTGCTTTTTTGAGCTCCATGAGAAAATACCAGAACCAAGTGTGAAACAATAGCCCGAAGTGCTTTTCATATCATCAATAGAACCTCCCCAATCACTGTCTGAAAATCCAACCAGCTTGAACTCTTTGCTTCTAGTAAATTTAATGCCAAAATCACATGTGCCCTTCACATATCTAAGCACTCTCTTTGCAGCCTTGAGATGCCATTCACTTGCACAGTGCATAAACCGAGACAAAATGCTTACAGCATTCAAAATGTCAGGCCGAGTGGCTGTGAGATACATCAAACAACCAACCAGACTTCTAAAATATGCTTGATCAATCTTCTCTGTTCCATCTTCTTTGCACAACTTCTCCTTTGAGTTCATTGGAGTGCTCATTTCTCTGCATTCTCCAAGCTTAAACTTCTTTAGAATTTCCTTGGCATATTTCTTCTGACAGATGAAGACTTCATGTTCACTCTGTTTAATTTCCATTCCAAGAAAGAAGGCCATCAAACCAAGATCTGTCATCTCAAAAACCTCCATCATCTCTTGCTTAAATTTTTCCACAATACATGCTTTGTTTCCTGTCACAAGCAAATCATCCACATATAGTGAGATGATGAGAACGTCATCTCCATTGTGCTTGACATATAATGTCGATTCAGATGGACTTTTAGCAAATCCCAAGTTACACAAATGTTCATCAATTCTGCTGTACCAAGCCCTTGGTGCTTGTTTCAAACCGTAAAGCGCCTTCTTAAGAAGATAGACCTTGTTTTCTTCCCCTTCCTTTACATAGCCTTCTGGTTGCTCTACATAAATCTCCTCCTGTAGATAACCATTCAAAAAAGCTGACTTAACATCTAACTGGAACACCTTCCAATTCTTTTGTGCTGCAACAGCAAGTAAGAGCCTGATAATGTCAAGTCTAGCAACTGGTGCAAAGGTGTCTGAGTAGTCCACACCAGGTATTTGAGCATATCCCTTGACCACAAGCCTAGCTTTATGCTTGTTAATTGAACCATCAGCATTAAGCTTGGTTCTGTACACCCACTTAACTCCAATTACCTTTCTGTTTTCAGGTCGACTAACAAGCTCCCATGTTTTATTTTTTTCAATCATGAACAACTCTTCCTTCATTGCAACTATCCAATTTTGATCAGTTTTGGCTTCTTCATAATTGGTAGGTTCACAAACAGCAATATTGCATCTCTGGTAAATATCAGAAAGTAGTCGTGTGCCCCTAACAGGACTATCGTCTACCATTTCATTTTCCCAATCTTCAATTCCTTCATCTGTTTTGTCCAAAATAGGAAACTGGAGTTTTGGCTCTTTTGAGGTCTGCTTCATCTCCTTTGCATCATCCCAATTCCACTCTTCATCTTCCATGAAATGCACATCTCTGCTTATAATCATTTTTCCATTTTGTGGCTGGAAAACTTTATAAGCTTTTGCAACAGAGCTATAGCCAATGAAGATGCCTGGAAGTGCTCTTTTATCTAGTTTATCTCTCTTGGTCTGTGGAACATGAGTAAAGCACAAACATCCAAATATTTTAAGGAAATTCAGAGAGGGTTTGTAACCATACCAAGCCTCGAATGGTGTTTTATCCCTTACTGCTCTTGTTGGAAGCCTATTTTGCAAAAAAACAGCGGTGTTTGCTGCTTCTGCCCAAAATTGCTTTGGCAAGTTCTTCTCATGTAGCATACATCGTGCCATCTCCAATATAAATCTATTATGTCTCTCACTAACTCCATTTTGTTGTGGAGTATATGGAGCAGTCAACTGATGGTGGATGCCTGCCTCAGCACAAAATCGATTAAATGCTTCAGAAGTATACTCTTTGCCATTGTCCGATCTGAGAGATTGAATTCTACAGCCACTCTCACTCTCAACTCTAGCTTTGAAGTTCCAAAAGACATGAGCTACCTCTGACTTGTGCTTCAAAAAATAGATCCAACACATACGAGTGAAGTCATCAATGAATGCAGCATAATAAAGATTACCCTTCAAAGAAGGTGTTCTTTGTGGGCCTGCAATGTCAGTATGAATTAATTGCAATTTTTTCGTTGCTCTCCATGTTGCCTTGGGAAATGGCCTCCTGCTTTGCTTTCCAAATTGACATGCCTTGCAGTTTGGAATGTGGTCATCAAGCTCTGGAAGATCATTTGCCATCTCTTTGGATTTCATCTGCAGCAGCCCCTGATGGTGATAGTGCCCAAGCCTTTTGTGCCACAACTCAGTGACATTTTCTTTGATTGGAAAGGCAATTTGCTCCTCCTCCAATGGATTTAGAGCAAAGCTTTTCCCTCTCATTTTTACTTTAAAAATATCTTTTCCATCTACATCTTTAATCAAGCAGGTTTTGTTTTCGAACAAAACTATATAACCTTTTTCAATCAGTTGTCCAACACTCAACAGATTTTGATCAATTTCAGGGACGTACAACACATCAGAAATGAACTTTGTACCTGAGTAGGTTGAGATTGCTATTGTTCCTTTTCCTCTCACTGCAATATACTTGCCATTTCCTACTCGAACCTTCGATGAGCTTGCGTTGCTTAACTCCCTAAATAGATCCTTGTTGTGTGTCATGTGATTAGTACAACCACTGTCAATAAGCCAGTCCTCACTTGATTCGAAGCTAGAGAACATGTAGCAACGAACAAGTGATCCTCCTCTTCTTGATCAGCAGCCTTTGCCTCTTCATCATGTTGCTGATTTTTATTTCTGCAGATAACAGCTTCATGCCCCATTTGATTACACTTAGTGCACTTAGCATCAGGTCTTCGCCAGCATCTAAATGGAGGGTGACCTTTCCTTCCACAGTGTTGGCAAGGAGGATAAGATTTCTTCCGATTTTCATTCTTTCCTTCTGCATTGACTGATGTTGAACTTTCTCCAATGCCATCAAAATCTTTCTTCTTGTTTCTGACCATGTTTTGCTGCTTGGCTGCTAATGCTCCTTCAATGGTTGTGTCCTCCCTCATCAGTCTTCTTTGTTCTTGTGCCTTCAATGCATTAAGCAATTCTACCAAGGAAATTTTCGACACATCCTTGGTATTCTCCAAGGTAGTGATGGTTGCTTCATACTTTTCGGGTACTGTTACGAGTATTTTTTCAACAATTCTTGAGTCAGCAAATTCCGATCCTAGAAGCCTCACTTTGTTTGCAATGTTGAGAAGCCTATCAGAGTAATCTTTGATGGTCTCGGAGTCCTTCATTCTTTGAAGTTCAAATTCCCTGATCAAATTCAAGACTTGCATGCTTTTAATTCTTTCATCTTCTTCATATTCTTTCTTGAGAAAATCCCATATCTCTTTTGCTGATTTGAACGACATGATTCGAGTGAAGATGGTGGACGAGACAGCAGCAAACAAGCAGGCCTTTGCCTTGGCTTTCTTTGTCTTCTTTTCCTTTTGCGCTTTTATTTGTGCCATGGTGGGATTGTTTGGAAGTGCAGGAATTTCATAATCTTCTTCCACTGCTTCCCAAAGATCCAAAGCTTCCAAATATGTCTCCATACGTACTGCCCAAATCTGGTAGTTGCTTCCGTCGAACGCCGTCGGAGCAATTGCGGAGAGACTGGCTTCGGCTTCCATGACGCATCAAACTTGCACACAGATCCCTTTAGAACTAGGCTTTGATACCAATTGTTGTTAAAAGAACCAGGAAGAAAACAGAGTTTTTACTTTGCAAATAGCAACATCACATTGACAAACTGCTGTCACATACACACATACAAAACATTACAACTCCTGAACTTAAAAGAAAACTGCAAAGCCTAATAACCACCCACTAGGAACATGGTCTGGCCACACCACAAACTGAACAACAGACAAGAATAAAAAATAACCAACACAAAATAAATGGGAACAACTTAAACATATGACACAGCAACATTTGACTCCACATCAGCAGTCCTAAACACATCATTTAACACTCCTCCTTGCTTTAGGAGCTGCAAACACCAAGTTTTGATCTCAGAAATTCAAACTTGCTGACTGACAGTGGCTTGGTGAAGACATCAGCAATCTGATCTTCTGTTCTGCAGTAGACAAGAGTAACAGCTCCATCTTTTTGTACCCCCCTCAAGAAGAATAATTTAATGTTGAAATGCTTAGTTTTCCTGTGAAACACAGGATTTTGAGAGATTGCAATAGCAGCTTGGTTGTCAACAAGAATCTCTGTGCTTGCCTCTTGCTCCAAGTTGAGATCAATCAAAATCTTCCTCAGCCATAAAGCTTGATTAACAGCAGAAGTTGCAGCAACAAATTCTGCTTCAGCAGTGGATTGAGCAACAATTTCTTGCTTTTTTGAGCTCCATGAGAAAATACCAGAACCAAGTGTGAAACAATAGCCCGAAGTGCTTTTCATATCATCAATAGAACCTCCCCAATCACTGTCTGAAAATCCAACCAGCTTGAACTCTTTGCTTCTAGTAAATTTAATGCCAAAATCACATGTGCCCTTCACATATCTAAGCACTCTCTTTGCAGCCTTGAGATGCCATTCACTTGCACAGTGCATAAACCGAGACAAAATGCTTACAGCATTCAAAATGTCAGGCCGAGTGGCTGTGAGATACATCAAACAACCAACCAGACTTCTAAAATATGCTTGATCAATCTTCTCTGTTCCATCTTCTTTGCACAACTTCTCCTTTGAGTTCATTGGAGTGCTCATTTCTCTGCATTCTCCAAGCTTAAACTTCTTTAGAATTTCCTTGGCATATTTCTTCTGACAGATGAAGACTTCATGTTCACTCTGTTTAATTTCCATTCCAAGAAAGAAGGCCATCAAACCAAGATCTGTCATCTCAAAAACCTCCATCATCTCTTGCTTAAATTTTTCCACAATACATGCTTTGTTTCCTGTCACAAGCAAATCATCCACATATAGTGAGATGATGAGAACGTCATCTCCATTGTGCTTGACATATAATGTCGATTCAGATGGACTTTTAGCAAATCCCAAGTTACACAAATGTTCATCAATTCTGCTGTACCAAGCCCTTGGTGCTTGTTTCAAACCGTAAAGCGCCTTCTTAAGAAGATAGACCTTGTTTTCTTCCCCTTCCTTTACATAGCCTTCTGGTTGCTCTACATAAATCTCCTCCTGTAGATAACCATTCAAAAAAGCTGACTTAACATCTAACTGGAACACCTTCCAATTCTTTTGTGCTGCAACAGCAAGTAAGAGCCTGATAATGTCAAGTCTAGCAACTGGTGCAAAGGTGTCTGAGTAGTCCACACCAGGTATTTGAGCATATCCCTTGACCACAAGCCTAGCTTTATGCTTGTTAATTGAACCATCAGCATTAAGCTTGGTTCTGTACACCCACTTAACTCCAATTACCTTTCTGTTTTCAGGTCGACTAACAAGCTCCCATGTTTTATTTTTTTCAATCATGAACAACTCTTCCTTCATTGCAACTATCCAATTTTGATCAGTTTTGGCTTCTTCATAATTGGTAGGTTCACAAACAGCAATATTGCATCTCTGGTAAATATCAGAAAGTAGTCGTGTGCCCCTAACAGGACTATCGTCTACCATTTCATTTTCCCAATCTTCAATTCCTTCATCTGTTTTGTCCAAAATAGGAAACTGGAGTTTTGGCTCTTTTGAGGTCTGCTTCATCTCCTTTGCATCATCCCAATTCCACTCTTCATCTTCCATGAAATGCACATCTCTGCTTATAATCATTTTTCCATTTTGTGGCTGGAAAACTTTATAAGCTTTTGCAACAGAGCTATAGCCAATGAAGATGCCTGGAAGTGCTCTTTTATCTAGTTTATCTCTCTTGGTCTGTGGAACATGAGTAAAGCACAAACATCCAAATATTTTAAGGAAATTCAGAGAGGGTTTGTAACCATACCAAGCCTCGAATGGTGTTTTATCCCTTACTGCTCTTGTTGGAAGCCTATTTTGCAAAAAAACAGCGGTGTTTGCTGCTTCTGCCCAAAATTGCTTTGGCAAGTTCTTCTCATGTAGCATACATCGTGCCATCTCCAATATAAATCTATTATGTCTCTCACTAACTCCATTTTGTTGTGGAGTATATGGAGCAGTCAACTGATGGTGGATGCCTGCCTCAGCACAAAATCGATTAAATGCTTCAGAAGTATACTCTTTGCCATTGTCCGATCTGAGAGATTGAATTCTACAGCCACTCTCACTCTCAACTCTAGCTTTGAAGTTCCAAAAGACATGAGCTACCTCTGACTTGTGCTTCAAAAAATAGATCCAACACATACGAGTGAAGTCATCAATGAATGCAGCATAATAAAGATTACCCTTCAAAGAAGGTGTTCTTTGTGGGCCTGCAATGTCAGTATGAATTAATTGCAATTTTTTCGTTGCTCTCCATGTTGCCTTGGGAAATGGCCTCCTGCTTTGCTTTCCAAATTGACATGCCTTGCAGTTTGGAATGTGGTCATCAAGCTCTGGAAGATCATTTGCCATCTCTTTGGATTTCATCTGCAGCAGCCCCTGATGGTGATAGTGCCCAAGCCTTTTGTGCCACAACTCAGTGACATTTTCTTTGATTGGAAAGGCAATTTGCTCCTCCTCCAATGGATTTAGAGCAAAGCTTTTCCCTCTCATTTTTACTTTAAAAATATCTTTTCCATCTACATCTTTAATCAAGCAGGTTTTGTTTTCGAACAAAACTATATAACCTTTTTCAATCAGTTGTCCAACACTCAACAGATTTTGATCAATTTCAGGGACGTACAACACATCAGAAATGAACTTTGTACCTGAGTAGGTTGAGATTGCTATTGTTCCTTTTCCTCTCACTGCAATATACTTGCCATTTCCTACTCGAACCTTCGATGAGCTTGCGTTGCTTAACTCCCTAAATAGATCCTTGTTGTGTGTCATGTGATTAGTACAACCACTGTCAATAAGCCAGTCCTCACTTGATTCGAAGCTAGAGAACATGTAGCAACGAACAAGTGATCCTCCTCTTCTTGATCAGCAGCCTTTGCCTCTTCATCATGTTGCTGATTTTTATTTCTGCAGATAACAGCTTCATGCCCCATTTGATTACACTTAGTGCACTTAGCATCAGGTCTTCGCCAGCATCTAAATGGAGGGTGACCTTTCCTTCCACAGTGTTGGCAAGGAGGATAAGATTTCTTCCGATTTTCATTCTTTCCTTCTGCATTGACTGATGTTGAACTTTCTCCAATGCCATCAAAATCTTTCTTCTTGTTTCTGACCATGTTTTGCTGCTTGGCTGCTAATGCTCCTTCAATGGTTGTGTCCTCCCTCATCAGTCTTCTTTGTTCTTGTGCCTTCAATGCATTAAGCAATTCTACCAAGGAAATTTTCGACACATCCTTGGTATTCTCCAAGGTAGTGATGGTTGCTTCATACTTTTCGGGTACTGTTACGAGTATTTTTTCAACAATTCTTGAGTCAGCAAATTCCGATCCTAGAAGCCTCACTTTGTTTGCAATGTTGAGAAGCCTATCAGAGTAATCTTTGATGGTCTCGGAGTCCTTCATTCTTTGAAGTTCAAATTCCCTGATCAAATTCAAGACTTGCATGCTTTTAATTCTTTCATCTTCTTCATATTCTTTCTTGAGAAAATCCCATATCTCTTTTGCTGATTTGAACGACATGATTCGAGTGAAGATGGTGGACGAGACAGCAGCAAACAAGCAGGCCTTTGCCTTGGCTTTCTTTGTCTTCTTTTCCTTTTGCGCTTTTATTTGTGCCATGGTGGGATTGTTTGGAAGTGCAGGAATTTCATAATCTTCTTCCACTGCTTCCCAAAGATCCAAAGCTTCCAAATATGTCTCCATACGTACTGCCCAAATCTGGTAGTTGCTTCCGTCGAACGCCGTCGGAGCAATTGCGGAGAGACTGGCTTCGGCTTCCATGACGCATCAAACTTGCACACAGATCCCTTTAGAACTAGGCTTTGATACCAATTGTTGTTAAAAGAACCAGGAAGAAAACAGAGTTTTTACTTTGCAAATAGCAACATCACATTGACAAACTGCTGTCACATACACACATACA
Organism: Glycyrrhiza uralensis; assembly: GCA_030159175.1. Classification (NCBI taxonomy): domain Eukaryota; kingdom Viridiplantae; phylum Streptophyta; class Magnoliopsida; order Fabales; family Fabaceae; genus Glycyrrhiza; species Glycyrrhiza uralensis. The sequence goes on along the minus strand of BRZY01000002.1, from coordinate 54,911,766 downwards.
AAACATTACAACTCCTGAACTTAAAAGAAAACTGCAAAGCCTAATAACCACCCACTAGGAACATGGTCTGGCCACACCACAAACTGAACAACAGACAAGAATAAAAAATAACCAACACAAAATAAACGGGAACAACTTAAACATATGACACAGCAACATTTGACTCCACATCAGCAGTCCTAAACACATCATTTAACATACAAACAAGAAGAAATTTCAGTAGACAATCTCTGTAGGGATAGAACTAGTTCAATGATATTTATTTAGTTTTCCCTCAGCTGAGATATAATCCAACAAATAGTTAGAACCTGCCCTCATCAATGTTACTTTGACCATCATAATAATAAGGAAAAGCTCCAAATTCATGCAAACATAAAACTGTATTACTTGTAACTAGCTGCATACCAGCAAGCTCTGAGTAGGCAAAGTCTCTACCACTGCCTTTCCTGCAAAAAAGCCACGGCCAAGAGGGCTGTATGCCACAATTCCAATCCCCAGTTCTCTGCAAGTACAAAGTGCTTCTTAGTTAGACAATAACAATTTCTTTCACATACTTCATCGATAGTCTATGTCAAAAGCATATCTGAAAGAGTTTGGCAAATATATAAAACTGAAAAAAAAAAACTCGAGTATAATTGTGACTAGTGTCAATATGAACAGTGGAGTTAATATTTTAATTTAAATACCGGCAGAGTGGAATTATTTCTTCTTCAATGTCACGGGTCCATAAGGAATACTCCATTTGCAAAGCAGTAATAGGATGAACTGCGTGTGCTCTCTTTATAGTGTCAGCATTAGCCTCCGATAGCCCGACATATTTTATCTTTCCTTCATTTACCAGTTGTTTGAGCACCTCCATCTTCCATACAGAGGTCAATATTAAAGCACTTAATCATCTAGAGTTTACAAGTGTTGGAATGGTCATAACTAAGAGGAGAGAAAAAACCATTCAAAGCTTACAGTGTCTTCAATTGGCACTGAAGTGTCAACTCGGTGTTGATAGTATAAATCAATATACTTTACATCAAGCCGCTTGAGACTAGCTTCACAGCACTCCCGCACATATTCAGGGGTACCTTTTACCCCAAAAACCATCCCTTCAGATATAGTAACGCCAAACTTTGTAGCCAACTGGACTTTTTCTCGGGGAAGTTCTTTTAAAGCCTGATGGTAGAAGAAAAGAGTCGTCCTCAAATTTGTTTTTTTCCCACAAGAAGATTGTGTAAACAAACTTATATTTATATCATGTTATAATGATATCAGTAAGACATAAGTACATACCATTTGCCACATCTAAAGAGTGATTTATTTGTGAATCAGCTGTTAACACATGATTAATCAAATTATTACAATTTACAAATCATACAGGTGATTGTGTATTTTCAACATTTAGAATTAAAATTAAAAAAGATTATTTGATTGTTGGATAATATGTTACCTTACCAACCATGATTTCATTATCATGATTATGTCCATAAAGGTCTGATGTATCAAAAAAGGTAACACCCCTATTGAATACTTCCTTAATGATTGAACATCCATCTTCATGCGAGAGGGGAGCATTATAAATTCCAGATAATCCTCCACATCCAAAGCCCAACCTAGACACCTGCATTCCACAAATAAATATACAGGAGGTGCTTATCCTATCACAAATATTAAACCAATGATTAGGCCTGCTAAAAGAGAGAAAAGAAGAGAAGGTGAAAAAGAGGGGCTGCAATGTTGATATATGTAACTCTTATTATATAGTTCTGTAAGGCTGATAATCTCTTCCTAACTCGATTGTGGTTCGAAAGCAACAAGGCTTGTAACTACAGATTACTCTCATGCAATATTCTAAATTTCTACTTGGCTGTGAAAACAAAAACAGCAGTGTTTGACAGATTGCCAGATTCAATTGAAACATTTAATGCAGCAGGTCAGAGACGTATGCACTACAACTAACACTGTACTCCTTGCCTAACCTCTGGATCTAAAATAATCCAAATGGGCAAAGCCATTCAACATTACCACTGTCTGCTGCTTGAAAACAAAACCTAAATTGCCATTCAACATTACCACTGCCTGCTGCTTGAAAACAAAACCCAAATTGTGATAGTAAAAACTATTTATTCTACAAATACAAGTATCAACATGCACTAAATGCAGGGCAAGACCACCAAATTGAAGATTCCTAGAGGTGGAGATGAAATCCGGAGAACAAAGTCCTGTTATGAATGATTAGAAGTATATGTAAAGGATCCTTTATCCACAAGTTTCTACTACCCATTGGGACAAAGAACACATATGGTGCTACAGATCAGTAAAAACAGATTGACTTATGACAATAGCATACAGATGCAGAAACAGAAGAGACTTGAACATTTTATTTAAATTGTATCTTCACAATTTACATGTGATGTAAGCACTAGAATCATGTCAATTGTCAATTTATTGAGCAAAATAATTCCGAGTTGATTATCATGATAGAGATCCTTCCTTCAACCAAGTGATCAATTGACAAAAACAAGCATATGATGACAGTTGAAAGTTGTCTTCTTCCTCTTAATGCAGAATTAATCAATCCATTGCAAAAAACAAATTTCGATGATGATCTGGTTGCCAATCACCTAGGAGTTTAATGTCTTCTTCCTCTTAATGTTGGATTAATCAGTCCATTTTGAACAACAATTTTTGATGATGATAAGGAGGATGAGAAACATCCATGTAGACATAGTATTGGGGATCACTTGGGGTTGATGGAAAAAGAAGCAAGTTTACCTCTAAGCCTTGGCTACCCAGTTTGACTCTTGGGACTTGCATCTCTGTTTTCTCCATTTTTCAGTGTTGTTGCTTAAGATGCAAAGCCGATGAAACTTGAAAGAGAAAAAAGCGCTTATCAAAATAAGAACCATGCCAAACAAAGGGTTGCAAATTCCCCCCATCGGTTGTTGGAGTGTCCACTCTGTCATACGCACACGACCAACTTTACCAAATAAATCAATAAACAAATAAAATATTACAATTTGCATCTCATACAAATAATTGTGTATTTTCCAACACCTGGAATTAAAATTAAGAATAGTAAATTACTAATTAGCTGATTAACAAAATAACAACAAAAGAAAAATAAAAAAAAGGTGATGGTTCAAGCGGCTAGGTTCACCAGGCAAAGCGGGCTGAAAGTGCAGCGGCCTGTGATTCCTCCACTGTCGGGAGCCGGAGGTATTCGCTGCTCTGTGAAACCAGCCTGACGCAGTGCCCTCCAGTCTAGGAACAAGGAGACCTGTGCCTTAGCTCAAGCCCCCAATTGTTCAGCTCTCAACTTGGAGTGGGCAGGCCAGCATGGTGCAGCCACCAGCCCAACCTAGTGATTCCTGAACCATGTTCCATCACCTTGTTACCCCCACTTGGGTTACAAGCTGGTGTTACCCAACTCGGCGAACTGGCATGTATGTCAGATGTTTATAAACATTGATTTGCATCATATTGTAACCGATGTGGGACTTACTGATGCTAAGACTTGTTTGTGCCCCTTCCAGCATACATGCTCAACTCGCATTGCCTAAGCTTTTTTAATTAAAGATGTGAGGTCGATTTTATTATTGTGATTTGTCGCTTTCCCTTTTGTGTTGGACTCTCCCTCACCACCCAACAATTGGTATCAAGGATGATTGCTAGTTGCCTTAAGGTTTTGAACTCCCAAAAGACCGTCCTACAGATGTTAAGGGTGAGGAAAAGCATATTGGCTTGTGACATCAGTGTACGGGTGCAGAAGAGACTCTTGTATTTCATTTCACAATTTACATGTGATGTGAGGATTGGAATCATGACAAACTGTCTTTGTGCAAAAATAAAACCTTGAGTTGATGATTCATGAAAACGAGACCATTCCTTCGACCAAGTGATCACAACTGGGGAGACTACTGAGAAAAACAAGCATGTGATGACAGTTGAAGATACTGCCAAAAAAAAATGGTTTAATAATGTCTCCTCCTCAATGCTGAATGAATTAATTCAGCCCGTTGTGAACAACAAATTTCGATGATGAATTAATAATGGTTACTCATTAATCACTTGATAAGTAGGATGGAAAACAAGCATATGGAGACATGGGATTGGCCATTGGGGATCACATGTTAAATAAATAAAATCTCAGCTAACCTGCATCAGCCATTAATCAAGGTTGCCTTTTAGAATGCAGGTTTTGAGAACTTCATGGGCTCCTCACAAGAAGATTTGATAAAAGGTGCACTGGACATTAGTCATAGCAGCTAAGGAATTAATCCTTACTTACAAGTTGAAAAGCTCATGAGCATGGTTCAATATCTTGCATGATCCTTCGAAAGAAAGAGGTACCATATATAGTCTTTTTGAAAAATAATATTTAAATGTGTTCTTTGGTCTACGAGGCATACAAGAAAGTGAACAGCACTACAGCAGGTTTAGCGAGATTATTTTTTCATATATTTTTTCTTTTCATATTTATATGTTTATCTTAATTTGTGTCCCATCTTTTAAACTTTTATAATAAAACAAATCAGTAGTTTCCTGTGTTTTACAACATTTTGTTCATCGAAGTATAAATTAATATATAATTAAATTTATAGATTGAATGTCTCTCTGAAATATTTTTACATTGTCAATATATAAATATTAAACTCTCAAAACTCACTTAATTTTTTTAATTCATGAAAATTAAATCCAAAACTTTATTTAATAAAAAATACTAGTACCATAAGGTGTAATATATATGTTTTAAAAGTAACTTAATCTCTTTGTTTATTTTTTAAAATAATTCATGTTGTGATTATCCTCTCTTTTGTTTTAAATGTCAAAAAATTATCTATAAAAAAATGTCAATTTTTTTTTAAAACTAATATATATTTTTTAATTTTAACTTAATAAATTTTTAAACTTTTATCTTAATCAAATACTAATTCTATTTATGTATATTTTACAACTTTTTTTAATTTATATATATATATATATTTTATTTTATGCTTAAATTAAAAAACATAAGTACTAGATAATTGCTGTCTTTCTGTCAAAAAAAAGATATTTTTTTTGAAGGAAAAAAAAAGAGATAATTGTTATCTTATATTTTATTTTATTTTATTCTGTTACAGCGTCTCGCCTTCGTAGCAGCTACCCTGTTCTCTGATTGGCTGGTGCACGTCGTAGGCTTTCTCTACGTTTTACACGTAAGCCCTTCTAAACGACGCCCCAGTCATAGCGAAGCTACCTTCAAGTCCACGACGACTACAGTGATGCCGTTTTGTTGCGTTGCACTTGCAGGGACGAGAAACGGAGAAAGGATCAAACTTTCTCAAAGTTCCAGTCTCTTTTAATTAAGATCTAGGAAACATTTCTCACTTGCCCCACAACCTTAATCATCTTAATTTTCATTCCTGAATCCCCACAGGGAAAAACCCCTAAAAATAAATAAATAAAAAGGGGGCAAAGTGATGGAGCAAGGGCAGGGAAAGAGAAGCGCGAAGATGTGGATGGTTTTGATTTGTTTGATGTTCAGTTTCTTTGGTCGCATCGAATCGCTGTCTGTGACAGTGAACGACGTCGAATGCCTCTACGAGTATGTGCTCTACGAGGGTGACACTGTTTCAGGGAACTTTGTTGTCGTCGACCATGACATTTTCTGGAGCTCCGATCACCCCGGCATTGATTTCACGGTGAGTGCAATTCAACCTCAATTCCCTGTGATGAGTTCCCGGATTTCGTTTCCGTTTTACGATGCAATTTGGAATTTTGGGGGTCCCTTTTTGATTCAATCATTGCCTCGCCCAGTTGATAATTGGTTGAATTATGAACTTATTGGGGTTTTGTATTTTCTTTGGTGAGGGAAAAATTTAATTTTTTTCATGGGGTGCTGTTAAATATTGGTTTTTTACCTGGAGGAGTTGACATTTGGGTTTTTAGGATTAAGAGAGATTTTGCTGTATCTATAACGTAGATCAATTTCGTTCCATGTACCATCGTATCATATACAATACAAAATTGAAGTCAGGTGCCTTTAGGACGTTCTTTTATGGCGATAAGCAAACAAAAAACCAAAAAGAACTCCCAATTTTAACAAAAAGGAATGGACCTGGTTAAGCTGCAGAAAGCAATTGGTGTCCCTCTTACATTAAGCTGCATTATGGATGGAGATCACCAAAATATGTTGGGAGTTTCTATTGCAATTTCTATGTATTAAGTTTTAATATGTCAATACCACTTGTATGATGGATGGTCATTGGTGAGTCCCTAGCAGTACCTCCTGCTAACATTATCGTAAACTCATCTAGTGCTTGAACCTTAACCAAGATGAATGTCAGTACTTGTTTTGCACGGATGTTCCCTGATGCTTGGTGATGGCATTATAGGATTGATTGATCAATCCAAGTTATATCAGCATGTTTGCAAACTATATAAATCAGAATTTGGAAATCATTCTCCATTGATCAATCCAAGTTAGATCATCATGTTTGCAAACTATATAAATCAGAACTTGGAAATCATTCTCCAAGCCCCTTCAAAAGGATAAAGATTGAAAAATTTGAAGGAAGTAATTGAATGGCACAAAGTGGTGACTGATGAAAGTTAAAAAAAAAACCTTAAAGGATATCACGTACTTTTAGCCTTTAATGTCCAATGTCCATCCGGTTGGTGCTGATATTCAAATGGATGGTCTTTATTTTCTGCACCTAATTAGACCACTATTTTACGCTTTTCTATACTGTGGAGTGCAGTTTGAGACTGGAGACCTGGAGGCTTGACTGTATCCTTATAACTTATAAGGTGTGGGAGACTCGTTTATAACCTCTGCAAGTCTGCATGTTTCGTGTGAAAATGATGTGTAGGAAGCACATTAGAAGCCATCTTTGGTTACTGTTTCTAGGAATCCATTGTGGCTTAGCAGTCAGACTCAGAATGACCTGCCCAAATTTCCATACTGTTTTGCAACTTTAGCTTTTCAGATATCCTAATTTTGTGGTTATCTGCAGGTGACATCTCCTGGAGGTAATACCGTCCAAAATATCAAGGGAACCTCTGGCGACAAGTTTCAATTTAAAGCCCCAGCACATGGAATGTATAAATTCTGTTTTCATAACCCGTACTCGACACCTGAGACTGTTTCTTTCTATATCCATGTTGGTCATATTCCCTCTGAGCATGATCTTGCCAAAGATGGTATGTTTGCTGTGAAAGCAGGTTTTCTTAGTAGATTATACAATCATATTACCTTATTTATTTGAAGTATTAAACAATACAGTCATTTGCTATTTACCTGAGTCACTTCTTGACTTTTGTGAAGAATGATCCGAGTGTTCTTTTTTTGTCCTATTTTTTTGGTTTTTGGGGGTTGCTTTCTAATTTTGATGGTTTGCAGAGCATTTGGACCCAATTAATGTTAAAATTGCCGAGCTCAGAGAGGCACTGGAGTCTGTTACCGCTGAACAAAAGTACTTGAGAGCTCGTGATGCAAGGCATCGCCATAGTAAGTAGTTAACTTTTTCCATCAAAATGACACTGTTCAACTCGGGGAAATTTGATCATGGTAGTCTTGATATTACTCTTGTAATCATATATGATATGTGCATTCATAGAATATAATGGTAGGGACGATTCCCAAACATTAGGATCCTTACCTTTTATGGATTTTGAGATTAATGGCGAATGTAGCAAAAAAAAAAAACACTCTTTTTGAGTTTATGTATCCAGACATTTTAAATTACATAATGCCAGAGGTAAAATCAGGCCTACACAGACTTCTACATCCTATGGATGCATCTTAGGCATCCCTGAGTTTTTTTTGTCATTAAAAAGTTTCAAGTGTGTTTTTCATATTCCGAAAAGTATGATGAACCGACAATCGGCGTGGTAGCACTCTGCCATATGAGACCAGGAATCAAGATATCTTATCCTCTCTGCACTCTTCTTTCGTTCTTGCTAATGATAATAGTACATGGGAACAAAACAGCAGTTAGTTACCTTGTACTGACTCAACTCCCTTTTTGTTTTGTAGCGAACGAGAGTACACGTAAGCGTGTGATACTCTACACTGTGGGAGAGTACCTTCTGTTGGCTGCTGTGAGTGCACTCCAAGTCATATACATCAGGCGCCTTTTCAGCAAGTCAGTGGCATACAACCGTGTTTGAGTCCGAGTCCCCTCATTAACGTTATCATGGTTTCCTTCTTTAGCAACAGGGTTAGGCTTAGAGATGCGTTTTCTCTGTGAAACAACATACATTCCTTGGTGAACACTTTTCTCTCTCTTTCCAACAGAGACATGATTTGTACTTTGATACTCAACAAGATTTTTTAAATTACTTATATTACTCTGAATTTCTGTGGATTTTGACTGGAAATTAAAGTCTTGTGAGAGCAACACTGTGTATGTAAAATGACATATACTCTCTGTGTTTACGATTTCTCAAACTGTTGATGTAAAATAAGATCGAAAGCACACATGAGCTATTTTCAATAAATTTTTTAACAAATATTTATAGGGGAAAAAGGATAAAAGGATTCTGTAGTTCACGAGTCTTCTAATTAATATTATAACTTCTTAAATAGCTTTTCATTTAATTGTTTTTAAACATCTATAAATTTATAAGATTTTTTAAGTTAAGAAATAAATATTTATCATAGTTAATAAAACACATGAATTAAAAGTTAATTTAAATTGAGCATACTGCTCGCTTTGATAAAAAATTATACTAATTTTGTGACTATGAAGCTCCTATATTTTTCTCAATAATGATTGTATTTCTAATTATATACTAGTATTATCTTGCATAACCATTTATCCATTTCCAATCAGTGACCTGTAGACTATTCATTGCATGTTACCCATGATATTCATTTGCTTTAAAGAAAGAAAAAAAAGTCTGTCATATTCTAATGGGGGAACAATACCAACAGAAAATATAACATTTATCGTATGGCCTATTTGTTTGTTTCTTGTTTTATTTATTAAATTAGTCTAATTATTATCAATATCAATCAATATTTTTATAAATAATAACCTTTTATTTTTCTTACAAGTTCTCATATGAACAATCAAAAGTGTGAAATACTACCCCTGTGAGGTGGGATTAGCTAACAAAGAGTCTTCACTTTGTTTATGAGGTTGAGGATTCGAATTCAATTTTTTTATATTTACCTATTAAATGTAGATTTGCGCTGTGGACATGGGGAGGCAATCAGTAAGCCCCTAAACTAAACTTTTCTGTTCCAAAAAAAAAAAGTGTGAAATACTGGGCAAGACTGGTAGGTGCAATTTAGTTTAAAAAATTCTGAACACGATTCACAAGCTGTAGAAAAGAGTGTCGTGAGACAAATTTTTGACATGGCCTGATAGCAAAATTACTCAATTAGCCCTTATATTTACCTTTCGAACAGAAGAGAGAGAGGAAGTTGGACTCCTCTGGTGCGTGGTGCAGCGTTACCGGTTGGAGAAGGAACACAGAGCATGAGAAAAATCGCTGAGTCGACTCAGTAAAGTGATTCGATGGAGGAAGCGAGCGAGTGCTTCGAGTGCCTCCAACTTCGAATCAACTCAGATTTCTCTGATCAACTCGTCTTCAATTATGCCACCTCCACTTCTGCTTTTCCTTTCGGATCCTCAGCTATCGTCCATGTCTCTCTCTCCCTCTCCCCCCCCCCTCTTTGAATTTTTGGATCATTTTTATATCTTAATCTTTTTTTTAATCTTTTTTTGTTTTTTTGGAAAATAGATTTCTGGTACAGCAGGAGGTGAAGCTTCAGGCAATCAATTTATATTGCAGTACATGGCCAGTCACGAGAAGAATTGTTTTACCAATTATGTGTAAGATTCATGTTCTTCGTTATTTTTTTTTTTCCCTCTTTAACTTGAATGATGGTTTTGTGAATTACTATGAGAGATGTTTTGATGTGGTCTATTTGTGCTTTTGTTCATTGCTGTAATATTTATAAAAAAATCTTGATGTTTTAGTTATTTGAGTTTGTTGTTGTGAAATTGATGGTTGGTTATAAGTGTAGTAAACGCTTGTTCTGTTTGCAGAAATGAATATATTTTGGATAGTAGTGAAAGCACTAGGAGTGATGATCCTGATATTGGAGGCAGTCCATATAATGACGTGGTTAATGGGGGAATTACTTCATCTGATGATTCTGAAACTGGAAAAGCTTCTTCCAGAAACACAGCTTGTAATCATTCTGGAAGGTTTTCTTGCTTGAGGATAATCACTTCGCTCGCCCCAATTGCTCGTGTCGGAATCTCTTCCTATTCTGCATTTCAAGAGGTCGCCACTGATTTCTTGTCTGGGTTAACCGAAGATCATGTGTTGGAGTCACTTGATCTCTTCATTGAAGGGAAAGCATCTGGACGGGACAGTATGAATTTCCTTAGTTTACTTGGGTTGCCATCGTTAGAGGAAGATACCTTTCCAGGCTCTTTGAGGCATCCGAACATAGCTCCTGTACTTGCAATTTCAAAAACATCTGATCGCATTAACATGGTGCTTCCAAAGACTCCATACAACTTGGAAAGTATTCTTCATTTTAACCCCAATGCCTTAAAGTCTGATTGGAATAGAAGATTTCTTATATATCAGCTACTCTCAGCCTTATTGTACTTACATGGTTTAGGAGTTTCCCATGGTAATATATGCCCATCCAATATCGTGTTGACTGACTCGTTATGGTCTTGGTTGAGATTATGGAATGAACCCGTATTGGAGTCTCAAAAGAGTGAAAGTGTTAATTCTAGACATGCAAAAATTGGTTGTTGTAATGGTGGCTGTCGTTCAAATGGCCTTTATGCTGATCTAAAGCTTTCTCCATCAGTAGATTGGCATTCTAGTTTTCATCAGTGGTGGAGAGGAGAACTGAGTAATTTTGAGTATTTACTCATCTTAAACAGAGTAGCAGGGAGAAGGTGGGGGGACCATACATTTCATCCAGTAATGCCTTGGGTAATTGATTTTAGCTCAAAGCCTGATGATAATTGTGATGCTGGGTGGCGAGACTTAAGCAAGAGCAAATGGCGCTTGGCAAAAGGTGATGAACAGTTGGATTTCACCTATTCAACATCTGAAATCCCTCATCATGTATCAGATGAATGTCTGTCTGAATTGGCTGTCTGCAGTTATAAAGCAAGAAGGCTGCCTTTGAGTGTTCTCCGAATGGCTGTTCGTTCAGTGTATGAACCTAATGAATATCCTTCCACAATGCAGAGGCTCTACCAATGGACGCCTGATGAATGCATTCCAGAGTTTTATTGTGATCCCCAAATTTTTAGGTCAATACATGATGGTATGGCTGATTTGGCTGTACCTTCTTGGGCAGAGAGTCCTGAGGATTTCATTAAATTGCATCGTGATGCATTAGAAAGTAATAGGGTGTCATTTCAACTCCATCATTGGATCGATATAACCTTTGGGTACAAAATGTCTGGCCAGGCAGCAGTTGTTGCTAAGAATGTTATGCTTCCTCTATCAGAACCCACAATGCCAAGGTCAACAGGACGTCGTCAGCTCTTTACGCGACCACACCCCATTCGTCATGCCACTAGCAGAACAACACGTCTCGGTTCCAAGAAATATGCCAAAGTTTTGACCCAAGCAAATGAAATGCAGCGAGAGACATCTCTTCTATCCGAAACTGCTTATCTGCAAGAACTAGAACAAGCATCTGCATTCTCTGAACATGCTAGGCATTTGAATGCTTGTTACCATTACCCATTAAATCAAGTGAAAAGGAAGAACATCTCATCACTGGGAGATCCAACAACAGAGAAACATAGTAAAAATATAGGCAAACTATCTTTGATTGACAGAAATTATAGAGTACCATATAAAGTGAATCAAATGTCTTTTCTTAATCATATAAAAGAGGAAGATGAAGGCTCCTCAGGATATCCAGACTTGCTGCTTTGGAGGCAGAAATTGTCTTCTTCAAGACTTGCCTCTGAAGATATTGCTAGGGACATATTTTCTGTCGGTTGTCTCTTAGCAGAACTTCATCTTTGCAGGCCACTCTTTGATTCAATCTCATTGGCATTATACTTGGAGGATGGAACCTTGCCAGGATTGCTGCAGGAACTACCTCCTCATGTTAGATTACTTGTTGAAGCATGCATCCAAAAGGATTGGATGAGGTATCAGTGTGCACACACGCACATACAACTGAATGCATGTGTTTGTCCTTATTAGGTATGATTTTTATGGGTTTATTTTTCTATCATGTTATTGAAGTATTAATTTTTGCTATATAGGAGGCCATCAGCCAAAATTCTTCTTGAATCACCCTATTTTCAGAAAACAATCAAGTCCTCCTACTTGTTTCTTGCTCCACTTCAGCTTGTAGCTAAAGATGAAACTCGTCTTCGCTATGCTGCAAATCTTGCAAAGCAGGGAGCTCTCAGGGAAATGGGTGCATTTGCAACTGAAATGTGCGCTACTTATTGCTTACCACTTATAGTGAATGCCGTGAGTGATACTGAAGCTGAATGGGCATATATAATACTGAAGGAATTGATGAAATGCTTAACAGCACAAGCAGTGAAAACATTGATATTGCCAACCATACAGAAAATTTTACAGGCTAGTTGTGGGCTTTATTTTGTAAATTTTATTTAGTCTGCAGAGATCTTTTCTGTCTTTTTTTTTTCTGAAAAAATTCTTTACACTTCTTACTTAGATATCTTTTTACAGACCACAGGTTATTTACATTTAAAGGTTTCCCTTTTACAAGATTCATTTGTACGTGAAATATGGAATCGAGTTGGTAAACAAGCATACCTGGAAACTATTCACCCATTGGTCTTGTCAAACTTGTATATTTCTCCTGATAAAAGTTCAGCTGCCTCTGCTTCAGTGCTTTTAATCGGTTCTAGTGAGGAGATTGGTGTACCTATTACCATCCATCAGGTTTTTTAGTTTTGCAAGAACTGTCAGTACTATGTTTTCCTTTGTCCACATGCATGCACTCCCAATTCGGTGCAATCATTGTTGTTTTCCTTATATTCTTGAATCAGACTATCTTGCCTCTTGTTCACTGCTTTGGGAAAGGACTATGTACAGATGGCATTGATGTTCTGGTCAGAATTGGTATTTAGTTTATTGACTTTCGTATTTTCCCATATTTTTGATACTGAGACCTTCAGTTTTAATCCCCTTTCATTTTTTGACTTCTTAGGTGGTATGTTTGGGGAATCCTTTATTGTTAAACAGATGCTACCATTACTGAAAAATGTTGTTCGTTCCTTCATTGATGTTTCATGCATGAATAAGCCTGATCCTGTCCAAAGTTGGAGTGCTTTAGCACTTATTGATTGTATGATGACTTTAGATGGTCTTGTAGCTTTCTTGACAGAAGATGTCATTGTGAAGGAGCTTCTCGAAGTATGGTTCTTATTCTTTTCTGGCTTCAAAATGACTTAATTGCCAGTAAATATTGTATAACGATTAATTGTTGAATGGGTTGTGAATACACAGGATATAAGTTGCATACACATTGGGGTTCTTATGCAGAAACATATGGAAATTGCGGTGCTTCAGGTTCTTCAAATTATTCATTGGTTTGTTTTGGATCTGTCACCCTTTCCTTGTATCCATTGGCTCTAATCAGCATCTTAGTTACCCTTTCCCAAGGATTTTGTTACTTTTGAATCATAAGTCACTGAGGAATTACAATTTTATATGAATATGTTAGGATTTTTTTTATGCCTTGTTTTAATGAGAATGATCAAAATGAAGAGTGTTGGTGTCAATATTTGAGGTTTGTGCCTTGACTCATGGGTCTTGAAACCGAGGATTGCACCTAAAACAAATTAACACACTATGGCACTTCTTTCAAATTGTTAGTGTGCCATCTCCAAAGTTATGTTTCAAACAATTTAGAACAATTTTTCCTTCCTTTTATTTGGCTTGTATCCTGGTACTGTGGTGATGTCTTTTCCATTTTGCCATAATGCATCTTGTCCATTAACTAGTGACTTAAATTGTTAAATAATGCTTAGTTGCCTTCTCTTTGTTAGGTTGCCGCTACTACTCTCTTTGGAATTTGTCAGCGGATTGGGGCAGATTTGACAGCATTGCATATTCTTCCAAAACTTAAAGAACTATTTGATGAGCTTGCTTTCTCCCAAGAAATTTCTAAAGGTTCGACTACTGTCGGCAGAAACTTGAAGGGTACCAAATTAAAAGTTGGAGGGGACTTGCAAATTGAGAGTCGCATGGATCTAGTGTGAGTGTCAAATCTGCTTTCTAGACTTGCAAATTGAGAGTCGTATGGATCTATTTAGTGCAGAACTGGAAAAATTCTTGGTAAAGGAGAGTAGAAAATGGTATGTAATAAAAGTGGATGAGAAGGAAATCATGCAAAGCTAAACAGAAATGAATTTTTTTGAGTAATATTAGTGGTTGGTGTCGAACCTAAAAATAAATTATACGGAACCCCTTATTATAGTGAAAGGCATATAATCCTATATATGATATGAAGATTTCCCCCACAAAAAATGCTAGATCAAATAGACAAAGACAATATCTGTGGTTAGGCAATCCTAATTGTTAGATATATAGGATGATTTTGTTACTAATATTGTTTTATTTCTGAATCTTTACCTTCAGGGGTTATTATTTTATATTATTTTGTACAGCATTAAAAAAGCTTGTAAACTAAGCTCTCCTAGCAAAATTCAGGCCATAGTGTCTGAACTAGACACAAACTCCATTCTTTGCCTTTGTCTTTATCTCTTTCTGTTAATACTAATGGTTAAACAATATTTATAACACCAAATAAAAATAAAATGCATCGTTTAATATACTTAACTAAATGAAATAGATAATTAGATTCCCTGAGCTCATTCCTAAAATATCCTTATACACTCACCACAAACATCAATTAACCCTGGTTTCTCAACCCAATTGCAGTTTCCATCCTGATTTGCAGAAGTTATGCACATTTCTACCAGATATTACATTGCAATGTCCCACCTGTCATCAGAATAAGGGGTTAACTCTCATAATTTGAGAATTTTGTGAGGAGCACTTGATGTATTGATGGGAAAATAACTTCAAAGATCAATTGATCCTCTTCAATCATTATTTGAGCTCAGCCTAGGAAACACAAACTCATGGCATTTGATGTAATCAGATCTTCTTTTGACCCAAAACGTCTCATACTCTGCACATTCACCTGAAACCATGAGAGTTATTTTTTTTTTTTTAACTTGGACATTAAGTCGGGTATTGCCGAAGGTTGTTAAATCAGGTGCATATGTGCTTAATTTTGTAAAATCAAGGGAAAATGCAATTGGATCAATAAGTCAAGGTGTCATCAAAGTGCAATTGATTCCCCAATGTAAATAGTCATGTCCTCCTAGGCTCACTTTCAAGTTTGTTGTATTTTATACTGTCTGATTTATTTGCCTTATTTTCTCAGCATATATAAAATTTTCTGGGTCATATGCAGGTTGCTTCTCTATCCTTCCTTTGCATCTCTTCTTGGGATAGAGAAACTTCGTCAATGTTGTGCTACATGGTTGCTTCTTGAACAATTTCTTCTCCGCCGTCACAATTGGAAGGTATCCTATGTTTACCTTTGTTTTCTTCTTTACCCCCCATATAAGAATTTATGTGTTTTTGTTGTTTTGATCATTTCTTTCACATAACCTCGTATATATCTTTCTTTTCTGCTCATTTCTAAACCCATTGGGGTTCAGTGGGAACATGCAGGAGAATCATCAAGAAATGGCTCAGAAAATATCATTGCCAGAAGACCTGCAATTGCCCAGGGATTCACATCTGAATACAATCCAGCAAAGCTATTGCTTAATGGGGTTGGATGGTCAATTCCACAATCCCAAGGAAGTAGAAGTGCCAAAAATTTGATTCCTCAGAGGCGATCATTTAAAGTTCATCAAAGCCCAGTAGTAATGCATGAAGGGATGTCATACCAAGTGAACCAAGAACCATGGTTTTGGTTCCCTAGTCCAGCCACGATCTGGGATGGGCCTGAATTTCTTGGGCGGGTGGGGGTTCAGAAAGATGACCTTCCATGGAAGATCAGAGCATCTGTAATATACTCTATACGTGCACATCATGGAGCAGTGAGGTCTATGGCTGTTCATCAGGATGAATGTACTGTTTTTACTGCAGGAATTGGCCAAGGATATAAAGGAACTGTTCTGAAGTGGGAATTGAGCCGAACTAACTGTCTGTCTGGCTATTATGGCCATGAGGAGGTTTGCTTCTTCACTTTTGCTGAAAATGACACTCTTCAACCATACAGAACTACTGCTTGATGTAGATCCCTGTAGTATTAATATATTTCCATAGCAGAGAACTATTCAGTACAGTAAGTTTCGGCTATGGTATCGATAGGCAAACTACAAAGTGAAGCATGTTGGATGGTGATTTTAAACAAAAGGGGCTGTGATATGACTGGATGTATTAGGAACTAGTGCAATAAAATACATTTATTAGTATAGCCAATGATAACAATTACTCATGAGTTGAGCTGTGCTTATAAATTTTTTAGCTTCAAATGGCTTTTAGATTTGTATTTTTCTACATTAACAACATTTCCTATGAATATGTCACTCATTACTTATCTCAACTTTTAGGTTGTGAACGACATTTGCATCTTGTCATCTAGTGGAAGAGTAGCATCTTGTGATGGAACAATTCATATTTGGAATAGTCAAACAGGGAAGCAAATATCAGTGTTTGCCGAGTCCCAGACAGAATCTGGCCATCCTACAAGCCAGCCATCCTCTGTGTCAAAAATTAACACTGACCAGGCAAATGTCCTTAATTTGAATACACTATCAAGTGGAATATTGTCTAGTGCTTTTGATTCAAGTCTTTATACTTGTATGCATCTATTAGACTCTGCTGAAACTCTTGTAGTTGGCACTGGAAATGGTTCTCTCAGGTAAATTAATTCTCTGTTTTAATTGCTATTTCAATCAGATGCATATTAGAAAATATGTTGATGTCCTTCAGCTTAGTAACTTTTGCCGTACTGTACAGGTTTATTGATGTTGCTCGAGGTCAAAAGCTTCATGTCTGGAGGGGGGAATCAAATGAATCTAGTTTTCATTCACTTATTTCTTCCATTTGTTCCTCTGGTTCTGACAAGATGCAAGCTGGTGGAATTTCCACTTTGCCATCTTTAATTGCAACTGGACTAAGTTCTGGTTACTGTAAATTATTTGATGCAAAGAGTGGAAATGTTGTTGCCTCTTGGCGAGCTCATGATGGATATGTGACAAAGGTATGTCAGTTATGTTCATATTTCAAAATATTGGGGACTACCCAATTTAATTTTACACACAGCTTCATCAATGTCTTTGTTCACAGTTGGCATCACCTGGTGAGCATCTTCTCATTTCCAGCTCTCTGGACAGAACTTTACGGGTCTGGGACTTGAGAATGTAAGAGCTATGACCCTCATGAATCTTCAATTCATTAGGAGTTTTGGACCATTTAGAGCTGCCTCCTTAAGCTTCTTCTATTAGAGATCAAAGTTTTGTTGTCTTTCGACACATGATAGTTGTTAGAAGGTAAAGAAAATGGTCAATTGATGTTTGAAGAAGGATCACCCTTTATGGCATATACACCTACTGGTAGTTTAAAAGCTCCATAGTAAGAATTTTTTACATGATGTAGGAGCATATGGTTTCACTAACGATCAAAATGAACAAAAAAAACTTATTTGACCTACACACTTGTATGTTTCTTTCTGCATTCTCATGTCAGTTTTGGACTTTCTTGCCTCCGTGTTTCTGTCTTACGTTTCATACATTTGAGTCTCTACTTGATACATTGTTAGGAACCAGAGAATTGAAATGAAAGGAAGAGAAAAGGATTATTGAAAAACTGAAATAAAATTGGAATAGAATTCCCCCAAGGGTTTTCCCCTTCACAAAGGATCTCTCCTTTCACTTACAATATCATCAAATGTACAGAATGAACCTGAGTCCGACCCCCCCGCCCCAAAAAAAAAACTAACTACTTCAACTGTCACTAACTGACTTCTCCTTATCTTCTATCCTAACATATATTGCGTGTGTTTATTTGAAGATATATTCCTAAGAAGAACCTAAGTGAAAGAGATAAGCTTTCTTTCATATTTCTGGAGAGATATATCCTGTAGCTCATCTCTTTATTATCCATGCAGGAATTTGCCATCGCAGCCCATTATTTTCAGAGGTCATTCAGATGGCATATCCAGTTTCTCCATTTGGGGTCAAGATGTTATTTCAATTTCCCGAAATAGGATTGGGCTATTTTCCTTGTCTAAACCTGCCAATGAAACAGTATGCTTCTCTTTTCTTGAGGCTCACACTTGCATGATGAGGATAGGAATTAGGAAGGCTTCGTTAATTTTGCATGTCTAGCACCTAATTTTGAATGTGATTCTATTTTTCTTCGCCTTTTCTTGTTCATATAGATTTTGCTCTCCAGTAATATATGATGAATGAACTAAAAAGTAAAAACATTTATTAAATCTCACCCTTCCTGCCAATTACCTCTTAATAAATTTAAGGGAATGCATATGCATATGCTTTATAGGGAAAATTTTCATTCCTCCCATAATAAGTACTCTCCATTAAAAATCATGACGTGGCATTTCTTATGTTATTTGTCCTGATTTAAAGTTTTTTAAGAGCAGTGGAAGTAAAAGGTCAAATTAAAAGCACTTGTTTTGTGGAAGAGTATATACTACAGGAGAAGTGAAAATTTTCTGGATCGATAGATGCTGAAGCCTTCAGTTTCCATATTCAGTTGCATGTGTTGTACAGCCTTGTAGTCTGAATTCTTTTGTGCTCGATGTCATTGTTTAATAATATCGGTTTTTCAAAATTTTCATCCTGATTATGTGGTTCCATGACACAGGATGGGCAGCATCACATTATCCCTCAGAAACTCTACGTTTCTGATAATGGAATGAGAAGCTTGTCAGCATTATCAAGTATTAGTATACTTCCTTTCTCTCGATTGTTTCTCATTGGAACAGAAGATGGTTTTTTGAGAATCTGTTGTTAAATATGCTTCGTTGTTTTCCTTATTTTTGCATCGGAAGAGGGGTTATTCATTTGCACCTCGATGAATTATGAATCAATCATCCATGCAATGCAATACGAGCCCCTTTTTCCGTCCGTGTTAAATTCAAATCTTCGTTCTTAAACCTCACAAAATTATGTTATATGTTTATTATCATGAAGCCACGAGTCATCTTCATATATGTTATATCTTATGATAGTGTCTGGAGAGCTTATTTTGAGTTTATCTTGTGATATAAACATTCGTATTTAAAAGAATTTATAAAAATAACTTATATCTATAAATTGTTTTTAACTTATTTTAATAAGCATCTCCACATAAAGAGTTTGGTTATAGGATTTCTAGAGGATAATTAACTTCATTTGAGTCCCTTGGCTTTTAATTTGACGAAAAAATCATTTCTTTATTTATTGTTAAATGAGGTTTGAATATTGAAAAAATTTAAAGGCCTAAAGAATTGGGTTCTGGTCTTGTTGCGTAGTTCTGAATATTCTTGAGAAGGGTGAACCGTCACTTGTAAAGGAATTAATTAATATTTTAGGGAAATTTTAAATACACGTACACACATTACTATTTACATATACATAACAGTATAAAGGCTAAAATATCCTTATTGTGTTTTGTTATTGTGCGGAACTATTAATTCTGCATTGATGCGGAACTAATAGTTCTGCACGTGTTATTTGTATGTGTGTGCTACAAATAACACGTGCGGAACTATTAATTCCGCATCAGTGCGGAATTCACACTTCCGCACACATATTAAAATTCACACTTCCGCACACACACTTGTCTTCAATGCTCGAATTGGCTCTCAATCCCGAGTTTCACCCTCTCCTTTCAACTCTTCCCAGAAGCTTAACCTCCTTTCCCTCTTTCCCCTCTCGAAATCCACAATCCCATCATCCTCCAACTCCTCCGACACGATTGCGTTCTTGATGGCCGATAAATCAATTCGAATCCGCGCCCTCGACTGCCACTTCTCTAGAACCTTCTTGTTGAAATCCGGCGACGAGTATGCCCGTCGAAACTCCGACAGCTTCGCCTGCAGTTTCTTAACGAACTCGATCTCCGCTGGTCCCGAACACCTTCGCCCAGACGCTGTGAGTGTACGCGGGAGAAGCTGTGTGCGCGAAAATGTGTGGGCGCGGAAGTGTTGAGGTACTGTGTATGCGGCGGATCTGTGATGCTGTCTGCGGAAGTGACGGAGAGAATAAGGGTTTTGAGAGTTTTTTTAAAAATTGAGGGTAGTTTAGATTTTTTAACTTTTAGTATGTGTGTGATTAAAAACCAGTGTATGTGCTTTTAAAAAAACCCATATTTTATTGGGGAGAACATCTAGATTGTAAGCTTATTCTAGCTGTTACTACCTCTACGAATCTCTTCGGTCAATGCGATGAGGACGCGCATTTGGATAATATATTACAACCTCTACTAATGTATGATCGCTTATTTAGACGAGTTGACTTCAAGACTTGTAAGCTTGATGTTAGCGTGTGTATGTGACTAAAGTTAATATATTACTTCCTCCAATCCAAAATATAAGTAATAAATGGACTTTTTTTTAGTCTAAAATATAAGCAATATTTATCAATTTTTGGCTTTTTTACCATTTTGGTGTAATTTGATTTCGTATTTACCAATTTGATGTAAGTTAACTTTTTTTTACCGATATGGGGTAAGTCGCACTTCCCATTGTCGACTTCCAAAGTGAAGTCTACAATAGTAAAATACACCAAATTGGTAAATACGAAATCAAATTACACCAAAATGGTAAAAAGGCCTCAATTTTCATATAAATTAAATGTTAGTTTTTCAATTATACTATTAATTTAAGAGTAAAATACACTCCTCTCTCTTTAGATATACCAATATTACACTTCCCTCCCCTCTTGTTCGAAAACACACTCTCCTCCCCTGAGAGATATCAATATTACACTCTCCTTTTTTCTTGTTTGAAAACACACACTCTCTTCCCTTCAAAGATAAAATATGATATATTTTTTTCCATTTTTGTAATTTTTTGTTAACGTAAAAGTTAGCCTCCGTTAAAATATTTTTTATTACGATAATAACCTTTTATCTTTCATTCCATTTCCATTTTGCCCCATTTCCATTTCCATTTCCTTTCCCATTCCAATTCCTGATTCTTGAAATCAGAATAATTGTTTCACTGCTGCATTCCACCAACAATGAGTTCGTTTTTGGTTTAAGTGAAATGTGTGGTGAACGGTGGTGAAATGGTGATTCTAATTTCAAGAATAAAAAATCAAAATGGGAAAGGAAATGGGGCAAAAACGAAAATGAAATGAAAGATAAAAGCTTATTATGGTAATAAAAAAATATTTTAACAGAGACTAACTTTTACGTTAACAGAAAATTACAAAAATGGATAAAAGTGTATCATATTTTATCTTTGAAGGGAAGAGAGTGTATGTTTTCAAACAAGAAGGGAGGGTAGTGTAATATTGGTATCTCTCGGGGGAGGGAAGTGTATGTTTTCAAACAAGAGGGGAAGAGATTGTAATATTGGTATCTCTCGGGTGAGAGAAGTATATTTTACTCTTAATTTAATGCAATATTCATATTTACGATAAACAACAAATGGGGTAATTTTGAAAAAAAATAGAATCAGTGAGTATTAATTAAGATTATTCAATTTCAAAATATTCCTTAGTCTATGTATTTTTGTACTATGTTATTTATATTTTAGACGGGAGAAAATATTTAGTTAAATTTGTTGTTCTTGTGAGTGTTCACATTAGCCGATCAAATTTAATGTAAACCACAATAATCAAACAAAAAATATCATTTTTTTACCAGATTGAATCGATATTTGGTTTTTATGTTGAAAATCGATCTAGGCCAAATCGAACCGAACATATTCTTATATATATGAGTTTATTCGATTAAACCATGGTTTATTTTTCTTATGTAATAATTCATTGCCTAAACAGTATAAAATAGTATTATTTTAACAAACCAAACCAAATCAAACTACATTCCAAATAAATAATAAATAATATAAAATAAATTAAAAAAATTCACTGAAATTGATTATATATCTAATATTTAAACAATCTTAATGCCATATATTATTTTCAAAAATACCAAAATGAATTTCCTGAAAAAGTGTTGGGGGGAGAAAAAGACCTAGGAAACGAGTAAACGACAACAAGAGTAGTCGTTAGAACATGGAAGTTAGATCATGGCCATAGAAAACAAAACGGATCAGGAAATTTCTGAAAATTATCCCAAAAAGGAAGGGGCATAATGGGCAATCGAGATTCCATTGCAGAAGCAAGCTTATATTTAACCACCTCAAAATGAACCCCTCTTTCTACACAGTATAATAATCCTCAGCATCTTCTTCCATTTCCACTGTGAGCTAGCTTCCTTTCCTTTCTTCGCTTTTTCATTCAACGATCCCTCCACGAAAAATGTTGGCGGTTTTCGACAAATCGGTGGCAAAGAGCCCAGAGGCTCTACAGAGCCCTCAGTCAAACTCCGTTTCAGCCTTGAAGGACGGGTTTCTGGCGAAGCACTTCTCATCCGTTTACCCTGGTTCCGTCACCGTCAACCTTGGCCCTTCCGGTATCTTGGCATATTCTCTTCACAAACAGAACCCCCTCCTCCCTAGGTGCACTACACCCCACTTTCTTATTTTCTTGAATATTTTCCATGATTTTGTATTAAATGAAAAAGAAAGCCCATTATTTATTTTATTTTATTCTAAACTTTAGTTCAACTTTTTTTTTCTTGATCTGGGTTCCTTTGTTTTTTTTTTCTCCCGTTAGGGGATGATATTCTTAGACATTTGAGCTGAAGAGAGATTGAAGATGAAATCTTTTTGATGAATCCCTTTGATTTTCTTGTGGGTTTCTTTATTTTTTAGTACCGTGTTGATAAATTTAACCCGTATATTAGTTTCTGTTTATAAGTTTAAACCTCATACTTGTTAGGATAAGGGTGATACTGCTTGGCATCTTATTATAGAATTCGGTTCTTGCTGAATGGAAGATCTATTTGGTTTATGGTTATTTCCAAAGTCCTTCTCAAATCAAACAATGAGATATGGATATTTTTTTCCCTAATTCAGTGACATTTTAATAAGGGAAGTTATTTAATGCTGGAAAAAACATTGACGGGTCATTGTTTGGATTGATAACTCAATGACAAGGACATTAAGTAACTTCATTTTTGTCCAAGAATCAACTCATGCTATATCATATATAAAATCCTTTATATAAAAGGTTGTTTGGCGGTGATATAAAATAATACTATTGTTCTATTGTTCTTTTGCAGATCTTAAAATATAATTTTTTTTTGTTAGCATATTAAATGTGTATTTTCACCCCTCTTTTGGTCCTCTTCCCACTAATAGTAGATAACCCAAGATAGTTTTCCAATGTCATTTGTAATCTTTCTACCATGGCCTTAACCTTTTTTTGTTGCTTCTTGTTATTGTAAAAAAGGGGCGACTTGGTGCTGTAAGCTCCCGCCATAACAGGGTCTAGGGAAGGGTTGGACCCAATGTGGATTATTGTAGGTAGCCTTACCTTCCATTTGCAAAGTATTTGCAAGAGGTTAATTCCACAACATGAACTTGTGACCTTTTGGTCTGTTGCGTCAAGGCTCTCCTTCTGCCTCTTATTATTGTAATTTTACTAATTTTAATTGAGAGGAAAAAAATATATCATGAGGTTACAATCCTGCTTAGGCCTTAGAGAAATATTTGCCTAATCTTTCCTCTCTAATGTTAAGCTGAAATTTCTCATCTTCTTTCTCTTTGATCTGATATGGTAAAATACTTATTACCAAAATCACCAAATCTGAAAATCCTGAATTGAGTTAGATCCTTAAAAACTGATTTTATGGAAGACATTGAGATGCTTTAGTACACAGTTGTTAAAGATTATTATTTTTTCTTAAAAATATGTTATTTATGTTTCTTTTCTTATGTTGCTAGGCTGTTTGCTGTTGTGGATGACATCTTCTGCTTGTTTCAAGGACACATTGAGAATGTTGCTAATCTTAAGCAACAATATGGATTGAATAAAACCGCAAATGAAGTGATCATTGTCATAGAGGCGTACAGGACTCTAAGAGATCGTGGTCCCTATCCTGCTGCTCAGGTTGTTCGAGATTTCCAGGGCAAATTTACATTTATTCTGTTTGATAGTGGTTCTAAAACCACATTCTTTGCTGCGGTGAGTTATCCTCGGTCCATCTTTTCGCTGTCATATTTGCCAATCATTTGCTTCTCTAACTTGGCATTCATATGGTGGTCTTTTACAGGATGCTGATGGGAGTGTTCCCTTCTTCTGGGGAACTGATGCTGATGGAAATCTTGTTCTTTCAGATGAGACAGAAATTGTAACTAAGAGCTGCGGAAAATCTTTTGCACCATTCCCTAAAGGTAATACTAAGATTTGTTGTGGAAAAGTAGTTTTGACAATACAAGTCCCCTGTGTTGAACATCTCCTGTTAAAAGTGAATTGAGAGGAACTGAGGAAGAAAGGAATGATGAGTTCAATGACTTGGAAATGGGAAATTTAGGAACATTGACACTATTTGCCTTTGAGATGGGTAACGAATGATGTTTTCTCATGCTTATCAACCACCTATATATTATTGTTTACTTTTCAATTTGAATTTCATTTCAAGTTCCTCGTGTCCTGTAACTGACTGTCCCTTGCCTATCTTTCTTCCATATGGTACATACAATTGGTTTCATGCGAAAGGTAACATATCTTATCACATTTCAGGATGTTTCTTTACAACATCTGGAGGATTGAGCAGTTTTGAGCATCCGCTGAATGAGTTGAAGCCTGTACCAAGGGTTGACAGTTCTGGACAGATGTGTGGTGCAACTTTCAAGGTGGATGCGGAGGCTAAGAAGGAAACAACTGGCATGCCAAGGGTTGGAAGTGCTGCTAACTGGTCTAATAATATCTGATTGCAACTCTATTTTGTTTGAACCAGGGCTTTTATTATAGCTGGACTCGGTTGAATTTTCAATTTCTGGTCATCTGTTCCCGTATATGATAGCTTGAGGCTCTAGCGAGGGTTAGCTTATCATTTTAGTTTACTTTGCTGAACCGAGATATGATGTCATGAAGCTATACAAGTTGCTTGCAAGCAAATATTTAGCTCATCATCTCTTTAGCACATATCATGTAATAATATTGACTTGCGCACAGGTTCATCCTAAAAATGAAGATTATTTACTGCCTTAATTTGATCTTATTTCATTTAGGCTTATTTTGTGCCCTACTTAAACTGTTAATGTGATGGATTATGTTAAAAACTGGCTCTCCCCAGAAAGTCACTGACAGCAAGATTTTGAAATGTTCAGTTACGTTGTAATTGCAAAATATCAGCTACTTACATTAAAGGAAACATATAACTAAAGGGTGCTCACATGACACCTCTAGAATATACTAAGTGTTCAAGCAACAGCACTTTTAATGCAAACTATAATCAAATATCGAGAAGATTAAGGTTACTAAAGATATTCAGTCTCTGTTGTTGAATGGCCTCAGAAGTTGGAAGCAGTGATCTTTCAGTCCTTTGCATCTGCAATGCCCCCCGCTGTTATCTGGAACACGTAACTCTGTCAAGAGAAAACATGCAGAAAATGGAGGTAACTGTCTCCTCGTTCTCAAATGCACTGTAATTAGTTTCAATGGCCATGATGATAATTTTAGCCATCTAAAATTCATTTGTGGCTGGTTATTTAAAATTATGTTAATTATGTTAATGGTAATTTCAAGTTGTTTTAACAACCATAATTTTGTAACTATTGATTTTGGGCAGAATGTAAGATTTTAAAACACAAACTTCTAGTTTTTTTTTTGGTCAAAACACAAACTTCTTGTTAGCTACAGTCATTTTTAGTTAGACGAATATATTGTTTTAAGGGGGCAAAGTCTGGTAAAGGATATTGCTTCAGCCTCTGGCAGGTTTGGGGCATCAAACACTTTGCAAATGCGCTGATCACCTTTCCCTTTCCTAAACATCAGCCTTATTGTTGCTGCATGGGCTAGCACATGCCCTCCTGCTGGTTTCTTTGGATCAGTTACGAATACCCCACCTCCTGGATCAGCTACGACTGCAACAAAAACCCGCAATATTGTGCAGATAAGCAATACGCCTCTGGTCTTATTATAAAATATACAACTAAAAGCGAATGCTCATGCTTATATTATCTTATAAACAAAATTAACAGGAAAAAAAACTGTATCCACAAGTGCAGAATTTACCTTGATTTGTCATGTAAACTGCAACGTTGAATTCCTCAGCTATCTTTATTAATCGAGAAAGCATCTGTGCCAATCTTTGCTGCAATGCTTGTTCATGTCAGCAAAACTGACATAGAGAAGGAATAAATGTCTGTTAAAGAGCATGTAAATTGATTCACAGACCTGGCGCTCTGCAAGCTCTCCTCTTCCTGAAAAGTCCACCCGAAACAGAGCAATCACCGAATCTACTATCTGCCAAAAAATCAATTATATCAACTCTCCACATCCCATAATATTGCAATGGAAGATAACGTTGTTCTTCTCTATTAGTAGCATCTCACCAGAAGTCTGAATGGTTCTTCAGACATTTTAGCAGCCAAACCAAGGAGGAGATTGTACTGATGCTCGTAAGTGTAGGCACGAGCATAGATAATCTTGTGCAGTCAGAAACAGAATATGGTAAGCAGTCAGCACCAAAATATTCCCAGTCAGAACCCATTTATGATACCTGAAACGGAGGAAAACTTACATTGTCCAGTACTGCCCCAGGATCCATGCCAAATCTCTCAGCTATGGGAACAATTCGGTCAGGTCGGCTACAGGTATTTTCGAATAGACATAAAAATTGGTATAAGTGAATATCAGTTGAAAACACAATCACAAGTTATCGATACATAGTTGACTAGAAGTTGCTAATGGTTATGTAAATGCCAAGAGAAAAAAGCATACAATGTTCCTTCTGTGTCAATGTAAGCAACTTTTCCGTTGCCTCCCCGCATATTAGTTGGTAGCTGGAGGGGTCAGCAAGTATCAGTAGTATACACCAAATATTAAAACGTGCGTGAAAATAAGGCTAGTACTATACGCATAAAAAACTAGGTGTTTGAGAAGCTATGAATGCATGCGATAAGAGATACAAGCATGTGCTTTGGAAAAACACTTCGCATTTTATTTTAACTGAATTCAACACTCTGTTCACCCACCCTAATGTCATAGGGAAGAAGACAACTTGAAAGGATAGGTTGAATTACAGCTACTCACTAATAGTAATTAACACCTAAGAATAGATCATAGAAGTAAACCTGAGTGGAAACACAGAGAGTATGAGCAAGTTGTGTTTTTCCAGATCTGGAACATAAAATCCTATCGTTAGAATGGACTTCTTTTAAACTGAATATGAATTGAATCTATGCAAAAATATGTGGTGTGTTCTTACCGGAATTCTCCAAACGCTTCTGTAATTGACAGTGTCTCGATCCCACCTTTTTCAAACGTTTAAAAGAAAAATTCAGAGAGAAAATAGTTACGACTTACGAGCATATCGGTTTCAAAATTAACAAGTCGTAAAACACAAGACTGTAAGAAAGAAATCCTCATTGTAAAGCTACCTCCTAGCAATTCATCAAGCGCTTGGCTTCCAGTTGTAATTCGGATCACAGACTTTCTCTGCAGTCAGAGAGTACAAAATAAATACTCCATTTAAATACAACTAATTAAGATGTACTTAAGCTTAAGGAAAGCCACCGAAATTTCTAAAACGTTAAAGATATGCAGATCAAGATCGAATCCATAATTCAAAAAAATTCCAAACAAAATAAACAACGTACTTTGAGCAGTGCGTCACTTCCGGTAATATAACCAGAATTCTGCATCGGGAGGGGGAAAACAAAATAGGAAGATCGAATTATAGAGAATTGAAATAGCATTCTGCAGTGACGTAGATTTCAGATATTACAAATACTGACCACAAGCTTCTCAGCAGCTTCGCAGATCTTATCGACCTTGGCCTCAGATAGACCTTTGATTCCAGTCAAGTTCTGCGAAAAACAAGTAACAAAATCATGTAGTGTTGAAGTGCAGAGTAATTCCACATCCTTAGGTATTCGAATCAGAGGCGTGTTTAAAGTCATACTTTCTTTGTGTGCATCATTAAGCCATTGCAGGTATATATCCCTGCGTCCTGAAGCTTCTTCACATCTCCGGCATTAATGCCTTGGGAAATCACTGCGAAGATGCATATTCTTGTGAATGTGAATCGGAGACAAAACGTTCAAACAATAATGAAATGAGAACAAAAGTGCTTTCGAAACTAGATATCGTTGTTTGGTAAAACAGTATATCTAGCCAAAATTTTCGGAAAATCGGAGAAAAGGAAAACAAACACCACTAAGGATGACGATGTTAGAATTGTAAATGATTTGAGCAGTAAAAAACCGAATCTAACGAAAATTCTCAGTGAAGAGCAGAGAAAACGAAAGCAAAAGACAGCAAGAAATGAAAATCTTATGGACTGAAACGAGGCGATGGTACAGAGGGAAATCAAATACAGATATCGGTTTTATGTGCATTGGTCTAGAAAAACAGCAAAAACGAACAGGTAAACAGAGTTGAGAGAAAATACGTTTGTCGATGGCTTCGAAGAGGTCCTCGTCATCGTCCATGTCATCTCGTTCGACCAGCTGCAACTGACCGCTCGACTCTTCGGATCTGAAGAAGATTACAGAACATTAAGTCATTGCCGATCAAACTGTGAGGTAGAATTGAAATGGAGCTAGATTTTGTGACTTACTTGAGCGTCGCAAGCATCGTGGCCGTGGAGGGAAATTTTGAATGCGCCTCAAGGACTGTGTGTGTGTGTGTGTGAGAGAGAGAGAGAGAGAGAGAGAGAGAGAGAGATTTGAACTATGAGTGAGGTTTGAAGAAGTGAAGGAATCAATATATATAGGGCGGGAATTGAGAGGGAGAAGTTCGTTATGACGTTAAAGCTGATAAGGGAGTACCATAACAAACGGTTCGCGTTCCCGCCTTTTTCATTCCCTTCATTCCCTTTTTTTTTGGTCAAGATTCCCTTCATTCCTTCAATCGTTTTTATTCCATTTGGTATGACAATGGGTTGGGCTTTCTGCCCCATTTTTCATAATTCATATTCATCTTGTCGTTATTTATTAAGAACGTTGAGACGGGAAAAATTACGAGGAAGAGAAAAATAAAAAATATTTTATGATTACACCTTTTGTGTAAAAATTACAATTTTTTTTTTATAAATGGGAGGTGCAACCGCCCCTTACAAATTATTTTCTTACCAATTAGTATTATATTTCATATTAATACTGCTGATTAGTGAATACCGCCATAACACTTGCTAATTCCTTTAATGAAATTTAGGATAACTTTGGTTTCATTTTTCGAAAGAAAATTATACATTATTTGTCAGGTGAAAACCCACACCAAATGTAACTTGAAGGTTACCAAATTAAATTATACATTATTTTAAATCTTTGAAAGAATAAATTGGTGATAAGAACTTTTTGAATATGAATTTAATAGACAGAAGTAACTCTAGGAGACCAACTAAAGGATTTACTCTTAATTTTACAACGCAGTATCAACACACACACGTGTAATTTAACTTTCAGTTTTTCTGTTACAGTTTGTTAGAAAACTGTTAGTAAAGTTAGTTAGATCTTTGTGAGTGAGGGGGAGACACCTCTGTGTATATATACCCGATCCTGTAATGTATCATTTCAATTCAATGAATAATACAATTTTCTCTAGAACTTAATATATCAACACACACACGTGTAATTTAACTTTCAGTTTTTCTGTTACAGTTTGTTAGAAAATTGTTAGTAAAGTTAGTTAGATCTTTGTGAGTGAGGGGGAGACACCTCTGTGTATATATACCCGATCCTGTAATGTATCATTTCAATTCAATGAATAATACAATTTTCTCTAGAACTTAATATGGTATCAGAAGTGTAAATTCCGCAACCTTCTTCATCTCTTCTCCTCTCTTCATCTTTCATCTCCGAAGTTCTTCAAACCTTCAAGCTTTCTGCCATGGACGATCCATATGATCCTTACATCATCAATAATGCTGATAGTCCTGGTCTGATTCTCGTATCTCAGCCTCTCACATTGGAGAATTGGAGCTCATGGAAACGAGCAATGCTCATGGCTCTTGGTGGCAGAAACAAACTCGAATTTGTCGATGGAACAATTCCTCCACCTGCTCCTGAAGATCCTTTGCATCGTGCGTGGCTCCGTAACAACAACATTGTTGCATCATGGCTCATGAATTCCATTTCAAAAGAAGTTGCTGCGAGTGTCACTTATTCCTCAAATGCAGCAGCAATATGGAAGGATCTTGAGGATCGCTTCCAGCAAACCAATGGACCTCGCATTCTTCAACTGAAACGTGATTTGTCAAATTGCTTGCAAGGTTCCCTCTCTGTTTTGCAGTATTACACAAAGATGAAATCGATCTGGGAAGAACTGAGTGAGTACAAGCCTGTACATCACTGTCACTGTGGTGGTGTTCAACCACTCTTAGATCACTTTCATTTTGAGTATGTCCTGACATTTCTGCTAGGCCTCAATGAAAGTTACAGTCAGATTCGTGGCCAGATTCTCACCATGGATCCATTTCCCTCCATTCAACGTGCTTTCTCTCTGGTGATTCAAGAAGAAAAGCAGCGGGAGGTAGGTAATGTGCAGACTCCCTTGGATTCGCAATTGGCATGTGTTGTTCAAGGCTCTCAGAATTCAAAATCTGGCAACAAGAAGGACAAAGATCGCCCACTCTGCGCACATTGCGGTCTCCTTGGACACACCAAGGACAAGTGCTTCAAGATTATTGGATATCCTCCAGGTCACAAGAAGCACAAGAGCACGGTTAATCTTGTCAATGACAATCAAGGAGAGTCTTCAAACTCTCTCAACATGGCTCAATGCCAACAACTGCTGAATTTCATACAGAGTCAGATGGCTCGGGCAATGAATTCAGAGACGTCACAGTCGGATCAGTCAAATCTTGGTATGATCTTTTCAACTCTTGGTCAGTCTTCTGGCATTAACTCTAGTTCTTGGATTATAGATTCAGGAGCTACATCTCATATATGTCATGATCTTAAACTGTTTGATCAATATACTCTGTTGTCAAATAGAACTGTCACACTTCCAAATAATTACAAAATAAATGTGAAAGCAATTGGTTCAGTCACTCTCACACCTTCGATAAAACTGTTCAATGTTTTGTACATCCCTCAATTCCATGTCAATATCATTTCAGTCAGTTCTTTTATGTGCTCAAACACTAACTCATGTGTATTTTTTTCTGGTAACTGTTTCTTGCTTCAGGACAAGCAACAGAACAAAGTGATTGGCAAGGGTAACCTCCATCAAGGTCTCTACCTTTTCCAACCACACAGTGAATATGCGTGTAGTTCCATGCACACTGCTGTTTTGAGTCAATGTAATAATGTTGTAGATGCCAATGTTTGGCATGCCCGAATGGGACATTTATCAGACAATGTTCTAAAAATTCTGAGCAATAAAATTTCATTTCATATTCCAAAAGATTTTTCATCTAATTGTTGCTCAATTTGTCCTCTGTCAAAATTTAAACGTTTGTCTTTTGATTCTCATAATAATTTTTCTGAGTCGCCTTTTGACTTGATCCACTGTGACATTTGGGGACCATTTCCTCATGACACTCATGATGGCAAGAAATATTTCTTAACCATCGTGGATGATAATTCAAGGTACAATTGGGTTCATTTGATGAGAAACAAGTTTGAGGCACCACATCTATTACAAGCTTTCTTCAAGCTTGTTCAGACGCAATTTTCCAAAAGCATTAAGGCTATGCGGTCTGATAATGCTAAAGAATTAGCACTGACTGAGTTTTTGCAGAATGCAGGAGTAGTTCACCAGTTTTCTTGCCCACACAGACCCCAACAAAATTCGGTAGTAGAGAGGCGCCATCAACACCTATTGAATGTGGCACGTGCTTTAATGTTTCAAGCTCAGTTGCCAATTCATTTTTGGGGAGAGTGTGTATCCACGGCAGCTTACATCATCAACAGAACACCAAGTTCAAATCTGCAGAACCAGTCACCATATGAGTTGCTATATGGTAAAGCACCAGCCTATGATTTGATGAAGGTGTTTGGGTGCTTGTGCTATGCAGCCACTGTCCCTGCTCAAAGACATAAGTTCACTCCTCGGGCCACTAAATGTGTGTTCCTTGGGTATCCGTTTGGTTACAAAGGATACAAGCTCTATGATTTAGACAATCATAAATTCCTTATATCTAGAGATGTGACTTTCCAGGAAAATAGTTTTCCTTTTGCCACAAGCACATATACAGAACCTGATCCGTTTCCAAACCTTGTTGTACCCAGACCTTTGCCTGACATACTGCCTGATCCAAACCCCACTCCTCAACCACTACCACCACCTATAAACCCACAAATAGACATTGAACCACCACCTGAACCTGAAACACAACTTGAGATAGAACCAGACCTTGCCCAACCTGATGTTCAACCCAATGCACACGTGAGAAGGTCAACCAGAGTCACTAGACCACCCACTCATCTTCGTGACTATGTCTCTAATGTCACTTACCCCATCCAGAATCACCTCACGTATGACAACCTTTCTCCAGCTTACAGAGACTATGTGTTTAAAGTCTCAGAAATTTATGAGCCTCAGTTCTATCATCAAGCAATTCGATTTCCTGAATGGCGTCAAGCCATGAATGAGGAGATTCAGGCCCTTGAAATGAACAACACTTGGCTTGTTCAACCTCTACCACCCGGTAAAAAAACCATCGGTTGCAGATGGATTTATAAGGTCAAGTATAGAGCAGATGGCTCCCTTGATAGATACAAGGCCCGTCTCGTTGCGAAAGGGTACACACAACAAGCAGGCATCGATTTTTTGGACACTTTCTCACCTGTTGCCAAGCTTACGACAGTGAGAGTGCTTCTTTCCATTGCAGCTCACAGAAATTGGAACATGTTGCAGCTTGATATAAATAATGCGTTTCTCAATGGTGATTTGACTGAGGAAGTATACATGGACATGCCTCTTGGTTATCCTGTCAAGAGTGATAACATGGTTTGTAAACTCACAAAATCTTTGTATGGTCTACGTCAAGCTTCCAGACAATGGTTTCACAAGTTCTCCACCACCATCCTTGATCAAGGATTTCAGCAATGCCCTGCAAATCACTCTTTGTTCACCAGAGGGAGTGGAGCAACTCTAGTCACATTGCTGGTGTACGTTGACGACATTATCATTGCTGGGCCAGATCAGAAGTTGATTGCAGAAACTCAACAAATGCTTGCCAAACACTTCAAACTCAAAGTGATTGGTGATCTCAAGTATTTTCTAGGCTTGGAAATTGCCAAGTCTCCTCGTGGCATCCATCTTTGCCAACGTAAATATACTTTGCAACTCCTGACTGACACCGGTTTTGCAGCATCAAAACCTCAATCTGTCCCTATGGATCCTAATTCACAGCTAAATGAAACTGATGGTGACCCATTGGAGGATGCCTCTCAATACCGTAGGCTAATTGGGAGGTTAATGTACCTCACAATCTCGCGCCCAGACATTTCATTTGTCGTTAATCGCCTGAGCCAGTTCATGTCCAAGCCGAGAACTCCTCATCTACATGCAATTTATCATCTGTTGCAGTACCTGAAGTCCTCACCTGGCCAAGGCATTCTATTTCCCTCATCATCATCCATGCGGGTTTCTGCATATGTGGACGCCGACTGGGGCAGTTGCCAAGTCACCCGTCGTTCCACCACCGGTTTTTGTGTGTTTCTCGGTTCATCACTCATTGCATGGAAGTCCAAGAAACAGCCCACGATGGCTCGTTCATCTGCAGAGGCAGAATACAGAGCCATAGCAACACTGACTTCTGAGCTTTTGTGGCTTAAGCAACTGCTGCGATCTTTTCATGTGCCTTTACAGTCAAGTGTTGTTTTCTGCGATAGTAAATCTGCTATACAACTTGCAAGCAATCCCACATGCAATGAACGTTCGAAACACATTGATATAGACTGTCATTTTATCAGGGAACATGTCCAGACTGGCTTCATCAACCTTGTCCAAGTTAAGTCTCAAGACCAGTTAGCTGATCCAATGACAAAAGCATTGCACAGACCACTGTTTCAGTCCCTCATATCCAAGTTGGGTACTTTAGATATATATCTTCCAACTTGAGGGGGAGTATCAACACACACACGTGTAATTTAACTTTCAGTTTTTCTGTTACAGTTTGTTAGAAAACTGTTAGTAAAGTTAGTTAGATCTTTGTGAGTGAGGGGGAGACACCTCTGTGTATATATACCCGATCCTGTAATGTATCATTTCAATTCAATGAATAATACAATTTTCTCTAGAACTTAATACGCAGCAACGTGATTGATGTACATGGGTTGGTCGTGAGTCAATCACCTCCAACTTTTAGCCTTGCAGCACTGGTCAGTTATTTCACAAATAAGTGGCCACAAGCTCTTGTGAATCAGAAATATATAATTTTGAAACAACAATGATGAATAATTGATCTGCACAAATAAATGAAGTATGATATACCACGCAAAAGATACACGGATGTTGGACAACTATGTAACACTCTTTTTTAACAGAGTGAGAGCAAGACAAGATCGTTTGGCTTGTACCATTATTCTGGTGGAGGTGAAGCTAAACAATCAGAAACTCCTGGTAGTCTTTGGGAAGGATCTCTGGCCGGTGTCCTAGGTACAGAGGAATCAAAATGGCCCACTCTCAGTTTTTGAAGTGCTGCAAATGACTCTCTTGTAGCAGACATGGCTTCAAAGAATCGAGTGCAAGATGCCAAAGCCACAGGAATGGGACGGAGCATTTCCTGGGGAAAAAAATTTGTTTAAAATGCAAGTAGCAAACACAAAAAAGTTATGGCCGTTATATGCACTTTGTAGCCTTCGAAAACACTTGCTAAAATGTGGTAATATGCACCTTCAGAACGTGTAACAGGCACCAAGATTAGTTTCTTATCCCTAAATTAAGAATTAAACAACTTAAAGGATTATCTTTCAGATGCCAAAGTTTCCAGTGTAACTATTTTAAAAATCCATATATAGTATTTGCAGGTTAACTGATGACTTGGAGCAATTTTAGATTTAGTGTGTCGGAGTGAACTCAAATAGACTTGCAATTATTCTTGATTTTCCAAGTGATAAAAATAATGGAAAAAAAATCTTCTGTCACTGAGTCATATTCTTTGATGCTTCCAAGCAACTGTAATAGCTTTGAAGGTAAGCAACACAAGATAGTAGGTGAAAACTCGGGTACAGGAATGAAAATTAGTTTGAGTTATAATGGAAACAGACAGTCCTAATATCAAATTATCAATATCAAGAAACAATAAAATAATCGTAGAAGCATACCCCCCAAACTGAAGGAGGTTCCTTAAAATTCTGACTCCACTGAAAATCTGCCACAGACACTGTCAAGGCACCATAATCACTAGCTGCTTTCATCAGTAGTTCAGAGAATTGTTTCTGCATGAATTAGAAAAATATATGACACAATCATTACAACGTTTGTCTCACATTGATTGAAAATTTACACTCAATAATAGTTTAACATTTACACCAATGTTCAACAAAAGTTGAGTGTGAGGATATAAGGTAATATTTGAACCAATTTATGCTTACCCCCAAGATTAAAATTTGTGTTCTCAATTGGGTAAACTAGGTAAATGGA
Organism: Glycyrrhiza uralensis; assembly: GCA_030159175.1. Taxonomy (NCBI): domain Eukaryota; kingdom Viridiplantae; phylum Streptophyta; class Magnoliopsida; order Fabales; family Fabaceae; genus Glycyrrhiza; species Glycyrrhiza uralensis. Next base: position 54,875,932 of record BRZY01000002.1, on the reverse strand, counting down.
CAAAAGAGACTATAACGGCTCCAAGTTATTAGAGCTCAGATATAAATCTAAATATAATTTTGTATTTAATTTTTAGTAATACAAAACATTTTGCACGAGTAAACTTCAGTTCAGCAGCTCAAGCTTTGAGAATAATTGAATGAACTCGTGTAGACCATTAGCTGATATTGCATAAAAATATGTAAGCCTGCTTATAAATTACATAGGTATTACAGATGCCAAATAACACTTGATTGACCTAGAAAGTGGTTAACCACTATATTCCTAATTCAATGTATAATGGATAGTGAAGCAAATAGATCGAGTTCCTTAATGCATTATTTTTTATATGCATACCAGAATCTTTGATCTTATCTCTAACAGCTTCAATAGAATTCACTTTATCAAATCTTCTCTGGAATGCCGCATTTTGTAGTTAACATGCTTTATTGAAGCAAAATACCACACACACATACACAAGTACCTTGCATGCTATTGGATGGCCAACCGTTTATCAAATCAACAACTTCGGATGGATTTTCTAGTGTTAAGTAGCTTAATTCAATAACAATTTATGGTCACCAACCTGATATTCTGCTTCGACAGGAATGCAATCTAGGGAATATGGCTGCTGCAGACGAGCTATTATGCGATCCTGCCAAATTTTAGCAATAAGATAATATTTGAAAGTACATAATAAGTTGTCTAGTTATATGAATATCTGAATCACTTGAGCCCCAACGCCAAGATAGGAACTATTTAACCAGAAAAGCGAACAGCAGGAAAAGAAAACATAAAATGAGACTTATGGAAGAAATTCTCTTCTTATTGTCTAAATATTAACTAATTATGTCTCTCCTGAAGGCATTTCATGGAATTTAGTCACTGACGGCACTGCTCCCTTCAAATGAAAGGATGAAAGAATAATCAAATCAAGCTGATGAATTAACTAATGAGCAATGATGACTGATAAATGAAAAAAAAAAACGACGAACATATTAAGCTACCTTATTCTGAATAACATCTTTGAGAATAGTAGTAATCCTTGCCAACGTCTCAATCTTCTGCTCCATTTCACTCACATGTGTCAAATGTGCAACATTTTTATCATCCTAAAATTTCACAAGTCTCAAGATGAGTGTCAGTCACATTAATTTTTAACACCAGATGTGGAAGTCCAGATCCATATAAAACCAGAATTGCTAAGGCTAACCTTTCGGCCTTGAAGTTCAACTTGCAAATCTGCTATTTTTCTTTGGACGGTAGTTAGTTCTCTCAAAACCCTGATCAAGTCCTCGCCCTTCTCCCCAGTTGTTGGGGACGAATTCTGAAGTCCGTCCTAGAAAGAAGAGACATTATTAACAAAGATCAAATTGTGAAATAATTTATGCGAGTTGGAGGATACAAGAGAGATTGATACCTGGGATGGGGCTGGGGACACAGAGAAACCGAGATCGGCGGCAATCGACAGTGCATCGGACATTCCCCCTATGCGTTTCACGGGCTTCCTCCCAACCCAACTCGACTCGCTTGCCATCGACATTTTCAAATTCCAAATCAAACACCACCACTTTTTTGAAGTTAAACTTCTGCTTTTTTTTTTTTTGAGGAAAAACTTCTGCTTTTTATGATTAGCGAAAAATGGACCAAAAATGAGTATTGACGAAAAGGAAATATTACAAATGATATGATACATACAAAAAATATAAGTAGATGTAGACATCAAAACCATTTCATGAGAGCAATTACATAACAAACTAGCAATGATTTTTCAAAAATAAATTATATATATATATATATATAGAGAGAGAGAGAGAGAGAAAACAACACATGAGATGGAAAGGTCAACAACAAGAAAAGCCAAAAATAATACTCTCTCCCCTTAATTATAAGAGATTTTTTTGTAAGTTTGTCTGTCCTTTTTTATAAAAGACTTTGGAAATGTGTCATGTATTAATTAATTTTTATCTAAACTACTCTTATTTATTGGAAGAGAGAGGTAGAAATGCATTAATTAAATGAGAGATAGAAAGTGAGAAGAGAGAGGTACTATTATTAAAGACAATTTTGGAAATACAATGTAAAATATTGACATATTTAATGTTATAAACTATATTAACTAACTTCCTTAGTGGAAAAGAATTAGGTAAAAATCTCTTATAATTAACGATGGAGCGGCACAAAACTCTCATTTTGAGAAACCACACAATAAAAATTAAAGGGTTATAATTTCCAATGGGACGGAAAATCAGAGCTCTAGTTTAACCTTAGTTTATTGATTCACCCACTTGTGAATTGAAGCAAAGGATGATGAGCTCGTTAGCACACAACTCAAAGTTTGAGAAAGAATTAGAAGAATCAAATCAACCCAGAACTTGCTCGGGATTATTTGTGCAATTATCATTGTTTAGGACTTTTGAAGTGGCAAGGTATTGAACTTAGTGATAATTTGGGATTCTTTGAAGAATCATATATTTTGCATCCTCTGTGAAATTTGAAGTATTGTCTTTCTGCTCATTGTATCCCAATTTGATTTGATTTGATAATTACGAACTGATGCTAGCATTGACAAGTATTTATTGAATATTGCATACAAGTTCTGGCAATGCTCAACCAATTTATGTGGGAGAGGCTTGGTAGATAATTTTAACCATGGAGATTTTTTTGACTTGAATGCAAAATAAGTTATGCTGTGCATAAAAATATTATAAATAAATAAATCACTTCATTTTTTTTTAAAACTAGCTCTAATAATAATTAACCCACTCTGAAGTTGTAGCGCGCTATGATTGTAACATGCTTTTAAATTAAATTAAATTTGGAATATTTATACATTTTAAAAATATGGTCAATTCTAAAAAATACTTGTGAGAAAATAAAACATTGAAAAATTACTTATCCGACTTATTAATTACTCTCTCTATTTCTTTTTTATTGTCAATTTTTAAGAAAAATTTTATTACTACTTATCTGTTATTTTAATTTACTATTAGTTATTTTATATATTTTTTCATACACTATAATGTAGATGGAAAATAAATAAATATATAAGATAAGATAAAATAAAATAAAATAAAATAGTGAAAAGACGCAAGAAATTTTTTATCAATTAAAAAAAAAGAATGGGGTAATGCTCATTGCTCAATGATAAAGAACCAACAATGACCAAACTTTTTGTATAAAAAAAACCAATTGACCAAACTTTCACGCAAAGAGCAAGGTTTAACGGTAATGCTCCACGTGGCACGCCGAATTCCCCTTTCTCATTTACCTGCAGCTTCTTTTGACTGCGATGGCCAAAAACCTAGTAATTAAGGGCCAAAACGAGGGCTATTATCGTCTTTCCGGGCGGCGTTTGGCAACCAACGTCTCGATTCGCGACTAATGCCCAGATACCCAAATATTCAATTTCTCACTGCAACTGCTACCTCTAGATTAGGGTTTCTCTCTTCCCCCATCCCCCCAAAATCTCACCCCAATTCTCCCCCTTCTTCCCAATTTTCTCGCTCCCTCAACATTTTTTCCCACTATCTGATCTTCCCCCTCTTCCCTCCCTCGAAACCCACTATTCCGTAGCAACTCCCAACAATTTGCGAACTTGGTGGAGTTCAATCATCGGAGCCAATGCAGCTTCTTAGCTCCGACGAAACCGCGCCCGAAGAAGCTCGCGACTTTCCCGAGAAACCGGAAGAGCAGAACACCCCGAACGATTATTCCTCGGACCCCGCCGGAACCGATGAAGGCGTGGCCCTCGACGTGTCGGGGAAGAGCTTGGAGTTTCCGGCGCCGGAGAACGCCGAAGACGACGCCGTGGAGAGCTTGTACATGTACAAGAACGTTTACAGCTTGATTCCCAAGTCGGTGGGTGGCCTCGTGCGGTTGAGAACGCTGAAATTCTTCGGGAACGAGATTAACTTGTTCGCCCCAGAGTTTGGGAACATGACGAGGTTGGAACGCTTGCAGATGAAGGTGTCTTCTCCCGGTATTGGTGGGTTGCCATTGCACAAATTGAAAGGTTTGAAGGAGCTTGAGCTTTCCAAAGGCCCTCCAAGGCCTTCTGCGTTCCCCATTTTGACCGAGATTGCTGCTCTCAAGTGCCTCACCAAGCTTTCCATTTGTCACTTCTCTATAAGGTTGGTGTCCCTGTGTTATGCTGTTATTTAACTTGTCTAAGCTGTGCTTATTGCTTTCACTCTACTGGGGTTTTAGTTAAAGCTTGTTAAATAGGCCTGTGCAGTGTTTTACCTTGTCCTCGGTTTTATTTTACTCCACTTCATTTTGATTCTTCTTTTTAAACTATAGATACCTTCCTCCGGAAATTGGGTGCTTGAAGAATCTGGAGTATCTTGATCTCTCATTCAATAAATTGAAGACATTGCCCTCCGAGATTATTTATTTGGATGGATTGATATCCATGAAAGTTGCGAATAACAAGTTGGTGGAACTACCGCCAGCTATGGCCTCCCTGTCAAGGTTGGAGAGTTTGGACCTGTCAAATAATAGGTTGACTTCATTAGGATCCCTTGAACTTGGCTCAATGCGTAGACTTCAGGACTTAAATCTTCAGGTACCTAGCTATGATTTGTTGAGTCAGGGTAATTCTGCAATAATGCTCTTCTTTTCAGTATCAGCGCTCTTCTCAGATGGTGCTTTTGCTGTGTCTCTTTCTGACTCTGCTTTGTGTGTGTCTGTTGCCTATATATTCCCACTTGTTTTTAGGAGGAGCATATTACCAACTTACACCTTTTTACTTGGACCAAAAGCCCATCTTTCACTTTTAAAACAAGTTAAACTGATGGGTTTTGGTGTAACTTACATTTTTTAATTTAAAATTTCCTAGTCTCACTCTGTTCTCCCCAATTCCTGCTACTGCTCTTGTCCTCTAATTCCCCTCCCTCTCTGCACTGAAATTCTGCAGCCAAGCCTTTTTCAAATACCCATTCATAATATGGCCGATTGTATGTGCTAGTGAATATGCAACCGATGTCCTGTTTCCTTCGCCTGAATTCGTGTTTAATATGCATTTAATTTGGTGACATCTGACAGTGTTTTCCCTGGAGGGACCGCATTGAAGGTGCCTCTGTGCATCCAAGGTATTGATTTAGTAGCTGTAGCTTGCCTGTAAAAGAAACTATGATGATTCTGGTTGCTCGCAGGAGTGCACACATTTCTATATTTTACCTTACTTCTGTGCGTTATTAAGTTCTAACTGTAATTTATTGATTTAGATTTTTGAAAGAAAAAAAAATTGCCAATGATTATATGATTAAATAGCTTTTAATGTATTTGTATATTTATTGTTCAAGCACAACAAACTACCCAGCATTTTTCAAATTCCTTCATGGATATGCTGCAATATGGAAGGAAATGATGGAGGTAGAAGCAAAGACGATTGTAGCAGTTCTTCTGTTGAAATGGATGTCTATGAAAGCAGTTTACAGGAAAATGATGAAACTCTTTCTCATGGTGAGTCTTGCAATGCCTTTCCATTTTTTATTTTTTCCTCCTTCTTTTGTGTATGCTCTTACCTTTTGAACTGTGAATAATTAAGTACTTGTATTTGAAATGGAACTTTCACTTTTCTGTGAATTCTTTTGCAGGCCCTCGTAATACCTCATCAAGCGTATTAATGAGCTCCTCATCTAGCAGATGTTTTGCAGCCCGTAAGTCAGGTAAACGGTGGAAGCGGCGGCACTATTTACAGCAGAAAGCTCGTCAAGAACGGTTGAATAACAGCAGGAAGTGGAAAGGTGTAGATCATGACCAGTTGTTGAGCAAGAAGATTCACAGAATTTCTGAACCAGGAAATTTGGATAGTCTTGCTTCTGAAAATTGCACAGAAACTGTATCATCAGACAATGGGAACCTGGATGAAAATAGTAAAAGAATATTCTCTGAAGAAGCAGTGAACGACAATTTAATCGATAATGTCAACAATGATGAACTAGTTATTGAAAAGCAGTTTTCTCAAGAAGATTGCTGCACTTCTGAAAATAAAGATGAAAAAGATGCAACCTTACACTCCTTAGAGAATGAGCAAAGTGAACAGGAGGAAGCATCATGCTCATGTTCAGATTTTTTAAAGTGTAGTTCTAAATCAAAGAGGCATTCAGATCGGGATCTTGATAATCCTAAACCATGCAAGTCTAGAAAACCGATTGTTGATAGCTCATTATTGTCTTGCAAGTACAGTACAGTCTCATTTTGTGGCATTGAGGACCATCTATCAGATGGTTTTTATGATGCAGGACGTGATCGGCCATTTATGCCTCTTGAGAGTTATGAGAAAAATCAGTGTCTTGCTTCTCGTGAAGTCATCCTGCTGGACAGGTTAATTACTACTACTAGTATATGTTAGGTGATTTTTATTTTTGGGGGGGGGGGGTACATAGTAATTGTAGTAATAGTAATATACAGGTTTGTATTTTTTTTGGGGGTCCCTTTTTTTTATAAATATGATTGGATTGTTTGCTGTGTCTCAGACAAAGGGATGAAGAGTTGGATGCTGTTATGCTTTCTGCTCAGGCATTGGTCTATAATTTGAAGCAGTTAAATGGTTTAAACGGACCTGGGAGCCAGGGTGCGGTTGATAACTTGCAGGCAGCATCATTGCTTGCACTCTTTGTATCCGATCATTTTGGTGGAAGTGATAGAGGTGCTATTATAGAAAGGACACGGAAATCTGTTTCTGGTTCAAACTATAATAAGCCTTTTGTCTGTACATGCTCAGCTGGAAGCAGCACAAGTATAAATGCTGTCACTGAACCAGTTGTAAACGCCATAGAAGATATTGCTCTTTCTAAGATCTCTGAAAAATCTCTTGATTCTATCAAAAAAAGGCAAAATTCAATCATAGTTCCAATTGGGTCTGTGCAGTATGGTGTATGTAGGCATAGAGCTCTGCTTTTTAAGGTGATCATTGTTGCTGTATTCATACTATACTTTTTGTTTATACGTATATTGTGCTGTACCTGTAACTCTTCTGTTTTTGTCTCCTTTTGCGATGATCTAATGCAAGTTATTTTATTTTACAGTATTTATGCGATCACATGGATCCACCTGTACCTTGTGAGCTTGTTAGGGGTTACCTTGATTTTTCACCACATGCCTGGAATATCATTCTGATAAAGAGGGGTGCTACATGGGTTCGAATGCTTGTTGATGCTTGCCGACCTCATGATATAAGAGAAGAGAAAGATCTGGAATACTTCTGCAGGTATGTACTGCCTTAAATCATAAATGGATGTGCAACTCCTTTTCTTATAAAAAACAGTTTGGCTTGGTATATTTTCTAATATTCTCTCATATATACATTGCTTTCATTTGAATTGGTTATTTTAATACTGATTTTACATGTTGATGAAATATAGCTTTTGGTTTTAGTCCTTTTCCTATTATAAACTTAGTATGTTATATTTTGAATTATCAGCAATCATTTGGAATTTTAGAATTTGGATTTATTTTTTAATATTGGATCTCATATTATATTGTAGCATGTAAAGAATATTGCTTATGCTAACCCAATACTGGAAAACCTGGCTCCAATTTTAGTCCAAATATTTGGGTAATATATTTATGGAACCTAACCTTTAAACCTTGTATAAAAGTAAACAAATATTATTGACTTTGAATATCATTGTTTATCCAAACCGTTGGTGCATGTTTGGGCACGGTGTTCAAACATAATTATGAAGAACTCTTAGTGTTAAGTGAAATTTCTTAATTGGCACTAATGCTTTGTTTGGAAATGAAGAGAAAAATGGGACAATGGAAAAAATGGATAAGATAATGAAGAGAAGAGAGGAGAAAATGAAGAGAAGAAGGGATGGATTTATATGTTGTTTGGATGAAAGGAAAAAGGAAAGAAAGAAGCATGAAAGTTTCCCTCCTCTTGTTTGGTTGGATAAAAAAAGTGAGAAGAAAGAATATGCATTCATGTTATGAATGGGAGGGTGGATAGATTTGTCATTTCATCAAATTTCCTCTCCTCCCTATCCAAATCTTCTTTCCAGCAATGAAGAGAATATTTTTATGTGGGTCTGACCACTTCCCCCATCTTCTCTTTATTTTCTCTCTGAAACTAAACGAGGAAAAATGATGTTTTCCTCTTATTTCTCTCTTGTTTTCATTCGTTTCATTTTTATGTGAACCGAACAGTGTGAGGAATTTACCTCTGCCCAAAAAACTTGTTTAAATTCTTGACTTTTGTGGAATTATATTGGTTATTCAGAGTCTGATGACTTGGTATGTCCAGGTACATACCTCTTAGTCGAACCGAAATCCCTCTTTCATCCAGTAGTCGTCTCAGTACTGATTATTCCTTTCCATCTCTCTCTACTTGTGATCATCTTGAGAAAAAAGCTTTGACTACTTTAGTTCGGTGCAAATTTGGATCAGTTGAGGCTGCAGCAAAGGTATTTAGTTATCCATTAATGGTCATAACTTGTTCCCCTTTTAGATTGTTGTTCTAGATCTTCTGATTATTTGGATATCATACAATTTGATGCATTTTTTACATATCTTGTATGGTTTTGTAGGTGCGTACTTTGGAAGTGCAGGAGAGTTCAGCTGACAAAATTAAAAATTTCGAATATAATTGTTTGGGAGAAATTAGAATTCTTGGTGCTTTAAAACATCCCTGCATAGTAGAAATGTATGGACACCAAATATCATGCAAATGGACTATCTCTGCTGATGGTAATCCTGAGCATTGTGTATTGAGATCTGCAATTTTTATGGAGTACGTGGAAGGGGGCTCCTTAAAAGTAGGGTTTTCTAGATCATTTCTTTGTTATTATTGTTAACATATTTTTGGTGGTTTTATTAAATTCACACAATTTTCTCACAGACCTATCTAGGGGAGCTGTCAGAAACCGGTGAAAAGCATGTTCCTGTGGAGTTGGCTTTGTATATTGCCAAAGATGTCTCACGTGCTTTGTTGGAGCTGCACTCGAAGCACATAATTCACCGTGACATAAAAAGTGAAAACATTCTGTTTGATTTTGATAGGAAGAGAGATGATGGAACTCCCACTGTGAAGCTCTGTGATTTTGATAGTGCAGTGCCACTAAGATCACCTTTACATGCATGCTGTATTGCTCATGTGGGAACACCTCCTCCTTTTGTGTGTGTTGGAACACCTCGGTGGATGGCTCCAGAGGTTATGCGGACTATGTATAAAAAAAACACTTATGGATTGGTAAGACCCCCTAACTAGATTAGTCATATTTTTTATCATAGATTCCCTTGAGTTTCAAGTTTTATCATTCTATGATATATACTGTTTGCCACTACAAGGTTCGCATCTCATTTAGGGTCTATAGTTAAATGATTGTTCCAATTTCTTATTTTGTAGATCAGATGCTATAATCTTTGATTTCTCTTTAATTCTTGTATTCCGATTGCATATTTAGATGTGTAATTTTTAACACTAATTTGGGCGGACACTTCATATTATCCATACTCTGCAAGAGATAAAGAGCTAAAGTAATAAAGCATCAATAATAATAATAATAATTTTAGGAATTTTGTTTGTCTTGCTACCTAGTACAATTTTTGGTTTTGTAGCAAAATTTTTATGATCTTTTTGGTGCTTCTCGTGTTGTCATTTTCTCGTCATATATGCCTAGCTAGTATAAGTTTGCTGTTCCATTTTTTCCCTTTTTATTTTGGTTAGAGGCATAAGGTGCACATGTTGCTTATTGGCATTGAATTTATGATATCATGTTAGAAACGGAGTAATTTGGTTCATTTTTTCTTAACTTCAAGTAAAAATAGGTATATTGTGAAAATAATTCGGTTTGCTCCGTGACCAATCATGGTATTGTCTTGGGTTGTAATCTTCTTTATTTTGTGACAGGAAGCTGATATTTGGTCATTTGGATGTTTACTTTTGGAGATGCTGACTCTGCAAATTCCATATTCTGGAGTACCTGATTCACAAGTCCATGATAGTCTGCAGGTATGGTTGTCTTTTTGTTCATACAAACAGATGGCACTTTTTGTACTCTCCGGGCATGCTAGTTCATGTGAGCCCCTTCTTGTTAACTAATTTTTCTCCTCTGATCAATACAGATGGGTAAACGACCACAATTAACTGATGAGCTTGAGGCATTGAGTTCAATGAATGAACCCACAATGGTTCAATCCTTTGAAGAGCTGGAAAAATCAGATGCTGAGATAGGCACGTTGAAGTTCCTTGTTGATTTGTTTCATAGGTGTGTGGAAGAAAATCCAAATGAACGACCTACAGCTGAAGAAATCCACGAAATGCTGCTTGGACACACGAGTCGCCTACAAGTTCAAGATGTTAGAAAGACATAGACAGGCTATTGGGGTGACCCTGTCCTGGTGAAATATATTATCATAATAAAATATATTCATTCTTTTTCTTCATAAATTGTTGTGGTTTACCCGAGAATAATTGTTCTTTACTAGGTTTTGGTCTTGAGTGAGTTGCATCTTATGTCCATTTTTCAGGGGTAGATCCTGCGGCTCTAACATAATCTGATTGAGATCTTTATTTGTAGCCACGTCTCTTTTCGGGTTGTAAATGTTGAGGCGTATATGTAATTCAAAAATTCTGCAAGTGGGACTGATTAATTTATCGATGCGTTTGAGTTGTAACTTGTATGCTGGTTTATATGAGGAGCACATCATTTTTGAACAATTTTGGTTGTACCAAGAAATGATGATATATTGCGAGTTGATTTTGTTGATTTAAAATGTTGCATATTTAAATGAATTTGATTAATTTCCTGTTATTAAACTGTTCTCGAGTCTTAGCAGGGAGCAGGAATAATATCAACTAGCAATTTGCATTGGCATGGACTTTATTCTCTCTTTAACAGTCCAACAGGTCGCTAGCAAATCACAGCAACGAATAATCATTACCTCTCAAGCTCTATAATTCAACCTATCTTGTTTTTGACCTGGTTTCACATGCAGCATTTGGCGTCATAATAACGCTTTCTTTAATCCTTTACCAAAAGAAAAAGTCGGTGTCCTTTTCATCTAACCATTAAAAATTAATGAGAGTGCATTGGTATTGGACACTATTGCAGAATGACACCAACCTTCGGACAGCTAGTGCTCTAATTAGTTAAATTTGTTTAATGGGGTTACAGAGCAGATGCTTCATGAATCATCTCCCAGCTGCTCTTTATGTTCCCTTTTCTGTGAGCACCTAAAGCTGATACTGAGGCGGAAAATTTGAGTAGTGGTCTTGGCATCCTTACACAAGAGAGCATGCAGTGGGCAGTAGCAGCAACTTTGGACCACTCTACTCACAAGATAACTTGGACTTATCTATCTCTCCAAAATCTGCCATATATCCTTAATAAGGACCAGAACCACTCCTCCTTATTAAAAAAAAAAATTAATAACGTTCCTCTATATGCATGTAGGGTTCCTAGGGAACGCAATCCCAAAACACACTATCTTTGCCACTGGAATGTGGACACAAACACAAGCCAGAGTGCCTTTTAGAAGGGTCCTCAACATGCAGCAATGAGCACTGAGCACCCAACCCCATTTTGAAATTTGCCTGTGATACTATCACAGTAAACACAACACATATTTTGAGTTTTGACCTTTAGTCAACAAATATTTGCGTTTTGATGTCACAACTGGGAATGAAAAATGACTTGTGGCAATTTTTTGGGGTGCCATTTAGGGTGGGAAAACCTAAAACTTTCCCACCAATGGGAAAGTCACTTTTAACCTATGATAAGAAGTCATCCCAGTTTTTGGTTTATTATATTTTCCTCCACACTAGGCTTTTATAATAAAAAAGAAACCACCATTAAAAATAAAATAAAGTCGTGTAGTCCCTGACCAACCAACTACCGTCGTCATCTTCCTTTCTACCCAGTAAACCCGTAACACACCTACCAACAAACCACCTTTAAAGTTTAAACCTCTCGCATGCTTTCTTCTACTGCACTGAACCCTCACCTCGGCCGCAGGCTACATCTCCGAAAAGATCCAAGATCTGGAAGAACTTCGTTCGCATCCTGCCCGACGGCAGAGTCAAAGTCGAAGTCAGTCGCTACGACTCCTCCAAAGGACGCATAGTTTATAGGCTCTGCAACAGATGTAGCAGCATCCCCTTAGTTTTTGGGCATGTAAGGTGTTTGTGAAAATGACTCAAAAGCACTTGTATGTTGGGTTTGTTTGATGGGAGGGGTTTGCGAGACTCTATTTTATCAGTTTAATTAAATTAATGTTTTGATTTGTAAGCTTCCTTCAATATAAAATATTACATGTATATCAGGTTATGATTCAGTTAGACAGTTAGACAGTTTGTTATTTCTGTTACTTTTCCCTTTCATGTATAAATAGCTCCTTTTGTACTTTGTGTTCATTCATTTCAATCAATATACAAGAGAATGAGTCTCTATTTTCTCTAAATTGTTGCTCTCTTCCAGCTTATCATATAAAGAACCAACTTCGACTATATAGTTGTTGGAGGAAAAGGGTGTGAAATATAAAAAAGCTTTGCGCTATGATTTCACACTGTTTATTTCAGTTTCATCTTTAAATTGTCGTCTTCTTGGTTGCTATTCAGTGTTCAGAATATAAATAATTGTGGCACCATTTTATTTTATTGAAGAGTAAACGCTATTAGTTAGTTTTGTATGTGCAATGCTGTACTAAAATAAACATCAAAGCTTTTTGTTTGTTTGTTTATATGAAAGTGGTCTACTGGTGTTCTACTGGTGTTCTACTGCAAATCTTGCTAATTGCATAGTATGGTGCTTATCAATCAACCTCCAAGGGTTTGTTTGCCTAATTGTCTTCTTGCCACAAATGAGGATCTGCATAATAACCAGGTGTTTTGCACCACTCACGGGACTCACTAGTATGGGTGTGGTGCTTATCTCAACCTCAATTAATTAAAATAACTCAAATAAATCACCTTTCCAATTTTACAATTATAGAGTTTTATGGGGCTATGTTTGCAAATAATCCCAACTCTCTAATAAACCCATCCATCAGGTTGTGGGTATTTAATCTCAACCATTGAATATTTTAAACTATATATCTATGGTAACAAGTGACTTTCCCATTGGTGGGAAAGTTTCAGGTTTTCCCACCCTAAATGGCACCATTTTTTGGACATGAGTCTTAAGTAGACTGCACACATGTGACAGAAAATCCAATGAAACGGAAGAATGGAAAAATCTTTATGGCTTTAGGATGCTGCAATGCTTGCTTTACATGGGGTGGTGATGGTGCCTATTCCTTTTCCTTCTCTTGTCTCTATATATTTTTCTACCCTCCCTGACTAGGTTGGCAGTTTTTGCTACAATGGTATAACTAGAGATTGAGACAACCAATTAACCAAACGGAGCATGCTTTGTTCAAGATGCGGACCACCTCTCTTGCCTCTGGGTTTGAGCCAGCCTGTTTTGTTGCAAGCGTGGGGCATTTCTACATGGTGGACCATGAATGATGCTGAGTGTTAACAGTAAATTTTCCATTATAGGCAACAATTACAATTTTGACACAAAAATCTAACTTCGTACCTTAATAATTTACTCGGGGAAATAGATGCTGTCATGAGTCATCTATGCTAATAATATATCATATCCCCACAATAACATAAAGAGTTTAATAAAAATACTGTCTAAAAAGATTTTACAGATACTTCCAATCATATTTTGTTGGGAATCCAAGTGTGAGTTGTAAGTCTCACATTGGTTAAGAATGGATCAAATGAAGTGAATATAAGAGACAAAACCCATATACCCAATGCTTTAAGGTTTGAGGGAAAGTGGGTGATCCGAGTAGTTGGAGGCAGCCCAATACTCGAAGAGCAATGTGGATGTTAAATGACTCACACTTGAGGGGAAGAATGTTGGGAATCCAAATATGAGTTGTAAGTCCCACATCGGCTAAGAATGGATCAAATGAAGTAAATATAAGAGACTACACCCATATATCCAATGTCTTGCTCGGCCCATTGGCACAAATCCCCTTGCATGCGAGCTCCTCAGGAACAACCTACATATTTTACCATGGTGCTCCTAATAGTATTACTTATTACTTTCTAAAATATCTATACCATGAGATTTCTCTAGGCAATTGAGCGTACATTTCTTACAGTTTGGGCTTCTGCTCAAGTATTGCTTTTCATGAAACATGTATGATATTTGTTGACCCTCAGATTAATTTGACAATAGTTTTGCAATCATCAACAGGTATAATAGTTATCAATAATTTATGGCAGTCTCTTTTTGGTCATAGCCATACAATATTATTCAACTAAATACATATGATACTAGAGGTCTAAAATTAAAACGGGTATATCTTGTATCAGAAAAAAAAAAGGAAAAACGGATATATCTTTTCGTTTGGTGAAGGTCTATCGTTGGTGCAAGACTTGGGAGACCAGCATCAGCAGTAAGCAATAATAGATTAACGTGTGACTCTATAATTATAAATAATGTGCAATATACAACTATATGAGATTTGGGTGAGATGACATAAATATCTTTCAGTTTAATTAGTGGTTTTAGGTTCGAATCTTGTATACAAATTTTCTAACAATTGATTTTGTGAAGTAGACAATATTTTCGTTTAAATTTAGATTCCTACACAAACTTTAAATATATAAGTAAAAAAAACTAAACATTATAAAATTGTGGTATTTTTATTTAATTATAATTTTTTTTAACTAATGATAAATCAAACGTAAAATATAAATATTAAATTCCCTTAAAGCAAATGCTTTGTCTGCATATATTCGAGCATAATGCTACTGTTGTATGCACATAAGTAAGGCATACAATTCCGTTCTTTGAACAATTGGATACAATTTTTAAAATTATCAAATAACTTTTAAACTCAAGTGTGTTAGGATAAACATATTGATTGTTTATTAGTGAATTCATCATAGGCATCGTGCTGGCCTAAAGTTGGAGTTGGTGAATTGTGCATTGAAACATTGACAAGTAGTGAGGGGTTTTATCTGCAGTACCAACATTGCTTTGTTGGACCAATAGGTGGTGAACATCCAAACGACAATAATCAGAATACGATCCAGGCATTTTTATAGCCCGAGAATTCCTGTACCTATAGAAGCCTATAATCACATTAAGTAATGAAATTGCATCATGCAAAATTCAGCAACTTGATAAGAGTTTGACATTAAACTATATACACAAACATTATTGTAATTTTAAAATATTTCTTCACAACATTAGCGTCTAATTAACTCATCCTCCCTTTCTCAAAAGAATCAAAGACTCGTACATATGATTTATTTGACTTTTTCTCATAATGTTGAATTACACTTACACAGTTACACACCCTATATATATATATATATATTTTAATTTTACATCGAGGAGTATTCTGCCGCATGCACGATAGAGACTAATCTCCTGTGAGAGTTTGTTCGGCACCTCTAATGGGTGACATTCCTCCCAGCTGAGATTTTTTCCATACCAAAGACTCGAACCCGAGACCTTGGTTAAGGAGCGAAAGGTCTTAACCACTCACGCCAACCTCAGTTGGTCACACCCTATATATATACATATATCAAAATGTTTCTTCAAGGTCTAGTAATTAGTGATAACTTTGTAGCAAAAAAAAAAGAGTAATTAGTGATACCGTTGGCAGTGATCACACATTGTTTATTTTGGTAGGGATGAGAGAGATTTGAACTCGGGTGACTGAGGTTACAATAGTTAAGCTCTGTCAACAGAGTTTTTTCTTCTTTCAAATTTCTTATAATTTAAAGCTGTTGATTTATGAAGAATTGTACATTGCAGAGTTAATAAAAAATTCATATAGAAGATTTAACTTCTCAGGCATAAAAAGATGAAAAAGATGGAGATCGATTGACATATAACAATCACATGAATGTCTTTTGAAAAAGTGACTTCCTTTATATTAATCTTTTAAAATGATGAAGAAAGTATAATTGCATACTAAAAAATTTACAAAAGCTAGTAAGTATATCAATAAAACATGTGTAAATGTGATTCTCTTTTTTAATAAATATTCTCTTGTTAACACTTCGGCTTCTCCCTTTAGTCCCCATTGCACCACACACTGATTCAAAAATTATAGCCGCCACCCCCACATTTTAAAGTACCCATATAAAATACCTAGTCCAAATAAAATGCCGAATACTTATTCGGTATATAACAAAGAATCTTTATCAGGCTCGTGAAGCTAAGCTATATATTCTTGCTACATAAAGTTCCACGTGCTTTCTGCTCCTTCACCAATGTTAATTGCAAGCAATCCTTTAGAAAAATCTAATACAAAATCAACGATGATACATGTACACCCACTTTTTTTTAACACCCATCCAACACCTATTTTTGTTTCTATCTCTCTCTTTCTATCACATCATTTATCTATCACATCTATCACTTATCTCTCTTTTATTTCTTTATCTCTCTGGGTGTTAAATGGGTATTGGGTGTCTATGAATCATTTTTCATACAAAATTACCTTTTATTTTTTTTTTAAAAAGAGGGCAATATTGCGATAATTTTATATCTTGTTTTTTTTAAACATTTAAAACTTTCTTATATTGCATTAAAACAAAACATAATTATAGATATATAATATAATATTTATACAATTTAAACTTTAGCTGATATGTCATAATTGACACAAACAAATATTGAAAAAAATTTGCGCGCACACAGACACACACAAATAATATTTTATTTGTGATAAACCAATTTTTACACACCAAAACACCAAATAATTTCGAAAATTATTTAAATAAATAACTTTTATTCATAAATTTTAAATTCAAGTAAGTATATATAAAACCCAAAAATGATGCCCTATTTTAATGTTTTTTTTTTTTGACAAAACCCTATTTTAATGTTAAAGTCTTGTCCAGTACCCAAAAATGTAAAAAGTTTTGCATTTGCATCTATAAATATATATGCATTGCTACTATGACATATTTGCATTTTACGTTATTTTGAATATAATAAAACTTAATTATTAAAAGAAATATTTATTTATATAATAAAAACATCAACGTAACTGTATATTAAAATTAAAAAATTAAACTTAGAACTGAAAGGCAACGCGCGTTAATTATTTCATCAATGTTTGGCCCAGTCTATTTATTTCACAAATCCGTGAGCATCAATGTTGCATCTTTTAGGATGCACTTACAAACAATGCATACCAAAAGGAAAACGACCGAGTACGGATTGCAATAACATCATCTTCCTCTCACTTCTCCAACCCTTACCCACTAAAATATAGTGCATTTAAAACACACAGGGCTATAATAAAGATAATGACATATATGCTTTACATCTATCATGTCACTACCTCTAACAATAACAAGGAAAAGGGATTCTAGATAGCATTAATTTTTTCTAACAACTAAGGTCATTTTCCTAATCACCAGTATCAAATGTTTCCAGTATATGGTATATGTGCAGCTGGCACCTACTGAATACAACAGAAGCAGGTATTCGACAAATGGCAAATTTGCAAAAAGAGATGGGAAAAAAATAAATGCATGTACTTAAAATTACTTGGTTGGGTTGAGATGCTTTTGCTTCTTTCTTATGCGTGATGTGTGAGGCAAATGCAATGCCTATGTAGCCATGCAAATGGTCCCCCTCGTATTATATATGCGCACCCTTTAATTTCCTTTGGCTCATACAATTTCTTTCTCATCACATTACATACAAGACAGCAAGAGAGAGAGAGAGAATGTAAAGGGGGTTCCCCACTTCCTTAGTAGATAGCATAAAAGTTATTAATGCTCTTTGTAATATATATAGAAAACACTCGCTATCCTTGTCTGCAAACTGCATGGTGGTAGTGTTGGCGTGACAATATTCAATTTGCATCGTTCCGGGGGGACCACTTTAAATTTTACCTCTTTTTTGATTTGTTTTTCAATTTTAATAATTTATCCTATGGCTTTACACTCCCCCTAATATTCCGTTAGTTATAGAAAACAAATATTAAAAGTTAAAAACAAAGGGGATCGAAATTTAACTTTTTTTAAAAAAATATAACAAGAAAATTAACCTCCAATGCACTGGACACTGCTATATATAATAGTGGCACTTCCTACCCTCTTCTTCATCCAAACCCTAGCTAGCAAAAGCAGCAGCATCACTCTCATATGGCCCCTTCAATTTCCCAATTCCCATGACCACCTTTCAGCTAGCACTTAAAGTTCTTGTTTTTCTCCATGCACCACTACCAGTTGAAGCTGCCAGCATGATCTTAACTTCCCTCCTTATTTGGGGAAAGATCAGATCATGTGGCAGTTTCACCTGGTTGTTGGCCGCATGAATAAACCCTAGCTAGTTTAATTTTTCTTCTCTATTAATTTGTGTGTGTTTAATTATGTGCCTGCTCTATTGGATTTTCCCAGAAGATCGATCGATGTATAGCTAGAGAGTAATATTAGATATCCTTATCCCCCTTGAATTTTTTGCAGGCTTTTCTCTGTGTCTGCATAACTACCATACCTCGTTATTTTTCTTTTCCCCTTGTTCTTATTAATTTCTTGGGTAAAAACAAGGATATATATTATTTATATCCTTGTTCTTTATGATGATTATTTTTAATTATGCTATATACTGCATAAAATTGGAATAATCCTAAGGCATGAAATTGATCTTAAAAGCATATATATGGTTGTTAGGGTTTTGAAAGACAGGAATTGTTTTCGCGCGGCTCGGTGCAATGCATTTTCATGATTTCAAGATCCGATTCGTGCAGTACTGCTTCGGTGACTGAGCCTATACACAGTCCATTCCATGGCATTGGAATTGTTACTTACAATTCTTTTTGTGTATAATTAAATTAACTTATTGAATGGGGCTTCGAAGCCTTTTCTTTTCTTGGTGGTGATGTTGGTTGTGAAATTACTACTATGCATTTAGGGTTGTTAGTTTATGATGTTGGTTAAGTGCTTTCTGGATTTTCCAAGATACTGATCTGAATTCTTTTTAACTATACCTAGGTTTTCTTTCTTTCCTTTTATTTCCCCCCGAAGATCTAAGCATCAATTAGTTATCTAGAGATTGAAAGAGAGAGAATAAAGTCATATCTTGAATTTGTATGATTTTTCCCTCTGACATTAATTTTGGGATTAACATATATTTGGTCTATCTTTCTCTATAGTCTTATATGCTAGTACGGTATTAGTGTTGATTACTGCAAATTTATAATTAAATAATTAATATATGGCTCGCAGTACTACTGGTGTGGTGAGTCATATTTAAGCAAAAATTGTTTGATCTGGTGAGTGGTGAAGGTGATGCTCTCAAATGGGACAAAATAACTATTCCATTGCTGAAGTCATGGTAGATTCTGAATATCTCAATGTACTTTCCTCATCTTGCTAGGATATATAGATCTGAGTTACAGCCTTTTGGCTTATAAGGTTTTTGAATTTGGATCATTCCTGTATATACATGATGAGACAATCATTCACATGCCCCTTGTACGAAACAAACAAAGACTTAACCACCAATTCTGAGTGTCTGTGTGATATCAAGAAGGAAGCAAGTACTAGCAAACTTTAATATTTTACTTCTACCGTGTTTGTAATCTGTTACATCGAAAATTGATATCTTCCTTGGAAGAATCTCATATGAATCGGATAATAATCAATTGATGTCATCACTTATCAGCATCATGATCTGCTGCAGGTTTCTGACAACAAATACTGGCACATGAACCACCATATATATATCTTCATAATATATGTAATATATCATCTGGTTGTTGTAGTTGTAGATGTTGTTTGCATATATCTGTTTCTTTTCCTTTCTTTTTTTTTTTTTGGTTCTCACGGGGACGGGGTTTTAATTTCTTTGGAGTTGAGGGGGCTACTCTTTCTTTTCTTTTTGTCTCTTTGGGGTAAGATTCCACATAGCTTTCAATCTGCTACCAGTACCTAAAAGACACAAATATAGGTCAGTGGTTTGATTCTCCCAATTTTTTACATGTGTCTGATGTCATAAATATATAAATCTCGATGCTAACAAACTGCTATTAGAGTCATATATATATGCATCGGTAATACTGTTTAACAAGCAAGCACATTCTGTTGTGAAATCAGATCATATTGAAACCTATAATACATATGCAGTTATCTGGCTACTTAAGTAATTTGGTTTTGAGGGAAGTCAAGGAACTTACATATATAACATAGTCTACCACACACACAATGTGAGTGGATCATGTATTTATTTTATTTTAGTTGTGAACTAACATTTATAGCTGGTGAGTAATTAAGCTTGTTGGACTAATTAATTAACTCAATATATATGAGACCCCTAAAATGCTTGATATCACTAATTAAGCCTAAGGTCTTGTACTCAAGAACAATTCCTTTCTCAAAAACATACATGCATGCATTTGAAATGGTTGTAATTTGAAGGTTCAGGTACAGTATTTGTCACAGATCCCCAATTATGTTGTATATATACTGCCACAGGTCACTTCAGATACTTTAGATGATCATTTATTTTGTTTAGTAACAAATCTAAAGCGCTAGCTAGCTCTCATATATATATAATATGATTAGATCTCTGCGTTATTCCTTTGTTGTAGGAATGAATGTTGCAGTCACAATAATTTCTAGAGTGGATATGTTTTTTTTATTTGGTTTTAAAATAAGCAAAACATATGGTTCAAATTAAATTGATTAATTTGCTTAATTTGAATTGAAGTACGGAATGGGAATGAAATCTAGACATGAAAATTAAAACCTCTACATGAAACAAAAGCTTTTTGTGTGTCAGAGATCGAGTGCATCTATATGAGGAACGGATTCAATTCAGAGTTCATAGCAAAACTAAATACGAATATGATATCAGATGCATAATATCGCGCACGTCCCGTGATGCTATAAAATTGATTTTATTTTTTCTTGGTATTTTAAAAGAATTCGTATCCATAAAAACTCAATATTTCTATCTTTAATACTAGAGCTATGTTCAGTGGGTAGTTCTCGATCGCTCACAAAAAACGGTTCCTGAAATCTATTAATTATCTTAATTAGCTAAAAACCTTTCCACTTCCGCAAGTTAATGATGGCTGAAAGGTTTAACATAGTACATCCTAAAATAATAAAAACAGAGAGATTAAAATTAAGGTGTTTCTTAGAATGAAAAGTACTCATGCATGAACGGATTTGAACAAGAATTTAATTCTCTGAAATGAAAAAAAAAAAAACTCCGAATTTCATTTTGACTGTGGAGTTATTACGGAAATTTAAAAAAAAATGTAGACCTCTCTGATCTTTGTTCTTTGGGACTACGTATGTATACTTTTTACTGGACAAATTTCCTGAAGGAAAGATCTTTTTATAAAAAGATGGAAGCAAATAACTCTATTTTTGTGGTCTTCTAAACAGCAGAATAAATTAAATTTAAATCCTTGCAAAAACTTGCAAGTATAGGTAGTATGATGCTTAATATTTTCTCATATATATTTCTAGATTCATCACCAATCCATTCAATTTTCCCCTTTTTTACACACTACCTGTTATAATCGCATCCTTGCCAGTTGGTAATTGATCTTGATATCTGTTAATTTGATATATTTTACAAAATAGTAAAGATAAAAAAAGCGCATCACTTTAATTATGTCACTCGATTTGCATGAGGTGGATTAATCCACACCACCCACAACCACTTATGTTTTAATTTAATGAGAAGATCATAAACTAGTGTAGCGACGTCAAATCAACTACTAATAATGATCATAAAAAAATTGGAGTTTTAAGAGCCCCTAAATTTAAATTTTATAGGTCGTCGTCATTGTAATCATATATAAATTTAAAAAGAAAACACAAAAGATCATGGAAATGGAATAATGTGTAATATATTGGCGTCGATACGGAAAATTGTTAGAAAATAATATGTCGGGTTATTTGCATACAATGGATAATGGGAATATATGTCAAAATTAACAAACAGAAACTAGATTTAATATAATAATGTAAAAAGGCAAGTAAAGTAATTTCTTTAATGAAATAACGAGCATTATGCGCTATATGGGCCCGAAAGGATAATATACGGAGGCCGAATTCATAAAAAGGTCCACGACTTTTGGAACTTTTGTTTATTAAATTCAATTTCCATTACGAAATACGAATCCATATAATCTTTAATTTGTTTCCCTTTCTTTATTACTTATATTCCGACCGGATTGTGAGCTAATTAAATACAAGGGGAAGTCTCAATTGCAGTTTCAATATTTTAAAGGCATTATATATATATATATATATATATATATATATAGCACTTGATTCTAAATAGCCTGCTTGATCCCTATTGGTTGGGATTGACACCATGAACACCAAGTGGCAACGTCAAGTAAACTTCTTTTTTCAAATCCCCATATACAAAAGTATTATTGACACGCACTTGACATCCAATTTTGTTCCAAGTAAAAACCAGTTTCTTGTGTAGCAATGGCGCCAAGAAGAGTACTCTTACATAGCCCATGAGCACCTTCCAATTAAAGTTGTAGCGGATGGTTCCCAAAGATTTCCATTTTTCAAAGGTTTAGCGGTAATTAGAAAAATGCTCCTAAAATTTATATGCATTTACGAGTGTAAATATAATAATTGAGTTTTCCCCCCCACATATATAGTGAGAAATATGAATATGTAAACAACATTAATTATATTATCTATTTACATTAACACAAAAATATATTTTAATTTTGAATACGTGTTCATATAGAAAAACTTCTTATATTAATTATGTGAATATGAGGGTTTTTTTTTTTGGTCCACGGGGAAGCTTTGTGAAAGAAAGTGATATATCCTTTTCCTACAGTCCAGATTAATTAGATTAGAGGAAGATCAAAGATGCATGTGCTAGTTAGTATCGATCATTGGACCTGGGCTTGCTTGTGGTGTTGCCATGTCCAATTAGCTTCCTTTTGTTGTTTATCAGTGTGGTGCCACTGTATGTGCCTTTCAATATTGCACCCCTTTTTACACAGCAAAAATAAAGAACGGACAAGACAGTGAGTTATTAGTGAATATGAATTGTTTAATCGACGTGTACTGAGTGTACGTATGTATGTATATTTTCCCAAAGCACAACTTTGTATTTTCTAATTTTATTTTATGACTAAGTACAGAGTGGCCGTTTTTTTGTGGGTTATATATTGGTTAAAATTTTAAAAATAGTTATGAAGAAAAGTGTTACGAATTAGAAAGAAAAAAAAAAGATAACGTATAAAATTACTGAACTATGTATAACTATAGAGCATTTAGTATATTTTATAAAATATAAAAAATTTAATGAAAATATATTTTTAATTAATAAAAACTGTTTTAAATGGTTATAAAAATAAAAATATAAAATCACATATATCTAAAAAAATCTAAAAAATTAGTTTAGTTGATAGAAAATTACTTTAATAATAATTCATAAAAACTCATTATGCCTAATGTTGCTTGAAGAAATAAGAATATTGATTAAAAATATTTAAAAAAAATAAGCATCCTTTAATTGAATACTTAAGTATGAATTCATGAGAAGGATGGAATGACAAGATTTCACGTGGAAAAAGAGTATGTAAAATTATCTCATTCTCAATAATACGAATTTAAATTTAATATATAAAGGTAAATCCATCAAAGGTAATACGAACTTAATATATAAAGGTAATCCGAATTTGTGAAGGTTTGCGAGTTAAATTTGTACAAGGTTAGCGGTATATAGTGCATGTTGGCGCATGTCGTATTAAATGCACAAACTTTTATAGGTAAATCTATCAAATGTAAATCTTACATAACTATAGGTTTGAGATGCAAATACATTGCTTGAACAAACACAAATAAATAAGACAAATGAACCAAAAAGAGTAGGTTCCGTGTGAAGTTTTGCGAGTTAAATTTGTAAATGAAGCCCCCCCTTGGCATAACAAATATAATCACTTTTTTTCCTAGTAACATTTTTTGTCGTTTATTTACATAGAGAAATGTTACATTGACTTAACTCCCTTTGCTTCAGCTATGGTGCAGGATAAACATGAATGTTGGGTTAATGTTTTCAAGACTAATTAGAAAAACTTCCCCTGGGAAATTTTCACTTCAACATCTGTGTAAAGGCCTTGGGGCAAAATTTTCTACAATAAAGATGGACACAGAATACTCTTTACAATGCCACTTTGACAACATCTATGAAACTTCATACTTCTAGTAGGAGTTCTAAACTAAGCCTCAAGACCTATCATGGGAAACAACCTTACCGCTATGCGCGAACCGCGACTAATGTACAAGGTAATCGGAGGTGAACATTGCATTCAATGATTAATGTTTTCACTTATCTACCATTTGATGCCGTCATTCTCCAATGTCAAGCCATTATGCATCAGTCTAACAGTAAAACATCACTCTCTTCACATTTTCTTTCAAGGCTGGTAATGGCTTGACACCAAATTCTCCAGCTGCTCGTGTTCCCTTGGAACTATGACTAGAATTACCATCACCTGTAGAGCCAGTCTCTTGCAGCATCTCTGGTTCCATATAGAAACGGGCTCGAAAGGCCGCTAGATGTGCATAATATGCTGGAGGAACTGCAGAAGGAGAAGAAGAATTTCCAGCCAATGAAGTTTTAGATTGTCCAAAACAAGTTGAAACTTCAACCAAGACAAATGTAAAAAGTTCAATCATGTTGTAAACATCATATAGCTTCTTCTACTAGGCTTCAAGAGTCATAACTAGGAACAAAAACTGAAAAACTATACTTTGATGAAAATTAGGCTTACCCACAGATACGGATCGTGTGCACCTGGCATATGTATAACAAAGATTGTTTGTCAAAGACTGAATTCCATCTGCTGTAAAATTGTTTTCATCCCATAGAACATGATAATGAGCTGGCCGACTGGTACCCTGCATGATAATGGAAACACAGTGTCCTTAGTTAAGGAAAATAAGAAGTATCCTCCCATCTTAAAATTAAATTACTCCTCATCTTGAGAAACACTTGTGTGCTAAGCATCAAATCGAATTGTACTAAATCTTGAAAAATATTCCTAGAACAAGACCAGATGAATGATTTTCCATAACATCCAATAATTGACATATGGGAAACCAACAGAAAAACTACTTATGGATACTTTTTTCACTCTCCCTCTAATTTTGAGAGTTATCAAGTATCAACTATGACAACATGTTTCTTTTCACAATCAATCCTCATTCGTAATCATAAACCCTGGTATAGACGGGAGAAAAAACTATCTTATACCTGGATGCCAGCATGACTACAGAGATAAAAATCAAACTCTGTTGGATGGCAAATTTTAGAATCAACAACAGTCCCTGAAACATGTATAATTCTTATTAAGAAAATATCGACAATAATTTTTAAAAAAATGAACAATGATTTAGAAATGCATTTGTTTGCATATGCACTTCAGGAATGTTCCTACTTACCAGGCAATATATTCCCACTCTTATCTGTACTGCTCCTGTCCCTGTGGTTGTTTGGGAACAATCGAGTATGATGTCTTTTTTGTACAACTATGAAAGTTACTGGAGGCTGATAGTTTGGTTCTAAGGAAGCACATGCCTGCACAGATATTGCTTATATCAGAACATATTTTTGTTATAAAAAGAATAGAAATGTATGATGTGAGAAAGTAAAGGACACTGACCTTCCGGATTGCATCCAACTCATAAAGTAAAACTTGGTAAAATTGCCCTTCACTTACACCATCCCTGTTTAAATTTTATTATTGTTAATACAACAGTGACTATCACTTTCATCAAACTAGAATATTTCAGAAAGCCAGGCTCTTAGGTAGCAGATACAGGAAAAATTAGACTACATCTAGAATCTTACCCCCCAGATACAGGAAAAAACCATTTTGAATGATTTATGCGTTTGATTTGATGAGCTATAAAATGACACCACCCCTCAGGTAACAACATGCATTATAAATCTTGCGTCATATATTAAACATACGGACCTGTAAAATATAATTCGTAGTGGTTTTTGTCCCGTTGCCTTTCTAAAGGAAATCAGTAAATCTCTGCACAGAAAAAGGGTACATGAAAATGAAATGCTGAGATCTAATACAAAATTCCCATCAGACAACAACCTAGCACAACATTCAGAATTAGCAAAGTGAAATTCATATTACGATTACCGTATCATGCCACCACTAACTGTGCCACGAACAGGGTCATGCCAAGTTTTGTACAAATCTTGTATAAGTTCCTGTCTATGAGCTTGAGCGCACACTAAACCGGCATATTTTGTCACTTCAGGCCAATCTTGAGATGCTACTACCTATAGGTTGGACAACATATATCAGTTGCCAAAGACCCTCAATAACCATTGCAATGCTATTATAAATCAAGGTCAGCAGATTAGATAAATACAGCTGCTATTGAGGGGCTAGTGTCTTCTCCATTTTCCGGGTGGGTAACATCTGCTCCAAAAATTATGGTTGGTATGTCACTAACCAATGGTATTCTGTAGCTCACAGCATCAAGAAGAACAGTGTTTCTGCCTCCCATCTGCACCAAGAGAAGGTAAATGAACACTATTTAATAATTGGAAGCATTTATGAGAAGTGCAGCAACTTTGGCATGAAAATCCAAAAAGCAGAAAAGCCTACATTGTCAGAAAGATAAAATAACATGAATGCATCGTGATTTCTGCATCATGGGTTGGAATTTTAAGCCAATCCAAAGGGTGACTCTAGCTTTGATTTGGCCAACAATTTCTAAATAATGCCCATGAATTTGTTCAAAAAACTGAGGTCATCCGTGCAATAATGAAGGAAAAAAAGGACAGGGAATTGTCTAATAATTAACAGATATTCATAGTAGACTTCAGACAATGTCTTACTGAGGAATGTGTGCAATTTCATGTGATTGAGAGCAAACAAACCTTAACATTGATCTTCAGAGACACATTAGCCAAGTACTGTTTCGTGATTTTAAAGACGTGCTTTGTTAGACAGCATTGTGAAATCAAACCAAGGTCAGTTTCACAAATACGCTTGAGATCACCTGAAAACAAAAAAATGTTTAAATGAAAATTCTGCATTTTAACTCACAGAACACAGAATCTTCTGTGTTCTGTCAACTCAAGCAAATAGAATTCAATTATTTATACCATATCACAATCTTGTATATTTATCATCAACCCATGTGGCTTACCATAGAGAGACCCATTATTGTCTGGCAATATTGCTAACAAAAGCTCCAATTCCTTTCCTTTAGTTTTGTTCGTTGACACATGGTAAACATGCTTCAGAGCTTTCTCCACCTGCTCAGGCTTGGCATTGTAGATAGGGATAACAGGCTCTGGATTAAATTCCTACAAGAAAAAAGCATGTTATTGAATATCAGAAATTTTCTTTCTGCACTTCTAACACAGGAAGAAAAAAAAAAGATGATAAAATAGATTGAAAATTACCATGCCAGATACTTGACACATTTGAGCAAGCTCATTACAAAAAGTGCGAGCAACACTATCTTGCACACTCCGTGAAAAATTTATGCATGCCCACCGGTTAACAGTCATTCCATTAATCATTTTCTGTGTCATTCAACAATTAGGAGACAAAGATATCAGTAATACAAGCTATCACAGAAAATCACTATGCTAAACAAGAATAACAGATATCTTAATATTTCAATTAAATTGGACAAAAGAGTTGAGTAAAAAAATACATGCTTATAAAGGGTATTCAATAATAATACCATTTCCTTTTATTTTTGTGTGTTTAGAATATGGTTAGCAACTGAAGAATAGATGAAATATGTCTAGGCTATATCAATATAACAAAATTTTATAACAAATATTAGATTAAACCAGAAAATTGGGCGACAACAGTTCTATTGAATAACTGCTGGAGAACAGATAAACATAATGTCAGTGTACAATACCTTGTTCATCATATTCCACTGACCAACATGGGGTAAACAGTTCTTTTCTTTCCCACTTTCGTTATATTTAAGCTGCAGTCAGAAGTGATTTATATCAATGAATAGTAGGAGAAAGGATACATTATATTTTTAGTTTATGACAAACCAGATCTTTAGAAGGAGAAGCACATTACCCAAGGAGCAGGAAGAATTCGAGCTTCAACAGAAGCTAGCTTTTCACTGATGTTAATTCCAAATTCCTTTGCATAAGGATCTTGGTCATAAGCATTATGTTGAACAGTCTACTCGTATGATCCCCACCATGCAAAATCAAAAAAAAAAATCACTAATATGAAGGTTCAACGTTAACTTGTAGCTAAGAGTATACCCCACACACACACACACCACATATCACAAAACATCATAGTTGTGTATTCCAATAATTTGTCTGACAAGACCTTCACAAGTTTGGAACCATTATCTAATTCTAATCATTCCAATTACTACATTACAATACACATGATGACTAGAAGATGAATTTGCTAAATACTAACTTAATGGCCCTTCATTTCCTAATTGTTCTGCAATCAGATATCAGTAAAATCCTTAAATTAAAAGGCAGGGGTAGGAAGTTGTCATTTTTTATTGTGAAGGTTCAGTATTGAATACCCGTAAAATGTCATTTTCCCGATCACGAGGTCTCTGGCAAGTAACTTTCAATAGAGAAGTGATTTGCTTCTCATTCAATCTCTTTGTATAACGTTGCCCTTCAACAATTTTGCAGGCCTGGGGAACCAGAAGCACACAAGAATAAACAAAAGCACTATAAGAAAGTTTAATGGTAACTTCAATTACCAGGAACTTTCCCAACCTCCATAGGCAAGTAGTTAGCCTTCTTTTGGTTTCCTACTTGAAGGCAAGGAAGGTGAGTACATTGAATGGTGAAACCATACATCTCTTGGAAGTATTCAACCACTGACTTCATAGTTGAGTTCTCATCAACAGGAAACCTAAAGAAATAAATCATCACTGTTAAGTTATGTAATGCAAAATCATTATGACAACTTTGATTAGTAGGAAGAGGCCAGCAGGAAAAACAACTTACACAAGTTCTCTTGTTGGTTGAGAAGTCAACCCTGAAACACGATATTTTCTTCTTACACTTCCTCTATGTGTTACTTCAACTTTAACTCCTCTAAGAGCTTTCTTAATCTGTTAGTTATATTAAAAAAGCAGCTATGTAAATTGACCATCATTGACAACATAATTGATGAGCTTAGAAAGCTCTATTCATATCACTAGGTAGGTACCTTAATGCGATCAGCATCTGACAATGGCCTTGACAGCACATCTTTCCCTAATAGCTGGCCAACAAATTCTACCACTGGAAGAGGCTCAATGAATGCAGCAGATGCCATATCTGAGAAATGCATTAACAAAATGAAGAAAATGAAAGAGTTAAATTGTACTTTCATTATCTACCTATATTATTATATAATGAATATGTTAGTAATATATACCTATATTGAGGGAAAGGCCCATCTGAGTAGGCCTTATGCTCTGGTAAAATCCACACCATGACTCCAATCCCTCTCCAAGCCGTTGTGGTGTTCTAATATCCGGTGAAAAGAAAGACCTCCCTATGGGGCAATACCTTCAGAAAATGCAGTCTTTGTAAGATAAACAGCAACTTTGAACTCCACATACTGGAAGCTTAAAAGTTCAGAGGCCCATGACTAGTACTACCTCTTAGTTGATAGCTCTCTTAGTACAATGTCAAGAATTTGAAGTGCCTCCTGGGGTGCATCGGCACGCTTACCAGCTAGAAACTGGCCCAAGTGATGCAAGTTTGCCCGAGCAACAAACTTGATCACCACCCTGTACTCTCTTTCCCTTCTGAAAAATGGCCAAAGTGTGTCAGTTGAAATTGAATTTATTCAAACACATCAAAACTATTTTGTTTTAGCAAATGCTATCTAGTGACCTTAGAGGGCTGATTAATTAAGAAATCAAAAATAGAAAACATGTAATGAAAAGGGTAGCTTTTTAATTATTAATGCATTAAATGCTACACCTTTTAATAAATGCTTTCCATTTCTTGATTTCTTAAGTCTTAATTAATGCCCTAATGACAGCCGTTTAGCAGGATCCTTTTGTTTTATCTTCAGGGATTTACTTCATGCGATGATCTGGTAACAGCACAGAGGGGGAGTTTGTGTGTGGCTAGAGAAGAAAAGACAAATGTTTAAAGTGAGTATGGGCAATAAATCCTTACTTGGGGCCATTAACTCCATCCTCTTCATCTACAAGCTTGATGTTAAACTCTCTCCAGGTAAAGGGAAGCTGCCCTGCGGTATACAGACTTTTTCTGCCATCATATGCTGGAAGTCTCATCCCCAAGTCAGACTCTTTATACAGCCTCACTAGTTCTGCTATGATGGACCTGTTTACTGCTCTTGAAGACACTTCCGGGGTAATAGTAACCTTCAGTTCAATATAAACCAACACATGGAAGCAGGCATTAAATTAAATTAAAGCAAAAGCAACAATAGGAACAAAAGCCTCAGGCCAAATTTAAATCTCATAAATGGGGCACTACAAGAAAAGGACTGCAAAAGCAGAACCCCTGTAAGAGGAAAATCACAGGATGAACTTAAATGCAATGCATGCTGCCACAGAGGGCCCAATTTAATTGCTTTTTTTCAGTGGAGTAATTAAATACCAAGGAAAAAGATCTTACATCATATTGGTTCAAGTCCTTGTCTGGTAACTCTGCAAAGAAGTGGTTAGCCTTCACAATGCATTTTGTCCCAACTTGTCCATATCCAGGCCTACGAGCAAAGCTCAAGGACTTGCTTGAAGTGGGAAAACCCATGTCTATGCCACCAGAGGTGTATCCATTTTCAACATTTCCATTTGCAGTACTTGTTGAGGTGCAGGGCCTGCAACTGGGTCTCATCAAAACATCTCCTTGATCAGATTTTCTGCCACCTCTTCCCCTTCTTCTTCCCTTGTTCCTTGGTTGAGACGAAGTTTGGCTATGGCTTTCTGGTGGGGGTGGACCTTTGCCATTTTGGGCAGCTTTGGGTGCCTTCTTAGCTGTATTATTATTCATGGGGTTCTGCAAGTGGGTTTTGATCACAAGGTGTTTCTCTGAGCTTTCTTTCATCTGCCTCACTGGCATGTTGCCTTTATTGAAGAGTACTTACCCTTACTGCAATTTATGTACAAGACTATTTTCTTCTAGCTTTTGCTTATTATATCTGCCAAACAGTATCAAATTGTTTCAGCTATGAATACAGAAACAAATATGGAACATGTAATTAAGTTGGCGAAATGAGTAGTAATTACTGTACATTGATGAGAATACTCAATGACTTGATGTATAAAGTTAGAGGGGGGAAATGGTATGGATGAAACTGAAAACAGGCATTGTTAAAAGATACAAGCATTACCATTCTTTTGCAAAACTGAAATCCAAACTTTTCACCCTTATTTCAGCAAGCAGATCCAGAAATAGTTATGGTAGTAAAAGTGTACAAGTCCATAGGGTGAAATAAGCAACAAACATCTACTTAAAGCTGAAAAGGCCAAAGGACTAGGAAATCCCAATGCAAGTTTGCAGCTCAAAACATTAGCTGTGTAACACGAAATATCACAAATAGCAAAAGGCAAACAAAAAGAAGGAAAAAAAACATTTCAGATTGTTCAGTGAGCAAGCCAATGATCATGAGCAAGGAAGAGAAGAATTAATAATGAGATGTGACTAGACAGAGATATGGGAAACCCAGAAAATGGAAATACCAAGAAGACAAGACCAGTTTCCCTTATGGCTTATAGGCCTATAAGCTTTGTCCCTTACCAAAAATTGAAAATTACCAAGACGACGAACAGATACAGCCATATAAGAACACTTTAAAAAACAATGGAACAATCAACAATGTATGGATTTTGAAGACAAATTTGAAATCTGCATTATACACGACTTCCATGAAACTGAGGGAGAAGACAAATAGAAGAAAACAAAAATCAAGGACAATATCCTAAGAAAATGCCAACGCTGTAGAGCAAAATGATTTATGTTAAATGAATTGAAGTAAAAGAAAGTCAAAAACAAAAACTGAAACCCCACCAACCAACAAGGGTCACTCAACCAGTGGCCATGACCATGATCATGAAAATGGAGAAACAAAGCGCAATAAAAAAACACACACACACAAGTTGAACTCACCCTCTTTCACTTGGTGGACAAGGAAGGGGTTGCAAAGTAGTAAATAGTAGAAGGGTACGTTGGTGGCTGTGGAAGATTCAGAATTTTGAAAGAAGGAAGAAGAGAGGAAAGGGAAGGGAAGGAGGGTGAGTGAGTGAGTGAGTGAGTAAGAAAGGGCGATGATGATGATGATTATGGTGATCTTATACACGCATGCAAAGCACTTTTGCTTCTCTCTTTATCACGTGTAAAAGGCTTTCCCTGCCTCTTTGCTTTTAAAGTTGCCTCCTTTCTCTCTCTCTAACACACCCCTATCCGCTTGCGCAGCCTCGGGGATGTACCATGCTCATTTAAAAAAAGGAAAATTGGAAGAAGTTGCTGAATGCTGAGGATTTAAAAGCAGTGATATAAGGAAGAAGATTGAATAAACAATTTATTTAATTGTTTATCGCATAGTATTTATCATATAAATATTTATATATAAATTATTTTTATAATTTAAGAAAAAATATAATTAAAGTTATAAATTGTTTTAATAAATTATTTTAAAAAATTTATAAAAATAAACTCAAAATAGCTCATGAGAATCATAAATTATTTTTATAAACTTTTTCAATCTCATAAATATTTTTATGTCAATAAATAAATTTAAATAAACTATGTAAGGGTTAGGTATCTTATATTTGGAGTTGAGATTCTCTCCATTTATTTTTTTCTCTATTTTTTCTATTATGATGTTTTTGAAAAAAATAAATAATATAAATGTGATATATAAATAATAGAAAGTGACATTTATTACATTTATTTTCTCCAAAGTATAATAAAAATAAAAATAAAAATAAATAGAGACAATCTTAACTCTTATATTTGTCCGTGATTTTTAATTCCTTTTTTATTAAAATGATTTCTCATTTTTCGTAGTCCCAAAACTCACCCACTGGTCACAGCTTGATGCTGATGCTGCTGCTGCTGCTAGTGTTTTGGTAAGCCTTGTAATGGTCCATTTCAATGGATTTGCTTTGGGCATATCCGGGCCCCACTTAATTTGCTGCTGTTACACACTTTTTTTTGGGGAGACTAAAGTCTGATTCAGTACATGGCAGTCCACCACATCTTCTTGTTGACTAGGGGGGGCCAAGGGATCTACACTGTCCATTGGCATGGCTTTCAAATCATGAGATGTGTGACTGAAAGGGTGAGTGGGTTTTTTTTTTATCACGATAACAAATAGAACAATAATATTTATATACTTTAAAAATTAATCTATCCATTTAATATTTTTTATTTTTTTTATTTTTTTTAACTATTACATTATATATTACATCATTTTATTATTTTTTTCTTATCTCATTTTATCTCTTTCTAGTAATATATACCTCAAGAGGTATACTACTGGGGAATAGGGGGTAGGGGCTACAAAGCGGGCCGATCAGCCTCGACCCACCAAAAAAGGGGCAGGGCGGGCTGGCCCCCCAAGGAAAGTGGGCTAGGGTACCCTAGCTGGCCCGCGCCCACCAACCCGCCCAAAAATCTAAAAAATAAACAAATTTTTTTTAAAAAAAACGGATTGGCGGACCAATCCACCAGACTAGCCCGTTTTGAATCTACCTTTGAGCGTACAAAAATGGATTATGAGTTAAAAACCCCAACCCAACCCGTCACTTTTTAACAGACTGGCCCGCCGGGCCCGACCTAAATAGGGGTGTATTGTATACATCTCATTCTTATCTTTATTCTAACAAACAATATTTGGCCTTGTTGCTGGGGAATAGGGGTGTACCGTGTACTGTGTACGTGGCTTTGGCTAAAGCTAATCATTGGATGATGGGAAGAATGTGTGTGTGTGTGAGGTTCGTGTCAACATGAGAGGAACGGTGACTGTGTATCATAATGACAATGATGATGTTATGGACACCAGCTCCAGCTGGGTCCTTCCCCAAATCATCATATCTCTCGTGAACAAATGAATTCATCAAAGCCCACTTGATTGATTATACGACTAATTTGGAAGGTTGCCCATTGGAAAATGGGTCGCTTTAGGGTGCTCAGGGACAAAATTTGTCCACCAAACCCCAATCAATTGTGGATCGTTGATATAATAATATTTAAAGATAGTGGTCAGGATTTGTAGGGGGTAACCGTTGATGTTGGTTTCATAAAATGTTAGATGTAATTGCAGATAGGGGTTTGTAAAATGCAATAATTAAAAGAAGATATTTGCGAAATTATCCACACAATTATATGAAATTTAAATTATACCCAATCAATTCCCATAATTAAAAAATGATCACGAAGTTAAATTTTTGTCCATTTTTTAGAGGGACTAAATTCAAAACTTAAAATTTTTATAGGGACTAAATTCAAAACGTAGATAGGCCACATCAGCGTTTCTGCCATGTAGGCATGCTGACTGGGTCATAATGTGTCACCTAGCACTAAAAAGACCAAAAAATAAATAAATTTAAAGGACTAAAATAGTTTGACTTTTTTTCAATGGACTAAAATCAAAATTCGAATATTTACAGGGACTGAAAACTTATTTAAGCCTTGTTAATATACATTTTTTATAGATAAAAAATTTATTATAAGTAATGATATAGAAAATCTGTGTCTCTTATGATATAGAAAACGTTAGACAAAGTTTTGCAATTTTAGATTTTAATTATGTCTATTTTATATTTTTTAACAAATATTGGTCTTTTCATAATTTCAAAAACATTTGGGCATTTTTTGTAATTATATCAAAATTGGTCTTACCTTCTACGCCAGGTCAAAATCGATTGGGGTTTAGTGGACAAATTTTGTCCCTGACCACCCTAAAGCGACCCTGGAAAATTGGTCTATCTATCATTACCTTTTGACCCCCTAATTTAATTATCCCATGAGATGAGATGAGATGAGATGAGATGCTTTCACACATGTTTTGGGAAGATATAGTAAATATTTGAATTAATTTATTTTATATTTAAAAATTTACGTTTAAATTTTTTAAAAGTTTTTTACGAAAATTATAAAATGCTATATTTTATTGTTTTTGCCAGCCTATACTTTTGTATTACACACACCCATACCAGATTTCAGTGAGAAACTCAGAAATTTTAAGTTGTGTGACAATATATAAATTAATTTGTATGTAATTAAAAATGTAGTATACGACTATATATATTCTTTACAGTTAATGTTTTATTTTCTGAAAATGTTTAATCTTTACTCCTTTCAAAAACAAGGGTGGTGAATGGTGATAGACAGATAAACAAGGGGAGAGAATATTATTTCAGAAATTCAAAAATAAAACACTTAATATTGAAATCAAATAAGTACATAGTTTATATTATATATAGACATGGAAAATTAATGTTTCTCTCACACTTCCATACATTATAGAAGTTAATTATAAGTTAATAATTTTTCTTGCTGAATAACTATTGTTTTGCTTTTATACAATGGTAATGATTTATAATTAGATATATATCATCCCATATAAAATACTCAGATATATAGGATCATGAGTTAATAATTGATTCTTTTATCATGTATCGACTGATTACGGGATAAAGAAGTCATTTATCTGTTACGAGAAATGTAATGTTTATGGTGCTGGAATAAGTCAAGTAATTAACAGAACTACTGTTAGACCTGTAATGTGATGCGAAATTATTGTCATTATAAGTCATATATAATATATATTCGTCAGGCGTAATAAAAAAGAACTATTGGAATCTTAGCTCTAAAATATTATTACTGACATACATTGTGATTCTGACAAGCTTAATTGAGAAAAGCACACTGCTGATTTATACTACTAGTTACATTGAAGTATAATAATCACGCTTATTGGGAAAACCCCATTACTTAATTTTTTTATTTTGACTGAACCCATTACTTAATTTTTAATCAATGGACAATAATTTCGATTCTACTATATATATCAACTTGCAAATGAAGTCCAATAATTAATTACAAGGATTTGCAGAAAACATTTTATATATACTGCATCTCTTTCTTTAAAAAAAAAAGAAAAAAGAGTTAAGATAATATGTTTATAAGATAAATAAACTAGAAATCGTTATTTGTGCATCATTAGTGAGAGACGGTAACAAATAGACTATCTCTCTAACTCGTAGTTTTTTTTTTTGAAAGACTGTCTAACTCGTAGTTAATATTTGTCAAAAAAAAAACCGTAGTTATTATAAGGCTTTTTTTGCATGAAAAAAAATATTTGCCATTTTACCAAAATAACCCATCGATCATTTATCTTATAAATTATAATCAATCGGTTTACTTATTCAATTTTATCTGGTGGCATTAAATTTTCTCACATATATATATATATATGTATATATACATACACTTATTACCTACCATTCATATTGTTAAAATATCCGAAAAGATTGGGGAAGGGGGGGCACTCGCCATTCCTAAAGAGAGTACAAGAGATTGTATCATTGGCCCCCAACCATGTACACTGATAAATTGCGTGTTTGGATGTACGGTGGAGATGTTGAAAATTAATTTTGCTTTCATAAAAGTGATTTTAGTAATAAAAAAATATGTGTGTTAGATCTTTTAAGAAAAAATTATTTTATTATTCAATTTTATTATTTACAATTGATTCTATCTGAAGTAAAGACTTGGTCCTTTTGCATTAGGTAAAAAAATTTATACTAAATTTTATCTTAAATTTGTTTTCAAAATAAAAATATTTAAACATAAATCACTTTTTAACTTCAAAATCAATTTTAACAAACGAAGTTAAGTGAAAATCAATTTTAACCACGTCCGTTCCTCGTTATTATTGCCTGAGGCCACTGAACACAGCACTAACAGTGAGGCACCACTCACTGCAACTCCATATACTCCAGCATGAAGGGTGAGAAACTGAGGCAAACAGAGACTAACTGGGAGAATTTGATCAGAAAAGTTTGTGAGGTGAGGACCATACACAGAAACCCAACGTAATAATTAACTAGGGTCTTTTCTAGATCATGCCTTTGGTTTGGTTGCATGCTCACAAGGATCCATGACACATTTAAGGCACTAAGAAAGAGAGTGAGTCACTGAGATTTGTTTTTGTTAGGAGGCATGGGCTTGTTTTGTTCCCGCACATAGACATATATATGGTTGTGCAATTTAGTATATATATATATATATCTATATATTATCTTCATCACACAAAAGGTGTAGTAGATCGATCAAGGACAAAATAAAAGATGTGAGGACGTTGGGTGATGGGCAAGAGTGGTTCCTTTTTTTGGGCTTTGGGATTTGATTTTGTCACTGCGAACTAAAATAAATAAACGTGGGTGTGCTTCAATTGTACATGGTCACTCGTGGTTGTGGACAAAGAAGGGGCATGTTTGAGATTGATGATGCGTGGTGGTAGTGGTGGGGTGGGAGTTCCCAAGCAAGGGGGGGAAGTGCGTGTGGTGGGCCCCTATCTTCCACAGACACAGACACAGTCACACAACACACAACACATCCCAATATATATCGCACATTTTGCACTGCTGTGCTGTGTACTACTATTGCACCCTATGCCTGCCACCCCATTTTAATGTTGGGGGGGGGGGGGGGGGGGGGGGGTTTGTGTGTGCCTTCTTCTCAGCTGTAGTAGATCTTGAAGGATCGATATAGAGTGGTGGCCACTGTGTAGTGTATACTTGTTGATAACCCACGCGAAAGCTTTAAACTTTCATATAAATAATGAACCTAGGTAACCTATGAGCTTTTTAAACATTTTCCCCATCACATGAAAGGCATATATATATCTATATATATGAAGACGTGGTT
Organism: Glycyrrhiza uralensis; assembly: GCA_030159175.1. Taxonomy (NCBI): domain Eukaryota; kingdom Viridiplantae; phylum Streptophyta; class Magnoliopsida; order Fabales; family Fabaceae; genus Glycyrrhiza; species Glycyrrhiza uralensis. Next base: position 54,838,076 of record BRZY01000002.1, on the reverse strand, counting down.
ACTCCTCCCGGCAAAAGCACTTCGAGCTACTCATTTAGTGTGTATTTGATTTTTAGTTGAAATATTATAAAAGTATAATTAAACTCAAAATAACTATAAAATTCTTTTTGGACAAATATAATTTTAGACCCGAAAGTATATATTTCTTTACTCCTCAAAGAGTGACAAGTGATTGTTAAACGTTTGATATGCTAAAAGGTACGTACCAGGCAAGTTAAAGGCAACAATATTTGGTTGGAAATATCATTGGTGCAACTTTATTCAATGATGCCATATTGATATTGATATCCATTTGACAAAAGAAAAACTGAAAAAGAAAAGTTATAATGCAATGCATTATGCATGCATGCATTCTTGTCCTTGCAACAAATATAAACCATAAAGCAAATATGATTTATGGCCCTAAAATAATTAAAAGCATGTGTACGAATCCCCCTTTGATGAGCCAAATGAAGTGCCAAATGATATATAGAACTAGAGGTGGCAATTCGGGCTCGCATCGGGTTCGGGCTTTATCGGGCCGGATCAAAAAAGTCCGGATTGAAAACGGGCTCAAATTTGTGTGTCTGAGCCCTCTATTTTTTAGGCTTTTTTTGGGCCGGGCTCGGTTTGGGCCTATGTTTTCGGGCGGCCCGCTTCGGGCTCGGGCTTTTACAGGTTCGGGTTTTATCGAGCCAGACCAAAAATGTCCGGATTGAAAACGGGCTCAAATTTATGTGTCCAAACCCGGTATTTTTTTGGGCAGGCTCGGGCCGGCCCGACGGGCTAAGCCCATTTTGGCGGCCATATATAGAAGCACAACTATGACATAAAGTACAATGGCAATTAATCCTTCTTTGCAGATATGAAATGTAAATTACAATTCTAATTTTTTTTCTCTCTCTTTCTATCTCCGTTCACACTTTTTTTTTCTTTGATCTCTCTTACTTAATCTCATTGCATTACTTAACAAATTTTCACTAATTTCCTATATATCTCTTTCTCTTTTTTTTTTTATATCTATCATTTCTGGACTTGAAGTTATTACCATTAAAAATTTACTATGAACAAATCAAAACTATTGAATAAAGATTGGAACTCATATTTCGATTAAATCTAATTTACTGATGTTGAAATATAAACTATCTAATTTTTATCTAATGATTCTAATTAACTGATTAAAGTGACTACACATTGCAACAAATTTGATTTCTTTCCCCTTACCTCTCACACCTCATTTGCAGGAGTAAGATCATAATATATATTTTTTTGGTCAACTGAGATTCATATATATAAGATAATATTTATCCTAGTAAAAATACATAGAATTATTCATATGGATATGCTACAACGGCCCAAGGACCGGATGGGAATATCAAATATGGAGTGCCTGCCTTGCCTTACTTCATCGACATTATTGGCCTATTTGTTAGGACAGATGCGACAAAAACTATCCCGATCTTTTTAATGGAACAAGTCTGCTTTTGAGATTGATTATTATTATTATCCACATAATATTGTGTGTTGCTTCTGAAGAAGGTTGAAAATGCATAAAATATGAAGCAATTGTGGCCTACTACCTCTATGTAATGTAACATATAATAATAGACATAAAAAATACATCAAATTGCATAAATTAATTAATTGAGACCAACAGAGAGGTGGGAATGTTAATGAAATATAGATGGATTAGGGACAGGTGTGAAATCGGGAAGTGATATACACGTGAGGGAAAAATTATGGTTGAAGGAATATAAAATACCGATCGATAGAATGTCTATGGAATCCTCCCCGTATGATGGAACAAGGTTGCCATCAATATTATAATACTCACTCGAACCACAACCACATGCGCAGTATTTATGTCCTTCTGTCCCTGTTAAAGATATTCTTTATTAATAAATTAAATTATGAATGTGTGTGTATGAAATTAAAGATCATTACTAATTTAATGCCATAATTAGATCCGTGTTTGCCAATGCACGCCTGTAATTCCACTCATGATGGGGTGTGGATAGTTGTTTCTACTTCTAAACCTTTCTGCCTGCACCTGTAGTTGGGATAATAATTGCACGACAATTTGAGGTCCCTTTTCCATTTGAATATAAATTATCAATAGCAAGTAGTATATAGAATTATATCTGAAGCATTTCCAAACTTCACTAATCTCAAACTAATTTTTAGGCCTCCGTTAAAACTCACTTCCCCAGTCCATTAACAATTAAAAATTTACAAGAGAGTAATGAAGAATGATTTAGGATATTCTAATTCGTTCTTTTCAATCAAAATGTACCAACCAAATTATGTTACATTAATGCTGCTGGTATAATGGTATTCAATTTAAGATCATTGGAGGCTTGGAGCCCCACAAGTTGCAATTTAAAAGATGTTGTTGGGTTCTAATTACTTTTAACTTCGACTAGTATATGTACTTGGCACTTTATCTAGCTATATTTTATTTTTAGGTTGTGTTGCTCCACAATACTCATAACAGTCACACCAATGCCAATAACATGTTTCATTTTTCTGTTTTCACTGTAGAAGCAGATGCTATTCCTGCATCTGCATGCAGCATGCCTTCCAACTTTGAGAGCTTGTGTCGGTATCAGAAGGCACCAAAAACTTTCATCATTCATTCAAAAGCAGAATGGTCAGAGAACCCCCAAAACAAGGCCAAGTACTATCTCTTTAGCTTCCTTTTCATCTTGTTTGTTTGTTGATGATATGATATATATATTTATTCATCTGTGATTAGCATCTACCACCCACAAAGGCCAACAAGTACAACCCAATCACTTTTTTTCCTCTGCAAAAAAAAAAAGAAAGAAAACGAGGCAACAAGGACAATTTTGTCCATAACTCAGAGATATTTGTCTTTTAGGTGTCTTGTTTGGGTCCCACAGCAGCCCAAACAACAGTCCATGGGCCTAATGAATCTCTTTTGTGGGGGCCATGGAATCCACACACTCCGTACAGTTGTAATATGGGCTACCACTGACAGTGCACCTTCAACACCACAAGGTGTTGGTGTTGCTGTCTTGTTGGCAAAATTATATACATTCATTCACCCTATTGTCCTTTACCTACGGTATGCACTTTCTCCATATATATGACAATGATATTTATACACTAAAAGTTGAACAAAAATAGATACGTCTAGATAATAATTAAGGTCTCGTTTCGTTTAAGGTGCACCAATGAAAAATTGGTCCACCAAACCCCAATCCATTTTGACCTGCTATAGTAGGGAATCCCAATTTTATGATAATTACAAAAAGTACCCATAAAATAAAATATATATTTACAATCTGTGTTTTCGTGGTTTTTATAAAAAAAAACATATAAAATAAAAATTTGAAGATAACCCCAACATTATGATGGACTGGATAAACTGAAAATTGCAATCAGTGATTATTTGGGTTGTCATAGTGAAAAAAGGAAAAAAAAAAGTTCATTTTTTCTATTCTATGTAATTATGGTATTTTGTTTGGCAATATGGGGTCGTTTGGTTTGAGAGACTATTTTCAGTTTTAATCTTAATTAATTGCAAAATTATTTTATTATTTTTAATCTATTTTTTGTTTTTAAATATTTGTACCAAAAATAGTAAAAATAATTATTTGTTTGTTTTTACTGTTTTCTATACAAATATTTAAAAACAAATTAAAAACAATAAGACAATTTTGTAATTAACTAAGAGTAAAAATAGAAAATAAAAATAGAAATAGAAAATGGTCCCTCAAACCAAAAGGGTCTTCATAATTTTAATTAAATCAGTGTATCTTAGCAGTATTACCTTATTTTAATTATGATTTTTTCTAGATCTCTGTTTGCAAATATGTCTAACTTCTTTATTAACTGGCCTGCCAGGTAACCGATCTTATATCTTGACTGTTAACTTTAAATATTATTATATCAAGAGACTACAACAGATTGGGGTTTGGTAGACCAATTTTACATTGGTCCACCTTAAACGAGACCGATAATTAAAGAGATAGATCAGGATGATGCAATGTTAAACGATAGCTAGGATGTAATTTTCCCATATTTTGTGGCAAAAAATTCTTATGATTTGGCACAGTTTGGTTATAAAGTGAATCATGAATGTGATGTTCATTGAGAGAAAATAAAAGAAAAAAAGATGAACAATAGCATGTAAGTTCATTTTCATTACATGACCAAAAAAAAAAGTTCATTTTCATTAAAAGATAAAGTGCATGACACTTTTAGTTTCCACTTTATACTTTTATTGGAGATAACAAAAGGTTGCTGTAGGTGGTGATGGGACCAAGGAACCGCATAGTGATAGGTGACTCTCTTGTGTGTGTGTTGTGAGTGAGAGAGAGATATTTAAAACTCAATATGATTCTTTATTGAAAAAAAAAAAGATGATTCTTTTTCCTTTACTTTGACTGCAACTGTGCATTGCATATACAAGCCAAACATCCGTTGAATAAAGAGAGTTTCCCGTATGTCAGTGATTTGAAATAGTCACAGATTAAGGTGCTATTTGGATAACAAGTTTATCTATTATTTATGGTATAAGTTGTATAAGTTATTTTTATAATTGAAGAAAAATTATAGTGAAACTTATTTTATATAAGTCATAAGCTGTTTTGATAAGCTATCCTGGGTAGCTTATGAAAAATAAGCCCAAAATAACTTATGAATCAGTCATAAACTGTGTTCATAAGTTCTGCATAAACTAATTCAAACATGCTCTAAATTAATGATAATAATAGCTTCTCGTTCACATAATTGTTGGCTAGAGAGGAATTTCGAAATTTCAGTATACAGTCTTACAGACTAGCATTCACACACGGATATAACTGAACAAAATGGCTTGTTTTTTTTTTTTGAAATAAAACTTTTTTTTATTGTTTTTTATTTTTCATCTTATTTTGTTCTATTTTTAATGTCATACATAAAACAAAAGTCATATATTTTTTATTATATTTTACTCTATTTACACAACACTGCCTTATCTTTCAGTTTGGGCAATGTTATTAGATACAGATGTCATTTTGCGTGGAGTGCTGTTAGACGGAACAACAACAGTATTGAAATTCTTGATATAAAAAAAATATTGAAATGGCAATAAACTGACTAGTCCATAAATCATTTGATTGGTCAACATTAGGTACTGATTTGACACACAAAATTCGATGAATTTGAGGGGTCCGGTGCCTGGTGCCATAATAAAGCTGTTAAGGAATTGATAAGACAATCATGGATTTTACTAATATAGAATAATTTGTCTTTACCTTTTTTTTTTGGTCAATAATTTGTCTTTACCACAAAAAATATAGAATAATTTGTTTGTGGACTTGGAGCGAGCTGGACTGGTTATTGGGTCGAGTCCAAAACTGCGACCCAAATCAAGATCGGGGGGCCCAAGTAGGCTCAGGCAAGTGGAATAAGTAACAATGGCCCGTATCCAGTGTTGGGCCCATAAATCGTGTTTCGCTCCCACCAAAATTACCTTTATGTTTACCTCAGCGTAGTTTTTATTAGCTACTAAAAAATTTAACTTTTATAGCTTATCACTTTTTGAATTCTCGAATATACTCCCATGTTTGACCCAAAAAAGAAAAGAATATATTCCCATTGCATGGGAATCTCGTACTTCAATCCGGCACTGCTTTTCACAAAATGGACTTTTTTTCCTTTTAAGTTTTTTCCTTCCATGGTCGTGGATTTTTTTTTTTGTCTTTCAAACTATTGTTGAACTCTTTCTTGCAAATTTTCATGGCAAACTAAAAACCATTCTATTTGGCAAGAATAGAAGATAAACTTGTTGATATCACATAAGCTTATAGCAGAAACTAGTTCAATTTAAGTATATGTTGAATCAATAAGTACATATTTTTGGCAAACCACCGTAATTGGGGCTATAAACCATGACACTCTAAGGAATCCCACGGCTTCAACCTTTAGAGCCGGTTGTAGGACTAATATTCGACTCAGGGCTTGGTTGCTCTCAAAATTTATTGGCCCTCCCTAATAGTTTGTTTTGTGATAATCGAACCTAAGTTATGGATGAGAAGCTCAGTTTCTTTTTCTTTTTGGTCAGTAACCTCAGTTTCTTCCAGCATATATTTTTGCTCTCCTTTATCTTTATTTATACTTTTTTTTTTTCAAAAAGGTCCAACTCTCCAAAGACCGAATACAACGATAAATAGATCGGACCCGGTTTGGGAAAACTGTTTTTTTTTTTGTAGAAGTAAACTGGCTACTGCGGTTATCAAGATAATGAGCCTAATTTTGGAACAGAAAAAGGCCAAACAATGGGCCTTTTTTTTAATTGAACAATGGGCTTTGTTCTTGACAAAAAAATGGCTCCTTTCAACTAACCATTTACTATGCTAGAGCAGTATTTCAGCCTTGCCGCCTTTGTGGACCAATAACATAAAAAAAAAGACTTTCTGCTTTTGTATATTAGATTTTTTTTAACTATGTTATTGGTGTGAAGTATCTATTGATTTTTGCCGATGGCTTATATCTACTGGCTATCTTTAATGGGGTCTCCCTTCTCAACCACTTTTTTCCATCCACAAGACTCGAACCTGAGACCATCCTTAAGGGATCCGAGCCCAGTGCCACTCGAACCAACGTATTGTTGGTTTTTGTATATTAGATTGAGGTGCTGTAACTTCAGAAAAATTATAAATGTCAAATATTTACAAATAAGAAAATATTTCATAGGTCAAATGTGATTCCTTGATAATATAAAAATATATCATTTGAAGTTTATTCTTACAGCAGATAATGAAATCAAAGGTAGGTACCGTGCTAACGCTGAACTAATTTTGTTGGTTTGCCGCGATATCAATATTCCCCCCTACTTTTGACGCCTTTGATTATAGTTTCATAGAACGATCTGTTGATGTTTAAATATAGTAAAATGCTAGAGTAGAAATTCAAAATCATACCAATATAGTGTGGCACAAGTGATAAATATCCGGGTCATTTAAGTATAATATCAGGAGTTCAATTCCCATAATTACGCGTGAAAGAATGAGTTAATGAAAATTAACTTATTCTAGTGCATTTTATTGGTTTTGATGATTTAATCTTTTATTTCTTATAAAAAAGACCAATAGGAACGAGTATATGTGTGTGGATGTGTTATTATAGTTTATCTCGTAAGTTGTAACAGTAGATTCCCCACTCCACTACATCTTTTGTGTTTACTGACATTGTTTTTAAATAAACTGATGGTGCCATTAAATTATTTTTTGCTAGGCGAATATCAAAATGCCATGCTTGCCATATTGTTGTTTTCTGGGGATCATGCCCCGCATTATTGTCAGATAAGCATTATTAAGGTCCTTTACTAGATAATTCAATTAGCAAAGTATTTGCTTAATTACTTTCTTTTGCTTCTATTTTGATGGTGGTGGTGATGCGCGCATTCCCACCCAAACATAACATCTCTCGACTCTCAATCATGCAACCACTAGCAAAAACAAAAGTGATATATCTTTGTCAACAAATCAGATTGAAGAGAAAATGAAGGTTCAATTTCTAATTAAGTTGAAGCGTACTAGTACTAGTACAGCACCCAAGCCGGTAGAAGAACCGAAAGAGCTATGCTTTGTTTTAGTGTACACACGCACACCACGTGAGTATTAAGTGGCTACGTACTAACATAGTATTTGATCGGAGCGAAAGGGGGACAATATTTTTAATATTCCTTGTTTGGTTTCAATTTTTAGAGAGATGAGGAGAGTGACTTGACTCCCCTCCCATACCAGGGGATTTAGAGGGAAGAGAATAAGCCATAAATATTTTAAAAATATTTATTTAAATAATCTTATATTAAATTTAACATAAAAACTCACAATGGTTTAAAAAATAAATTAGTTTATTCACTTCATTGAAGTCTCTCCTCTCAATTAAATTAGCACAATATCTAATTAAATATCTCTCTTCTCTTTCCCTCCTCTCTTGAACCAAACAGAACCTAAGATACTCATATTTATTAGGGTAAGATCAAGATTCATCATGGATAAAAATCATACTAACGATTTATGCATGTATGCATTAAATTCAAGTCCAATTGTCATCCTAAACAAAGAAATTACTTTCTTTTTTTGTTATCATCCCCGATATCGTGCTTAAGGGACTAGGACATATATCTACCACCCATGTCCCACCATGTTGGTAAAGATATAACTTTTTTGCTTAAAAGAAAAATATGTCAATGTGATTTTATTTTACATTATTTTTTCTTAATAATATCCCCTTTAAGTGTATATCGTACTTAGATATGTGATTTAAAATTTAAATATAATTTCAAATTTATAATTAATTATGAGAATTTTAATATTGGTAATTTAAAAAGGTATTATTAAAAAAATTTAAATGATAATATTTGAAATAAATAAAAATATTAAAAATAATAAAAGATAGTGTCACATGGTGTATTAAAGAAATAAAAATTTGTTAGTGATGCGAAATTTCTAAGAAGAAGACCGGGGAAACAGTAGGTCAAATTAAGCAAAATGAATATTGAATTAAGAACATGAATATTGAATTAGTAATAATAACGCAAATATTTAACTCTAAAAACAAAAGACGAATATTCAAACTTGAAGTCAGGTAGAATTAGAAATTGCCAAAGTGGTCAGCAGAGAAAAAATTGGAAGTGTTTGTTCCACACACGAACTCTTGAATGCCTGCAATTTAATGCATGAATGAGGACGTAAGAGGGGGAAGGTTCACTTTTTCTTAGTAAAAAGAGGTGTCAGCTATCAGGTGAGGAATGAGCCGTTCAGATGAGCAAAGGGATGAGGTCACATTTTCTTCAATCGGGACCTTATATCGGGGTTATATATTATTGTCCCTGTGTCCCACCACATTCATATTAATCCATGCCTTTCCTAATCTTGAATTGCAACTCACCAATGCGTGAAAAATTGTGGGCACAATTCCCGTTCATCAATCATCGCCCTTATAAAATTATACGACCAGTTTTTATCAGAGCTTACGATAAATAAAAGATGCTTAAGTAATTAATGTATTTTTTTAATACTTTGAGTTATTTTTTTTTAGATAATTTGGACTCAGCTTGACCCGATATGTTTTAGGTTAGGTTAGGCCAGAAAATGTCTGATTCGAAATAGAGAAGAAGTATTTGGTAAAAACTAAGAATTAAAAATTAAAAAGGGTAAAAATAAATTTTTAAAAATATTTTTTAAATTTAAAAAAAATCACAAGAACTAAAAATAATATATTTAAAAAAATAAGAGACTAAAAAGTAAAAAAAAAAATGAATAACTAAAAGTAAAAATTAAAATATTTATAAAGAATAAAAATATATTTAATTCTGAGATTTATTTGTAAAGTGTGGGCTATGAGTGAAGCGGCTTCCACTTTTTTGGCTTTTCTTTTTTTCTTCTTGTTCGTGTGCTTTTTATTTGTGTCCACATTTATAAGAAGTGATGGAGTCGTGCAGTTGCATTGACACTATTTTTTTTTTCCGTGATTGAAGATTCTTTGATTGCGAGTCAAAACCGTCAAAAGCTTTTTGATAGTGTACTGTATACTGTATACGCTCAAAGGGATGTTTCTGTTTGACCAAAAAAAAAAGGATGTTTCTGTTGTGTTGGTATAATATAATAAATATATGGTATGATTAGATAGACACTTCGTTCTGCATTTTGATTATGGTCCGTTATAGGGTGGACCACCATTGTGGGTGGTTTATGGTGAATCAGTAGGTGTAAAAATTTTACAAAACTTTGATAACCACTAGATTTAATGATAAAAAATCAATAACTCAAATCAATTGAGAAAAAAGAGAGAACACACATATGTTCTCCCACACAATCACACCCCTACCCCTCCTCCATCTCCATTACGCTGCTCTTCTCCGGTGCCGTCACCACCACACCTCCACCATCAACTCTGGCGTTGTGCTCATAGAAAAAAGGGGAAAATCCTATTGTTTTCTCATCAAGTTCCTCTTCATTCTGACCCTATTAGCAATAGTTTTTATTCTCATCCTCTTTCTCCCATTATTGTTCCCTTGTTCCTCCAAACGACACCAAAAGCCCCCCAAGGATAAGTCCCACTCCATCTCCGGCTCCGGCAGCTGCCCAGCGCCGGCGTCGGCGTACGACACCCCATTCGCGTCGTTGGTGACTTCGGTGTTCCCTCCCGACACTGACCCCAACGTGATCCCATGCTTCCAGGTGGCGAACCAGGACGGAAGCGGCTTCATCAACGACAAGGAATTGCAGAGGGCTCTCTCTTCCTACAACCAGAGCTTCAGTTTGAGAACCGTTCACCTCCTTATGTATCACTTCACCAACAACAACATCAAGAAGATAGTTATTCTCTTCCTCTCTCTCCGCTCCCTCTAGAACGCTTCCTCCCATTAATTCAGAATCCCGAATTGGCAAAATTAGGTTTTTCCCTAATTTGTGGCTGGTTTTCCCCTAATTTGTAGCAACCTCTAGATGGCAGTACGAAACAGGCCTTGCGGACACGCATGAGGGCTTCGTCGGCGAGGGGGAACTTGTTCTTGTTGGGGGCGAGAAGGCGAATGAGGGTCTTGAACTGTCGCCGGACAAGGTCGTGGTTGGCGGCGTCGGAGGGGAGTGGCTTTCACTTTGGTTGTGGTGGGAAATAGGATTAGCACTGCCATCTCATGTTTTCATTCATCAGGGTCATGGATCAAGTAAAAATACAAGCTTTTCTCATTTGTTCACAGAATTGGTTTCAGACATTGAAGGTTGGGTTCACGCAACTGTGCAAGTGGGTGTGGATGCCACAGGTTGACGGACTGGGGTTGGGGAGAGAGGTGGGATAGGGATTGAGTGAGGTTAGATGTAGTTATTCTCGTTTTAATTTTCAAAAGATCTGAACCTTTAATTTTTGTTTTAACAAATCTAACGGTATATATTATTAATGATATTACTGGTCCACGGTGAACCACCTATTTGTTTGTTTAAAATCAAACTTCACCACAGTGAATCACTTATTTGGTGGTTCACCCTAGACAGAGCCTTTGATTATTTGCTTTTTTTTTCAAAATTGTTGTCCTTTGATGGCCGCCAGTTGAAAAGATGAGAAGTGAAATCCAATCAGTTTCACTTTTTGCTTTGTTTCTCTATAATTGGATTCTTATGTTGGGTTGTTGTAAAATAGTTGATTTGCCACTTGCATGGTGTGCCCATTTGTCGTTCGCTATTATATGCTTGCTGCAATCCACTTTCTCCAAGAATGGAAGCTAGGAGGATGGTTCACGGGGGAGAAAAAGAAAAACCACTTGCCTCTCCCTCCAAATAATTCTATAATGAATGCTTCAAATATTCAAGCGGATTTTTAAACGCCCGTGTATATGTTTAATTCCAAAATTAAATAAGATGTTCTTTTTGACAGAAAAATAATCAGATGTTAAAGATTTATTCAAAGTGGCAAATGTCATTTTTTATTGTGCGCAATTTTTTAAAAAATATTTTGTTAACGATAAAACAAACATTTTTACATTGTGTTTGCCCAAAAGACAAATAAAATTTGACCACAGATTGTGTCATTATAAAGCTGAGTCCATCTCTTAAGATGAAACACATTAATCACTTACATTTAACCTAGCGATGTTTTTAATTTCCACATACAGTTAATAACATTTAAATTTAAGAATAAAAGAAGGGAAAAGAAAACTTATTCAGGTATAAAGTAATGAAAATCAATACCTTTTTTTTTTGCTGAATATCAGAAAGAATAGACGGTTTTGGAAAAAATGAAGGATGGTCGATCATAAGAAAAATGAAAAAGGAGGAAGGAAAAACCGGAAAGGAGATAGATTGAGATAATGAAACAAATATAGCAATGCATTAATTATGATTAATTAGTAAGACTACTGTGTTAACGGAGGAAAACAAAAGCGGCCACGCATGTGGGAAAAAAGAAGTGTCCAGGTTCATCCTCCCAAACCTGTCTTATGTCAAATTGAGTCCTTATATATATAAAAACCGAAACTCATCTCTTTCTGAGCCACCCAGGTTTTGTTTCTGTCTGTCTAGGATCAGCATCAGACCAAGTTCTTATTCAAGTTCACCTTTTTTTGTGCGTCCTGGAATGACCCTTTTGCCCCTCTTCCTCCTCCTCCTCCTCCTCCTCCACTAACAAGCCCTTTTTGGTTTTATAAAGCGCATTACCAAAAGGGTCTCTCAAAGCCAAGCCACCAAACACCATTACCTTCAATGGCGTCCATGGCTACCTTTTTCGTCAAAACCTCCTTCCCCTCTCATTCTCTGACCAAAACCTTCAATACCCATTTCGCCCCTTCCTCCAAAGTCAACGTTTTTGTGGGCGCCAAGGCAAGGAGGACCCACCCGGGTCTCCGAGTTTCGAGCGGTTTGATTGAACCGGACGGTGGGAAGCTGGTGGAGCTTGTGGTTGAGGATTCAAAGAGGGATTTGAAGAAGGGTGAGGCTTTGTCGCTTCCAAGGATCAAGCTTTCTAGGATTGACGTTGAGTGGGTTCACGTGCTCAGCGAGGGATGGGCCACCCCACTCCGCGGATTCATGAGAGAATCTGAGTTCCTCCAAACGCTTCATTTCAACTCACTCCGACTCGATGACGGGTCGGTTGTGAACATGTCGGTGCCGATCGTGTTGGCCATCGACGATGCCCACAAGCACCGGATCGGTGATTCCAAAAGGGTTGCTCTTTTCGATTCTAAGGGTAACCCTGTTGCCATCCTCAACGAGTAAGACACACCCCCTTCTCCTTCCCATGTTGCTTTGAAGTTCAATCAGCATATTTTCTTATTCCCTGTGCTTTGTTATTTTCTTAATTTCTCATTAGTGTTTAAAGTTCATAACGTTAGTATTATTTTCATGAACCTGATTGAAAGGAGGGGTTTAGAGGTTTTCCTCTTCTATATTTTTTGTTCGAGGAGAGAGGTATGCTTTTGTAAATTGTAGTTTGTACTTTGTAGTGTACTCTTTTCATATATGCTGGTCTGATTGGTTTCTTCAGTTATTTATAATGTTTAACTGGTCAATTATTTAGAGCTGATTTTTTGTGTGTGTGTGTGTGTGTACTTAAGTTGTATACTGGGGAAGGGGGATGAGGGCAGAGATGCTAAGTTTGAGAATAGGTCATTTTTCGTACGTATTTTGTGTCCTTGTTCAATTCTTTTTCGTTGTGTTGAAATGTTTTAGTTGGTTGGACAGTCAACCACTCATATAATGCCGTAATGGAATTTGAGATAGTTTCCACTACTGTCATTGTTTGCCCCCTCTTTTTTTTATATATATTTATTATTATTATTAACTCAATCTTATTGAAGCATGTTATGTTTTGTTTACCAATGTTGGCTGTTCTGAGTGGTAAGAAACTCAGTATCTCTTAAACAAGATCTCAGGATTAGAAAATAGCAAAGTTTTCCCACCCGACTTCTTGATACATAGGATCTTAGAACCAAAAAAAAACAAACTAGACTTTGTTTTCACCTTCCTGATTTGAATTGGGAAATTTAAGCTAAGAAGTTCCAGAAGACAATATTCTTACTAAATACTATGCTATAAAATATATTCAATAGATATTGTGTTTGTATAGACAATATGTATATCTGTGTATGAATTTGTGGATTTTTTGTCCCTTCTATGATCCTAGAATACACGACAACATATTCCATTTTGAAATTCTTGTTGCAATATATATCACCAGATTAACAAATTTGATGATGCTTCTTAGGCTAAAAGTAATGTAGATATAGATACTTGGAGAATGAAGTTTCCATATCCATATTGGCTTGTATGAAGACACTCATGATCAAACATGCACATAATTCAGATAGTGTAAACACCGATAAGAAATGTTGAACTTAGATAATTTGGTTTGATGAAGATCTAGACCTGTTTTTTTATAGTTTAAAATAGGAGTCTTGCACATAGGAGAATGTGTCGATACCTAATAATGCCATGAACTATTGTATTTGGTCTGCTATTGCAGTTTCTAGTTTGATTTTGTTGAATGCCTTTATATGTGCATGCTAGTCATATGATTGGATGCATGTGTGATTCCTGATTTAGTGGTCTTTTTTTTAATTGTTTTCTTCCATTTTTTCTTATGGCTTTTATTTTTCTTCTGTTGTTTCAGTATTGAAATATATAAGCACCCCAAAGAAGAAAGGATAGCCCGAACTTGGGGAACAACTGCCCCTGGCCTACCTTATGTTGAAGAAACTATAACTAATGCTGGAAATTGGCTGATTGGTGGTGATCTAGAGGTTATAGAACCCATCAAGTATAATGATGGGCTTGATCATTTTCGGCTATCCCCTGCAGAACTCCGTGAGGAGTTCACAAGGCGCAATGCGGATGCTGTGTTTGCCTTCCAGCTCCGGAATCCTGTCCACAATGGCCATGCTTTGCTAATGACTGATACCCGTAAGCGGCTTCTTGATATGGGTTACAAGAATCCTATCCTCTTGCTTCATCCACTGGGAGGCTATACCAAAGCTGATGATGTCCCACTTGATTGGCGAATGAAACAACATGAGAAGGTATGTGTTCCAAATTGAAGATGTGACTACTGAGTCTCATTGTTGAAGCTATGTCACTTCTTTCTTTTCTTTACATGTTTGATTATCATTTCATTGTTTTTTTTTTTACCTTTTTTTTAACGTCTCCCATCTCTATTGTGTGCTATGTTATTGATTCCAAATGTTTTTTAATAGAAAACTTCACTTATATCCTTTGATCTTTCTTTAGGTACTTGAGGATGGTGTACTTGATCCAGATACAACTGTAGTATCCATATTCCCATCTCCCATGCACTATGCTGGACCGACTGAGGTGCAGTGGCATGCAAAGGCTAGGATTAATGCGGGGGCTAACTTCTACATCGTTGGCCGTGACCCTGCAGGCATGAGTCATCCAGTTGAGAAAAGAGATCTATATGATGCTGACCATGGGAAGAAAGTATTGAGCATGGCACCAGGACTAGAGCGCCTAAACATTCTTCCTTTCAGGGTAATTGAAGAATTTGTTTTATCGCTAATAAATACAGTGAGTTTCACTTAGGCCTCTTTGGTGATTATTTACTTCCATTCACTGGCAGGTTGCTGCATATGACAAGACTCAGGGTAAAATGGCATTCTTTGATCCTTCAAGGCCTCAGGACTTCCTCTTCATATCAGGCACAAAGGTATGTTTGTTCTGTGAATAAACAACCTAAGATTTTGTGCTATAAAAAGAACATGAATTCTTAATGTTATGTTCTTGCATAGTATCTTAACGAAGATTACTTGTATTTACAGATGCGCACACTTGCTAGGAACAAAGAAAGTCCTCCTGATGGATTTATGTGCCCTGGTGGCTGGAATGTGCTGGTCGAATATTATGATAGTTTAGTACTCTCAAGCAATGGCAAAGTTCCGGAAGCTGTTCCAGCTTAGTGTGTTGTATTTTAATGTATATCTCTGATGATTGGGAGAAACCTTAAGCTTGTTTGTGCATTCTCCTGCTGAGACACTGATTTCACGAAGACCCTCTTGCCTAATCCCTAATAAAATGAAAAAGTTTAGAGAGGCACTTGCACAGAAGAGACACATTGCCTCTCTGTAAGTATGGCATTTAGTGTTGTTGCCTCTTGCATTTATAGTGCAATTGTGCCAACTCTTTGTAATATAAATTGTGGTTGTGCTAAGGATTTGCTTTGAAGTTCACGTTCACTAAAACTTTATACTATTCTTGTCTTTGGCATGAAGTCCTATTAAATCAATTCTAGAACTCATTTTAGTGATAAAATTGATTGCGTTACTGATATAAGATTCTTTCAATATTGAGCCCATTGGCATCACCTGAGGTGGGGCTCTGCAATGTTGGAGAACCTGCTATATTTACGGTCACATTATTTCAAATTGTGCAAATGCGGAGAAAATGGAGGAATAATAAGAATTTGTATAAGGTAAAATGAATCAAACTGTTACAGTAGTTTTAATGGTAATATGGGTCTGACTCTTTTAAAATGACAAATATACCTTAAAAGATCAAGTGTAATGATAATCATTAATTAATTAATAGGAGTAGTTGAGATTGTGGAAAAAAATAAATATGTATAACAGATTATTAAAAATTCAAACGATAATCAAGAATTATAATTCTAATTGGCTTATTTTAAAAAAAAAAAAACTACAAATGATGCAATCTGTACTGCAAGTTTTTCTTCCATACAATCTGAGTGGCCATTTGGCAAATAGAGAATTACCTTGAACCGAAGGTTCAAGTTGTACATACGTTGTTTGCAATGTTCATTAAGCCATTTGGCTTGGTAAAACTGGCAGTTGCGACATTTTCATGAACCCTTCCCAATCAATAGTGTTTTGATTTGACGCCAAGTATATTGCAGGCAGGACAAGGGTGAGGCACAGAAATCTTCCTCTCGTCATTCGTCCCCCCAACAGTTTATTTGGACGAGGCACAGAGAATAAATGAACAAAAATGAGAAAGAAAATAAAATATACTTTTATATATTATCTTGGAGGAAATATGAAAAAAAGAAGTGTAGAAAGAATGAAAGTGAAAAGGGAAAAAATGAGGGCCTAAGTACTTGATTAAATTCTCTAAAACAGTTTATTAAATAAACATTTATTTAATAATTTACCCAAATATGGCCTTATAGCAAAGTAGCGGATGAACTTTGCAGACGAGTAGACGACCATATTTCTTGTTCTTTTTGGAAAGAACAATGTTTTTTTCCCCACTAAATTGATTATGCATGAAACCAATTTTAAAGAACGTTTATTTTTTTGGAAAATGATGGATGGTGAAAAAGCAATTTACTTCCCTACCAAATAACATAAGTTTTTTTTTTTACTGAGATTATTTGTGTACTTTTTTCGGTGTATATAATAAAATTACTTCAAACGATCAACCTCCCCTTAACGAGCAATTTACTCCCGTCGAAGCTGTTTTTGAATTATGCAAATGAGGACTATCGGTAGAACACAATGAATGCTTGCAAAATTCTTCCTCTACTTCTGATTGATCCGAAACTTTCACATTATGCAGACTGGTTATGAACTGGCCAGCTAAAATCTTCAACTATAGGAGAAGACAGCGGAGTGGTTCCAAGAACCACATCTCAGGTCCATACATGTATGTAGGATCACTTTTATTGAATACAGTAAGCCAAAACTTCTCCCGGTTTGTATGTCTTTGTCTTCCTTTCATCATTTATATCTTCAAAAGAAAGAAAATTTCAGGCAGAGGAAACCATCAAAAGATAACTTGTCAATTGCGAAATCATTTTGCAACTCATTTCTACAAACATGATAAGTTATGACTAACTCCATATGAATTTCTGATCGAAATTGTGTTAGCCCAACTGAAAATTAATTAATTATAATAGCAATAACAAATAAAAATATCTTATTTGCATAAAAATTTTGTTCTATCATTATCATCACTTCAATCTTCTAACTGAGAAGGAAGAAAAAAACTGATTACCTAATCCAACCACATGGCATCATTTTCTATAAATCAATTTACAAATCTTAAAACACTCACTTTCTCTTCCTTCTGTCAACTGTAGGATTCCTCATGTCACTTTTTGCAATAGCAGGGCCAGGGGGTATACCATATGGCATTGGAGAAGGAGCTTGAGTAGAAGATGTTGTTACAGCAACGTTTGTAGCAGGTACAGGTGGTAATGCTGGCACAGGTGGCTGAGCTGGAGTTGAAGCAGGAGCAGGAGCTGCACTAGGTTCAGGAAGTGATCTCGGTAAAATGTGTTTTAGCCGATTGTTCCTATAATTCTTCCAGAAGTAGAACTGTTGTCTGTGTGCCAGTTCCTAAAATAGAGAGTAATAGTATTATTTAGACAATCCAAGAAACACAAAGCAAAACAATTCTGAAGTTATTTATTTCAAGGACATGAAATGCAAGCAATCTGGCTTGATTGTTCAGAGTACATAATTAACCGAGTAGAATGATTCAAGTGACTTTACAACAAGGTAGAAAAGATATTGCTATTTACCTTATTGCTAGGATGTGCCATTGCATTGCGAAAATTTGCATTTTGAAGAAGCTCAAGAAAATAGAGGCAATGAGGATACCTAGCATTCGTAGAAAATGTGTAACTAAATCAGAAAGCAACCCAGCTACATTAGTACAAAACATCACTGAATTCAGGGGGAACGAACAGAATAAATAAAAAGATGCCAGAACCAGTTCAAATTCTCTGTCACATTGATAGTCGAATTTCATATATCCCTAGAGTAAATTTTTCAATCCTTTTTCCCTAATTAACATAAATCAATGCCTTTAATTAGAATTGTATTGCATAATTCCTATTCCTGGTTTCAGTGGGACAATTAGAAGATAATGCTTACATAATAAATTTAATATATTCAGGTCGTTGCCAATACTGAAGATACTTTAAGTATCCAATGAATGCTTCATCCTCAAAATATCGGTTCTGAGCCAAATCTGTTCAAAGAGTAACAAATATATGAATAAGATTAAGGGGGGAAAACTATGTAACTAACTCAGACACCATGCAAATGACGAAGCATACTGCATTTTTATAACATAAAACGAAATTTCATTTAGACAAATAGGTAAAGTGGAAATCATACGGTGGATGTAACTTGTAAGTATGTAAGTAACTATGTAACTAACTCAGACACCATTGCTTAATTAATGAAGATGAAATTCCCAAAACAAATAGGTAAAGCGGAAATCATACAGTGGATGTAGGTAGGATTAGCAAGGCATTGAACAAATTCCAGTTCAAGCAAAAACCGTTGCCGCCCATCATCTGGATCTTTGTACACATTCTTTGGCCTAAAGAAAAAGAAAAAAAAACAACCACCACCATTAGCCCTTAAGCACAGCTCAACAGGTCCAAATGAACCCAAAATAGCACATTGTTTTTCTTTTAATAACAGAAGAAATTGATTGAGACAGAGAGAAAACAATTTACAGATTTTGGAGTATCTGTAAAGCCCTTGATAAAGGGCTGAACTTCACACTAAACAGAACACAAACACTATTCAATGCTTCTCCCTCGTCTATCCGTACCATAAATAAATAAATAAATTTTTTGAACTAATACCAAACGCAGCCTTAAAAAAAAAAAGAGGGAGGCATGATAATGTGATGTGAACAAGGCAAAGAGGTTAAGAAATTGAAAATGTTGCTTACGATGATGGAGTGGTATCCGTTGGATTCTCGCTTTCAGTTTTAGAGGCCATGAAATTGGAACCGTTCACTACCAGAACAACTCAAACACAGACATAAAGTTTCAAAGGGAACTGCTATAAGACCCCGATTTTCCGACGAGGGGACTGGGAGAGGGCCAGTTAGGGACTAGGGCTCCGCTGCACTTGTGAATTCGGTAAACCAAGTAAGCTTTGTTTGTTTTGTAATTTTCTACCAAAACGACGTCGTTTATCGGCGAGCCGAGTTTTATTACTGCTAAGTAAAAGGCAAGACTAAAATTATTTATTTATATGTAAAATTAAATATATATTTTTTTGACAGATATATGTAAATTTAAATATTAAATACAGCTAAGTCATATTTTTTCAAAAAAGACTTGTTACCATATCATATAAATATAAATGGTATCAAAAATTTATAAATTGAAAACTTTCAATTTATTTTTAATTGAAAACTTTTATAAATTTTAAATTGTCATGACAAATTAGTCTAGCTCAGTGTGATGAATAAACCTCAAATATACAAGTCAATTTGTTAGGATCCTGACCTAACCCGATTGACTTACCGACTTAGGACTTCGAGTAGCAGTAAGATTAGTGGAAGTTTAACACACAAAATTAAAGTCATGAAATGCCTTTGCCATAAGTACATAAAGTGTGTCATATATTTCTATGGATTCCAAAGTTTGGAAAGCAATATTCCAATTTCCAAATCTGTTTGCCACGTAGTAAGAAATTGTAGACGGAAGTGGGGATGGAGGGCAGGTATGCCTAATCTCTAGGAGAACAAAATGGTACAGTTGACAAAAAGTTGTTACTAAACCACTACTATTTCACAGGGACAAGTATTATAAGATGGAACTAGTGCAATGCAAACACACCAGACCACTGAAAAATGAATGAAACTGTAAGGAAGAAACATGTTAGGGAGCCACCTTCAGTTCCTTTCATTTGGGAAGCAAAACCAGGCATTCCCAAGAAAGATTGGAAGCCAGAGGTCCCTTCAGTTGCTCAGTTTCCCAAAACTCCTCCACTCAAACTAATCGCCTCAGTTCCCTTTGTTTGGGAAGAAAAGCCTGGGAAACCCCTTCTTAATTTCTCACACCTTTCAGTGCCTCCAAAACCAGATTCAATACTCATACATGTAGCATCATCTTCAGAATACTGTGCTGCCTCCACCTATGCCTATGGTGACAAGGACAAAGACAAAGATAGCAGCAGTGACAACAATGTTCATCAGCATGGCAGCTACAGTGATGATGATGATGAGAGTGAAAGCATGACCAGCTTGGACCTTGAAGCATTTAGCTTTGACACAGATGAATCATTTAGTAGCTCAGTTCCCTCTTTGCTTGCAAATTGCATTGTATCATCAGCTAAAGTTTCTACCGCAATTCCACTACAGAAAAACTCCTTGCGGTCAAAACATGAATGTGACCAGCTCTATAATATTGCTCCATCCTCTCCAGCCTCCTCCTCAGAGACAGAGAGTGGCACAAGCAGCTATGTAACAGGAAGGGCAAGCCCAACTGGTTCTGCTTTCCTGGAATGTCTCTTTCCTTTGTATCCACCCAAGTCTGGCTTCCTTCAAAGGGATGATGAGCCCTCTGAGAAAGTATCTTCAAGTCCACTAGAAGAACTAAAAGCCAACAAAGGTTTTGACCATGAGGATTATACGTGTGACATGTTACGGAGGCCAGCACCGACACTTGGAGAGCTAATTATGTTGAGCCGAAGAAGAAGCTATGCAAGGAAAACAGCTCAAAGGAACATATGGGATCCACCAAAGGTAATATACCCAATACCCCACTACTATTCTTTCTTTATTTACTTTGAATTAAAACAATTCTTTCCGCTACTTTCCATGAAATAATGGAATCCGTATCTAAATTGATTCCTTTTTCAAATGCGGGTAAACTGTCATATGGATATGCTCTTGGACAAAAGTATATTTCAATACCAACTCTTACTCTCTTGTTTGCCTCAACGAATTTGGTGCAGAAAAACACAAGAAAGCAAGCTTTTGGATGCTTCTCTGTTGTCAGCAGCAATATGATTGAGGGACTGCTCAAGAGAAAGTACTGCCCAAGACTGAAACTAGTCTAGAAGTACCAAGACCGCTATACATAAAACATTTACGGCTTTTCTTTGTTGAGATTGTGTAATGTGGATTGTAAAAGAACTTATAATGTGTTTGTAACGTATCCTCTTTTTTTTTATAGTGATGTATACAATCCTTCCCAAAAATTTAAATAGATCGTGCCAAACAAATTTTCACATAAAAGAACTAGCAATGTATACGAGAAATTAACCTTATATAAAGTTATAAACCTTTTCATTGACAGTCGGACATAAGATGCTAGCTATATTTTAATTACACCTTACACCACACAACCATATCATCAGTCGCAAAATCAGAGTCGATCCATGAAGTAAAGCTAGCAATATCTACGCAAAAACCATTAGAGATATTCTAGTACCTAGGAACAAGTGCTTGTACAATATAGAGTAGAAACTTTCTTAAGCTTCTACTGTTCTAAAACGTTTTAGACAATTCACATGATCCATCCCCTATTTTCTAAGTTGATATCAAATCATTAGAAGTAGTAGTTTTTTCTTTCACCCCTCATCAACTCTCAGAGGGAGCTCTTGGATATAACATCCCCAAATCGAACAAACCATTGAGCATTGGAAGAATTGTTATCTTGCTGAGGTTGTTGCCCCTCCAATTTTCGATGGTGCTGTCCCTTCTCAATCACAAAATGCGCATAGTCAAAAGTCTTTGCAGGAGCTCCAGCGACTTTACTTGGAGGTGCAGGAATCAGTGACACAAGCACCCTGGCTACTTCATGCATGGAAGGCCTCTCAGAAGGATTCCTTTTAGTGCAAAGTAGAGCTAGCTGAAATGTCTTCTTAACATGGGCCAGATCAATGCAGGTAATAGAGACCTCTGGATCCACTGCCTCCATTACAGTGTTATTATCAGCCTTGGACAATATCTGAAAATTCATGCAAAACACAGTCAAAAAATCAGAAACAGTAAAACATTCATTACATTAACTCAAATAATATTAATCCACACATGATTGATTGATGTAAAGGATTAACCAAAAATAGATTAGTAGTATAATAATACACATACCAATTGGTGCAAATTAGAGTCATTGTCCACTGCCTTCTTCCCAGTAAGTAGCTCCAGCAGAACAATGCCAAAGCTATATACATCTGATTTTTCATTCAGCCTAGATGTTCGGGCATACTCGGGGTCAATATAGCCTATAGTTCCGAGAACATAAGTTGAAGCGTGGGTTCTTGTGGCAGAGATACATTTGGCAGTGCCAAAGTCAGAGAGGTGGGCCTCAAAGTTCTCATCCAGCAAAATATTTGAAGACTTAATGTCCCTGTGAACGATTCGAGGGTTGCAGTCATGATGAAGATAAGCAAGTCCCTCAGCAGCTCCAACAGCAATCCTCAACCGTGTTTCCCAATCAAGTTTCACCTTCAGGGGACCTGTGTCAGACAGACAATTTAAGCACCAAACGTGCAACTTATGATTCAGGACAAAATCAAGATGTACAAAGCTCCACATTACAATGAATATTTTCATTACAAATAACTCCAAAATTCTTTCTTGAATTATTAAAGAAACGTCTAACAGTTTTACAACATTACCATGTAGAAGATCCCACAGAGAGCCATTTGCCATATAGTCATAGAAAAGGAGATTCCCATACGGAGTAAGGGCATAACCATGCAAAGTGACAAGGTTTCTATGTCTAATGCTGCCAATTGTTTCAAGTTCCGTTTCAAATTCCGTTAAGTTGTGTGGATGCTGGTTGTACAATCGCTTGACTGCAATTGGTCGAGAATTTTTCAAAGCACACTTGTATACAGTACTAGAGGCACCATAACCAATTATATATTTCTCACTGAGATTCTCAGTGCTTCTCATTATATCATCCAAGGTGTGGATAGCCATATCCATATGAAGAATTACAAGTTTAGGGGGCCCTGAAAAGAAGCAAGCACAAAATAACAAAAATCAAGTGAGAATTTGGGGTAATTTAAAAAGTTACGATCACATGAGCAGTTCCATCATTCAACATACCTTGCCCAGTCCTGCTAGATCCTTTCATCAATTGCTTTGATTGGCTGGATCTATAGAAAGCAACAATTACCATAGCCAACAACGTGATGATACCAAGCGTGAGACATACAACTGCAACTCTCGAAAAAAGCTCTGAAAGAAAAATTGTACACATTATGATTCATTATATTTAAAGAACTTGGTCAAATAAAAGCACTAAAAATGGGTTTCACAAACCTCTTGCTTTTGGCACATAAGGACGACATATTGATCCTACCCAATTTCCACATAACAAAGGATTTCCAATAAAGCTGCAAAATGTCACATTAAAAGTCATTAATATTTTAATAGATAAAAGTTGATAATAAAAAACTCAAGGTTTCTCTGCACTACCTGTCAGCTGAAAACCGCGAGAAGTTCTTCATAATTGGAATTACTCCAGAAAAGTTGTTATAAGATAAGTTTCTAAAGCAAACAAAAAAACAATTGGACGTACTTCAGAAACAGCTTATAAGTCAAACAAGAGGGAAAGCAATTGCCTGGCTCTATGGCATACTCACAGGGAGGAAAGACTAAAACAATTAGTCAGCTGATCAGGAATCTTCCCACGCATGTCATTGTTGTTCAAAATCCTACCGTAAAGAAGTAAAGGAAAATGCATTAACTAGTAATCCAGCAATTGAACAACACAACATATCTAGCACAAAACTCTTTATAATTAAACATACAGAGACACAAGGTTCTGTAGCTGCCCAATTTCCAGAGGAATGCTGCCCGACAGGTTGTTGAATGACATATCACTGGAGGCAGAATAAATCATACATCATTATGCACAAATTAAACCACGAGGATAGAAAGCTTAACAGCATGTTAAATGTCAATCCTCAGGAAAAGGCCTACAAAACTTACATAATCTGTATGCTTCTCAAGTTCCCAAATTCAGCAGGCAAGGGACCATCAAGCCGGTTATGACTCAAGTTCCTGCATTTATAAAATGTAAACATTACCCAACTTCGGCAACAGGAAACAAAAGGAAAATGAGACCACATGGTTTATCACAATTTCTGTCGTACAGTGTCAAAAGATGCTCTAGATAACCAACAGATGCCGGGACATGTCCAGAAAAATTATTGCTAGATAGGTCCCTAAACAAAATGTAAAGTAAAAATTGATGTTAAGAAGAAACCACTGAAATTCATCAGGCTAGGTACATCATACATGTTTTCATGAACTCACAAAGTATCCAGATTAATGATATGGCCCAACTCAACTGGTATAGTCCCCTTGAAGTTGTTGGCAGATAGATTTCTGGAGATCAAACAAACTTACTCATGTTACTAAACAAGAAATACACGACAATATCAATTTTAATGAGACAAATCTAAATACAGTTTGCCACAACGTACAAGTAAGTCAAACTCTCGAGGCTGCGGAAGCTTAATGGTATAGAACCGCTTAACTGATTACCATGCACATTACTGCAACAGATAAACAAATGAATAAACAATACTCCATGCCAAAGTATAGAAAACTACACACTATTCTAATCGGCTCCACAACTGCTGACTAGTGCTCAGAAATCTTACAACTGATTTAAGGCAGTGCAGGAGCTTATGTTATGTGGAATAGATCCATCAAGACGATTATTGGCAAGATTCCTGAACAGTAGCAAAAGAAGCAACTTAGCACC
Organism: Glycyrrhiza uralensis; assembly: GCA_030159175.1. Taxonomy (NCBI): domain Eukaryota; kingdom Viridiplantae; phylum Streptophyta; class Magnoliopsida; order Fabales; family Fabaceae; genus Glycyrrhiza; species Glycyrrhiza uralensis. Next base: position 54,813,131 of record BRZY01000002.1, on the reverse strand, counting down.
ACTGACACTTGCAACTAATATCTGCTATTGACAGTGTAACTGAATGTTTACAACTCACAATTCAAACAGATGTTCAAGCTTCCCAAACTCATTAGGAATTTTACCCACCAGTTGATTATCATTCAATTGCCTGGAAAAATTAATCTTAGTAAAAACATGAAGAAAACAGATTAAAATTAAATTAAAATTAAAATGATGATACAAAGGTAGATCAACTCACAGATAGCTCAACTTAGACATATTGCCAAGTTCAGGAGGTATTGGACCAGTGAGCTTGTTTCCATGAAGGTACCTAAACAATTGAAGAGCTCAGCCAAGAAGCCACAACTAAAGGAGTTTTAATCAATAAGGAGTGTCACTCACAGCTTGCCGGTGAAAGACAGATTGCCTAGAATTGGAGGAATTGATCCCACTAACTCATTCTCACTCAAATCCCTACAATAATGCCAAGATACAAAATGCGCAATATGAAAGTCAAACTATGAACAGTATCATGAAACACAATTTCCAGCAAAAAATGTGCAGGTATAATATTTATACTGATGAAGTGATCAGAGTACACTTACAAAATTGCAAGGGCTTGCATTAAACCAATCACTTCTGGAATATTCCCAGTCAACCGATTTCCTTGAAGTGATCTGGATACAAAACACACTGATAAATGACCAATACTTCTACCATCAATAAAATAGGATTCATAACCATTAACCAAGAAAAGAAACCTTTTAAGTATTTGTCAATAAAAGAAACAAGACACAAAACAAAGTGAGTCAGTTACATTAACATTAGAATAACATCTAGCCAAAGTACTCACAAAGTAGCCACTTGAAGGAAACCAATATTATAAGGAATCTCCCCAGTAATCTGATTATATGATATGTCCCTGAAACTCAGAGAAGATAGTATGAGAAACCAGAGGCAAATTATCGGAAAGCAAATATTGATTATACAAGCAAATACCCAACATACAAAATTTCAAAGCTTGTACAGTTCCCTATGCTGTCAGGAATGGTCCCAGTTAAATTATTGCCTCTGACATCACTGAGAATTCATGAAACAGAAAAGGATAACATAGGTCAAAACAGAAGTAGGGAAACAATAAAAACAGAAGAGAAATATTGATATGCCTGGATTGGATTACTCACAAATACCATAAACCAGTTAGTTGGCAAATATCAGGTGACAAAGTTCCACTCAACATGTTCCCTCGCAACCCACTGCATCATTGTGCAATCACATCATGTTAGAGCCTTTTACAGAACATTATAATTCTTAAGAAACATCCAAGTGAAAGTGTAAATTAAACAAAGACAAAACCCACAGGTACTGCAAGACTTCATTCCAATAGAGTAGTCTTGGTATCTCTCCAGTGAGCCTATTACGAGCAAGATCACTGTAAACATGACAGAGCAGTGATTAAAACTTAGTGGAGTATGAAAACTCAACTAACTATAAAATTGTCATTTCCACCACATTTGAGTGCATCTGAGTCTCACGTTTGAGGCTACAAGCTCCATGAAACTCAAAGATAATGACAAAAGGAGAACTTACAGAGTCTTCAGGTTCGGAATTTGGGTTAAAGTTGAAGGAATGGGACCAGTCAACTGATTACTCTTTAAATTCCTGCATTTACCAATTCAACTCAGAACTCATTCAAGTAAACAGCGCACCAGATTGAATGCCATGTTCCGGGTTCAGACTTACAAAAACTCCAGTTGCTTAAGCTTTGAAACGGAGAAAGGTATATCACCATATAGCTGATTATCAGATAAATCCCTTCAATTGAATGAAAGAAGTAATGTGATAAGCAGTTGTGTGTCATAAAGGGAACAACTCCAACACAGTAAAGAGTAAAGACTAGAACGACATGCAAATAGGCAAGAACAGAAACAAAACCAGAGTCCTACAGATGAATAAGTGCAGCACAGTTCCCAATTTCATCTGGGATTTGACCGGTTAGTTTATTCCCTTGCAGGTCTCTGCCATTAGAATAAATACATACATAGTTCAGATACTAATAAAATCAAAGTTGACGATAAAAGGTTTAACCAGATCAATTCAAAGGTTGTACATACATGGATTGCAGGTTTGTTAAATCACCAATGGTTGGTGATATCTCCCCACCCAGGTTCAAGCTTGACAGATTCCTTCATAAACATGACAAAAAAAGAAAGACATTTGATCTCAATAAAAGCAGTTAACACAAAAATGTAGCTAATGAGATTAAGATAACTGAAGGGTGAAGCAAATAGTCCCAGGAATAAAAGACGCACAGAGATACCACAGAAAGGCTGACATTATCACAAAAGACTCCACGCCAAGAGCAGAAGTCATCATTGTGCACGTCATCCCAATCAAGAAGAACGTCAGCTATATTGCTGCTGAAGGAAGCCTTCATCGCCATTAATGCTTGTCCTATGCATTGAAAAGTCAGACACTTCAAAACCTCACTGACGTATGAATCTATCTAAAGCCAAGGATGTTCTTTTATCTATCTATGCTACCATCTCATACATTCACAATTGCATACTACGGCAGAAAAAAAAAAGATATGGAAAATGTAAATAAAATTCGCTTATGCATATAAATAAGCAGTTAATTTGCATTATGCTTTGGCACGTAAGTAGTCATAAGCACACCACACACAATAGGGGAAAATAATTGGGAAGAAATCGAAAAAACATATACGCAAAAAAAACAGTTTGTTTGAAGAAAATTAAAATAACAAAGGTCTTGAAATTAACATACAACAAATTCCTATTTTAATAAAAAGTATCCGTTTGACTGATGCCGTGAAAGAAATTAGCTTTTTTATATTTACCTATGTCTCAAAAGAAATATTATAAATATAATTATAAGAACTATTTAACCCAAATTAAAAATCATGACAACACTTCTGAACCTGAAGACCAACTGTCAAATGAATATTACAAAAACCAATATAATAGGGGCGATAGCGACAAAAATCAATATACTGTTTACATAAACTATGATATCCCTAAATAATATCTACATGATTTATAAAATTATTCCTCTAAGTCAAGATTTCCTAATGCTGCATCAACGTTGTTGCACTCCTCACAAGAAACAACCGTCCTAAGTCCTAACCACTAATGTTCGTCACCTCATAGCAAGTTTGGAAAATTGAAGGATTTCAAAGGCAAGTTTGACTAATAGAATCTTGCCAAAAATTCCATACTAATTTCTGCTAGAATCTTGCCGCTAGAATAAAAACACTTAAACAAAGCTCCTTTCGTTTTAAACTCGACTTATCCAAAAACATTTTGAACATTTAATGAATGTTCACCCCAAACTCTCACTGAAAAAAATGGGCATCTTAATACAGCTCCAAGAAGAGGAAAAAGGCATAAGCGAATTTCAGTTTTCATGATGCATCATCATGGTAGACAATAAAGTTCAACGATAAATAAAATCTCAAAGCACAGGAATCCTTACTGCTCACGGAAAAGGCACTCATTATTCCAGGGCCCAATAAAAAAATAGCACAAAATGTTTCACCAAATCCAACAACAAATAATCTATTCTGCCGCCGACAAAAACACTAGGGAGTCGAATGCCAAAGAAAACAGAATGAATAAAGAGAAAACTATATTTGACTTTGGCGATGCGAAAATAAAAAAAACAAAAACAAACAATCGCATCACCACTGGAATGCGTTTGAAAGCGAACAAAACCACAACAGTTAACCACTCTTCCAATCTTCTGGGAAAAGCAAAGGAAAAGTTCGCATTTTGGGTACTCTTAAGACCAAACCCAAGGGTGAAAACCAGAACCACAAACAAGAGAAGAAGCTTTTGGGAAGCAGACGCTGAAAACCAAAAAAAGAATGCAAGACAAAATTTTGATGGGTGAGGTGAACAAAGCAAACGAAAAGAACAAAAGGGTTACTCAAAATGACAAAACATATACACACAAACCTTCTTCGCTGAGTGACAAAGCAAATGGAGAGAGAAGTAACAGCATTATAAACAGCACCACTGTCACGGGAAACATCAGAAACCTCCGCTTCTGCTGTCTACCATAGAACAACAGCACCAACAACCCATCATCTTCTTCCATTGCCACTAACGAGACACAACAAACAACACGAGAAAGCCCAAGTATGAGAAAATGTGGGTATTGCAGAGGTTGTAGTTGCTGGGTAGAGAGAGAGAGAGAGAGAGAGTGCAGGCGTTTGGCGTGAACTGGAAGGTAAGCAGTGAAGAGAGTGTGTTATGAAGAGAGAGAAAGAGAATGGGAAACGGCGGTGAAGCGACGTTAGCTTTAGCTGACTGTTACTGTATAATGGAGGTAGCCGCCGTCATTCGTACTCGCCGTTTCCCAGTGTGCTTCTCATATTTGACAGCTATCGCTTCACTTCGCTCTCTCTTTTCTCTCACGCTCCTTCCCTCGCGTGCTCCTAAAGCCCTTTATGCCTGTCGCCTACGACTCTGGTCCACGCTTTTAAACGATCGTGACAGTCTCGGTACGCGCTCCGGGAGCCGCGTGGAGAACTCCGGTAGTACAATCACGGAGCACGGAGAGCGTTAAAGTGACGCGCGGTAGATAAAGGCAGTGCTGAGTAGTAGCGAGAAGTGGAAACATGAATAAGTAAGGCGTGTTTGGATGGTTTTATACAGAGTTTATTTGGATTTATTTATTGACGTAAGTTTTTATTAGTGTGTTTGGCAAAGTTTATAAAAATAGTTTATGATTGGTTCATAAGTTATTTTGAGTTTATTTTCATAAATTATCCAGAATAACTTATCAAAATAGATTATAGCTTATATGAAATCAGTTTCATCATATTCTTTCTTCGATTATAAAAATAGCTTATATATAAGCTATTATCATATAAGTACTTATGTTATAAGTGTTTAAATAAGCTATTTTTTCAAACATACCCTAAGTGGTGAACACTTCTAAAATAAAATTAAAATCCCGTAGTAATTATAATTTCTTTATACAGTTTATTTTTTATAGGAAAAAAAAAAAGAATTTATACGTTAGCAGTGAATCTATACTGGACCTTTTCTTTTAATGCAAAGAATTTGTACTGGACTTAATTGAGTTAAATCTAATAAGAAGCATTGAATAATTTGCTCAAAAAGGTAAGCAAAAATAAATATAGACTTGCATTTTTTTATTTTTTTTTAAGAAACTTCCATTTTTTCTATTAAATCTCAGTAGATCTAAGTGAGGGCTTGTTCAAGATAAATGAATGCAGTATTTAAAAGAATTTTTCAAAAATTTATTTGAGTTTATTTTACGATACAATTCTTAAAAATATGTATATTTACTTAAATTTGTAACAAAAATTAGAATTTATTTATAAGATTTTTTTGAAATAAATAAATAAATTTTACAAAAAAATTATAAAAATGATTTTATATGAAAACAATTTTAGTAAATAAACTCTTACAGTTAAATTATTATTTGCATGAACGCACATTATTTAAGATTTCCTTAGGAAGGTTTTCATCTTAATTCCGAGCCTTTAAGATTTCTTTAGGAAGGTTTTCATCTCAATTCCGAGCCCAATTTTGTCCTATGACATGTCATTGTTTGTCAGTTTTTTATTTTATTGCATAAATAAAAAGGAAATAAGTTTGACCAAAAAAAAGGAAATAAGAAAGAGGATGGAGAGTTTTCGACGGGTTTTGTCTTTATTTCAAAAAAAGCAATGTGTTGGGTAGCGTCACAGTCTGTTTGAATTTTGGTAAAAGTAAGTTTGTATTAAATTTATTTTGTAAATTAAGTTTGATCAAAACAAGTTAATTCCAATGTCATTTATATTTAGATATTATTTTTCCATATATATATTAGACAAAATAAAATTTGTGTAGATAATTTTAATCAAAAATTTGAATATGTAATTCATGAAAAGGTATAAGTTTTGTAAGTATTATAAAGAGAGAACGGATAAAAAAAATTATTATTGCTATTTAATATATTTATAAATTTTGAAAATTGGACTTTGAAAATGAAAATGTGATCTTACTGTATTTGTTAATTAATTCAAACCGTGTATGAAATCAATCTAGATTTTGAAATGACAGCAAACTGGAAATTAAATATAATCAAATTTATATAAATTGTGCTCGATAATCCAAAAATACTTTTACGTTTTCTAAACTTTGAGCAAAAAAAAATACTTTTAAGTCTTCTAAACTATGAGTACTTTGGAATTGCAGTTTAGTCTTTTTAAAAGTATTTTTAGATTGTTAAATTTAGTTTGTATCAGTTTTTATTATGTTTAGTTTTTAGTTTTAAAATTTAGTTTAGCCTCAAATTCAGTTTGAAATAAAAGGAATAATGGAGTTAATTATCATTTTTATTTTTCTATTTGAATCATTAATAAGCAATAATTACAGATTTAAAAATACTTTTGATCAATATCATTCAAATAAAATTCATTATCTAACATACTTTTGAGACAAAAATATTCAAATATAAATTACATTAGAGTAAACTCATTTTGAACTAAATTTAATTTAAAAATTGAGTTTACTTCAAATTTACTTTTATCAACTTTAATCTAAACACATTATACAATCCAAGGGGATGCTAGAATTTGATCCACGTGTTCCCAATGATGAGTAAAAATTGCGAGTTTCCCAAACCTTAGTGTTGGTAGAGCTCTCAATAATTAGAAGTGCTTTTGAGACATTGCTCTTAATATTGGCAGATTTTTATCCTTGAGTCGCTGAATTAGATATCTAAAAGTATTTCTAATTTGAGTTGTTTAACCCATTTTTTGTAGACTCTATAATGTCATATTGAATTTAAGCAAGTGTTTTGAAACCACGTTCAAATCACAGCGGAGAAAATCTCTCATAGATTTGAAACAGATCGTGTATTAATTAGTTAAATTTATTTAGGCTTAAATATGTTTTTGTCCCTATAATATAGAAGTGTTTTACTTTTAGTCCTTATAAAAAAAATTAAACGTTTTTTGTCCCTATAAATTTTTTTTTGTTTTTAGTCATTTAAGTGGATTAACCACTAATGTGTTTCATTTTGAACCTAGTCAACATACTTACGTGACCAAAAAATTGCCACGTAGAATGCTACATCAGCATTTTTACCACATCATCACTCTGTCTCTCTCCTCTCTCCACCCTCCTCTAATCCCCTCTGTCTCTCTCTTCCCTCTATCCACCCCCTCCTCTCTCTCTCTCCTCCATCCACCCCCACCCCTCCTCTCTCTCTATAAGCATTAAAGTCAGACAGAGACCGCAACAAAATCAGGCAAAATTAACAAAAAAATAATAATCTTGTGGCCTTCGATCTAACGCAACAGATGGATCAAAGGGCGGCTGCGGAGGAGGACTTACAGGTGGCAGAGGAGGAGTGGTTGGAACTTGGAAGTTGAGGTGTTGGGGTGGAGGAGGGACAGGCGTTCGCAGAGGCATGAGGGATAGAAGGCGGCGACCTAGGGCCACAACCCCCTAGTTCTTCTTTGTTTGCTACTGTTTCTTCTACTATTTTATCCCAATTTTTTCCAACAATTTGTTCAACTAGGGTTACAAGATTTTGTGCTCTCAATATACTTGACATTTATGTATATATTGTGTTGTCAATGGAAGCAACGACATCAACAACAACAAATTTGTTTTGGGAGTGGGGCGAAGAGAGACAGGGAAGGAGGAGGAGAGAGTGGGTGGTGGGGAATGAGGCGGAGAGAGGGAAGAGAGAGAGACAGAGGGGATCGGAGGAGGGTGGAGAGAGGAGAGAGATAGAGAGTGGTGGTGTGGCAAAAATGCTGATGTAGCATCCTACGTGGTAGTTTTTTGGCCACGTAGGCATGCTGATTGGGTTCAAAATGGGACATATTAGCAGTCAACTCATTTAAAGGACTAAAAACAAAAAAAAATTATAAAAACTAAAAGTGTTTGACTTTTTTATAAGGATTAAAAACAAAACACCCTTATATTATAGGGATTAGAAACATTTTTAAGTCATTTATCTATAATCTATGATTTATAATTATGTCAAATAAAAAATGAAGAAGTTAAGAACTGTGCAATTGATTGTCGGGGAATGGTGAACAAGGCTGAACCATCTCGCTGAATGGTGAACACTGTACATGCTTTAGGTGGATTATATGAATGCGCAGCAAATAGCAAGAGCTGCCGAAGCCGCAGCTTTCCCCAGTTGTGCAATAAAACAGGTTTGCATTTTGCAATGTATAAAGCTGGCTATGCTGCGTCCCTTTCTCCTTAAATTATAACTGTCTTCTCTTGATTTGGTAATTTTCATTTTGCCTCCTTTTACATTATTTCCTTATTTTTAAATTATTTTAATTTCTTTTTATTGCTTTTGTTCAGCTGAAAAGGTTTTCCTTTACCTTTTTGTATGTGTAATGGCACTATCTTGCTCCACTTCGTTGTGCCTTGCGGATGTTGTAAACTAAAACCACTTCGATGCATTGATTGACCCAAGAAATAAGGTCTAACCCGAGCCGTACGAACCAAATCAATGACACAAAAGTAGGATATGCAAACAAGCAAGAAGGGTTCGCAACTTCGCATATTTTATATAATTTTGTAAGAAAATAATAATACTATTTTAACATGTATAACTATTTAAATATTTTAATAATTAAAAACGCCAAATTTAGATAAATTCAGTATTCCTAAATATAAAATTTTACACTATATCTATATATTTTATAAGAATATATCATGTGCTAAAATAAAATTTCTTGAAATTTATCTTTTAGACTTTTTATAATGTAAAATAAATTTCTGCATAATATTAAATTTGAGTTCTTACTCTTAAATGCGAGAATTTATAATTTATTCTCATTTTCATGGTGTTATGTAGCGTTTTTACATTAAGTATATTACCTTTAATTATTATTTTGATATATTACATATTTCATTATAACATAATATAATATGATAATAAAATAAAAAGTTACATGTGGAATTGGGACCGAAAAGAAAATATTATTTAAATTGTAAAACATTGTTAATAAAGCATATATGTCTCAAGGAAATATCTTTTCGTGGCACTGAATTAAAAATTAAAAAGCTTATGAAGTCTGAACTGTTTCATAAAGGGGGGCCCCAAATCTAATTATTTTTTATTAATTAATGTTTCTAAAATATACATTTTAAACGCAATGAAAACATTAATGATATACCTGAAAATATAGAAATCCATTATATTGCAAATGAAGCGTTTCCCAAATAAAAATGCTTAAAAAAATTGGGGGAAAGCATTAACTTGAATACAACCCTTAACCATGTTTTTTAGCTAATAAAAGTTGCTTTAAACCAAATAAATGAGAAGCGTGTCTAAATTACATATAAAATTTATAAATACTTAACAATAAATTCACAAATAAAAAGGTCATTGGAATATAAAATTTATAAATACTTCCCAAGAAATTAAATAATATAGTTTATAGAAAATGAGTTATAGAAATTAATTGATTAATTGATTTTAATTTATACAAAAGTATTATTATTAATATAATTGTTATAAAACTGTTTTGATATATATATTTTTTTTATGAAACTGTTTTTAATATTTTTTCCCCCCAAGCGGAACCATAAAAGGTAAAGTTATCCAAGGTCCCCTTGGACATTTGATTGCAGGAGAGGCTCAAAGAAACACAACACTAGTCGACAACAGCATTGAAGACAAAGGGACACGTGGCAAGATCACAGCGGGATTGCATCCGGTCCATCATCATCTATGAATAGCATCAGAGCACTAGAAATAGAGTCAGCGTGGTTGCACAGAGGCAGGGGATTCTGCCGGCACAATATCCGCCGGTTCTCCGCCGTCAGCAGCGTACGGCCGCCCGGGCGTGACTCCGTGATATGGGTCCCACTACACTCAAGACAAATTCACATAAAAGATGTTAGTTTGAGAGAAAGAAAAAGAACTACTATTCGAATGCTGATAAATTTAGATGGTTACTTATATTTAATGGAGTAATAAATTAATTATTTTTGAGAAAAATAAAAACTGGCCTCTGTACACTGTAGTAAATGATTCAGACAAAGGGCGATTGTTATTGATAAATAAATGATTCAGTGAGATTTTTTTTTTGATAAACATGATTTAGTGAGATTTAGGGTATGTATAAATTGACTTATACAAAGCTTATAAATACAGTTTATGACTTATTTATAAGTTATTTTGAGTTTATTTTTCATAAGCTACCCAGAATAACTTATCAAAATAGCTTATAACTTATATAAAATAAATTTTACTATAATTTTTTTTCAATTATAAAAAAAATTTATATAACTTACGTCATAAATAATAGATAAATTTGTTATCTAAACGTCACCTTATTCAAGCATCCTACTTTTTCCATCATGCTGCAAGAGGGTTTATAAGGGTTCAATTTCCCAGACAAATTCGTTAGTCCTATTCTATATCCATTTGCATACCTTCGGCAAAACATGAAAATGGAAAGGGAAAATATTTTTAATCAAATATTAAAGCTAATTAAACTTCTTAATTTTTTTATACTCATTGTATTTTAGGAAACAAATAGTTATTAAAATAATCTATATTCGATCAAGAGATAAATAAAATTTAATCGCAAATTATTTTTCACAATGATTCAAACTCGAGTTCTAACTGAGTCTATTTATTAAATAAAACGCATTAACCATTTACGTCCAATCCACAGTTTAAACTTGTTTGTTCTAATTAAAATAATTAAGATTAGATGTTCTAATGGAGTGATAAGGTATGTATCATAGAATAATAATTTTTTTTATTTACATTCACACTATTTTAGAGTACTCATAGAATAATAATTACAGGTTTAGCAGAAAAAATACAAGAAAAATGGGAGGAAAGCAGGGCATAAATCCACGTCGTGGTGGATCATCAGTATATCACCATACTTTATGAAATTGAAATAAAAAAAATTGTTTGTTAAATTATGGGTTTGTATGTGCAGAAAAATTATTTAAAATTGAAATAAAAAAATAGTTTGTTAAATTATGGGCTTGTATGTGCAAAAAAATTATTTAAACACTTATTACTTATTACATAAGTATTTATCATATAAGTATTTTTTTTAAAAATAAACGCTTGTATATAATATATTTTTATGATTGAAGAAAAAATATGATTAAACTGATTTTATATAAATTGTAAGTTGTTTTGATAAATTATCTTAGAGAATTTTTGAAAATATACTCAAAATAACTCATGAGATCATCACACATTATTTTTATAAGCACTTCTAAATATTGTTGTAAGTGTTTATGTCGATAAATATGTATTGGATAAGCCAATTCAAACCAACCTTAAGCAAGAGTGATACATTGAGTGTTCGACCGGTGTGGTGGAACGTGCTTTAACTACATTTTTTGCGTAGAGGAAATAGTCATTTTTCACCTAAGGCTATGTTTGGATAGGGGTTTTTGGAGGAGAAAGGAGGGGAGGGGTAAATTTATAATCTCGAATTTTCTTACTTTGGAGTTTTTAAAATTAAAAAAAAGTTTTACATCTTAGTGTCTGCTACCTTCTAAAATAATATTTCCTTTGTCCTATTAAAGCTAAACAAGATAATTAGGAATTATAAGCCCTCTCCTCTACTCCCCTCCCTTCCCCTCCCCTTCTCCTCCAAAAACCCTATCTAAACATAGCCTAAAGAATAGAAAATTCAAAATTATATGATTGAGAGCTTTCCCTGTTAAGAGAGGAGAGCCACAAAAATAATGGGGAAGGATGACTTTTAGCACGGGTCACCTAGTTTTTGACCATTTATAGTAGGTGATATATAATTTATATTGTTTACAGCTTATATAAAAATAAATTAATTATATTTCCTCTTTTATTATAAAAATAATTTATATACAAGTGTTTATATAATTAATATTTATCCAATAAACATTTAATTAAATTATTTACCCAAATGCACCTTACTCTTCAATTTCCTCGTCAAACCAATGAGCAACCCCCTTTCAATTACCCTAGCCCACACACGTGGCGCTATTCAAGCCTCACCTTGTGCTCTTGTTCCAGTTTTTTTTTTTTCAAAGTCCTTTATCGCAATTAGGAAATAGTAATGTCTTTTTTTTTTTCTGACAATACCAGTGTGTCTTTTAATATGGGACAATTTGAAAACATTCCAGTAATGGGAAGGTAAGAATTGACCTGAGATGGGAGGTTTATTGGTTTTTGTGGGAATTAGTTTTTCCTCCCCTAATATATGTATAATATGAATAGATGTTTTTTTTGTTGTGAAAATTTTACTGCAGTAAAAAAAATGGTACACTTGATTCAATAATTTTTTTTTGGCTCAATTGATTCAATAATTTACGCAAACGGTACACTTCTTAATATTAAAACACTATTTAATTAATAACACAACAAACTAATTATTTGCAAACTATATAATATAAAATAAAAAAATAATAAATCCTATTTAATAATACAAATACAATTTTCTAATCACTAATAAAAAAATTAACAATATTACTAAATAAGAAAATGCTATACACTAATACAGTCACTATTTAAAAATATGAAAAACGCTATTAACAAATAACACAAATTACTTTATTCAATTGACTGTGAATTGGAACATTACACTTATTCAAATTAATTTACAAGCATTAAATAATCATTAGAAGTTGTCTTAATATATTTGACTGTGAATTGGTAGATTGCCCTAATCAACGACTTTACTTGAATCATGGAATGAAGGATTAGGGTGATTAAGGATTAATAATATGTGATTAATAGGATTTATGGTTCTAATTTACTACATATCTCCTAAGATGATTAGTTTGATCAACCATAGTCAGAGGGTTGACCATTGTCTTAGGCGATTGACCGGGGATATAACTTCACTGTGAATTGGTAGATTGCCCTAATCAATCACATTACGTGAGTCATGTCGTGAAGGGTTACCATGATTAAAGATTAGTAGTATGTGATTAATGGGAGGATTGCATCTACTATATATATCTCCTAAGAGGACTAGTGTGATCAACCATAGTGGGAGGAGGGTTGACCAATGTCTTACGATATTGACTGGAGATATAATTGGCTGTGAATTGGAAGATTACATTTATTCGAATTAATTTACAAGCATCAAATAAGCATTAGAAGTTGCATAATTACCATTCTAATATTCATTAACCCAATTTGATTACATTATATAAGTCTATTTAACCTGCTCATCTTAGTTGTTGTGTTTTTATGTTTCAAACAGTGCTATTGCCTGTAACTCCCAACAAACATTACGCCCTTTCAATGTTCCTTTTTCAATCAAATCTGTATCAACTTCGAAGACGCTAGTGTTAATGAAATATTATTCCTTTTCGATTTCCTAATTTCGTACTTATATTCCCAGTGTTTCATACTACTACATTAAATACTGTTTAACATGGTTAATTAATTACGGACAAATTTTTAATAACTACTAGGTGAGATGATAATTCAGTAACTACTAAATCTACGATATATTAATATACTTCACATAATTAGATTGTTTTTTAAAAATCAATAAATTACAAACATAAATTGCTTCTTAATAAACTGCTCATACTATTTAACGACTAATATATTTTCCAACTTAATGTCGCTACTAAATTCGCGTTGTGTTCGCCAATCACACATTTTTTCATATCACGTGTTTTTCAAACCTTTACAAATAAATTAAAGGTCACACTTAGGTGTTTTTTCATATCACGCCAATATGACGTTCTTCTATGTTGGGCCATTCGTCAAGTCAAATTTTGATAGGGAGTGGACTTACTACTCAAATGATGTTAACAACCCAAACCAGGTCACACTTAGGGCTGTCAAAATTAAGCCTAAATCAAACAAACCAATGCTCTGTCAAGCCCAAAAATTAGGTTTACCCAAAAACCAAGTCTATGTGACCACAAAAAAAATTACATATCACCAAGAAAAAATATATAAAAAATATCATAAGGTACATTATATTAAAAAAAATCAATTTTTTTTACTTTTTATCGTCGCCAACTTTACAAATACTACATTTTGTAGCCCTTTCTAAGCAAGGCTCGGTCTACCATACACAAGTTAAGTGGGTTATATACCATACACAACTTTTATCAATCGTTGGATCAAGTGGTCCCACCGGATGTAACATGAATTTCTCACACTAGATTTCGATCCCTCCTGAGTTTTCGTCGCAACTCGCATACGACTCCTTGCCGTCGTTGACATGCTCCGCCTTGGAAGCTTCTCACCCCTTGACCGGAGGAACTTTTCCGACGATGACGACCTTGCAACCTAAGCTCTGTTCCAATTACATACTCACTCATGACGTCCACTTCATTTCTATGCTGCAGACCAAACACACAACCTTTAGCCACATTTCTTCAAGCTCCTTGAAGAATTGCGGTGAAATGGTTCTGAATCATGGCAATTTTGGTCTCTCTAGTGTTTGTGTGACAGTGAGAATAGTGTTTAGGAGATGAGGGAGAACTTCACCCCCTCCCCCCAAAAAAAAAGATGGGGGAGAAAGGGAGTTTGGTATGAAGAAATGTGTTGAATTTTAGGAAATGAGCGTGACGATGACAAACCACAACTTGGGGAGCGCCATAATGAATGCTTTTGTACTGTTCTGATGTTGCAGAGAGAAGGTGTGTGGTCGGGATGGGGGCGTGGGGTGCATGTTTCAGTGTTTTTGTTTTTTGGGAGCAAGGAGAGAGAAAGCATAGGACGAATCTTGTGTAAGAAATCCACGTTACATCCGGTGTAACCACTTAATTCAACGGCTGATACAAGTTGTGTACATACATCACCCATTGCATTTGTGTATATTAGAGGGAGCCTCTAAGCAAATACTAAAAACTTTCTACAAAACTTACTAATCAAGTTGCAGGTAAAAGATTTTAACCTTTGAATTAAATATATATATATATATCAACGCTTAAAAGTGATTTTTCCATTGCTGGAACATTTTGCAATTGCCCCAGATTAGGCGGCACCCTATACCAGATGCATCTAGTAAAAATTTGTTCTCACCGGTGTGGGAGAATTCATCTTTCCATATTGTAGCCACCCTCTTTCGTATTATAGATATCTAAAAAAAGCCATCGCGTAAGCTTTTTGAAAGAGTTAACTGTCATTTTGGCCCCTGAAACTGTAATATGGTCTCATTTAGGTCCCTAAAACTAACAAAAAGACAATTTAGTTCCTGAAATTGTAAAACGTCGGTCAAATTAGTCCCTAAAATTATAAAACGACGGTCAAGTTAGTCCATCGTTTTACAATTTTAGGGGCTAACTTGACTGATATTTTACAATTTTAAGGACTAAATTGTCTTTTCATTAGTTTCAGAAATCTAAACGAGACTACTTCACAATTTCAAGAACTAAAATGACAATTAACTCCTTTTCGAAATTTTGAACTATATCAATAGTAAAGATTAAAAAAAAAAGGTCACATGTAGGTCACACACATGTTCTACTTTCGAATTGATTTCACAACGAGCTGACATAAGTCTGTGGAATTATTCACGAAACAGTTGTTAAAGTAATCATCAATGTCAAATAGCAATACTTTAATTTTATGAACCAAACAATGCAAGCATTAATTATTAGTCAATAATAGTAGTTTTAAAGGAACAGCAGTCCAATTATAGCTAGTTAGCCCCAACCTAGAGAACAGCACATTAGTTACGATGAGAAGGAAAAATGAGTAAAGAAAGAGCTCATAATGAGTAGCTAGCTAGCTAGTCAACCAAAAACAAAAAGGAGTTGAAGATAAGAACCAATTGAAGGACAAAGAGTAACAGAGTACGTTGTGATGGGATTATTAAAAAGATGGCACAGAGAGAGTTAGAAAAGGAGTAAATAGTATTTGCAATCAGTACATATTTCATGGTTATAGAACTTAGAAGATAGCAAACACACTGTAGCGGATCAGTTAGAAAAAAGCAAATAGAATAGAATAGAATAGAATAGAATTGCATGCATCAGTTCCAAAAATGAGGATATTTAACAGAGTATTTGTTTTTGTTTTGTTTGTTCATTTTTAGTTTAGTTTATAATAATTGGCCGCGCGCAGTCGCAGACAAGTGTGTGTGTGTGTGTGGTTGAGACATTGATAAAAGAGAGGAGGGAAGGGATTCAAGGGAATAGCGAAGCGAGTGATTGATAATTGATTGTACCCATCATAGGACCCGTGAAGCCCATGCCCTATCTATCCCCTGCATGCAACTAATCATAATGTGACGTGAAACTATGATAGTTTCAATGATATTGATGCCCACATATTAAATATTTCATGAAACTTATCTTACATTAGGGGCCCAGGCCTGGAGCCAGGGAGTGTTAATACTTAATAATTATTATATAATTACGTTTTGAGTGTAGAAGAAGATTTTAGACTTTTAGTCACTAATTTCCTATACCAACCGTGGACACTTTTGGGTCATGTGCAACCCACTAGCCCACCGTACCAAAATATTTTGAAGTAGATATTGAGAATTAAATAACTACTACTTGATATAATTACTGAATATTTAGCATTCCTTAATATATACCATAATATAAAAGAATTATTTTTTACTTTGGTTTTATTTTTAAAATCACTGTTATTATCTATTTAAAAATAAATATTATAAAATAAGGTTGCAAATATTTCATTATTGGAAATTATTTTATTATTTATTTAAGCTTTGTTCAATGTAGGAAAGATAAAACCATAAAATTTATACTTTTCAATTATAATTATGATTTAACACTTAAAATTATTATTTTTACTATATAATTATAATTTACTTTATGTTAATTTTAACATATATCAAAGCATTGGAGATGCTCTTATGTTGATATTAACTTATATCAAAGCAGGAAAAATGGACTAGTTCATAACAAAACAATGCCAATAGCAATTGCGCGTGCGCAATGAGGTCAATGGTGAGCCCAATTGAAGGTGAGTGGAACACTACCAAATGATCATTGTTGTTAACTCCAAGATTTGCCAGAACAAAACAAATCTTTTATCATTTAAATCAAAATTTGAGTTTGACAAAAAAATAATTTTGAGTTTATTTTCAAAGTTAAAAAATTAAGTATTTTTTATGTTTTAATTCATATCTTTTATTATTATCGAAATACTTTTCTATTTATAAAATTAATATTGTGAGACTCTTGTTAACAAAATAATAAAAGCAGAGCAGAGCTGTAAAGAAAAAAAAGTTAAAAACAGAGTTGAATTTCGAAAATAATAGTACTAAATGACAACTCGCCACATAAATTTCTCTACGAAATCTTGATGTATGCTATAATTTTAATTTCATGTTATACAAAATATATTATCATAAAAATAAAATTCAATTTTCAATAGTTATCTCATTGCATATAATTTACAATTTGAACTTTCTACATAATTCACTTTTCTTAATTATTAAACTTTAGTTGCTTATCAAAAAAACTTTAGTTTCTTACAAATAATTCGCAAAATTTGAATTTTAACTAATATATTATTTATGGACAAAATTCATTAATATGTAATTATACAATTTAAATTTTAAAATTGTTAAATTTGAACTGTTTATAATTTCAGCACATCACATGGATGTTAATATCTGTTTATTCTTTGGTGAATTGCGAACAACCGAAGCCATCGCAAGCCTATAAATTTTGGGCCATCTGAAGCCACCGAAGCCTTGTTTGTGATGAAGGCTACTGTCACCGTCAAGAGTGTGACTGGGCTCAAAGATTTTCCCTTTTTGTTTTTTTTCTTCCGATAAAACCCTTTTTGTTTTTTTGACGGGAAGATTTTCCGTTTTTGCTACTAGTTGAACAATAATTTCAACGAAGTGGCTAACCCCACAAAACAAAAAGAACAATACTTTGATTAAAAAAATACATTTTTGCCCTAAAATAACACATCAACCGCGGTTGCAGGCAATAGTTGCTGCAAACCCCTAAACCCTAACGAGAATCCAATTGAAAAACTCCTGACATTACAATTTCACTTGATAATAACAACGACTATTCACAAAAAGGTACTATCAAGTAGAGGGGGTAGAGTGGTTGTGTAAGAGTTGAAAAATTGAAGTGGTGGGGAACATATGAGCATAATTTATACATTGCCAATTTTCACCAATTTTTCCACTCGTTTAATACTTCTATTATTTCTAAATATCACTGGGTTTGCTAATTGATACCTTCCCAATTAACCAATTAAAAAACTTGCACACAAAAAAGAGACTGAAGGCATGGCAACGGCTTCACAATTTGCAGTAAATATGTATCAGTTGATCAATGAAGTGCCTAATTAACAACAACGACAATATCATCTGTAGCCAAATATTGTCTTTGAAGACCCCAAAACATTCTGTTCTGGAGGACAAAACCATGGTATAATAACATCTTTCAAGATTAAATGGTTCAAACTTCAAACTGGTCATGCAAAAGCAGATTGTGATCTTCAAGGAACAGATGACAACAAATACACGTCCTACACTATCACAGTAATCTCATGGAGTGACTTCTTGAGAACTTGTTATGAACCCTTTCTTTGGTGGTCTTCATTGATCAGGACTCTGGATCAGCATTATGCCATCCCTTTGTGCATGGAGGAATGTTCATAAACTCATCAAATTCTTTTACATGAACATCACAGCACTTCCACTGCAAAATAATGTGACAGATGAAAAACAAATACATGTAGTTCTCAGAAGTCAGAACCATATCACGACTACAAGCGTTATTTTATTTAAAATAATAATAAAAATATACTAAGAATATTCAATACCGACCCCTCTCATCCGGTCATGAAAAACAGCAGGGCCGGGATGGTAGCTGCAAGCAGTGTCATGGTTATCCTTTTCCTTGAAAGTTTGACCGCATCCTTTATTTTTGCATATTTGGGGCTCATTTATATCAACTATCTTCTTAGGAGGTTTCGGAGCCTGAACACTTGAATTGTTTTCAGCAGAGGCATCTCCAACAAGATTTATGGATTTGTCACCAACATTTACAGGTTTGATTTGTGAACCTAAAAAATAGGAGAGAGGGTTGGTAGAAGAAAACTTAACTTAGGAAGCATGATTAAGGGATTACTCAAAAATAACTAATAAAAAGACTTAAGACAGTGCCGAAGACCGACACATATGATTACCATGATCCGAGCAAAAGAAACCCTGCCGACATCTAGGACAAGAGTCCTTTGCAGATGAATTCGTTGAAGAAACTGCAGTTGGAGGGGGTTGAGTGTTCTTCTTAACTGGTGCAATTACTTGCTTCTCTGTTGTATGTTTTCCTGTCTTACATCTTGATTATAAAGACAAACAATTGATCAACAAATGCAGGGCATTTTAAAATAAAATGAAAGGAATAAACAAGTGTAATTATTTTTTGGGTAATTGATCAGGACAAAAGCTAAAATCTGTCTTAAACACCTATTTTATGGGCTATGAAACTTTGCCTAAAATCTGTTTTATCTTCTGATGTCCCATAATAGATGTGTGGGATTCAAAACTATATGATAACGATCCTGAGAATTACAAATAGAAAAAAAAAAATGTCTATAAGAAGCTTGTTTATACTAAAATGGACTAAAGTATAACAAATATTCAATTCTTACAGGAGAGGAGTGTAATTTACCTTTATTTTTTTATTCCGAAGCAAAATAAGCAGTTTCATCACTAGCATTATGAAAAGCAATAAACCATCTGCTTATGCTCATAACAGAATGCAAGATCTAATACTATAAAGGTCTGGAAGAGATTTTTAGACACAAGCAAAATCAATCTCGGGAGAAAATCAAGATGCCCAGAAGAGCAGCAAACAGTTTCACTTGCAACTGTTATAAGAGTTGTATTATTTAGTATGAAACGAATGGTATGAATATGCGTGAGAGAGAGAAAGAAACATAAATCTTAGAAAGAGAAAAAGTGTAGTAGAGGGAAAACATGAAAAAAAAAATCCATTTTAACTAAACATTTTTGCAAAATTTACGAATTGATTTTAGTACCAACAAACATTAATCTACAAGAAAAGTTGCACAATAATATTGCTAGGCGGACCCTTATTTTGATTTCCATTTCATTAATCTTACATTTAGAAACCATTTTTTCCCCAGTCAGCATTTATTGCCACCAAAAGTACCTTTAAGATATGAACTGGCATTGGAGAATGGACTCGTACAAATTAAAAATTCACAAAGATTAGAGATTTTAAATACAGTTCATTGCTCTTGAAATAGGATAATTCAGTAAAGGTTAGAAGTGATTTTACTCCCAAGTAGATGTAAATTTGTAGAAATCAATCCATGCAGAAGTGGCAAATGAAGTCTATATTATTTAGTGCAAAACATCCATACTCCACCATGCAAATTTTGACTACCCATCTCTATCGTCCTTTGGCATTCTCCACAAGAGGAAGCCAACTCTATGATCTATTAATACATTCTCCTCATAAAAGTGAACCCTTCTAAATTGACCAGTTAACTGCAGACCAAACCAAAGCTTCATATTCTAAAACAGGAGACTAGAGAAAAGGAACAGAGAAGATCTCTCACCCTGGAATTTCCAAAAACAAGCTAAAATCATGACTTCTTTTCTTGCAACAACTCCATTCTTTCATCCCATCGTGAAATATAGGCTGGAAATTAAAGTGGAGTCATGATCAATTGCAAAATTATCAGATAATTAATTGTCATCAAAAAAGAAAACATTCTGAAGAAATAGATTAATAGGCATGGACTTACTCCCTGAACAAAAGAAGATGCCCCAGCATTAAATCCCAAAGATGTCAGATGGAAAGTGAATAAGTAAGATCCCATAAGGATCATAAATCAACAAAATGATATAACAGTGGATACAAGCTTACAAAATTTGACTTAATTCATGAGTATGAATTAGTGATGATATTAGCAAAAAGAATGTTATCGGAACTCAAAAAAACAACAATGCACACAAACAAAATTTAAATCAAATGAGTCCATAGATGAACACTTAGATTTTTCCAAAGTTATAACGGTGTGGGTGAAAATACTGGTTTTTGTAAAGTATACATAACATAAAAACAAATAATTCTCCCAAAGTCCAAATTTAAACAAAAAGCTCAGGAAATAATCAATATAATTTAGAATGGAGCAACTGAACAGAATCCTCAAGCCTAATCCTCTATGCCTATAGGTGTCAATATAGTGTACCAATGCAGATAGGGATAACTGCACTTGCAAAGTTTCAATGAAGCACAACTGCACTAGCTACAAAAGCTGAAGACGGTAGACAACCAAATAACATCAAGACTGTAACACTATGTTCGATTGTTAGAAGAAAATGAGTGGAAATAAAATGAGATGATTTGGTGTTTGTTTGGTTGGAGAGAGAAAGAGAAGAAAGAAAACCTGAAAATTAATTTTCTTTTGATTGGTTGAATAGAAAATGAGAGGAAAGAAAACACAAATATTTGAAATGTCAAAAATAACCTTATTCATTTTATGAGACCTTTAATTGGTGTGTAGAGAAAAAACAAACAAATAAAAAAGCAAGCAAACAGCATGGCCATACTGGGATGTCCACTATCCAACCTTAATCCGGCAAACACTTGGACATGGCAACAACTGCACTGTATGGTTCCCCCACACCGTTGCTACTATATAACACCAAAACCATGGTCCAAAACTCTTTCTACCCCCAAATCTCAGTTCTCAAATTCTCAGGTTTGCTTTCATTGAAAGCTTCACTTTTGTAAGAAATTTTGAGATAATCAACTTATACAAGCTATTGTTTAAAAAACTCATAGTTATTACAACATTCTTTGAATATTTCATTTTTCACAGGTGTTTGTTAAGAAGTTTATTTAAACCGACTCTGTGTACAGTTTGAATCGAGACTTAAGTGAGTGAAACCATCACATTTTAAATATTTGTTTCCAAGCAGAAAACAGTGAGATTGATTGTCAGCACCTAGAATAATTCATTTGTCAACCAAAATCACTCCTAGGCCTAGCTCACATAAAATGATAAAAGTGAGCAGCTATTACATTGTTCATGGATCCTTGACTACAAAGTACTAAATGTAACTGTCTATTGGGATCCTTGACCATATCCATACATGTGTCAGCTGAATTAACATTAACATATTACATATAATAGCCTCAAAACCACATATTCAATCCAATGTAATAACAAATTGTAAGAGAAGAGCTTGGAAGAACAGGGTCGAAAGCTACCCAGTTTACAAATAGATCAGTTACTTCTAGAATGATCCATGGAAGGCTTAGGTAGCACAACTAAAAAAGTTAGGGCAGGGGATTAACTGAAATTTAGAAAAAGGGCATTCATTTATAGTGAAAAAAATGGGGGAAGATATCATATGTGGGATAAAAGAGGAGACTTGGATATGTGGGGAGTGAGTATGAGAGAGAAAGAGAGAGTACCGAATCATGGTAACGACAGGAACCATCGGGATTGTCGTGCTCGTAGAACATAGCATCGCAACCAATCCTCTGGCATCGAACTTTAACGCCTGTTTTCTCCATTCTCACGATCCCGGTCCACAGGTTTCAGGGGCAATTGGAATTGGAACAACAACACACAGAAACTCAAAAAGGGTTTTTTTTGGCTTTGATGCTTTTTCAAAAGATAAAGAAGATTGGGTTCCTCACGGTTTCCATTCCGCCTTCCAGCAAGTTCCCGTTTGAGTGAGAGTGAGGCTAGTGTGTCTTCGACAAGCTTATTTCCATTTCAGAAAAATAATAAGCGATTATTTTCTCAGACTTCATAATTAATTCAAAAATATGGATTTTTTTGAATAGAAAAAATAAGGATTAATTTTAAAAATTGAATTTAAAATTAAAAAAATTATAAACTATATGTAGAATATGCAGGCAGGTTTATGGATTTAGATTTTGTTTATTTTGGATTATTTTATGATTTTTTAAAATAATCCCTTTCAAAGATTTTAAACGCGTTTGTTTAAGTTTTTAAAATAATTAAAACTAAAATCTGAATACATTTAAGTCTAATTATAAGTAAAAGCTACTTTTTGTGAGAAATGATAAGTGTGGTGGATGAGCAATAATGTAAAGAAAAATTATGATGGTATATAAATACAAATTAGCTTTTATTTTATATAAAAATATGGCTTAAATATATTTCAGATCTTTTCAAATTTGGTCGTTTTGATTTTAGTCCCTGTAAATATGAGTCAAACTTTTTGGTCCTACAAATAATTTCTTTTATTTTAGTCATTTTAGTGATTTGACGCTGAGATGACATGGACACGTTACCTCATTAATTAGACGTGTCATATTCTAGAGTCACATCAGTCTGACACATCATTTTAAATTTAGAGAGACTTGACACGTCATTTTCAAATTTATAGGGACCTGCCGCCGCCGCCACCACCACCGTCACCTCCTCCTTTCTCCACCCACAGTCTTTCTCTCTCTCGTTTTCTCTCTCTCTCTCCCCCACCCCCACCCCCGCCACTCTCTCTCGTTTTCTCTCTCTCTCACCCCACCACCACCACCGGCCACACACACTCTCTTTCTGTATGAATCTGCAAAGAAGAATTCTGGGCCTTTGGGATCCGTTGTTGAAACGGTGGAAGGAACCGTAACCACAGTTCTCGGTCCTGTCTACAATAAATTCAAGGGCGTACCCGATGATGTCCTTGTTTTTGTTTACAACAAGTTATTTTTCTTTCCCCCTCTGCTTCTCGATCATTTTGATTCACATTTATTTGGATAAAAGTGGATGCCTTATTTCAATTGTTTGTATGGTTTTAAGAAAGCTATGTGGTTTCTCCCTTAGATCTGATTTAGAGGGACATGACAAATTTGGGAAAGCTTGTTAAAATTGTTTCACTACTTTATGCCTTTATTTTAACTCAGATCAAGATCAATTTCTTAAATAGCCAAGGAATTGTTTGCTTGCTTACCTATATAAAAAAGTTTATTGGGTTTTTGGGTGATTATAATTTCCTTACGAAAACAAAAACGAGAGAAAACGAGAGAGGGAGAGAGAGAACGAGAGAGAGAGTGTGTGGTGGTGGGTTGAGAGAGAGAAAAGAGAGTGTGTGTGGGTGGTAGTGGTGGGTGGGGGCTGTGGTGAGAGAGAGAGAGAGAGAAAACGAGAGAGAGTGTGAGAGTGGTGGTGGTGGTGGTGGTGGTGGTGGTGGTTGGGGGGTAGGGGCTGTGCTGAGAGAGAGACACGTGGCAGGTCCCTCCAAATTTAAAATGACGTGTCAGGTTGATGTGACTTTTGAATATGACACGTCTGATTAATGAGGTGACGTGTTAATGTCACCTCAGCCCTAAATCACCAAAAGAACTAAAATGAAAAATATATATTTGTAGTACCAAAAAATTTTGACTCATATTTACAGGGACTAAAATCAAAATGGTCAAATTTGAAAAGACCTAAAACATATTTCAGCCTAAAAATATTTAAAAATAATAATTTTTTTATACAATGTAATAACCTCTTTTTGAATCTCAAACAAATAAGCCCTTAATCTTTCTTTAGAGGGAGATTATATGATATACATGATAGTGTAAAAAATTTCAAATCAAAATTTATTTTTATTAAATAATGAATAAAATTTATTTACAAAAAAAAGATAAAATTTGTTTATTCCACACATCTTAATTTGACTTTTTGCAGAAGCAATTAAGCATCGTTGGTTTTTCAATATTGCTTTGGGAATGGAACGTGGTGCCAAGTATGAAGTATATATATGTGACTCATGAGTGAAAGCGGTTTTCTGCTCACATACAAGAGAGAGACCTCATTGTAGGCTCTATTTTCAGAAGGCAGCCAGAGTGCATGAGAAACACCATGTGCATGACAGCATTAAGTATCAATTTAAACAACAATGGGCTTGTACATTTGTATAACCTTTAAGTCAACATCGTTATAAGGCTAACTAATTCAGTTTGGTGCATTCCCCCCAAACTGTATTCACTTATCAGCAAGAGAGAGGAGAGGAGCACATATTTCAATTGCTGATGCTAACGTACTCCCATTTAAAATTTAGAAGGAGCACATTAGCAATAGCAACCTATACCTTTTTATTTGGACAAAAAAATCATTTTTATTTTTTTAAAATAAATTAAATTCGTGGATATTCAAGTAATTTAACAATTCAACTCTTCAGTTGCCTCTCTCCTTCTCTCTCTCTCTCTCTCTCCACCGGTCACTCTGCTTCAGTGCACAAGCGGGAAAACCATTACACAGCGAAGAACCACGACATGAAAGGAAACTCTACGTCGAAGTCGAGATTGGGAAGAACCACGACATGAATGAAGACTCTGCAACGACGACATGATGTGGTAGTGGTTTAGGGAGGAGTCTATTATTACCTTCAAAATCGTTCGTCACCTTCTCGGATTGGAGAAGGTCTTTCTCTCGGCAATTTCAGTGGCTCACACTTTTCTTCGCCGGTAGTTTTTCTAAAGGCCCCATTTCTATCTCATTCCTCTTCTTCCTAATAAAAAACATAATTAAAAGATTTTTTTTTTTTAAAAAAGTCAGATTTGGTGATGTTTCAATTGGACTAAAAAAGGGACTGGGGTGATTCTCCTCTGCTCCTTACCTGCAGCTAACAAGGCAGGTTTAATATATTTTTTTCCTTTTGTTTAACTGTGGCTAATTGAATCTGTCTAATTTTTTTTCCTAATGGGTCTGCTTTTGGTGCAGAGATCAGAGACACGAGAAAAAAAGATGGAGAAACAATTGTTTGTGGCAATTTCTCTTCTCACAGTTGTTGCAACATGCTCACCATGCAAGAAAGCCAGTTGGGATTCAATATCTGATTCAAATGTACATAATATTTTTTTTCAATGAGTGTATAAAAAGAATGATCAAAAAGATTTTGTACTCTTTGTTGAAGTTGAATACATCAGTGTTGAAGATCAATTATTACACATGATACCTATCTTATTTGTTCATGAAATTGGCCTCCAAAACCAACGCATTTGAAACATACTAATTCTCATAAGCAACCAACAATAGGCACTTAATAACTCTATCTTGTCTTATATTAAGAGGGAGTGGTAAATTAGTTAATGTGGCACCAATACACATCAAAACAAAGTCCAAGTGCCACTGCTGTATAATTTAGCAGCACTCAGTTACAAAGTGGACATCACATTGTCCTTGTACATCACTGGATCAAATAACAAATAAAAGCTCAATTCCAAATTTGTCCAGTCATAGCGCACAGATGCAACTTATTAAACTCCTCTGTTGTAGCAAAAAATTTCATAATTCCTAGATTTATCAAGTGACAGCAATACAAAAAATATACTACCTGTATAAGAAAACAAGTTTAATAAAGCTTCCACTGTTATACTAATAAAAGCTTCTATTGTTCTTCATACATTTTGGCAAAACTACATCTCAATCATTGAACAAAATGTTGTTACAAAATGCTTCCACTGGAATATAAGCTTCCACTGTACATTGTATAACAAAATGTTGTTACAAATTGCTGATTATATAGTTTGAATAAATGATACTGCAAGTCTGCAACTTTGTCACTTTCTTTTGACCAACTCACACTCTATTTCAAGATGACTTTCTCCAACCCTTTATCATCCTATCAAAGCACATGAAAAAAAAAATAAACAACACTTAATCAGTATTATTATTTATTAAGTCTAAGGAGCAATAAGAAAATCAATTAAAACGTACTTATTAGGGGATTGAGAAGGCAATGCTTCAGTATTTTTCTTTTTGTTTGGACAATTTCTTGAGTCATGATTAGTTCCACCACAATTCGGAACATGACAACGACGAGGCTTCTTTGCAACTTCAACTCCTCCTTTTGGCCTTGATCCTTTTGGTCGACCTTTTGTTTTTGAAACAATAGGATTTTCGACATCACATCCGTCATTATTCGGAACACAAGGCTCCAAATCAATTAAACACTCTTCACTTTCAGGCATGCCTTTTATCGTCTGAATGACTTTCTCTAACTCTCTAGCAGCAACTTGTTCCCTATCTTTTGTCTTCAAAGATTCAGCTTCTAGACATTGAACTAGAGATCGAAAATCAACAGAAGAGCCACCATTTGAATTGACTATATGCCTAGATTTTGGGATCAATGAACTTTCTCGTCTCCATCGAAAAGGAAGATAATTTGAAGGGAGGCAAAAATAATTTTTCACCACTAGCACTCGAATAGCATGTCTGCACAGTATTCCAGAGAACTCAAATTCTTTACAAGAGCAATGAATTGATTCTTTTTCTTCTATCCAACTTACAAGACGACCTCCATCAAATTTGGTATGATGCCTCACAATGTAAGAGCCATTGCCAGTTTTAGTTGCTGCATATTTCATAGATAACTCAATCTCATGTTGAAGCAACTCAAAGGCATAAGGTGTGAGTATAGATGCAGCGTGTTCCTCAATAGGAAAACATGTTCTAATTTGAGGATTGTGACATTTTTGACGCATTCTTGCCTCTTCTCCAGCTTGATGTCTAATCTTGACAGCAACACCAACCTACACAAAAGTATATTAATTGTGACTAAATTATAAGCTGATTGATTCAAAAAATAATGTACATACAACAAGTAACCCAAGTAAGTTTATACTTGATTTACAAAATCTGTCAAACATGTTTTGGCATCCAAGAATCTTTTTATATATGAATTTATAGATTCTGATCGTCCAGTTGTCGTCATCCCAGCAAAAAAGAAGTCCTTCAAATAAGCTAGGGCCCAAAATTTACAATGGGAATAGAGCAAGTCAATATGCTTATCCATGCTTAGACCAAATTGTGCAACCATCAATTTCCATTCTCGCTCAAAATCATCTGCACATTCTAAATGATACAACCTATGAAACTCAATTTTAAAGTCATTAAAAACCAACTTGACAACTTCGCTACAATATGCCATATGCAAAATGCATGTTTTGTGTTTGGCAACTCCATTGCAATAGCTTCTTTAAGTGCAAGATCTTGATCCGTAAGCATTGTTTGCGGATTTTTTCCTTTGACAAAATATAGAAAATTCTGAAAATAGTAAAAATAAATTATAAGATAATCTATTAAAATCTCAAAAGTTAGAAATTGAATAATAACAATAGTAATAATAGCTTTTTTTTTTTTGGTCAACATAGTAATAATAGCTTCAATCAAATAAAAATGTACCTTTAAAGCCCATGCGAAGGAAGAAATCTTCTCATCTCGCAACAGAACACAGCCAAAGAAAATTGAATTTCCATGATTATCAACCCCAACCCATAATCCAAGTGGCATATCATAACGATTTATCCGATATGTGGTATCAAAAACAACCACATCTCCAAAAGCTTCATATGCTCGAATTGAATCACCAAATGCCCAAATAATATGCTCTAATTTATTATTGTCATCTATTGTGAAATCATATTTGAAGGCATCATCTACATCTTTCAAAATTTTGCATAACTTGAGAACATTTGCAGCATCATTTTCTTTATCAATACCACTCTGCGATTGAATAAAATTCCTAACATCTTTCTCCAAAAATGGTAAATCGCCTGTACCTATTCCTTTCTCTAGCTCAAGCACTCTCATTATGAGACTTATTGAGCAACTAGCTTTTGACAATAATAATATACGACCTTGATCGATAGCTTGGATGTTACGATAAGCAGGAAGAAAGTGGACCTCTTTATCATCCAATAACTCATGGTTATGGCGATTGTTAAAATATTTAACCACCCATTTTTCCTCAAAGCCAATTGTTCTTTTAGTAACCAACATTTTTGCACTACAATTACATCTTGAAGTTTTTCGTTTCATTTGACTTTCCACATCCTTAACTTTGTGTTGTTTAACAGTACCGGCACGATGACAAACAAATTCCCTTTTATAAATGCCCAATGGATTTTCTTGAGACTGATTCTTACTAGATTTGTAGTTGTGATGACGTCTAATCGAAAAACCACTTTTTCGAGCAAATAAATAGTAAAAGTCACAAGCATCATCATCACTATTAAATATTTGTCCTTCATAAGGAACCCAATCATCAGTGTTATTGGCTTGAGGAAAAGATTCAGGTTCAGGTTGTGGCTCTTGAAAGGTTGGAGAATTTGTATTTTCATCATCTCCATGTATAGAAGTATAATCTTTAAGAAGCTCCAAGGGCCAATCCAAGACACTATTTCTTAGTTCAGATGTCATATTGATCTTGGTTCAAATCTGAACCATTCATATTTTCAAAAGAAAAATAATTGTTAACAATTAGAAATCAAACAGAGGGCTATATATATTCAAACAGTAATAATCGAATACTCACCTTTTGAAGAAAGCAGCAACAACGCAATGGTTCAATACGTAGAGTTTCCTTTCTGTGTAATGGTTTTCCCGCTTGTGCACTGAAGCAGAGTGACCGGTGGAGAGAGAGAGAGAAGGAGAGAGGCAACTGAAGAGTTGAATTGTTAAATTACTTGAATACCCACGAATTTAATTTATTTTAAAAAATAAAAATGATTTTTTTGTCCAAATAAAAAGGTGCAAGTTGCTAATGTGCTCCTTCTAAATTTTAAATGGGAGTACATTAGCAATCCCTTTCATATAATGCCTCAAAAAACACAATGATCTCTTGTTTTTTCTTTTGCCCTGTACAAATATTAAAGTTTTAAAATACCTATGTGTTACTTTGTCATTCAACATGATTTGGAACGTGTCAACCCCGATCTAAACACACTATATGTTTTGTTTAATGTTGCAAAATCCCAAAAGTCCTAAAGGAACTCTATAGTTGCTTTAGGGACGAACATAAGTTTAAGGTTTTTTAAATGTAAACCAAGCATACGTACACTTATGGTTTTGTCAGTAATTCTAACAGATGCACTCCACGGCCCACGCTTGTGCTAAGGTGAGTTGTGGACTGGCCATTACTACAGCAAGGCCCATCGCTAGGTACCATGAGTTGGGCATGGGTAGGCCCTTCTCTATTGGGCTCCGGTCCTTTCAAGGCTTCTCAACTACTAATAGGCATCCCTTGGCAAAGTGTAGGGCCATGCTTAAAGTATTTCATTGATCAACATTTTTCCTTAATATAGTGTCCATCGGTTCATCCATCTTAAACAATGTTTTGGAATCCTAGGCCGGTCCTTGAATCAATAAAAAGTGATATTCAGGATTTTGAAGTTGGATCAGGATTGATCTAGTAGAGTTTTATACATATTATAATTTTATAAACATGTGAAAGTATACTAAAAAAAATATATATTGTTAACCGCGGTCAATTAATTCAAGGTATTATTGCTAACATGCTTAACAAAGTGTCGTTAATCTTTTCTGAGTGATGGAATAAACTTTTAGAATTGTTAATGAGATGGGTCATAATTGCACAAGTTAAAAATATCGTATAGGTGGATATCTGTCTTCTATTCTTTAGATTTCTAAAATAAAGATACAAAATTAGTAAATGATCACTTTTCCTCGTACTGTACATAATTATGTCAAACGCGCTTTACAGCACAACCTCAATTAACAATCAATGGTTATGCTTTCCACTCCTAATCATTTTTCCTCTTTTATCGATCGTTTATTTATTCTTTGACTCTCCCGTTATCTAAAAAAAGAGTTGAACAAGAAAAAAAAACTTTATTATACGGTGCCGTTTAATACGGGACAACCATAAATCATCCCAGCAATGGGAAGATGGGTTTTCACTTTAGATTTGTTTGACTAATGTGTGACTTTTTTTCAATGGCTAAGATTTGAGACTTGCAACTTGATATAGAGTTTAAAGCCATATTATAATATATTTGCAGATTGGCACTAGCAGTTGAAGTTCTTGCTTTCACTTCAGTTCAAACAAATACCCTTCAAAGCTCAAACCACGTGCCCCCGTTCTGATTCACTCGACTTGGAACCATCGTAGTCTATCCCCAAACCACCACCAATATCGAAGACTTGCATCGGGGCACTTGACTGTGCAAGGAGCGGTGCCGACTCATGAGGGACGCCGTTTACGCGTGCTGCCACCTAGCCGCAGTGCACTCGAATTATTGTCGCTCCCTCTGCCTCACTGGCTCCGCACTCTGTGCCTTTGCCACCGGCGAATCCCTCACCGTCTCTGACGACAATCCAGCAGTTTTCTTCCATGCCAAGACGAACAATAATCACCGATTGTCACCACCTCCTCCTCCCGCAGCAGTGAAAACCTCCAAATTCCTTAACGTTCTGTCCTCCTCTGCCGCCGAAACTCATCGCCGAAAACCATCACCGAAGCTCCCTCACGTTCTCTCGGAATCAAGCCTTTGCTCCTCACTAAGAAGTCAATTTTCGAACCCGTTCTTCCCAACCGTTCACCGAGCTCACTCCACAGCTTCTGAAACCTCTTCCGTTTGGAGTTGGGAAATTTCTACCAGCCTCCGTCTCCTCCAGGCTCTGATTGGTCTCTACCTGCTCGCATTTCTTTGCAATTATTATGTTTCTTGGGAGAGCCAACACAATTATTTAAAACCGGATCAACCTTCTACAACCGGTAAATTACTGTCTTCCCATTGATGGGATGATTTCTGGTTGTCCCATATTAAACGGCACGTTATTATACTAGTACTATTAACTGAACATCACTCCAACACACACACGAAAAAAATAAAATATTTAAAAAGATTATAGAACAACAGGATAATATAATTGAGTCCTGACACATTCACTGATAATTTCTTTCTGGTTATTCCTGTTGCATGATTGAAATATGCGATACAATGATATGATTCATGTGTTATGTTGGGGACTTGAGGTTCAGGGAGTTTCAGCGTGAGAAATCGTTTGCAAGCGAATTCGATAATTGATACAGCTTGCCGACCACTGGACACTACGCTTGTCGCCACAGAAACAACTTACTACAGCTATTTATTAATAGACATCGACAGAAAAGAAGAAAAAAAGAGAGCTGTTTATTAATAAATTAAAACAACGAGTGTGTCCGTATCTATACTTATACGAAAAATGCTACAAAAAATAATTTCTACTTTTTTTTACCTGAAAAGTGTAATTATAAATATTTTTCTCTTTAAAAACTAAAAAATGAAAAAAAATTGTAAAATAAATAAAAAATAAAAAATATTTAAAAAATTATAAAATTGAGTTGGTCCAATGGATTGACTCACCCAACCAATATTCTATATAGACTTAAATATATTTTTAGTCCTTTAAATTTAGGTAATTGTTGCTTTTAGTCTCTCAAATTTAAAATGTCTATTTTTCGTCCCTCATTTTTAAAAATGTGTCTTTTTAGTCCTTGGGGCTATTTTTCAATTTGAAAAGTATTTTTTAAATTTATATTTTGACCTCTCTTAAATTTTGATTCTCAACATACTCTATTTTCTCTAACTTCTAAGAATTTTTTAAATTTATATTTTGACCTCTCTCAAATTTAGAAAATACTTTTTAAATTTAAAATATGACCTCAGGGACTAAAAGTGATACATTTTTTAAAATAAGAGACCAAAAATAGGCGTTTTAAATTTGAGAGACCAAAAATAATAATTTTTCAAATTTAAGAGACTAAAAATATATTTAAGCCTTCTATATAAGATAAATGGGATAATTGAAAATTAATGAATGAACTGGTTTAAACCCCATCCTAATCCGTTAAATATGATGGGTTAAATAGGTTGACTTGACGTGGTAGGTCTAACTCATTTTTATACTCTCAACAAAGATTTATTATTATTTCTCAAAAAAAACACAAAGATTTATTATAAATTAAGATTTGTGTGCAGAAAAAATTATAACATTTTGAATTATAATTTTCACTGTAACAATCAAAACTAGTGTCTTTAATTTTGAAATGAGTTTAATAATATTGAATAATATAATATTGAGAAAAAATTTTAATCATATAAATTGGTTACATTAATTTATTATTTATATTCTTCTAAATTAATATAAACAATATATGTTTAAACAATTGATATGATTATTGTATCTTATAACTGACACAGTTAATAAAGTGAATGTATACTTATTTATGAAATATTTTATTTTAATAGAAAATTATAAATAAGATAAATTAGGGCATATACTTATTCGGGAATAAATAATTTAATTAACTAGTTTAGGAAGTGCATTTAATAATTTAATCAATTAATATTATAATGAAATGTTTTTTAATTAATCATTTTATGATGTATGAAATATAAATTAATTTGTCTGACAAATGATTCCATGACTCTAATAATAATAATAATAATATGGTTTTAAAAAATTAAAATTAATTATTAATTGTTTCAATATATTTCATATAGTAATGTTTGATTTGACTTGAAAAATTTCTTACAGACAATAATAATAATAATTCAATTAAAACAATTTAATTTCAAAATATAGAAAATTATACAATTCAATAAATATGTGTTGTGTGTAATAGTGATAAATCGACACATCGTAAAAAAAAAAAACTCATTTTCAATTCACAGACCAAAACAGTCCATATAAGTTTGAGTACTTAAAAGACCTCAATGACAGATGTGGTTTCAAGTATGTTAAACATAGATGCTCCCCAATCTTTAATATTCATTTGATTCAAGTTATAGATTTTTTTTTGGTTTCAAAAAAAACATTATAGAGTTTTTTTATTATATTAATTCACATAGAATTAAATGAATCTAACGCTAGGTGATTGTTTATTTATATGGGAAAGAGAATTGAACAAAGGCTACAAATGCATGTAAGAGTAAGACTCTCATTTTCGTGTCCAAACTTTTTTTTTTATTTAAGTTTTATAAATAACAGTTGTTACTTGTTGAGGGAATTTCTCTTAGACAAATTCACTTGATTTAACATCGATGCGTTACAGTCTCATCCCAGACACAGAAAAAAATGATTTTAAAACATCATTTGCCTCCAACTAATTCATGTCATGACACGCGGATGACCAATGATCAAGAGCCCGATGGATCAAGGTAAGAATAAAACAACCCAACGCAGCTATTCCCTGCCTTCAAATTCAAATTTCAAAAGCTATTAAAAGCAAATAAAGCATGTCTTGTCTCCTCTAACAGTTTGATTAGCAATTTGCTTAGACCCGTAATCTACCTATCTCCCAAGTAACCAAACCAAGGAAGATGGATTTGGAATTTTTTTATATTTAAAAAATGATAACTTTTTTCGACAGTTTTATTTTTGGTGAAATAACTTTTTTAGACGGTGTGTATTTAAAACAGATAGCTTGAAATAATATAGGTCTTATAATTTAATTGTTTATTTTAATTTTATTTTTTTGTGTCAAATCAATGCCTTATCTTTATAAATGTTTACAATGTTGACAATTGTCAGTTTTTACCACATTGCGTCACTGACTTGCCTACGTGGCTGTTAACTTAACTGATATGGCCCAACGAGTTTTTAATAAGTTTTAATTTGGTCCTTAAATCATTAATAAGTTTCAATTTGATTTCATAGGGGCCGTTTGGGGTGGTTCCAAGTTTCTGGTTTTTGGTTTTAAAAGCTAAATTTGAAAACAAAACTTGTTCGGGTAAAATGGGGTTAAATTGGTTTTCTTACTTAATTTTAAAATAGTTTTCACTTAAATCTCAAAACCATAAAAATAGGTTTTATGATTTTTGTTTGGTAAATTCTACGGTACCCCAAAAATTTGTTGGGTACCTGTACCCAAGTCATTAATAATTAATTATGTGCCCCA
Organism: Glycyrrhiza uralensis; assembly: GCA_030159175.1. Lineage (NCBI taxonomy): Eukaryota > Viridiplantae > Streptophyta > Magnoliopsida > Fabales > Fabaceae > Glycyrrhiza > Glycyrrhiza uralensis. The sequence continues at coordinate 54,778,531 of BRZY01000002.1, read as the reverse complement.
AGGACTACTTTACAAATTTTGATAATAAATCTATTTTCTTCTTCAACCTTTTCATAATGGGTTTTAGGGTTCATGGGTATTTTTTTGGTTGAAGAAGAAAATAAACAACATGACAGTACAAGATGAAGTGAGCCATGGTCATTGCCTCTGCACCTATTCAATATTACGTTGTCCCCCTACCATAATTGGAAGTTGTTGGAATATAATGAATTTGATATATCAATTTACGTTCACAAGTCGGTTTCGACATTCGTGTGGCATTTGAGGATTTCAAAATGAATTACTTTCAATTCTAAACTAGAAGCATTCCTCACAAGAAAAATCTGAACCTTGAAGAAATAATTCTTTCTATTGTGACATCCGGTTTGACAAAATAACATCTACACAAACGTATTATGTCGTGCGATGGACAAGAAACATGGATTCCGATCAAGTTTCCACTCTTCTTAGCAATAAAGGTTTTGCGGCAAGGGCAAGGGCAAGGGATGTTAATGGTTTGTAAAAAGAAATTCTCTTATTCTCAAACATTCTTTGATAGACCATGAATAGGAAGAAGATCGAATACAAAGAGACACCTCTAAGAAAACTTTTTTTTTTTAAATTCAACTTTAATCATAAAAGGGTGTTTCTGCAATTTCAAATATCAAATGACTATTATAGAAAAAATTACAATTACCTTTTTCTTATTGACATCGCAAGTGAGTTACACATGGGTGCTTCTTATTCGTCCAAGTAAGTTTGGGGTACCGGTACCCAACAAAATTCTAAGGTACCATAGTCGTCACCTTTTTGTTTTCAGTTTTGAACACTAAATACTTATGTTCTCTCGTGTCTAGAGGTGGGTATGTGGGTAATCCAGTCCGCATTGGCCCGCATAAAAACGGACAAGGTCCGCCCGAGCTGCAAAATAAATGGGCCTACATGTTGTGGCCTGGGTCCGGTCCGCATAGTCCATGGGCTAAATCGACTGGCCCATGGGCCTACTAAAGAATAAAAATAATTATATTTTGTAAATAAAATAAAATACACATTAAACTTTAATTGACCCATGGGCCAACCCACCAACCAATGAACCAAACCCGCCTAGCTCGCAGGTTAAACAAACCGGGCTAAAAACCCGCATTTAAATGGACATATATTTAGGTGACCTGTAGCCCGTGCGGGCTATTGGTTAAACGGGTCGTCTGTGGGCCAAGACCCATATACCTAGCACTACTCGTGTCCCTTCAGCATTCACTCGTGCCATCTAGGGCTGGAAAAACCGATCGGTCTGCCGTGCCCATTTTTTGCCCGCCCCACCCCGCATAGAAAAGTGGGCCAAAAAACACAGTCCATCCCATTTAAGAGCGAGTTGGCGGGCCAGCGGGTTGGCCCACCCAAGCCCACAAAAAATTAAAAAGTCCAAAAAAACCATTTACAAATATTTTTAAAATTGAAAAATAAATTAATCAACCCAGCGGGCCAGCACGTCATTGGCCCGGTCGCGTTGGCTCGCTAAAGCAGGTCGCGGGTTGAGAAATAACCCGGCTCTCCAAAACAGGGTTAGGCGGGACTGGCCCCCTAGTGTCATCTCTGTCATGTCTTCACCATTTATAGTGAAGCGGGGTAAAGAGAATGGTTGAACTCAAAAAAGAAAAAACTTAAATTCAAAACTCAGAACTGAAACTCAAAACTTATAACGAAAACTAGATTTGGTTTTTGAAAATTTCAAAACACAAAACCAAAAACCACCCCGAATGGGGCCTTAGGTTTTTAGTATGTAATTTTAAATAGTCTCTTATATTTTTAAACATATTTGTCATGATATATTGATTAATGTAAAACAACCTTAAAAAACATTTATTAAAGAATATAAGGAGCAGTAAAGTATTCGTAAAATAAATAGAAATTAATAACAATGTGTGTGAGAAATTGTTAAAGTGTGAAAACTTATAAAATAAATAATGACAAAAATAAAATAAGGACATTTTAGTCCAAATTTATATTAATCAATTATTTCTTATTATATGTATATAAACTTAAACCCTTTATTATTATTTTTTTACTCATGGAGGTAGTACTATTATAATTATAGCTATAATAAATTACATTAATCTCCTGTTGTGACACTTGTTTTTTTTTCTAAAAAGTGATATATATCACATTTTTAACTCTTTTTATTTTACTATTTTTGTTGAAAAAAATTCATATAATATTTGCATAAATTATTAGAAATTGTCCGCAGGAGCCTTCCCACCGGGGACAGATGAGGGCACCGACGTCGTTGCCCCAACGCTGCGCACTGTTTGGTGCCTCTATCACCGCTGCACCTATCAATACAGCTTGATGCCCACTAGGCACCACCCTCACTACATTGACTTACAACTATTACTTACAACGACCTCCTTCTAAAACAGAGTGCCTCAACAGTCAGTAGTACGTGCCCACGTGGGTCCATTATAACGGTGCACGTGGCGGGACACTTGACGACGCAAACTACCAAAAGGGCTTCACACGGGTAACTCAAATGAGAGTGTTTAATAAGTGTTTATCGGATGTTTATTAAGAATTTTTATTGTAAGAGATAAAATATGAGTACTTAATAAAGAGTGGTGTTTGTATAAATATTTTTTTTTTCTTTTTTTATGACGAGTCTTATATATATGTGTAGGTTTTAATTAGATGTAAAATTATTGATAGAATTCATTTAATAAATTTTTTAGAATTATTGAGTTTGAAAAATTTAGTGTTTATTAGATTTTTATGTTAAAAAAAATAAAAATAAATTATATATAAACGTGAGATTCAATTAAGTACCAAAAGTATATTCTCAATTGGAGATGGCCTAAATCCAAGTACACACTTTCTTCTTCGATCTTCACCGCCTAGACGGTTACAACTTACAAGTACACTACAACACAGATGCAACCTGCTTATATACTCTCCGACTTGAGTTGAGATTTTATTTATTTTTTATTTTTTAAATTATTATATTTTTAAGCAAATAAATGTAATAAATGACACTTTTTACTATTTATATATCACATTTATATTTTTTTAAATATAGTAATAAAAAAATAGAAAAAAAAACAAATAAAAAGAATCATAACTTCTCCGACTCTCTTTTAATCTGTTGGTTTGAAATTAAAATTTTACATTTTAATTAAGATAGAATAGAGTGAGAATGATTATTTTTTCACAACAGAAGCAATGAGATGAGATCAAACCTGTGATTCGATATAAACTATCTAAATCTTTCGTTACTTACTTAATCCTTTTTTTTACTGACGTTACTTACTTAATTCTAATGATTTCAACAGTACTGTTTAATCCTTTTGTCAAAAAAAAAAAGTACTAAGAATGACTTAAACGGTAATTAACTTTGCTGCTATTGATCATAAACAAAATGAACTTTGCTGCCATAGTTTGTCGCTGCCCATTTCCTTTAATTATTGCGTTCTGTTTGGAATGCTAACACGATCACATGATTCACATGTGAAGAAGGTTTTCTTTACTATGCTAATTCCTAATCCAACCATTTCCAATTCGCTCAATTAAAAATTGAAAAATCTAAATCGCACAATTATACTAATTAAGAGATTAAAAATGCAACTAAGTTAAAATAAAATAAATTACGTAAACGAGTTTTTTAGAAATATATACTAATTAAAAGAATAAAAATAGATACGCACACTTTTTAAAAATATATTATTCAGTACAATAATAACTTAAATAATCCGTGGCAATCAATTATCGGAAGTTTGCAGTTCATGATAAAAATTATACATTTTACAGTTCATTTAAAAAGCGCATCCATTAATATATATATTATTTAATTATTAACAAATCTTTTGTTGACTTTTTTATAACAGTCCTTAAGGAATAATGATGTAGTAGTATATACATAAGTCATCAAAGTAGTGATTTCATCATCAAAGTAGTATATATGAAGTCCTTTATCTGTCTGCAATTCTACGTGGGGTATATTGATTATTTTATTGTTTTATTTGTCAAAAAAAATTATTTTATTGTTTTATAACAAATTAGAAAAAAATTCCCCAAATCTATCTATCCAAATGGCAAATGGAGCCCCATTTAGAAGCTTATATATATTTTTATGTTTTATTGTTAATTTTTCCTTTTTAAAACTATTTAATTAGATAAAAATAAAATAAAATAATTAAAAGGACGTAGTATAATAATTTTTAATACAATGAAATTTTACAATTTAAGTAATTCTTTACAAATGGGTCGTGATTAAGTGCTCCGAGATTATTTTTTTTGACGGAAGTGCTCCAAGATTTTGAATACACTTCTTATTTAAAAAATTTAAAGAGTAACCAAATCGTGAGAAAAGTATATAAATTATAAGTCACCGGCAGAAATACATTTTTTATTTTTTCTGGGAAAGAAAGAAAAGGGAATTTATTTGTCACTTTTTCAATGAAATGAAAATAAGTTTTCAGGAAATCTAGTTTTGTGAAACGATCACAATGATAATTGAATTTGGAGATTGTGCAATTATAGTGTACATAATATTGCTATATTGTTATAAGTAATCGTGAAGAGACTGTCATTGCAGAAAAATATTTTTTTACCAAACAAATAGTACACACTATTAAAATTCATCGTTTGCTTTCTATGAAAGCGGATTGCATTGCATAAAATTCATTAAAAAAATTAAAGGGCTAAAATACTGTTAGTTTGTCCCCATGATTAGATGTTTTCTTTAAATAAAAATATATTAAAATTATTGATAATTTAATTAATCACATCGATTTGATTTTAGTTTTAAATCTTATTTATATAAGAAAAATACCCATTGGCTTTTTACCTCCACTCGAGAAATTAATCTCTCACTCGCGTGATGAGAATATTGTATAAATTTTTTTTGAGTTATTAGTTAATATACCGGTGATAGAAACATGAAATATTTCTTAAGAATAATTTAATTTTTATACTCTTGATAATTTTATTACTAAATATTTTAATAGTGATATCAATATCAAAATATTTATTATAATTTTATAAGATTAAAAATATGGTCTAGATAAAAATAAATAGAAATTAAGTTCAATTTTTTAACTAAAATTAAAATTGTTTTGTCTTGTTAAATTTTTTTTAAGGAAACACAAGTCGGGTTGATAAACTAATGGTGAAAAAAAACGCAGAGAAATAATAGGGCCGATATCGAGGCATAACAGTCGCAACAAACGCCGCCACGCGTCTCTTTAAGCACTGAATCCCCTGTCGGCTGGCCCTCACAGCCGGTAGAGCCTCTAGACACGTGTCAGTTCTCTCACAATCTCTCTATCTATCTATCCCTCCCCACTTAGCACTTACGCCACCATTTCCAATTTTCCACACACACACCCAAGTTCTAAACCCACCATTTTCTACACTCGCACACACACACACACACATTTTCACCCGCGTGCCCCATATTTTCCGGTTCAATTTAGCCGGAAAATCCGTCAACTCCTCCTCTTTCTCATGCTTCCCAAGCCACTTCACCCCTCGCCGGAAACACAACCGCTCAGACTCTCCGACACCAAGACCAAGACCTCCCTCACCGCCATACTCCAATCGCTCTTCTCCCCTCAAAACCCTCGAGCATGGATTCTCTTCACCGTCCTCTTCATCCAGATCCTCTTCCTCTGCAACCTCCGTAGCTTCCCCACCTCAATCTCCATCCCCCACCGCCACCTCCCCCCCACTCCCCTCGCCGCCATCCAAAACGCCGTCGCCGCCGAAACTGAACCCCCTCAAAACAACACCGTCCACGACCGTTCCCCCATCGGCGACCGCGACCAATGTGGCTCCGGCAGGGTTTTCGTCTACGACCTCCCCAAAACCTTCAACCGAGAAATCCTCGACAATTGCGACAACCTCAACCCCTGGAGCTCTCGCTGCGACGCCCTCTCCAACGACGGCTTCGGGCAACCGGCAACCGGGCTCTCCGGAATCGTGCCGGAGGATCTCCTCCCGGCGTGGTACTGGACGGACCAATTCGTCTCCGAAATCATCTTCCACAACCGCATACTAAACCACGAGTGCAGGACCACAGAGCCAGAATCCGCTACAGCGTTCTACATCCCGTTCTACGCTGGACTCGCGGTGGGGAAGTACCTGTGGACAAGCTCAACCGCAGAGGATCGCGATCGCCACTGCGAGATGATGCTGAGGTGGCTCCATGAACAACCGCATTTCAGAAGATCCAACGGCTGGGATCACTTCATCACGATGGGGCGCATCACATGGGATTTTCGCCGCTCCAAGGACGAGGATTGGGGTTCTAGCTGCATCTACAAGCCAGGGATTAGGAACATCACACGCCTTCTCATCGAGCGCAACCCATGGGACTATTTCGACATCGGTGTTCCCTACCCCACCGGATTCCACCCCCGCTCCCATAACGACGTCACTCGCTGGCAGAGCTTCGTCCGCGAGCGCCGCCGCCACGCGCTCTTCTGCTTCGCCGGCGCTCCACGCCGCGCCTTCCGCAACGATTTCAGGGGGGTGCTGCTGAACCAGTGCCGCGACTCGGCCGGGTCGTGCCGCCACGTGGACTGCGGCGGGTCACGGTGCTCGAACGGAACGTCGGCGATCCTCGAGACGTTTCTCGACTCGGATTTTTGCTTGCAGCCGAGGGGGGACAGCTTCACGCGCCGGTCGATTTTCGATTGTATGGTGGCCGGTTCGATCCCGGTTTTCTTCTGGCGGCGAACCGCGTATTTGCAGTATGAGTGGTTCTTGCCGGGTGAACCGGGGAGTTACTCGGTTTACATAGACCGGAATGCGGTGAAGAATGGGACCTCCGTGAAATCCGTGCTTGAAGGGTACTCCAAGGAGGAGGTGAGGAAAATGAGGGAGAAAGTGATCGAGTACATTCCGAGGTTGGTTTATGCAAGACATAACAATGGGTTAGAGGGTATGAAGGATGCTTTCGATGTTGCCATGGAAGGGGTCTTAACACGGTTCAAGGATCAACAACAACCTGGGTTTCAGAAGTGGAAATAAGATTGCGGTAATATACATTGCATGGTGCTAGATTTAGATGGGGATAAATAAATAAAAGAAAAATACAGCATGCTTGTTTATTTCAGATAAATTTGGTTAGGCTAGAGGTCTTTTTTTATTTTTTTCGCTTAACAGGTTTTATTTATAGAGGATGTACCATAGTGTGATTCTTTTTACTACGAGGGATTTTACGTCTATGGATATTGATGTTTGTATCCATTCATTTAGTTGAATCCTGGTTGAGGCATTGAGGTATTACAAATAAGGCTGCTTTATTACCAAAAAATAAATGTCAGAGTATATTGTACCCTTTTTATTCGTTTATAAATTACATTCTTTCTCTTTTCTTTCTTAATTTTAAAAACTATACTATCCTCTGTCGATAAATGAAATACGTTATGTTTTGATTTATATGAATATAAATGAATATTTTCACAAAATTTTATTGACTATATGTTATCTCAAACACATACTACATTTTTCGTACTCCTAGGAGATATAGCTGTATTTGGTGAAGAAATCTGACCATGAAAACAAACAAAGCTTTGATATCTTTATTTAATTTGGCCAAGGTTCTGTAATAGGAAAAAATACTAATACAGACAGTGTCACTTTCATCACCATTTTTTTTTAAACTTTAAATCGTGTCCATCGGTACGTTTCTGCCTGTTCCTTCTTCGAAGTGTAACTATGATGCCATCATCCAAAAAGAGTCACCATGGAAATAATGGAAAGGTTACGCGAATTCCTTTTAGCGTATTTTTCTAATGAAATTTAGTACTAATCCTAAAGAAAGGTCTTAAACAAATGAGTCGTGTATATTAATATTATAGCCGCTTCATTCTTACACCTTAGCTTAGCAGCCAGCTTGTTTAATTAATATGCGGGCAGAAGACAAATTGATCACTAGAGATTCCACCCGTATTTGTGCTTCATTAAACTCCTTGAAGGCCCACAAGGTCACTGCAGTTGAGTAGATTCCCCAACTATCTAAACTCTGAGACTATGTTTGGATGGGGGTTTTTGGAGGGAAAGGGAGGGGAGGGAAAAATTTATAATCTCCAATTATATTGTTTGAGAGTTTTTAAAATTAAAAAAAAATTTACATCTTAGTGTCTGTTACCTTCTAAAATAATATTTTCTTTGTCCTATTAAAACTAAACAAGATAATTAGGAATTATAAGTTATTTCCTCAACTCCCCTCCCCTCCCTTTCCCTTCAAAAACCCCCATCCAAACATAGCCTAAAGGCATCGTCTTTCATAACCTTTCTTTTTAATTTGGTGGACGCGCTTTTTAACCTTTCGTGGTTCATGTTTTGCGGTATTATATATATTTTCCATAAAATCCAAGCAGATTATAACAGTGACTCAGTGAATAGAGGTTGGAAATTAAAAGCCAGACTCCACAGGATTTGCAATTGAGTATTGTTCAATTCATTCCCAACTGAGCAGTGTGACACATCCCTTTTAAGCTCTCATTATTATTTCGTTTGCTCCATGGTGAAATTGATGCAATCATGCAAGTATACTAAGGACAGCCGACAAAAAATTATAATTGTACAAATACACACACACACACCCCATTCATTTTTATTTTTTGGTGTACACACACACACACACACACACACCATTCTTTTCTCACAAAAATACTAGTAAGAGATAATAGGCAAAATGCTAACTAATGCTCTTAAAGCACTGGTTAAGGAATAAAGAAATAAAATTTAATTGAAAGTATGACCTTTTAGGAACAATAATGTGTTTTTTAATAAAAAAAAATTATTTCTTATTTTCTTAATCAGTACCCTAAGAGCACTGGTTAACACAACCCTACATAATAATGTATACAAGACGCAGTTTCTATAATGCACTTTTCATTACGGTGTTGTGTCTGATTTTTCAGTTAACATTCATGACACATATATCAATATGAAACACCATTCAGCCCCTTCTAGACCCAGAACTTTTCATAAATGAGAATAAGAGAATCGTTGTTGTGTACACACAATTGTAGTATTGGCTTTTTGTTTTTTTGGTGGGTGCAAGGGGAAATCCCCCTAGAATTGTAGTATTGGCTGTGAAGCTAAAAGAAGTGTCTTTCTCTTTTTTATTTTTTGGTCATAAGAAGTGTCATTCCAAAGTACAACTGATTTTGGTATTCAAGATTCATGGCCCACTGGGCCTTCCTTACCGACCAGCGATTCCTTTCAAAAATTAAGCGAGCAACCCAGCACCACTACCCACACTATTATCTCACCCCATATTAATATTAATGTTGAAATTCCAAAAAAATCCCTCTTGGAGTTTTCGGAATACAAATTTATATTCCGGAAACTCTAGTCAAATTTGTATTCCGTACAAAATTATATTCCGGAAACTCTAGTCTTCATACAATTTGTATTCCGGAAACTCCAGTTTCTAAAAATAACACAAAATTGCAAAGTATTTTTAAAATTTTCACATTAATATAGGGTATATGTCAAAAAATCTAAGGGTGTATTTACCAATTCCCTTATCCCACAATTGTAGTATTCTGGCCAAAACAAAAAGGGCCTCAGGTTTGTATTTTCGATGCTTTGATTAGAGCCCAGCAACATAAATATGTCTTGATATTAGAGTGTGTAAGACCAATCCAAATACACTTTGAACAAAAAAAAAGACCAATCCAAAAATAGCAATTTTCATAGAAAATCAAAGAAAAAATAATTTAGCAAGAGCTATAGTTAAAATATAGTAACTATCTTCGTAATTTGCTTGATTGCAGAATCTAATCTGAGTTCTTTTCCAAGTGGTTTTACTACACTTCAATCTTCCTTCCAAGTGAGGAAAACTGTTTCACCCAGTAAAAAACTCCTAAAAAACTAATAAAGAGTGATGTACATAGCTAAAAAAGTTCAACAGAATTTAGTCATAATTTGCTAGTTTCAATAGTAATTGTTTTTTTAGTAATTGCTGAACAATTCAAAATGATAAATCATGATCTATCTAAGGGGTTTAAGAAACAAGGATTTGACCATTTTAAATTGAGGGTAGATTAAGTGTGCAAATGTTCGTTGATTAAAAAATCAATTGTTAAAAATGTGATAAAATACATTCACATGTATAATATTGCATGAAGTAATTGTCAGAATTTTGGTTATTATTATCAACAATTAAAATTTCACACTTTATTTTTTAAACTATACTCACATTTTAGATGAGTCAAATTACAGGAGTAATAGACGTTCACTATAATAATTTTTTTGAAAAAAATTTGGCTATTTGATTTTGATGCATTATTAATGTAAAAAATTGTATATTTAAATGCATTGATATATTGATATATTATTTAACAAACTTAATATTTTATGTAATTATTGATATTAATTAGACATATTAGATACTGTATAAACATACTATGAAATATAAGTAGAAACTATTGTTACGTTGATGATATATTAAAATTAAAATCTTTGATTTTTTTTATCAGTAAGAGGTTGGAGACTATACAACAATTAGAAAAGATTAAAAACTTCAAAAAAAAAAAGAAAAGATTAAAAACGGTTGACAAAATTAATAATTGAATATTTGTTGCAAAAGCAACCCTCGAAATTTCTCAGTATCCGTAGATACCTATCCTTCCAATCTGGAAGAACCGCTTAAGACTTAAGCCTTAAGGTTTTTTTGATAACTCCTTAAGCCTTAAGGTGTCTTTATTCCAAACCATTTTCCTCTTTTTTTCCCCCTCTTCTAAACCAAGGTGGTGTCTTTCCTTTGTTTCTATCTTTGTCTCCCTCCCCTTAATTCAGCATATTAATTTTGTAATTCCATTTATGTATACGATTTTGATTTGTGACAATATCATTCTAATTTTTATTTTTAAAAATAATTATTAAAAAATGTTATCTTATATTTATTTTTTAAAGACTGTATTGAAAATAACCAGAATTCAAAATGTAAAAACAGAAAATAACATTTTTATAATCATTGATAAAAAAATACTTTTTTCAAAATAAACAAGTCTTTAATTTTTTCTGACCCTGACTTATTATTTTAAAAATAATATTATTATAGTTATAAACTCGTGGTCTGTCTCACCAAAAAAAAAATACTCGTGGTCTCGTGTGTGTCTCGTGTGTGACTCATGGACAAATGTTGATAAAGACACGTGCCCTTCTTCCTTCCTTGTCGAACGCACATAAACTACATACTCACAGCCAAAAAAAAGGTTGAATTTTTACCAAAGGCATCGAAACCCATTCAAGTTCACATCACACCCCTTTCTTCCTTTCCTCAACAAGCCAACAACTCCACTCTTATTGCTCCTGTTAATTTCCGCCGTCTAAAGTTTTCAGCTTTCAGAGACAAGCAGAAAAAAAAATGATAAAAGAGGTTCTTCTTGTGCTCTCCTTGGCCTCTGGGTTGACCCTCTCAGTCTCAGAGTCCCTTCCTGCTTCTCTACTGCCTCACACTCCTGAGTCCTTCAATATCAGCTATATTCAGGTACTGCTTGCTTCTCATCATGAACCGAATTGAAAAATTAGAAACCGTCTTGTTATCTTTCTCTCTATAGTGTTACTTATGCATAATGTGAAGGGGAAGACTTATTTCTTCTTTTTTGTTTCTGAAATAGCTGAAGAACGCGGGGAGTTGTTCTTACTTGGTAGTTATATCTACTAGTTGTTCGTCTCCTAGGTATACCAGGGATCAGATCAGTATTGCTTTTGGGGATGCTTATGGCAACCAGGTTTTGCCTTTTCCTTCATTCAATGGCCTCAATTTATTTATTGTTTTTTAAGTGGAAGAGTTTGTTACAAGTATTATAGTATTGAGATTTGTTTATTTGCTACAGTGTGAACTGTGAATTACCAATTTTGTCATTGAAATTGTAGAACATTATCAACTTAGTTCCTGGAATTATTAATATTCTAAATTAGTTATTGAAATTGAAAATAATTGATCACCTTAATCCCTGTCAAACAATTTCAGGGACTAAATTGGCTAATCTAAAAGGACTAATATATTCGAGGATTTTTAATGTCAGAGACTAGGTTGACAGTGCTATACAATTTCAAGTACGATATTGGTGATTTACTCTTTGCTACAAGATCAAATTTTGACTTTGAGTGAAACTTTATAAAATATATTGTCTGTTGAGGAATTATGAAAATTGAACTCAGAATCATGAAAAATCAGTATTTTCATTATTGTTGAATGCTATCTATCCATCCTATAGGCTCTAAAGTGCACGAATCGCTACTATATTTGTGTTTGGAGAGGCTAACAGTCCAAGACATTGTTTTTGTTGGGTAGCTCTTGAGCTATGACTTTTTTTATTTATTTTTTGGATAGACAAATGTTAGTAATTAGTATGTTATGTTAGTTGGAATCTCTAATCTCTTGAGCTATGACTAAGTTGGAATCTCTAATTGACAAAGCTTTTTATAGTTTGCAATTGCAAGCATTAAGAATAGATTCTTGATTACTTTTTGTTAACCTGTGCAAAGATAATGTATAAAGTATCTTGGCTGAATGATGAGTATCAGAGTATGGCAAATTCACTGAACAGATCGATGGCCTTTAAATCCATGTTTGTAAATTGCATAAAACAGACTGAAAGTAGATTCTGATATAAAAATGCCTCATTTGTATTTATTCACCTTGCTAACTGAGGAAGGTTTATTTTGAATCATTGGAAATTCACTTTCCCCCCTTTCACATATTATCAGATATATGCTCCAAGACTGGATGATCCAACTTCAGGTACATTTGAGAGCTGTTCTTCAGACACGTTTCAGATAGATGGTCCATGTGCATATCAGATATGTTATGTGTACCTATATAGATCCGGATCGGATGGTTGGAAACCTGAGAGTGTGAAAATCAATGGTTATAACGGCAGGCCTGTTACTTTCTATTACAACACGTTCATCCCCCGAGACACGTGGTATGGCTTCAATCTGTGCAACGATGCTGCTTCTTCATCCCAAGTAACCGCTAAGAAATGGCTCATATGTGTGGTTCTAGGATTTGTTCTAAGTTTTTGGTTGTAAGCTTATGTACTTTTCATCCTCAATATATTTCCCACACCTTGTAGCCATGAAACTTAGGAGTTAGTAGTAGTATTGTTTGCAGAAGAAGTAGAGACACGAGATGTGGAAGACCCTTGGCCAAAGTTGGTTAATTACTTGAGTATATGTGGCTTTCTTTTTAAATTCTTCTCTGGTTTATGATCAGTTTAATGTTTGAACAAGGAGGACCTTGTAAAACAAATAAGTGTTTTGACTTTTGAGGTTGGTGTTGCAAATTGAAGACTCTGATAAATCATGGCATATATAGCTGAACAATTTATGTTTCGTCAGGGGAGGTAAAATTGAAATGAATTTTGATCTAAAAGGAAGCTATACGAGTAGGAATAAATTTATCGTTGTTCTTCTGACAACAATTGCAGGAAAATTCTAGCATTGAATAATCTCAAACTTGAAGATGTGATGTGAAATCGTGTGATTATTTCAGGGCCACTCTTCTCAGTTTAGTTTTGACCAAGCAACAATGATCAAGCTTTCTTCAATTTTGTTAAGCTTCTGATATTTTTTTAAAGCAAGTAATGAGAAAAACCGAATAGCTGTTTTTTCCTTGTTTCCTTTCCTCGTTTACTTTTTCAAGTGAAGTTAAGCCTCTACTTCATAACATGATATTTACCAACCGGTCAAGCTAACATCTGATATCTGATATAATATAGTAATAATATAGCAATACAGTTCAGTTTCCCTCCAGTGTCATCAAATGCTATGAGAATAAAAGAAGGGGGGAGGAGGAGGGTGATTGGATTTCTATACTCATTGAATTACATGGAAGCTGATATATCTGACTGGAATTGTTAAGTTAGAGTAACAGTATCAAAGAATTTTCAAGCTTAGTAAAGGATGTATACCACGGTTTTGTTAACATGCTTGTATACAAATCCAACAGTTGATTTATATAGTATGTGTTATTGCTATAGCTCAGGATTTTTGTAGGGCAGAATATCTTTCTTGCGGAAGGATTTTTGGACTAACTCATTGCACCAAGCCCGTGAATCTCTCATCTGTTACCAAGGGAAAGTGCATGAAGAAGAAGTAACTGCTTGGTTTTTTTTTTCCCCCCTTCTTTTCCATTTGGGACACATGGGAAAAGATTTTGAGACAGATGAGAGTATTTGTAACGATAATATATGAACACAATCACCAAGAAGACATGACCCTATGTATTTTGGAGGGAGAAGTGCCAATGGTGTCAATATAGGTAAAGACATCCACTCGTGAAGAAGTGTTGTGTCATTGCTAAATTTTGCCAGGATAAAAGAGGTAAATGGATAAATTTTGTAATTTTAAAATCATTAAAAACTCAACGTAGATAGTATGATTTATTGTAAATCATTTGTTGAGGCAGTCCACTCAAATTATAGGCTAAATATTAAGTGAGTCGCTTAAATCTCCCTTAAAATTGTTAGACGTTATCAATTTAGTCTCTTTTTTTGGTGGAGGTCTCTAAAATTATTAATATTTGAAATTAGTTTTTAAAATTAAAAAACTGTGATTATATTAGTCTTTATAGTGATTAATTTAGTTGCGGGAGAGAATAACATGATCAGAAATTGGTGATTCACTTGCTAAATATTATTCTTGCATAAAGGGTTTTTTTTGTTACATCTGAGAAAAGAAAACAGAAAAGAAACAAAAAAGAAGAAACTCCGACACCTACAAACGAGTGAAGGAGACCCCAGATGCATCCGCAAGCAGCAAAGGTCCCATGGCAGGAGGAGGTTGCTGGATAACTAAAAGAGGCTCATCAGTCATAGCACCAAGTTTAGCCAAGTGATCAGCACATTGGTTCCCTTCACGCAAAGTATGCACTAGGAGGCAATCCCAATCTTGCTGCATATGCTTCTTGATAATGGATATTTCATTAGCCAAAGGATGGCAGTGAGAAACTCCCTCATTAATAAACTTGACAGCATTCAAAGAATTTGAGTAGCAGATGACATCACGATACCCATGCTCCCAACACAAACGAAGACCATGCATGACCCCTAACACCTCAGCTCTCAAAACCGAAGACTGATCTGCACTCCCATAGAACCCAAAAAGGAAGGTTCCTGTATGATCCCGCAAGAGACCTCCAAATCCAGAATGTCCGGGGTGTTGAATAGCACTACCATCAACGTTTAGAACAACCCTTTGATCAGAGGATGTACCCATCCAAGCAACTTCGCGTGGCATTCTCGTAGTGGCTAGAGGAGAATTAATCTCTTGGTAGGCCTTGTCTATGTCGTTAAGTAAACGGGAAGCTCTGTAGACAATTAATTGAGGAGAGGACCTCTCATTGTCAAAAATCAACTTATTTCTAGTAAGCCAAATAGTCCAAAGAATGATCGCCACAATAATGCCATTAGAATGAATGGCATCCCTAGTCCACTTGGCTATATCGCTCCCGTTGGATGAAAGGGGGGCCACATGTGTGAGATTGAAGAAATCCCACACTTGGGTTGCATGATTGCAACTGAAAAAGGAATGAAGCATAGTCTCTGACACATCGATGCAATATGGACAAGAATTATCAATCATTATTCCTCTAGATTGGAGCACATCCCGCGTAGGAATTGAGGCATGCGAAAATTGCCAAAGAAAGAAATGAATATTAGCTGGCAATTTGAGTTTCCAGAGCCAACTCCAGCACCCATCCACTTGGAGTTGATCAGAATTACAAAGCCAGCTATATGCACTCTTAACAGAGTATTCTCCTGAAGCACTATTACACCAAACCCAGGAGTCCGGAATGTCATCCACTAAACAAGGGTTCACTTGCAACAAGATAGCACGAATATCAGGTGTGAGGTTGGTATAAAGAGATTCCAGGTGCCATGTCCCACCAAACCAGACATCACGAATGCGCAGCTCAATGTCATGGATATCAACAAACGGCACCAACATACAAAGGGGGATTTTGAGGAGCCAAGGATGAAACCAAAAGCTGGTTTCGCCATTGCCAATCTTGAAATTAAACCCATCTTGCAAGAGATTGAGCGCCTTCATTATAGCATTCCAAGTGGAAGACCCTTTTTTGTTCCGTGCACAGAAGATAGCCTCCCCCTTGATATATTTGTCTCTAAACACCTGCACCCATAACTTTTCAGGACAGTGAATGAGCTCCTAGGCGAGCTTTCCAAGCAAGGAGGTGTTTTGAGTGCATGTCAATCGCACCCCCAAGCCGCCTAATTTGGTTGGTTGAGTCACCTTCTCCCAGCCAACCACGTGTAAGCCTTTGTCTGCATGACCCTTCCAAATGAAATTTCGCAAAGTTCTGTCCATATGGTCAAACACATATTGGGGGTACCAAGCCAGCTGCATACCATAGACCGGAGTAGCGGAGAGGACAGAATTAGCCAAGGTGAGTCGCCCCGGCTTATTAAGCAACTTCCCTTTCCAAGAAGCCAATTTAGAGTCCATCCTTTCCATAGCTTCTGTGAAGTCCTCCCTCCGTTGACGCCCTTGTATAATCCTAAACCCCAAATATTTACCCAAATTATTTGTGAAATTAATTTGGGTAATACTTCGGATTTTAGCTTTTCTGCTTGCCTGGACTCCCTTGGCCGCGAGAGCTCGCGATTTCTCCAAGCTCACCTTAAGACCTGAAATTGAGCAAAACTCTTGCAAAACATTAGCAACAAGACGAGCCTGGGATGGCTTCGCCTTAGTAAACAGTAAAACATCATTTGCAAAAAAGAGGTGAGAAATCTTAGGACCCGTTCTAGACGGGGAAATGGGGGTCCATTTGCCTGCTTGATTCTTGCATAAAGGGTTGAGCAATGACGAGAAAAAAAGTGAGTTAAAAGGGAAAAAGAAATATTAAAAAAGGTAAAATAAATAAAAAAAGAGCAATGTTATATCCTCCTACATATTCTCCTATTACTCTATAAAATAAATAATAAATAAAAAAGTAAACATTGAAAACATAAAAGACATTTAATTCTTTCTCAATTAAGTAAATAGAAGGGTTTGTAGGAATAAAAGGTAGGAGAATATATAATTATTCTAAAAAAAATCGATGAAAAGAAATCAAGACTTTATTATAATAAAAAAAAAAAAAGACAGTTGTACGGAATTGAGCCGCAGGAACGGAGAGGTGGGAACACCGACAAAAAGGTTGTTATAAATACTCGTTAATTAATTAATTGAAATTTGAAAGGTGAGAGATGGATAGTCTATTAGTCTAGAATAGAATCGAACGGTTAGGGGAAAAAAAAAACGAGAATAGGGTTTAAGAAAAGGGGGGAAAGAATGTTTCCACCGCGAAAGCCATATTACCGGAAACTTCGACGCTGCTGACTCCTCTTTCTTCTCTTGCTTCTGCAACTCATCACAGTCACTGCCATAACCCCTCCTTCCAAGCAGGAGAAAATCTCTCTCTCTCTCTCCATTTTTTCTCTCTCTTCCAACGCCGTCATGCCTTCTCTCCCTCTTTCTGATACTGAATCAACCCCCAAACCCAAACATAAGAAAGACAAGACAAAAAAGACCAAGGAACAATCCCAAACCGAACCCGAAGGTTCCACCACCGGCAAGAAGAGCAAGAAAAGCTCCAAACTTGTTGCCACTGACCTGAACCCCTCTGTTCCCGACGAAGATGGGGTTTCGGGGAAGAAGGAGAACAAGAAGAAGCGCAAGGCTTCACATTTAGACGCGATGACGACGACGACGACGACGGCCAATGGGTACGAGGAGAATAGTTCCGAGCTGGTCGATCACGAAGGTTCAAGAGAGGATAAGGAAAAGAAGGAGAAGAAAAAGAAGAAGAAGAAAGCCAAGTTGGAGGAACCTCCATTAATGGAAGAAGAACAAGAAAAAGAGAAAGAGGAAGAGGTTGAGGAGAAGGAGGATCCCAATGCGGTTTCGAAATTCAGGATATCGGAGCCGTTGAGGGAAAAGTTGAAGGAGAAGGGAATCGAGTCGCTGTTTCCCATTCAGTCCATGACATTCGATACCATTCTCGATGGTTCTGATTTGGTTGGTCGGGCTCGCACTGGTCAGGTGCCTATCTCTTCTTACCATCACCACTTCTTTCTGAATATTCCTTTCTTGAGAGTGCTATGTGGGATTTGGTCCATTCCGACCTATGGAATTGTGTTTGAAAGTGCATAATTAGTGTTTCTTGAGAGTAATGTGATTATGGCTGCAATGCAACAATTAAAACAAAAGAAGTAAATGTATGAATATTCTGCCCTGCCTTTGACTGTTGTGAAGGCTTTCATTTGATCTCAATTATCTGCTTTTGGGAATCTTGCAGGGTAAAACTCTGGCCTTTGTGCTGCCCATATTAGAGTCTTTAACAAATGGTCCAGCAAAGGCATCAAGAAAGACTGGCTACGGGAGGCCTCCTAGCGTTCTTGTGCTTTTACCTACTAGGGAATTGGCCTGTCAGGTACTGGGAAGAGTAATTGTGTGGTTGTAAGGTGGTTGTTATTCTTTCCTTGTGTGTTCCTTTTTTTTACTGTGGTGTGTTGTACATTAGGTGCAAGCTGATTTTGAAGTTTATGGTGGGGCAATGGGATTGACTTCCTGTTGTTTATATGGTGGAGCTCCATATCAAGGTCAAGAAATTAAGCTCAAGAGAGGTGTGGATGTTGTTGTTGGCACACCAGGTCGCATAAAGGTAATTACTATAATGCTAATTGATTATATGTTGCTGTTCTGTTGTTTCTTGATGTGAATATCAGTTCTTGCAAAAGTGGATTGGAAGAAAGATTAGCTTTGTGTGTTTAAGACAATATTTGGCAACATTTATGTGATTTCTTTGTTTAATGTCTTGGTGCAGGATCATATTGAGAGGGAAAATATTGACCTGAGCCAACTAAAGTTTCGTGTCCTTGATGAAGCAGACGAGATGCTGAGGATGGGTTTTGTTGAAGATGTTGAACTGATTCTTGGTGTGTTTCTTTATTTATTTACTTATTTTTTTTCTCAATGTATGGGATGCTGCTAAGTTTCAAATTTTACATTAATCATGTGTTGAAACTATTTACTCCTTAGCTCTCAATTATAGATTTTGTTTTAGTTATTTCTGGTTAGAGTTGTTGCAAGAATAATTTGGAATGCTGTCAGCTTTTTGTGAAAATACATTTTCCTGGCAGAGTTCACCTTGTTCAACTCTTGAATTCAAGTTGAGACTAGATACAATGTTCTTTGTGCTTCCTTGGCGTATCCTCCGCTATTATTGTTCATGTGCTCAATTTATTCATTCACCTTATAGCTCTGACTATGCTTTCTCAATATAGCCCCGACTTTGTCAGTTGTAGCTCATTTTTCTTTTCTCAAGTCTTGTGATTTTAATAATTTGAGCAAAATTGCAATTCAATAAGACTAAATTTTTGTCAAACACTAAGATTGTACATTTTATAGTACATGATGTTTTGCTATTGAGATTACCATAGGTTGTGTCCATTCAATATGTTGGATGATAAGATGTTTTCAATATCACAATGGTCTCTTTTTTTATTTTTGCAGGTAAGGTAGAAAATGTTGGTAAAGTTCAGACACTTCTTTTCAGTGCTACCTTGCCAGACTGGGTTAAGCAGGTATGCTCCTATGTGATAGTTTCTTCTTTATACTGAATGGATGTTATATTTAGGGTTTTTTTTTATAACATTTTCTTATTTCTATATTGGCCAGATTGCTGCAAGATTTCTGAAGTCAGATAAGAAAACTGCTGACCTTGTTGGAAATACAAAAATGAAGGCTAGTATCAATGTTAGGCATATTGTTCTTCCTTGTACTAGTTCTGCCAGGTCCCAGCTTATCCCGGACATCATTCGCTGTTATAGCAGGTGATTAATATTATTCATTTTGCGATTTTTATTCACATGTGTTATCTGTTAGAGTCTAGTGAATTTTAATCTTCATTGTATGGGTACATGGTTCTGGTTCAGTGGAGGCCGAACAATTATTTTCACTGAGACAAAGGAATCGGCATCTCAGCTTGCAGGTTTGTTGCCTGGAGCAAGAGCTCTCCATGGTGACATACAGCAGTCACAACGTGAGGTGAGCTTAATTAGTGTGTTTGGATGGGGTAATTTAAGGGGGTAATATATTTTTGGGGTGCTGTCTAGGGTGGACCAGTTTTTTAAGTGGTCTACCGTGGGGAAATGGAAAGAAAACTTTCACAAAACTTTGATAGCCATTAGATTTAGTGATAAAAAATCAATGGCTCAAGTGAATTGAAAAATGAAAAAGAACAACAGAATCTTTCCTCACCCAATCCCTCCCTCATCCCTCCTCCCCTCATCCCTCCATCGCCGCCGCATCGTCTATTCTTCGAAATACCCAGAGCCACCCTTTTCTTGATCTTCATCTCTTTCATGGCTTTTTGTGCCCTTGCTGTTCCTGTTTTCGCTCCTCTTCCTTCTATCTCCTCTGATCACCATGCCCATCACTCTCATCCCAACAAAGTAACTTCCTTTACTCTTTTATTTCCCTGTCACTGTTTCTTTCCCTCCCCTCTTCCCCTATTCGAAATTAACCTCACGGTTTTTGGATTTCTCGTTACTCCATTATTTTAGCTTTTTTATTTTTATTATTTTTTTGTTTTGTTGGTTGGTGGAATGGGGGCGGTGACATCATCGATGGCGGCGAAGTTCGCGTTCTTCTCTCCGAAAGAAGCCAGAATGCTGTTACTCATCTTCTCTAACCAAAAAAAAAATCAAAATCAAAATACCCACAAACCAAAGACACAACTTTTTGGCTGAACCCAGATTTCAAGAAAAATGGAAGATTGGTTTAATGAAAAAGATGGTTTAATATCTAATTCCAATAACAATGTTGTTCAACCAGGGACGGAGGGAGAGGGGGGCAAGGGGGGGCTTGGGCCCCTCCCTCCCCTCAATTTCATTGGTTTATATACATCTAATTTATATACATACATTAATATTATATTATAAACACACACATATTATATCATGCTATAAATATTATTGTCATATTAATTTGTTTATTGTTATACTTGATATATATTTAGATACACAAGCTTAATTAGTAATAGATTTTGTAAAAATATGATAAATTTATTTACATTTTGTTCAATTTTAGATCTAAAAACTCTGTACAAATTATTTAATGTGAAAAAATTTATAAATTGATAACAAATTTTTATCTTAATAATTTTTTGGCCCCTCCCTTGACGTATTTCTGGATCCGTTCCTGTGTTCAACCGAAGGAGAGATTGTCAAGTCATATTGCATACAAATGCAAGTCTGAATCCTTTCGGTTTGTTGAGTATTGGGTTCCTGTACAAACATCTCGTGCAGCTTGAGCATTATTGTGCTACTTTACTTTCAAATGTTTCAATTCTTCGCTCATCGTCAAAGACTGATCGTGTTGGGGTCATTCGTGATGTCCTTATTTCAAACCGGAAGTGTTGTAGTCATCCCTTTGTTGTTGATCCATCCTTACTTTTTGGCTGAACCCGGATTTCAAGAAAAATGGAAGATTGGTGGTCTTGCATCAAAGATCTTAGCCCTTGTTTTTTTTAGGGAAATTATTCTGAAATTTGTTTCGGTTGTTTTTTTGGTTTCTTCATCCTGTTCCTAAATTGAAGTTGGTGGGAAGGGGGTGGTGGTAGGGAACGATCTCACCGTTCTCTGTCACAGGCGATGGGAAGGGGGGATGGTGGGGGAGAAATTGGGTGAGATAGTATTCACTTGTTCTCATATTTTTTTTCAATTGATATGAGCCATTGATTTTTTTATCAATAAATCTAACGACTATTAAAGTTTTGCAAAAGTTTCTTTCTAATTCACCACGATGGACCATTTAATTTGGTAGTCCACCCTAGAACGAACCTATTTTTGGAGGGTAATTAAAATGCATCAATCTAAGGGGTCGTTCGGGGTGATTTCAAGTTTCTGGTTTTTGGTTTTAAAAATTAAATTTGAAAACAAAACCTGTTTGGGTAAAATGGGGTTGAATTGGTTTTTTTCTTAATTTCAAAACAGTTTTAACCTAAATCTCAAAACCATAAAAATAGGTTTTGTGATTCTTGTTTCAGTTTTAAACGCTAAATACTTCCGTTCTCTCGTGTCTAGAGGTGGGTATACGGGTAGACCAGTCTGCATATAAATGGATCGGGCTGGCCCGAGCTGCAAAATAAATGGGCTTACATGATGTGGCTTGCGTCCAGCCCGCATAGTCCATGGGCTAAATGGGGTTGGCCCGCGAGCCTACTAAAGAAAAAATAATTAAATTTTGAAAAAATTAAAATAAAATATACATTAAAATTTTTAAATTTAATTAAAAAAATTGGCCCGCGGGGTTAAATGCGCCGGGCTAAAAAAGCTCGCATTTAAAACGGGCCTATATTTAAGTGACCCATAGCCCGCACGGGTTGCGGGTTAAATAGGTCAAGGTCCATATACTCAGCTTTACTTGTGTCCCTTCAGCATTCTCTCGTGCAATCTAGGGATGGCAAAATGGGTCGACCCGGCCCAGTCCGTTTTTTGCCCCCCCGCTGAGGAAAGTGGGCAAAAAGATACAACCTCGCCCCGTTTAAGGGCAGGTTGGCAGCCCAGCGGGATGACCCGTTTTTGGAGGCCCAAGTCCACGACAAATAAAAAACTGAAAAAATCATTTAAAAAATAATATAATCAACCCGATGGGCGGGGCCAAAGCGGGTTGTGGGTTAAAAAACCCAACTTGCCAAAAAGGCGGGTTAGGCAGGGCCAGCCCATCAGGCCCATCCCGTTTGCCACCCCTAGTGTCATCCCTCCCGTGCCTTCACCATTCATAATGAGGTGCGGTAAAGAAAGTGACTAAACTAAAAAAAAACTGAAACTCAGAACTCAAAACTGAAACTAGATTTGGTTTTTGAAATTTTCAAAACATAAAACCAAAAACCACCCCGAACGGGGCCTAAATTACTTTGTTTGGACATTAAGTGTGTGGAAATTTAAAATGAGTAATTTTATGGGGTATATTTTTATAAGTAAAAATATACCCTCTCTCTCTCTCTCTCTCTCTTCCCCCCCTCTCTTCTCTCGCTCTCTCCCCATCTCTCTCTTTTCGCCCTCTTTCTCGCTCTATCCCCCCTCTCTCTCGAGAGGGAGAGATAGAGAGTGAGAATGTGAGGGAAAGAGCGAGATAGAAAAGGGAGAGGGCAGAGAGACAGCGGGAGAGAGAAGGCAGAGAGGGAGAGAGAGTGGGCAGAGAGGGAGAGGAAGAGAGAGGGGAAGAGAAAGCGAGAGAGAGATGGCAGAGATGGGGAAAGAGAAAGGGTGAGAGAGGGCAGAGAGGGAGAGGAAGAGGGGGGAAGAGAAAGCAGGAGAGAGGGCAGAGAGGGAGAAAGGGTAGAGAGAGGGAGAAAGGGGGAGATAGAGAGAGGGGGGTGAGAGAGAGCGAGAGGGAGAGCTTTTTCAGAGAGAGGGAGAGAGTTAAGAAAAAAATGTCTCACCCAAATTATGAATTCTAAATCCCCTTTTCACTCTTACTCTCATCCTTTCAAAATCTGAAAACCCTCTCCATCTCTCGTTCAATCGTTCTCTTTCCTTCCTCTCTCTCGTCCTCTCTCTCCACTCTATCACTCTCTCCCCCTGTCTCGCTCTCTCTCCTTCTCTTGGTTTCTCTCTCCCTCTCTCTATCGCTCAATCCCCCCTCTCTCTCGCCCCACCTCTCTCTCGTCTCTCTTCGTCTCGCTCTCCCCCTCTCCCTCCCTTACTCTCTCCCCTCTCCCTCCATTTCTCTCCCTTTCGATCTCTCTCCCACTCTTACTCTCTCCCCTCTTTCTCCCTCTCGCTCTCTCCCTCCCTTTCTCGCTCCACCTCTCTCTTGTTCTCTCCTCTCTCTTCCCTCGCTCTCTCCCCCCTCTCTTCTCTCGCTCGCTTTCTCCCCATCTCTCTTTGCCCTCTCTCGCTCTATCCCCCCTCTCTCTCTCGAGAGGGAGAGATAGTGAGTGAGGGAAAGAGCGAGAGGGGGGAGAGAGTGAGAGAAAAGGGAGAGAGAAGGCAGAGAGGGAGAGAAAAGGAAGAGAGAAGGCAGAGAGAGAGAGAAAAGGGAGAGAGGGGGACAGATAGCAAGAGAAAGGGGAGAGGGGGATAGAGAGCGGGAGAGAGAAGGCAGAGAGGGAGAGAAAGCGGGAGAGAGATGGCAAAGAGGGATAGAGAGGGGGGAAAGAGAAAGGAAGAGAGATGGCAGAGAGGGATAGAGAGGGGGAAAGAGAAAGGAAGAGAGGGAGAGGAAGAGAGGGGGGAAGAGAAAGCGGGAGAGAGATGGCAGAGAGGGATAGAGGGGGGAAAGAGAAAGGGAGCGAGAGAGGGAGAGAGAGAAAGGGCAGAGAGAGGGAGAAAGGGGGAGATAGAGAGTGAGAGGGAGGGAGAGAATGAGAAAGGGGGTGAGAGAGAGGGAGAGGTTTTTCAGAGAGAGAGGGAGGTAGTTAACAAAAAATGTCTCACCCAAATTATGAATTTTTTTATTATTATATCCAAACATAATTTTAAGAATGAAGAAATTTAATTATTCTATCCAAACAAAGATTTAAAATGAAGGAAATTCAATTGAAGCAATTAAATTTCTAAGAATTTTAAATTCTCTAGTATTTTGAATTTTCTCATCCAAACACAACCTTAATGAATTTTGTTTTAGTTATTGTATTTTTATCTGTTACTTGAAACTTCACTTCAGTATCCTTATGGACTGATGTGTTTCTTTCTCCAATTTATTTCAATGGGTGAGTTCCACTCCTGTTTTCTCTCTCTCTCTCTCTCAATTGTGTTCTGTCAATTGCAGGTTACTTTGTCTGGCTTCAGGTCTGGCAAATTCATGACATTAGTTGCCACAAATGTGGCAGCTCGAGGTCTGGACATTAATGATGTTCATTTAATTATTCAGGTACTTTTGATGCATACTAATACATATGGTATTTTGGTCATTCTAATATTCATCACATCTTGGAATGCTGATATCTGTATTTATTCAGTGTGAACCCCCAAGGGATGTAGAAGCCTATATCCATCGTTCTGGGCGCACAGGAAGAGCAGGTATCTATGGGATTTTGGATTTTGTTTACAATTGGATTCTGATATTGGGGTTATCAATTTTTGGGTTATATCATGGTTTGATTTTTTATTTTCAGGCAACACTGGAGTTGCTGTTATGCTTTATGATCCAAGGAGGTCAAGTGTATCTAAAATAGAGAGAGAGTCGGGTGTAAAATTTGAACATGTATCTGCCCCTCAGCCTGATGATATTGCCAAAGCTGTTGGTGGGGAAGCTGCGGAAATGATTACCCAAGTGTCTGATAGGTATGCTTGTTATTTGCTAGTTGTGTTCAATGCTATCTTTTTCTCTTAAAATATGCCATACATGCAGTGTGATTCCTGCATTCAAGTCTGCTGCTGAGGAGCTTTTGAATAACTCTGGTTTATCCGTAGTTGAATTACTTGCAAAGGCTCTTGCCAAGGCTGTTGTGAGTCAATTGTTCTTCCTCATTTTCTCAGCTTGTTTTTTCCTTACAATATTTTTTTGAAAAAAAAAATACCAAATCTTTCATCTTCATTTTTTTTTATCTGAGATGGAAATTTTTGGTTTATCATGTAATGTGTAGGGTTACACCGAGATCAAGAAAAGATCACTTCTCACTTCTATGGAGAACTATGTTACATTACTTCTCGAGAGTGGGAAACCTATCTTTACCCCATCGTAAGAACTTTACAAATAACTTTGGTTACAAATTATGGCATTTACATCTTGCTTTATATCAGTATTTACCGTGTTTGAAGTATCAATTGTATGAACACTTCCAACTTGTTTGACTTACTCTTTCATTTTCTGTTGTCAGTTTTGCATACAGAATCTTGAGGAGATTCTTGCCTGAAGAGAAGGTTGAGGCTGTGAAAGGTCTTGCTCTCACTGCGGATGGAAGTGGTGTTGTTTTTGATGTACCAGCTGAAGATTTAGATACATATCTTACTGGTAGAGAATTTTAATTAACTGTTGATTTGGAATTTTGAGCACATTCTGAAAGAAAATTCCTTTCAAATGTGAAAATGGAAGGGACTGAGAAAAATTATTTTGAAATTTGAACCAATTTAAAATTTTACATTTGAGCACATCTAAATTGCTATATTTCAAGCTCGAACCATCACTAACAAAAAGTATTTGTTCTGCATTAGACATTTAGTTTTTATTTTGGTCATTTTTAAAACCATATTTGTCTTTTCAGGTCAGAAGAATGCCTCAGATATAAGTTTAGAGGTGTTAAAAGCATTGCCGCGTTTACAGCAGAAAGATCAATCAAGAGGGGGAAGATTTGGTGATGGTGGTGGTCGCGGTGGGTTTGGTCGGGGGAACAGGTTTTCAGGGGGGAGAGGTGGTGGCAGGAATGGTAGATTTTCAGCCGATAGGTTTTCCAACGGCAGTGGGAGAGATCGTGGCAACTGGGGTGGGAAGAGATGGTGAAGCTGACAGTGGGTTGAGTGCAGAATACATGGACTTCAAGTGATCGATCACTTTGTTCAATATACATGAGCATGACTGCATGAGGTTTCCTTGGAGAGACGTGAAGAAGACCTACTTCAGGTGTGAGTGATGTTGGTTCATAGGATGTGAGCTTAACTGCATGAGGGTGCCTTAGAGATAGATGCTTTGGTTCTGACTGAGGAATATTTGATGTTGGTTCACTGGCTTTGGAGGATTCCAGTTCAGAGGGGCTCAAACCCAATGTGTCCCCAATCCATTAACAAAATTTGTTTTAGGTTTAGTATTCTTTGAAAAGAAAGGTACATTACTTTTTTTTTTTGCTTTGTTATTGATACCGCTTTCTTTTAGTCCCCAATTCCGGCCAGAGAGATGGCTTGGTGAAAATGGAATTTTCCAGAAACAAAGCCCTTTGAATCTCACAGCCTTCCAGGTAGGAAGCATTTTAGTTTTGTTTGTATGCATTAGACTAAAATTAACAGCAAGACAGCAGCAATATTTCATTCCAGAACATTTAGTCTTACAGACAGATGAAGATATTTTCTGCAGTCCTGTCCTGTTAGGTAGCCACAGCTTCAAACTTGCAGACCAAAGTAAATTAGTGAAATATAGAACCATGCTCACCCTACAAATTGATGGTGGACTGCATGTGTATGCTTTCCAGAGAGAGAAATAATGGTCTTACGAGGGCACACTGCACACATTTGTCATAGTATATGGACACCATATAAGTACAATGAACCTATGCATGATAGTATATTATAAGTACGCATGCAATAATGTACTTACTATTACAATTATTTTGATTCTGGTTATTAAGTATATGCAATCTTATTTATTTTTTTGGATAAACCTGCAATATCTTATTTATTAAACTGAGTATTCATTTGTCATTCATCTATAAAATGAATTTTCTAGCCCGTGTTACACGGGTCGCATATACTAGTTATCTACATCCTAGCTGAACTATGAATTCCTTTTGTATTTGATAAAGAATACTCTTAGGTATGGCTTAATTTGAGATTAGGCAGGAGTAAATGTTAATTAGGTGAAATGAACCCGGTATTATAGGCGAAATTCGTTTGGGATCACTCTTTATTTCAACTTCTTTTTCTATACAAGGGAATCTAAAACAAAACAGCAAAATACAAAAAGACAAACTTACAACGTAGAAAAATAGTTACTTTTTAAATAATGGAAAGTATTTTTTAAATATAGTGTGCTAAATGATTCTTGACCAAGACACTGGTTAGTGGGATTCTTTGTCATGACATAACGCTTATCCATTTTAAAACAAGAAGCTAATTAAGAAATTCATGTGAAGTTCACGTGGATTCAAATTCCTAAAGACGAGCTTAATCAAGCAAGCATTATATAGAAATTCCCAATGTTCCCCAAATA
Organism: Glycyrrhiza uralensis; assembly: GCA_030159175.1. Classification (NCBI taxonomy): domain Eukaryota; kingdom Viridiplantae; phylum Streptophyta; class Magnoliopsida; order Fabales; family Fabaceae; genus Glycyrrhiza; species Glycyrrhiza uralensis. The sequence goes on along the minus strand of BRZY01000002.1, from coordinate 54,750,658 downwards.
AGTTAAATAGTTTATTTAAATACATGATTCAGAGCAACACATCCAGCCATCCACATGTAAATATTCCATTCATCATATAGTGCCTCGTGCAGATAAACCAGTAAAAACATTGGATGGAGAAATAAAAAAAGGTTAAATATGTTTTGGGTCCCTGTAATATGGGGGGGTTTGAATTAGGTTCCTATAAAAAAAGTTAAACTTTTTTAATCCTTTTTTTATTTTTATTTTAGTCCCTGGAGTGAGTTAACCGCTTATGTGGCACTCCCACGTGGCAAAAATGCTGACGTGGCTTGTATAAATGGCATATTACCTGATACATCCCTATAAACATATTACATTTTGAAATTAGTTCCTCTAAAAAAACGTGTTTTGAATTTAGTCCCTTAAAATTTATATTTTGATTTTAGTCCCTCTCTTTCCCATTTCCCTTCCCCACCCTTCTCTCTCCTCGGGCTGCCGCCGCCACCACCACCACCACCACCACAACCTCCTCCTCCTCCATCCTTCATCCTCCACCCTCCTCGTCCATACAACAACAACAACCCCTCTCTCCCTCCCCTTTCCCTTCCCTACCCTTCTCTCTCCTCGGGCCTTCTTCTTCTTCTTCTCCCTCGCTTCTCTCTCTCTCTCTCTCTCTGTTTCCTTCTTCCTCGGCGGCCATGGGGGGTAGATATGAGAATAGGGGGAGGGGGGACGATGGAAGTGAGCGGAAAGGTGTGGGGGGTGACGGGAGTGAGGTTAATGGGGGGAGGGTGGGGGGATGGGAGTGAGGTTAATGGGGGGAGGGGGAAGGTGTGGGGAGAGAGAGGGGTTGTTGTTGTTGTTATTGTATGGAGGAGGAGGGTGGAGGTTGTGGTGGTGGTGGTGGTGGTGGGTGAGGTCCGAGGAGAGAGAAGGGTGGGGAAGGGAAAGGGGAGAGAGAGGGACTAAAATCAAAATATAAATTTTAAGGGACTAAAATCAAAATATAAATTTTAAAGGACTAAGTTCAAAATACGTTTTTTTTAGAGGGACTAAATTCGAAACGTAATATGTTTATAGGGATGTATAAGGTAATGTGCCATTTATACAAGCCACGTCAGCAAGGTCACGTCAGCATTTTTGCCACGTAGGAGTGCCACATAAGCGGTCAATTCACTCCAGGGACTAAAATAAAAAAAATAAATAAAAGGAGGACTAAAAAAGTATGACTTTTATTATAGGGACTAAATTCAAAATCTGAAATATTACAGGGACCAAAAATCATAAATGAAATAATAAAAAAGGATCAAAATGTGATATAGGCAACTTCTTTGTAATTATGCCCCTTTTTTCAAGTACAGTTCTTCAGGTCACAGTAAACCTTGAGTGCCAGAAAGGATCAAAATGTAAACCAATAGATGAAATAAGAGGCACCCCTCTTGCCTTTGTGATTCTGATTCTCACCACATGAGCATGCACCACTCCTCCATCAAGCCTGTGAAGCCTCTTGTAACCCACTGTTGTCCCTTGTATGATAAGTTTCCCATCCACATAGATTTCATGTTTTTTGATCCTTTGACCAAGTCCAATTGCTTCTTGTATCCTAATAACATTGAACCTTAACTTCCCATCCTTGCCCCAAATCTCAATCCAATGATCCTTCTCACCACCATCATCTTCCCTTGGGGCCCAGTATGACCACAAGTGATCACTGTCTAACATGTTTTCTGGCCCAAACCCTCCCTCTTTTCCCCCTCTTTGGCTACTCACTTTAACACAACAAGCTTCAGCTAGATTATGATGAAATATGGTATTAATTGCACTTCTAAATTCTTTCAATCTATGAGCATCGTTGTCAGATATAAGACCAGTTGTATTAGGAGGTACATTGAGAAGTAACACACAATTTCTCCCAACCGATTTGTAATAAATATCAAGTAGCTCGCTTAGCTTTTTTGGTGACTCTGACTTGTGCCAAAACCATCCGTTTCGAATAGAAACATCACATTCTGCTGGTAGCCAATCCGTCCCTCTTGGATCACCAGTGCTCAGATACCTGCATTGTGATAAAGAAAGTCTCTAGGTTGGTTAAATCAACCCTCCAATTAACTCCAAAGCATAATAAGAAAATTGTTGGTACCTTAGGTGTATCACTATAATTCTTCATGATGGAATTGATGATTGTGGTTTAGCAGTTTGAGAGATTTTATTCCGATTCCAATAAATATTTTATTAGTTTGATGCACAAATGAGTGTCATTATTCAGGGAAAAAAGAATATAAGTTCTAGCTGTTAAACAAAACAAAAATCAGCATTATGACAACTAAGTTTGTAACAGACAAAAGTCCGACCCTGCAGTCACATAATCATGCAGTTGCTGTATTCAAGAGATCGGTATCATTTGATGAAAGTCTAACCATTCAAAATTTGACTTTAATGAGTCGAATTCAAAACATAAATTCAGAATATAAACCGTCTGATCTTAATTTAGCGGTTTTGATTCCTTGATTGCAACAATTGCGTGATTAATCAAGATTCACAAAATTCATGCTTTGGATGGTTGATTCAGTACCCACTATTGATTGAGAAAGGTTTGAATACGGCTTGCTCACAAAAGAATGAATGCAGTTTCTTTACTCTTTCGTTATGGGTGAAAAGCATGCACTTTCTTTCTATTCTAACAAAGAAAAAGGTACTAGCACTTGAGCATTCAAGCTTCGCCTTTCGTACCGTATCGTCGTGGATATCACCATAGAGTTCAGCGTAACATACAAAAATGAAAAACCGACACCTTTTTACGCGTGCTACTATATGCTTAAAAAAGAAACCGCACTTACTGAGTGATGTCAGGACTCCCAATTGATAGAGAGGTTCGATTGATGGTAGACCAACAAGTGTCCCCTGCGGCCCCAGTCTCATCTCCCACCCATCTAACATCGGGACCAGCATCGGAGAAGATATTGATGGAACTCTGCAACTCCTTCACCATAGAAAACCAATCCGAAAAGTAATACGACACATTTTGCGTCTTGGGATCCTTTGCTCCATCAAACCAAATCTCTCTAACATCTTGATATCTAACAAAATAAAATACAGAACATAATGTTAAATACTTAAAAGCTTAATTGCACTTTGGTTGTATACGATTGTGCGATTTTGATCTCCATTTTCAATTGCGCCAATTGCATCCACAAGTATTGCAATTGTTGCGGTCAGAGTGCTGTCCAATGTGTGGACTGTACAGTTACAGAAAGACTAATTGTAACAATTGGAATACTCGACACCCAATTGGCGCAATTGAAAAGTGGGCACCAAAATCACACATTTGCAATACCAGAACCTAAAGTTTAATTAAGGCTAAATTAAACCAAAGGGAAACAGAAACAGAATGGGAACTCTCATCTCACCTATTGAGAAGCTCTTGCAGTTGAGCCAAGTAGTATTCGTTGTAAAGCAAATCATGGCCATATCTGGGTTCATGTCTATCCCATGGTGAGAGGTAGATCCCTACATCTATTCCTTGGGCAGTAGCTGCATTGACAAACTCTTGAACAACATCACCCTTACCACCTTGCCAGGGGCTGCTAATGACAGAATGCTTGGTGTACTTAGAAGGCCAGAGGCAAAACCCATCATGGTGTTTTGCAGTTAGTATCATCAATGAGATCCCTGCCTCTGCTGCCACATTGGTCCACTGGGTAGTGTTGAGCCCTGTGGGGTTGAATATTGCTGGGTCTTCATGGCCAGTGCCCCATTCTCTGTCAGTGAATGTGTTGACACCAAAATGGAGGAACATTATGATCTCCCTCTGTTGCCATTTCAACTGGGAATATGTTGGGAGTGGGAGAATTGGCAATGGGGGAGTTGGTACTTGCTCTTGCCAAGAAATGCAGAATCTGTGTAGTTGGAATAATAGGAGTGTGAATAAGAAAGAACAACACCTTAGTCTTGCCATGATGCTCTTGGAGTCTTGGTTGATCTTCTGTTCTTCCCTTTGTTGCCTCTCTCTATCTGTTATGTATATGTGTGTGCACTTTATGTTAAGAACAATTATATTTGAACACTTTCTCTATTTCCAACTCTTATCTAACACTTTTATTTTTTTTTATCTCTTTTTTTCTTATCACATCACTCATTTATTGTATTTATCATTTTTTTTCTCTTCTAGTTCTATCTCTCTCTAGACATAGGAGAACACGTAGGTATCCACTTATATTTTTTCTTATGGTAATGGAAGAGAATGAATGTCTAAATGGGTTTGGTTTTCTTTGGGGATGGAGAATGGGGTCAATACATGAAATTCTTATTTTGCATTTTGTTCGGATGCTACTTGTCAGGTTGTCATCATCATACCACAGATACATTCCAATCATCATTCACGGGTTGATTTTTCTGTTCCCAATTCCTTCTTCTCACAAGGCTAAAAGGTAACTTCTCTACATGGCTTTCAATTTCACTTTCCCGTGGGAATTTACTTGTCGGGGCATGTCACAACTCACAGATGTAACATTCATCTGTGACCATTGGTTTATTAATTTAAAAAAGGAATGGCTGGGATCTCATGCTGGTTGGCTGTGGGAAACTCAAAAAGTTAAAAATCTTAGACTCCACTGAAAAATGATGGTAATAAACTTAGAATCCCACTGTATCCGTGGCTCCTGGTTCAATCACATGCCTAATTAATTCACCCGATAACTTGTTATATCTTCTATTACTTTTATCTATCTTTCTATTACTTTTAATAAAAGAATGTTTTTTGTCATGCTCACAAAAAAAAAGTTCCACGTGTCCATGTTAGGAAAAAAGTTTTCCTTCCCAAAATCATCAAATCATCTACGATATTTTAATTCTATTATTCCATTCTAGATTTTATAAAAATAATCATGATTAATAACAAACAAAAAATTATAATAACTAAAAATAATTAAAATTTTATCTTTACAGTTATGCGTAAAAGATACTCGGGTTCACCCAAAACAATATTATATGAACTAGGTTGTAAATTTTTTAGATTTTGTGTTTCTGTAAAATTTTAAGTTGCAAAATTTTAATTTTATTTTTGATAAATAAAATAATGTTTGTATACATCAAATAAAATAGTGTTTACTTATAGGGTTCACTCATTTATTTCTTCTAATAATTTTTTACATGCTATAAATTTATTTTTCTTTCGATTTTATTTCCAACCAAAACGTTGTTTGCTTACAGTTTTCACTCATTTATTCCTTCTAATAACTTTCTATAGGCAATAAATTTATTTTTCTTTCGATTTTATTTTCGATCACCAAAACAGTATTTGCTTAAAGATTTCACTCATTTATATCTTCCAATAATATTCTACAGGCTATAAATTTATTTATTTTTCTTTCGATTTTATTTTTGATCACCAAAACGGTATTTGCTTACAAGTTTTACTTATTCATTTTTTCCAATAACTGTCTACGGGCTAGAAATTTATTTTTCTTTCGATTTTATTTTCGATCACTAAAACGGTGTTTGCTTGCAGGTTTCACTTGTTTATTTATTTCAATAACTTTCTACAAACTATAAATTTATTTTTTTTCGATTTTATTTTCGATCACTAAAACGGTGTTTGCTTACAAGTTTCACTCATTTATTTCTTCCAATAACTTTCTACTGGCTATAAATTTGTTTTTCTTTCAATTTTATTTTCGATCAGCAAAACGATATTTGCTTACATATTTCACTCATTTATTTGTTTCACTTATTTATTTCTTCCAATAACTTTCTACGGACTATAAATTTATTTTTCTTTTGATATTATTTCTGATAATCAAAATGGTATTTGCTTATAGGTTTCACTCATTTATTTCTTTCAATAAATTTCTATGGGTAATAAATTTATTTATTTTTTGATTTTATTTTCGATCACCAAAACAGTATTTACTTAAACGTTTCACTCATTTATTTCTTCCAATAATTTTCTACGGACTATAAATTTATTTTTCTTTCATTTTTTTCTAATCACCAAAACGATATTTGCTTATAGATTTCAGTCATTTATTTCTTCCAATAACTTTCTACAGGTAATAAATTTATTTTTCTTTCGATTTTATTTTAGATCACCAAAACAGTGTTTGCTTACATATTTCACTCATTTATTTCTTCCAATAATTTTCTATGAGCTATAAATTTATTTTTCTTTCGATTTTATTTTCGATCACCAAAACGGTGTTTGATTGCAGGTTTCACTTATTTATTTCTTCCAATAACTTTCTACCAGCTATAAAAAAAATTCTTTCGGTTTTTTTTTCCTGATTACCAAAACGGTATTTGCTTACATGTTTCACTCATTTATTTATTTCTATAACTTTTTACGGGCTATAAATTTATTTTTCTTTCGATTTTATTTTCGATCACAAAAGCGGTGTTTGCTTACCGATTTCACTGATTTATTTGTTCTGATAACGTTCTACGAACTATAAATTTATTTTTTACAATTTTATTTTCGATCATCAAACAGTATTTGCTTACAGGTTTCACTCATTTATTTGTTTCAATAACTTTCTACAGGCTATAATTTTATTCTTCTTCTAAGTTTATTTCTGATCAATGTGATAGTATTTGCTTATGGGTTCTATTTTTCTTTATTAGTTTCTGTAAGTTTTCATGCTTAATGTCACTAAATCAACACTATTATAAATTTAGAATATATTACATATCATTTTATTATTATATAAATTAATCGTTTCCTATCATATGTAAAAACCAACTGACAGACCCGTACATCGCATGGGTCAACTGGCTAGTTACATTAGAAGAAATGTTATATCCTCCTACAAATTCTCGTATATTTTATTTTATTACATTATAAAATAACAAAAAAAATACAATTAATATCTTAAAAATATAAAAAAATATTTAATATTTTCTCCTTTTAATAAGTAAAAGGATTTATAAAAATAAAAAATACGAGCATTTAAAATAATTGTTACATTAAATTAGCTAGTTTCTGGAAAGTGTCCATTCAATATATGAAATGGACAGAACTTCGAGGAAAACAGAACAGTATGTGCCGAGCGTTGAAACTTTGTTGATTATATGATTATTTTATTAACTGCTAATCTTTGTCATTAATAGTAGTAATAATGACCATGTGATTGTTAATTTTATGATCATTTTATTACTCCCTCCTTTCCTTTTTATAGGAATATTGTTTAAGGTTGTTTCACCACGATTTTAATTGATAAATTCTTTCTTATTATATTTTTATTTTTTTACTATATCATTTTATCTCTCTACATTAATGTGTCTTAACATTTTAATTATTTTTATCCTTTATTCAATTATCCAATTCATCTTTCACGTACTCCTAGAGTCCCACTTTGTATTAGTAATAAAATTATATTGTTGGAAAGTAAAATATTTTTTGGAATTGTAATTAGTCTTTGAACTTCTAACTACTATATTAATCATTTTTATAAAAAATATATAAAATAATTAATAAAATTAAAAATATAATTATCAAAATATAACCTTAAACTAACAAAACGTTATTTAAAAAAATTTCTTAAAAATTGACAAATAAAAAAGATAAGAGAGAGTAACCGCTAATCTTTGTCATTAATAGTAGTAGTAATAATGGTTATCCCATGACCATGTTCCCTACTAGCCCCATTGGAATTAGCCCCTTCTTCCAAAATGCTGCGCCGTACGCTCATGATGTTCCAAGAGGTACCGTAGGATCGAGCTTGAAGAAAATGGCGGTAATTAAGGAAAATAATTTACATTAGTGAAGGATTCAATTAAATTCATGGGCTTAATTCCACCTTTGCTTGGCTAACATAGCCCAATTTTTGGTGCACCAAATATTCCTCACAGTGTGTATATATATGTAAGCTTTTCGGTGTTTGCAAATTTTGTCAGGAAGTTATGGTCACATAAGTCAATTAAAAGTTCTCTGACAAAAGGACAGATTTGACCACGTATGTAGCTAGATAATTCCCTTTTTTTTATAACAAATAGCTAGATAACCCCTTTTGCAGGAGCAGGACACGGTCATTAAATTGAAGTTATAGGGTTGTTTGGATACATTTATTTTCAGTTTATTTGGGCTTCTCTATAACCATAAGCACTTATGAAGGTATTTGGGTGAATTTTTTATAAGAGCTTATGGGAGTTTCATAAATGTTTATAACAATTTTTCATAAGCCCACTTTCATAACTTCCGCCCGTAGCTTATGTGGAGCTTAAACTCAACAATAGCCAGGTCCCATGCTCGAGTCCCTGTTATGCCTGTTTTTTGTTTCTTTGCATTTTATTTGTTTTTTTTACCTTCTCTCTCTTCCTTGGTCGTGAATCTCGTTCCCAAATTAGAGGAAGAAAAAAACCCTCGTTCTCTCTCTGTTCCCAGATCTCTTTGCTCCATTCCTCATTCCCAAATCTCTCTGTTCCCAGATCTCTCTGCTGCATTGCTTCTCTGCGTCGATTAGCGAACTTCTGCTTCGATTGGTGTTCTTCTCCTTCGATCGCTCTTCTCTGCGTCAAGCTTCTTCTTCTGCTTCGATCGCTGTTCTTCTCCTTCGATCGCTCTTCTCTGCTTCCATTAAGGTTCTTCTGTTGCAGTTCGAGGTAAGCCTTCTTGTTCTCTGCGTGTGGTTCCTTTCTGTTCTTCTTTGCCTCTGCGTATCCTTGTTCCATATGTCTGTTGAGGTCCTCAAAGGCGTCGATGCTCACATTATTGCAACCCAGGCCCAGAAGTAGTTACTATTAATTAATTATTATTATGAATAAAATGCTCAAGCTCATGTATGTCCTATGCTATGTTATTTTCTATGTAAATAAATTATGCATGGTTTCTTTTATCTCTAATGTCATATGCACTATCTGTTAATTAAGAGGTTTGTTCATAAGAGTCTTGTGGTAGTAGGCATGTGATCTGCACAAGTCCACCTTCAATGGGTTAAGCATTTGATAATAAAGGTTATGTGTTATGTGTGCAAATTGTGGCATATATATGGGATTATTGAATCCCTGCGAATGGGGTTATGTGTTATGTGTGTAAATTGTGGCATATATATGGGGTTATGTGTTATTGAATCCCTGCACAGGTTATGTGTTATGTGTGTAAATTGTGGCAATGATTCTGCAATTCTCTATGTTCATTGGTGTTACCTGCGATTCCTAGCACATTGCTTTGTTTCTTATGGCTTCTTTTTTCCAATGGTTTTATTTGGTTGAGTTTTAACTGTGTTTGCCTTGGTTAATATGTGTCAATCTGCATGTTAAAGGTTTTCTTTTGGCTGATATTTGGCTGATATTGGTTTTGCTTAGTTGTATTTTAAGTGGGTCATGGGGCTTATATTGGTTTTGCTTAGTTATACATGCCTATTGTATTATAGATAGGATCTATTCTATATTGTATTTAAATATATCTTGGGTTTTTTTTGGTTGGAGAAAATGAAATTAATGTTATTGCATTTATAACTTGTGCAGAGGGCAGCTGTTGTTAGGCAAGAGCTTGCTAAGCTGAAGAAGACCGCATCTTAGAGACATGATTTAATCTGCAATTTTCAAGTTTTGTTATGAATTTCCTTCAATTAGTACACATTGGTGGTTATATGAGTTTTTATGTATCATTGAGTGGTGACTTCCTAGAAATGTTTATTTTGAGGACTCATGTTAGTGGATTGATGTCATTTCTTCCAGTTAGATTATTTTTCGTGCCAATTTTTTCTTTTGCTTGCCGATGTTTGAACATTGTTTTTTAAGAAAAAGAATCAATGACAGTGTTTCAGAGTACCATTTCTCTTGTAGGTTATACACCATATACACCATGAACAAGTGCCTAGGCTCTGTTATACAATAAGCTTTCCAAATCATCCGAAAATCTTGGGGCTTGATTTGTTACCCATTTTGTAAACAGCATTTTGTTTTAAAAAGCTGAATTACAAAGAAAAACTTGTCACCAAAATGATTGTGTATATAATTTTTTAATGTTTTATATTGTCTTTGCAGGTAAATATTATCTTGTTGATGCTGGCTATCCAAACTTTATGGGCTACATTATTTGTATGTTGTTTTAAAACTATGCACTAAATTATAATTACATATTTAGTCATTTTTTTATTATTAATGTTACAAAAATTAAGAACAAAAGAATGATGAATTTTTTAATTTTAATCATGATTTATGATAATACTAATTTTTAGTTTTTTACTCTTAAATTTTTTAAAATAATAAATTTTTATCATTTTTTTTAAAATAATAATTTTGTGCTATGGTCATTGGTAAAATAGTTAATTTTTAATATATTTTAATTTTAAAAAATTGTAACATCTTATAAGTGTTTATAGAATTATGCATTCAAACAACTCAATTTTTGTATAAGTACTTGTAAATGTGCATATCCAAACACAAATACTCTTATGTCATAAGCTCTTATGACATAAACTCTCATGCGATAAACTCTTATGTCATAAACTTTTAAATAAACTGTGTATCCAAACATACCCATAGTAATATTCTTTGGACACAGGTAAATGTGAGAGTAAACTGCGGCAACCTCTCTTGTCGCTTGTAGACACATAAGAACAGAATTGCAAACAACCTCTTAGGCCTTAACAAAGGGAAATGGTAAGAGTCTTTTTTTTTTTTGTGAACGGAAATGGTAAGAGTCTAAAGGTTTGTTTGGGAGAGAATTTTTTGAAAGAGAGAGAATGCTTTATACTAATCTTTTAGTTTTATACTATCTTTGTCCATAATTATAAGATATTTTTACCTAATTCTTTCCCACCAAAGAAGTTAGTTTATATAGTTTATAGCATTAAATTTATCATTAATTTATATTATATTTTCAAAATTGTCCTTAGTAATATATATATCTCTTTCCACTTACTCTCTTTCATTTAATTAATGCATTATCTCTATTTTCTCCATTCATTATAGGAGAGAGACAAAAAAAATTATAATAAATAAGGGTAATTAGGATGAAAAATAATTAATACATTGCACATTTTCAAAAGTCTTTTATAAAAATGGACAAATAAATTTGTCAAAAACTTCTTATAATTAAAGATAGAGGTAGTACAGAGATAAAAAGGACTTGGAAAAACATTTTAAAACTATCTAAAAACTAATTAAAAGAGAAGAAGGCTTATTTTTTTGATACAGAAAGAGAAGAAGGCTTTAAAACTGCATCTATATATATAATAAAGCAAAATATTTTCAAAAAGGAAATTTTACACGTGTCAATACTATGTTCAATTTGAGGGAATTTTACTCAGCATTTATTCTAAAGGCTAACAAAAATGGAAACCGGATGTTTCTCTTTCAAAATGGAATATGCAAATCAGGATTAATTAAATATTATTGCGCCCGAATCAGCATTAAATGTAAATTTAAAAACAAAATCAGAAGATTATTGTATTTTGCTTTCTTTCACATGTCCATTTATTTGATTTTCTTTCTCATCATTTTACCCCCATCATTTTCAACAAATGCATTCAATCAGTGTCTCTACCGACCCGTCCTCTCACTCTGCCATCATTGGTGGCTGGTCCTCTCTTTGGGTTGAAGTTGTTCATCTCAATTCAGATATTAGGATTAATTTTTATTTTTAAATATGATTATCCTATTTCACCTCCTCCTAAAATGATCATGATCATCGATTTTTTTTAACAAAATTTATATGAACATTATGCAGCATTTGATTACCATCCATGACACACACAAATAGCCTTGAAGTTATAGTGAAGCCTTTTCAGGCTTTTGTGTCTGTCCAAACTTTCATGTCTCTTCAACTATTTATTCTCTTGTATGATTTTTTCACTCTCTTTTTTGTTCGTTCTTTTCATATATATTTTCTTCTTCGTTCTACTCTTTCATTGTGATGACTATCACTCAAGACTTTCGATTGAAGGTTAGTTTTTGTTTTCTTTTTAGTCTTTTCTCTCTCTCTATCTCGATTACATGTTAGTTTTTGTATTTTTAATCTTATATCTTAATAATTTTATGTATTGATATATTTTATTTGTTCATTTTATTATATTATTTGAATGTGGTTATTTTTCTAATCAACTTCTCATCTAAGGTGTGTTTTTTTATATTTTATTGTTAATCATTTTTAGTTGGTATTTAATTCAATGTTTGAGATATCCATAATTCAACGTTATTTAACATCAATGGTTTGGGAGCTATAAAAAATAAATAAACACTAAAAATATGTAAAAACGATTAATAATAAAATAGAAAAAATAGCAATAATTACAAACTCACATTAGATGAGAAGTCATTGTTGATGAACAGATTTACTTTGTGTTAATCCTAATTTAGTCTTTTTACCTAACTAATTTTTTCATTAAATCTTTTCTTTTGTCCTAAAAATTTTGATTATTTTCTCCTTAATACCTATAAATAAATTGATTATCATAAAAAATATGGATAAAACACAATAAATGAGAATAAATAGTTTTTAATCAATATTTTCACAACCATATATAAGTCACACCTACCAACGAACTCAATCAATATCAGATTTTTATAATATTAATGATTGATATACCACATTTTAAATTTTAAATTGATTACATTACACGATATGGTTTCCCTCTAAAGTAGTAATAATCAATTAGTATTGGTTTTCTTTTCCCAATTTATTAATTATTAAAATCTGTTTAAATTGAGTTTGCGGGTTAATATTGGTTTTCAACTATAGTAATAATAGTAAATTATTTAAATTGATTACATTGTACGATATGGTTTCCCGCTATGGTAATAATAATAAATTAATATTAATTTTCTTTTCACAATTTGTTAATTAACAAAAATCGATTTAAATTGGGTTCGCGGGTTAATACTAGTTTCCCACTATGGTAATAATGATAAATTAATATCTCAAGCCCTTTATGAAATACATTTTTCAAGTATATATCTTTAGTTTGATGGTAATTATATCATTGGAATAGAAGATTGACAATTGACATAACTGGGGAATAAAAACGGAATAACATGACACTAATAAGACAACAATTATGAAAGGATGATAACCAAATATTTAACTATTTGTAAAAAAAAATCAAATATCTAACTAAATTATTTATTCAGCAATAACAAGTGGAAAAACTAAATATTTAAGAAAGAAACAAGCTTCAGCACCACTAAAAAAGCAAAATGATAGTTAATGTAAAATTGTATAAAAAAAAGTTTATGTAAAAGTAATTTATGCAAAATTATTATTATGTTAGATTGGTTTCAAAAACAAGTGGTTCATTATTTAGGCTAGCAAATTGAAATTTGTTTTAAATGTCAATCTAATGATCTATACAGGTAAAGAGATTAATAAAAGTACTTTTCTGAAAAATATAAATTTAATTCACATCTTATTTAACAAACTTATTAAAAACATATGTAAGCAAATTATAATTCTCTTTTGAATGTTAATATCATATCTAAAGTGATTAGTAAAAAAACATATAAAAATATAATACATAAATAAAATTTAGATTTAGTTTGTATATTATTTATTAGTTTTTCACTTAATTTATTGTGGATTTTATTTTATATAAACAAATTAGATTTTTTTTAAACCCAAATATCTATACGTATAGTCACTAATATCAAAACATTAAATATATCGGTGAGTATTATCTCATGGGATTAAAACTACAAATATAAGACCAAAAAAAATTTGATACAAAAAACATTTTTATATGAGTACAAATATAGAGTAAAGATATAAAAGTTTTTTATATCGAAATACATTACTTATATCTAATATTTTGATATAAAATGTGAGTATTTTAATATATAATTTATTTTTTCGGTTGAATGAATATTTTAATATATAATTTGTGTATTTTTAATATATGTCATGTATAATATGGGTCGATGTACTATAAATTTTTTCTTCTTTTTACTTTTATACTAATCCTCGGAAGAGTATAATATTTAGGTCACATGGAAATACATTCTAAATAAGAACCATTATTAATATGCACGTGGAGTTGAAAAATTTGTATGGATATGTATTAAAATTAGAGTAAGAAATAAAAAATAACTAAGACATACAAGTAATTAAAGATAAAAATACGACAAACTAAGTTAAAATATAACACAATGAGATGAATATTTTACATGAAAGTTTATCTATACCTACATTAAAATAATTATTACGCTGATGCTCTTACGTCCCATGGGCATGCTACGTCTTATGATTGGACTGTGTTTGAAACAATTTAAAAATCAAACTTAACAGTAATTTCCTAAAGGTGCAAACTTTTATAACCAACATAAGACCATAAACCAAGTCCGACAATTGTATTATTTTTAAATTAATATTTTAAATATCAGGGTGAGTTCGAGGATAATTCAACATCTCCGCCAATGTCTGACTTTGAAAAACAGTAAAAACTCAAACTCGACCACTAAACCCGTCAAAGTAGGTTATCCCCGTCAAAGTTTGGGTCGGTTCGGGTGAATTCATGTTCATTTGCGTTTTGACATGTTTACTTACAATAATTATTTAAATTATTTTACTATTTCAACCATAATTAATATATTTTTTACATTATAATCTACTTTAAGTTGACAACTAATCAAATAATTAATACTCATTATATGTCCCGCACGGGTGAATACACTAGTTACTCAAACTCACGAATTAAAAAAAAAAAACTAACACGAATCACGAAATTACTGTTGTCATTAATTTGATCATTATTTCGCATATTAATGGCAACAAAACAGTCATTGGCTTTTACCAAAAAAGGGACTGAGGGAATTTCAGAGGTTAGCAACTTGGGGGTAACGCGGTGGCGTTCTTCATCCCATGAGCGTCCACATGGTTGGAACAGTCTTCTGCACCAAATCTGTCTCCTCGTCTAAATAATGCCTTATACTTTTTGGGTACCAACATAAGGGGTTTATTCCGAGACAAATGTTATATCTTTTTATAATTTTTTTTTATTTTATAAAGTAAAAAAAATAATACAACTAATGTTTTAAAAATTTAAAAAATATTTAATATTTTTTCTATTTAGTAATTAAAAAAATTTATAGAAATAAAAGGTAAAAAGATTTAGAAGTATTATTACTCTAATTAATTGATATTATGCCATTGGGCTTGAGTTTGGTAAAAGAGACCAATCCAAGCAGTAATTCTATTTTTTTAAATAATAATAAAATTTTGACAAAAAAAAATGATAATAAAATATTCCTCACATACGTACACATCAAAAATATCAAGAGGGAGAAGACTTTTAAATTTTAATATAACTTTTGATTTTTTTTTAAATAGCTCATATAACTTATAAGTGCTTGTTGTGACAATTCAGGACATGTTTCGATTTAAGTTTGCAGTCCTCATATTCTAAGTTTTGTCCACAAATTATATTATTGATAGAAGTTAGTTTGACTTAGATTTAAATAGAGAAATGCTATATCTTTCTATAAATTTTTCTATATATTTTTTTACTATTTTATAAAGTAAAAAAGAGAATACAACTATTATTTTAAAAATATAAAAAAATATTTAATACTTTCTCTATTTAATAATTAGAAATATTTATAGGAATAAGAAACAGGAGGAGTTAGAATTATCCATTTAAATATGACTTTGAATTTCAAATGATGATTTACATAAAAGAAAGAAGAAAATACTAATACTTGTCCTTTGAATAAAAACATGATTCGCAGATTATTATCTAGACATGTTATAATCCGGCTTGTTCCTCCATAAAAATACTTGTAATGTTGGGGATATTTGGGTTTGCTAATATTTTTTGAAAGGAAAAACAAAAAGGAAGCATTACAAGTTAAAACTACTTTGCCATTCCTTGAAATTGTGGTGAAATTGGCACAAATTGATATAAGCTGCAATAACTTCAACCATCAGCCATCGTTAGACCCGTCAACAAGAATTTGAATTTAATATCATCTGTTGTTCTGTATAAATCTGCAGCGCATGCAAAACCCTGCAAACTCCTTTGCTGTAAAATACTAAAATGTCAGTCAATTCATTAATGAACCAGGTGACACAAGATTACTTTATATATATATCCATACTCAGGACCAAATTGTGATTTCATTTTCCCAGCTAATCGCACACTTTTTCACCATATCAAAATATGAATGAAACTAATTAAAAGACTATAATGGTAGTTTTCTCACAGGAAATTTCTAGTAAAATTTAGTGTGTGTTCCTTTTCAAGGTTGAAAGTATTTAATTGATCTCATATCAAATGTGTTTTTAGTAAAAATATAGGAGTAGTTGTTTGGTTATTGTGAGGTAAAATCGATTTTGTCTCCTAATCTTAGTCTAACAAAACATGATATAAAATAACTTTTGCATTAGATTAAATAATTTAACTAAGTTTTAAATCAAACTTATTTTTAGAGTAAAAAATAATCAAGTCACTTTGTTCAAACTGGATTTTAATAAAAAAAATTACAAAATCAAATTAAAAGATCATTTTCAGCAAAACATTGAAAAAAAATTATTTCCCAATGAAAAAATTGGAAAAAAAAAAAGAAATGGAGAGTATTTTGGCTTTTTTGTAACAGTACCACTTTTGAAAAAATTAATTTGTCATCTACCACTGTTTTTTTTAATTAGGTTTCTACCACTGGTTTCGTTTTAAGTGAGAAGTCCTATTTTCAAAAGGGACTTCTCACTATGTTTTTAATTTTTTTTTTCAAAAATGCCTATGAGAAGTCCTATCCCCAAAACAGGACTTCTGAACACATTTTTTTCATTTTTTTCAATTTTTTGTTTAATTTGGACGGTTTAGGGTTTAGTTAAGGTGGTTTATGGTGTTAGGTGGTTTGTGATTTTAGGGTTTAAGTGGTTTTAGGATTTTAGGGTTATTTAAATTAATTAATTTATTTTGTTTATTAATTCAATTTATTATTTAATAATTACTACAATTAAGTTAATTTAGGACTTAATAGTAAATAATAATACAATAAAATGAATGGCAAGGTGGGTCGAAGTGTTATTGCGACAGAGTGAAAGCAACAGGGGGGCTGAGTTGTCCGCGTGTAGTACGTCGTGGACGTCGTTGTGTGGGCATACTAGGTCCAACATCTGGAGGGTTCTGTACATAACTGTGAGGGTCTTGCAGTTGTGGTGGAGTAGATAGGTACAATATGTGCCTCTTGTGTACAAGTTGGAAAACATCTTTAACGTTTACCACGAAGAGTTCAGTGTGTTGCCCAACGAAGAATATTGGCCAGAATATACTGGACCTCAAGTGTACCACGATCCACAAATGCGGAGGCTACCACAGGGTCATCCACAATCTACCCGCATTCGCACTGACATGGATCAGGTAGAAAGACGTCGTCACCCTAAAAGGTGTGGACTGTGTCGAAATGAGGGTTATAGTAGGAATAAATGTCCTAATTACAATCCTAGACATTCTACACAGGAGTAAGAAATGTGGATCGTTATATCCCTTTTATAATTTTAATGTAATCATTTTATTGTATTATTATTTACTATTAAGTCCTAAACTAACTTAATTGTAGTAATTATTAAATAATAAATTGAATTAATAAACAAAATAAATAAATAAATTTGAATAACCCCAAAATCTTAAAACCACTTAAACCCTAAAACCACAAACCACCTAACACTATAAACCACCTTAACTAAACCCTAAACCGTCAAAATTAAATAAAAAATTGAAAAAAAAAACGTGTTCAGAAGTCCTGTTTAGGGGATAGGACTTCTCATAGGTATTTTTGAAAAAAAAAATAAAAACATAGTGAGAAGTCCGGTTTTAGAAATAGGACTTCTCACTTAAAACAAAAACAGTGGTAGAAACCTAATTAAAAATAATAATAATAAATGACAAATTAATTTTTTCAAAAATGGTACTGTTACAAAAAAAAAGCCGAGTATTTCTTCAGATATTTTTTCCCTCTTTTTTTTCTTCTCTGTTTTGTTCACACATCTCAAGTTCCTAGTCATTAGTCAATAACTCTTCCCAAGCACCTCACCTGTAAGGAAGTAGAAAGTCTAACTTATCAGACGTTTTATTTTCTTTTTTACTATTTGCCCTTAATTATTTTCGCCATCTATTTATCTACCACTAGTACTACTACTGGAGACCTTAACTCTTAGCAGTTAGCACCATTGTTGCTGCAACAATAATCACATAATGGAAGCCATCTCCAAGCAAAACCATGTCCCTTTCTCCCATGCAAGTACCCCTGAGTACCAGTTCACCCTCTTATCAAACCATCTCCTCTCAAAACTCTCACATTTTCTATGGCTCTGTACCTTCTTGCTTGCAACATTCACAGAAGTGTTCTTACTTCTGCAAAACCAGGAACTCACAATGTTCCATTTTCTGCTCCCATGTTTTCTCCTCCTCTGTTTCCTTGTAAAACATTACTTCCTCTCAAAGCCCTCTCCTATTTACCTTGTCGACTTCTCATGTCTCAAACCACCAAGCCATTGCAGGGTGCCTTTTGCAGCATTTCTAGAAAACGTTTCCTTGCTTGAATTCTTTGACAGTGAAAGCGTGGCTTTCATGTCCAAAGTGCTCCATTCTTCAGGCCAAAGTGAAGAGACTTGTCTCCCCCCTGCACTACACTACATTCCCCCAAAGACCCATCAAACAGAATCCATCAAAGAGGTTCACATGGTTCTTTTCCCAATCATGGATGATCTTTTCACAAAAACCAATACCTCACCCTTTGATATAGACATACTCATCCTAAACTGCAGTGGCTTTTGTCCCTCCCCTTCTCTTACCTCTATTCTCATCAACAAATACTCCATGAGAAGTGACATTAAGAGCTATAATGTCTCTGGTATGGGGTGCAGTGCTAGTGCTCTCTGTATCGATTTGGCTCAGAATCTTCTCAGAGTTCACAAAAACTCCAATGCCATTGTTCTCAGCACAGAGATTCTTTCAACGGGTTGGTATTCAGGGAAAGAACGTTCCAAGTTGCTGATAAACTGTCTCTTCCGGATGGGAAGTGCAGCGATTCTTCTCTCAAACAAGAAACAAGCAAGAAAATATGCAAAATACAGGTTGATCAGAACACTCAGAACACAGAGAGCATTTGATGAAAAAGCCTATTTTTCTGCAATTAGGGAAGAGGATTCAGATGGGAAACTCGGGGTGACACTGAAGCGTGACTTGCTTCATGTAGCTGGTGAAACCCTGCGTGCAAACATCTCCATTTTGGGTTCTGAAATATTGCCCCTTTCGGAAAAGTTTTGGTATGGGGTTTCTGTGTTGAAGAAGAGGTTTATTAAGTCTGAGGGAAGGACATCATATGTGCCGAATTTCAAGACAGCGATACAGCATTTCTGTTTGCCATGTTCGGGGAGGGCAGTGATAAGGGAAGTGGGGAAAGGGTTGAGGCTCGGGGAGAGAGATATTGAACCTGCACTGATGACACTGCACAGGTTTGGGAACCAGTCTTCTTCTTCACTGTGGTACGAACTGGCTTACTTGGAAGCCAAGGAAAGGGTAGGGAAAGGTGACAGGGTCTGGCAACTTGGGATGGGGAGTGGGCCCAAATGTAACAGTGTTGTTTTGATGTGTATTAGGCCTTTAGTTGGAGAGTCCAACAAGGGACCATGGGCTGATTGTATCCATCAATACCCAATTTTAGCTTAGGATTAAGAATGAATTCTACGGTGTTTATTAATGTTGGTATTAATTAGTATCTCCTATCTTATTTATAAGAAATAAAATGTAGTTTTTTTTAGAGAGAGAAACTCTACTTTTTCTCTAAAATTCGTTTATTTTTTTTTCTTTCACTTAAGGAGTGGTTTTGGACTATTTTTTTGTCTGAAATCATCCATCTACTTCGTTTTTAGTCTATTTCTACTTTAATAAGTGACTTTTTCACGTAGATCTCGTTTTCTTCTCGTGCATGCATTGGTATTTCTTTCTCCTGTCTTGGTGCGGCGTTTTGTTCTCCCATCTTTGTGCGGTGTTCGTTTGGTTCAGATTGGCTGATTTACTTCGTTTCACTACAGATTCTCTTATGATTGAGTCATCAACGTTGCAGATCCGGAGGCGTGGGTACTCCGGTCATTTTTTTTTTGGTCAATTTACTCCAGTCAATATAAGTTTGTCATTTTTGTAGGCATTGTCACTTTTGATGACATTTTGTTGTGTTATGCTATTAACTTGGGTGTTGTGAGTTTGTTCACAAATTCATCTAGAGTTGGCAAAATGGGCCGGGCTAAAAAAGCCCAAAAAATATAGGGTCCAGACACACAAATTTGAGCCCGTTTTCAATCCGGACCTTTTTGGCCCGGCCCGACAAAACTCGAACCCAGTAAAGCCCGAGCCCGAAGCAGGCCGCCCGCAAAATATAGGCTAAAGCCCGAGCCCAAAAAATAAAGGGCTCGGACACACAAATTCGAGTCCGTTTTCAATCTGAGCTTTTTTGGCCCGGCCCGATAAAGTCCGAACCCGATGCAGGCCGGCCCGAAAGCCCGTTTTGCCAGCTCTAGATTAATCCCTTTCAGTTTTTAGCGATGTTGAATTTGTAATGTCTTCGATGTATTTTACCGATTTGAATGAATGAATCTTTTGTTGTAAAAAAAAAAATTTTGATGGTATTTTGTTGTGTTATGCTATTAACTTGGGTGTTGTGAGTTTGTTCACAGATTCATCCCTTTCAGTTTTTAGCGATGTTGAATTTGTAATGTCTTCGATGTATTTTACCGATTTGAATGAATGAATATCTTTTGTTGTCAAAAAAAATGTGGTTTTTCTTTGATTCTTTTTATAAAAAATAATTATTTTTAACAAAATTAATTATTTTTTTTTCAATTTTATCCTTATTAATTATCATACCACTTAATTATACTATGTCACATTTAGCCATTTAATACAAGGATATTTGTGTAAAAAGATTTAAAATTATAACATCATTAATAAAAAATAACACATTTTAATATATTCTTTAGTCTGTGTGATTTTAGTACTATATTTCTTATATATAAGACCAGAGATAGTATTTTATTTAGCTACCCAGCATTCAGTTGTTAAATGGTGTTTTTTGTTGTTGTTTATATTCACAATATATCTTATGGAAAAATGGACCTCTGGACTAATTTATGTTTGACCAAGAAGTAAGTAAAGTCTAGTTACAAATTATTTTATCACCAAAAATTAAACACGAGTCCTAGCCGAGTATATCCAAGCAATTTTAAGGGGAAGAAATGGAAGACAAGCGGGATCATGGTATTTTTTTTC
The DNA here is from genome assembly GCA_030159175.1 of Glycyrrhiza uralensis. Classification (NCBI taxonomy): domain Eukaryota; kingdom Viridiplantae; phylum Streptophyta; class Magnoliopsida; order Fabales; family Fabaceae; genus Glycyrrhiza; species Glycyrrhiza uralensis. The sequence goes on along the minus strand of BRZY01000002.1, from coordinate 54,729,503 downwards.
AATAAATGAATTAAAACTGTGTTTGTTTTAGGATTTGGGGCACTTGAGACTGCAGTTTCCCAGGGGGGCAGCTATTGTAGTCACTTGGTGTTTGGTTAAGATATGCTGTACATAAAATTAATTTTGAAATTAGTAGAATTGATTTGTTTAAAATTGAATTTGAAGTGATTAATACTTGGTGCAAATTTATCAATATAAAGTAAAAAATATTTTTTTATCAAATTTAGTCAAATCAAGAATTAAAGATAAAATCAATTTTGTTAGACAATAACCAAACATTTGTATTTTTGTTAAAATCACATTTTTAGAAACAAAATAAATTTCGTTACTTCTCAATGTAAAACCAAACACAGTCACTTTTTCTTGAGTAGAACCAAATCAATTCTATTGTACGAGTCACAACTTTTTACATTCACGTCAAAACTGATTCAACTCTGCTACTCTTTATTTTAAATTTCTCACAATACAAAATCACATTCAAAACAAAATCTTGATTTGGGACTCAATTTTTCCCTGTTTGTAGTGCCAAGCGTGCAAAATCCAAACCAAACAGGTTGAAATAATATCATTCAAACAAAAATAATTCTACTGATAAAAAAAAAAAACAAAAATAATTCTTGTAGTACAAATCAATATTTTTAACCTCAATCTTTAAAATCGATTCTGTTAATCAATAGCATTTCTTTCAAAATCAATATTCCGTTAAAATGTAAAAGAAAGAGACCCTAGCAGAGTGAGCATAATACATTTATAATGTGCATCTTTTCGTATCAGTAGTAAATGGTGAACTGGTTGGGACGGAGAAGGTTGCTTGCAACATTATTAATGGTTTTTCTGCAGGAAGTGATGGCATTGAGCTGGGATTGTCTCCATCTCCAGTCCAGACCAGGGACGCAATGGTTTGTCACCTTTTACGGTTTTACCCCTGCCCCTGTGCAGCGACAGATACAATGATCAAAACATCTACTACTTATTTACTGGCCGGGGGCATGGCTTGGTATCAGTCACAACTGAAAATCTTTGACATTTGATCATGAACCTTAAATACACCTAACGGCTCTTTGATTTCAGAAAGGATTTTTATTTTTATTTCTTACTTGTTTTATTAATTATTATGAAAATATTTTTGTTTAGTTTTATGTTTAAAAAATTCATATTAAAAAAATAAAAATTAAAAAAAAAGAACTTTTTTTATATAAATATTTAAAAACAAAAGGTAAATGAAATTAAAATGACATTGTTTTAATTATTAATAAAATATTTAAAAGAACTTTTTTTCAATATAAAAAAATATGTTTTTTTTTTCAAATCGAGACACACCCTAATTTTTTTATTGGGACAATTCGATTTTAATATCATGTTTGACCTGTTAATTTTTTATTGCATTTTTTTTAATTACTTTCCTACTTGATACACAATCTTAAGAAAATGAACTTAATTCAGGTTTTGAAACCTTCTTTTCTAACTAATGCCGGGCGAGAAACTTGTATTTATAAATTTTCAGTGCAAATTAAAGTATAAAACCGAGTTTGTAACTTTTCCAAGTAAAACAGGGGGAAGTATTCACAACTAAACTACCTTGTTAAGCAAATCTTTCAAAAAGTTTTTACAAAATTGAAATGAGGCAATCTGGATAATATTTAACAGGATCCTGGATTATTGAATTCTGATCAGCCTGCCCTTCATGATCAGTATAATTAATGTCATTCAGATCACTTTTGGAAATTGCAACAGGTGTATAACAGATTACTTTCGTATAAGTATATTTTAAAGAACATAAATGACAAATTTAAATCTTAAGATAGACATTCGGTCAGATTTAAGTGAACAAGAATCAACCACAAATGCATAACCTGAATAAGAAATTAAAGCCTGTTACTGGACCTAGATCATAAACAGAGATATTCAACAAACAATATAACAAGAAGAGACCACAAATGATAAATCTATAGTGTGTGCTGTATGGTAATTCCTGTAAAAGCTCTGGAGTCCAGAGCCATGTACAAGTACCTTATGTGGGAAAAAGAAAATGCAGATAATACTTTAATACTTTAATCACTCAAAGTAATATAGCAGCTACAAATGGTTACATTGGTACAGTTAGGATTTAGAAAAGTAACAAAATCAGTTTGGATAAGCCAAAACTTGTATAGATCACACAGCAATGGTATTTGTGGACATTGCATTTGGACGTAGGAACCCAAAAATCACAAAGCTATATGAGATTCACAAACAAAAAAACAAATCAGACCATGATCAACTGTACTTAATTGGTAGAAATGGAAGCCGCACTATCACTCCATCATTGAGTAGGATAAAACAAATGATGCAGTGAGTGTCTCAATGGATAGATTCTGTTATCAGGAAAACTTTATACTAGATAGATTATTGAATGACAAGAAGCTTTGACTCGGGCTATATAATGAAAACAATAACAACAGATAGTGACAAAATTATACTGCAACAAACAATAAGAAGGACATGTTTAATTCATTTTTTTCCCATGTGAAGAAACAACCGTTAATCAACCTTGACAGCGAGCGAAGTTTCAACACTCACTCCTTTGACTGTTAGGACTCTTAATTTGACAGTTTTGTTTTCCTATTTTTTCTCTCGAAGAAGTTGATATAAGAAAAGGAAAAAAGAAAAACCATACAAGTGGTTTCAATGGAATGAGTCGCGTCGAGAAGTGAACATATTTTTACTTGACAGCAGATCAAGCACCAATGACAATATTCTGCGGCTTCATATTCTCCTAATATTCCTTTAGTCTTGACTTAACCGCATATATGTAGAGCAGTTGTTATAAGGACACTAAAATAATTACTTTATCCCTAAAAATATTGCTATTTGATAATTGATAATACTATATGTTTGAGGTCACCAAGCTTGAATAATAGTAACAACAAGAAGGAGGTTCTCAACTGGACATTAGCGCGACGCTGTGCCTAACATTCATGCGGTGCAAGTCTACCACACCTTCTTTTTTCTGCGTCTTTAATTATTATTATTGATATTCATTTTTTTTTTTGGTCATGATTATTGATATTCTACACTCAATAAAGCCCAGTAGGGCGTTCCGCGTGCGGCCCCTTTTGTGCCACCGAATTCGTTCACGATTCACGACACAGGCCAGTTGTCGAGGCCCAGGCTTGACTGTGGGGTGTGGGCTTGGCATAGGATCCGGATCCTCTCCTGCACATTTCTTATGCATCTCTCTCTAACCACAACTCTCAACCGTTAGATTATCATTAGATTAATCTAATGGTTAGTAGATAAAAGAAAGAAAGGCATATGAACCACGGGAATGTTGTTCCTTGAAACCGAAAATTCTCGATTACATAATTAATTTTTTTGGATCAATTAATTTTGTCTTTGAAATTGTCCAATAGTAACTAATATGATCAAATATTTTTAATTTCATTGACTAATTTTGAATATTAATAAAGAGTAAATTGACACTGATCTTATACAATTTCAAATATTGAATTAGTGATTCACTCCTTTCATTTCAACAAAATTGACTTTGCCCCCAATTATCTTTGATTCTTAGGAAAGATTCCTCTCTTTTATTAAAAAGAGATATCTACAAGGGAAAGCAATCACGTCTCACGTCAACTAGAGATAAAGCCTAAAAAATAAATATAAAGTAAGGATATAACTCACTTTACAAACCAATTTTGTAGGAATAAGTTAAGGTAGATTCTTTGGTACCCATGTGAGTTTATTGGGTAGCGATACCCAGCTGACATGGACCAATTATAGGCTTCCATATGTATTCCACTAACTAGGTAATTAAAATAAAGATAATTACAAACAGATCCTCCATTTTTTTCATTTCAATTTCCACCCCAGTTTCTTTCTTTTTTTCCCAGAACCCTAGCAACAAAACCAAAATCCCAATCACTGTGCACAACGAGCCAAAATTAAAAATTCCTTGTCTGTAACCGTGCTCGTCACAACTCAAAAACCAAAATCCCTATTCCAAAACATATCTCTCTCGCTTCTCCTTCTACTTCTTCATTAGGCGAATCCAAATTGCTATGATCCGATCAAAAAGGGAGGGTTTCTAATTTCAATGGGCTCCTTAGTAGCAAACACCAACAACATGATCCCTCTACTTTATGTCTCTTTCAACATCTAATTTTCGTTGATATTGTTTTGATTTGTCCCATGATTTTGTTTTATAAGTTCCACTTCTTCTTTTTGTTTATGTTGTTGTCGATTTTGTTTGGTTTTTTTTTTCTGATATTTTTGGTGTGACCTTTTGGTGTTGGCAGGTGAAGGGATTGGAAAAAAAAAAAGTTGCAATGGCGAATAGGAACTTGGAAAAGATGCTTGCTCAGCTTTGGCAACTGGTTCCAACCAAATTGAGCAAAGATAGGCCCTATTCTCATGCTACTGTATCTACGGAGGGCCTAGCAGTCTGGTGGGTATAATTGCATTCCATTATATATAAATTTTATAGAATTTCTTCGAGATCTAATATGTGAGGAGGCGATGGCAAAGACATTGTTCGGAAGGAACCAATCTTGAAGGCAATCGTGGGAACGAAGAATTGCAATTCCCATTTCTAGAGAGATAAGAGGAGAGAGAAATGGGGTGGAAACGAGAATGAGAAAAATTGAAAATCTTTTTGTAATTATTTTTCATTTAATAATCTGTTTAATAAGATACACATGGAAACTTTTAATTGGTCCAAGTCAGCTGGGTACTAGTACCCATAAATTTTTGAAGGTACCATAGCAATCACCGTTAAGTTAAACCACAAAATTAAGATAAAAAAAACATAAATCTAATGCTAGCGGTGGCTGATTGGTTTGTTGTTTATGGAATTGGCCTCCTGGTGGGTGTGCATAGGATACGAGTTTAATTAAACGGCCCTCCCAGTGATTGTGCTCTATTTGACGATGCTGGAGGTCACTCAATTCTAAATTTCTAATTAAATAAATGTTTTTCGTATTGGGCTGATTTGGCCTCAAGGATAAAGTTTATCGAAGAGTGATGATAAGCTATTCCCTTTTCACATTCACCTTTTCCTATAGTATTGTGGACGATTCGGAAGTTCTAACTGTTAGTATAACAGTATTCATGTGCTATCCATTCCTCTTTTTTTCTCAAGTCTCACTGAAGCAATTTTATCTTTAACCTATTACATTAGAACTTAATTTATATCTTTTTAAGTAAACTTTTCAGGTTTTTGAAATTGATCTATTGCTTATTATTGGCACATGCCCTGTTGGCCTTGTTCAGATGAGGGTGTGGTGTTGTGTTTAAAAATTATTTATGGCTGTTTATTAATGAAATTAATTTGAGCCTTCAATGTTATAGAAGATATATAGTGTTTGGTAATGATACAATCATCTACATTCTTATGTTATTTTTATTCTGATTTTTTCACATTTTTAACCTATCTTACATTCTATCAAGCTTTATTTTCCTTATTTTATTATTACATATATTGCTCATAATGTCTATTAGTTTTTCTCTCTCTGTTTTTCTTCTAAGGGTGTACACCACCAAAGATGTGAGAGAAATATTATCTACAGTATTTCTCAGTGAGTACCAATAAAGGATTGGGCATAATGGAAAACAAAGTGCTTTCCGAAAATTAGCAAATATTCGAGTTTGTGCAGAGAACCTAGTTGTATATTTTGCTTTATTATATATGAAAAAAGTTAGTTTTATACTAGAAAAATTTAAGCAAGAGGATAGCTTTCACTTACTGTTAGTTTGATTTAAATGACTAAATAATTAATACCTCTTTAATGAGAAATAAAAAATGATAATAATTAGAATCATTAGGTATCTTTTGATTAAAGCATAAATACATTTGCAAGTGTCTAATGCTTTTGAAACAGTAGAAATAGTTTTCTACAAATTTATAGCCATTTATTGTTCCGCAAGGTACACGATTAATTACTTTTAAAATATACATACTTTCATGATTAATTACCTTTTATATGCACTTTTACTTTCTTTATAAAATAATAATGCTTTTCACATGTGAGAAGAATCTTATACTCAGTGTTTTACAATTTTCAACCGAATATTACCAACGAATTCTGTTCCTAATTCATAGTCCCTCATTGATGAATATATTACTATATATGCATTCTTTTTTAAAGGCTAAAAGTTATAAAAGGTTTTCGTGCATGGAATTTGCAATAGGAAATTTGACCAAACTTATTGCAGTAGGGGCCATTAGAGTACCGTCTCCCGCTGAAGTGGTCTTTGTTAATATTAGTTTGTACAACTGCCAGCTAGAGCCTCCGACAAGTGCTGCCCTTTTGTTTTATTTTGTTTTTGGGTTCATGGAATGCTATCACGAAGTTGTTCTAACTTCTAATGGATTGTCATTGACCTCACACATGAAGATAGGAAAGAAATAAGAATAGAGATATATAGAATATGTATCTTAAGAGAGTTTATTTAAATCAGTAAAATAAACTTTTTTACGTGTCTCTTGAAAGGGACCTTTTTTTTTTTAATCTCCCACGGACGATAAATGTGACGTCTTATTTGTTACTACAAACCAATTTATATACTTGTCGTGGCTTTACTCTGTCTCTAACCCTACCCTCTCATTCTCAGTAAGATTTAACTTTTCCTCTGTTCTGATTCTCACTAGCTAGGGGACTCAAGAACATGCATGTCCTATGTGTGTTTGCCGTCAAAATATCCAACTTCATAAAAGATTTAAGAAATGTTACCTACAAAAAAAAAACACTCCATAACTTCATTAATTTCCGTCTCCATCCCAGTTAACCCAAAGAAACAGTTATTGGCATTTATTAGATTATTAGAAATAGAAGTGGCAGAGCTATAATATGCTTTCTTTTAAAGTCCCCTCCACCAAGAGATGTCCCTTCTCTTGCTAGTTGCTACTGCTAAAGCTATAGCACTAAAAGAAGCACTTCCTTTCTGCTTTTGTTATAATGGGTTCTAGGTGAGTAGATATGATATGTTATTGCTCATTAGCAGTAGAATTGCCACTTTGTGAGAAAGACATTAAAGATAATGAATAAAACAAGTTGGCCTATTAATTTTCACTATGTTCGCTCAAATTTATTATGTGCCAACAACTTCATCTGTGAGAACCTCAATAATAAAAACTACATTTATGTTCTGTAAGATTTATGGGACCAATACTATTCCAGAACATATACATATACATATAACATACATACCGTTGGATATGGCTTATATCTGAAGGGAGGACAGTTGGATATGGGTGTTTGGATACAGGGTGATTCGTTGTAAACTGTATCGCTATAAATAACTGCTGTAACCCTACATTTGAATATAGTGAAAAATCTGAGCCGTCATAGCTCCGGGGACGTAGGCACAATTGGCCGAACCTCGATAACAAACTGCTTGTCGTTTTCTCTCTTCTACTTTATCGTTCTTACCCTTTAGAAACAGTATCGGTGTTACAACACATACATACATACATATGATCAAAATTAATGTATAAGAATGTTAATCTTGATTCAGCTTACATACTCATTTTTAGGAATAAGAAAATTTTCATAATGAACTTATAGAAATCGATGCTTATATCTTGAGAAATGCTGCTTTCTTATAGAAATTTATATGTTAAAAAGAATCATATACTAAGCATTAGCCTTTGGCTTATTACTCGTTCTTGATTAACAAAATACTACATTTTATTCATGAAATGTGTTCTACATGTGGCAAGACCAAGTGGTTAATGGAACTCTGTTACTTTAATTTATATGCTTATTCTTTCTCTAGCAGACACTTGAAATATTTGATTAGCAGATCTTAGTATCGTAGTAAATGTACAATGAGAATTCATTAAAACATGAAAATTGCAATTGAAATGGAAAGTTGAAAACAGACGAGTATACTGCAACTTCAACACAAATAATTGAGTAAGTGGACGAATTGACAACTTAGGGAATCAGAGCTCAGCGGTGCTCAGATGTATTACATGCATTCTGTGAAAGTGGGGACCCATCATCAGATATTTGTTTACACATAAGGAAGACTGAATCTATTGAATGATTTCTCCTTCTTTGCATTACGTTTATCCTTGATAACATGAGTCACTATTTTAACCATTTGATCAAAATTCAGATGTTCTGAGACCCACTGCTGTCGCAATGTGAGTGCTTAGTAGCAGAAGTGATTTGAGTTGAAGTCATCAAAAGACCTTTGTATTTTAATATTATCGTGTATAGTAAAATTTATATTTTAATTTTGGATATAGTTTTTAATCAGATTTACCGTATAGCATACAATTATATGATTGTTTGGAAGAAAAGGGAAATACTCCATTGAGGTCCTTTAACTTGCATGATCCCACTTGTTGGTAAGTGTGAATGTGACTATAAGGATTGTATAAAGAGAAATGGCATAACAAAGTAAAAATACTACTAGTATTGTGGAGGGTCAGAGAACCATACCCATAATATTAACTTCTAGCACCAACCACTAGGTGCCTCTTTTAACTCGCCATTCAACTTGGAATTCACGAAACAACCGCTCTCCTTTATTATTATTACCTGTGAATTGCTGGCAGAGTAAAGATCACTACTCCTACTCTCCCTTCTCTTAAATATCTCATGAGGGCGGCAACAGCATCAGAACACACACTCCTAACATACTCCCTCGTCTCAATTATAAGTAAAAAAAAAATCTATGTTTTGTGGTCTCAATTATAAGTAAATTTAATTATCTTTTATCCTTTTTAACGAGTCTATTCCAAAAATATCCTTATTTAACTCAAATTATATTTTTAATGTAAGGGAGATGGAATGAATAGTTTTAATTGATAGCCACTAGCTATATTGGAAAGATGAAAAAAAACCTTGTCCTATACATTAAATATCATTAAGGGCAATTTTGGAATAAGTTTTATTTTTTAACTAAAATCAAGAAGAATTAATCTAATTAACTGACTTTCTTAATCAACGTGAAATTAGTTTTTTTTTTACTTATAATTGAGACCGGAGTGAGTAATTGAATAAAGCAAACACCCCTATTAAATTTTCTCCACCATCTTTTTTTTCTTCTCACTTTGAAACCCAATGCTTCAAAAACCTCAGCTTCCTTCTTCCTAAGCTGTAAACATGGCTACGAATCCAATCACTCCAATGGAAAAGATGGGTTTCATTATTCTAACAAGCTTTTTCCTCTTGAGTATAGTCTTATCTGCAAATGCTCAGTTTGTGAAGAAGACTTACATCATTCAAATGGATAAGTCAGCAAAGCCAGACACCTTTTCCAACCACCTTGAGTGGTATTCATCAAAAGTGAAATCAGTACTGTCAAAATCAGTAGAAGCTGAAGAGATAGACAATGAAGAAGAGAGAATCATTTACAGTTACCACACCGCTTTCCATGGAGTGGCTGCCAAATTGAGCTCAGAAGAAGCAGAGAAGCTAGAGGCAGAAGATGGTGTTGTGGCCATATTCCCTGATACAAAGTATCAGCTACACACCACAAGAAGTCCAACTTTCCTTGGTCTTGAACCAATGCAAAGCACCAAAGGCTTGTCAAAAGAGAAGCTAGGTGCTTACCATGACCATGATGTTATAGTGGGAGTGTTAGACACTGGGATCTGGCCTGAGAGTGAGAGCTTCAACGACACAGGCATGAGACCAGTACCTGCTCACTGGAAAGGTGCATGTGAGACTGGAAGAGGCTTCAGAAAACATCACTGCAGTAAGAAGATTGTAGGGGCAAGAATATTCTACCATGGATATGAAGCAGCACAAGGTAAGATTGATGAGCAAACTGAATACAAGTCACCAAGAGATCAAGATGGTCATGGCACTCACACTGCAGCCACTGTTGCTGGCTCTCCAGTGCATGGTGCTAATCTTCTGGGGTATGCTTATGGCACAGCAAGAGGAATGGCACCAGGAGCAAGAATTGCAGCTTACAAAGTGTGTTGGACTGGTGGATGCTTCAGCTCAGATATTCTTTCAGCTGTTGATAGAGCTGTAGCTGATGGAGTGAATGTTCTGTCCATCTCTTTGGGTGGTGGAGCCTCATCTTACTACCGTGATAGTTTATCTGTGGCTGCATTTGGAGCAATGGAGAAGGGTGTTTTTATTTCATGTTCTGCTGGGAATGCAGGGCCTGACCCTGTAAGCCTCACAAATGTGTCACCTTGGATCACCACAGTTGGAGCCAGCACAATGGATAGGGATTTCCCTGCAGATGTTAGGCTTGGGAGTGGAAGAAAAGTGACAGGAACCTCACTGTATAAAGGGAAAAGCATGCTCTCAGTGAGGAAACAATACCCTTTGGTGTACATGGGAAGTAACTCAAGCAGCCCTGATCCAAGATCTTTGTGCTTGGAAGGTACTTTGGATCGTAGAACCGTTTCGGGGAAGATTGTGATTTGTGATAGAGGGATTAGTCCTCGAGTGCAGAAGGGTCAGGTGGTGAAAAATGCAGGAGGGGTTGGAATGATTCTAACAAACACTGCAGCTAATGGAGAAGAACTTGTTGCAGATTGTCACCTACTTCCAGCAATAGCAGTTGGAGAGAAAGAAGGCAAGGAAATCAAACAATACGTGCTAACAAGTAGAAAAGCCACAGCAACACTAGCTTTTCTAAATACAAGGTTGGGAGTGAGACCTTCTCCTGTGGTAGCAGCATTTTCATCAAGAGGGCCTAATTTTCTCACCCTTGAGATTCTGAAGCCTGATGTAGTTGCTCCTGGGGTGAACATTCTTGCTGCTTGGAGTGGTGTTACTGGTCCATCAAGTTTGCCAACAGATCATAGAAGAGTGAAGTTTAATATCCTCTCTGGGACTTCAATGTCATGCCCACATGTTAGTGGGGTTGCTGCTTTTCTCAAGTCTAAGCATCCAGAATGGAGTCCAGCTGCTATAAAATCTGCATTGATGACAACAGCTTATGTTCATGACAATACCATCAAGCCTCTTAGAGATGCCTCAAGTGCTGACCCTTCAACTCCTTATGATCATGGTGCTGGACACATTAACCCCAGAAGAGCTCTTGACCCAGGTTTGGTATATGATATTGAACCCCAGGATTACTTTGACTTCCTTTGCACACAGAAGCTAACTCCATCAGAGCTAGGAGTTTTTTCCAAACACTCAAACAGAAGTTGCAGGCACTCTCTTGCAAGTGCTGGGGACTTGAACTACCCAGCCATATCAGTAGTGTTTCCAGAGAAAGCATCTGTTTCAGTTTTGACCATTCACAGAACTGCCACCAATGTTGGCACTCCTGTTTCCAAATACCATGTCATGGTTTCACCATTCAAAGGCGCTTCTGTCAAGGTGGAGCCAGATACCTTGAATTTTACCAGAAAATACCAGAAGCTATCTTACAAAGTTACCTTCACAACAGGATCAAGGCAAACAGAACCAGAATTTGGAGGACTGGTGTGGAAGGATGGTGTGCACAAAGTAAGAAGCCCAATTGTAATAACATATCTGCCACCAATATGAACTTTCCCCTAGGACTACTCTCTAGTTTCAGCAGTTTTTCTTTTTTTGCAATAAGCAAATTTTCTGTACTATGAAGTGCACGCATTTTTATTACAGGAAATGCTTCATATTGCCTTGCTTACCATAATGATCTTGCATGACTATTGACTCTTAATGCACCTTAGAACTCGATTACAAATATTTCGCCCCACTTATGTAATTCATCTGCAGACTACTTAAAACAATCAAAAAGTGATTTTATTGCTTCATTCCCAGCTATTATATTTGCATGAGCACTTGTTGTTCTGTTTCATCAATGTCATCTGTTACTAACACAAACACTCATCTTTACATTTCCTGTTAATTATCAAGTAAAAGATTGCTTGAAGAATCCATTATAAGAGATAGTCGTGCTATTCTTATATTGTACTTATTACTAAAGGAATTAAACAACGGGAAGATCATATGTATGCACATACTATATGTGTTTATGCTGAAAAAAAAATATTATTTTGCAGATCATAGAATCATGTCTTGGAAACCATGAGTTAGGATTTCATCAGCACACTCACTCATAAAATTGTTACAATAATTAAATCTCCTAGTGGAGAAGCTAGAGTTACTCATTCACAACAGACCCGTTTGACTACTTGAAAGTTGAAACACTAATTAAATGGGGTTGAACTCCAAAATTATTTAAATTTCAGTTGTTGATTTTTTCAATCAATAATTATAACTCTTTATTTTATTCCAAAAAAGAATTCCTGGCTTTTAGATGAGAAAAAAATTGATAACAAGAACTGTGAAAAGCATTTAATTGGTATAGTGCTCCACATTTAATATCCAGTTTCCTCTTTAATTCTTTTCACATCTAATGCTAGTGAAATTATTTTGAGTCAGACACAGGGTACTCCTTGCATGTGAGTCTCAACAGAATAAGCAGGGTCCATCAATGTCTTTATCGGATGCAGGTTTTGATATGACCTGAATATGACCCTCTGGTTTTAAAATTTTATAAGAATCTGTCTTGTAAAAATTTTGTATACATCTATTTCTTGATAAATATTTGTAAATTTTTATAAAATCGTATCTATTTAATATCTATGAAGAGATATACAAAATTCTCACATGGTAAAATCATGTGAAATATTAATATGAGATAATTTATTGATCTTATTATGCATTATCTCTCAATCAGTTCATAATGGTCCTATGAAACCACTTTTTCAATCTTTTTCAGGAAAAATAGGAGCACTGTTTAATGTTTATGGATGGTATCTGACAGTTGTGAGAGTAATGTAATGCCTACTTTGTTCAGGAAACTAGAACCCAACCCAATTGCAGATGGACCAAGAAAAGAACAGATACTATTTTTTATTAGTATTGGGAACTTTTACACATGTATTGTTGGGCCAAGTCATTTGAGGCAGTTACTCTCAATTCTCAAAGCTATCCTTTTGACCCAAAAAAAAAAACTAAACTATCCATGGCCCAAAATGCTGTGGCACAACTGTTTCAGATCCATTAATTATTCGACCAAAAAAAAAGATGCATTAATTATTCTCCTTGGTTACGATACGATATTTGACCAAAAAAAAAAAAGAAACGCTATGATCTTGCTGATGCAAATACCTCGTGCATTAAGATTGCTAATTAAAGACACACAGTTCGGATGACTGTTTGTCCCAAAACAATATATTAACTAGAGATTAATGAAAGAAAAAGGAACAAGAGAAAAGGTTAAACAATTTCAGTCTAGCCTGAACTATAACTAAAAACAATATTTGCAATTTAGCAAGACCCTGGCTTAAGGAATTGGCTAAGCGGTGTACTGAAAAGACCAATTAATAAAATTGAAAATAAAAACTATTTTCTTTGGTCTTAAATATAAGAAACAAGTTACTTTTTGGGTTCATTGAATAACTCATGTACTAGTATTAAATGAAAACTATGACCTAAGACACTAAACCAAATTGTGAGGGCACCCCCAAGATTCACCAACCATACCAAACGGACAACGCTTACTTCGAACATGCCTGGCACTGAAGAAATATAAACTAGTGTACTCTCTCTGTTTTTAAATATAAGCAAAAAAGTACATGTATCTGGACTAAATATAATCTAGATACATGTATTTTTTTTGCTTATATTAAAAACGGAGAGAGTATAGCATATCCCCAACCTGAAAACTGATTGGCTGGTTTCGTTAGTTTTTTTTTATTTAAAAAAGAGTTGTGTTGCTAAATTACTCGCTAAACTTTTTTTTTTTTACGGAAAATTACTCGCTAAACTTAAAGTGACATTATATTAATTTTCTGTATAATTTTTAGCCAAACTAGTCTCTTATCTATCTCTCTATCACTATTAATAAAAGTATGTTTTTTGTTGCTGCTCACAAAAAAAAGATACACGTGTCAAGTTTAGGAAAAAATTTCCCTCCCAAAAACATCAAATCAAATCATCTACAATACTCTTCTTTTCTCATTTCTATTTTATAAAAATAATTTCTATTTTACAAAAATAATGAATGAAAAACAAAAAAATTATAATAACTAAAAATAATTGAAGGTTTTAGTCTCCATAGTTGCACATGTAAGATACTCGGGTTCATCCAAAATAATATTATGATAACTAGAAAGTGTTTATTTCTTTTTCCAACTTTTTCTATATTATTATTTCTTCATATAACTCATAGTTTATGTAAATTTTCACTTTGTAAATTATTTTATTTTGTTTATCTGATTTGGTCTTAATTTTTATCAATAAATAAGAGTAATTGTTGATTGTTTATAGATTTTGTTATAATAAATAAAAATCATAAAAATATTAATAATTAAAAACAATTGAAGTTTTTAGCACCAAACTGGTGTTGTCTGAGTGGTAAGTGACTCGGGTCATTTAAGTATATGATCGGGAATTCGATTATCAGCTCATGTATATGAAATAATTTCCGCACCACACACAAAAATTGAAGTTTTTAATCTGTAGTTGCACGTGGAATCACTCAAATTCACCCAATAAAACATTACAATAACTAAAAAGTGTTTATTGTTTTCTCCAATTTATTTTATATTTCTCTTCATGGAACCTGGTAAATTTTCAAGTTGCAAATTTCATTTAGCCTTCATTTTTATCCATGTGTACAAACTATTGAAGATTTTAATTAGTCTCCACAGTTGTACATAAGGGATCTGGGGATACCATGATTCACCCAAAAAATATTATAATAACTAAAAAGTGTTTATTCTCTTTCTCAATTTTTTTATATTATTATTTTTTCATATAATAACTAAAAATAATAAAAGTTTTAAGTCTCTACAATTGTGCATAAAATATACCTTAGTTCACCTAAAGCAATATTATAAAAACTAAAAAAGTGTTTATTTCATTCACAATTTTTTCTATATTAAATTGTTTATTCACAAATTTATAGTTCATCTATACATATAAATTTTTATGTTGCAAAATTATATTATTTTTGATAAATAAAATAGTACTTGTTTACTAGTTTCATTCATCTTTTGTTCTGGTAAATTCTCATGTTGTAAATTTTAAATTTTATTTTACATAAATAAAATAGTATTTACTTACAGACTTCATCCATTTTTTGGTTCCAGTAAATTATCATGTTATGAAATTTTAAATTTATTTTTGATAAATAAAATAGTGTTTGATTACGGGATGCATCCATGTATTTTTGTTCTATTAAATTTTGATTTTGTAAAAGTAATTTTCTTTTAATTTTATTTCTAATAAATAAAATAGTGTTTCTTTACGAGCATCCATGTTTTTTCTTTTGGTAAATTTTTAGGTTATAAAATTTTAATTTTATTCTTTATAAATAAAATAGTGTTTACTTACGGGCTTCATCCATATTTTTTTGTTCCAATAAATTTTCAGGTTGTAAACTTTTAATTTCATTTATGGTAACTAAAATAGTGTTTGCTTACGAGTTTCATTCATATTCTTTTGCTACGATAAATTTTAAAACAAAAAAATTATAATAACAAAAAATAATAAAAGTTTTGAGTCTCTATAGTTGCGTGTGGAAAATACCCGAGCTCACCTAAAACAATATTATAAAAACTAAAAAGTGTTTATTTCCTTTCCAAATTTTTCTTATATTAGTATTTCTTCATGGAGTTTGTAATTCATCTGCTCATATAAATTTTTAGGTTGCAAAATAAATTTTTTAATAGTGTTTGCTTATAAGTTTTATTCATCTTTTGTTTCGGTAAATTCTCATGTTGCAAACTTTTAGTTTTATTTTACATTATGGGGGCGTCTGTTTCAGGTTATGAAAATTCATTACCGAAAATCATATTTCTAGAAAATAATTATGGGAATCGTATTACTGGGTATTTTATAAAAAAAGTGTTTGGCAAACAGTTGTAATATTCCTAGGTATAGTGGTAGTTGTATGATTTTTTAAAAAGGCATATAAAATTTTATTTCAGCCTCGTGAGAATCTTATTCCCAACCCCACCCTTAGGAATAAAAACTATCAAATGTTGGAAGTTATGAGATGCTTGGGATTTGGGAATCTTTTATACCCATGAATAAATTGTCTAACCTTATAACAAACATGGTAATATACATTCGTTACTCATATATTCCCAAAAATATATTTACATTGCTTGAAATAAACACACCCATAAATAAAATAATATTTGTTTACAAACTTCATCAATTTCTCTGTTCCATTAAATTTTCATGTTATAAAATTTTAAATTTATTTTCGATAAATAAAATAGCATTTGCTTACGAGTTGCATCCATTTATTTTTGTTCTCTTATATTTTGAAGTTGTAAAATTATTTTTCTTTCAATTTTATTTTTGATAAATAAAATAATGTTTCTTTACAGGTTTCATCCATGTTTTTTGTTCCAGTAAATTTTTAGGTTGTAAAATTTTAATTTTATTATTTATAAATTAAAGAGTGTTTATTTATGGGTTTCATCCATGTTTTTTTGTTCCAATAAATTTTCAGATTGTAAACTTTTAATTTTGTTTTTGATAACTAAAATAGTGTTTGCTTACGAATTTCATTTATATTCTTTTGTTTCGATAAATTTCAAAACAAAAAATTTATAATAACTAAAAATAATAAAAGTTTTACGTCTTTATAATTGCGTGTGGAAGATAAGTGAGTTCACCTAAGATAATATTGTAAAAATTAAAAAGTGTTTATTTCGTTCCCCATTTTTTTATATTAATATTTCTTTACAGAATTTGTAGTTCATTTGCTCATGTAAATTTTTAGGTCACAAAATTAATTTTTTTCAATTTATTTTTGATAAATAAAATAATATTTGCTTACAGGTTTCATTCATCTTTTGTTATGATAAATTTTCAATTTGCAAACTTTTAGTTTTATTTTACATAAATAAAATAGTATTTGCTTACAGAGTTCATCCATTTATCTGTTCTAGTAAATTTTCATGTTATAAAATTCTAAATTTATTTTAGATAAATAAAATAGTGTTTGCTTATGGGTTGCATCCATATATTTTTGTTTTGTCAAATTTTGATGTTGTAAATTTATTTTTCTTTTAAATTTTTTTGATAAATATAATATAATTTCTTTACAGGTGTCATCTATTTTTCCTTCCAGTAAAATTTCAGGTTCTAAATATCAAAAAGAAAAATTCAGGTTCTAAAACTTTAATAAAAAATTACTTTATAAAAAATTTATTTCACATCATTTATAAAAACCAACGCGACCCGACTTATGCACGGGTCAACTTGCTAGTTAAAAATCTTAAAACTTATCACTAAATTTGTCTTTTATTAATGATTCATATGATTATTGTGTATTCTTGATCTATCAATTTAATGAAAATTGTTCAGAATACCAATTTGATAATATTTTAATCTTCAAGGAATTGATTTTTCGTGTCATAAAAAAAAAAGGAATTGATTTTTCGGTTATCAAAATCTTTACAGGGTTAACGTGTCGATACTCTGGCTATCTGTTTTAATTTTTTGGCTTAAATATGTTTTTAGTCTTTCAAGTTTAGGTAATTATTGCTTTTAGTCTCTTAAATTTAAAACCCCTATTTTTCTTCTCTCATTTTTAAAAATGTGTTATTTTTAGTCCCCGGGGCTATTTTTCAATTTGAAAAGTATTTTTTAAATTTATATTTTGACTCCTCTTAAATTCTGATTCTCACCTTACTCTCATTTTTCTAACTTCTAAGGATTTTTTAAATTTATATTTTGACCCCTCTCCAATTTAGAAAATACTTTTTAAATTTAAAATATGGTCTCAGGGATTAAAAGTGACACATTTTTAAAAATAAGAGACCTAAAATAGGCGTTTTAAATTTGAGAGACCAAAAATAACAATTTCCCAAACTTGAGGGACTAAAAACATATTTAAGTCTAGTTTTTTTTATATAAATATAAAAATGTTGTTATCTAGAAGAGTCAAGACTCAAGATGATCTCTGGACTTTGAAAGGTCAGGCCCCCTAACATTGATATTGTTTTATGTGTATATTTGAAAGAATAATATAGTTTCGACCAAAAAAAAGAATAATATAATTACACGAAATGAAAAATAACCAATAAAATAACCAATGTACATACATGTCCTTCGTGGAGGCAAGTCGATAGCTGACTCCTTAGCAAAGCATCGCCTGAGACCTGAGTAGTCCTATTGGATTTTTTGAGGGATTTGTAGGTTTTTTTTTTGTCAACGAGGGATTTGTAGGTTTGTTGGCTGATAAATCGTCTGAAGTTTTTGTCCGTTGGGCTTGTTCTTTTTGGGTGTTTAGCCTCTTTCCTTCACACACAAAAATTAAAAAAAGTAGAAAATACGGAAAATTTATGTTAAATATTTTTTCCCATACAAATAAAAATAGAATTTAATTACTATGCACTGTCAGTGTAAAAAAAAATTACACAAACGTCCAATCATATCTCACCATATAAATATTTGTACAGATATTTTAGAAAATATTGTTACAAAGTGACACCATGATGAGACATGATTGAATGTCTGTGTAAAATCCTTTTATGCTGACAGTGCATAATAATTAAACTCATAAAAATATATTAGTTTTGATTTCTATGGAAACTTTATACATTTTTAATTCTGTATTTAATAAAAATATATACTTTTAGTTTTTCATTGGCATCTTATTAGAGGCTAAAAGAAACCAATTTTTATATTTTATAATGACTAAAATATATAATATTTTTATAATTAAAGATAGAGTTTAATTTTTATGCACTATCGATGTAAAAAAAATTCACACATGCTTTCAATTATATTTTACTCTAGTGCCACTTTGTAACAATATTTTCAAAAATATCTATGCAGATATCTATATAGCAAAATTTGATTGGATATATGTGTAAAAAAAATTTACACTGTCAATGCATACTAATTAAATTCTTAAAAATATATTAAACCCAAAAAAAAGTATTTAAACTACTTTGTCCCGCTTCACCAAAAAAAAACTACTTTGTCCTGTATAGAGTCGGCAGTTTAAGAGATAGGGCCTGTTTAGATTGGTTTATGCAGAGCTTATGAACACAGTTTATGACTGGTTCATAAGCTATTTTGGGCTTATTTTTTATAAGCTACCCATGATAGCTTATCAAAACAACTTATGGCTTATATGAAATAAGTTTCACCATATTTTTTCTTTGATTATAAAAATAGTTTATACAGCTTATGATATAAACTGTAGAATAAACTGTTATGCCAAACAGGGTCATAATGATGGTTACTTGCAACTTTGAATTATTGAATCTTGTACGTGTCAAAGTTGTGTCATGCATGTGCATCAAATTTAAACAGAACAAAAATGATCATTGGACACTCATATGTCATTCTACCACTTGAGAGATATAGGAATAAGAGAGAGAAAAATGATAGATGTGATAGATGAGTAATGTGATAAAAAGAGAGAGCTAAAAATATATAAAAGTGTTAGATAAATGTTAAAAATAAATAGGTATTTAAACATAATTGTTGTAAACATAATAGCTCATTTCCTACACAAAAATAAACATTAATAATGTAAGAGGTTGCGTAGTTCTCTCATACCTTTTTTGTTATACTATCTGTATTTCAGGGAAAAGAGACAGCTAAATTAATTTATATTCGACTAAAAAGTAATTAAAGTATGACTATGGATTGTTTCATTACTGTGAATTAAACATGGGTCCTAGCCAAGACTATTCTCTTAGATAAATAACATTAAATACTTGTATTTAATCTCGTAGTCGCTTTCGTCCTTTTAGATTGAAGGAAAAAATTAAGAAAAAGAAAAGAAAAACTGAATCTAGAAGCTACACGTTTTTGAACTCGCTTTACTTAATAAAACTAACTCTGAAGTCAAAAGTACCATATTATATAGGTCCCATTTGTGCAACCACACGTGGGACTAAAAAGAATCATATTAATATGATTCTTTTTACACGTCATTGTTTGTTTATTTATATTTTATATTGATATTGATTGATATTCATTCGAGAACAAGTACTAATCTAAAAACAAAAGTGAAGAAATTTTATTTTCATTTAATTTGTTTAGCTTATGATTTGATTGTTTTTTAGAAAATAAGATCCTATGTAGTTTTTTTCGACAAAAAGATCATATTTAGTTATAATTACATTTAAATAATTTTCATTATAAAATTTCTTTTTAATCTTTAGAAAATAATAAAAGTTGTGAGATTGTGTCTCTGAGACATATAATGGAATCAATATCTCTGTACATTTTTAAAAAGATACTTAAACAATTATATAATTTTATTTATATTTCTATTCATAATAAGAAAAATTTATAGTTTAACAAAATATTACTATCTTTATTTACATAAGTTATTTTATTCTAAGTTTTACTAAAAATCTATTATGTATTTTTCACAAATAAGTATAAGTTTTATATATGATAAATTCATAAATAAAAATATATACATGTATACAAACTTAGTTTGGATTAGAATGAATTGTTTTTCAAAATTAAATCCAAAATTTGATATAATTCAGTAAAAAAAATTGGTTTTTTCATATTTTAAATTTTCGATTTATTTGTTTTTTGTTTTATTGGATCGGATCAATATTCATCATTAACTATTTGTACAAAGATGATGAATTTTTTGGTACCAACAAGCATTACATTTGAATTAAGGGTTTTTATATAATTTGAATGTTAGCATAGGAGAGTTTAATTTGTAAACGACGGGCCTTTCCAATGCAAGATATATAATAGACAGGAAGAAAAAAAAATCCGCTTTTTTTTAATAAAAAAAGAATCAGCTTAAACAAATCGAAAACGGGAAAGTATTTTAATTTAAAACCGAAAATGATCAGTTACAATTATTAATAACGAGCACTGCTTCAAAAAAAAATATTAATAATGAGCACATGTGGTGGTTACTTGACCAAAAATTAATTATCCTTTTGAGATTAGAATTTCCGAATGCTCTCTCTTTGACAAATAATCAAATCAAGATCATACGAATCTCCATTTTGAGTATGGTTGATAAAATATTTTAAAATTTAAAAGCTTCACGTATATTTCTAATCCATAATATTTATGCAGTCTAAGATCAGCTCACACGTGGAACTAAATTATACGACAAGAAATACTAATAGATGAAATAATTTAAATCAAGGTATCATATTATAAGGTAGCTGGTGAGAGGGAGATTGAGGGGAATTACAACAACGATTTGTTTAAAAAATTCTTCTGACAAATTAGGAGGAACTTGTCTACTATTTCATCCTGAATTCTAAATCTTCTAATACCAAATTGACAATTGACATGTGAAAAAATATCGACCTTAAGTTGACCTAATTAATTAAGAAAGCAAATGAAGGCCAACGCGTCAATATCATCATATATTTATATTTATGTATGCAATTTACAAAGTCAAATCCACCAAAAGAAAACCAGCGACCACATCATCATGATCATGATTCCTCCCTGGTCCAAGGGGACCCCGCCTCATGTTTGAAGACGTATAAAAAGGGGTAAGCTTTTTTTTTTTTTTTTGATACAGGGGCGGGCATAAAGCTCAAGGGGTAAGCTTTCTTGATAGTGTATATGTACGAGCATTTATATTTTTATACGTTATAAAAAATCAAACTTATAAAATTAAAATTTATGGATGTATAAAGAAAGGTAGTATTATGAAATTTAGGAACTGATTTTCTCGTCATAATCTTCATACGGAAAGCATGAATCTTAAAAACTTAAAATGGGCCGCATTTACAGGTGGAAAGTGAATTAAGTTTCAAGCGGTGTGCAAACATGTAGTTGTTATTATGAATATATTGATGTTTATTGACCCAAAAAAATGAATATAACAAAGGAATAATGGTATGACCAAAAAAGAAAAGGAATAATGGAAGGAGAGCCTGTGTCTTCTGCTTTTTTCTATAAAATTCGTTTTATTTTTCATAAATAAAGTTGTTTCTTCAAGTAATATTGGTTTAAATACCAGGTGTCATTTAGGGTGGACCAATGAATAAATTGGTCCACCAAACCCCAATGGGTTTTCAGCCAAGAATATAATAATATTTAAAAGTGACGGTCAGGATTTAAGGGGGGTTACCCATTGGATTGGTATTTGAAAATGCTACATGTAATTGCAGAAAGGGGTTTGTAGAATATAGTAAATAAAGATCAAGAATTGAGAATAACCCACATAGTTATATGAAATTACACTTTTACCCAAATAAATACCATAATTAAAAAATGAAATTGATGATAATTTTTTTGATTTAAATATGTTTTTTGTCTCTATAATATATTTTATTTTTACTCATTAAAAATTTAGTAAAACTTTTTTGGTCCCTATTATATATTTTTTATTCTAGTCATTTAAGTGATTTGACTATTGATGTGTCACTTTTTGAGCATAGTCAACACTTGTGGCTAGAAACATTGCGATGTAAGATGCCATGTCAAACCCCTCTCTCTCCTCTCTCCTCCCCTCTCTTCCCTCCCCCTCCTCCCCCACCACCCACACCCTCGATGCACGTCCGTGGAGTCCTACTACTACCTAGAAATAAATCAAATAAAAGGTGAAAGCTTTACATCTGAGAAAATCCAAAAAAATGAATAAAAAGGCGAGTGAGCATTAACACAAGCATATATAGGTATAAAAGTAACTTTTCCACTACAAATAGTTATTAACAATTGATTGTTATATTTAATAGAGAGGAAAGAAAGGGGGAGAGAACGAGGGAGAGAAGGGGAGGGAGATAACGAGAGAGGGAGAGAGAGGGGGAGTGAGTGAGCGAGAGAGAAAGGGGCGTGAGCGAGAGAGATAGGGAGGAGAGACTAAGAGAGAGAGAGGTATAGAGCGGGGGAGAAAGAACAAGAGAGGGGGAGAGAGGGGGGAAAGAGAGTGAGCGAGAGAGAAAGGGAGAGAGCGAGGGATTGGGATGTAAATGGGGCGAGGTGTGTACGGATAGTAACTACCCGCTATCCGCCCCCGTTACCCACCCCATACCCACGCAGGTACCCCCGCCATCAAGCTTTTAGTGGGTACCCGCAAATATCCATGGATATTTAATTTTTTTTTCAGAAATACATAATTCTAAAAAAATATCAATAAAAATCTATTTTTCATACAATTTTAACCATAACAAATATCATATTAATAAGATTAAATTTGACAAGTCATTATAATTTTAATATAATTGCTATTTCAATAGTTCAATTAAAAAAAACAAATAAAGTTAAAACATGATAATTAATACATACACAACAATAATAAGGGTAATTTAGGATAAATGAGAATTAATATATACACAGCAGCATGAGAATTAATATAGAAGGAATAAAGAGTGAGGACTAAAGCGCATTAGTGTTTTAGCAGGTACGAATACCTCACAACCTGTCCCCATCCCCAATTATTAACGGGTACATGGAATATCCATTTATTTTACCCGTGGGTATCCGTTAAGGTACTCGCCCCCGTACCCGTTGCGGAATTTATCCACGAGTACCTGCGGATATGGGTATTTTTGACATCCCTAGCGACAAAGAGAAGGAGGCGTGAGCGAGTGAGTGAGAGAGATAGGGAGAAGAGATCAGGAGAGAGCATGGGAGAGAGAGCGAGAGTAGGAGAGGGAAAGAGAGAGATAGGGAGGAGACACCGAGAGAGTGGGAGAGGGGGAGAGAGAGCGAGAGATCTAGGGGGTGAGAGGGAGGGAGAGAGTGAGAGCAAGAAATAAATGAATAAATGAATTTAATAATAATGATAATAATAATAATATAATAAACTTGTGTTGCCATCTTTTTAATTATTTCAAAAGTTGATAAATTTTTGTAATTTTATATTGTTTTGTGGTCTATTTCATAAATATCAGTTTATAATTATACAATTCTTTTGGACATTTTCGCAAATATTGAAAAACTGGGTCTACCTCCTATCTCAGGTAAAATCTCATTGGGGTTTGGTGGACCAATTTATTCATTGGTCCACCCTAAATGGCACCTAAATACCAAAGAGTTTAGTTTTTTTAAAAGATTTTAAATTTTGTAAATGGAAAAAATAGATGTAGGAAGACTTCTATTTTCTTAACAAGATCCATTCAGCTCAATTGATGTTATAATTGAAAAGAGAGAATTAAAAGACAAAGAAATAGATAAGAGAAAGTTATGATATGATAGAAATTATGTGTTTCAATTGTTTGAATGCTCTACCAAGGATTAAGAGTATCTGATTTATGCACTATATCCTCTTTAATCCAATTTTAATCAATTATCGTAACATTTTAACCTATTACAATAATATTAAATTCAAAAGACAAATTTGAAATGTTACAAGTGAAATCAAACTCTTTGCCACTTGTATTAATAAATGTTGGTTAATCTATAACACTGGTATGAGTAAAAATTTATAATTTAATCGATTACAAATGATGGAAAAATAATTAGTAATGTGAAGTTATAAAACTTAAGTAGTAGTAAAAATGCCTTCATTTATATCACCACTATTTTTCTACTTGTTCTTACACTCATTCAAATAAGTGATGAAGATTTTTTTCACCCAAATAATGTACCGTTTTGACCATTTTATTCATTTTATATTCTCTTTGATTTTTTCGGCTTTTTTTTATAAATATTACTTTTTAAAAAATTAATTTGGCAAATATAATTTTTTTATTTAGCTTTCTACCATTGTTTTAATTTTAGGCGAGAAGTCTCCTCCCCAAAATCGACTTCTCACCATTGTTTTATTTTTTTTTCTTCAAAATTGCCAAAGAAAAGTCTCTTCCCCCACAATTGACTTCTGAACATGTCTTTTTTTATTTTTTGTTTAATTTTAACGATTTAGGACTTAGTTAAGGTGGTTTATGGTGTTAGATGGTTTGTGGTTTAAGGGTTTAGGTGATTTTAGGGTTTTGGGATATTTAAATTAATTAATTAATTAATTTTGTTTATTAATTCAATTTATTATTTAATAATTACTACAATTAAGTTAGTTTAGAACTTAATAGTAAATAATAATACAATAAAATGATTATATTAAAATTATAAAAGGGATATTTAAATAATTACTACAACCTGATGAATCTGCATGTGATCCAGCCGAGATGTCACCGCAAGGAGTTCCAACAAATTTAAGTCCCCTGCCACTCCATCTGGTGAATGATATTTTAGGTGAGTGTAGTATAATTAGTAAATATGCAAGAAACGATGGATTTTATAATTTTAATAGTAAACATTTTATTGTATTATTATTTATTATTAAATTCTAAACTAACTTATTTGTAGTAATTATTAATAAACTGAATTAATAAACAAAATTAATTAATTAATTTAAATAACCACAAATTCTTAAAATCACAAACCACCTAACACCATAAACCACCTTAACTAAACTATAACTGTTAAAATTAAACAAAAAATAGAAAAAAATAAAAAATATATATGTTTAGAAGTCAATTTTGGAATAAGAAACTTCCCATAGGTAATTTAAAAAAAAAAAGCGAGAACTCGATTTTTGGAGAAGAGACTTTTTACCTAAAATTAAAACAAAGATAAAAAGTTAAATAAAAAAATATGTTATTTGTCAAATTAATTTTTTTAAAAGTAATATTTATAAAAAAAAGACCGCTTTTTTCTCCCTTATTTATTTCTGGCTTAAAAATACTTTTGGTCCCTGTAAATATATCCATTTTTGCTTTTCGTCCCTACAAATTTTTTTTTTTACTTTTTCATCCCTGCAATTATAGTTGTGTCTGTTTTTGGTCCTCGACGTCAACTTCTGTTACAAAATTGCTGACGTGGCTGACGGAGGTTGAGCTGGCACTGTCATGTAGTGTAACTGAGGACATGTGTGATGCCACCTGTCAGTGCCGCTTGGATAAATTGCTGACTCAGCGTGATTAATATTTAAAACATGCTGATTAGTTTAAACTAATCATGATTATTAAATTAAAATTAAAAAAGATTAAAAGTGCAGGGATATACGCTCTCCCTCATTCTTCTTCATTATCTTTCTCTTGAGAACAAAAACCTTTCTCCTCACAAACTCTCTTCACATTGATCTCCAAGAACACAACAAACAACCCCTCTCCTCTCTTTCTCTCTTACTCCATCGCGGCTCTCTCTCTCCCCTCCGTCGCGACAGGCCGACGACGGTTGCACAAGGCGCGGCTTTGCTGTCATCCTTGCATGGTGGCCACAAACAACCTCTCTTCTTTGTCGGAGAGCATGGATCTGGGAAAGATGAGATGGATCTGCAACTTCTACTTCGTGGGGGTGAGCACGCGACGCTTCCCGAGCCGCCACAAACACCGCCGCGCAAGCAGCCTTCTTGGAGGGGGAAAAGGAGTGGAATGGGGGCGGTTGGCATGGAGGGGGGTATGGGGGTTTGGATTTTAGGGATTTGGTGATGTTGGGTTTAGATTTGGGGGTTTGGGCTTCGCAGGTTTTGTGGAAGGTGGCATTTTCGGATTGGGTGAAGAGGTTGGTGAATGATAGGGAAGACTCGAGCCATGGGTCGAGGTACTGAGAACACGAAGAGTGAGAAGCAGAGGTTGCTGAGTTTGGGTTCTGTTCTTCTGCTGGTGTTGTCTGAGTTTGAGTTTGATGATGAGTCTGAGTCTGAGTTTGAGTTTGAGTCTGAGTCTGAGTTTGAGTTCTTCTGCTGGTGTTGTCTGAGTTTGAGTTTGATTACGATGATGAGGTGAGAGTTTTTGCTGCTGGTGGTTCTTGCTGAATCTGTGGAAAAATAGGTTCTTGCTGTTCTTGGCTTCTCCTTCAACCCAGAAAATGCTTGCTTGTTGCTGGACGTGATCCAGATGCTGAGGGAGTTGAGTGATGGTTAAATGTGTAATTTTGGGGACTGTTTTTTGGATTTTCGATTTTTTATCATTTATTTTGGATTGAAAAAAGAAATTCATGTTCATTTGATTTGGGGTTTTGGGTGCTGGGAAAAAAAATTCATGTTCAAGTTCATCTTCTTCGATCTTCATCAATGTATGAATTTTTGTTCTTCTCTGAATTTTTGGAAAGATATTTTCAAGCCTGAAAAATTAAAAAGGGTTTTAAATGCTAATCATGCTGACTTAGCAGTTTGTCCACGTGGCAGTGACAGCTGGCGTGACACATGACCTTTGTTAACCTACGTGACACTGACAGATCATCAACCGTCAGCCACGTCAACTTTTTTGTAATGAAAGTTGACGTCGATGACCAAAAACGGAGACGGCTATATTTGCAGGGATGAAAAAGTAAAAAAAAAATTATAGAAACAAAAAGTAAAAATGAATATATTTACAGGGACCAAAAGTATTTTTAAACCTTTATTTCTTCTCGAATTTTCCACAAGTGAGTGTAATTCTTTAAAAAAAATTATATTTTAAAAAGCTGACTAGAACAGAAATACTCGTATTCCAATTTGGTTTTGCATGATCCCACCATTGTTTGCACAGAAAATGGTCTTCCTGCCTTTATATTTATAGAATGAAAAAAAGGGAAGAAACAGGGCAAGAGGGGGAAAACAGAGCGAAAACAGAGAGAAAAAGTACTTTTTGTCGCGTGTCACGTCTCAGTCCCAATCTAAATAGCAAATAAGAGCCTCGCCCCTCAACAACAACAAAACAAAGAAAACAGGTACCCACCCATCCATCACGGACAGAGCCAGAGCCTGAGTTCTTGAAACAGAAACCCTTGTTGAAATCACAACAACGCAGGACACACAGCACGCATGAACCTCTGAAATCGGTGCAAGAAAATAGCGAAACCTGTCTCTCTCTCTCCGGCGATGCCGTCCACGTCAGCACCATCATCTCCGAAGACATCGGCGACGTGCTCCGTGATCCTCGTGCTGCTCCTCTGCTTCCGGAAGCGAAAGCGCACAACCCCATCCTCCGACTCAGACTCCAACCCACCTCACCCGTTCTCCTACGCCCTCCTCCGCCGCGCCACAAACTCCTTCTCCACCCTCCTCGGCCACGGCGGCTTCGGCCCCGTCTTCTCCGGCACCCTCCCCCCAACCAGAAAACCCGTCGCCGTCAAGCTCATGGACTCCGCATCCCTCCAGGGCGAGCGAGAGTTCCACAACGAACTCTTCTTCGCCTCGAGGCTCCGCTCCCCACTCCTCGTCCCCGCTATCGGCTTCTCCTCCGACCCAAAACGACGACGTTTCCTCCTCGTCTACGAACTCATTCACAACGGCAACCTCCACGACGCACTCCTCCGCCGCAAGTGCCCAGAACTCATGCTCTGGAAAACCCGCTTCTCCATCGTCCTCGACATCGCCAAAGGGATTAACTACCTTCACTCTTGTGACCCCCCCGTAATTCACGGCGACATCAAGCCCAGTAACATCCTCCTCGACCGTTGCTTCTCCGCAAAAATCGCCGATTTCGGACTCGCCCGGTTGAAATCAACCGTCTCTTCCCAGGTTGTTGAAATTCAAGTTGAAAGAAAAGGGGAAGAGTTGGAGAGCGATGGTGGGTCGCTGGTGGAGGAAACAGAGAGCGTCAACACTTGCTTTGAGGAGCAATCAATTGAAGGTGAGAACGAGATAGAGAAGAAGAGTGGGGGAAGCAGAGTGAAGGATTACGTGATGGATTGGATCGGAAAAGAAGTGGGCGAGGAAAGGCCAAAGGGCGAAACTGGGACGGCAGGGAAAAGCAAGAGCAAGAAGAAATTGGAGTGGTGGGAACCATTGGATGAGGAAAAGGGTATTGCTGTTTTGAAGAAGGAGAAGAGAAGGCCTGCGAGGGAATGGTGGAAGGAGGAGTATTCTCAAGAGCTTTCCAAGAAGATGAAGAAAAAGAAGAAGAAACAGAGTGATGATGATTGGTGGGAGAGGGAAGATGAAGCGTTGTACGGTGATGCGAAGAGGAGTAATAAAATTAAAAGCCGTAGCAGGAAGGGTGATTCGTGGTTCAGTGGGGAGCTACGGAGAGTGCGGTGGAATAGCTTTGATTCGGGTAGTGGAGAAATTCAAATTCCAAAGAGTGGTGATATCAGTAGTACTCCAAGTATGAGGGG
This sequence comes from Glycyrrhiza uralensis, assembly GCA_030159175.1. NCBI lineage: Eukaryota > Viridiplantae > Streptophyta > Magnoliopsida > Fabales > Fabaceae > Glycyrrhiza > Glycyrrhiza uralensis. The sequence continues at coordinate 54,700,578 of BRZY01000002.1, read as the reverse complement.
AACGGTTTTCTATGTTGCTCCAGAGTATGGCCATAATGGAGAAGATGTATCGGAGAAGTGTGATGTGTATAGCTTTGGGGTTCTATTGCTTGTGATCGTTTCTGGGAGGAGACCACTTCAGGTGACAGGTTCAGTACCCTTGTCGGAGTTTCGGAGAGCCAACCTGTTGTCTTGGGCTCGACACTGTGCACGCAATGGGAAACTCCTTGAACTGGTGGATCAGTCTCTTCAGTCATCATTGGATAAAGAACAGGCCCTTCTCTGCATTAACATTGCCTTGCTCTGTTTGCTTAAGTCGCCTACGCGTCGTCCTTCGATGAAAGATGTTGTGGGAATGCTTAGCGGGGAGTTGGAGCCACCCCAATTGCCGGTTGAGTACTCATCATCATCAAAATCTCAATCTCGCTTCAAGAATCGGAAAGAAGACCGGCGAGTTCGTGGGATCAACTAACCATTTTTCATCTACAGTGACCGTAATATACTGGTAGTGGTAGTTTGAGTTTGATATAACCGTAAAGGGATTTAGGGGGAGGAAAAGTTGTATTCTTTTTTCTTCATGTTGGGTCCATTTCTTTCTTTCTCTTTTCTTTGGTTTCCTAACTGTTGGAGATTGATCCGTGTACATTGACCCATTCATCTTCTTTCACACTGAATTTTAGGCATGCCTTGGAAATTATGGCATATGTGGCCCATGCTTTAGTGGAGGCTCATCTTTGTGGTTCACATAACTTTTTGGTAATGAAAATTGAAAAAGTGGCTTACCTTTTCTTTACCGTGTCACTCTTTCGGGGTAGTCCATTATTGATTTGTTTGGCTTTGCTGTTTACACTGCTTTTTTTTTTTTTTGCCTTGGCTGAAAAACCAAGTAATTCATGCCTGTTGTAGCAGAAGATGGGTAATTGGAATGTTAATTTCCATAGAATAGAAGCATAATCTGATTTGAGGCACAAGTTTATGCTTTCTATAATATATACACGATTTGCGGCACTAATGGGAAGTATTTTTCTCAATCAATACTGCAGCAGGGTTACTTGCCCGCTTTTAGCCATGAGCAGAGTTTATATATTAACTAAGCTTCTTCCTTTTCGTTCATTTGGGTAATTGTGTTGTTGTAGCTGTGCAGCCTGTGCTATATGAAAATACAATTTTGCAGCCAACTAAAATTATTGTATTTGTCGTTATAAATCTTGAGCATGATATTTTTCTTACTCGTGCACTGTGATACTGATTACTACATTTGGACGTTATGTTACTTCGAAAGAAAATAAAATTTGAAGAATAAAACCGGCTACGAGTGGAAAAATGTTGCAAAACCAGAGGACAGATGATAAATGTTCAATTACATATGCAATCTGATAATAATCAACTTGCTTTTCTGGTAGAAAGCTCAACAAAAGACAATAAGAGGAACGAGAATGAGGTTGGAGGTTGAACCTGTTTCCTTGGTAGTTCTCAATCATAACGTAATTGACAATTCTAACTATGGGCAATGTTGTAATGGGTAATAGCATGATTCTCAGTCAATCTGAAAATCAGGGTCCAGTAAATGGAAATATAAACTAATCCCTTTATGCAGATTAAAAAAAAAAGAAGGAAATATCCTCTGATGGAAATTTCCGTAGTCCAGTTTTCTAAAGAGAAGCAGCATATACAGCACTATTTTTTTTTGGGTCAACATATACAGGCAAAAGCACCAAAATGGTGCAAATTCATCCGTTTTTTACCAAAATGGTGTAGATCAAAAAATTATTATCAAATTGGGGTAAGTCGTAGGTACTGTTGGTGACTTTTAATTTTTTTTTAAAAAAGTGAAGTCGTCAATGGTAGTGGCGACTTCACTTTTTTTATAATTTTAAAAAAAAAAATGAAGTCACCACTACCATTGACAACTTCACTTTTTTTTAAATTAAAAAATAAAAAAATTGCTGATGGTATACACAGAGTGTCAGACGGTGTTATTTTGGTACCTAACAGATACGAAACTAAAAAAAGATCATCAAATGTTAGTCGTTAGTCACTTTGGTCCCTGAAAGTGATTATTTATTGTCATTTTAATTTGACCACAGATACTAAAGTGACACCACTTGAGTATGAATTTAAATTCGAGGGTATGAAAAAAAAATAATGCTAAGAGAGTAAACAATCATTTTGATCCCTGAGAGTGTCTAGTGGTGTCACTTTAGTATCTGTGGTCAAATTAAAATGACAATAAATAATCACTTTCAGGGACCAAAGTGACTAACGGTTGACATTTGATGATCTTTTTTTAGTTTCGTATCTGTTAGGTACCAAAATAACACCGTCTGACACTTTCTGTGTACCATCAGCGATTTTTTTTATTTTTTAATTTAAAAAAAAGGTAAAGTCGCCAATGGTAGTGACGACTTTAGTTTTTTTTTAAAAAAATTAGTAATAACTTTTTGATCTATACCATTTTGGTAAAAAAGGGACAAATTTGCACCATTTTGGTGCTTTTGCCACATATACAGCACTAGTGCAATGTCTGGTGTTTGAGCCCACATGGAACGAAAACCAACGAGCCCAACTCTATTCATAATGCAAAGCCCACCAAACCCAGTTTTCCATAGATGGAAACTGCCACTGCCAGGTAGCAACTCAGATCGCTTCCGACAAATCCAGCGAAGAGTAGGAAGGAGTTGGAGCAAACGTGGGCCATTTGCAACCGAATATCATGGGCATGGCTCCTCACAAGTCATGTCATGTAATGGGCCTTTAGAGTTGGAATTTTTTATATTTTTTCTTTTTATTTTTTCTATTATTATACTTTTAGGGGAAATAAATAACATAAATATGATACATGGATGTCATTTATTCTATTTATTCCCCAAAAACATAGTAATGGAAGAAATTGAGAAAAATAAATAGAGAGGATCCTAACTTGAGCCTTTATGGCTCGCCTTGGGATAACTCGATGAGGATTGCAACGAAAAGGGCGGCTCACACAAAAGGATCATCATAGATAAATGTCTTTGACCGCTGTGAATGTGACGTTGCTCAAGTGGTTAGAGAGCTTGGGTGATATATAGGAGGGTGGGGGCTCGATTTTCACTCAACCCCTTTCCTCACTCCCTCTGTGTGTGTGAGACTAATCACAAAAAAAAAAGATAAATGTCTTTGTTCAACAAAAAAAAAGACAAATGTTTTTATCTTCAATGGTGTGTTAAGCTTCTATTTGGGACTCTGCTCCTTTTGTTGTTAGTTTTTTCGGTAGTTTTAGCTATTTACTTTATTTGTTCCTGTTCTACAGCAGCGTGTCTTGGTTTGAACTGTTGTATTTGTGTGAGACGTCTCTGCATATGTTGTTTGCTTTGACTTGTTTGGTCTAATTAATGATGTAGATGTCGTTTGGCTGGGATATGTCATATGCCCATGCAATGAACTTGTCATCGTTGACTAAAAAAAAAAAGACAATGGATCATCAATTGGAGTCACAAGGTGGTTTGGTGATTAGAAGGAGGAACATAAGGATTTGAGAGATAAGGAGATTATAAGTTCAAATCTCCCACTAATATAACATACTAATTACTAACAGTTACCTATAAAAAAAGACAAAGGATCATGAATTATGTCTAATGTTTATTTAATTTTAAAAGATTCTTAAAATATGTTCTTCTTTCCTCTTTATATTCCTAACTATTAGACTATACTCACAAAGATGGATCATTTCTCGTATATTTTTTCCATTCTTAACTCCTGAGTATTGGCGCTTTCTTTCTGACAATTTAAAAACTTGTTACAACAAAATTTGCTGTTGCTTCAACGTTTACTTGCGCCTGTACATGCCACTTACAACACGATGAGAAACGTGATAAGTACGCGAATAATCATGCAGTTAAATGGTGCATGCATGTATATTGATGATTAGGCTAATGCACATGACATGTACCTATTCTTTAATCAGAAAAGAAAACAAATAAACAACACGATATCAGATCATATAGATTCAGGGCTGCAGAAACCGTACGGATAACAAGAATCTGCACAGGAAATATATGTGTGTGTGTTTTAAAATAAAATCTGCAGAAACCAAAACAAGAGTCCTGTTAATCTTTGAAGAAAAGGCAATCAATTTTTTTTAATAAGCCAAATAAATAAGAAGAGAGAAATCTTTTAATATAGTCTTGAACTGTTGTATTTGTCTTGATTCGTTCTATAGTCTTGATTGTATTTGGTGACTCTTTGTCTGTCTCTCCCTCTTTTTTTGTACAGATTGTTACATAACATTTTAGTTATAATTATCATGTTTAAATTTAATTTTATACTTTCAGTTAACTAAGGACAATATAGAAAAGAAAAAAAAAAATAGGACACCAAAATGGCAGTTAATCTTTGGTATTGTAAGTACATATATTTAACTTATCATTAACTAATGTGGGACTTCTTTCACTAACACCTGGATTTCACACCATTGACGTTCATATTCTATATATCTTTTATAAGAAATTATACACCTAATGAATATCAATAAGGTTAGTGGAAAGTGGAAAGCATTAGAGGCATCAACATATCTTCAGATATTTCCAGAGCATTCACTCAATCAATGATGGAATTACTTGTAAGCTAAACGAAACATGAAGCAGATTATTATATGCTATCTAAAATATTTTTCTTCTTAACGTTATATATATATGATATGATATGATTTCTCATTTAAAGCACATCTGTTAGATTTTTCCCCTCAACAAAATAACCTTTTTGTGCAAAAAATCACTTTTAAAAATTTTAAAGATGTTTGAGTGAGTTTTTTTTTGAGAACCAGAATTTCAAAATCTCAAAGTAATCAGTTCTTTACATTTTTCTAAAAAACACTTTCGAGTTCTAAAAAAATCTCTAAAAAATCACATTTTTAACTTATATAATTAACAAATGGATTATTAATTATTCACAAAATTCTGCACCTCTACATTCATCATTACTTAAGATAAATCGCAAGCAATATGTGAAAAAAAAAACTTCAACATCATCACTCTACACCTAAGGTTTCAAGAAAAAATGAATACAAAGTACAACTATATATAGATGCTATATATATCATGTCTATTTAAACTAGTTATCCATATATAAGTTTGTATTCCAGAAGCTGAGTACATGCAAACAAGCAAGTTAACTTTGGAACCCTTTAGTTTGTATTTTTATTTTCAATTTGGTTAGAGATAGATGTATTATATAGTTTTTGATCAAAACAAAAAAAATTATATGCTATATAGTTAAAGTGGTTTTGGGCCGAACTGGAATAAAATAATTAATTTTTTTTGAAAAATAAAACTTTTAAGAAACTAAAACTATGTTTCATAAAAATAAAAAATATAAAACCCCATTAATTTTACCTAATAGTTCAAGTTTTGGGGACATAGTAGTTTATTAATATATAACATGATGTTAGAGCTAGCTTTAGGAATATGTATAGTCAAAATTCACTTCTTACTGTTCTCATTCTTTTATTAAAAATTAAATTTTAACACAAGATAAAGTGTACTATTTATGTTATTTGGAACAGTTAGTTTATGGTAATTTCACTACTTGACATGGTAGTTTCAAGTTTCACCATCAGATTAGTGATGTATAGTCAGTTAACCTGCTATATGTCCTTATTTCTGTGTGGCATTAATTGTAGCCATTTCATGTTTGGGAAAATTTATAATGTTCAACAAAAAAATGATTAAGACTCAGGAACAGCAAAAGAATTACAAGCAAGACTATGAGCCAGTTTGGATTGGTTTATGCAGAGCTTATGAACACAGCTTATAACTGATTCATAAGCTATTTTGGACTTATTTTTCATAAGCTACATAAGATAGCTTATCAAAACAGTTTATGACTTATATAAAATAAGTTTCGCTATATTTTTTCTTCGATTATAGAAGTAGCTTATACAACTTATGTCATAAATAGTAGATAAACTTGTTATCCAAACAGGACCTATATTAGTTACCAAAAATTCTCGAAATACATCCACACATTAAAAGATTTCTCATGCATGGTCAATTTTAATTAGAGACAAAATTAAGTTACTGAAGCAATGAGAAAAATGATCATCTGTAAATTTTATAAAAAAATCATAGACACAGTTCGTGAGGGGAAGGAAAAAGAAAATTTTCTCCATACACAAGTTTTTTCCTTCTCTTATTCACGACAATCGAAGCAGAAGGTTCTAAACCAAGTAAAGAGAGATCAGAGGGGTTCAATATTTACATTGCAAGCAAATTCACATATAATATATCAATCACCAACCAGTTATATAAAGAGCAAATATATATGTTATATGTTAATTTTCTGTCAATAGGCAGATTAATGTGAACCTGCTATTTCAAGACCACAAAGTCAATCAGAACATCTAAATGATGGAATCATATTGGAAAACTTCCTTCTCAGCTCAGACAGATCTACAGTACTGTCGGAATTCTTAACCTGTGAATCAAGTTCAATAATTGAAAAGGGAAAATTTAAAATAAAAAAGTAAGTTTTAGTTTGAAAAAAAAAATGATATATAATGAGAAATATATTAATCCCTGGACTGGTCTGTACCTCACACTGCACACTGTGGAGTAATCTGCCATTGACTTTGGTTGAAAGGCAACTAACAACTTCAAGCTGTCCCTCTTTCATCAGTAGTTGAAGCAATTTTGAAAGTGGGAGCCCTTCCTCACTGAAGCCACTACCACTTGTGATTTCAATTCCCACAGCTCCATTATTATTGTTATTCTGGTGGATAGTGAAACTGCTGGAATATGCATGGTTTTCGAGGTTGGGAATCATATCATTGGACAGTTTTTTCAGTTCATCCCTCTTGTTACTCAGTTCTTTGATACTCTTCTGCAGGTGATTTATATAATTCACTGCCTCGTTCATTTGATCAGATAACGAACGCTTTCCCTGAAATTAAATTAACCCCCATTACAGTAACCCTAACAGTTATATATAAACCCAAAAAACTTTAATTAAGCACATGTGTACAGCATCCCCAACAATTCAGGAGGGAAGAAAAAACTAAGTTTTTTTTTGTGTTTAGAGTGATTCATCATCACACACAAAAAGCACATACAGACCTCTCCCCATTAATTGGGTTTCTTATTAATGGGAATTTTTTTTTAAACTTTTAAGCTGATTTCAAAAGGGTGTTCTCAATGACGTACATATTCCCAAAATTGAAAAGCATGGAAAAATATAGATTTTTCACCTTGATGAAATCAAGAGGGAGAAGGGATCTAAGGGAGGCATGAAGGGTAGCCATTTCTTGCCTCCTTTGCTTCTCAATCTCTCTATGAACCATCTTCTTCTTATATTCATCAGAATTAGAATTGCCACTGGTATCAGCCCCATAAAGTATTTTCTTTGGTCGGCGGCTAGTACCACTACCCAATTTTTTATGAGAGAAATCAACAACCAGAGAATCATAATCATCCAGAATTATCAGATCTTCGGAGATTTTGTGTTGCGCCCGGTGGTGGTGGAGACTGTTCGCCAGTTCATTGCCCCGTTGTAAAGGAAACATGATGTCTGGTCTCAGCTCCAAATTATATATTATCCTCAATTTCAATATAATTTGGCTATATATATATATGGAAGGCTAAGGAAGCTGCAGATACATATGTTAAGTGATTTGGGGGTAATTAGATCTTCTTAATTGCTAGCTAGCTAGCTATCTTTCAATGGGGAGAGCGAGGGGGCGAGGGGCCTCAATTATATGCCAAAGATTCCTCCATGATAAATCCACACAGAGAAAGTGATAGTATATAGTGGGAAATTAAAGAGGGACATAGCTATAACTATCGATATTGCGTCACAGTAGAGTTTCTTTATTTTTTTTATATCATAGTCCTTTGAATGTACTGTTCATAATTGCAAAAGCTACCCCGGCCCACCCATTTGCGTTCACATATTAATGGGGGATCACCACTTGATTAAGCAATATTTATTTATCCTCAAAATATATTTATTTTTGTTTTAGGATACAAACCTTCCTTCTGTTGAATTTAATTTATTTTCCTCTTCTACTAAAAAAAAAAGTCATATTCGAGAATTTTATGGCAAATTCACAACAATATTATAAAAAATATGAGTCTTTTTTTTATACAAGGGGCATCCCGTCTAAAAGAAAACAAAATTACAAGAAACTACATATTGTCTAGCTAATCTGGGAAATGCAATTCCCCTACTGTATGAGTCTTTATTATTTGGTGTGCGTGTAGTGGGTAAAAAATAAAATAAAAATATAAATATAAAAACGCCTTTCAATACTTAACATTAACAAATTTTTGAAACAGAGGAAGGCTTAATAGGAGTGTTGGAAAAGGTATCTAATAGCTGGACCGTCAAAATAGAAGTTTTAGAATAACTCAATAATTTAGTTAAGTTGGTATGTTAAAGTACTCAACATCTAATTAAATTTTATTTCCCTCCTTGATCTAGGTTTAACTAATTCACTGTGGACGCGTACTGATCTGCCTTACAGGTTTTAAAACAATGTCAAGATCAATTACTAGTGTAATAAAATTATAATATCATCTTTTATCTGTATTAATAATTTTACGTGTCATACTGATCTTTTATCTGTATTAATATCATTTTTATTGATCTTTTACGCGTACTAATCTCCTTCTGTTCCTTTTTATCTGTTGGTTTTTAAGAAAAAATTTGTTTCCTTTTATCTGTCGTTTTGATAGTTTAAGGTTATATTTTGACAATTATACCATTGCCCTTATTTAATGTTTTATACATTTTTCATAATTTATTAATATAGTAATTGAGAAATTCAAAGGCTAATTACTACTCCCAAAAATAATTTTTCTTTCCAACAATATAACTTTATTACTAATATAAAGTGGGACTCTATGAATTAGCTAGCTGGATAAAGGGATAAAAATTATTAAAATGATGGAACACATTAATGTAGAGAGATAAAATGAGATAGTGGAAAAATAAGGGTATCATAGAAAAAAATTTATAAATTAATTGATTCCTTGGTTGTGGTGAAACAACCTTAAACGACAGATAAAAAGGAACGAAGGAAGTATAATGAAAATTCAATTAAAATAAACACTTATTTATTTATGAAAATTAATTACTCCTAACCACTACTCACATATTTTTCAAGAAAATATACCCACGTTGAACTACCTATTATACTTCAACTTCCATATATATTACAAAAATCAATATGTCAAATTTGAGCTTCACGTACATTTTATATTTGAAATTAAACATTATCCATTGATGTTATATATTGACGGTATTTACCTCCCCTGAGGTTTATTTTAAATGGCACATACACCTCTTTTATATTGTAAAATAGAGGGAAAATGTGTGTAATTGAAAGGAGGTGTGTGTTTTTTACAAAACAGAGGGGATTGTATGTGCCATTTAAACATACCTCATTGGATCTGAGTACAATTTTCCCTAAAGTTAATAAGTTAATTGGGATCGATCGAGCCTGTATCTTGATAACACCCAGCCTAAAGAAAGAAAAAAAGCCTACACCTCTATAAGAATAAGGACGTTATTCCATAATTTTTTAAAGAAAGCTTTATCATGCCCTATATGACTGCTAATGCGGAGTAAAGCTATTTCAACCTTTTGATAAGAAAAGAAATTAAATGTTAATTAATTCTTGCGTTGTACATGACTCCGCGTTGCTCTGCAACTTAATTCACTTGAAGCATGCCACGTCACTTGGGAAAACAGCTTATACGCTTTCTGGTCTTTCCCTTAATTAATTTGCGAAGAAATTAACAGGGCATGATCATTGTATTAAAAATAAAAAATAGTAGTAATAACGAGTGGTTATAATGTTGCTTGTAACGACACGAGAACTTAGCCTTGCCTTGCCTTGATCACAATTTTAGGTCAAAAGTTATGGCTCTTCGATCAGATTAAAATATAATATCTAAATTACTTTAATTTTCCATGTGCAACTCACCCCACCTAAAGCAGCGAGCCAGTGACGGATAATATGGAAGTTATTATAATGATCGACGTACCACGAGAAGAAAAACACACATTGTCATCAAAAAGAAGAAAAACACACATGCCAATAGAATTGAGTCACGTGATGTATTTCGGCAAATATATATAATTAATTTTTTACACCGTTTTGTCTATAATGATGTAATAAACGACAAGGCTGTGTAAATGACAAAACAAACAATGGGCCCGGGGAAACAGTGATTGAAAGTTACTGCAAAATTAATTAGGAACTATGCGAAATTTTATGTACCTCAGTAATAAAATTTTAAAATAAAAAAGTTTTATAATAAATAATTCAAAATCAGTAATATCAATACAAAAATATATATTATTATGTTATGAAAGAGGAACATACTAATTTATAAATATAATTTTTATAACCCGAAATTTAATTCCAAACCTTATAATTAATCAACTTTAAGCATATCAACTTAATTTGGCCGGGTCACGAGTCTTTACCAAACATTAACCCCTACCAAACATTTATTCTCCGTTCTCTTTTACTACTATCTTATTCTTTGGGAAAGAGAAGAAACAAAAAGCTTGTGAACTGGATGATTAAAGTCAGGTCTTAGACATCATTTTCTGCTAAAATTAATATAGTTCTTATGTATGTGCAGTACTTCTTTGAGTGGTTTGTTAATTCATTTGGTTGTATATAAAAGAAGCTTGACAGTACGTACGTAGTTGGTGGTGTAGTACTTTGTTACTTGCATAAGGATTAGAGTACTCCCTTTAATAAAATCTTTGAGCTAATAATAACAATAATAAAAGAAGAAGAAGATTTAGGTTTGATTGCCCTTCAATATTGTCCATGAACAACGATGGAAGACCATCTCTGTGGCATTAGAGTAATTGGTCAGACATATAGAAGAGGGGAATATATCCTTGTATCTTCCGTATATGGCCCCTCAAATATCACAACCTTAACAAACATATCTACCTCCATAATTATCTATCATTGACATCCTTGAACAACGAATAAATAAGCACACTTGAGGATCAATAAATATTGCCTTTACACCAAAGGAATGAGCTGTCTTTGGAATTGCCTTTGTTACCCACCAAACAAAAACAAAAATCCGACGGGATATGGAAGTGATATATTCAAACATGTCTGTGGAAAAACGGTGGTCAAAGCAGTGCTCTTATGCTTTTAATTTGGACAATGCTTAATCATGAGAAATTTTTCAAATGTGGAGTTGTTATTATAACCAGGAAAAGAATAAAAAAAATTGCCAAGAAAATGACAAGGTAAAGGAATAGGAATCTAAAAATTATAATTATTTTTCATGTTTTATAAGTAAAAACTATTATTGAAAATAGAGTAACTAAAGCAGAACACAAGTTATACCCATTTACCCCCAATCTAAAACAAAACTTCACAATTCTGAACGGTTCACAGCCGTGGAAAATTTCACACCCCAGGTGTGAAGTCGTCGGATCCAACACGAAAATGCTTACTTCCCAATCCAGTGCTATTCACAACTGTGAAAAACCTCACACCCACGGCGTAAGTCGTTAGACTCAACTACAATAATGCAGATACCAAACCAGTGTCGTTCACAGCTGTGACATAATTCACACCACAGGTGTGAAATAATATTTTTCTTTATTTTTGTTAATCAAATAATTATTTTTCTTAATATTGCTTTGATCTACGTTTACCCAGAGAGCTTATTTCATATATATTTTCATATTATTGGCATATCACTCTGCTGTAAAAAAAAAACACATCACTCTTAATTCAGCAAAAAAAAGAGTTATTCTATTTTAGTTTCCTCTTATATCTGCCTTTTCTAGAAATTACTTATTTCTTCCACCAGTACGTGCTGAAAATTTTTAATCAGAATTTTCAACCTCCTTATTCCATAAAATTAAATGATTTCTTTAATTGACATCTTTAATTTCTCATTTGAAACAAAAACATGCCACGTTTACTAAGGATCCGTTTGTTTTAGATTTTGGTAGAATTGTGTTTGACGAATTGATTTTAAAAAAATTGTGTTGAAAAGAATTGATTTGTGTTTGGTAATAATATTTTAAAAGTGTGTTTAGAAGAATTGATTGTGTTTGGATAATAAGGGTATAATCACTTTTGATATGTAAATATAAAGAATTGTGTGGATCCTATACTCATAATTGATTTTGGCAAACGGAAAAACAAGTAGGTTCTTACTTCTATCAGAATCAATTCTACCCACCCAGAATCAATTCCTGATTTTCCCGTTGAGTTACCAAACGGTTCAGATTTTTGCCAAAATCGAATTTGACCAAGTCAAACTCAATTTTGGTGGCAAACGAAAGTTTCAGAATCTTAAACAAGCAGCCACTAAGACATTTTCCCAAAAATTCTTCACCGTAGAAAATCCATTATATATGTTAAAGCTAATTAACAGTTGTCAAAAGTTAAAACAAAAAGTACTCCACCAAATAAGAGTGGCTCAATTGACAACACACTCTAAACTTGTACGCTGTGTTTGGAACGAATGATTTAGGGAAGAGAAAAGCAAGAAAGAGAGAAGTAGGGAAGAGAGAAGGAGAGCCACGCGTTTGGTTCATCAAAGAAATGGAAAAGAGAGATAAAAATAAGTGGGACCCACACTTTTTTTGTTTCTCCACTGCTGTGCGAAGAAAGGGAGGAGAAATGGGCTTCTATCTTGTTGCTTTCCATTTATACCCTTATTATCTCTCTCAATTTTCAATTTACAGCAAATCCTCTTTCTCCCTTCCCCCTTCCAGTAGAACCACCCCCTTCTAGCTTTTCACTCTCAACGAGCTTCTCGTATGTTCAAACAAGCGCCCTCCAGTCACCATTTGCTTCCCCTTCTCTGCACAAGTGAGTGGCATACACACAAGGCAAAAACATCAATTGCAAACTGAAAATAGAAAGGCTATTCCACTTATTGCTTTTTTTTTTTGGTGAACCTGTTCCACTTATTGCTGCCACTCAAAACTTTTTAATCAATTAATTCCTTGACCTTGTTGCAATTTGGCTTACCACAGAGCATAATAAATTATGGCAATCAAGAAATGACATTATGTTTCACAGCGATGAAATCTTAACAAAGTGACGGAGATAAGTAAAAAAAAAGTGACGGAGATATTTTAAGTTACTTTTTAATTTAAAATGTTTTATTAAATTATATTATAAATTAAAATGTTTTAAATTAATTGTTGGGTATAATAAATAAATAATATATAAAATTATAAAAATTCATTATTTTTAATTTTATGAAAAATATTTTAATAGGGATATTTTTGTCCTAAATCAAAATATTACCAATTCTCTTTTCTCACTTTCTACCCAACCAAACAAAAAGAGAGAGAACTTCATACTTCTTTCTCTTCTCTTTCTCTCATACCAAACAATACTAAAAAATCCACTCTATTTCTTATCTCTTTCTTTCTCCTTACTCTCTCTCTCACCTTCTTCTCTCTTCACACTTTCTCTTCCCAACCAAACAAAGGGGTAATTAAAGTGGCAAGACTAAGATTGAATCCCCACAAAACACACTTTTAAAAGGAGTATACGTTTACCAAAAAAAAAGGGCTTCTATATATGAGAAGACCCGCGCCCCCATTTTGTCAATTCCGATTTCTAATTGTATTGAAGTCATTAACCAATTAACCACAACATCCCTTTGTCAAAGCCGAGTCTTGACATTCTTAATTCATTCCACAGCCGTCTCTTATCACTCATAGTCATAGAGCTAGCAGGGTGAATGAGTAAATATTCGATCACTATAAATCCACAACTTGTGCGCTTCTGTTTCGGTTTTAATGTTGATATGAGTAATAAAATTATTTGGCTTATAAAAAAAAGAGTTATACCCACATTGATCAACTTCTTACCTTTATTAATATTTTATTAAAAATTATACTTTACAGGATATATCCCATTTTAGATTACTTAATTAAACAAGTAAATAATTGCTCAGAGCTATGGTCAATAGGCCACCGGTAGCCTGAAACCCTAAACCACCGGCATCAATTAATTAATGTCTGCTTGCTTATGATTTTTTTTTCATTTCTAATATCCGTAGTGGCATAGTTTATTTTTTTCTAATTCTTTTTGCCAAGCAAATCCCCACGTAGAGTATTTAATAAAATATTTGAGATTCTTAAATAGGGCATATCTGATTAAGTATCGTATTAACCAACGCTCCTTTATATCTATCTGTATTTATGTAATAGAATAATGAAAAGCAAAACATTTATAATTGACTTACAAATTAGAAAAAGAAAAACGTGTGTGGTGATAATTGAGTAGGACAAGGACATGATCCCCAACCCAAATAAAATAAGTCATCGAGGCCCATTTGGATCCAAATCAAAATACAGTAATCCACTAATTAATATTATTAATAATATTCGTATATAGGTTCATCACCTGAATGCTTGTTTTCCCCCAACTAGCTTTTCCATATTCTCAATTATTGTAACGTCTGGCCGAGTAGGACAAGACCAAGTCGAGCTACTCCCCTGCTAATCCAGGGCCAATCCCATGGATCACACCCCAGATCCTTTTCTCATTAATGGAATCCCCCAATTTGCTCCCAATCGAGCAAAACCTTCCTTTTCTGTCTCAGGTCATTAATGATGAGCCACCATTTAAATAGGAGAACCTAACCCTAGAATGGGTATGTTGCATAAACCGTTGGTGTGACCTAAGACTCGTCCTAGGGATTCTCTCTGAAGAACTAGATTTGATCTCTGGTTAGATTCCAGCGAGAACGGTTATATTTATTGCCTTTTTTCTTGGAACTTCTCTATGTATTGTTGAAAGTCTCACATTGGAAGGATTACGAGCCTAGGCATTGTTTATAAAGCTGGGGAGTCCCTCCCCCCATGAGACACCTTTTGGGGTGTGAGCTGTGAGCCCAACTGAGTTTTAAGATGGTACCCCCATGCGTCATTATTTAAAACATTAGAAAAGTGGTACGTTTCTCTATACAATGTTTGCTCCGATGCATTTCCCTTTCCCGGGAACATCTCAAAAAGCTACTATACATATATTAAGTACCTAAACGTGCCCTTTGAATAAAGTGGGTTGATTATTCAAAATATGTATGGATCGCAAACTGGTTCTGTTTAGGGTGGTACAACTTGAAATGGTACTATCAATAGAAAAGATACTTTTTAGCGTTGATTTATTTGACAATTTATTGGATGGATAAGATTTGTTACCCGAAACCTCTTACTTTGGTAATTGTAAAATCTGTCAATATTTTCAAGTAGAGTCCCTTAAGAAAGTGGAATTGTTCAAATGGCAAGTATAAGTTTTTTATTTTGTTATTTACTTTTAGCGTTTTTTAAGTCTGTTATGGCCAGACCCATGTTGATTAGAACAAAAAAGAAACTATATGTGATCCACTTACGTTGGTGAATTATAATTATAATAATATACGTATAAATATAATATAAATAATAAATAAATAAAAGAAGGATTAAACCTATTTTTTCTCCTTTATTATTTTAGTAATTTTTGTTTTTAGTTCTCTTATTTAAATAGTAACTTTTTAGTCATCCATTTATGAAAATAAGTCACATTTAATTTCTTTGACCGATTTCATTAAGTTAAATACTCGCATGGCGAACAGACTTACACCCAAACATGTCATCTAACCACGAGGTTAGACACAAATGGTTAATGTGCTCCATCTAAGGGATGAACACGGCTAAGACCTGTGTTCGATCCCTGGTAATGGAACAATGACGGCCTAGAGCTCATCAAAACTAAAGAATACATTGAAATGTGTTAGTTTTCATTAATAATGTTATTATTTTATTTTATTTTTCTAAAGATTTCCTTTGCATTAAATGGCTAAAAGTGTATAGTATAATTAATGACAACATGAGTTTTTTGTTTTAATTTTAGTTTTAATTGTTAAAGTCAAACACTTTTGGCTTTTATAATATTATTTTTATTTTTTTATTTCAATTCATAAGTAGAGTTCACCTCGTTTAAATGCTGAGGTGACTCACTTAAATTTACTACATCGGCGCCTCATATTTTTTCCACATCTGCAAAACCCTATCTTCCTCCTTCCCCTCCCCTTTTTCAACCACGGCCCCCCCTCCTCCCCCTTCTCCCTCGTGTTGGTGTTCCCCGTGTATCTTCCATTCCAAATTTCCCCTTGCAGGAGCTTGTCGCCAACTATACTACTTCTGTTTTGTCTTATTGTGTCCACAAGGTGAGCTACCAATGAGGTTCCCAAGCGGTCATGATGCCACATTGCAAGATAATAGCCGCTGATACTACACCATAATCGGCTATGTGCCAAGTTGGTTTTTCAGCTTGTTCAGTTAAATAACATGTGTTATTTGCGGTGTTTCTCAACTGGGTTTGGTTTTTGTTTTTGGTTTTAAATGTGAACTGTGATTTTTATATTTGGGGATTTTGCGTTTTAGTGTCTTATTGTTTGTCGTCGCCGCTAGCAATCCCATTACCGAAGTTGCGAGCAACCCCATCGTGGTCCACAAGAATGAGGGAGGAGGAACGAGGTAGGGAGTTGGGAGGGGTGGAGGAGGGAGTTGGGAGGGGGGAGGTGGGGGAGGAGCGAAGGTGAGGGAGGAGGAGGGGGAGGGGAGAGAGAGAGATGGAGAGAAGAAAAAGAGTTTTGTTGAGTGACACGGAGCAGCATATAGCAAGAGTGATTCCCAATGTCGAATCTGATGGTGTTGTGTGGGAAGATTCAGAAGAATGATACTGTAATTGATGGGGTGGAAATGGATATTCATTTTCCTGATTGTTGATTTGCCAAATTTTAGACTTTAATGGGGTCAAAATACAATAAGTCCTAAAATGGGTTAACTTCTTATAATAGGTAAAAGTTGTCTTTCCTATTGGTGGCACCATTTTAAGTTGTACCACCCTAAAACGAACCTCGCAAACTAGATAGTTGTTGGGTAATTATGAATTTTTCGTTTAGAAATCGAATTATTAATGTAGCAAAAAATGAATTGGCTGGTAGACCTTTTACTTTTATTAAATTGGTTTATTCCAGCAATTATGGAGCTTTTGGAAATTGATCTTTCGATGTTACTCCGTACAATATATTATAAAGGACAACGTAACTGGGACCGCGAACAACTTCTTGTTGAAGAAATTTATTTCTTTTCTGCAGGCATTGTTTTTTCTTCCCTTGTGCTTTTTTATCATCCGCACACAACTCTCCTAAATAGTGAATTTTCATGGGAATCGAACACCCGATTACATGCTTAAGAGACTCAAGCCACTTACCATTTGGACCACGTCAGTTTGATATCTTCCCTTGCGTTTGATGTGAAACAAGATTCTCCAAAAGCAACTTATCGGTTTTCTTGAAGGTTGACACTTTTTTTTTTTTATAGGGAAAAAATGTGTTAAGCGCCGCTGCGATGGATGAAACGGAACATAATAATGTAAAAGAAAACATAATAGCCAGCCAATTGATTGCATTTAATGCGTGTTCAATTTCATCTCCCTCAGTCTTTTTAAACTTCCAAGAATAAGAAAAAACGTTGAAAATAAATTTGGAATGCTATCGGCCGGAATAGTGCCACAAATCCCAGCACCTTTCAAAAATGCAACCAAAAGAAAAAAGCGCGCAAAATTCAGAGGATACTTAACAACACAATTTGACTTATTAGGAAATTTGGTAGCATTTGTCTCGACATGACAAGTTGATCAATAGAAGAAAGGGAAAGCCATATATATAATAACAATCATCACTAAAATCCAAAAGTTTTTTTTAAAAAAAAAAAAAATAGAAAAGAAAAATCATTGAGGCTCTTATCTGCGCGATTTGGGGGGATTATCTCAGAACCTATAGTGAGTTATGCTTTACGCTCAAACCCTATCAACCATATCCATTAATGGCATCCATCACTTGGGAATTGTTTTCTTAATTAGCTAGAGATCTCAGTGATGTAAGAAATATTTTCCAGCATACATCGATCCTTTTATAATATCCCCCATATATCAAAAAGATACATACACGATCCCCACGAGAAGTGATCGATCATGCTGCCACCTAAACAACAAGATGAGATGTATACTCACAACAAATCGTCAAAATTAGTTCAGCAACAAAAACCACCGGCTTCACACGAAGATGATGATGATTCTCTGAAGAAGCTAATACATAGAGACTTAGAAAGACAAAGAAGGCAAGAAATGACCAAACTTTATGCCTCCCTCAGATCTCTACTCCCACTTGAATACATCAAGGTAATTAAAGCCACACATGCAATTTCGTTTTCTTTTTTGCTTAATTTGTATAGTTAGAAGCTGCAAGAAAATATATATATATATATATATATAGACACACACACCATACAGAAGGGTTTAGCTAGTTTTTCATTTTCGCAATAATACTGGTATTTTTTTGATAGACAAATATTAGTAATTAATATGCTATATTAATGGGGGATTCGAACTGTACCCGTGATAACCCTGATATGATGTGTTGGGGTTTTGACTTTTGATTAGGGAAAGCGGTCGATATCGGATCACATGAATGAGGCTGTCACATATGTCAAACATCTACAGAGTAAGATGAAGGAATTGAGTGACAAGAGGGATAAGCTGAAGAAGTTGTGTAACAAAATTACCTCTTCTAGTACTATTGCTGCTGCTGAATATCCACCAACAAATGTTTTGGTTCATCAATATTTGGGTGGGCTTGAGGTTGTGCTCAGTAGAAGCATCGAGGATCAAAGGTTTCCAGCTCTATCTAGGATCTTGGATATGCTGCTCCAAGAAAAGATTACTGTTGTTAACTGTGTTTACTGCAAAGTAGAACAACGGCTGATATACACCATCCAATTACAGGTACTGTTTTTATATATATCTTTAATTTCTGCTTGGAAAGATTATTACGTACTGTTTTAATTTTCTCCTAAAACAAAACATTAATTCACTTTCAATTTAGTGTTGTGTAGATTTCTGATGCGACCTGCTTCGAGCCCTCTGCACTGCAAAGAAAATTGTCAGAAGCAATTTCATCATCGTGCGAGTAACTCTTCTTAATTTCTGATATATTATTTTTCTGATCTTTTCATCCTAGTTTGACAGGCCTGTTGATTTTAATTAGCATGCCTTTTGGAAGAAAATCACTCAAAATGAGTGCGTGGTACTGAGGAATATTGAATCTGTCAAAATGTGTGAAATAGCTAGCTACACATGTACAATTTGTAAATGAAAGCAATTCAAAGGGAAAAACTTAGAAAAAGAAATTAAAATAATGTAGTTTTTATTACGGAATCATTGATTGTATGATTTAAATAAAATCTAGCACTCTCTCACGGCGATTTATATTCAGCTATTCATGTATGATCCAAATGCATGAGTGAAACTATTTGCCCCAACATCTGCAAATTATTTGCCCACTGCTATTGACAAGTATGTTATAACACTCTCCACCGCATCCAAGAAAACTTGGAAAAATTAAAATAAAAGAAGAGTATATATATATATATTAATTGGTAACTTATCATCAACTGTCAAAATGATATACACATCTTCACTTTTCTAACGGCCACCTCATTTCTCTTATGGTTTATCCCTTAACTGTGCCAAAATACAGCATTTTGTCACAGCAATGGGAGGCCTCTGTGTGTAACTCTCATTCTATAAGCATCTATGTATCTTGATAAGTTCACTAATCAGTTCTTCTTAGCCTCGGTATATTGGGGCCGGGTAGCCAAAGTTCATTATTTTCATCAAGTAGCAGTTCATACTTCCTATAAGGAACCGAAATGAGTTAATGCAAAAGCATGCAGCTTCAAAACATTTTCGTCCAACGCTGACAAGTTGGAGACTTTCCTCCGACTCCGAGAGCTGCCCAACAGCAGCGTCTTATATAAAGGAGAGAGAGACCCAGAAGCGGTCGGACATATATGGACGGTGGGACAGGGACCACATTTTGGACCAAAATGAAATTTTGAAAATTTTTATGTTATTCTCTCAATCTTGAACCGGTCACATTGCCTACATCTCAACCGTGTATTAATTTACTATTAAATCGGATGGACAGAAATGCATTGTACACCGGTAGTCATGACTACACATAATGATAAAAGTCTTCGTTGTTATTGTTATTTTTGTTGTGTTTTGCATTTTTTTTATATCACCATAAAATGACTTGCCTAAAAAAATGTCACCATAAAATAAATCTTTTAATCAAAATAATAACTATTACTATTTTTTAAAATTTTTATTTATCAAATATTTTAAAGTTTTTCTTTTATCTTTTCATTTCTCTCCTAAACTGATTTTGTGTCTTTTAATTATCTTTCTTATAACTAAATTATTACTCTTATCTGGTGAATAAATTAACTAGTCATGTTATATATATATATATACAGGGGATGTATCAAGTGAGAAAAATTTTAATATGAGAGGGTAAGAAGATTAAGTTTGGACTGTATAACTATACATTGATGGTTGAGATTAAAAGTTAGTTAGTGGTCACATGACCACTTAAAAAAGTCACGTAACTTTATGTTTTAATCTTGACCATTTATGGTTTGATCTTATGGCTGTGATTCACTCCTCTCATCCTCTCATATTATAAAACTCCTCTCACTTTATATGCTTCCTATATATATATATACACAGTGTCAGATCAAGAAATTTTAAGTTGTGGGGAAAAATTTATAAATACATATCGATAGCATTAAAAATATAAAATACATCATATTGTTTTGTACGAGTTTGTATATTCTAGAAATATTGGATGAATTTCTCATTTTAAATATTATAATTTTTTTTTAAAAATATTATAAAAAATCCCCCTCTATAAAAGTAACTAAACAATCATTCAACCATGGAAAAGAGCAAAATAATTTTATGGAAAATTCAATGTCTTTTTAATTATTTTAAAAGATAGAGTGTGATAAAAAAAAGAGTGATATTAAAGGTGATTTTATCAAATATAGAGACTAACTATTTAGTGGATTAAAAGATAAATGGGTTGTGGAACACCAAATATATAATACAATATGAATGCATAATATATAATATTATAATTATAATATATATATATATATATATATATATATATTATGTATAAAATATTACAAAGATACTTAAAAAATAGTGGGGACAAATGCCCTCAAAACCATCAACGTGCGTCCGCCCATGTATATATATATATTAAGAATCAAGTATAAAATTTACTTGACAGTAAAATTTAAATAATAATTTTACAACTTAAAATGTGGAGATAAAATAAAGATTGGTGAATTACAATATTAGACTATAGGTATTGTCTGTTAGATAATATTAAGGGTATAATTTAGTCCTTTTACCTTTTGTATATATATATTTTTTATTGTCTTGTATTACTCAGACTATTCTATCATTGTTTACTAATGAAACCCTAGCCCCCTTTCTTCTTCTCTATGGTTTTCTTTCTCTTCTTCTATGGTTCTCATCTACGTTAACATTGTCCTTTTTAGGTTTTGTTCTTAAAAGACATTTTGGAGGGTTGAGAGGAGGGAGTGAATTGTCTTTGGCCTCAAATCCTAAGCGATGTGGATTATTTTGGAGCTCCGGAACAGTTTTCAATCACCCGCCCCAGTCATTCACTTTCACCCACTTCCATTTTCCAAATCCCTAATTTCTCTGGTCAGCCAATTAATCCTAAAGGGACCGTATAAGTTTCGTTGCAACAGATAGAGAGCATCAGACTATCCGAGAGCGCAAGTGAGCATACCCCGTCATTGTGTTTGTTCGGTAACTTCCCCAGTTTCTTCACGCGTTAATTTCTCTTTATTACTGTATATGTAAAAAAAATCTCTTTAATTTATGCGATACTGGTCTATGCCGCCGGTTTACCCTTTTATCCCTCTTTCAAGGTTCCATACATGAGCAGCGCTCAACAAGCGCACCAGCTGCCGACAAACAATCAAACATGTTGGTCCATCCAATTTGAAAGCACATAACACCTCCCTTGAAATAATATCATATCATATTATTGATATACACATGATAGTTTTTTTGGTACAGTATCACTTATATGTTTATTTAATTACACATCACTTTTAAAAAAAAAAAAAAACTCACGCTCAAAACTCCTCCGATACGAGTCCTAGTCGTTGCGCAGCGGTCCGTAAAAAGATCTCTATATTTATCATCATGATTTAGCTCCTGTTTGGCATAACAGCTTATGACATAAGCTGTATAAACTATTTTTATAATCGAAGAAAAAATATGGTGAAACTTATTTCATATAAGCTATAAGCTGTTTTGATAAGCTATCATGGATAGTTTATGAAAAATAAGCCCAAAACAACTTATGAATTAGTGTTCATAAGCTCTGCATAAGTCAATCCAAACATGCCCTTAGTTAATTCCACATCACTTATGTTAGCTTTTTTTTTTGGGTACAGTATCACTTATGTTTGGTACTTATCATCATGGTACTCATAAAATACTCGTGTACAAAGTTGTTACAGTTGTGCAAGTGGACTGGCTGGGGTTGTTGCAATTACAACCATTGTTGGAGCTGTTGATAGAACGACAAAAGAGGGACGGAGGAAGACAGAAGAAAAGGATATTTTGGTAAAAAAATATTATCTAACAGAGATTTAACGGAAACTTAACAAAAACTTTAAAAAAAGTTAAAGTGTATTAAATTGTTATTTATTAGCGGAAGGAAGTGTTTGTCTGGTACCTGAGGCCTGAGGGGTTTGTATTTTACTCAATTGAATTTTATGTCTGGTACGTGTCGATCAATTAACTTCACCATCGTCACAAAGAGAATGCATTTTTTTATGTAACTAAGAGAACGCAATTGAATCATAGGAAATAAAAATCGCTAATATGAAAAGGAAATTAAAATTATTTATTCAAAGTCCTATAATATGATTATACGATTTGTTTCCTTATTTGTGGCAATATGATCATATCTCTGTTTTTTTTTATGTACCAATTCTCAAATCCCCTTTTTCATAATCATATATGTTCTCAAAAGAAATGCTGTATCAACTTGACAACATATTTCAGAAAATCAGAAGCCTTTTACAGACCAAATTAAGAAAAGTATTTAATTAATTTATGAGATATATAAAAGAACAAAACTGATATTATGTGAATTATATAAGTTGTAATTTAAACATGCTCAGAAATCACACCAAAAAAAATTGTTATAATTAAAAAAGACAAGATACCATACCAACGAGGGTTGGGTCTATATACAAGACCGGATTCCTTCTTTCAAATATATAAACAATAGATCGAGGATCTACGATAGAATTACAAGATCTGATCTTGGGCCAAGAAAATTGAAGCTGGGAGTAAAGTATAATATTCCACCATCCCAGAAAATGGCAGAAGAAAATCAGCGCATAGCATCGGCTACTTCGGACAATGATGAGAAGAAGATCATTCGTAGGGAAGTTGAAAGACAAAGGAGGACACAAATGTCTATTCTATGTGCATCACTCCGTTCTTCACTCCCTTCCGAGCTCATCAAGGTCTTTAACTTTTGTTATTTAATTTCCCTCTTACTAGTTATTATTATTATTATTACCGTCATGTCACATATGCTTTTCTAATGATCTATGCTTTGGTTTTTTTTTTAATTAATAATAATATATAATGCTTGGAATGAAGGTGCTAACTAACAAAAAGTAATTAAGTTGTTGGTGGTTTTCCTCTTCGTTTGGGGGTTAATTACAGGGAAAGCGTTCGGCATCAGATCACATAGGCGAGGCTGCAAATTATATCCAATTTTTGAAGCAAAGGATTAGTGCACTCCAAATCAAGAGGGACAGGCTCAAAGAAATGGTTAGTTCAAGAAATGTAATTGAACCAGCAGATCATGCTTCAACTTCAAGTACTGCACCAGCTGTGAAGTGTGTCAACATCAATCTCATTCCAGGCGGCGTGGAAATTATTGCCATATGTAGTGGTAGCAGTTTACTTTTATCAGATTTAATGGAGATAATACTTGAAGAAGGATGTGACGTTGTTGACTGTGTTTCGACCCAAGTAAATGGGAGGATATTTCATACTATTAAGTCTCAGGTACCTACCTACCTAGTACTTTTGTATCCGTGTCTGTTAATATAACTCTTGATTCAATTCTAGGGTACGTAGATCAGAGTTAGTTTAATTTGGACAAATACTTATGTAATTAAGTGCAAAAGGTTAATTTTATGAGCATATATATATATATATGAAATTGTCGAATATATATATAGGTGGAGGACATGACACGCCTTGATCTTTCTAGGCTGCAATACAAACTGGATCATGCAATAATCTTGTTGTCAAGGTAATTAATTATGGCCACTTGAGATCGATCGATCGATCGATCGAGGACCTCTAATTACAATTTGTGATCAGTATTAATTCTCAACTTTCCTTTGTTAATTTACTTGTACTTGTTAGTCCTTTTCATGTTGAAATTTTGTTCTTACTGAAATCAATGCGTGTACAAGACTATGATCATCAGGATTCTCGTGATCAATTTGCCTTTGTTAATTTAGATATAATTATTAATACCTGATGTTTACTTTCTTAATTATTCCTTGTTTTAACCCGATGCATGCCTAGCTAAGGTAATTTATAAGGAACGTTAGATTTACCCCCTGCAGGTGCTTTCTCTTGACTACTAACTGATCAACTAACTTAGTTGCCTGTGTCATGATGCACCATGAAACAAAGTCATTTTTCAGTTACAGGCAGTTTGTGGTTCTGCTGAGGTTGGCTAACTCCAGCAGAGGAAGAAGATCCATGGCTATTTCTCGCCATTGTAGCAACGCGCAGGAAAAAGCTTCAAGGAGAAGCTACTGATACCATTTAAGTAAACAGAGAAAATAGAGAGAACAATTTCACTGAAATGAATATCTGAACATTAATTCTCATTGATCAGAATGAGTACAAAGCTAGGCTATTTATACAAGTGCTACACGTAACAAACTTGTCCAGCTCAGCATAACTACGCGAGTCACGCTTCTGTCACATGTAACTCATCTGATGCATGACCATACATGCGTAGTAACTAATTTCTGGTTGAAAATCATCATTGTCCTGATATGAGAGAATGAAAATAAAAAGTTAATTTACACTAGCCTGATATCAGACAATCATAATTTTCGTAGAGGGTTTGTGTTTGTGATTTGTTCCTTTTTGATGGACGAGATTGGAGTTGAAAATTGTTTCACTCACTGATAATCACACACATGGTCCCGCATTGAGCAGATAGAAAACTGTACCAAGACAGAGGTTATTATCATTGTTGCCTTATTTTCTTTCTTTCCATTTTTTAGAAGAAAGGGGGCGGGGGGGGGGGGGGGGGATGAATGAGATACGGATGAGAAGCCTCATTCACTGACGGAGCGTGGCTGAAGAAACCCTAATCTGAATGAGATGCGGATCTGAAGCCTCATTCAGCTTGTTTCTGCAACAAAGCTTGTGGCAGAATATCAAATACACATCAGCAAAATCATGTACCAATCTGATATTGTTTATACCGTGGTAAAAACAAGATTAGTTTTTAATCTTGGCTTAATTTGTAGCATCATCGCATGCGAGCTAGCGCCCCCCAGTCCCCACCTTTTGGTTCAAACTTTACCAAACAATCAAAGATAATTTTATGATAAATTCACCGCCAGCGTGGTCCCCAAAAGACAGACGTGGAAGCTTTCATGAGTAATCGGTGAAAAAAAATGTCTAACAACCATGAAAATAATCATTTTTTATTTTTACTATTTTTTGTATAAATATTAAAAAACAGAAAACATATTGAAAATAATATTATAATTTTGTAATTAATTAAAAATACAAAAAAGAAATAAAAACAAGAAATAGAACCTCAAACCAAACGAATTCCTAGTTCTTGTCAAGAATTCACCTAATTTTCTTGTTTCTTCTCTTTACATTGGATTTTATCTAAGGCCATCCGCAACTGTAGGTGCTTAGCACCTTTTCTGGTTAAGAACGGTTTTTATAGTGTTGGAGTTCTAACACAGTGAGTGCTTAATAGGAATCAGTCCCTGCACAAGCACCGATGGTTATACTATTTGTGTGGGCCTGGTTGCATTTTATAAATAAAAATGAGTGATGTGTGATTATTTATGGGGTCCATTTAAGAATTTTTTTTAGAAGTACTGGATTTGAGGGGTTAAGTATTTATTGGGTACTTGTGTTAGAAAATATAAAAGTAAGTGATGTGGCTATGTGGGGCCCATTTAAGAACCCAAAATGGGTTCTCCGACTGCTAATGTTGCTGTAATATTGGCACTCTAAGTTGATTTTTTTTGGTACTGGTGAATATCTAATGGACTATAAGTATTGATAGTAGTTTTAATATTCACCAAAAATAAGTATTGACGGTCTTAATTATAATATCTTTTCATTTACAAATTTTTAGTAGAAAATAAAATGTCAAAAAATAAATAAAACTAAAATGACGTACAAATACCAACATGTGTGGCACGAGTGGTAGATACCTGGTCTTTTAAACATGATATTGGGGTCAGATCCCCGCACATGTGTATGGAATATCATTAGTATCTCAAAAGATTAGCCTTCACAGTTATACACAGAGGATATATGGGTTAAAAAAATACTTACAAATAATGAAATCATATAATTGCTTTTCAAAAACAATATACACATAGCATCTCTTACACGTTCTTCACATATTTCTCATCAAAGCTAATAGTCATAAGGATTAAGGAAGTGGAAAGAAAGGAGAAAAATAATGGAAATGATTTTTTTTTGAAAAGCCAAAATGCAATTAAAAGAGATTAAAAGCACAAGAAGTGCCCAATCCAAATACAGAGTAGTATAGACGACCCTTCCAAAATTGAAAATGATTGGAAATGATTGGAAATAATGGAAATGATTGGCTCGGGATGTAAAGAAATAAGATAAAATAAAGGAGAAGAGTTATTACAATATAATTATGTGTGTGTTTTTTTTTTATTTTATGACATGTTTTTTGGGTTTTCATATCAGATTAAATAAATATTTTTTCTTACATTAGTTAGATATTCAATTAAAATAAATTTCTATATTTTTTATTAATTTCTTTAATCAATAATTCGAATTCATTTGACAAAACATTATCTATATAATGAGATATTTACACATCACTTTATAAAATTATGTTATGTCAATTATAATAATTTATTTTTTTAAATTAAAAATTTGGAATAACTGTATTTTTATTTAATTTTAAATTTTTACATGACAATATTAAATTTAATTTTAAATTAATATAGTAGTACTTTTTAAATATTGCTGTTTAGTTTTGTCTTTCTCTTTTTTTTCTATTTTTTTCCCTCAGTTATCAAAAAAAAAAATTCATATAAAATATTCAGTAAATATATTTACATTTTCAACGAATAATTTAACAAAATAAATAGCTTCTTAAATATTTTGTAATTTATATTATATATATTTTATCTGTGCTTAAAAAAATAATTTTACTATGCGTTAAATATTATTAACAAGTATTAAAACGTTCCCTCCTAGTTCATTGCTTTGCTTGGGTCACATTTGTGCGTGCTTAACAATGGAAAATTGACTTAACATTATTCTTGGTCTTTCTTTTCCTCATTCTAAATTTCTATTTTCACACGGGCTTT
Source organism: Glycyrrhiza uralensis (assembly GCA_030159175.1). NCBI lineage: Eukaryota > Viridiplantae > Streptophyta > Magnoliopsida > Fabales > Fabaceae > Glycyrrhiza > Glycyrrhiza uralensis. Next base: position 54,673,002 of record BRZY01000002.1, on the reverse strand, counting down.
ACAGCTACGACGGTTTGACCGAACAAATGATTAGATAACGCCGTTAAGGTAACAGTGAAAAGGCACGTTTTGTATAATAAATATTAAAATATTAATTATTTATCCGCACCGTCTCAGTCTGTTGCTATTCAAGTAAACAAAAACAGAAATAGTTTATTACTAATCTTCAGATAATAGTAAACTAGTTAAGTGGACCAGTGATGAAAAATTTGCCTAACATTACATTTAAACTGTAATTTAATGCCACCATTATTCGCCGAAAAATAAATTGTGTTTTTTCGAAGAAATAAATTATTGTATTAAATATTTAGATTCATAATGGCTGTATATTGGCAAGCGCTAGCCACTGCTATCTATTCTTTTTGTAATATAATATTGATTTCTTTTTTTAGTATAATTTATCTAAAAAATACTGGTATATAGAAAAAAAAATACTCAACATGCCACCATTGTCAACTATTTATAAATTAATCACTAATTAATTATTTATGAGTTTATAATTAGGGTTGAATCACAATTGAATAAATGATAATTAAATATATATAGACACACACACACACATTTATAGATTATGTAATATATTAATTAATGAATAAACATAAAATTATAAGAAATTAAGTTAGTTAAAAATCAAATTGATAAAAAATGATCACATGATGTATTTTATAACATAAAGATCAATAACAAGACACTAAATAATAACAATTTTTCAATTCATGTGCCCAATTTTATAACTCAATATGGAATCTTTATTCGGTTTAAAATAATTCATTGAATTAAATATATAAAAAAATAAATGTTATAAAAACAACAATTAAGTTCGAATTGATTCTTCATCATTAAATTTTGATTTGATTCTCTAAAGTTTTATCAACCAATATTTTGAATTAAACGAACACACGTGACTGATTTACAAATTTTCAGTTGAACTAGTTGATTTAATTTGCTTTTAATTTTATCAACAATGTTAACTGTCACAAAGATCCTCACTAAAAAAAGTTTTTGTTTATATTCAACATTTTGTCAAAAGAAGAAAATGACTATCATTTATATCCTAAATAATATTTTTTTGCTCTACATCAAGTGCTTCCATTGTTGTTTTGATTAAAGATTACAAACATAAATGTGAAACTAATTAAGTAAAACCATCTTTAGAAAAGTTTGATTGAGATCACAAATAATTTATTAGCATTTAAAATTATGGATTTTGATGGATTTTGCTGAGTCTTTTCTGAATTTAAAAATAAATTAAAAAGGGGTTGGGGGCATCAAAACTAAAGCAATAATCACCATGTCCCACGAGAACAATTTATTATTATAAAGGAAAAACCAAAAGCAAAAGCAAATAGAGAAATAAGAGCATATATTGATTTGGCGGCAGGTATGGTGGATTCTTATCTTATATGCGAGAAGAGATTTGAGGATCCTATCACATCTGAAACCCTAATAACCAAATATATATAATTCTATATATAATCTTGTAGTCCTGATATCTTTGTGATCCAAAAGCAGATTAGATACAATGAATCCTTTACAGCCTGGTGATGATTTCTACTTTCAGATTTCTTCATCTGATAATTATTATTCTCTACCAATCCTAGCAACCACAGAAGATCAGATCTTGCATGATCCTGTGATGGATGATGGCACTGGTGGTACTACTCTTCCTTGTTCAAGTACTCAAAAGGGATCAAAGGGTAAGCAGCGAAAACAGTTATCATTACCTGCTAGTGCTGCAGCTTGGGGAACAGAAGATAATTATAAGAACACCACAGATGTTGAAAACAAGAAGTGGATGCATAGGGAGATCGAAAAACAAAGAAGGCAAGAAATGGCCAGGCTTTGCACCTCCTTTAGATCTCTTCTACCTTTTGAATATATTAAGGTAAATTAACAAATCACCACACACACACACACAACACAAGTACTTAATTACCATTTTATCTTTTATATATCTTTAATTTTGTTTACAGATGTTTTAGACTCATACAGAGGAGTTAAGATCATCTCTATTTCTTTTTCTCTCTATTTTCTCTATTACTATGCTTTTGGGGTAATAAATAGAATAAATGACACTCTCCACTATATATGTATCACATTTATGTCATTTATTTTCCACAAAAGCATAGTAATGGAGGAAATAGAGAGAATCCTAACTCCAGATAGAGTAATTGCAATTTGAAACCCATTAATTATTAGCCATTGAAGGGTATATTATTATTGCATTGCAATGAATATATGATCTTGATGATCCTAATTATCAGGGAAAGCGTTCCACTTCAGATTACATGCACGAGGGTACTAATTACATTAAGTACCTTCAGAATAAGGTGAAGCAGTTGCAGGCAAAGAGGGATGAGTTAATGAAGTTGTCTAATTTGAGTAGTCCTTTTGGCCCTCCTGAGAGTACTGGAAGCTTTGTTGTTGTTGTTCACCCTTGCTCCGGAGGCGTTCAGATTAAGTGTAGTTATAGCTTGAAATGTGTGTTTCCTTTGTCAAGAGTGCTCAACATAGTGCTTAAAGAAGGGCTTAATGTGGTCAACTGTGTTTCCATCAAAACAGATGACATGTTCATACACACTATCCTATCAGAGGTACCATATTATATATTGTTGGAAATTAATCTGTGTATTTATTGGAGTACTTCTGGGTACTCGATCATTTTGAGAATAAAAATTTGTCTTTTAATTAATTTGCTGCTTTGCAAATCAGAGGGATACCATATCAGATTAATTGTTAAGCTGTCACAGTTGTCACTAAGCATGAAATAATTGGATTTGACAATTCTGACTCCTCTAGAGTTTAGAGAATAAGGTAGAATTTATGACCCTTAAATGGAAAACTAATGATTAAGGTTGTGATTAAACTCAAACGTACCCTTGATTTTCTGATCATATATACATGTACAATTTTGATTTCACACTTTATCTTTTAAAATGCGCCTCTTACTATAGAAGAGAGTCAAATATGCAATAATTACGAGTGTCTATAATTATTTCAAATTCTGGAATTATTGATATATCTTTTTATAATCTGCCTTGAAGGATCCACATTCGATGACAGAGACTAATTACGGGGAAGTGCAAAGAAAGCTTGTCGCAGCAATATCATCTTCAAGTAATATTATAGAATTGTTGTTCTAACTAATTAACAAAATATTTTCGTTTTTTTTTCCTTCAATTTGGTGTGAAGATTCATATATTACAGCTTTTTTTTTTTACAATTTAACCGCTGAACCTGAAAACTGCAGATATCTTAAGAAAGGTTGTATTCTGTGTGGTGAAATTTCTTATCATAGACTGTTAATTAACTTGAGTCATTTGTACATTTTTTTTATGAATATCATTTGTACATGTTATTGTACCACTTGTTATTATATCTGTCATAAAACCCATTGTTGTAGTCATACAGCAATGGAGTTAGTAAAAAGATGAAGTTAATTTACAGAAGTCATACAGTATCCCATGATCTCATTGTTCTATTTTTCATGGAAATTGGAACCACACCATGCATGTATAAAGTTCATATATAGTTTAATGTTTTGCATTCACTTACTTTCCAAATTCATCTATTACACAAGGATCCTCATGATCTGTTAATAAGATACGAGTAACGCTAAGCCCATATATACATAATCGTTGTAACCCAAAATACATATATTGGTTCTGTTGATCTAACAGGGAGTTAAAATGCCAGGTTTTTTTTTCCCCTCTCGTCGCACCTGATGACGAAGTTAAGCGTTTCTTCATAGAAAATGACGATAGAGGTTGGGGAGGAAATGTGGATGAATTAGACGAAGATGTAATGAACATGTGACGAATGGGAAGGGGTGTGGTTGTTGGAGAGAGTGTCAATAGAAGAGAAGAAAAATTTGGAAAGAAAGAGCAGAAAGTAAGAAAAATTAAAGACAATAAGTGACTTTTCTAATTTAAAAAAATGCATCAATTACAAAATAATATTTTTTTGACAAAAATGGATTTTTTCACATGAAAAAGTAAATAATAGATTAAAAAAAATTCTTTTGATACCTTAAATTATTATATTTATTCAATTTATTTTCTTAACTATAACACGTCATTAGCCATGTTACATGAGCACATTACAGACGGAATTAGACAGAAAGTAATGGTTGGCCCAATATTGTTAAAAGTAAAATATAAATGACAAATTTGTTGAAAAATAAAAGTTAAAGGATTAAATTGAAAAAAAAAATTATATTAAGGGTATTTTAATTTATCTCACTTTATAAAAAAATTATGACTAAAAACATTTAATTTAATTCGTAAATATGGAATTCCCATAAAAATGGAAACATGCCATGTGATATTCTGATAATTAAGTGATTATCCCCGACCTGATGCAAGACATGTATATTGGATGAATCAGAAAAGAACATATGACGTACTACTTTTATACTTCACTAATCAAAAATTGACATCTTACCTTCCTTGATTGGCCAATAATAATACACATAACAAAGGATAAGAAAGCAAGCTAGAATTAATTATTATTATTCAGAAATTTCTGCGGAAAAAACAATGGGCGAGAAGGGTGGGATGTAGGTGTGCTTATTGAGGGCCCCGCAGATTCTAACTTTTGGAAATCTATCGTGAGGCTCTGGCCAAAGATTGAGGAACACTGGAGTTGAGTTATTGGCAACGGGCATAGTATTCATGTCTGGCAGGATAAGTGGATTAACTCTTACATGAGATTGTGTGATTATGCTCCTAACCTTCCTGATGATCTGAAAGACTGGCGGGTGAGTGACCTTGTAGATGAAAACGGAAGCTGGAAGATGAATGTTATTCAAGATGTTTTACCACGTGAGGTAATTCAACTCTTCCCAGCAATGCTCCCCCCGCAACCGGATGTTGATGATGTCTGTGTTTGGCTTGGTAACCGCTTGGGCCGTTTTACAATGGCCAGTGCCTATTCCCTTCTTAAGGGATTTCACTCTCAACAGGAAGATAGGAAATGGCGGGTGGCGTGGAAATTGAGAGCTCCTGAGCGTATTCGAGTTTTTCTCTGGCAGGTGCTCCATGACCGTCTCATGACAAATGCTCGCAAAGCTCGATGGGGTCTTGGTAGTGCCCACTGTGCTCGTTGCCCAGGCATGGAGGAATCCACTATCCATGTGTTGAGAGACTGTCCTCTCGCCTCTGAAGTTTGGCATCATTTGGTGAAGGTTGGAGATCGTGGTCGTTTCTTTCAAGGGAACCTAGAGGAGTGGTTATACCTTAACCTGTATACCCCCCTTGGCCAAAGTGACTTGGAGTGGGTGGTGGTGTGGGCCACGAGTTGTGCAATGATCTAGAAATGGAGAAATAAAAGGGTGCATGATCCCCATTTCGTAACTCCTTTTAGGCCTTGGGATGTCATTCTGGAACATGTCCACTTGTACCAGCAACCAAATTCGATCATTAAGAGCCTCAGCGGAGATTGTAGGGCTTGGAAGGACATCAAATGGAACCCACCGACACCAGAGTGGGTGTGCTTAAATTCTAATGGTGCATCTAAGTCTTCCTCTAACTTGGCTGGGTGTGGTGGGCTCCTTCAAGGCGAGCATGGTGAGTGGATCAGTGGATACGCCCGTTGTCTGGGTATGTCGCGAAACTGTGGGGGGTGTATGAGGGGTTGAAACTGGCTCATGACTTGGGAGTTCGTTTTCTTGAGGTCCAACTAGACTCCTTGGTGGTGGTGGGAAGCATTACTGATAGCGGTATTGGAAGCACTGCAGGATGGACTCTCCTTCGTTACATTAAGAGGCTTCTTTGCTTGGACTGGGAAGTTAAGTTCTTGCATGTGTTTAGGGAGGCCAATAGAGTAGCTGATGAGTTAGCAAACCTTGGGTGTGACTGTAACGGGTTAAGAATTTTTTGTGAGGGGCCTCCCAATCAAATAGGACAATTGTTAGCTGATGATGCTAGAGGGATCTCTTTCTCTCGCCGTGTGGCTATTTAGTTGTTTTTCTTTTTGGGCTTTATAGCCCCGTTGCATCTCCAAAAAAAAAAAAGGAAGCTAGAACGCGCAGACGGAAGAAGTCTGGACGTAAAAATATTGACAGCATGTGTCTATTATATTATATAATATAATAATACAACTTAAAATTTTATTAATATTTCATAAATGAAATAAAAATATTATTATTACAAGAGAGTATTGATATTAAAATACCTTATTGATTTACTTTTTATAAAATAAACAAAATATAATTTTTATGTGGATTTTTAATAATTAAGTCTAATTTTTCAGATAAATTAAAATGGTTTGAGTGTGTAAACTAGCCTTAATTAGTTATAAGGTCTTTATAATTATCCTTAACCGTATAATAACAATAATAATAATAAAGTAAAAGAGTGAACCCCCAAAAGGGGCGGTCATTGATGCAATTAATAATTCTTTTAAAATATACAAAATAAAGTACTTTTTGGAGCAAATGCTTAATTTATATAATAATTAAGTTGTATTAATTAAAATATTTGAAAATTATATTGTTTTGATTTTTTGTGGGAGCAAATATTTAAAAATTATTAAACAATACAGATTAAATTAAATGTAGTATTTTGGTGTTAATTTAAATAATTTTTTATTGTATCAAAAAAAATTTAAACAAGCATTGCATAGATATATGTGACACAATACTTATACTTATATTAATTTAGTTGTCATGTACTATGAGCCTGTTTGGATTGGCTTATGCAGAGCTTATGAATACAGCTTATAACTGATTCATAAGCTATTTTGGGCTTATTTTTTATAAGCTACCCATGATAGCTTATCAAAACAGCTTATGACTTATGGCTTATATAAAATAAGTTTCACTATAATTTTTCTTCGATTATAAAAGTAGCTTATACAACTTATGCCATAAGTAGTAGATAAATTTGTTATCAAAACAGGGCCTATGTCACAATTCACTTCAAAAAGATAAACTGATCATATATATGATAACGATAACAACAATATTTTAAAAACTTTTGAAAATTGTTTTTAATAATCTTATCTTATAAAAAATGTATTAGTTAGATCAAAACCCTCAGTAATTGGACCCCTATTCCAAAAAAAAGAAGCATAATTACTCATGGTAATTCTTTTTTTACCTTCCATACATAAATAACATGAGCGAGCTACAGCTAATTAGATGCCTAACGTTTAAAAGGCTTCATTAGGCATCCAAGTTTAGTCTGTATACACACCTCGATGGCCAATTTTAAACCGTTCTATCAGACAAAAGAGAAGAATTGGCAATTATAATTAATTAATTACGTCACTATCCATTGATTAAATTGTTTAAATTAAAGGCTAATGTATCCATTAAATTACCTATATATCCAGCTTGCATAAAGTATATTGAATAAAACAGTTAGAGTGTGTTTGTTTCAAGTTATTTTAATTTATTCCCAGGAAAGTGAGCTTGGGAATATAACATTCTTATGTTTGTTTCAAGTTTTAAAAAACTATTCTCGGGTATCAATTATTCTCAGGAATCTCATGCATTTACATTTTTTTTATTTTTATTCCCATGCTAAAATAATGGATATCTTATATTCCCATGGGAATAAGAGTAGTTATGAGACTTTTATAATAATAACTTCCCACTCACCACACATTTTATCACATTTTTTTTGAATTTTTTATTTTTAAATTAATAAAATGTAAAAACATTCCTAGGAATATATATAATGCCAAACACATTATAGATTATACCTAGGAATAATATAGCCGATAATAGTATTCCCAAGAATCACATTCCCAAAAATAATTATTGATACCGTGAAACAAACGCCCCCTTAAGAATGTTTAGTCCAAAAGGAATAAATATATAAAGGTGTGTGTGACATTCCCAATGGAAGATGTTGCTTGACAAAAGCTTGCGAACACCAGCATATACCACCACCATTTGATCGGCACAAATATAATACTCATTAAATTGGCTTGCGTTTCCACCATTAATTAACTCTCTGGATCGGAGTCCTTGACTTTCAAGGCACCCCTTTGTCGTCACCGTAAGGCCTTTTTCTTAGTTCTTGTTGTTTCTTTGCGTTTGCCGATATATTTTTGCTGCCTTTCTTGCAAATCTCTATTTTTCCTCTTTTCTTCCAACTTTTACATCTCCACTCCAAAGCTTCTTACTCAATTAATATTCATCTAATTTTCCAATAGGAAATTTCGATTCTAATTATACCATCCTAGCTAGAGATTCATCTGCAAAGAAATGCACTTGAAATGTTTGTGTTGTTTTCTCTCTGAAGAAGAGCAAAACCAAAGACGGTATGCTTTCATCAAACTAATCCATTATATATATAATTGTTATATATCAATATATTTTACCTCTTAATTGGTTTTCGTTTTATATATATCGTTTTTTTTTTGGTAGGAATGTCGATGACAAGAAGAATAGGGACTATCCATGGGAAATATACACCTTGAAGGAGTTGCTTCGTGCAACAAACAACTTTCATCAAGATAATAAGATTGGAGAGGGTGGTTTTGGAAGTGTTTATTGGGGTCGAACAAGTAAAGGCGTCGAGGCAATCATATATATTCACATATATATAGATTTTATTTTACCTTAACTGATTATTTTTTATTTTTTATTGTTAATTTTGTTTATCACAAATTTTAAGCCACGAGACATTTTCCTCACGCACAAAAATAAGCTATTTCATGGCTAACAATTAATGGAATTTTCAGATCGCTGTAAAGCGCTTGAAGACGATGACCGCGAAAGCAGAGATGGAATTTGCAGTGGAAGTGGAAGTACTTGGAAGGGTGAGGCATAAGAATTTGTTGGGGTTGAGAGGATTCTATGCAGGAGGAGAGGAAAGGTTGATTGTGTATGATTACATGCCTAATCACAGCTTACTCACCCATTTGCATGGTCAACTTGCCACTGATTGTTTACTAGATTGGCCTAAAAGAATGAACATAGCAATTGGAGCAGCTGAAGGTTTATTGTAAGTGCACCTAATTCACCTCTCTCCTTTACATCTACCCTTCAATGACACTACAATTTATGTTGTGGTTAAAAATTCCTCATTTGTTGATCAATTTCTTCTATTTGAAATATGATCCATTAATTCATATACCATTTAAAGATTAGTTGAACTTTGGAGTCTATATATATATGATGTATATTGTGTTTGGTTAAGGTATTTGCACCATGAAGCAAATCCTCACATCATTCATAGAGACATAAAGGCAAGCAATGTTCTTTTAGACACTGAATTTGAAGCAAAGGTTGCTGATTTTGGTTTTGCAAAGCTAATACCAGAGGGTGTAAGCCATCTCACAACAAGGGTTAAAGGCACCCTTGGATATTTGGCTCCAGAATATGCCATGTGGGGGAAGGTTTCTGAGAGTTGTGATGTTTACAGCTTTGGGATTTTGCTTTTGGAGATTATCAGTGCCAAGAAACCAATTGAGAAACTCCCTGGTGGAATAAAAAGGGATATTGTTCAGTGGGTCACACCATATGTCCAAAAGGGTGTCTTCAAACAAATTGCAGATCCAAAGTTGAAGGGGAATTTTGATTTGGAGCAATTGAAATCAGTGGCCATGATAGCTATGAGGTGCACAGATAGTAGCCCAGAGAAGAGGCCTAGCATGGTAGAGGTGGTGGAGTGGCTTAAGGGTGGTGTTGGGAAGAGGAAAAAGGAGATTCCAAATTTGAGTAACAAGAATGGAGACGAGGAAAATGACAAAAACTATGAAGAGATTGGAACAATGCAGTCCAAGTTGAAAATACTAAGTGATAATGGTAGGCGCAAAATAAGATAATATTTTTGGTGTGTGTGTGAAATCTATAATACATCTTCGTGTTTAAGAAAATAAGATGGAAATTTATTATATTTGTGATGTTGTTAAGTATCTTGTTGGCCTTCATCACCTTTACTATATATATTTAATCTGTAGCTGTCTGTAAGGTCATACGACATTACGACTCATTCCTAACGAGCTGTATTATATTACCTCCAGTCCAAAATTTTGGTGGTTTTAGTTTTTTATTTTTGTCTCAAAACTTTGGTTGTTTTAGGATTTTAAGAAATAATTTATCACCTTTTTCCAACTATACCCTTAATATAATTAATAAGTTTTGAGTGGAGAAGTAATTAGGATAGTTGAGAATGATGAATAATAAATAGGGTTATTTTAGTCTAAAATTTGTTCAATTAATTATTTCTTAATCTATGTGTCAAAACCTTAAACAATCAAAGATTTGGATATGAGGAAATATCTACCAAATGTCAAGGTTACAATTCATTATTTAAAAGAAAAAGTCTCTGTGTGTTTCTATTTTCTTGGGTTCTTTTTTTTTGTGTCAATACTCTTTTTGGTCGTTCTACCTTGTAAAGCAAGAGAGTTTGGGGGGCCTGGCCCCTCCCTACTACCGAAGAGTTTGGGATTGTTTTTGGTCCAAAGAGGTTTGGGACTTTAACAAGGACAAAATTGCCTTTTGGTGGAAGAAGACAAATGGACCTAATTGGTAAATATTACTGTTAAAGCCCAATTCCACTTAAACCATTTTTGTTTGACCCAGTCTATTCTCTCCGCGGAAGAAGAGCAAATGTTGGGCTCATCGCATTGCATCTTATGAGCCATGTCCACTTTTTTTTGAGAGAGCCATGTCCACTTTATATATATAAAAAAGCGACTCTACAGTGGACACATTGTGAATTCGGGAAAAGAACGTCTGTTTTTTTAAGGGGTCCCGGGTTACCTCCATTTAATAAGTGGTCCATTCATGTGGTTCGCAATTTAGTGATTCACATTTATATTTAATTACGACTTATTAGTATTCTGGTCCCAAATGACTAAATTAGGTCACCAGATTGTGCTAGATAGATTCCTCATATTTTTTGTCACTTGTTAGTTAGACTCCAAGCATTTTGAATCACACCTTACTAAGAATTTGTCCCCTAGTTAATTGCTAGCTGTTGTCAATTGTCTCGAGCTGGCAAGACACTCCAAAACCTTTTTTTTACTTCTTTATCAGCAGTTTATTTCATTTTCATTTTTAAATAACACATAATATTGTAAAATCTAATACGTGTCTGTGGACTAGTAGTTTCACTTTCATATGAAATCTCACATGATAAAAATGATTGTCCAAAAAGTTCAGAGAGCTTGATATAGCTTTTAGCAGCCATCTTCTAACTCGCGGTTTCCAAGCCATAACAGATAATCGATCTATTACCAATGTCACTACGCCTTGCGGCTACTGCATTTTCCTTACATCTCCTTCTCTTACTTGTTAACTCATCCATGGATCCTTACAAGGCACTCCACATCATTCTCAACCCAAACGGCACCCTCACGCGCTTGGAAACACACCCACAGAGCCCTCCCTCACCCGATCCCACGCTCCCTACACCCGTTCTCTCCAAAGACCTCACCATTAACCCATCAAAACACACATGGGCTCGGATCTACCTACCCCACAAAGCACTCGATAATAATAACCACCATCGCCACCTCAAGCTACCCCTCATCGTCTTCTACCACGGTGGCGGCTTCATTTTCTACAGCGCCGCCTCCACTTACTTCCACGATTTCTGCGTCAACCTCGCCGACCACACCCAATCCGTCGTCGTTTCGGTCGAATATCGTCTCGCCCCCGAGCACCGCCTTCCCGCGGCGTACGAGGACTCCGTGGAAGCGCTTCACTGGATCAAAACCTCCAACGACCCGTGGTTGACGCGCCACGCTGATTACTCCCGTTGCTATCTCATGGGGGAGAGTGCCGGGGGTAACATTGCCTACAACGCGGGTCTACGTGCAGCCGCGGAGGTGGATCAGATCAAACCGCTGAACATAAAAGGGATGATACTGATCCAGCCGTTTTTCGGTGGGACCAAGAGGAGCCCATCTGAGTTGAGGCTCGCTGAGGATGGGACCCTGCCTCTGATCGTTACTGATCTGATGTGGAATCTGTCTTTGCCTGTGGGCGTTGACCGTGACCACGAGTATTCCAATCCGACGGTGAAGGGTGGCGCTAAGGTTTTGGATCAGATCAAGTTGCGTGGGTGGAGGGTTGCGGTGTTTGGGTGTGATGGGGACCCACTGGTGGACCGTCAGAAGGAGTTGGTGGAACTGATGAGGGACAAAGGTGTCCACGTGGTGGGGCAGTTTTACACTGGGGGTCGACATGGCATTTTTGTGGGTGACCCTTCAATGTCCACCAAGGTATTCGACTTAGTCAAGAGCCTTCATCATTGATGAATTATGAGCCATGTAGCCAATCCTTTGTTAATTTGGATTATTATTATTATTATTATAATTATGTTCTCTATATTTATGTTCTTTGCATCTCTATTGATTATTGATATGAAAAAATGAATGCACGCCGGAGGAAATATCACTCACTGTTAAATTTTTTAAAAAAAATATCAACAAAGGAAATTGTTTAATTATAGACTTAATTGCATTTTTAGCCATCAAATATATTATGTGATTTTGGTTTATCGTGTTTTAATTGCATAATTTTGGTTCTCCAAAATTAGAAATGTGCATTTTTAATCCACATGTTTTAAATGCACGATTTTGGTACTCGGTAACATAACTGGTTATTGAACGGAATACTTTATTTTTCTCACTAAGTGACCTTGATGACTTCTTGTGACTTTTTTTTTTTGTGACATTTTTCACACTCTTAATCCTTCTTTAATTTTCGCATTTTGCTTTTGAATAGCGTAGTTATACTTATTAAAGATAAAACAGAATTTTCACTTGTGATGGATTATCTATTATTATATATATAAAGACGAACCCTCTCAAGATAAATTTTTACAGGTGTCGCTTCGGGAGCGTTTCAAGGCTCAATTGGACTAATTGGATTTGAAAATATTTTATTGATTGATTATTTCATGAATCAAATTTAACGTGCCTAATTATTATTTGAAATTGTATTGATTGTATTCGATTCAATTAATTTAAAATTGTAGTTTCAATTACCTATTTATTAGAGAATATTTTCATGCCTTATAACTCTATATATTTATTTTCTAATATTCTATTTAATTCATTTCATTTCGCGTCGGCAATCATTCATGTTTCTTCTACTTTTCATCTGGTATGATTTTTCTATCATCTCTCTTTTTTGTTAATCTTCTCTCATTTTATATATTATTTCTTCTTCATTATTCTCATCCATTACAATGATTAACACTTGAGACCTTCGATTAAAGATTAGTTTTTGTTTTATTTTTCATGGTTAATACTTTATATGTTTCAATTTTGTGATTTTTAATCTTAAACCTTAATATCTGCATATATTGATATATTTTATTTATTTATTTTATTTTAGCCTTTATATTATTGTTATTTACCTATTCATCAACACTGAATTCTTATCTAAGGCGAGTTCATATTATTGCTATTTTTTATTTTACTGTTAATCATTTTTATTTATTATTTTTAAGAGTTTATTAATATTCTTATAGCCTTTAAATCATCGATGTTGTTTGATTTTTATTCTTCTCCTCTAAGGTAAATATTTCTTCTGTTTGATTAATTCATTTTTAGTTATCGATTGTTTTTCTTAGAATTAATGCTTCTATATTTTACGTTGTTAAGTTTTTTATTTTCGATTTCTATTTGTGATTAGTTTTTTATTCTATTCAGATACAATATTCTTCTATCTCAAACAAAAAGAGGTATCGTGTATTACAAGAATTTAGTTATTTATTATTTGTTTCAATATTTTTCAAGAAATTTCGTATGATATTTCAATAATTATATATATATATATATTACTGTGGTTTTTTGTATCTTCTCGGATAGATTTATTTTAGAAAATATATGTAATAGCTTATTAGTTTTTTTAGTTGAAAAAACATATAAATTATTTAATTTTTCAATTAAAATTTTCTATTATGGAAAATTTGTTTTGATATAAATGGTATACCCTTAAACTCTTTTGGAATGTCTTAAATTAATTAATTTAACTTTTTGAAAATGTATATATTTTTAATATTATTTGGGTTTTTGTGAAATATTTAGGTATTAATAAAAGCATTTGAAATAATTTGTACAGATTTTACAAGTCTCTATGATAGAAATAATTATAAAAAATTTCAATTTGCAAATGGTACAAATTGTATCTCGTGGGACTAGGTTAAAATTCATAAAAGGATCATGTTTATTATAGGAATTAATTTAAAATCATAACTGAAAAAATTGTATATTTGTGATGGGCCAATTTTACAAATCTGTATGATAGGGATCGTTATAAATTTTTTAAATTTGAAATGATACAAATTGTATCTCTAAGGATTACGTTGAAATTCATAAAAGATGTGTGTTTATTATAAGAATCAATTTAAAATCGTAGATAAAATATTGTATTTGTTTCATAGAGACTGGATTTCTAAATCTTTATGATAGAAATTATTACAAATTTTTCAAATTTTGATTTTCTACAAATTGTTTTTTTAGAAATCAGGTTGAAATCCATAAAAGAAATGTGTTTATTATAGGAATCAATTTAAAATATTAAGTGAAAAAATTATATCTTTGTGATAGAGACCTATTTTAAAAATCTCTATGATAAGAACCATTATAAATTTTTCAAATTTCAAATGATGCAAATTATATCTGTAGAGATTATGTCTAAATTCATTAAAGGTACATTTTTATTGCTGAAATCAATTTAAGATCGTAGTTGAAAGAAATTGTATCTTTGTGATAGGGGCCAATTTCATAAATCTATATTGTAGGAATCATAATAAATGTTTTAATTTTCAAATGATACAAATTGTATCTCTAAGGATTATGTTGAAATTCATAAAAAGTGTATCTTTATTGTAACAATTAATTTAAAATCGTAGTTTAAAACATTGTACCTTCGCGATAGTAACTACTTTTAAAATGCAAAACCTTAAATGGTAATAAAAAAAATTTCTTTCATCTTAATAGAAGTACGTCGTAATCATTATTTTTTTCTCATTTAGCATTTTTCACCTAATTAATTTATTAAATATTTTCTTTTGTCCAATCAATTTTGAATTTTTCTGTGATTAATGTCTATAAATAAACAAATTAAAATAAATACTATGGATAAAACATAACAAACGAGAATAATTATTTTTCTTTATTATTACATTATCATCTAACTTCTAATTTATTGTACATGTTATTTTTCTGAGAAAATAAGGAGACTTTATAAATTAATATATAGATATAAATTGATTAATTTAAAAACTATAAAATAACATATAACACATGTGATATACATTTTATATGAAAATATACAAGAAAAAATTGCACATATTACATTGTGCCAAATATTTTATGTGAAATCTCTTCGACATGTGAATTACTTAAAGAATTAAACTTTAATATATAATTCAAATAATTTTCTATTTCTCTTTATAATAATTTTAATATATATTTTTATTTTATTTTTTATTCAAAAATTAATTTACCAAAGACTTTTTCTTTTAGAATAAAATGGTGTCGAAGCCCAAAAAAACTAACTACACAATAATACTACGAGGAGTATAAACTCCCAACAAGTCACTAGCGCAGCAGCAGACCTAAAAAAAAAAGAGGATACTCCTACATAATCAAAGACTTTGTTTAATCTAAGAGAAATTAAGTTTTTTTCCTCAAATTAGTATATATATATATGATTAATTGGGAATAATAGATAATATATAACACACGGGGATGAAGAAATACATGAAAGTATATATGGAGAAATTATAAAAAAGAAAAGAAAAGAAAGTATATAAGGAGTAATTAAAGTTAATATATGAGAATGAACATTTTATGTTAAACATATTAACATATGAAATACAAAGAAAAAATTACACTTTATTACAATTTTATTGTTACAATAATTTTAATATAAACATATTTATTTTTTAATTTGCCACTATTTTTTCACTTAACTAATTTGCTAAAGATTTTTCTTGATATGAACAAATTTGAATTTTTTGAGCATTGTTATCTATAAAATAAAAAAAACATGAATGTTTCAATTAATAGTTTACAAGTGGTGAGCGATTTCGGTAGTAATAAAAATTAATTATTTATGGTGTTATATGAGAAAATAGATTATGGAATAAATTTCTACTAATTGAATATGTATGACAATTTGACGTGTACTCGATAGGTATAATTGATACAAGTACAAACAATTTAAAATATAAATTTATAGATAATTGCAGTTGATGAGTTGTCCTGTCAAAGTCGCGAGTTCAAGTGGGTAATGCAATTTCAAGTTTTTAAACTATTTTACTGTTTTAACCATAATTTATACAATTTTTACGTTGTATTCTATTTTAAAGTTGTGAATTAATCAACTATTTTCAATAGATAACGATAATTTATAATTTATTATATAATTTAAGAAACATAATTTAAAAAAGAACTCAGAGCTTTTATAATTATTTAAACTTATTTTTTCATAAATTTTTATAAAATGTGTCATATCCCCGTGCATTACACGGGTTACTACACTAGTTTTAATATAAATAGTAGTTCAATTTGAGTTGTTGATTAATTGGATCATACTTTCTGTCCCCGTGGACTGTAGTTAGTTGATTGATTATTACAGAGGATTAAAATAAACAGAAGAATCCGAGCCACTTGTTTGGATAAATATAGCTTCCCAGTCCTCATATAGTGAATAATGAATAATATAATAAAAAAATGTGATGAATAATTAGTAATATCTAATCTAATATGATTGATGTATAAATTAAAGAAAAGTAATACTATCTAATAGAATTGAAAGGGAAGGGAGAGATAATTGTAAGGTTCCTGTAAAGCCGGCCACGAAAAATGTAAGACTTTCGCTTGACTTTAGTAGTTGACCCGTTGAGGGAAGACTTCACTTGAATTAAGCACGAACTCAAATCATTGATCAATGATCAGAGGAGAGGAGAGAGACTTCAGCAATCAGCAAGCTCTGGGTGATTACCATGTCAGGCCAACCCGTTTCGCTTCACGCCGTTGATCCCTTCGTCCATCTCAAAATAGCCCCGAATTCCGACGGCACGATCACTCGCCTGCGTGGAGACCCACACGCCCCACCCTCACCCGATCCCAGCCTTCCCATCCCCGTTCTCACCAAAGACGCACCCATCAACCAGTCACACAACACCTCTGCTCGCATATTCCTACCCCGCAAAGCACTACTTGACCACTCCCCCAAGCTCCCTCTCATCGTTTACTTCCACGGCGGCGGTTTCATCCTCTTCAGTGCAGCCTCCGATTTCCTTCACGACCACTGCGTAAACCTCGCAAACGACGTCGGGTCCATCGTCGTATCCGTAGACTACCGTCTCGCCCCAGAACACCGGTTACCCGCGGCCTACGACGATGCCATGGAAGCGCTGCACTGGATCAGAACCCAATCAAATGATTGGTTGAGAAACCACGCCGATTATTCCAACTGTTACCTCATGGGAAGTAGCGCCGGGGCAAACATCGCATACCACGCGGGTCTACGTGTGGCCGCGGGGGTTGACCAGGACTTTCTTAAGCCCCTTAAGATCAGAGGGCTGATACTGTCCCAGCCGTTTTTTGGTGGGACCAAGAGGATGCCCTCGGAGCTGAGGCTGGCGAACGATCCGGTTGTGCCGTCGCACGTGTGTGACCTGATGTGGGAACTGTCGTTGCCGGTTGGGGTTGACCGTGATCACGAGTATTGCAATCCAACGGCTGGAGATGGCCCTGTTGTTTTGGATCATGTGAGGCGCGTTGGGTGGCGGGTGCTGGTGACGGGGTGCGAGGGGGACCCACTGATGGACCATCAGATGGCGCTGGCGAGGCTGATGGAGGAGAAGGGTGTGGCGGTGGTGAGGCGTTTCGCAGGAGGGGGTTGTCATGGGGCTGAGGTTCGTGATCCCATCAGGCGAAACCAGTTGTATGACCGAATAAAAGATTTCATTGCTTCCTAAAATGCTTATGCTTGCTTAGATGATATATTTGTACCACGAAAATCCTACTGAGATGTATTCTCACATGCTTCTGGAAATGCAAATCCATCCATCTATCTAATATCTATGTGTGAAACACTGAAAATAGTAAATAAAATTATTGCTTTGCAATCGTAAAATTATTTGTTTAGAAAAGTTTAAACAAATATATATATATATATATAAATGTTATATCCTCCTATAAATTCTATTATATATCCTCTTACTACTTTATAAAATATGAAAGATAAGACAACTAATATCTTAAAAATATAAGAAAATATTTAATATTTTTTCTATTTAATAATTAAAAAAATTTATAGGAATAAAATGTAGGAGAATTTAAAATTAGTCACATATATAACACATTTACTTTAATCCAATGGTTGTTGTTTAATGTTTTTACTTCTCATAATAGCATATTTCTCTCGCTTGATATGACCCTATATATATAATATATGGGAAGAGACCAATTTATTCCGAGAGTAACTTTTGAATGTTACTCCAAATCTTCACCCTTTATTTCGTTACAAGTCAATGGCCGAGATTAGTTTTTAACCACTCTTCACGTGACTCTTTTTGGGTTTCTTCCCCTAATTACTGTTTCCTTCCACTATCGCAGTCTACAGACTACAATTAATCAGAGCGATTGTGTATGCAGATCGAAGCTATTAGAAACGCTGTGGTGGTGACGCGTATGGAAATTGGCAAGTCGACTAGAGTTAATTGTAGAGTTAATTTTCTTTCCTATTACTTCAAATCCCCTTTTCTCTTTTTCTATTTCTTGAATCCCCTTACTGTTACATCAACTCCGTGAATCCATTGAGTTAATTGGGTGTTTCAATCTATTACATTTTCATAAAATTTGGTGATTGTCTAAAGGATTTGGTATGGTGGTTACTGGTTCCACCAAGTAGGTGCCTGCACATGTGAATAATCGGTTGCAGTCCCTGCTGGTGTCGCCGTGTCGAAGCCATTGAGAGGATGGTGTTTGTGTGGGTGGGATGTGACCATGATTACAATATATTAAATTTTATGTAACAAAACACTTTAGCCATTTACATTTTTTTAATATTATATCTGATGCTTTTAAATTGGTGGTACATGGGTGAGGGATTTTTGTCCTCCCTCACTGACCCACTTCCAGCACCTACGAGCATGGGGCTGCTTCTCTTTCTGTAGAGGGTGAATTGGAGTTCAAATTTCACGAGAACAGTGAAAGAGGTTCGTCTGCAAACATAGAAGGGAAAGGAGGAGAACTCACGTGACTGGTATTTAAAATTGATCCTTAGCCGTTGGATTAAATGAAAATAAATAGTGGGAATGGGGAGTAACTTTCAAAAGTTACTCTTAGAGTAATTTGATCGCCTCCCATGATATATATATATATATTACAAAAAGTCTAAACAAACAAGTCTACCCGTTGAATCGGTTCCCCGTCTATTTGCATTGGTTCTGTGATCATTTCACTTTTTAATTAAATAAACCAAACACCTAATGAATTATCGGTCCAGTTTGTTTTTCCCAAACACCTAATAAACTTAATCAAGAAAATAATTGCCATGACCCAAAAAAAAAAGCAAATAATTGCAAAATTAAGTTAATTAATTTCCCGTTGGTCAATGAGTCTCTCTTCCCGGCTCTTTCCTGTACCATTCCTGCTTGAATTGGACTGTGTCTAAAGTCCCCAAACTGCAGACGAAGGCTTTTTGATCACTATAGCACTTTTTTTTTATTTCTCAATTTAGCATTTTTTTTTCCAAACTAGCACTCTTTTCATTAAAATATTTATTTTTATTAGTTATCAATTAATTAAATATTAAATATTAGTTTAAAATTGTAATTAAATTGTTAATTGTTAATTAATTAAATATTTAATTGTTAAATATTTATTAACCCGATTTGTTAACTAATTAATAATATAATTATAAAAAATAATTCACATTGATTTAAAATTTAAAAATACAAATACAAAAGTGATAAAAACAGAAATGATACAAAATGATACGTAGACCTACATAGACAGTGGTGTGACTGTGGTGAATTTCAGGCACTACACTATCCATGTTCGCATGTCATCGCTGCTTGTTCCCAAATTCACCACGACTACATGATATATGTGTTCAAACCGGTGCCTCACCGTTTATATTGGCCAGAATACAATGGAATTAAGTTGTGTCACAATCCAGCAATGCAAAAAGATTCAAATGGCCGTCCACAATCCACAATGATTCGTACTGAAATAGATCAAACGGAAAGGAGTCGTCATCCTAAGAGATGTGAACTGTGTCGAAATGAAGGTCATAGCAAGAAAAACTGCCCTTACCGTTCTAGAGCTGATACACAGCAGTAAAAAATTTCTATAATTTGCATTTAGTTCACTTTTGTATCATATCTGTTTTTATCACTTTTGTATTTGTATTTTTAAATTTTAAATCAATGTGAGCTATTTTCTATAATTATATTATTAATTAGTTAACAAATCGGGTTAATAAATATTTAAAACTAAATATTTAATTAATTAACAATTTAATTACAATTTTAAACTAATATTTAATATTTAATTAATTGATAACTAATAAAAATAAATATTTTAATGAAAAGGGTGCTAGTTTAAAAAATAAAAAAAAAGTGCTAGATTGGAAAAAAAAAATGCTATAGTGATCAAAGAGCCACAATTGAACATGCTATTCACTACTGATGCCTACCTTCGATGTGGCGCTTTTACTGGCTTTTTGGATGGACCGATAGTTTCTCTAACAAGGTTTGGAAAAAGACCTTGATTCTTTTTTTTTGGTCTACATTGGGGTTGGGTGGGGGATCGACCCCCTTCACTCGTGGATGTCCATCCCAACAGCTTTACCAGCTGTGCTATCCACGGGAGGACCTTGATTCTTGCTTCCAAAAGCCCATTATTATGTAAAAAGTCACCTTTCAAAAAAAGAAATTATGTAAAAAGTAAATTCGTATATATATATAACTATAAAATTTACATCATAAGAAAGTAATCGTTGTAGATTTATTAAACTTAATTCAATATATATGTTCCTTGTGCCACAAAGGAGCGTGTATTTTTAATTACCCAGGTATGGTGTAAGGAACCCAATGTTCCTTAAGCTAATAAAATGGAAATGCAAGTAAATTGAAAAAACAATAAAATTTCTCTTTTCGAGGAGAGGACCTCCATAAGCTGAAACTAAAATTCTAACAACTAAATTCCTTTCAATTTTCTTCTTGTTCATTTCAAGACTTCATGATTACATTTATAGTATTTTCCCAAAACCCTACATAATAACCAATTACTTCTAGACTATTCTAGTGTATCACTAGTTGGGCCTTAGCAAAATATTTGGGCCATAATAATATATTTGGATCATTACATTCCTTTCCCCATCACTACCACCTTGTCCTCAAGGTGGAGAAAAAAACCCAAATTATCACAAAATTCAGCCCAAACATTGTTTGCATTTTTTTTTCTTCTCAAACCAGAACGCAGGCCCAAGTAAACTATAACTCCTCCAATTGAAACAAAAGTAACAACCCAATGACCAGAAAAAGAGAAAAAAACTAAAACAAAAGGAAACAAAATGCAACCCGTGTTCTAGCTCCCAAAAACGAACCCTACCCTAAATAGGTGGAGTCTCCTGGTGCGGCGCAAAGGACACCCCTCCCTTTTTTTTTTAAACATGGCAAGGCAATCTGAAGTGGAAGACGGTGGAACACGATGGATCAAAAAGGAGAGTAGGTGTGGCATGGAGTGATGGCGACGAAGACGTCGAGCTTGTTGGTGGCGTTGCGGTGGGGCAGAGAAAGACGATGGTGGCGAAGATGGAGAGGTGGCTGCGATGGCGGAGACGAGGTGGCATGGAAAAAACGGCGCACAAGAGCTCCACCGGGATCGAAGACGAACGTGTAGTCGTCACGGAGATCGGAAGACCCAATTGGGTGCTTGATAGCAAAACCCATGGTCACGGTGGAAGGTGGCGCCGCCGCTGTGAACAACCCGTTCCTCCTCGTGGAAATACCCGGCTCCGGTGGCTTGAGAGGTGCTCGTTTTAAGACAGGGATGGCGGTGTTGCTAACTTCTGTAGTGATGGTGAGGCGCCTGTGTTTTTCGCGAGAAATGGTGGTTGTGGGGCACACAGTGAGTCGAACGGCACTTGCATCATTGGTGGTTTTCAAGGACATCTCAGCCACGACAATTGTTTCAACAGCCTCTTCACTGAAAGATGGTGCCTCTATCGGGTCCGTGGGGAGGATAAACTCCTCCATGAGAGGAGAGTTTAACAACTTTGAATCTGGCGCCTCTTCTTCCTCATGTCTCTGGCCAACATATTTGGGCCATGACACGTCCGTCACCAGTGACACACGCCCATCCTGATCATCTTCGACGGCAGTGACGAGCTTCGGTGGTTTATAGTCAGACTCTTTCTCCTCATCTGTTATGGACAAAATATTTGGGCCATAGTTTGATGGTGCTTGTGGGTATTGGTTGGGTTGTAGGCATGGTGGGTTTTGTGGTGGTTGTGGTGGCAGATAAGATATGGATTGTGGGTGATGAGTAAAATCCTGATAATGGTGGTAAAAATTATGGGGTGGTGGTTGGACAACAGAACTGTGCAGTAACCATGGTGAGGCATTGGTGAGGGTGGAAGGTGAGTATAGAGCTGCTGGTTGGTGGTGGAAGTCCATTGAGTAAAAGTAATGTTGAGGTTGTTGCATAACAATGGAGGTAGGCGATGGTGGGTCTTTGTGGTTGATGGAGACCAAGGATGCAAGTGTGGCATTGAGGGTGGATGCTGTGGTAACACAGGCTGAGAGAGTGTGATGGCAGACTTTTTGGGATTCCAAAATTTGATGGAGAATGGATTGGATGGAGGGGAAGGTGGAGGTGGAAAGTGACTCCATGACAATGGCAATGCAATGAAAACATAAGGAACCCAATGTTCCTTAAGCTAATAAAATGGAAATGCAAGTAAATTGGAAAAACAATAAAATTTCTCCTTTCGAGGGGAGGACCCCCATAAACAGAAACTAAAATTCTAACAACTAAATTCCTTTTAATTTTCTTCTTGTTCATTTTAAGGCTTTATGATTACATTTATAGTATTTTTCCAAAACCCTACATAATAACAAATTACTTCTAGACTATTCTAGTGTATCACTAGTTGGGCCTTAGCAAAATATTTGGGCCATAATAATATATTTGGATCATTACATATGGTAGCGTAGGTGAAGCCAGTTTTGGGTAAGATGCAAACAGCAGCGTTCACAGTGGTGGTGTGGAAATATTCACAGTTGGGAACGTCTCTGGACCAAAAGCTGCAAAAAAAATTTTGGTCAATCAAAAGCTGCAATTTATGCAGACATACTTGTGTTCTGCAGGGGGCATACCATTTTTTCATTTCCTTGGGCCGATTGGGTTTTTTCTTTATGTGTTGGTTTGTTTGGCTCAGTTTTAGTACTGTTGTTGGGCTGGATGTAGTGTTGGGCCTTCAAAGGCATTTCATGTAAGGAGGTTATACTTGAACAAATCTGGTTGTAATTTTTTGTATCTTCTTTTTTTTGTCAATATATTTTTTGTATCTTCTGAATGGGCATTTGTTATGCTCTCTTGTTTTTTTAATGAATTGTTGGCTTATAAAAGAAGGCAATTTCTAAAAGCATGTACCTACTTTTTTAACTACACATATATAACAAGTAAAATGTCTAAAATACTCTCATTGCGTCTGTTATTTTTTTTCGTTGTTTCGTTAATAGTTCCGCATGTGACCCTTTCTCTTTGCTTACAGCCCATTCCTTCTAGTGTATTTGTCAAAGCCTAATAATTTATATAAAAGTGTGAAAATGACTAAATCATGAAGAAATTATTACGATTCTTTCATTTGGTCTCCCATCCGGCCATCCCCTAAAGTAATTTTGCCAACTAGTGTGGTTATTACAAATAACAGTGGACCTGACACAGAGGAAGTAACAAAAATTCAGCAAGACACTGTTGATAGCAGATAGCTTCTTTTAAAATATAATCAGACAAACAAGTTTTTTGTGCGTTTATCAATCAACTAGGAACTCAGTCGTGCGTTTATAAATTTCATAAACATGCAGCACTATCATGTTGATGTCAGCTAACCCAAATTTAACCATTTGTCCAATTCACACCTTCAAGTAGAGACAAGAACACTGAATTTTAGCTGAAAATATAAAATATTATGTATTCAAGAAAAACTAAAAAGTCCCAGTTAATTATTTCCAATGCGACTTTACGTAATTCACACTAAAAAAAAAAACACAAAAAGGGACCTGTACTCATACTAAATGCATGTGGCATTTAGAGGTGTTAAAATTGGTCCAGCACGACTGGTCAGCCCGGTTGGTCCGTGTTTTAGGGTGAGTTGGGCTTAGCAATCATATGCCCAAAAAATATCGGGCCAAAATGGTTTGGCCCGGTGTTCCCGACGGGCCGAGCCGAGCCCACATTTTTCATCTTTTATAGTACTTTACGATTTTTTCTTTGTAAAAATATCGGGCTAGGTCGGGTCTGGCCCCGGTCTATTTTAGGCCGAGCTATGCTAGTAAATAGATAGCTCATAGAAAAATGGGCTGGCCCAGCCCCCGCCTGGTTTTGCAATTTGGTCTGCTGGGCCGGGTGGCCCATTTTGACCATACTAATGGCATTACGTTGCATAGTTATAGGATACATTAACAGGCGATATAGAAAAACTTATACAAATCATCCATATATATGATCAAGATTAAAAGTGGGTTAAAAACTTAAAGTTCATATCCCATGACAATTTTAAGGCTCTCTCACTTGATGCATTCTTATCTCTCACACGTACATATAATAAACCTATCCGGTGATCTTGTGATTATTGTGAAAAAGTTAAATAAGTATTAGATTAAAATTAAAGGTTCAAATTACGTTTTTAATTACAAATTCAAACTTAAACTTTTAAAAATCTCATGTGATCTTTAATTAAAAAAAACTAAATCATATCAGATTTATAATTGAAGACATTATCTAAATAGTTGATTAATGTGTCTGTAATATATATATATGATAAGAGATTAAATTACATCGATGTAACACTTGAGTAGTATTACATTAATGTTCAATACCATGTTATGATATAACTATATTCAAAAAACTCATAATTAGATTAAAAGTTACTATCACATAGATCATATATATAAAATTTTATATTAATATAAAAACATTTAATATGTTATCGAGATGTTTCAAAATTAATTTTATATTAATATAAAATCAATTTGATATGAATATCGCGAAACCAAACAACACATGAAACAAAACTAACTAATAGCCACTCTCGCAAGCCCACCTAATTAATATAATACATATCTTTTGAAACATATTTTTATAATGTGTCTTGAGTTACGTGGAAAACTATAAATCGTAACTTATTATGTTTGAATAGAAGTCCTCTCGAGCAAAAAACCAAAAAAAAAAAGTCCTCTCAAGCAAACACATTCACAACAGCTCTCTTCTCTTAATAAGGACTCTATAGAAAGGCCATCAAGTCATGAGTCATGTGTTGGGTATATGTATATATGTAAAAGCTTTGTCGTTTCTTGCATCAACACACCTCCCTTTGAACGGGAAAACAAAAAGAAATGACAACAAGGCCATGGAAGAAATTAGATTACATGCTTTTGGTTAACCGTTATGTATGTTGGACAACCTAACACGTACGTAATTATGGAATGAGATTTGAAGTGAGAATATAATAAGATTTCAATCTTCAAAACAAATAAATATATTTTAGTGAGGAAAAGAACACGAGGTATCACCAATCACCAATCACCAACTCGATCCGATCATGCTTTTTTTGTCGTTTCATGGTCCTAATGGCTCTAAATTGGCCAACTTATTCATAGCTAGCAAGAGTGATGAGCTCACCTTGTAAGTATATTCAAGGCTAATTAAAGTATGATTATCTTTATCTTTTCTCAGTAAAAAGGTATACTTATCTAATTCGGTTTGTCTCATTAGCGTATTTTACTAGCTGCAATGGAAAAATTATTGAGCATTTGTCCTTTATAGCAATGGAAATCATCAGCTAAGACAAAACCATATATTTCAGTCAACAGCTGCAGCTAATAAGGATGCAGTAGCTCTAGAGTTATAGCTTATAGCTAGCAGATACACTCGATCAAGATCTTTTTTTTTGATTCAAACGAGAATGTTGGTGTTATTATGATCATTGCATATGGCGGTAAGAAAAGGGGGATGCATGTTTGATTTTGGCATGAAAAACTTTAAAATTAACCATGGTTTTAGCAACAGTTAAAAGTTGTAAATTGCCAAAATTGTGTGTTGTGATTGTGTCTAATTTGAAGTTGCTCCTGTGAATAGCCATAAACTAGATGAAAGTTAAAATAGTTAACTAAGGTAAATATTAATTTTTAGATTAAAGATGGAAATCACTATATAACTAGTTAGTTGGATTAAAAGTGTCTGATAGAATTATTTATAAAAGTAGTAGATAAATTAATATAAAATAATTTAAAAGGAAATCATGTTTATGTGAAATTTTAATATATATTCTAGCTATTTTTATTTCACAGACAAAAATATATTTTCTATTATTTCTATACTAAATATATATCTATTCAGTCAAATTAGTTGTTATATATATATTTTATTAATTAAATTAATTTGTAATTTTTTTATGTGGGAATTTATTTATGTACATGTGTACATAGGGATAAAAACAGAGTAGGCCACTCATTGAGATCTATGACTTAGCCTATATCAAGTCTAAATTAGACCAAATTTACTTAATAAATAAATTTGGTAAATATTTTTTTTAAATTATTCAGCTAAATAAAAAGTCACACTTTAAGCTATCTAAAAAACCTCTTAGGCCTAATTAAATGATTGACATATTTTTTTATTCTACATTGAGGAGTATCCCACCGCCTGCACGACGGAGACTAATTTTTTGCGGGAGTTTGTTCGGCACCTCTAATGGATGACATCCCTCTCAGCTGAGATTTTTTCCATACCCAATGTTCGAACCCGAGACCTTGGTTAAGGGGCGAAAGACCTTAACCACTCATGCCAACCTTAGTTGGTAAATGAAATCATATTTATTTTTATTATTATATTATATTATATTTGTATTATACATGCTAAAATCACATATTTATTGACATATATAAACATTTAAGCATGTCAAGCTACATGAAGAGTTAAACTTATAAGCTTATTAGTCTTATGCCTTATTTAAATATCTTACTACAAAATAGTCTTTCGTGTTATGCTTTTAAAAAGGGTCATGTCAGGTCTTAAAAAACCTATGTCATAAAAAAAGATGAGCAAGCCTTAAGTTTCGGACAATATATGACAGATTTAGGCAATTAGGCCTTTGACCAACAAAAAAGAAAGCTCAACAATATAACCTTAGTCTTTGTCCAAAAACAAAAAAAATATCACCTTAGTCTATTTCCACTCTTACATGCACATTTGTAGATTTTAAGCATAAAGGAGGAAAGATCTTAGATTTTTTTTTCTGAATTAAGAGGGGTAAAAGAATTTTTTTTGGGAACAGGGGTAAAAGAAAATTATTAAAATAGAGAGAATATAAGTATAAAAATATATAAATTATAAATTATAAGCGTATATATCTTTAGTAACTAATTAAATACTAACTTATAAGTTAATTGAAATATAACCATTCCCACTCAGTTTTATTTTTTCTCTCCCAATATATCTTCTTTCAAGTTCCAATAAATAAGATCACAATTACCCAAAAAAATAGTCGGTACAGGGGTGTTCACCAAGAGTTAATATCTCTTCCATTTTTTCTGTATTTTCTGTCCATTACTATATTTTTGAAAGAAGAAATAAAATAAGTGACACTCTAGTCCACTATATATGCATCACATTTATATTATTTATTTAACTCGTCCACAGTTGGTGCCCAAGTGAATATCCAACCAATTGTTGTAGCTAGTCTTACATCAGTTTCATTTGTTTGAAATTTGACCCAAAACCTTTTAAAAAAAATTCATTATATATAGTTTTTTTTTGATAAATTGAATTTCAGTCTCTTTAAATTCCGGTGTGAAGACAGTCTCCGCATCTTCTATGCACAATCACACTAGAGTTTACCATCGCCTCCTTTTACAGTTTCACCGATCTACACCGTCGAATCCCTGTACGTGCCCAAAGATATGGGCTCTGTTTAGATTGGCTTATGCATAACTTATCTGGGTTTATCTACTGACATAAGCACTTGTCAGCGTGTTTTGCAGAGTTTATGAAAACAGATTATGACTGATTCATAAGCTGTTTTGGGCTTATTTTCATAAGCTCTCAAGGATAGTTTATCAAAACAGTTTATAGCTTATATGAAATCAGTTTCACCATATTCTCTTTTCGATTATAAAAATAGCTTATACATAAGTGTTTAAATAAGCTGTTTATCCAAACAGACCCATGGTCATATAGTTTGCTTCGTCTTAGAGAAAGATTTATTCAATTTGGACTAATTTGCAAATATTAAAACAAAAGTAATTTTATCTCTTTAACAGGGTAGAAGGTGATAAATCATGAGTATAGATTTGTTTAATAATTAATAATATATCTAACAGCGGGAATATTTTGGTCCACCAATTGTGGTCCACCTTATATATATATATATATACTCATCAATAGAAAAAAAAAACAAGAAAAGTTTGTCCTTCTCTGCAAAATAAGAAATTTGAAATATGTATATAAAAAGAAAGGAATTATTGTGTGGAAACAAAATTAAGGCTAAAGGCTAAAGCAAAGGATAGAGATGTATCATAACCAATTAACCATTTATGTGCCACTCCATGGTTACCAAACTATGAAATACCAATTTTATTTGGAAGCATCAGCTACCCGGCCTCCCCCGCCCTTTTACCAAGTGGGGTGTTAAAAACAACATATGGAATAGTTAAGTACTCTTGGTCTTATTAAGAGGAGGTTCCCAAATTTCCATGGCATGCAACATGCTTATAGTATTAGTTATAGCTAGTGGTTTCTTCGTTGTTTGGATTATTATTGATGATAAAATTGAAAAAAGGTGAATGAAACGGGACAAAGGATGCGTGCCACTCTTTGCGGTTGGACCGGGATATAAAAATTAACAAGGAAATTATCTTAGCTAGAGAGGAAAGAAACCAAAAAAAATTAAAAACAGCTATGAAAGATGCTAGAAAGCTACAGGTAGGAGAGGGTCGATCGACGGAGGCATCTGTGACAAAAATACTAAGAAATGTCGTTTTACCAGAGAGCTTAGTGTAATTGTGTTTATACAAAAATCTTTGGTCTTTTTTATCTTATAGTTTAATTATTTTATAATGCATGATAAGTGATACTGATAACTATATAGAGTTGGATTAGTCAGGATGCCAGAACGAACAACAAATGGTTTCCACGTGATGCGGGGCTTTTGGAAGAGTGTTCGTGAATGGGACAAAATCTATAGTGATGCATCACGAAAAAAAAAACAGTAGAGGAAGTGAGAAAAAAAAAACTCATTATAATCCTTTCTTTTTTTCAGTCAAAACTCATTATAATCCTTTAAAACGATGCAACGACCACCGGAGATCGGGTGAGATACATGGATCTCTCACAATTTAACCGGTGGTCATAGATTCGAATCCTAGGAATACTAGTCTTGCACGTGCATAGAGATGCTCTGATTTAAACAAAAAAAGATACAACAACGGATACTCATGTTTTTTAATGGGAATTAGTGTGGGTAAAAAGGTACTGTATCCGTGGGCACCCAATAGTAAAAAACTTTTTTTGTTTTTATTTAATATAACAATTATTAATATGATATTTATTATTGTCAATATTGCGTGAAAAACGTTTTATTTTATAGAAATATACTTGATAAAAAAATTAAGGCTTAATTATATTTTTAGTTCTTTAAAAATTGTCAGATTTGAGTTAGATCCTTTAAAAATAAGTCAAACTTTTTTAGTCCTTTAAAAATTTTTTTGTTTGATTTAGGTCATTTAAGTGAGTTGACTTGCTAGGTGACAACATTTTGACCCAGTCATCATGCTTACGTGACACGAAACGCTGACATGGCAATATTAACTTTTGAATTTAATCCCTCTAAAAATTGAGTTTTGATTTTAGTCCCTCTAAAAATTGATGAGTTTTGATTTTAGTCCATCTGGTTTTTTTTTCTCTCTCTCACCCCCACCACCACCACCACCACCACCACCACCACCACCACCACCACCACCACCACGCTCTCTCTCTCTCTCTCTCTCTCGTTTTCTCGCTCTCTCTCACCCCACCACCGCCACTCTCTCTCTCACGATTTGTTACATAACAAATCGTGAAGCTTGATAAATCAATAACAAATCAATGGTGGTGGCATAACAAATTGTGAAGCTTGATAAATCAATAACAAATCAATGGTGGTGGTAGGGGTGAGAGAGAGAGAAAACGAGAGAGAGAGTGGCGGTGGTGGGGGTGAGAGAGAGAAAAAACGAGAGAAAAAACGAGAGAGAAAGTGAGAGAGTGGTGGTGGTGGGGTGAGAGAGAGCGAGAAAACGAGAGAGAGAGAGAGAGAGTAGTGGTGGTGGGGGTGAGAGAGAGAAGAGAAAACGAGAGAGAGTGGCGGTGGTGGGGGTGAGAGAGAGAGAAAAATCAGAGGGACTAAAATCAAAACTCAATTTTTAGAGGGACTAAAATCAAAACTTATCAATTTTTAGAGAGACTAAAATCAAAACTCAATTTTTAGAGGGACTAAATTCAAAAGTTAATATTGTCACGTCAGCGTTTCATGCCACGTAGGCATAATGACTGAGTCAAAATATGTCATCTAGCAAGTCAACTCACTTAAAGAATCTATATCAAAAATAAAATAAAATTAAAGGACTAATAAAGTTTGACTTATTTTTAAAGAACCTAACTCAAATATGACAATTTTTAATTTACTAAAAACATAATTAACCCAAAAATTAATAATATCCGTTGGTACCCACATATACCCACAAATATCACAAATACCTACCAAAACTTGACTAGTAGTGGGTTACCTATGTGGGTATGGGATAGGTAATAGAAGGCTATTACCCGTGACTGACCCGTCCCATTTACATCCCGAATGTTTCGGTGAAGATTGACAAAAAAAAGTTCCATTGAAGATATGGAAAACTTTATGGAGATCATTGATTGAGATCTCTTCCTCCCCTTCGTGTATGTATATTGAGTTGTTAGGCGATAAGTAGAATATGTTTTTTAACCAATTGAAAATATTCCACATGACATGACGCAAACTTCTTTTTCCCCTTAATTTTATCTTATTTTCTTTTAAAAAATATGAAAAGAATTCAAACTAAATGTCAAATGACTTTGACTCGAGCTGACTTAGATTTAAACGGGTTTGTATAGCGGACCAAAATTGTCCAAAAACCGAACCGTATTTATGTAATCAATTTGGATTTTAATTTTTTTCATAATAATCCGATGCAATCCGTGATCACCGCCATAAGAAGTTGTTACGCGCCTAGCAGAACAGGCCATGCCATCCACCTTTCAAAGATTACATTTCCATTGAGAAAAGTTGCTTCGATTTCCATATCATATATGCACATTACATGAAGAACCTTTCCATATCATCAAATGAAAATTACAGAATTACCGGACATATTTTGCTTATTGATTTCCTTTGGAACTATTTTTAAACTTCTCTGTTCTGTTCATCACTCAAAACATCACGAAACTCTCTCTTCCTCTTTTCCCTTCATCTTACTTTTCCCTCCGTCAAATAATCTTCCACTTCCACACGAGTGTGTCAGTTTTTTCTTTTTTTGAAGGGGGGGAGATAAAAAGACCAATGATTATCACACCCTTGATGTGCTTTTTGAAATTTTAGTTCCCTTTACGTTGAAGCCAGTTGGCAAATGCCTCAAGGGTTTTCACGTCAGCTCTGTAGTGCTTCTGAGTAAACTCAAGCAGCATGGGCCATGTGAAATCTGGGTACATCCTTGGGTTGCAATTGTCCACTAATTCACCTGGTGGAGTTACCACCTTGTCACTTCTGGGACACAAAAAGAAAGCAAGAGATTTCCTTGTCTTGTGGCTGTTCACCACTGCCCTATGCAAGCAACTCTTGTATCTCCCATTTGAAAGAGCCTAAACCAACAGAAAAAAAAAAAACCAAAAACAAGGTTACAGATAATTAAACTATTAAATTGAGTGCACCAGAGTCAAGAGTTAAGATACATACCATGAAGGTGTCACCAATATTGACAACAAAAGCATTGAAATCTGGGCTAATGGAATGCCACTCATTGTCCACATAAACTTGCAGGCCACCCACTTGGTCCTGGTGAAGAATGGTTAAAGATGTTGGGTCACAGTGAGGTCCAGTGCCCAGAGTGAGCTCTGGTTTTTGACATGGTGGATAGTAGTTGAGCCTCATTATTGAACTGTTCTCTTCAAAGAATTCCTTAAAATAGGCTTTACCAGTTCCAAGGCTCATCCCCAGAAGCTCCATTATACCTAAAGAAAGATCACTCATAGCTTCACAGTAGTCCTGGTAGACCTTCCTGCATAAATAAATAAATAAGCAAGAACATGATTTAGAAACTATTTGATTAATTTTTTCTATAAACACTTACTTATAACATGAGTCTTCTAACTAATAGTTTCTCGTATAAGTCAAAATCAACTTTTAAATTTCAATTTTTTCAGAAGCTCTCTCGTTTAACTTCTCCATGAACACCTATCTATAGTTTTTCATCTTTTCCATAGCATTACACTTAGAAACATATATGAGAAAAATAAGAATGCAAAAGTATAGCTAAGTTCTCCGTAAAGTAGAAGTTGGATTTTTAAACCCATTACAGAACCTTAGTAAGATAGTGAAAGCAGTTAGTTAATTATAAATATCAACAAAAAATGAAAATGGCGGCATTAATTTTCATTACCCAAATTGCTCAAACTCTTTGCCCATTGTGTTGCACAAATAGTCTTTGACAAGATTTGGTGACTCCTTGTCAGCTGAGAACTGAAATGAGAGTGTCTCTTTCCAAGGAAGCTTAGAGGAGAACCTGCCAGTGAAGCTACTGGCATAACCACAGTGTTCCCCTGTTTTCCTCTGAGCCCTCTGTTTCTGAGACAGGGGAAGCTCAAAGAAGTCATCCATGAAAAGGTGAGCATCAGAGATCAATTCTTTGTCAATCCCATGATTGACAACAAGGAAAAAACCATGCTTTTGGCATGCCTCACCAACAAGCCTTGAGGCCTCCATTGCAGCAACTGGGTCACCTGAGAGGAACCCTCCCAAGTCAATGAGTGGGACCACTAACTCAGGAACTTCCAAGCATGCTTTCTCCTCATCAGGCCAAACGAATTGGATGGGTAGGTTGAGTTGGTGCCTGAGAACTGAGGCATCAAAAACCAATGGTGGTTCTTGTTGTTGCTCTTTGCTCTCTTGGTTTGGTAGTTGAGGCATGGAGTGTATGCTTGTTATGCAGTCTATTGCCATTGCATTAATTATTATTAATAAATATAAAATAGGAAGGTGCTTTGATTGGTTGCTTTGTGTTGTTTTGGGGTATGGTTGAGAGAGGGAAAGAGAGAGTAGTTGTTATCACGAGGAGGGGGAAGAGAGGGAGTGGGAAATAAGTTCGTAGATGAGATGAAAGAAAAGCCAAGGCCGCTTGTTGGGGAAATCGTGGAACAAATATTGGAATCTTATATAAGCAGAGACACCACCATACTGTAGCAACATACACGCACGCGCGCAGACACTGTCCCTCACGCACTCAGATGTGCCATTGACACCGGAGCGAATAAAAGAGAGATCAATGATAATTGTGATAGATAGTAATGTGATAAGAAAAAAAATAAAAAATGTGTTAACTAGATAGAGTTAAAATCTTCATTTCTTTATTTTTTATTTTTTTTATTATTATACTTTTAAAAAAAATAAATGACATAAATACGATACATACGTAATAGAAAAAATAAAGAGAAGAAAATAGGAAAGATCTTAACTCAATTATAGGTGTTAAAAATGGATGAGTATTCTAATATCATTGTTAATAAAAATATCACCGAGAGTCAATTTTGATCAATTTGTCTTTAATATTAACGTAACGTATATTGATACTAAAATTGAAAAAAATGCAGAAACGCAATGCATTTTATTATTTTAGTAATTTCGGTTAATATTGTTTAAATGTTTTTTTAGAAAATCATTTCTGAATTCAATATTCTCAAATCAAAAAGAATTTCAAGATCGCAAAAGTGATGCTATGAATTCAATTGTTGTAAAATGCATTTCGTTAAAAGACACTATTCAAATAATTAAGCTCCGAATTTGCATAAAGGAATCCAAGGCGAGATATTCACTGTGGGATTAATTTGAATTTTCTTTTAATTTTTTTATTATAGATATTTGCCATTTGAAGTTATATATATTAGACTATAATTACCCTGAGTCGAGTCAGATATACCCCATATAAGAAGATAGAGCTCTTTTATAACATCTATTTTTTCATTCACTATACTTGACTTAATATGACATCATCTTATATACTTGACTCTCTCTTATGGAATGAGAAGTGATTCTTGTATGACGTCAATTCAAATTGTTAGTGCTCAATGCCACTTTCACACCCTCAACTTAATGTAGGCTTTAGAGAGGCCCTGTGACCTTTTTCGGGAAAACAACTGTAGGAACTTGATGCAAACTGTGAAAGAAAAAAAAAAGTACGAGTAACTACAAGTGACTAGCCCACTATCGCATGTCTTCAACAAAATATCTTGGAAATTGATGAATTGAATGGACAAAATATATTGAAAACTGAATGAATTTGGGATCGTTCTGGACTTCTGGTGATTCATATCAAAAAGAGGAAAACGTTAAAAAAGGAATGAAAAAGAGAGGAGAAAAATGAAGAGGAAAAAGCGTAACAACAAAGAACAGATCATAGAAGTACACATATGCATAATGCATATTGATGGAGTTGATCAACTATTAGAGTGATAAGTCCCATCAAAGAGCATATCTTTGTGGAAGCATTAATTGATATAACTAGTAACTAAATGATGGAAAGGGTATCCGATACGAGAGAGTAAGGTAGAGACAGTTATGGAGATTAACAGAAGAACAAAATGGTATAGATATGAAGATTTTCATGTCATGAAAGCACCCGATTACAATGAGCAAAATTATTGGTAGCTACCTTTCAATTCATCATTGGCTGAGTTTCTCATCATCGATCCTTAATGAATTAATTATCAAATATTTATCAATTCTGACTTATTAATTACTTTTGGGTGTACGTCCAACACCTGGAACCCACTTGAGACTATATATGTATTCTTCCACATGGGGGGTTTGGCACCCTGCACTGGTTGTGCAGGTCTTCCTGCATCTATTCTAATTTGTTTCAATGCATCTTTTCCCTCTTAGCATATTAAGGGTGGCTTTAGGGTGGTCAGGGACAAAATTTGTCCACCAAACTCCAATCAATTGTGGATCGTTGATATAATAATATTTAAAGATAGTGGTCAAGATTTGTAGGGGGTAACCGTTGATGTTGGTTTCATAAAATGTTAGATGTAATTGCAGATAGGGGTTTGTAAAATGCAATAATTAAAAGAAGATATTTG
The DNA here is from genome assembly GCA_030159175.1 of Glycyrrhiza uralensis. Taxonomy (NCBI): domain Eukaryota; kingdom Viridiplantae; phylum Streptophyta; class Magnoliopsida; order Fabales; family Fabaceae; genus Glycyrrhiza; species Glycyrrhiza uralensis. Next base: position 54,637,425 of record BRZY01000002.1, on the reverse strand, counting down.
CGAAATTACCCACACAATTATATGAAATTTAAATTATACCCAATCAATTCCCATAATTAAAAAATGATCACAAAGTTAAATTTTTGTCCATTTTTTAGAGGGACTAAATTCAAAACTTAAAATTTTTATAGGAACTAAATTCAAAACGTAGATAGGCCACATCAGCGTTTCTGCCATGTAGGCATGCTGACTGGGTCATAATGTGTCACCTGTGTCACCTAGCACTAAAAGGACAAAAAAATAAATAAATTTAAAGGACTAAAATAGTTTGACTTTTTTTCAATGGACTAAAATCAAAATTCGGATATTTACAGAGACTGAAAACTTATTTAAGCCTTGTTAATATACATTTTTTATAGATAAAAAATTTATTATAAGTAATGATATAGAAAATCTGTGTCTCTTATGATATAGAAAACGTTGGACAAAGTTTTGCAATTTTAGATTTTAATTATGTCTATTTTATATTTTTCAACAAATATTGGTCTTTTCATAATTTCAAAAACATTTGGGCATTTTTTGTAATTATATCAAAATTAGTCTTACCTTCTACGCCAGGTCAAAATCGATTAGGGTTTGGTGGACAAATTTTGTCCATGACCACCTTAAAGCGACCCCTGAATTGTGTTGAAGTGTCTTCACGAAAGTTGAAAAACTAGATACTAGCTTTTATTTGGCACTAGTTTTATCTAATTTAAACATCTACAGTTCTAGATATACAACCAAAAGATCTGTAAAGGTCGGTCTATCTAGAATTATATATAACATCATGTTTTCAACCTACAATAGAAATTTCACCTAGATAAAAATTGACTAAGGCCCATTTTGTGCTATATGGTTTTTTATTTTATTTTTATCTTTAACCAAGAATCTCTATAGGCATTGTTGAAAGACAAGTGTGAGTAGCAACGGACCAAGGCAATATGCAAGCATGGAGACTCACTTGTGGGAGAGATTGTTGAAAGAAGTGTGAGTGGTAAAGTCCTACATATTGACTATAAATGGGATAAATAAAGGATATATAAGAAATATGACCCACATATCCAATGTTTGGTAAAGATGTGGTGTCAAAATCTCTTAAAGATAGTATTTAGAAAAATTTGTTTTATATGAGTGGCGACTCTTGGATTCGGATATATAATATTACAATTAAGTAAAGTTTGCCCAAAATCACAATTCACTTCTCCTACACATTATTGAGTTATTACTCATTTTTTTTTATCTTTCATATCAAATTAAATTAATATTATTTAATTGAGATTAATTTTACTCTAATGAATTATTTAACTAATTTTTTGTTTTTAATGAAAACTCAATTTTTTTCACTCAATATAATTATAATCAAAGATGTTCAAATCATTATTAAACAGTCTTTAATTATTAAACTAATTTTTTGTAGTTTCAAACACTTATACTTTTATATTTTAAATAATTTTTTAATTAAATATTTTTCATTTATTACACACACACACACGAAATACTTGCTAAAAAATATATATTACAATGGTAAAAAATTTGTCAGTCCAAACTGGGGTGTCCTCGATACGAATCCCTGAGATAGCATGCATTTGAATTGGAAACAATGTCGTTTTTTAGCTTTTTGAAAAATGGAGCTCCACATCGAGACATAACTTCGATGTTTGCATGTAAAGACACCGTATGAGCTTATGCTAAGACATAAGGCTTCATGAAGCATGTTCTAGTGCACAGTACTAACATGCATGGTGTAATTCAAGAAGATTATTTTAAGTTTTTTAATAAGTTAAGAATATTATTGAAAAAAATAACTAATTAATCAAATCACAGATATATCCAAATTTAACTACGCAAAAGAAATACAATGATATTCAGATTTGTTTGTTTTACAAATTGCAAATAAAATCGATAAACAGTGCAACTCCTATCATTTATACTAAAAATTAGGTGGCTTCTAGCATGAGGGGCCTTACAAGACCCTCATGGGTGAGAGGGTGAAATAACCTAATATAGCAGGTAATGCTGGGTTTGGTTCGTAATTTTAAAATATGTAGTGCAAAAAATGTAAAAAACAATGAAATTGCAAACTAGTCCACACTCTTGGGCATTATATTTATATGATTGAACAGTTGCTATGGATGTGTTTCAAAAAACGCAGAACGCAGTCCAACCCCTTGAACCGTCTGTGTGCAGCGAAAGACAAGTCTCGTTCGGCCATCTTTCAGTGACTCCATCAGAGGTTAGTGTTCTGTGTGTACATAGATATGGGTAGATGACATTGTAGTTGAACCGAACTGCTCTCGTTCGGTACTTGAACAGATAGACCAGTCCCAAAGTCACTACCAGAATGGTTTTGGATGGCGAGGGAGTAAAAGAAATGGGTTAGAAAATTGGTATCTCACTGGCCTGGTTGATTCATCCCAAAAAACATTTTGGAGGAGGCTTTACAGCAAAGGGTGGGGGAGTAACTTGGAGAAGACAAACGAAAGTGGGGGTGGAGACTGGAGAAGTGGAATAGGGAGTTTAAAAAGTCAAGGAGAAATGAAAGTGGGTCTGAAACGTAACACTGTAGGAAACACAAAATTGGGTTTAACTAAAATAATTAATAAATTGTTGTCAAAAAAAATTAATAAATTGATTAAATAAAAAAGTAATTAATTAAATTAATTAAAATAATAAATTTGTTTAATTTTTAAATTATTAATTATAAATTAAATTAATCTTGATGAGAAATGCATAAAATGATATAAAACTTCAGCACGTCGCCTAAAATTAAAGAATATAAGCCTTAACTTAAACAAGACCAAAGGAAGGGTCTTTGGGGAGTACAAGACATGATGAACCGGTCAATAAAAGATGAACCAACTAAGGTTGGCGTGAGTGATTAAGGTCTCTCGCCCCTTAACTGCGGAAGATTAGTCTCCGTTGTCCAGGCAGTGGGATACTCCTCGATGTAGAATAAAAAAAAGTCAATAAAAGATGAAACGGGACCCAATCAAGAATTATTATTATTATTATTATTATAAAATGGAAAATAAGGAATATTTTTTATGAATGGATGAATGGAAACTGGGATGCCTGAAGGTAACGTTAACGTGAATGTTGGTGTGGGTTCAGCGATTAATACTGGGAGATTTCTTTTTTTGCAATAATCATTAAATGTTGGGTATCTTTTCATATTTTACTATAAACCTGTTTTCCCAGGTTACAAACTAGTTAATAGGGTCAATTTCATTCATTGATTTAAATAATAATATATTTAACAGACAGAGTTATCCTCACACTGGTAAGAGTCTTGCAAGGGCCTTCACCTTAGAAGTCACAAAAAATTAAATCAACTTATAGCTATATCGGCTTCAAAAATACAGTTAACATATTTTTTTCTTCTGAAATGTAAATTTCAATTATCTTTAAGCCTTTTTTTTTGGAGAAATTCTATTCTCAAATCATTTTTTATATCTCTGATCTACATCTTGCAAAAAGTAGTAAATCTATTTTCTTTGAAAAAACTTTAAATTGTAATTATGAGAAAATAACATGTAACTACAGGAATACGTAGAAACCGAGTAATTAAAATTAATATAGGAATAAATGCTCTCTCTCTCTCTCTCTATATATATATATATGAAAAATACTAGTTAGTCCCACATTATTTGACATTATTTTTTCAAATTTTTATTGTTATTAATGAAATTCGTGATCTTACAAAATAACTTGGATTAACTTTCTATTATTAGGTTCACCATAAAATTCTACCGATCGAATAATATAAAAGATATTAAAAAGAAATTATAAAAGATTACTAGTTTCTTTTCTCTTGCATTAAGTATAGTATTTCCAGTAGTGATCTGACCTTTACCCAAATCTTGCCAGGACAACAGTTTTGTATTATGAAGCTTCCGTTTTAGTAAAAATATAATAGTGAAGATATATAGAAGTTATTAGGGGGAAAACCCGTGCATAATAATTAATTAATTTTTACCTTGGGAAATTCTATATATAGGACGAACAATAATGGAAATGAAAAACGTGAATTTGACTTGGCAACGCTATTATTGTTGGGGCACTTGTATATGGTAATTAAATATACCTATTCCATAATTGATTCAATACAATTTCCTGCTTTTGTGCGATGTCTGTCTTATAATATAGTGGTTCTCGATCGGTTTATTTTTGGGGTGAGGGTTCAAGAACTAGACATTTCTACCGAGTCATATGCTTATTTAAGAGAACATGTATATAAACATGAATTAATTAAAGGTCTATTTCTTGTTAAGTGGGATCACAAAATAAAACAATGATATATATACAGGCCTGAAATGAGTATAAGCTAATTTGTGATTGGAATGATACGATATATTGGAAGTGCATTGCACCCTGTAAAAGTCATAAAAATAAAAAGAGAGAAAGAGATAATTAATTAAGAAAATATGTACCCACTGTGGAAACTTCTATTAGACTAACCGCCTAAAATATTATAGTATATTTCATACTATTCATTATTAATGACAGATTGACAGTTTTATGGGAAAATTAGAGAACAAAGTATGATATAAAAGTTTTTTCCTCTAATTAATTGCTAGAGTAACTCCTTTAATTTTTTGTTTGTTTATGGATGCATGTGATGCACTCAATATATATTGTTTGTAACATGAGACAGTAATAAATTTAAACTAGTTTAATTTGAAAGCAATATGAAATATTGAGTGCAATGCAATATTCAGAATACAAAAGAATTAATAATTAGCTAGGACAACTAATTAAAAAAAATCATTACCCGTCAATTAAAACTGTATCGAAGTAAATTTAATAACCACAGTGAGACCATATAGCTCATCGAAATCTCTTGCTTTGAACATGATGGCATTAATATTCTCTGTAGAGAAAATTTGCTTTTATATATCATATCATCCAAGCCATGGCCAATGCCATATGCGCCTTTCTAGTTTGGCAAACAATGAATAAACTGTATACATAATCGCAGTTCGTGTGGCAACTAGGTGATGACGATCAAACTGATCACTCTGCTTTGCAATTATAGAGGACAGAATCTTATTAAGTACTATCCAAGACAATCAAGTTGCCCAACAAGCAGAAACAGATGAGGTTGGGCCTTACTATTACAAGTAGAAAAGTGGGTACCATTTAACTTGAAGATAATATGGTTCACGAGTCTTTCATTTTCCACTAAAAGATGGCTTCCTTTTTTTTTCTTCCCCATTACACGTACCATCATTTGGTGGTAGGTCAGGTCATATGGGGTTTTGGATTTTACATGAGAAGAACCTAGAATTTCTATCATCTACGTATGATTGTCAAACTCATGACTAGTTGACTCGATTACGAGAGTTTATGATTTAAATTAAGTTTGAAAAAATTGAATCAACTAATTTTGTTAAAAATTTAATTTATTTATCTAGATTGATAAATATGAACAAACCATTGGAAATATCTAAGTGTAAGTTAGTCGCACATCAGTTAGGAATTGACCAAATGAAGAGAATATAAGAGACAATACCCACATATTCAATGTCTTAAGATTTTGGATAAAGATGTATTTTTGTCTTAAATATTGTGGTTGCTTGACCCATTGGCGCAGGTCCCTGCATGTGGGTCACAAACATTATTGAGCGAGAGATAAATGCTCAAAGTCACCAAAACAATATTAAAAATTTAATTAAAAATAATTAAATCTAAATCTAAAATAAATAATAATAAATTAGTTTTTTTTTCAATTTTTATGCCATATATAGATAATTGTAATAACAAGCAGAAAATAGCAATAAGTAAAAACGAATTATTTGGTAAGTGTATAAAATACTGACTCAGTGTAAAAAAATCTCACGGAGGATGTACCGTTGAGAGAATATTCTTGAAATAGGATGCTTAGATTGGATTTAATTATACTTTTTATTAAAAACTCTTAATACGTCTTTTTATATAAACTATTTTAAATAAAAAATTACTCATAATTTATCTATTTTTTCTGTAAAATAATAGAAATGAGATTTAACGAAACAATATCATTAAATTATTGAACTATGTAAATTTAAATTATTAACTTCACATTAACCAAATCGAAAAATAACTCAAAATATCAATTAATAACCTCTTGAATTTCCAAGTCACATCTTGACCCACAATCTCAAGACAGCAAATGTATAGATCTATACTGCATTTACATTACATTTTCCTTATTCAATCCAACGTAGACTTCGTTACCCGCCATTAAATCTGCAGCATCTAATTTTAAAAGTGGAACCCAATGGGTGGGTTCAACTAACAACATATATTGAACTTGTGGGGAGCGTATCAAGTGAGAGAGCTTTTATTATGAGAGAATAAGAGGAGTGAATCATAGCCATAAGATCAAATCATAAATGATTAAAATTAAAACATAAAGTCACATGACTTTTTTAAGTGGTCATGTGACCACTAACTAACTTTTAATCCCAACCATCCATGTATGGTTATACGGTCCAGATTTAATCCTCTTACCCTCTCATATTAAAACTCCTCTCACTTGATACATCCCCTGAACTTGTGGATGTAAGCGATCCCCAAAAAAAAACATACTCTTAAAGTAGAGATGTATATAACTAAGCAAACTAAGGATTAGTCTTAATTATGGCTGATCCAAAGGGTCGAAGCGTGGGAATACCTTTGAAGTGCCACCGCCCCAAAGGTGAAAGACCCTAATTAGCTTTTCAAACAAAGACCGTGGTTAATTAACATAAAGCGTGAGCAGGGGAAACAAATCAGCACTAAAGATCGTCTTCGTTTATCTTTTGGTGAAATGACCATGAGATTGATGATAACCACAGAAGTAATTCGCCACATTAGTGTAAAAGACCCACTCTCAGACAAGAAATTAAGTTCATTTAGCAAAAACATCACAGACACCACAAAATGTAATTGTTTTCTTGCTCCTCCTCCTTCTTTTCTTTTTAGCTTGTGGCAAAGAATAAGCATGATTAGTGTGTAATCTATCTTAAAGAAGATTGAATTTTCATACCCAATATAATAAAGATACTGATTCTAGTTATTTTTCATTGTTCATGACTTCGGGTATTGCACATAGCCGACAAGATCTCGTGGAAGAAGATTATTCACTGTTTCTAAGTAGTAATACTGTTAAAACATGGCATCTAAAAAAATTCCAACTAAACTCTGACACAATAGATTACAATTAATCTCTACGCTAACTAGTTCATGTTCTTGACCTATTAATTTCTTCATGCAATGATATATAGTCCAATCCCATTGAACAATGTTGAGTTAAGATTTTTATTGAATTGAGGTACTGTACATATCTCAATCATTGTTATCTTATCTTTTCTATCACTCAAATAGTCCAAGCTCCAGTATTGCTAGTTCTGCTTTTCTACAAACTGGAGTTTAAATAGTTCCACCCTGTTCAGAACGGCTTAATGACAAATTAGGATTCATATGACAGACATACATTTCTGATGAAAAATTATTGTTGTTTTGTTTGAGCCCATCAAACTGCCAACTATACACTATAACTGGCCAATCTGGCAATCTTCCTAGTTGAAATTATATTTAGAGTTGAAATAGTTTACAACTTTAATATGGGGTCGAATCCTGATCAAGTTGAGAGTAAGTTAAGGCATATTTGGAACATATTTCAGTTTCTAAAAGTGATTTAACAATTCAGCGATTTGTTGTGTGGTGTTCATTAAATTGCTAAAAAGATATTTGAAAAATAGTATTTCAATTAGTAGCTTCAAGTTGCATAAGGCCAGATCAGTACTCTTGAATTACTTATTCTTTTTCGGTAAGTTTTCTTTTACTTCTCATAAAGTGCACCTGTCCAGAATATTAGTTTCAAAAATGAGAATTATAAGACTATAAACTCGAATGATGAACATTCCATAAAAAATAGACTCTTCAATATGATTTGTCAATTTTTCATAAGGTCTCAACTCAGTGTATCGTGCAAAATAGGAGTGATAAGGTGGTTTGGTAGTTTAGGGAGAGGGACATAGAAGTTGGATTGATAAAAAAATCATAGGTTCAAATTCCTCCACTAACATAACATACTAATTACTAACATTTGTCTATCTAAAAAATGTGTATAGTGCAAAATAATACATTTATATATAATTATTAGTGGAGAGGGGAGGTAAGGAGTGGAGAGATAAAGTGATGGGTTCGATTCCCCCTTACTCCAAAAACTAACAATACTAATATTTAATTAACAACTAACATTGGTCTATAAAAAAAAATAATTAACTCTTTTTAGTTGAAGTTGTAAATAACTACTACGAAAAAAATAACATTTGAGAAAGTTATGAGTTGCATACTTTACTTCCCCACTCTTGTCGTACGCCTTTCCATCTGGATACACCACTCATGTCCTTGTAACTTTTTTCCATAGAAACCAATGTTAGTACTTTCTGAGCAAGATTACTCAAACAATGCCATTAGTGGTATCTGAATTCCATTCAATACTTTGAGCAGTAGACTGGACATAAAGCAATAATGTTACTTAGTTTGTTGCCTACAACTCTAAAATCCTCAATCTGTCAATCACCCTTATTCTTATCATGTTTTCCACTAGCACATGTTTCAGCAGATCATGCAATATGGTTTGGCATCTCAAACTTGTGGTAAGCGTCAACTGATGAAAAATCAGAGATATGTTCAACTTTCTCACCTGAAAGATATAATATCCTAATTAGATTCTCATGTACAGTTTTCTCTATGGCAAATGCCAACATCTGTCCCAAAATTAATACAATTTTAGGAAATTCCTAAAATTTCCTAAATCCTACAAATATATTCATATAGGACAAGGGACATTGGGTGGTGACTGAATAGGGACAGAGGGAAGACAGCAATCAGGTCCATTAGTAGAGGCAACTAACATGATTGGGCATATAGTTGTCACTATATATGTCATGCAGATAGCAGGTAAGGGTAATGACCATTTTCCTCATGAGAAAAACCCATTAAATTGACCTGCCCAACAAGGTTGGACCTTAGCAACAACAACAACAACAATAGTTTCTCGACAGAGAGAGTGTGTGTCACAATTAGGACAAACACAGTTCTATCCTCTTATTAGCTCCATTATAAAGATTGGGTACCCTTTGCTTCTCTCATGTCTGTACCATTATTTTGTTGGTGGGTCTAGTGGAGATCCAGCCATCAGAAATCGGGGGGCAGAGACAATCCCATTTTGATTTTGGTTTTGGAGTTTTGAAGAAAAAAAGGGCCTGCTTGATTGTGATGATATATATCCAAAGTATATTTGTTCACTTATACTGGGAAATGTGATCATGACCCGGTTGATATTAAACTTTTGATGATAATGTTTGATGCTTGCAATTAACAAAGGAAAATCCTATAAATGATAATGCATACATTCTTGGGAACTTAGACCCTGAACTCATCCATCCAACATGATACTCTCACGAATTAAACTATTGATTGTTTAGAAATATTTTTCAATAGAAGGGAAATTAATATGTGGCTATAGGTTCTTTTGAGTTACAAACAAAATGACAGATTAAAATTTTCTGCGTAACAAAAATTTGAGCTATCTGAGTAAATAAAAAATAAAAAATCTGTGCAACTTGGCTCCGGGTACTCTTTCATAGAATAAAAAATAATTGATCATGTGAGCAGATTGGTTCAAGTTGAAAAAAATGTAAATTTGAGAACCGAACCAATTGTGATTGATTCGATTCAAATTTGAAGTAAAATGAAGCGATTATCTAAAACAATCCATACTAACTTTTTTTTTTGGGTAACATTTGGACAAGCCCAAACGGAGAAATCCAAACTACTTTGATTAGTTTGGTTAGAATCATCAAGGCAAAAAAACTATTTTTCATTATTTTAAAAATGGGATTAAAAAATGAAAATGGATTCCAATTCAATGAACACCCCTAATTTCCACCCTTTTTGCTCATTCCATCATAAATTATAATCATGAAATTGTACAATAACCAGTCACATGAATCATAACTCGATCGTTTTACAAATTTTTTATTTTTATACTTCATTCTTTATACCATTACTTACGTTTCTTTTTAATTTTATCAAAAAATAAATACATTTTTCTATCTTTATTTTCTTTTTCTCATAAAAAATGTACAATAAAATACCAATTTTTTGGATTATAATATATTGCCTTAGAACTGAGCAAACAATCATCCGGCAATCATCAGCAATCGTCGTAAATTGAATTGAATAAAAGATAATAGGTTTAAATACATTTTTCGTCCCTGCAAAATGACCGAATTTTATTTTTCGTCCCTGTAAAAAAAAATTTGTTTATGATCCTTGTAAAATAAAAAGTTTTATTTTTAATCCCTGCAATATTGTTTTAGTCCCTATAAAATTTAGATCATGTTGAATTAGTCCTTGTAATATTTAGATATTTGTCAAATTAATCCCTGTAAAATAAAATTGATATATTATAATAGGGACTAAAAACAAAATTGTCCATATATTACAAGAACTAATTTAGCATGAATTGAATTACAGGGATTAAAAACAAAACTTTTTGTTCTACATGGATGATAAAAAAAATTTACAGGAACAAAAAATGAAACTCGGTCATTTTACAGGGACAAAAAAGATATTTAAGCCAAGATAATATTAATAGAGCGAGTGAAAGGTTGATTTAGTCAAATAGAATTAATTTATATATAAAACTAACAATATTTAATGACTTTTTTTAACATTCATACAAAACCTTTCGTGATGATTATCTTAAAACCGGCATGGATGTAAATTAATTTAAGATATCTAAATAATTTTAAAAAAAAATTAAAGGGAGAGAGCAAGAACATGATCCCTGTGGAGAGAAGAAACTCTTTGTCCCTATTCTCAGGTCTTAGCAGATAACAATGGCGTATCTAGGACCTGGGGCTAGTGAGGGTAATTTTTGCGGGTAGTCTAATTGTGGTTGAGCAACAAACGATATCGGATTTGAAAACATTTAAGAATGAAATATGAGAGACCGAGATGCAATGTCATTAAACTCACATAAGTCATCGACTCAGTCGGGTTACAAGATTAATTAGTTATTGATCAAATTGGTGGGTCACTGATTGAACCGCATAAACCGATGTATTTTAACATTTTTAAATTTTGTATTATGAAATTTATATATATATGAGGTGGCTGTTGGGGAATAAACTTAAAATTAAAGGGGAGGTTGAGTAACAAGGTACATATAATATAATTGTCATTATTAAATATCTAGTATGGTCTAGTGGTTAAAACATTTTACTCTATTTAAATGGTCTTGTGTTCCAATCCTAGGCAAAGCTTTTGATGATTTTTGTTCCAATTTTACTTTGATTTCCAAGTTACTGACTTTAGGTGTAGGTGATGGGACATTAGTTGCAGCTTAAGGACACGATGGACAACATAAAGTAGTTGGGAAAAAAAATAATTTCATGGGATCAAAAATTGAAAAGAGAAAAATAACTGCAGGCAAAAAATATTCATAGGGTCAAAAGTTAAAAAAAATATTAATAGTAAAAAGAATTTTTAGATTTCAGTTGATACAGCTGCTCACCCTGAAATGTATGTGGCTCCGCCACTGGGAGATAACCGTCCCCATGCCCATCGCCTGTTCCATCAAGAAATGCCACAGGCTTTATCCATCTGAATAATTTTTAATTATTATGCATGATATCATGCAAGTTTCAGTTTCGAATTTAGATCATCTTTCTGATTCCGCACTCTTTCTCTATACACACACATATAAAGAGAGATAAAGGAGAAAGAGAGTTAAAATCCATTAATACTGCAGGGTATAATTAATTTGGCATATTTGTGCCTTTTGATAACTTTTTTATATAATAGATTTATAAATTCAATTATTAAATTGAAAGCTCACATGAAGTACAGATTAAATTTATATAATGTTTGAACTTTTAAAATAATTTAGTTGACGACAATTTGTTGTTTATTTATTTATTCATGCAATGTGATGCGACAATAAAGTTTGAACATGTAACTTCATACAAACTACTCACCATTAGTCAAACTCTAATGGCTTCTAATTTCTCGTTTCTTTTTTCCTATATCAAGAAGACTTGAATATAAGATGCTCATCTCACTCAGCCCAACTATTTGACCTATTCCAGGCCACTATTATGTTTCGAGAAGTTATTTTATATTGACAAAAAAAAAAGAAGTTATTTTATAGACCAAATCTACTCATCAAATAAATAAATAAATTATAGACCAAATCTGTATTCACTTAAAAGTTCATGTCTGCTTCATGCTGAGTGATTTATTGTAGTAATACCTTTTTTTTTTTTGATGTACTATTGTAGTAATACCTTTGGCTTCCAAGTTCCAAGCATGCTGACATAAATCATAGATTAGGCGTACACCAAGACCCAGTTCCCACAGAAGCCGGTCTTAAAGCAGGCATTGGCTCACACACTACAGTATGCTATTTTTATGTTATGTTATGGGAAGCTGACCAGATCATCAGATTGCTACATTCAACTGAAGGATTAACTACGTGTATAATCAATTAAATTTAAGATACTATTAAAATATTTTCAACTAAATTTAATATCTATTTATTATTATTTTTATATATTTTAAACTTTTAATAAAATTAAGGCTTAATTATGTTTTTAGTCCTTTAAAAATTGTCAAATTTGAGTTTAGTCCTTTAAAAATAAGTCAAACTTTTTTAGTCTTTTAAATATTTTTTTGTTTGATTTAGGTCCTTTAAGTGAGTTGACTTACTAGGTAGCACATTTTGACCCAGTCATCATTCCTACGTGGCACGAAACACTGACGTGACAATATTAACTTTTAAATTTAGTCCCTCTAAAAATTAAATTTTGATTTTAATCCCTTCGGTTTTCCTCTTCCTCATCCACCATCTTCCTCTTCCTCCTCCAATGGCTTCCCCCTCCTCTTCCACCCCACCACCACCACCACCACCACTCTCTCTCTCTCTCTCATTTTTTTCCCAGTGTTGGATTAGTTGTGTTATATGCAGCCTTTTACGAATGGAATGAATCCGCAATTGTTGTCATTGGTTTAATTAAGATGTTGTTCGTTACATCTAATATCCGCAACTTTGGTACAAAATCCCTAAATGTTGTTTTTGCTTTTTATGCGTCGCTTTCCTTTTGGTTTCTTCTTGTGCCTTCAATTAATTAATTTATGTTATGTTCTTCTGTCCAGGGAATGTGGATGTTTTATCAATTGATTAAAAGCGTAAAGGTTTGAGGAGATTGCTGGTTTATATGGTGGAGGAGGAAGAGAAAACGAGAGAGAGAGAGAGAGAGAGAGAGAGAGAGAGCGAGACACAGAGAGAGTGTGTGGGTGGAGGAAGGTGGGGGTGGTGGTGGTGGGGGTGAGAGAGAGAGAAAACGAGAGAGAGAGTGCGGCGGCGGCGGCGGCGGTGGTGGTGGTGGGGTGGAAGAGGAGGGAGAAGCCATTGGAGGAGGAAGAGGAAGGTGGTGGATGAGGAAGAGGAAAACTAAAGAGATTAAAATCAAAATTCAATTTTTAGAGAGACTAAAATCAAAACTCAATTTTTAGAGGGACTAAATTCAAAAGTTAATATTGCCATGTCAGCATTTCGTGCCACGTAGGAATGATGACTGAGTCAAAATGTGCCACCTAGCAAGTCAACTCACTTAAAGGATCTAGATCAAACAAAAAAATATTTAAAGGACTAAAAAAATTTAACTTATTTTTAAAGGACCAAACTCAAATTTAGTAATTTTTAAAAGACTAAAAACATACTTAACCCTAAAATTAATTATATTCAATAGACACTACTCGTACAAGAATTGCCCAATCAATCTCGTACAGTGTGCCACCACCTCTATAGCCTTTTTTTTTGTCATGACCTCTACAGCCTTTCAAGAGCAATTTTTTTGGTCAACATGATCATGTTCATAAAAGGGAAACCCTCAGCCATACGACATCTACAGCAAAGAAAACAACATATACAGAGTCACAAGAAATAAAACAATCCTATAAATAACCACAACCGCATGTGCGGCAGTCACCGTATTCCTAAATCAAAGACGAGTGTAATAGTGGCTTGCCATTTTTTTTGGTCAAAGATGAACATTCATTAAAAGGGCCAAGCCCAAACACAATACTAGGAGGGCCACAATAACCGGCCAGACCCAGAAATGCATAAGCATCAGATACAACAAGACAAACAGCTGTTGACCAAAAAAAAAAGACAAACAGCTTTGGACCCAAAAAAAATGACAAACAGCTGTTGACCCAAAAAAAAAAACAGCTTAGCACTGGTTACATAACTCCTTAGGCAATTTCTAATAACACATACATGATTTTCTATGTGCACATACACTAAAAGAGAAAAAGACACAAATACCCTTAAATTCAAAAAAACCCCAAAGTCCCTTCCTCTTTTTCACTCAGCCTTCAGATCCACGAGCCACTTCCTGCCACTTCCGCGAGCCACCACTTCCTCCCACTTCCGCGAGCCACTTCCTCCCTTCTTGCTTCTTTTTCTCCCTTCTTCCTGCCATCACCACTCCCTTCTGCTCCCTTTTTCTCCCTCACACTTCTTCTTTTTCTTCCCGTTGCAACAGTGAGGCCGCAAGTTCTGCATTCATCTTCTTCTCCTACCTCAACACCGCAGCAATCTTCGTCCCTCACTATCGTCTTCAGTTCCGCCGCTGTCGCCACCGCAAGACGAGGCCCTTTTTTTTCTGTTTTCTGGTTCTTTGCGGAACTAACAGTTCCGCAGGCATGTTAAAAACACATACCTGCGGATGACATGTAAGGTACTGGTTGTGTTCCTCAGTGCTTTTTTGTTGTCGGTTTGTTGCCCTCTTGGTCCATTGCATGGATGAAATTTTGTAATCATTTTAGGGCGAAGATGTTTAGTGTCAATTCCTTGATGGGTGCGGAACTACTACTGATAGAAGTTTCATGCATTATAAACTCGGAATTGGAGTTATTCCCCAAAAAAGTGAAATTGTTTTAAGGGTCTTGAAATTTTGCAATTTAGGGGCCATCAGTCTGCAAGGATCAATGATTCATATGACAAAACCAGCCATTGGTCTTTGATCTGTTATGGTTTTGATGAAGGAATTTGTTGATAAAGTTGGGGACCATATCATACCACAAGTTGCATAGTTAATAGTTTAAATATCTTGGGTCCATTATACAAATGACAGAGAAATAGAGATTGATGTAAACCATCGGATTCAAGTCGGGTGGTTGAAATGGAGGAAGGCATGGGGTGTTGTATGAGCATATGCCCATGCTTGCTTGTAATTTTGACTTGTCTGTCGTCTGTCTATACTCTTGGAGTTTACTTGTTTTGATGCTAGAAGAGACTTGGATGATGTGGGTGCAACATGTATTGAAGGTATTTCCTTTGGCGATTTTATATGGATAAAGTTATGTTACATGCTTGTGACAAAAAAAAAGTTATGTTACATGCTTAACTACTGTAGCATATTTACTAATCTGTTTGCACACTGTTAAGTACATATTTACTGATTTTACAATATATATAGATTGTACTAGTGGGGCTATGCCCCCTTCATCCCTTACTGTTATGTTGGGTCGTATGAACTGGCCAAACTATGACAGATTATTTGTTATCCTTTTTTGTACATTCTCAACTCTAATGATTCTTTTTTTAACCAAAGAATGCAATTTTTTTTGCTTCTTTGTCATGTTCATGGGAGAAATTTCCTTTTAGTCCATTTCAGGTGTTTGTGTTTATGTAGAATTCAATTTCAAAAGTTTTGGTAGTTATCATCTATATTGCAAACAGTGTTCTTATAAGTTCAATTGGTATTTCCAATGTTTTTTTTAAGGATGTTAATTGATGATTCAAGTGCTTCTTGGATTCAATTTTATTCCTTTACCTTTTGTTACTAAGGGTTAATGAGTTCATTGTAGTGTCACAAAGCAAAAAATTTGGTCCCTGAATCTGGTAGTCAACCAACACGTACTGGAGAAGCGGTACTTGAAATTCAGGTTTATTCTTTATTCTCAATTTCTTGGAATGCTGAACAAAAAGACTTGATATTATTTGTCCTGTTTTCTTGTTAGAGTGTAGACTTAATACTATATGTTGAAGGAATGAAGGTTGTACAAAGTGATCCAATTCCTATTGAATTTTGATCCTAAATTGCGAACGGATATAGTCTATTCCCCGGTATTGTATGTTGGGAAAAAGTCATATGCTGTGTACCTGAAGTCCTGAACCTGAATCATGAACCAAACTGTACAGTAATCCATGCTATATTGGTCCCGATTCTACCTAGTTGAGTAAGGCTTGGTTGTTGCTGTTGAAGATTAGGGATTTGTGGTATCTTTGACCAGGAAACGAAATACTGCAGTATAGAGTACAGCGTTTCATTCAGTGTAGTTACTGTAAGATAAGGCTTGGTTGTTGTATTTTTGTTTTTGTTACTTATGTTTTTCTGTGTTGTGCTTTGAAACAAAAATGACTTCTATACAATTATCTACTATTTTTTGGCTTATTTTGCAAGTACCTTGTCATTTCCTATTGCCCCCAATATCTCTCGTTCTCTCTCTTGCACGTGTCTATATGTGTTTTGTGCTCTGTCCGCATCTTTGTTTGTTAAAGTCAAATTATTACTTTGCAAAATTTAGCATTGTAATGGTGGATAGAAAAGTGGTTTCTCTAACTTGGTATCACGCGAAACTATTAGTTCCGCGAGTAGGTTTTATGTCGTTTTCATCGTATTATGTATGTGTTCTTTTGCGGAACTATTAGTTCCGCATTCCCGCGGAACTAATAGTTCCGCGGTGTCAGGAAACCGCAAAAAAAATTACGTTGCAATTATACTGGATAAGTTCCATGTTTTTGCTCCGATAGCTTGCTTCTAGATGTTGTAAATGACATTTTCTTGCAATTGGAGGGGAGAGGGGAGAGTGGAGAAGAGAGAATGGAGAAGAAATTTGAAAAAGAGGGGAGGGAGTGAGCTGTGCTTTCACCCGCACAAAGAAGAAGAAGAAATGAAGGGGAAAGAGGAATAGTGGGGGGAAGAAGAAATAAGGAGGGGTAGTTTTGGGATTTTGAAAAAAAAAATTAAGTGTGTATGTGTGAATAGGAAGTTATGTATGTGTGAATAGAAATGCCCACTCCTTATCCAACTAACAGCTACAGACTTAAAGTCCTTTACCCACTCACAACAAAAGAGGCAAAGAGCTTTAACTCCTAAATTGACCAACTTCCAAAGCAACACAATTGGCACGCGGAAGAGACACACACAGCAAAGGAGGGGATGCCAAACGGGTGGAACTTAGCTTGGTGAACCTCTTAAGTTCACCATGGTGGTGAAGGGACCTTTTTATCCATCGATATATCAATAAAAATATTCAATGGCTAGGATCTGATATTTGAAACCTGAGCTATAGGTTTTGTAAAAAGTAAAACATAATTGCAAAGAGGTCCTTAAGGTGTATTTCAATTATAGTAGTGAAAGCTAACAATGATAATTACGTAATTGCTCAAAGTTTGTATAAATATGAAAACCGTATTTTTTTTTGCTTTAAAAATATGAAAAGCCTTGCTTAAAAAAAATGAAAAACCTTATTAGGCAATATTTTCAACTGAAATAAAAAGTTACATATACATGGTATGTAATAACGGATTTATATGTATATATTTACATTTATATTTACTTGTGTAGTTTTATATTTGTGGTTAGTTTTTTTTTCAAAATTTGTAGTTAGTTATATAAATATAATATAATATAATATAAAATAGAATATCTATATCTATATCTATATATATATATATATATATATATATATAATTTTATATGTAAATAACTGAAATTATGATATATTTAGTTGAGAAATAATATTGGCGTAATATTAATTGTAACAATTGTTAAAAAATAAATCATAACACATGCAATTAAGTGCAAATTATGAAGAAAAAATGGAAAATGTAGGATTTTGCCGTTCTTTAACCAAGCAGATAATAATATATTTATAGTTAAATATCATCATAAGTTCAAATTAAGTGCAATTAATAATATAGTAATAGCACAAAGCAAAATAGATGTCCAGATTAAAGCCAAAAAGACCAATGTCTAGAGAAGGGGGGAAAATCAAAAGACAAAAATCTCCATGTCGTCCTCTAAAATCTGACAAGTCAAGACTGTTATCATTCAGTTATGGTTTTTCCCCCTAATTCAGAGAGAGAGAGAGAGAGTAGAGGCTCCACCGCCAACATCAAAGCCTTCCAACGTCTCAGGGTCTGCCTCTTCGGTAGTTACCGCTGCATCGCACGACTTCTTCTTCTGTCGTCGCGCTGCAAGCTGCTCCTTCGTCCTCTATCGCCGCCACAAACGGCTTCTTCCTCCATCGCTGCAAGCTTTCACTCCCTGCCACGAAACACAACCTCCAGGGTAGCGAGTGACTCGTCGATGCTCCACAGATCCGCCGCCAGACCATTGTGTGTGGCTGTTCTCCTCCATCACCACCAACCCCTTCCCCTCTTCCCTCTCTGCCTTGATCATGTCTTTGTCTTTTGAAATTTAGGGTTTCACCTTTTTAGAGACCCAATTTTGCCCCCACTGGTCTTTTCTTCTTTTTTTTGTTTGATTTTTTGTCACCAATATTTATAAATATTTCTATTACGGGTAAATATTTGCTACCAATAAGAACGTAATACTTACGAAATACTGATGAATTGATCTAATCAAACAATTTTTTTAAAAAAAGATCAATAACTATTTACACGAAATATATTTGAGCAAAGACATTTTTTTAACAAACCCTGGCCAGTTTGTTAGATTATAATTATTATTAATATGAATTAAAATATAAATGACATTATGAAATTGTGTGGGCAATTTTTTAACTGTATGAGTTTGAAGAGTTTTATTAGAGAATTTGTTATATTATATTTACCCCCCTGTGGATAGCTCAGTGGTTTAGAGCTTGGGGAACATTTGGCCAAGGTGCCCCCCCAAAAAATATCTCCCTTCCCCTAGTTGACTAAAAAAAAAATCCACACATTTTCAAATTGAAGTAATTAGATTTAGAAAGTATACATTAAAAAGAAAAATATTTAACAGCAAAATTAATTAGATATTTATTAGAGTAATTGTATTTTTATTTTTATGAAGGTTTCATTGTTTAATGGTCTTTTTATCTTAACGTTTATTGTTTTTTTTCCTTTGTTGGCAGTGGAGGTGAGTGTTTCATCCTTACCACAAAGCATATTTAAAACAGTTATGGGAAAAATATGCTAAGCAACAAAAAATAATTTAACAAGTTTTGGGGAAAAATTGATAATAAACATAAAATAGGCAAAACTTACAATACCAGGTCAAAATATCCCTTCTCCATGGTGGTGAACTTAAAGAGGTTCACCAAGCTAAACCCCGAAAGCACTACATTCCAAAACAACCAAGCCCACAAAAAACCCAGAAGCCAACCTTTGTGTCTGTCATTATCGTATTATACAAAGTAAACACTGCATTCAACACAAAAAGTACAGCCCAGTTAAACAGTAATGGACATTATTAACCTTCATAGAGGGGTCTCTTTTGTATTTTCTCTCTCTTTTGCTGAAACCTTCTCTGCTTTCAGGCTTTCAGCTGTTATATAAGCGGTGAAAAATAGAATGTTGAAAATAAAAATCATCGGTTGACCAAAAAAATATATCGAGTATATGCCAACTTTTAGCTTCTTAGAGACATCAGAAATCAAAGAGGCCTATCAACTGTATAGAAAGTTTAAAACATATTTCTAATTGTTAATTTAGTTTTGACATGGAACTCCATTTTCTCAATTTAGAAATTGGACAACTTTGAAAAGAACAGCTCCTTTTGCAGGGCAGCAAACTATTTTTGATATTATTATTTTGTAACACAACGATACTTCATTTTTTGCAGGTAAATATAAATATCATATTTTACAGAGGGGGCCTATCACTCCAAAAAGCTTGAATAACCAAAACTGAATTGACAAACCAAAACTTAAGAGTACATATTGATGCATGACATGACAACGTGATGAGTGATTGTGGAATTGTACATTAAGTGATGACTGTAGGCTTCTCCCTCCCTGTGAAGTCTTTGAGCTTTGACACGGATAATGCTAAATCTGCAAAATAGTTAAGAGTATTCAATCGCATAGAAAATAAGCAAGCCAGTTTATATTACTATATTCTGTCTTGGTAAATGGAAAATAACCTATTAATGGTTTTAAGGCAATTTGAGCATCAACGTCGTGTTTAGAGGCATCTGGTTCAAACTGTTCAATGTACACTCTAACAGTTGCACCAGCAGAACCCGTTCCCTTCAAAAGAAAACATAGTAATCAATTAATATGGAATCAACTTCTTCGAAAGAGACCGGGCAAACAGATTTCACTTACTGATAAACGATATATGATCCTTGAACCATCTGTAAAAACAAATCGAACCCCTTGTTTTGATACCACACTTCCGTCTACCTGCACATTTAAATTAGATCAGAATTTGAATTTGAATTATGATTGCTTGAGCTTGAGTTAATAAAAAATGAACAGGATAAGAATGTGCACATGGTAGGAACTTACAGGATCAGTGTATGTAAAATCATCTGCAAACTGGAGGACATAACTTCCTGTTGAAGAATACTCTCCACACTTCAAATATACTCGGGAGAGGATCATCAAGATTGAAAGAAAGTGCTTGTAGCAACTTACCATACTTATCACCAGGCTTGGTCTTAGACACACACTCTCGTAGGTATGCTATCATCTTATTGGCACCTTCAGATTCACATTCCTATACAAGGACATTTGTCAAAAATGAAAAAAAAAATTGAAACATCACACCTAATCTAACTCATGGTATTAAGAAATTCCAAAGGAAAACTGAACTACTGAAGTGCCAAAAGTATGTTAGAAATAAAACTTCAATAGCAGCAATGACACCAACCTCGTAGTCATATCTAGAAAAGAAATTTCTACCATAAGTTTCCCAGTGCTCCTTCACGACATCAGATACAGAGATCAATTTCTCCCCAGGTTTCTGGTCTTTGTTGCGGTGTGCGATAATAGAAAGCCAAGCTAATACAGCCCTGTAATTGGAAACCACTTACATAAGACAGAGTTAAAAAAAAAAAAAAGAACAAAACTTGGATAAAATTCCATAAATGCTTGTGGTGTTGTTTCTCCATGAAAATATAATGTGTGTATTATTTTTTAGCCACCTCATCTTCCTTTTTTGGGGTTGTCACGATCAAGATATAATAGATATGTTGTGTTTTTATTGGGCAACAATCCACAAGCATCTAAGGAATTTTATTGAAGTTTTCTCCTTAACAATAATATGAGCATACATAGATGTCTTTGGGAATTCCAAAAATTTATGATGCATCAAAGTAGCTAGCCTACAAAAATAGAATTGAATAAATAATTTTAAATTTGCAAAAACATGTGGAATATCTACCAAATGCCATCTTTCTCACGAATGTGGTCAGAACCTGTTCCAAAACTCTCTTCCCCACAAATTGACAAATGACCAGCATCCATGAGATTCCCAAAAAATTTCCAACCAGTGGGAACCTGCAACCGAGGTCCTTCTTTGTTATTTGAGAACCATTACTTCATCTAGAATGTTTTAACAAGGAAGAAATTGTAAAATAAATAAATAATAATAACAATAAAACATGCCTCAAAGAACGGGAGGTTCAATTTTTCAGCAACTCGATCCAGAGCACCACTCGTTGGCATTGATCGAGCAAGACCCTGGAATTAAAATACAGAATAGTGGCACTTCTGTTTTACAATGATGAACACCTAATGATAACGTGCAAAAAATTTCTACCTTAACACTGTTCTTGAAGTATGGAATTGCTTCTCTTGCATTGGCTGCAATAACTGCTACAGAGTCTGAAGGAGTTACAAAGAAACTTCTTCCTAAAATCATATTTCTATCCCCATCACCTGAACAAAGGTTGAAATACAAAAACATCATCAAACAAATACACATAAAGGCAGACAAAACATTGTTCCACAAGCATATTATATATCAACTACATCTGTAAAAATGTTTAAAATGGTGGTGTAACCATATTACACGGGTGCAGGGTTTCAAGATTACAGAGATAGATTGTGTTGTCTCCATGTGGTACCATGTCAACACTTCAACTATAAACACAATATAAACATTAAATTTTAATTGTTGGTTTGGGCAAAAGAAAAGTTGGAGAGAAATAAAATGGAAGAAATAAATTGAAATGAATGTAGACATGAGTCACGTGATATATTCATTCCCACATTGCTTATTTTCATTCCTTCCATTTATATTTCCCAAACAAAGGCTAGATTTACATAGCAAATTTCAGTACCAGTTTATCAGACTCTGCCAGAAATATAATTGAAAAGACAGAGTAAAGATGCAAAGCAGGAAGCATCTTAATACAGAGAAGAACTGGGCACAGAATGAAATAATTGAATAATAAAGGGTAAAGGGACGACCACAATTTTGATTTTCAAACTTAATAAGGCACAGCAAAAAAGTGACAAAATGAATTGAAGCAACTAAAGCAACATCTACAAGCAGTGGCCATCAATAAAACAGTGCCACAGGCAAGAAATATTCGACTAGAAGTAGAACATCTGCAATCAAACAAGTTAAATTTCAAAAATAAATTTTTTTAGAGTAAAATACACTCCCTTCCCCTGAGAGATACCGATATTACACTCCCTTCCCCTCTTATTTGAAAAAGCATACTCCCCTCCCTTGAGAGATACCGGTATTACACTCCCCTCCCCTCTAGTTTGAAAACACACTCCTATCCTCTGAGAGATACTAATATTACACATTTTCTTCCCTTCAAAGATAAAATATAATACAATTTTTTTCCATCTTTGTAATTTTTCATTGACGTAAAAGTTAGTCTCCGTTAAAATATTTTTTATTACCATAATAACCTTTTATCTTTCATTTTATTTTCGTTTTTGTCCCATTTCCTTTCCCATTCCGATTTCAAAATCACCGTTTCAGCGTCGTTCACCACCACATTCCACTAAAACCAAAACAAACCCATTGTTGGTGGAATGTGGTGGTGAACGCAGTGACACGGTGATTCTGATTTCAGGAATCGAAAATTGGAATGAGAAAGGAAATGAGGCGAAACGGAAATGAAATGAAAAATAAAAAATTATATTGGTAATAAAAAATATTTTAACGGAGGCTAACTTTTACGTTAATGGAAAATTACAAAAATAGAGAAAAATGTATTATATTTTATTTTTGAAGGGAAGCAAATATGTGTTTTCAAACAATAGGGGATAAGAGTGTAATATTGGTATCTCTCAGGGGATGGAAGTGTGTGTTTTCAAACAAGAGGGGAGGGGAGTGTGTGTTTTCAAACAAGAGAGGAGGGGAGTGTAATATTGATATCTCTCAGGGGAGGGGAGTGTATTTTACTTTTTTTTATGACAATAAGAGATTTATTGTTTTTCCTCTGTGGTTAGCCTTATAAAATTAATGTAAGTATAGAAAACATTCAGTTGCAAGAGAAACTGTGTCAGTAGCATCAGCTCAGGGGCTATAATTATATAAAAAACATGTAGCTAAAATCTTAAACCAAAGAGATGGCTGCTGGTTTGATCTCACATACCATCACTAGCAGCTCCGAAATCAGGTCCATTTTCAGCATACATAATGTTGACTAGATCCTTCGCGTATCTGTTCAATAAACATTACAATCAAAAACAATTTTCTTATGGGTGAAAACAAAATGTTAACAAATAATGCACTAAAACTCACGTTAGATTAGGATCAGGATGACCATGCCCAAAATCTTCCAAAGGGATTCCATTTAAAATTGAGTCCTACATTGCATACTTAACATCCAATAATAACATCGTATTAAATTGTATCTACTCCCTAAAAGAGTGAAAGGGGGAGGACCATACCAGACTAGCACCAAGTTTATCAACAAAGATGGGTTTTGCATAAGCACCAGTAACTGCATGCATGGCATCAAATATAAACCTAAAATAAAAAATTAAAAAAATACAATAAATTTCAAGACTATGGGATTTTCATAGGTCCTACTAAACATAATAACCAGCCATGACCATGAGTTGGCATAGCTCTACTCGATTGAGAAAAATAATGTTATTCATAATTTATAAAACTACCTTACTACTGTTAATACAGCACCAGTAAAATTTTAGAGGACCAGAAAAGGATATACAGCAGGCCAAGCCCTATGCACTGTGTGTAAGGACAGAAAAGTCATCCTTTTTTAATTACAAATAAGGTTGACTCAAAAAAAGACTAGAATATGGATTAAATAGCAAGGGGCGAAAACATAAGATTCTTATAACAAGTTCAAATTTGAAGAGAATATCTCCAGATTTCTCAATTCTCATGCTAGCCACCTGAGGATTATCTTCGGGGTGATGTTGAAGTAGTACAGAAAATTAAATATTTTGATCAAATGGGGGATCTCAAATTGTAAACATGGGAAGCAAGATATTAGAGACAGAACTTTTGGCGAATACCACTGTAAACAGACAATATGTTACAAGAGTAAGGCTGTAGTACGAAGTGAACTATATACAAAAAGCTACTGAATCTACAGTGACTTTGCCCTCAAAGACCAAAACCAAAAAGGAATCAAGATCCAAAGCAACATTTAACCCCATAAAGTCAACATTTGCAATATTCAGAGAACAAGAAGATTGTACCTAAAATCTGGCCGTGAAAGAAGACCTTTAATTAGCTGAAAATCAAATACTGTCTGCACAAAAAATAATAATAAATAAAATGAAATAAAATAAAATAAAAAAACACAACACTGAGATCCAGCTCACATGAATTATTCTATTAGATTATAATAAAGGCAAACAAATTATTTTTACCTCCAATAGTTCCATATAATCAGAAACTGGGTCTATTACTTCCACACTGAAGCTTCCAAATTTTGTAACCCCAACATTTGATAAGTCAATATCAGGAATCTCAGCTATCTTTATCTCAGATATCTGTGCCAATGCAAAACAAATAACCACAATAGTACAGAAACAAAAAAGAAAATAGGACTTAACTGAGATTTTGCAAAAATGTACAACAGGATAGTCAACCTCTTTTTCCCAAGCTCTCACCACAAAATGTAAAAGGCAAATCATCATGAATGGATATGTGTTAAAAGTAAAAAAGAATGATCTTTCGACATTACCCTGAAACTTATTTAGGGACACCTGGACGTACACATTTTGTAAACCATTCAACACATAAAATTTTGCACTATCAAACACTTTGCAGTATACTAGATTTTGGTGAGGAAGACTCTCTTCTGTCTTATTACAAAAAGTACATGTTGGTGTAAAAGCTTTTTTTAGCTTTATATTAATCTAATGGTGCAAAGAGAAGGTGTAAGATTTTAGATGCATAAAAAGCATTTTTTTGTTTAGCAAAGTTTCAAGAAAATGGGAAAAAAATCACTAAGAAATTAATTCTACAAGAAAGTAAAGATTATATTATATGAGAAGAAAGTTAGTAATGGCACCATATGATAAGGTCAAAATTACATGAAATTTTTAATCCTCCACCAAGGTAACACATGAACCAGTCAAACATTTCAAAGAACAGAATGTAGGATTGGAATATTAGGGCATACTTGAATAATGGGACACTTACAGATAGGGTGTTTCCATAAATCTTGTCAGTGATGGATTCGGGTGCAGGTTGCCCACTACTGTAATTAAACTGGATTCAAGAGCAGAGACATTTATCAGAAACACCATCTGACAGATTTGCACATAACATAAAGTCTTTGACATTGACTACAAACGTGTTACAGAAAAAACTACGTTTTGACAAATCTGTATTTATTAAGTGTATGGGATGCAAAATAACCAAATCCCCCCAGCGAAATATCGACAGAAAAACCAAGTAACTCTAAATCAAAGGCTTTTCAAGGTATCAACCAGTGTCCTAAGAGAAGTTAAAAAGAAAAAGCCAATAACTTCGGGGAGCACTATCTATTAGCATCAGTCAATACACAGTTGATCCATGACCATTTAATGGATGAGAATTAGAAAAGATATTGTCACCTTAATACCCCAATCATATTCAGGACCACCAGGATTATGGCTTGCACTCATAATAAATCCACCATTTGCCTGTTAAAGTTTAAGGAAATGAGAAGAGAAGAGCAAGTGAGCTGAAAAAGCTATGTTGCCCCTATATGCCAAAATACTGCCAGAGAAAAAGGAGTTTGTCTTGCTTGCTTGCCTTCTTCTTCCTTATCACAGCAGAAACGGCTGGTGTTGACAATATGCCTTCCCTGCATTGCAAAAGAAAAAGTATATTCAAGTTCTATCAAGAATGATGCAATGTTAATACCACCACATAAGTGATTTTCATTGAACAATAGCTCATGCACTAGTCCAACAAAGATGTTTTAGCCAATTAATGCCATTCACTAGTAGCTCTTGATTTGCATAATTCCTCTCGTTTGTTATAGCAAATTAAATAAGAAAAAACAATTGATTAAGAAACTCACTTTCCAACCAGAACTTTTCCAACACCATTTCCAGCTGCAATTTTGATGATTATCTGCAACGCACAAAAACAGTAGAACAAATCAGAAACAGGGTAATTTTCATAACACAAGATCTAATTCTGATTGCTATGGCGACACATTAAAAAAGGTAGACCTGTGCAGCTTCCCGATTAAAGTATCGACCATCACCTCCCAACACCAACAAACCATCCTTGTAATCCTCTGGAGGCAATGAATTAAACAGTGCCTGCAGATGCACATGAATTTAACTCGTAAAGCAGAACACACATAAATCATGTAATCATATACTGCATGGAATTCCACAAACCTGAATCCAATTTCCAAGGTAATTTTCTTCCATAAACACTTTCACCTACAAAACAAGTAAGCTTATAATCTTAAGCAAAATACTATTCTCACACTTCCACTTATTCACCTAGTGTTACACTGTCAACACTTGCTCACAACCGTTTTCCTACATTGGTAACACTAAACAAACGGTGATGAAAATAAAAACTATCAAAACAGTAAAGAGAAATAGCATCTAATATATATAATTAACAAGATATAAAAAGGACAGGAACTCAAACATTAAAATTCTAATTCTCAAATAATGTAAATATATTATCAATCATAGTTTTACCTCTCTCCTTGTGAATCAATGATCACTAACTAATAAATCCATATAATGTGACTATGTGAGCTTATTGATCGAATACAATTGAGGGAAGGGAGAAAGGCAAACAGAGCAATGATGTACCTATACCTTCTTTCGTAGCCCACTGGTACCGGTCTTTTGGCCTTCGATGGGTTTGGTGGGAATGGAATTAACCTTAATGCCATCGGGTTCGGCAATGGTTGTGGGAGGAGAAGAGGAGGATGACGTGGCTCTGATGGTTGTTGGGGTGTAGCGGACCCTGAAAGGGAGATTTTGAACTTTGAACGAAGAAGGAGATGGGAGGAAGGAGGAGGAAGGTGGTGAGACATTGGAGTTTTGGGGTTTAAACGCAGAGATGGTGAAGTGGTTAAGCCTAGTGGTGGACAAAGCCATTATTGAATATTGATGTGTTTCTTCAGGAATGTGCTCTCTCTTTCTATATATTATATATCTCTGCGAGGAATTAGAAACACTAGAAGACACTGACAGTGTGTGATGGACCGAGTGACTCACTCACTCACTCTGATAGGAGGTGTGGAAACACATAGGTGCCACATGAACGGAGGACACTTATCTTGAGATTCAGCGAAATCACGTGATTGCGATTGTGGGGTGGTTCATTGGCTCTTTCAAAGCTGCATGAATTTTTCGTAGAAGGTAGTGAACATCGTAGGTTTCGAGAAGGAACGGTGGAGAATTAAGATCCCTTCTTGATTCCTGTAGTCCCCCATCAACAAAATTTTAATTTTAATAATTAATACAATCACAATCTAATCGTTTTATTTAAGGGCATTCTTTTTTTTACTCTCTCCGTTTCAAAACTATAGCTTTTTAAAGTTAATGTACACAGATTAAGAAATATTTAATAGAAGTACAATATAATTATAGATAGACTAAAATATCCTTATTTAATGAAAGAGTATTTATGACAAATTACCTATAAATCTTTATATTATTAATGTCAACTACTCCCACTAATAATTATTAAATAAGGGTATGGATGGAAGAAAATAATTAATGATATTTTAGAATTGTAAAATTGCAATAGTTTTGAAATAAAAATAAAAGGCTAAAAGAGCTATAATTTTAAAACGAAGGGAGTACAATTTAAGGGCATTGCTATGGAATGCAAGAGCAAAAAAAATGTAAAAAAGGGTCAGACACTCTTTGTTTGCATTAACCAATAAAAACTCAACAATATGTTGAATTTGTATGTTTTCCAATAAAACAGTTGAGCTTTTATTGGTCCACATAAGAACATGTATCAAATCTTTCTATTTTGATAAGCTCTCTCAAACATATTTACAAATGCTTATTTAATAAATAAACCTAAATAAGTTTTTCATAAATAAATCCAAATGCACCCATAGTATTTTATAAAAGAATGGGTTTAATTGATAACCAAATACTTTTTTTTTTACAACAATTGATAACCAAATACTTGTTAATTAGGTTATGTCTTTCATTTGTCAAAAAAAGATTGTCTTTCATTTTCATATTTACAAAATCTGTGCCTTGTTTTTCTCACCATTGTTTGGAATTGGTTTTTGTATTTATGGTCCTCCATTTACACCCATTACCACCTCCCTCACCTTTGCCACTAGCATCGGCGTGGCGCTCAACCTACATTTCACAATTTTAGGAAGAGTTGAATGATGCCTTGTGCAGGTTGAACATCAAGCTGATCAAGGTTGATATTGACTAAAATAAACTGCCGCAATTTCTTCTTGAGGAAGAACTTGAAAACCCTCCTCAGGGCCTAAAGAAAGCCTCCACTGCTAATTTGGCAATGTTTCACAAGAACAAGATTTTAGATATGGAATTGAGGAGAAACCGATTGGGGTTTATGGTCAAATCATGAAATTCAAGGTTGTTTGTACATCGTCAAGAATCTCAAGATAACAAACCCGTTCAACAATGGTGCGAGCATACAATCTTCGTGGAGTTTCTCGTCATTGTTTCATAGTGAGTTCAATGCCACCAACTGCTCTGATTAGCTTATCATCAAAGAATTATAAAAAGAAAATCATGAAAATAGTTTGTAAGGAAAAATAATTGATAAATTTGAGACATCAAGTAACTCATCGGATTGGTAAGCCACCAAGATCCGCAGTTCACAAGGCACTGATACAAGTACAAGTCATCTAGTCCATATTTACTATTTAGCATCTCATTTGAATGTTAGACAACATTCACATCAATCACCAGATATCAGATCACAGTTATGGTTTTCAAAGAGGAAATATTGATGTGGAAATACTTGAACAATATCATTTTTATCCTCGCCCAAAAATAGATTAAATAAATAAAAACATAAATTTGACACATCTGTTACTTTTCCGCACTCCAAATTAATTAATAACATATATATGCCAGAATTTTCAACTTTCACTAGGGAATTAGAAGTGCCTTTCTCACGCACAGTCTATAGTGAAAGGGCTATCACTTTTATAGTTCATTTTTTCCTAAACAATATAACTCCAGTCACATTGCCGGCCCTCTATCCAATCCGCGTGATCTTCATTCTATTGTCTACACAAAACTAAAGGCAAATATACAAATCACTATCAGCGCCTTGAATTCTTGTTATCTAACTATATCATTCCCTCAGTAGACAAAATCGTTTGAGACAAAAAAATATCACCTGAAATTCTGGGTCTGATAATAGAAGCTCATTCCTTTTCAATTTGGCCCACAGCAGTTCATTACTGCGGAATAAAATAACCATTAGCCCAAAGCCACGAGTAACTCCTATATTTCTGCTCAAGATATTGTAGAGTTTGTGTCTGTTGCTGCCTTTTCCAATTCATTATTCAGAATATTTAAAACATCATTTGGTGGGCATTTATCGGCAGGGTTCTCTGCAGATGTTTGGCAGAAGCATTCAGGCCAAGAATTAGTATAGAAAGACTCTGGAGAAACACGCTTGTGAGGTTCACCGAAGTTTGTTTTAAGCATGACTTTCCTTATAGCTTCATCAAAACTGGCCATCCGTCCATTCTCCCTATCAATGAAGATGGGGGCAAGAGCTTTTCTATCAGGTCTGATTGTAGTACGGAAGCCATAATAAAGGCGATGCCCAAGGAGGTTGTTTGCAAAGTTGCTTGGGCCATCATATGTTGGCATGAAGATATCAGAAAGAAGGCAGACCATGTAATCCACAGCAGAACCTGCCAATCCCCTAGTGTTCTCCACAAGCTCTTCAGAGTGTTCTACAGAAGTATGATTCTCAAGTCGAGGGAACAAACTTCGAAATGGCTTCATAAATCGATCCCCACCGAACAATTCACCAGCCGCTAGATATATCCTGGTAGAATTGTCAAAACCCAATGCACGCAAAATAAGACCAACCTGCAATGAGAAACACATGAATTTATATCCGATTAAATCATTGGTATCATAATCATAATTTTCAACAAATTACCACCAGCATGCATGTAAAGGCTACCAGGATATATCAGAGCAAAACTAACTTTTACCTCCTCAGGAGTCAATGGGCATTTTCCAATGGCCCTTCTTTCATTATAGACAAGTCTTTTAGGTGCAAAATTTTCTTCTCGATATTTCTTCAGAATCTTTTGTTCCTCAGGTGTAAATATATCAAAGCATCTACAATCACATTCATATTTAGCAAAATAATTTAGAAAAGGAGGCATTACATTATATTTTGAATAAAAAAATGAGTTCATCTATCTACCAATCAAACAGATTCCACCAATCATCTATGAAATGTCTATATCTCAGATGTGATACATGCATACCAGATAACTTACCCAGCAAATGCCAACATATCCATCTCAAACCGAAGATGTATGGACATGAAGGGTCCTTGTGCACGTAGCTTATCAACTATTGATTGGCTTAGCTTCATAATATGTGGCTTGAATCTTAAAGCATGATAGTTAACTCTACACCTCAACCTTTGGTACTCAGGGATGTCAATTTCTTCGGCTAAGCGATGTGAAAAGGGAGTAAGATAGATGGCACCATGTTCCTTCATTTTCTTGAGAGCTTCGGTAGTATACCAACTTATAGGAGCATCTCTAGGGGGGCGAAGCTGTGTTGAAATAACATTTGAAGTTATGAACATATTATCCAGGAAATTAAAATAATTTCAAACTACTCATCAATTGACAAATTATTATAATCTACCTGAAATGCCTTTATTTTCTTCTTTTTGCCACTTTTTTCATTTTCTGGAATGCTTTCAACAATCTTTACGTCATACCTCAGTGTCTTGATGAAGTGCTCAACATCATAGATACCATGGAAACCACTGCATGTAAGGCAAATAAATAAATATAGGACCTATTGTGGTATAGTACTATGGTGAGATACTGGTTCATCACAAATTAACAATCAATCAAACCAGAACCTATACAATCACAGAAAAGGGATTCCCCATTGTTTTTTCTGCTTTTCCAAGAAGAGTAATATTTTATTTCAATCAATAACAGTAGACCAAGTGAATTGTGAAGGATAGTCTAGTAGTTAGAGGTAAAGGAAAACCAAAGAAAACTATGAATTTAAATTATTTGTTATCATTAGACATGATTCATGACAGAACAGTAGAACACCATGGCATGTTTGATTCATGTAACCCAACCTAGCTAGTGGGGAAAAGGCTTTGGTACTTGTTATTGGGGAAATAAAAAGGAGGAAAAAATTGTCATCGGAAATTAGCTACAAAGGGATTTCTCCGACAAATGAGCAAGCATCTCATGCTGCTTTTTCAGAAAAATATAAGATTGTGATACCTTGCTAAGAACATTGAAAGGTATAAGAGCAAAGGAAACCATATCAATTTGTTTCTTAAAAAATGCATTCAAGCTGTTCTTAACTTCTAATGAGATGAGGGAAAAGGAAATTCCATAAGCAAATGGCAATTATTCCCCCTGATAGTTATCCTCCCATGTAATCCAGCAATTACTTGCTATCAGATACATGAGAAGTTAACCAGAAACTATTTCTTCCAAATTTATGTGGGGAAAATTAATAAACCATCTATTCTCTGTCTCCCAGTAAAATAAAAAACAAAATATAACAATAAGGGCCTAGGCAAACTAAACACAATATGCTAATGCATCTGAGTATGGGTGTTCTAGAACTTGTTAATGGATTCCCTGCCTTTTATTATTAGTTAAACACATTTTTTGCCTAGGCAAACTAGAACAAATTAATGCAAAATTCAAGTTTCAATAACAGATAATGTATTTAAATATATAAAAGTATTTTTAATTTATAAAACCAATATGCTAATGCATTCACTACATAAAACGAGTTGATTGTTTCTTAATATGTCAATTGATGCCTAATAGTAATAACAAATTAACAGCTTTGTCAAGTATATTATTAATCAATAATCACATTCAAATTGAATAATCAACATACTACTATGTTAAAGAAAAAAACACAGCTTCTTTATCTTTTACCAAACTAAATAAAATTCCAAATCCAGAATTTGATGAATAAGTTTTGCGGTTCAGAAGTCATTTAAGAATTAAAATTTCAAGACAGTTTACCTGTCATCATGCCAAAAGGAGTTTGCATCCAACTCGGGCAGCACTAGCGTAGCGTTCATGATTCGTGCAGCAAGAACAGCATTAGAGATCTACAGCAATTAAAATACAAATATATCAATCCACACAGAATAGCACCACCACACATAGAGATAGGAAGCACCATCCTAACAACAGCACTAGATTCACCTAGCTTCAGTTAGAGTGAATGCACTAAACCAAAAGTTAGAGGAAAAGGGTACAAACTGCACTGCGCTGCTGATTTAGCCCACCGTTACATCGAACGCGCAAATAGCCATTGCTCTTGCTCGGAGGAGCTGAGAAAAACACACACATACACACAGCAAACACAGCATCAGAAAGTTCTAGAACATCCACACTCAAATCGAAAATTCTTGCATCAGAAACAGTCTGTAATAACTACAAGAACAGATAGATACGGGGCCAATGAGTGCGCGGGGCAGATGACGGTCTCCAACCAGCGGAATCAGCATTGGTCCAAAGTTCTTCTAAACGGATCTGTTTAACCACAAAAGAAAATTGAATAACCAACCGCTGAGTTGCATGTATATCAAATATGCGCAAAAATTCTGAACTAAAGTTTCTTCGATTCACTGGAATAGTTTTCATTTTTCAACAAACAAAGAATCTGCAGTGAACAGTTTTGCACGAACCTCGGAGCGATAGTTGGATTGAACGTTTGCGGTTCCTGATGAGGAGTAGAACAATGAGAGCGTGCAGATCAAGAGCACCAGAGCAGCAATCGATAACTTTACAATCATTCCCTTGAATCCTGACCCTCCACCGTGCCTCCCATGCTGTCTGTGAAGCCCAGCTCTGCAACCAACGACATTGTCTACGTTTGAAAATCGAAATCGGATTCAATTCAACCTCTAATCATATTATCTAGACCTTAGACATTACCTCCTCATGGTGAAGATTCAATGGCTCTATTCTTCTTCTATTACGGATCCAGCACTTCCGAGTTTACACTTCAGCGCGGACTTATGGACAGCGTTTGTTGCTGGTGGTTAGAAAAGTGGACGCTGTGCCGGCGATCTGCAAAGTGGCGGTTGCCGGTGGAGAAGTGGCGGTAAACGACGGTGGGAAAGAGAAGATGAAGCAAAGTCACCGTTAATTAATTGAAATTAAAATAGAAAATGGCTCCGACAAGGCGATCTGGGACAGGTTATGGGCTTGAGAGATTAAAAAAATGGGAACTATTGGATTAGAAGTATGGGCTTAACATGGGCATTGGGTCAAGGGGGAAAGGCTTGGATCTCGAGGGGAAAGCATGTGATTGGTCCCATTTTTGACACAGGTAATTTTTAATCTTGGTGTTTAAATTTTTAAGAAATTTCGACCAAAAAAAAATTTAAGAAATGAATTGGTGAGAAAACACGCCAATGTTTGTAGCGTAATTTAAGCATTGGTGTCACATGCAATTCGGATCAGGGAATTGGTTTTTTCATTTGTTCATCTATAAATAAATTTTACAGCGTTATTGAATTTAAAAAAACACTCAAATTGTAGGTCATTTCAACATACACGGACAGCAAGTTAAAGTGGACATTAATTTAGCCTTGTGGATATGTTAAAGGCTCTAGAAAAGATTATATCATTAATTGGGTCAAGTAGACTTCACTCAAATTAGTGGAGACATAATATATCAACAACAACAAAAATAGTGGAGACCTAAGACTTCGCAGATATTTTAAAAAATTGATATAATTAATGTTAAAGTAATTGATTTAAAAAAGTTTAAAATAATTGATTTGTGTTTGTGAATGGTATTTTAAAAATGAGTTCAAAAAATTTGATTTCGTTTGGATGATAAAATAGAATCACATTTAATGTATAAATATAAATAATTTTGTGAGTCTTATACCTGAAATCAATTTTATTCAATGCCAAAGCAACCCCCGAGTCTATTGTAACTAAAATTGATTTTATCTCTCTCAAACACACTTTTGTTCACTGTGAATCTAAACCAAACAATTTTAGTGTCTGTTTGTTTTAGATTTTGATAGAATTGTGTTTGAAAAATTGATTTTTAAAAAATTGTGTTGAGAAGAATTGATTTGTGTTTAGTAATAATATTTTAAAAGTGTATTCAGAAAAATTAATTGTGTTTAAATGATAAAATAGAATTACATTTGATGTATAAATATAAAAAAAATTATAAATCCCACACTTAGAATTAATTTTACAAACGAAAAAACAACCTCAATTCTCCTTTTACCAAAATCGATTCCTTATCATGCAAAACGGACATTGGTGCAATATAAAAAAAAAAGGGGACATTGGTGCGAACGGTAATCTTAAACAAACACAAATATGTCATAAATAAATCTTTTTTTTTTTATAAAACCATAAATAAATATTTTCAATCAAGATTAAATATAACATGACATTTACATTGAAACAATACTTTTTAATTACACCATTTTCAAATATTTAATTGAACTTAAGGGATTATTATAAGCTGAATTCAATTTTAGTGTACTAATTTTAAGGGATATCACTTCTGCAGCACCTGTGGTCAATAGAACGTGTCGACACCCTAATGGTTCCACGTCTTCTACATGTACATGTCTACATGCGATACAAAACGAAGTACGAAATCAAATAGCCAATAGCGTTCTGAAACGTGACCAGCTAACTAGGGATGGGCCTACATGATAATAACCTCCTACGTCCTACAACTAGAGACTAGAGAGGTGTAATGTTATAAATAAATTTGCAGAAAGGAGAAAGTTGAAAAGTTGAACTTTACGGTTCGTTTGGTTCTAAAGAAAGACAAAAGAAAGAAAGAGAGAGAAAGGAAAGGGGGAATAATTTATGGCTTCTATCATTTGGTTTATGAATGAAAAGGGAGAGAAGGGATTAAATCGAGTGGGTCCCACCACAAATTACTTTCCACGCACAACTGGACGGAAAAGTAGAGAGATGTGTGATATTTTATTGAAAAGACAAATTGCCAATGTTTTTTATTCATGTATTTTTTTTCTTTGGAAATTATGATCCATGTATTTTTTTTTACTAGTTTTGCGTTTTTCCCTGATAAACAGCATTGTTGTTGCTTGCAGAATAACCTCTTGCTTTTGCTCTTCATGCGTATCATATGCAACCAGTAGACGTGATTCTTTCTTTCTTTTTTGTTTTTTTTAATTAATCTGATAAAGGAATGCAAAGGCAGTAGACATTTTATAGTCGTGATTCCTGTCTTGTCTTTTTTCTTCAAAAATCATTTTTTATAATAGCTTTCTTTTAAATTTTATATTTTATATTAATGCAAGCATATTTTCACATACTACAATATTTAAATTCGCTAATAATCTAATTTTTTATTTTAAGGGATAAAATAAATGTTTTTCAATTTATTAATATTTTTTAAAATTTATCTTATGTTATGATGGTTTATCTACATCATTAAATATATTTATACATTTTTATTCTCTTTATCATATTCATTTTTTGTACAAGGTTATTTTTGTTATTTTACAAAAATATCTTTTTCTTTTCTCTTACTTTTTTTTCAAACAAACAAGAGAAGATAAAAATTTTATCTTTTTTTCATTTCACTTTCACTCAAATTAAACAGTTAAATAATGCTTTCACTTTCTATTATTATTATTTTTATGCTATCTTTCCTTTCATTTTTTTTTTGCAACCAAACATAGTGTTAAGCTTGATTGAATTGACTCGGTGTCCATGAGATGCGACCCACCCACAGACACTAACGGCATCCACCCACCGGTAACTAGTAGTAGCAGTTGACAGTTGTTGATGGTAAACATCGTCATAACTCATAAGCCTTTAATTAATTAATGGTGTTAAGAATTCTATGAACACGGCTAAAAGCCCAACTTGTGTAGGACGTAGGAATAGGGATGACAAAAAAATCTGTATCTGTAGATATTTGTGGATAAAATTTGTTATGGATATGGAGTGGGTATCTTAATAGATACTTATGGGTAAATTAAATGGGTATTTGAGGAACCCACTAATAAATGGGGATGGGGGCGGATAGTAAGGTATCCGTACCCATAGGTACCCGTATCCGTTAGTAAAATTACAAAAAATATTCTTTTATTTATATATATAGCTAGAAGTCTAAAACACCAATGCATAATTTGACAAGTATTAGAGTGTGATGTATTATTTTTAGTTATTATCTTGCTTTGTTTTAATATTGAACAAAGTGACTCTAAAATATGTATTATTGTTGTGTCATGTATTAATTCTCCCACTCATATTTTTTATTTTATAGTTTTATTTGTTTTTATTTAATTGAACAATTATTAATATAACAATTGAGTTAAATATAATTAGTATAATTTAATCTTATTAATATGATGTTTATTATGACAAATACTTCCCTCGATCCTATATATAAGGAACAAATAGAATAATTTTGATGATCCTTTTTATAAGAAACAAAACATTTTTTTTAACAAAATTAATTGTCCATTTCCAATTTTACCCATATTTATTCTCACACCACTTAACAATGAGTTAATCCATTTCCAATGCAATTAAAATGAAAAGACTCACGTTACACAGATACACACACAACTTTAAGAGTTTGGTACATGGGTCCCCTCGTATATATCTGTCTACCCTGATAAGAAATAGGGATCTACC
Source organism: Glycyrrhiza uralensis (assembly GCA_030159175.1). Taxonomy (NCBI): domain Eukaryota; kingdom Viridiplantae; phylum Streptophyta; class Magnoliopsida; order Fabales; family Fabaceae; genus Glycyrrhiza; species Glycyrrhiza uralensis. The sequence continues at coordinate 54,600,100 of BRZY01000002.1, read as the reverse complement.
TTTGATTGGATTCACACACAAAACAACTCAAGAATGAGAACTCTTACCAAAAAAGAAGAATAAAAATCAAAAATATGGAAGAGGAAAGGATGAAATAGATGCCACAATCAAACCCCAAAGAAAATTGATTGATAAGTCTTGATGAGGATCACCACAAAGGGAGGAGCCTTTGATAAGATCAAGTTTGGTTCCACACAAGAACCCTAGAGGAGCCTTTGCTCTACTCTCACTCAAGATTGAGTCAAATTCAAATTTCATCAAAGTTGTCAAATGAGTCTTACAAAAGAAGTTTAAATAGTCCCTAAAACCCTAGGGTATGTGGTCCAATAAAAGGCTCAAAAACTCATACCTAAAGCTTCTTACAAAAGTCCTAATGTAAAATAAGGAAAGTTCAAGACCCAAAGCCCAAACATGGTCTAAAACACCTAATTACGATTAAAAATCCTAATTACAAATATTTCAAGCCTAATTACAAGCTTCACTAATTTGTATCAAATTTATCATCTTCAAGTCTTCATTGGGCCTAATTAGCAAAGCTTGATTTAAATCTTTTTGAATAGCTTCTTGAAGCTTCTTTGCCTTGGCCCTTGTCATTGGCCCATCAAACTTCTTCAAATCCTCTTCTTGCTCCTTGCCTTTGTCCAATGCTCCTTGATCCTCATCATACCCCCTCTCTCATGCATCAAGTACACAAAAGTACAACCTCCACTCTTTTCATGCATCAGTAAACGAAACGACAACATGAAAGGAAAAATAGAGTCTGAGAAAGAAAGGACAGAGCATGAAGAAAATTTTATAGTGAAACAACATTTTGATCTAAATGAATTGCCTGATTTATACGAATCAATTGCTGAAACGGTTGAAGATTCACTGAGATAACACCTGCAAAGCTATTGGTGAAGTTGTTGAGGATTCCTTGGACAACACCAATGGAACAGGGACTTTTAACCAAATATTAGAACATGAATCATGGTTTAAATTCAACTGACCTCCATCTTCATCTGAGCAAGGACCACTGTGGTTTGCTTCATCTTGATTAAAGAGGCATGAATTTTGGTCTAAATCAGTCTCATCTTCATTCTCCACGTCATGGTTTTCTTCGTCTTGAACAGGGAGGCAAGGATGCTGGTTTAAATCAATCTCACCTTCATCCTCATCAATATGGTTTGCATCATGGAGGCATGGGGGCTGGTTTAAATCAATATGAATTTCATTCTGCTTAAGACTTTGGCCTGTGTCATCTTCAACATGGAGGCATGGTGGTTGGTTTAAATCTAGCTGCAAGTGCAACTCACGTTCTGGTGCTTCACTAGTGTTGCTGAAGGCAACATTCAAATCTATATTGAGTGGCATTTTCCAATCCTCATGAAATTGTTAATTCAAGTTTTGTTTTATTCAAACACTTAAATACTCAGACAAATTTTTCCAATCCTCAGCCTTTCTCTCTTCCTCTGTTCGCGCCCGCCATGTTTGGTTTTCCAATTTTTTAACAATAACCGCGAAAGTGAAATTTGTCCATAATTTGATAAGAATTCTTTTATCCTTAGATGCTGTTATTTGAAAATTTGGTATGAATTTTAATTAGTGGAGTAGAGGGACTCTTGCTCTGCTGCGCACACGTTGGGAATTTTCAAAGTTAATAATTATTGTGTGGAATACCACGTATGTGTTGTCATTAATTATACCATGTCCACTTTCAATGTGAAGGGTATTTTTGGAAAAAAAATTCAAATTAAGATATTATTAATAAAAATTTACCCATTTCAATGTATTTCTTTGTTTGTGTGTTTTTGTCCCATATTTCTTATATATAGGACCGGAGGAAGTATTGTGTGGAAACAATTTTTTTAATAAAATTTTTATAGAATTTTTTTAATTTTTTAATATCTATGGATACTCGCGGATTTCTCGGGTACCCGTTAAAATTTAGATAATGAATACCTGCGCGGGTATAAAACATGTACAGATAACGGATATATTAAACAGGGCGGGTAGCTACTATACGTGCCCGCCCTGCCCATTTACATCCCTATGTAGGAAATGATATCCCTTACAAACTTGGGTCCGCGTCAATTAAAAAGACTACAAACTTGTGCATAAAATTTACAAGATTATACAGAAAAATGACAAACTTATTAAGCTAACGCGATAATTAATTAGGGAGTACCGAGACCCCTATTAATACTGATCAATGAGTGTCAAGTACTAACATTTTTCTTTAAGTTAATGCAGTCGAAGCCTCAGATAGAGAGAGGAAGCATGGGAAGAGGGAAGGTGGTTCTGGAGAGAATACAGAACAAGATCAATCGGCAAGTAACGTTCTCAAAGCGCAGGGGTGGTTTGCTGAAGAAAGCCTTTGAACTTTCTGTGCTATGCGATGCTGAGATCGCCCTTATCATCTTCTCTACCCGTGGCAAGCTTTTTCAGTATAGTAGCACTGAGTAATTCATTTTCTCTCATCTCACTCATCCTCCATCTCTAATTAATTAATATACATCTTTGCGGGTTTAATTAAAGTTATTTAATTTCGGGTTCTGATGGTTTTCTTCCATTAATTAATTAATTAATTGGTTTTCAGTAGTGTCATGAACTTCTAATAATAGTAAGGTCACGTTTGGATAATAAGTTTATCTACTATTTATGACATAAGTTGTATAAATTATTTTTATAATTAAAGAAAAATTATAGTGAAACTTATTTTATATAAGTCATAAACTATTTTGATAAGCTATTATAGGTAGCTTATGAAAAATAAGTCCAAAATAACTTATAAATCAATCATAAATTATATTTATAAATTCTACATAAGTCAATACAAAGAAGCCTTAATACCTTGTTCTTTCTTATCAGCATGAACAGAATCATTGAGAAGTATCATCAAAGTTGCTTCGATGTGTCTGAGACTGGTGGCTTGTCAGAACATCAATCACAGGTTTTCTCTTTCTTTTTCCCCTGAAACATTCTCTTGAGAGGGGGGAAAAAAAAAAGAAGGAAAGAAATAGAAAGCGCGTGTGAAGCTTTCGAGTTACTCAAGATATAGCCATTTTCAGAACGAGTTTGCATATGCTTGCTCCTTTCCATAAAAAGGGTGTGCTTCTCTCTTTTAAAATTTTGTCGTGCATTACAGAGCTTATACCAGGAGCTTTTAATATTAAGAGTCAAGCATGAATCTCTTGAGCGGACACAAAGGTATAGTAGATTCTGAAAGGCGGACACAGAAAAAGAAATAAAAAATTATAAAGTTTAATTATATAGTGGATACTAATTTATATCGTTCTCTCTTTGCGTTTGAAGGAATATTCTGGGAGAAGAACTTGAGCCACTTAGCATGAATGAATTGCAGAGTCTGGAGAAACGTCTGGACAGAACGCTTGCACAAACTCGAAAGCATCAAGTACTAATTGGCTATCTTAATGAAAACACACACATACACACTGATTCTAAATCATTAATTAATTATTTTTTTTCTTTTGTATTTATTCAATCTAAATAGATGATGTGTACATATAATAACCATTTATATTGATCTTGCCAATTTTAATTGCAGACGCAAAAGCTGATGACACGAGTTGACGAATTACGCGAAGAGGTATATTAATATATACTTCCTCCCTTTCAAAACTATAATTTTTTAAGGTTAATGCACACAGATTAAAAAATATTTAATAGAAGTAAAATATAGTTATAGATAGACTAAAATACCATTATTTAATGAAAGAGTATTTATGATAAATTATCTACAAATCTATATTATTAATGTCAACTACTCCCACTAGTAGTTATTAAATAAGGGTATGGGTGGAAAAAAATAATTCATGATACTTTGAAATTATAAAATTGCAATAGTTTTGAAACAAAAATAAAAGGCTAAAAGAGCTATAGTTTTGAAACAGAGGGAGTATATATATATATGCAAATATTAGTCTTGGTTGATCTCTTCTTTCGTTATCAATATCATGCTCAATGCAATTTCATTTTAGTACCCTAGTATTAGTGTGGTACTTCCATTAATATCTCTTGTTTAAGTTCACCGGCGGCCGGCTCCTTATCCACTATATGCCCAATTTCATGCATAGAAGAAATGAGTAGTGCAAACTGTCGTATAATGATATAAATCATTGTTGTATGTATATATAGAACTCAACCCCTGATTACCACTAATTAGAAGTAAAACATAGAAGATTCACAATGTTTGGAATATTTCGGTATATATAATACTTTTAATTGCATAAACAATAATTAATTAATTAATTAATTAATTAATTAATTCTCGTTATCTGTTCATATTGGCAGGTGCACAAGCTGGAGGAGGTTTACGAACAACTGAAATCCAAGGTTTAATTTCCTTCGAATAGAAATAGTCACGTGATCAATATAATTGAGAGAATGGCTTCTCTGAATTTTCATATACTACTTACTGCTCGTGATCTAGTGTGTATTACATGTGTATCCGTCAAATATGCCCATTGATGATACTCATATTGTCATTTGATTTAATTTATAATTGGGATTGGGAAGTATTTTTAAATTAGTCAGCAGGTCAATGTGCTTCAACGTACTGCAACGTCCCAGTGCCAGCTGTGGATGGTAATATTAAACTCTGTTTCTATTGACAAAATGACCAAGTATAAAAGCAAATACTCTTACAACAATACCTATAATTTTCAATGTAATTTCTGTCCCAGTTATTGCTCATTTAGATCTGGATAAAATGGAACTAGTTCATAATGAGAGGAACAGACCTAAAGCTTCTTAAAATTGTTCTTTATTTGTGGCTTAGGATTGTAGAGCCATCTAGTGAACTCCAAAAAAACTACTTGAAAGTTAAAACTTAAATAGTTATAACTATTTTAGTTAATTTTTAGAAAACAGTCTCCTCGATCCATTATTAGTTAAAATCATAATATATAAAATTTGTATTAATAAATCAAAATATTACATAGTAAAAATATGAAAGGTGAAAATAGTTAATCTTATCAATAATAAAAATTAGTTTAACTAAATATATGTAATCTTAACCCTTCATTTATAGTTTATAATCAAATAAAATCAATATCTTTCATGAGAGTTCACTCTAACTTAACACACACGCACACTATCTCTCTATTTATTCTGTATGTGTATATATTATTTATTTTCATTTTTTACTCAATTTTCATAATTTATATTAGATTGGCTTAATGTTTATGGATACAATTAAATTTCAATTTCTCCCTGCTTTAAAGTTTTTTTTTACCTATTTAATTAATCTAGTAATTTATCGCTAAAATTGTAAACCTTGGAATTCCTACTTCATTGATATAATCTCCCTCCAGTCTCTATATGTCTCCCAATTAAAATTCCTATGGCTATATATAAACTGCAATAGCATTAGCACAGTGGCAAAGGATTTTTATTCCCAGGTTCAACGGCTTTAATTCGACCGGCGTAGACTGCAGAGTGTAGATATGGTGCGGCAATTTATTAGCTATTTCTACTCGCTGTTGACAAGGGCATACATATATGTACGAGATAAGTTTATCTAATCGGATTTCTTTACTAAAATCAAATCGAATCGTAATTTATAATATTATTTTTTTTAGACTTGTATATATAAACTACTAATTAATTGTTATATTGTGGTTTTTTTTTAGAATTGACATTTATAAATAGTCTTTGTATTAAATATTAAATTACAATGACCTTTATATGTGTTAAATATTATTTCATATTTTTCATTTCATTTGTTTATAATATAATATGATTTTGCAAGTACTACTTTTTTATAATGCATTTTTTAGAAATAATCTTTGTGTTTAGAAATTGACTTTATAATAAATAATCCATTGAAAATTATTAAAACAAATGTTAGTGAATTGTACTGGGCAATATATTAGAAGTGAAACACCGAAACGGAAGTGGTATCACTTTGATTGATATTTATTTTTTTTTAAAATTAGAACCGCAATAAAAAAACACTGATCCAATCTAAACCGCATTATTTTAGATCGGATCAGATATTTTTACAAAAGCAAATCGACCCAAACCGTATGCTATTTTAAACTTTAAATCAAATAACTTTTTACCTTAAAATCGAACTTAACCGCAAATACCCCGGATCTTATAATGCAAGCTTTGGGCAGAGAATGTTAGGCCTTTAAAGTGAGGGATTAATATTTAGATAAGGGTAGTTATATTCATCTTTCTTAATATATGTCTAAATTAAATGACTGCAGGAATCCGTTTCCTAGTTTAGTTATATTACTTTTAGTTTACATTAATATTCCTAAGCCGTAGGCGTAACATGAGGATAATTTGGCAATAATCCAAAAAAATAAAATAATCAAAAGGCTTACAAAAAAATGAAATAATATCTTCTACAAATCCTTCTGCATATCATATCTATTACTTTATAAAATAAATATTAAATAAAAAGTAAATACATTTAATATGTTAAAAACATAAAAGAAAACACATTTAATAGTTTCTCAATGTAGTAATTAGTTGAATCAATAGAAATACAAAAATTAAGAGAATTTAAAATTATTCATTAAAAATAAAAAAATTAATGCTTTTATGAGTTAAATATATATATATTTTTATCTATGTAATATTAGTGAATTTTAGTTTTTTTTTGTCTTGATCTTATTTCTATTCTCTACTATAAACAATCCATTTCCGTTTACAACTTTACATCGTCTAATTCCATTCTGTCAGCTGTCGCCTCTCTTCTCTTCTTAATAGAACAATACAAATCTCTATTCTTTTTAAACCAACAAATTTCTCCCTGAGTGGCATTGCATCTCTTCTTCTGTGTATAACTGTAAACTATTAACTTGGTACCTGAAGACACGCCTTTCCTTCTTCTACACTTGCAACACTCTGTTTCTTGGCTTCAAATTCAATCCCACAACTCCATTGCTCAGATGGCCCAGTTTACCCCCTCAGGTTTTTTTCGTCTTTCTTCTCCCTCTCTATCTCGCAGCCCACGTGTTTCTTTCCTTTTCTTTTTGTTTTCTCGGCGTTCTTGTTTAACAATATCCATTACCTGTTATTGTTGTTCGGTTGAGGGAGGTATTCATTATCTGGGTTGGAACTGGATTTTTTAGCTAAAGATTGCGTCTTTGAGATTTTTCTGACACTGGGTTGATTTGTTTCATGGAATCGGATTGGAGATCTTTTTCTTTAGAGCGCTTTTCTGTATGAATGCATTGTTATCTTTCTTGACAATGTCTGAACTCGTTTCCATGAAAAAGAGATGTCCCCTTGGCAGCACTATTCTGGGGTGTGATTTGATGATTACATGCAGAGAAATAAAATCATGATAATTAGCATTTCCATAGTGTTTCTATATGATCGTTGGTGTGAAGATCTGATTGGTTCACTAAGCTTGGTTCATTGCAACAGAAGAGCTACTTATACTCTGAATGAGTTGGGTTCAAAATTTTAACTCAACAGATCACATATTTTTTTAACATGAAATTTATATTTTGTTACAAAATAATTTGGCCATACCAAAAAATTAAAATCAAATACTAATATTTGTTTAAGTTTAAGCACTACTATTAATTATTCTTTTTAAAAAAAGACTATATATTGTGCTCGCTTGTTAGCTAATGAATTGAGCATGTGAAAGATCAAGTTTAATACATGAGTCAAAATTTTGAACTCATCAAGCTATAATTGATCGAGTTGTGACCTACATCACAAATTGGCTTGTCTCATTGTCAATCCCACGTGAAGGTCATGATTGGTAATGTTTTTCATGGAGTATCTGAATTTGAAATACCTGTACTTTTATCCTTTTGTGAATTTTGGCTTTGAGGAAACAGAGAGATCACAACATAAGATGCTATATTAATTTAGCCATTTAGGATGTCATGTTACCCATGTGAAATGATTCTTTTATTTCAAACTAGTTATCATAATGATGCTTTATGGTATTCCACACACACATATGCAAGTAAATGTCCTATTCTTTTTTTTTTTTTTCATTGCTACTAGTAATTTTTTTTGAACCCCCAGTTCATGTTGGTCTGAAGCTACTGTATTTTTGCAGGTAAATCTGATGATCTCACAAAAGAAGGCAGCAAGGAAACAAGTTCACTGGTTGTTTGTTTTGGTGAATTGTTGATAGACTTCGTGCCAACAGTGGGTGGAGTGTCACTAGCTGAAGCATCTGCCTTCAAGAAAGCTCCTGGTGGTGCTCCTGCAAATGTGGCTGTTGGCATCACTAGGCTCGGGGGTTCATCTGCATTTATAGGCAAGGTATATTTTCTCCATCTATGTCTGTTTATCCAGATGGTTGTTTACATGAATCACTGCATTTATCGAGAGAAAAGAATGATTGCTCGATCTACTAGACTAGAAGTTTATATCTTAATTCCTTGCCATCTGTGTTTTAGGTAGGGGCAGATGAATTTGGGTATATGTTGGTTGATATTTTAAAGCAGAATAAAGTTGATACGTCCGGCATGCGGTTTGATTCTAATGCAAGAACTGCTTTAGCTTTTGTTACACTTAGAGCTGATGGTGAGCGTGAGTTCTTGTTTTTCCGAAATCCTAGTGCTGATATGCTTCTGCATGAGTCAGAGCTTGATCAAAATCTCATAAAGCAGGTGTTTTGAATTTCTGTCTGTAGTTATTGAATGTGGCCGGAGACCTTTGGTTTAAGACTGGATACTTGTAATATTGATTGCAGGCTAAAATTTTCCATTATGGTTCCATCAGTTTGATTGATGAGCCATGCAAGTTAGCTCATCTTGCTGCTTTGAGAATTGCTAAAGACTCTGGTTGCATTCTCTCATATGATCCGAATTTGAGATTGGCACTATGGCCATCAGCTGAGGCAGCTCGGAAAGGTATAATGAGCATATGGGATCAAGCCGATGTCATAAAGGTATATCATAATTGGCTAGAAGATTTTTGTATGATATATTTTATAAATGCCATTACACGTTGTTTAATTTTCGTTTTCTTTTCATTCTTCTGTTTCATTTTGAGAATAAGCATTCCATCATTTACTTATGCATGTGCAGATCAGTGAAGATGAGATTACATTTTTGACTGGTGGTGATGATCCTTATGATGATGATGTTGTATTAAAGAAGCTTTTTCACCCTAATCTCAAGCTTTTAGTTGTTACTGAAGGGTCAGAGGGTTGTAGATATTACACTAAGGTAAGCTTGCCAAACTCATTTAACTCTGATATGTCAATTGTCATTGGTGTGCTTGTATCAATATTTCTTACTCTAATGAATGTGCTAAATAGTTGGTTGTGACTTGTGGAATGTGATTTTACAAATTTAACACCATCATGTTGTAATGTACCCAATGACTACTAGCAGCTTGTAAAACTTAAACAAGGTTTGCTTTTAAGGATAAACATTTCACATGTTTTTTCTTATCTCATAAGTGCAACTAATAGGGATTGCTAAATTTCTGTGCAGGGATTTAAGGGCCGGGTTGAAGGTGTTAAAGTTAAACCTGTTGACACCACTGGTGCTGGTGATGCATTTGTTAGTGGGATTATCTACAACATAGCTTCTGACCTAAGTCTTCTCCAGGTAATTTAGAAATTTTTACACATTGTTGATTAAATTGTCTTGGCTCCATATGTATGCATATCATGAAATACAATTTCATAAGCCCTATTTTGGCACAGCTTGTCTTTGCTGCTGGAATCGATTAATCAGAAGTTGTGAATGTTCTGTAGTACCTACTATCTGCTGTTCATTCTTTTCATTGTTCCTCTCTAATTTTCCACTCATTTTTTCCTGATCTCAAGTGTTGATGAATGAATAAAATTTCACATGTTGTGAATGTTTATGCATTTATTTTATTGCGTGGCAGGATGAGCAGCGTCTCCGAAAAGCTCTATATTTTGCCAATGTATGTGGTGCCATCACTGTAACAGAGCGAGGGGCAATTCCTGCACTGCCTACAAAAGAAGCTGTCCTGCAATTCGAGGCAAAATAGCAACACCAGCAGTTCCTCTGCTATACAATGTAGTATTTGATTGTTTTTTTTTTAAGCTATAGCTTGGGTAGTGCTGAGCTTCTTGTATCTTGTTGTCTCTGAGGCTGTATTTTTCTATTATGTAATAAGTTCAATTTGCGTTGCTCTCTCAAGCTATGGCTTATATATAGCAGCTACCAGCTGAGCACACAGATTAACCTTCAGGTTTAGGTGTTGTAGACTTAAAGATGTGCAATAAATCCAAGGTACAGTAAAGAAAATGAAGAAATGTCAAGTATCTTTGTTCTTCTTATATAAACTCCAGGGCTTCGGATGAATGATATGAAGTTCCACATGTTATTGCTTTTGACTAAACTCTTTGCCTATGCAACTCATACTTGCAAGTGCCTTCTATGACATGGCTGGTGCAAGGTATTGAGATACGAGCTCCAGACGGATCAGTGCTTTAGGTGGCTGAACTGCTATGGTACATGGCGTCATGGCGAAGATCAGGTGTGAATACTTACAAAGACATTTCAATGTTGAGTTTAATAATCATACACAGAGAATATAAAATGATTTTACATATATGTTCAATTATTATTATTATTTTTTCAAAAAAAGATTATTATTATTATTATTTATTTATTTATATCCCACAATGATGCCACATTGTGTTGAGTACAAAAGAGAAGTGGTATGAATAGCATGAATGTTTCCATTTTTTTGGGTTAAATATGTTTTTAGTCCATGAATATATGTTAATGTTTATTTTTAGTCTCTAAAAAAAAATTGTATCTTTTTACTCATCTATTTTTTAAAAATGTATCGTTTTAGTCCCTGTGATATTTTTTAAATTCAATTTTTTTTAAATTCATTTTAAGCCCTCTTAATTTTCAATTTTCAGTTTTCACCCAACTCTCATTTTCCATTCTTAGATATGTCAATTTTGGTCCGACTCGATGGCTCATCCCGATGGATATATGTTTTAGGTTATACTAAACTCGTTAATTATAGAATCAAAAGAAATCGGACAATTTTGGCACGGCCTCTTGGGTCTGCCGGGCCAGTTGGACCCTCATTTTATACATTTTTAATGCTTTGAGTTATTTTTATTTGTAAATAATTCGGACTCGATCTGATCGAGTGTATTGGGAATTGAAAAATTCAAAAGAAAGAGAGTTTGGTAAAAATTGAGTTTTTAAAAATATTTTTTAAATTAAAAAAAGCAACCGGGGCTAAAATGATACATTTTTAAAAAATAAAAGACTAAAAAGAGCCAATTTTTTTTTGAAAAACTAAAAACGAACATTGTCATATTTATAGACTAAAAATATATTTAATTTATTTTTTTTCAAACAAGTACTAATTTTAAAAAATAAAAAATATATAGTAGTACTTTATTTTTTTGATAGAATACAGTAGTACTTCTTGGCAACGTGCTTGTGTGACGAAATGCATTTTCATATTAAGGAGCATTTTTCTTTTCTAAAATATCTGCATTAAGCATCTAACATAGTAATTAAATTCAAATTTTTATATGACCATAGTATTTAAAAAAAAAAGCATGTTCTCTCTGGGCTTGCATTTGTTTCTTCTGATCTAAATCTAAATTTATTTTACATAAAAAAATTGAAGAATTACCCAGGGTCAATAGAGAAGCAAAATCGTGCATCCTTTTCTTGCTAGTTGCTGCGTGGCTAACGGGTTAGGCATGTGCCTGTTGCAAATGAATCGTCCAAGGAAAAGGACAGAATCGTCCATCTACGATAACTATCTATAACTGCAACACCACCGTCACACTCACAGAGGCCGTTTTCGCTTTGGGTTCGAATTTTCAAACCGCTTTTTTTGAACCGGACGTCGGTGGAGACGGTCGAACCAGGTGCGTTCGAAGCTGCTACTCGGAAGTCACGGAACCTGCGTCGACGGCGCTGGCGGTGGTACACGACGGAGTTGTGTGATGCGAGTGGAGTGATCGGATTCCGAAATGGCTTCTAACCCTTCGCTTCGCCCCGAGATCGGACCCGACGGTATCCCTAGAGAAGCTCCCGTCATCAGCTACACCGAGAAGGTTCTCTCTATTCGTGTTGTCTCCTTCCTCATTTTCGCTCTCGAATCTGTTATTACTTAGTTATTCATTGTTTTTCTTCTTATTTTGTTGCCAGATCATCGAAGCGGAGCAGCTTCAATTGCGAAAGTAACTTCTCCGTCTATATCTGTTCATTCGGATCTGCCAATGAATTTGTGCTCCATTAAGAACTGTTAATATGTGGTTGCACTTACAACATTGTTTGAATTTAGGTGACTTTATTCTAATGTTGAAATCAAATTTAATGATATATGGATTTTTGAATGTAATTTCATGTTCCTGTGAAGACTTCTTGTCTTTTCCCGTGTCTTTTGAAGGAGGAATTGAAGACTTTAGAATGAGTTTTTGTAATTCTATGGTTATCCTTGCAATAGCAAGCAACCAATGGTTGTGTAAGATGTAGTGTAGAGTCGATATTGGTACCTACCATGAACCTAGGAGATGATTGGAAATGATGTTCTTTGTTGGGATGATAGTGTGGATGGGTTTAGGTTAATGGCTGTGAGAGATTCAATTAGGTTGATGAAGGAATGAAGAAGCAATGGCATTTTTTCATGGAATATGACGATATTCATTAAACCGGAAGTAGCGGTAATAAGTTTGCAGAAGAAAGTAGTAGACTAAAGGCGATGATTTTTGCATCAGTACTTAAAATGTTGGAATATTAAGGTGAATGGAATTAATTTCATTGTTTCGGTGGTGGTAACAGTAGTAATCCATAACCTATGATGTACTACAAGGTTGGTTCTGGTAGAATGTATACCGTGGAATATGGATATTGGATAGTTGTTTTTTCTTCTTCTAATCTTACTGTGATTTAACTGTTCTGAACTTGTAATTTAGCATAAAATATATAGATAATGAAGTAAGAGATATGACTTTTGTTTAAAACCAATCAGTTGATTGAGAACAAGAACGAGGAATTATGTCAGTTTCCCTATATGGAACTAATATTTAATTTGGATGCACAATTTTTGAAATTTGAGCAATTAATCTTATGAATTCCAGAAACCAGTAAATAGATGCTCTTTTGTAGTATTGTTAATTTAGAACAAGGTGTCTATTTATTGCCTTGCCACTGAATACTTTTTTGTAGGCAATCAAGTAACTGGACTCAATCACTTTAATCTCTCTTTTTTTTTTAATTATTATATTTTTCAGATACATTCAAGAAAACTATTCTAAAATTCGTGATGTGGAGCGAGAGCTTGCAAATCTTACACTTGAGATGAAACTTACAGCTGGGCCCAAAAAAGCAGGTTTCTATATGTTATTGTTGCTCCTTCTATCATAAATTTCAAAAGGCCGTTCTTCCCTGGTTGTTATAGTGAAATGACTTTGCTTTTCTTTTATACATGGTGCATACTTTAAGCACTTGAACATTTGAGAAAGAAAATAGAGGCATCAACAGAGAAAATTCGTTTGGCCAAGCTAAAAGAAGAACAGGCACGGAAGGTACTTTAATATTTTCCACTTTCTCATGTTGTTTTTATCATGCCAACATTTTAGTGGTATTGGTGCTATGTACTGCATTATGCCAGCCACTACCTGCTTACTGTGTGACTTCAGACTTGAGTTCACTATCAGCTCAAAAAGTTGCTGGAATAGATAATGAGGAAAGTATATGTTAATAAACTCTTGTGATGATTGTAAAATGTAAACTGCTTGAATGAATTGTTCAAAGCATAGATTTATTTTCATGATGATGTAGATAGTATAAATTTTGATAGGCTGACACATTGTGCACATTCATGACTCATATGTATCGAGTAGGCTTCTACGGTTAAAAGTTAAGCAGTGCATCTTGATATATTCTTACCCAGTAATGGTCACATCAATTGGAGATAACATTTTTGAAGCACATCACCCGACAAGCACATGTAAATTTGTGATCAATTTTAATAGCTGAATGGAAGTTTACATAACTTTACGTAAATAGTTTTCCCCTTCCGTGTCTCTGTATTTGTTGAATGGGGAAGACTTTATTGTTCATTAAAAATTAAAAATAAGATCACTGAGCCATTATTTGTGTGAACAACAAATGAATAATCGGTTATTCTTTTACTTTTTCTTTTGCTCCTCAGTCTTGTGTTCCCATTATGAAGTTGAACACAATAAATCGATGTGGATGCCGAATAACTAAATACTATCTAGAATATTATTTAAATGGATGAGTGTGGGAGATTTGATCTACTAAAATATCAATGGGTATCACTAAGTACCTTTTCACACATAATTGATATCTTGAATGTTTGTGCTGCAGGTGTGGGAATCAGCATCAAAAGTAGTGAGGGATGAGGAAGCAATAAAGCAGAAGCTATGTGAAGACTTGAGCAACTTGGTAAATTGATTGTTAAGTAAAGATATAATATACTACTTTTAAGCTGGTTGTTTGATACTAACAATCTTATATAGGTTCAAGAGAGCAGTAGCTCTCAGTTTTCTCGGCTGGAGGAATTAAAAAGACGATTGGAAGCCATGAATCCAAGTCGCACATCAACCAATGTTCATCATGTATGTTTTCTCACTGTATTAACCATTATTAGAGCTATATAGTTAATGGTGGCTTCTAAGCTACGTACCTAATTTTGGGGTGTATGCTGCAACCCTTACTGGGCAGGGCACTGGGCACATATGAGAGGAATGTTGTTGTAACTTCTAACTATATGTCTTGGGCTTCATCTATAAGGCTTCTGGCTAGGAAACTGATAATATTCTGCTCAAGTATTTGGAACTTCAAATTAAACATTTTTGTGATCGTGGAAATAGGTTGTTGGAGAAATGAGAACCTCTATGCATTTTCTGATTTTTGTACTGAAAATATTGTCTTTTTTATTTCACGATTTCACCATATTGTTGATTCTACTTTTAGACAGTCATGTAAATTTCTTTTGAGTCTATACACCAGTAAATGTTTTAATCATGCGCTTGAATTATGTTAGGATGGGAGATCAGGAAGTTCTCAGGATAGTAAAACCCAAGATGGTTCCTCTGTTCCCGGAACAAGGGAGTCAAGTGGGGGATCAACCGGGAGTGTGCCCAATGAAAGTAATGGTCAGAAAGTTGCAGTGACAGATAGACCTAATCAGCAGCCTCCCAATGAAGGCGATGGAAGAAGTAAAAAGAAAGTCAACTTCCAATTAAAAGGAAAGGGAATTGGTGTTGTGCCCAAGGGTAGAACTTCCGCTCCTGGCTGGACTGGTGCTGGCTTTGACGTAGATGGCAGAACCTGAAAATACTATTAGAAGATATTACGGTGCTAAATATGTTTTGGGTGAGAAGTCCATACTTACTGTAAAAGGTATATCCTTCGGTCCTCCATTCGTGTTAACTCGTTAACTTGGAAATGTTGTCTTCCTTTAATTAGTCAATGTATTATTTTCGTGACAGTTGGTTGATACAGAATGATTGACCTTCTGACTTGGGTTTGACAGCACGAATATGTGAAATCCTCTACTACTTTCAGGAAAGAACAAATCAATATGTTGAGTTAGATTCGCCCTTTTGATTATGCAAGCGGTCACGCATCTGTTTTGATTTCGTTGTTTTGAACTGATAAGTATTCTGTTATTTTCCATTACTTCCTTTTGGTCCTTGGATAGGAAAATCTGAAGTGAAAAACAATTGTGATAGAATTCCACTCTGGGATTATACAATTTTCAAACATTTCAATCTTCATTGTTTACCGACTCCTCTATACAATGATAGGGAGGAATACACTACAGTGGCCAGATATGAAATATGTTCATAATTCATGATAATGAAGGCGGGTTCCAGGAGATTGGTTGTATGCATTCCGCAGAACGATGACCTGGAATATTCTTTTAGGCAAAGTACTCCTCTAATTATTATTTTTATATATACATACTCCTCTAATTAATTATGACTTCATTTAAGAGGGAAATGAAATCACAAGATTATAATTATGTTAAAAAGATCTGAAATGCATAAAACACTTCAGTAGTATTTATAATTAAAAAATAATAAAAATCTAAAATAAATATAAGATCATAAAAAAATTGGTTGAGTGTAAAATTCTTATATATTATAAGAATTATATTTTTAAAAATATAAATTCCTTAATAATCTCTAACAACCTAATAACCCTAATATTTTTCCCTCCTCAACCAATCCCCTGCCCAACCTTCGGCAGAAAACCATCAATTGTTGTCCTTTTCTTTATTCTTATCCTACCTCCTGCATGAGCTGCCCCCCTACATTGACCTTGTAACTGAGGTTCCTTATACAGTTATACCATATCCCAACACCTATCTATTGGCAGAGTGGATCTTTCCACCCATTCTCACTCCTTCAACGCAGGCAGATAGCATTACTCGGTCAATAAAGATATTACCAACCATACTTTTGAATTGAAGAGTACTACAATCTGTGGAACTGAATGATGATATTGCATTCTTTTCAATCTTAGTGATCATCGAGTGAACCTTGTTTTGGTCATTCTGCTTTTTAAGTATATATGAAAAAGGAACCAACACTTATAGTTTGTCACCTTACTATACCTCATTTTTAGACCCATGGATATTTGAAAAACTCATTCAATATGGGATGGATATTCATGAAAAAACAAAACCAATATCTCTTTTGGTCCACAAAACCAATATTCTTTGTTCCACCGAATTCAGAACGCGGAGACAACAATGATTATAGTAAATGGAATTAATTCCTCCAAATAGTGCTTATTTCAAAACATAAACTTACAACTTTTACGAAAATAAATATAGATACGTGAAAGAAAACAAAATAACTAAATATGGGATTATGGGTTTAGGGGTATATTTTCTTTCGAGAAGTCCTAAAGAAACGTGGATAATTAAAAGGTAAATGTATTATTGAAAGCAGTAACTACTAATCTACTATGAATTTATGACAGTTCAGTTCCCAAGTTCAAACCTTAGAGTTACAAACGTGAATCATTCTCATATATGCCATATGCATATATGGAAAAGAATGGTTATTCTCGCGCGACGAATATGCCATTGAAACCAATATCAATGGATTTTGTCATGAAGCTGAAACTGTAGCTAACTTTTCATGGTTAGCTACTAAGCATCATTGTATGATTGGGATTCTCCGGGGGTATCTACGAAGAAGAAGAATAAGAAGACGACAACCATACTCAAAATAGCTCTGCAATCTCTGCCAAGTACCAAATGGTGGTGGGACAAGCCTGTTATATCATCAAATATTATTTCCATTGTGTTTCGTTCTCAGAAGAATTAACTCCCTACTTCTGCTCTGTTTCTTGCAATTAAGACCGTCTGGCATCAAGTACTGTATTAAATCTAAGTGACATAGTATCAGCCCGCAACTGCAACCATAATGCCTCTTCTTATAATGGCAGAGTCTCTGTTTAGAAAGAGTTATTTGATGGCACCTTTACTTGTTATTTAACAGAGTCACCGGTTAGAAATGAGGAGAAGTGATTTGATAGGGACCTCTATTCGTACTAACCGAGTCACTCCTTGAGTGTTGTTTGGTAACACAAGACTTGGTGAATTTATGCCGCATTAAATAGATCCTTCTCATATAATTTTTTCAAAATAAAATTTCATTCTTTATAATTTTTTTTTTGCTCTAAACCCTCATTATCTAGAAATCACACTGGATTTCAATTAATTTGAGTCGAGTCCCATTGGATTTTGACCAATTCGAGTTTAATTAGGTGAACCTATATAAAGTGACAACTTTATCAGTATTTATTTTTTCATTCACACGACTTGAACTCGACAACTTCTTCAATGATAGACGTTGGCAGTTTTTATAACTTTTACTCAAGTTACAATAGAGAATTTAGGGTTTATGCCAATAATTACATGTGCGGTTTATATGTGTCTTTGAGTTGGAATTGTCGCTTAAACGTTTAGTCATATCTATTGAGTTTAAAAAATTGCACATGGATTTGTTTCCATTAAGAGTTACATGCTTCTCTGGTTGTGATATTTGCATAGGGTACATTACAAAGGTTAATAATTATTTAATTCCTTGATCCTTATTGTTTGAAAATGAGTGATCATTGGATCTAATTATTAACTCATCATAATGATTGTTGGAAAATGTAACAGAGTTTTATAAAATCATTGTATAATCTAAACGTTATATTCTATTCAAAACAAAAGCAAAGGTTTAATTGGAAACAGTTGACAGATAATATTGAGCCTTTGATTCAGATCGCGTGTGTATGGAAGAATAATAATATACATGCCTGATGGTTCATCCAAAAACACAAGGTCGGAACTTCTTTTCCAACAGCAAAACAATATGATTTTCTCAAGTAAGGCTGCTTAAACTTATAACACTATGTGGTTTTACACATTTATAATTAAGTTGCATTACTCGACTGAAATTGAATTTTGCCATATAAAGCTGTTGCAATTTATGTTTTAGAAAAAAAAAATGGAAAAAGATTCCCTTCCTCCCTGCCCCCGGGGGAAACCCCCGTTTTCTTGTCTGAGGTACGGACCCAATAGTGTTGAAATTGGGTACTGATAAATAAATTGCATTTGCCCTTAACAAAAAGATTGGCCATTGCACTTTCTTTTCTTTTTTTTTTTATGTTAAATTAATTAATAGATGTCAGCTTTTCCCTATGTGAGCCTTTTCTCCCAATCAATGACACATTATTATTGAATGCACAATCATCATCATCTCAGCAATGTCCAGTTCATGAATGTTGTGATCAAAATAATTGACAATGCAGTAGTACCAAACAATCACCCACACTGAGATCACAAACCCTCGAAGTACACGCAGAAACAAACAGATCTATAAGCGAACCATGGGTTACTCTAAACAACTAATAACATTAAATTGGGCAAACCCGGCCATGATCCAGTCTCGATCTTTTTGCCCGTTTCAACCATCCATGATCAGACATAGTTAAACCCCACATGTCACCCATTAATTGAGTAGTTATTGTAATGCTGTTTGAATTTCCCGCTAATTTTGTGTGTGGTATAGTGACAGTTTAGGTTTCAGCTGCCACATCATGTTACTGCACAACATTGATGTTAGTGAAGAAATTAAATGAAACGCATAAAAGTTATATATATTTTTTCACACATGACATTAAAGAATAATTCTAAATTCTTTTACCTTTTATTCCTATAAAATTTTTTAATTACTAAATTGAAAAAGTATTAAATATTTTTTATATTTTTAAGATATTAGTTGTATTCTTTTTTTACTTTATAAAGTAGTAGGAGGATATAACATTTCTCTGTCAGAAAACTCACTTGACTTTTTTATCACCTTATTTTTTTATTGATATTTCAAGTAAATAAGTATCAAATTGATGCTTAAAAATAAAATTGTTTAGAGATAGCTATCACCTTGGATATGTGTATACATGTGTGTGTGTATGTATATTCTAATTCTAATTAATACCAACACATAAAATTATCAATAATTGTATGTTTGATTTTTGGTGTTTTTATATAACTAATTAATATTTTTAATTGTTAATATAAAAACAACTTATACATAGTTTTATCTTAATCCCCTCTTTGATTTTAGACTTTTATATAATAAACACTCATAAGATAAGTGTTTAATTAATGAATTAAGCTATTTAATGTCTCCTAAGTGTCAAATTATCAGATTTCAAATGTTACAAAGTCAAAATTCACATGTCATAGTTAAAATCTAGACAATAAATTTATTTTTGTTGAAATCAAAATTTAAATCATAGAATTGAATTAAAGTTCTATTTTCATATATAATATTAGATTAGATAACGTGTGAACTATGTCGTATCATAAGTATTGGTTTGAAAAAACAACAAAAAAGTAGGAATCTTTGTTAACCCCAACTTTTGGACGGAAGTATTTCACATTTGAAACTTGGAAGCGAAGGTTCTTTTTTTTTTTCTTCAAGAAAAAAGAGTTTCACAACCGCAAAGAAAAGATAAAGGTTCTGGCCTGGGTTTCAACACTTCATTTTGTTCTACAAAAGATAAAGATAAAAGGATCGCATATGAAGTTCACGTTTTCATGCAAAATCACCTTTTAAAATAATTCATAAAAAACTAACTGTAATCTTGCGCTAGATTTCAAACTCCCATGAAGTAAGAAGTAAGAACCAAAGGGAATATGATTCTCTCTGACCACATGTAGCCCTTTTTCTCTTGGTTCAAAAAGTAATGTATACTTTTTATAATCTTCCAGTTTTTCCTCTTCTAGGTACGAGAAAGTATCTGCATACTTTATAAAGTATAAACCATTATTTCAATAATTTAATACTCACAAATAAAAATTATGACGCCTTTATGATAAATCTTACAACGAATAAAAAAATTAAAGCTAGAGATAAATAGGAAAAAATATACTCTATCTTAGTTTCTGTAGACATCCAATGTAACTGTCTAAATTAGTCAACATTGAAGATCTCGCAAATGCATGTTATAAAAAAAAGGATATCGCAAAAATAAATTTACAATATAACTTTGATACTAACATCAATCGACTAATTTATTTTATTTTTATAATTAAACACAAATAATAATATTTGCCTCATTATATGAACAATATCATTAGAATATTGTTAGTTTTATACTTCCAAATTAGATCTTATATATATATCTTAAAAGCTTAATATATACTAGTGGGGAGCGGGCAGCCCTGCATCCATCCACTACAATTTTTTTACAATTTTCTTTTATACAAGCAGTTTTTTAATGCACAACTTTACCTAGATTAAAAGTTAAAAAAATAAAATAAAATGGATTAGCAATTATATTAACAGTTATTTATAAGAACAAATTAAATAGAATAGAGAATATGTACACCAAAAAGAGATATTTTCTTTATTATAGTTATATAGATTAAATAATTTAAATTACCAACTCTTCTCATATATATTAATTAAAAGAATTATATGACAAAGAGAGAGAGATAAAAAAATATTGACCTTAAATGAGTGTTTAAAATTAGAAGTGTTCAAAAATCATAAATCATCATTTTAACATCAACTTAGGAGTACAACCGTTAGAATGTAGAAGAATAGCACTACTACTACCAAAAAGTAGATATGGAATCCATTAACTTTGTTAAATTCCATCAAACTATAAACCAAATATAAACAAGAAAAGGAAAATTTACAAAAGCATAAAACTTAGAGGGGGAGGAAGGTAGGGATTAGGGAATTGGATGTGTTTAGAAAAACCTGGAGTTTTTGTTTTTAAAAAAAAAAAACCACGTGTGACCCTTCATGGGTTCAAAGTGGGGACCCACCACCACACCCTCCATGGAAGATGGATCCATGGCCATGGGGGCATCTCATCACGTGAACCCCTCTCCCATGTGACTCTCTCTGCTTCATGTCTCCCACATCACCACTATGACATGATGCCCATCCAAAACGACGCCGTCTGCTATGTACGGACCCCACCCATAACGGTTATCGTTTCATGCACCAACGTCTCCAATATCTTCCCTTCGATCTCCGCCACCAACCTTTCCCCTTCTTCCTCTTCTTCCCTCGTGTCCTCCATCTCTACCAACCCATCAATGTCCTCCAACACCTCGCATTTCGCACGTGGGAAACTCCGAACCCTTTCCCACACTGTCTCCAACAGCGACCCGCGGTAACAGTACTCGGGCCTAACCACCAGAATACCTGACAACACTTCATCGACCAGATCAAACAGTAATCTTCGGTTACAGCGTGGACCCAGATGGTTTTTCCGCGCAAAGTTGATATCTTTGTCGTTGTTGGGGAAAGAAGTGAGGGAATTGGGTGATGGGTAGAGCTCAAGACGGTGAAAGAGCGAAGGGTCCAATGGGTGGGTAGAAGAGAACCATTGAAAATTGAGGTGGTGCGGAGCTTTGGCTCTGTGCATCCCAGTACGGCTTAGAATGGCTGTGATGTACTGATATTCTGGTCCTTCATCGTTGTCAGCTCCGGTGGAGGCGGTGAAGGCACCGCTAGATTTGTCTTCATCGTTATTGTTGGTTCTTCCTCGGGTGGCGAGTGTGTGCGTCGCTTCTTGTTTATTGTACGTCTGGCGCGAACAACGAAATAACTGTGTGCTGCGTTTGGCTTCTTGGGCACCATCAGATACCTGTGATTAATTTTTTTAAAAGAAAAAAACGTAATACATGTACACTAATTAATTTGATCCAAAATAGTAAAAAACAGAGAATTGAAGAGTAGTGTTTTTATTAACCAATCACCATAGATGGTGAAAATTAAAGGTAAAATTAATTATATCTGAGAGTGAAAAGGTGAAGATTGAAAGAAACAGTTGGTATTTAATTAATTGGTACCTGTTTTTGAGGGATTTTTGTTGCTGGAGGAGAAGGGTCTGTTTTGATAGGGAGAAGATTTGGGACGGTGTTGAGGTTATTGAGAAGATTGATTGAGAGTGGATGAGTTCTCTTGCTTTTGGTTTTGTTGTCATTGGTTGATGGGGGTCGGATAATGAATGACTCTTCTTGCTTGTTTCTGATTGATGTCTGTGGAGGCTTGTTGGGCCTTGAACTCAGCTTTCCAGATTGGCCGGTACTTTTCTTGCACTTTGGGGAAGATTTTTGGTTCTGCAGCAACTCCTTCTCTGCCAATGCTTGAGGCTTTGGCTTTGTTGAACCTCTCGAAACCTGTGCTTCAATGTTGACTAGAGGTGGAGGTGGTGATGGTGGTTTTGGAGTACTAATTGGTGAAGCTTTGTTCTGCTTAGTATCAATGAATCTGCTGAGTCTTGGGGAGTGAGATGGGTTTGAGTGTTTTCCTGGGCTTGATTCATCTATTGATTTCACTGATGTCTTGGGAGTTTTCTTGAGTTTGAATTGGGCAACAAATTCTTGATCTTTTCCTTGCTGTTCTCTGTTTTTGACTGTGTTGGTGATGTCAAGTCCAACTTTCCTGCTCACACTCTCTTTCACCTGTTTAACAATTTGCCTCGCATAGTGGCTTGGACTCCTGCTAATGTTACTGTTGTCATCATATTTATTCCTCTTTGAAAATGAAAACCGAGGAGCCTCCAAATTATCTATGTAGTTCTCCTTGTTGATTTGGAGAGATAGTCGATGCTCAACATCTGATCTTCTTGCTGAGGACATTCTTGCAGGAGTCTCGGGCAAGGAGCGCATGCCTATGTTGCTGTCTGTGCTGTGTCTGTGTTTCATTATTTGAATGTGTTGCCTTGGTCTGTTATTGTGGTGCTGAAGGTTTGAAGTGGAGAGACATGAAGAAGAAGAGGAGGTGGAGGAGGTAGAGGAATAATGTGAATCAGGAAGAAGATCAAGACCCATTAATCTGGCAACCAAAGTTGGTGTCTTTGTCCCTGGGGACCCGCTTATTTCTGAGGAAAGGTCACTGAAACTTCCTGCTCTTGTAATTCTTGTGCCTCCACTTGTTTTGATTCGTATGTTCTTCTGGATTATTTTTTTTTTCAAAAATCAACAAACAAACTAGTTAGGGGACCAAAATCATCATTATTACCATCATTACTCACTTTACAGAATAAATTAAGAAGTGGGGTGAAAAGTTAATTGGAGGTACTGTGACAGACAGGTACAGGTTTAATCAACTTACTGGGATTTTAAAATTTTCTTCTTTTGAGATGGTTGACACTGTTGTACTACCATCTTCTGATTCCAAGCTATTCCTAGGTGCTTCAGCTCCTGAATTATACAAAAACAACCATAAACCATATATAGTTCCCACTAATTCCCAGTGTAAGTAAGAAAAGAGAGAAGGATATATTGTTTGAGACTTATAGAGAGGGGTATCAGCTATAGACTATAGTATAGAGTGTAGACATGTAGTGAGAAAATGTACCTTTGGGGACACTACTGTGGTCATCTGCAGGTATGTGAGACTTGAAAGTGGATTGTTGCTGGTTTATGGAAAAGGGAAATGGATGGAAATCAAAGGCCTGAAAGACTGCACACATGCAGCCGGAAGGGATATTATCTGTTGTTGTTTCAGCTCCTCCACCTGTCTTGTTGGAGTTGGAGGAGGACCTTCCACCCCAATACCACTCCTTGCCCATAATTGGTATACTGTGTTGAGCTTTCAAAACAAGGAAAATGATGTGGAAAAGTGCTTGTTGAAGTGGTAAAATCAGAATGAAAATGACATAATATATATGTAGCTACTAGCTAACAGTCTCTCAGACTAAGAGAAGGAGAGAGAGAAGGGGAGAGAAGAGGGGTGAGAGAGGGTGTTTGTTTGTGTTTTGAGGCAGGTATTGGCAAGGAAATTAAATCTGAAAAAGATTGTTGATAAGGAGGTCAAGAAGCGAGAAAAGCGGATCCTTGAAGCATGAAACGGTCACATTTTGTGTAAGGAATTTAAAGTACAAATTGAATTTTGTGATGATGTAAGATATATAGAGAAGAGCTAGAGCAATGATAGGCTAACACTTATCCCACTATGCAACACCCACGTGGTATGAGTAAAACTCAAAATTTAGGTGTTGCATGGTGGTCCATGTAATATTATGCTATAGAGAAATAAAAAATAAATGAGAGAGAAATAATAAATGTGATAAATAATTGATGTGATATGAGAAAAAAGATAAAAAAAATATAAGTATTGCATAAATGTTAAAAAGTTATTAGTTAAGATATTCTTAAATCAGAATCTTTCATTTATTTAATATCTTTATCTATTCTTATCTCTCTATTTTTGTTTCCTCATTCACTCTATCTCTTCTATTTCGATCTCTCTCCCGTGTCTTCGTATGAGTTTCCAAAAATCTTTTTCTTTTAAATTTCTCAGCCTTTTCAAAAGAGAATTATGCCCCTCTCTGCTCTATCTCTCTGTGTATCTTTTTATCTTTTTGGCACTCACTCCCAAGCCTGCTGGGAGAGAACAAAAACCAAAGAGAACCAACCCTGCTGGTTATCGGGAACTGAGATGAGTAAATTAAGGAATTAAGAAATGAGGAAGATGACGATGTGACCACGCACTTCTGTTTCTGCTTCCTCTCTGCCACTACGACTCTCTTCATTTGTTTGATATATATGCAATATCCTCCTAATCCTTGGCACGTAGCTACGGTCCCCTATATATCCCTTGAGAGCTCCTTTTTTTTATTAATACAACAATCTGGGGTAATTCTTACAATTAATATCTTGTTAAGGTAATTAATCCAAGGCAGTAATGCATTAGAGATCCGCGATATATTGCTACGACCAAAAACTATATCACGTAAACAATAGCTTCAACATTTTATTATCTGGTTAATTTGGAACTGAGGGTAGTTTAGATGGAATGGAAACCTTTTATTTTGTGATGGTGGAAAATTTAATTTATTCAAAACAAAAGTACACATAGGCATATAACTTGATTATAATATAGCGCTGTACGTAAAGGACTCACTCAGACCGTATTATGATGACCTTCAGGTCTGTTATCTATTGACCTTTGGGTATATAACCTTCGAATTTAATGTTCAACCTAATTGGAAAGAATCTTGTTCCAATGGTACGAAGAAATTAAGAGATTTTGTTCATAATAAGCGGTTGTGGTTTTTTTTTCACTTCTATTTTTTCGGATCATTAGCCAAATGATGGGCCGGGATTCTATCCCCTTTTATAGTCCACAAAATTTGATTTTTGAATGAAAATACAACTGCTTTTATTATGAGCGTGAAAACATTAATTAGACTTGACATCCCCCCCCCCCCCCCCCCCAATTACTTCCTTTGGGAAAAAAGTGAAAAACAACACATTGCTACAAAATTCTCACCATTTTCTTCTTTTAATTTACCTGATATGCTCGCAACTTTAACCTTACACTCTCAATCACATGCAAGTGTCATCAAACAAACTCCAATTTCATAGATCTGGTAGGATAAAGCAAGACAATATGCTCTGTGAATTAAACGATGAATCCATAGATTGAATATACTAGGCTGTGAAAAGCTGTCAAAGCGGAAAAATAGCTTAATTTGAAGGATAGATGCAAATTAAACCTAGAAATATGACGGATACCAAATTAAGTATTAGAACAAATTAATTAGTTTTACCTCTAGGACAATATAATCCTATTTTGATTTTTTTTATAGGGTATTAGGGTACTAAAGTTTGATGTTGAGATGAAATTATTGGAGTTATACAATAGTTGAAAAGTGAAAATAGAATAATCCAAGAATCAAGAATGTGCTCCCTGTTTTATGTAAATCGCCGCTAAAACACACCGTTGAATTAAAAGATATTATCATGTAGATCATTCCTATAAAATTTCACATCAATCTAAAATCATTTGATGTGTCATTGAGATACGTCAAGATCAATGTCTTTTAAAGTGTATGAATTTTGGCATATCTCAATGACACATCAAACAATTTTAGATTAATGTGAAATTTTACAGGAATGATCTATATGATAATAACTTTTAATTTAACGGTGTGTTTTAGAATATAATTATCCACTGAAGAATTATTAGCGGTGTAACATTGACCAAAGTGTTACACCGGTGTAATTTGATCCCTCCTTATATATATATATATATATCCTAAATGCACAGGGCCAAAGTACGTATATCCTTGAAATCATTTAATTAAGTTTTGTTTAGCGTGGGAAATGAATAAGAGCTAGAGAAATAAATTAGAAAGAGAAATTAAAGAAAAAATAAGTGGAAATTGTGTGTGTTTTTTGGATGAGTAGAAATGAAAAAAAAAATTCACTTGTTTGGATACGCAAACGAGTTGGTAGAAAGAAATAGAGAAAATATACATAAAAAATATTTGTTCTCTTGTGTGGAGAAAATTTATTTAATTTAACATTTACATATGTATCGATCAATTAATTAATTAATATTAAAATATATAATCTCATCAAGAGAATAATTATGCCTTAATCAAATAAAAATCACACGTCATATTAATACATTAACTAGTACATTATATAACATGCGATATTTTGGCATACAACTAACCTTTTAATTTTATGATAAAGATTAATGGACGTATAACTTTACAATTATTATTTTTCTTACTCAGAATCTCCTTTACATGGAAATGGAGAGAGATATGGTGATATATAGAGGATCCAAGTCCCTGTGCTAGTCCCAAATTAACAGAGCATCAGATGTTTCTCGTGTAAAAGCTTAAATTTTTTTTTGTTTTAAAAAACAAAAAGATAGAACTTTTTATCTCAGTGTGTCATCATCCCCATATCGTATCGTAGATAAGAGAGAACTTGTGAAATACTACCTAATCAATAGAAAGCCATAAAGTTTTCTGCTCTAACATCAGAGGCAAGGATTTGACTGGTTCTTAATTTTGCGCCAGAGCATTGATGTCAGAAATTAACCCCTGATTCCCTCACCCACTCACTGATTTTAATCTTCTTCTCCAATCTATGTCTCATTCCATCTCTTACAGTACCTAACAAACGCAATGCCATTCAATGACGTCTTTCAATTAGTAATTGTTAGATATGATGATGATGATGTGAATCTCACCTCAGTTCCGTTCACTCTGCCCCAATCCAATTCAGTTACCAACATAATTGATATCTGGTCACCCAAAAAAAAAACAAAACATAATTGATATCTGCATTAACCCATGTGTTGAGCTTAAAATGAGTCATGAATCTCTCAGACACCAGAAGAAAATTGAAGATGGACCCCTTGATGAGTAGAGTACCCTTAACTCTTGTATTGTTGTACCCCACGTGGCCACAAAGTGTGTGCAGGTTTTTTGCCGACAGGTGAAGCTGCTGAGAAAATTACCCACTCATCGTCACGCCCTATAACAGTTAAGTAAAATTTAACATCACTTAGATTTTGGTATGACCTTACCACTGCCACTGCTAATCATCATCATGATGTAAATGGGACCAGAAAAATATTGCCCTTTGCTTTCAAATGTTTCTATTACCTATTACCTATATGGATTCGAATTTAGTTTCTCATATATACTTCTTTCCTAGTTGGGTGTCCTTTTCGAACAATACTCGTTCTAGACTCTAGAGTGGTCCCAATTAATTATATATATACCTGGCTTCAAAATTAATTAGCTTCAAATTAAGAATCTCAGTGATTCAATGTGCAACTTCTCCATATCCCCCTGGCTACCCGAGTAAATAGCATCGATATACTCAACTTTTTTGGATAAATTTATGAGCTATGTCATCAACCCGTTGCTTAAACTCATGCAATCAACTTTTTGTGTAACTATTTTCACGTTGTGAAAAACATATGTTACTGTCACATTAAGAAAAAATGGTGTCTTTAAAAACATGTACATCGATCTCATAGAAATTGTTGAGAGGGGATACCTCCTTAGTAGTACCATTAATCTTCCCCTGTGATCTTTAAGTACCAATCTTAATTTCTACAATTTCAAATCATATATGGTGACTGACATGAGAACATGACCATGCATTAAATTAATTTCAGTCAATCTCAAACAGATAAGCGGTGTTTGTATTTTGAAATTAAGCGAACATGTTGCCCTTGCCCGTTATATGGATTTGGATTATGCACTATGAACGTTAATATTAATTATTATAATAATAAATACTATTTTTAATTGAACACACATGAGGTCATCTTTGGAGCTATAGATTCAGTTTTCGCGCAAAACTTGGCAGATTCGCCCTTACATCATTCCTGACCCTCTTAGACCTCATCTCTATATTTTATGTTGTATTCTATCTGAGAGAGAGACAGAGAAGAGAGAGCTCTGCTTCAAAATTTGAAGAGATCCTGTTTCGCGGGGGGGATTTGAAAATACCAATATATTATACACTACTGTGTTGGAGTCAATATTTCATTTGAGAGTGGTGTGTGCCTACCATATACATATACTGTCACATTGACTAGGATGCCTATTCCTAATTGATTTCCTTGTATTTTTCGTCTTCTCTATTCCCAGTTCTTTATATTATCTCTTTTGTTCTATCTTTCAGGTCCTTTGAGAATTGCATTTTTGAAATGATGGTAGAGAACGTAGTCGTACACGAGTGAGGCCAAAGCAGACAAAGGGTATCTAGCTACCTCTATTTGGAAGAGAGCTATTAGGTCTCAACGTGACAGGGCAGAGGAAAGGTATATAGATATAGGAAGAGGAGCGTCTGTTGTGGCCGTAACACCCTTAAATTAAAGGCCGGGTAGGGTCCTAATGGGGCAAACCATTACATTTACATGGCACAAAGATTTTGATAGAGAATGTATGTGTCTCATAGTACTGTCGGGGTATATATATAAAAGGTTATGCTTTGAATTTTACAGCTTTCAAAGCATTCATTATTGAGTATGGGAACTAAAATGAAATTATGGCTGAGGCCCCCTTTCCCTGTTCTTGCAATTTATCCAAAAAATTGTAGGTGACAGAGGAATGGAGCACTCAGCACACATACATATACACATAGAGTACCTAAATTTATAACCCTTTACCGTGTAGGCCTCATAGGGATCGATAAACTTGGTACGTTTTGTGATGATGTCAAGCAGAGAGTCTAAATTCGAAAATGACCCGAGACAGGGGTAATTTATAATTGAGTTAAATATGTTTTTGGTCCTTTAAAAATACTCAAATTTGATTTTAGTCTTTCAAAAAAAGTTAAACTTTTTTAGTCCTTTAAATTTTATTTTTTTAGTTAAATCCTTTGAGTGAGTTGACTTGGTAGGTGACATATTTTGACCCAGTCAACATTTTTACGTGGCACGAAAACGCTGACGTGACTTCCTACGTGGCTTACATGTCACCTGACACATCCCTCTAAAAATTAAGTTTTGATTTTAGTCCCTCTAAAAATTGAATTTTGATTTTAATCACTCTGATTTTCCTCTTCCTCCTCCACCACCTTCTCCCTCCTCTTCCAATGGCTTCCCCCTCCTCTCCCACCTTACTCCTCCCATGGTTTCCTCCTTCTCCCCCCCCCCCCACATTTCCCCCCACCCACTCCGTCCTCCCTCACCTTCCCCCTCCCTCCTCCCATGGCTTCCACCCCCACCCTCAATCTCACTCGCCCCGCCAATGTCGAATATCCTCACATCCTCATATATTCGGGTAATCTTCTCACTGTGGTTTGATTGAGTATAACTGTATGTTGTTTCTAGAACCGTTGGTATTGAGAAGGATGTGTTTCATATGCTGTTTAGGTGGCTTGAGTGATGGCTTTAGTTGCTAACAGAGACAAGCTGAGTGAGACCGAGGGAGAAGAAGAAGCACCCCTCGGTGGTGGGGCGAGTGAGACCGAGGGTGGGGGAAAAGGTCGGGGGTGGAAGCCATGGGAGGAGGGAGGGGAAAGGTGAGGGAGGAGGGAGTGGGTGGGGGGAAAGGTGGGGGGAGAAGGGGGAAGCCATGGGAGGAGTAAGGTGGGAGAAGAGAGGGAAGCCATTGGAGGAGGAAGAGGAAAACCAGAGGGACTAAAATCAAAACTCAATTTTTAGAGGGACTAAATTCAAAACTCAATATTTAGAGGATGTGTCAGGTGACGTGTAAGCCATGTAGGAGGTCACATCAGCATTTCGTGCCACGTAGGAATGATGACTGGGTCAAAATGTGTCACCTAGCAAATTAACTCACTTAAAGGACCTAAATAAAAAAAATAAAATTTAAAAGACTAAAAAAGTTTGACTTTTTTTAAAGGACTAAAATCAAATTTGAGTATTTTTAAAAGACCAAAAACATATTTAAGCCTTTATAATTTTAGTACCAGTTTGGATTAGTTTACTTGATTTGTCCAAAATATAAAGATGATTTTACTTTTAAAAAAAAACATGTTAATCCGCATCTGGATGGAGGAAAGCACAATTAAGGAAATTGAATTATGATTAAGGGGTCTTAAATATGGCCAATTGTTTGCAATGAATAAAGATCTCAGGTATGTGTTTTCCTGATATAATATGCCTCGGTAACATTTCTGATTCGGACCTTTCTATGATTGTGTTTGTCCTCTGGGAAAATGATCGAAAAGAAAGAGGAAGCAGAAGAGTATTAAGATCATATGAACTTTCGTAAATAAATTCTCTTTGAACCCGGAAATAGGAATAGCTGGTTTATTTTGTAACAATGATAGATGATAGATAGATATATTTTGGAAACAAACATCTCGTCTTGCATGTGGTGTCATTTTCTTATACCAAAGTTTGGAAGAGAAAGAACTTTCTCATTGGAAAAGAACCCAAAAGCACTGCAGCAACTGATCTAAAGCCATTTTCAACCACAGGAATCTGAATGCTAATAGTTAACAAACATACAACATGACTAACACCAATTAGCTTCAAAATTTCAGTTTTCATGCTATACCCAACCAAATCCAGCGAGAGGGGAAAGGAGAAAATGAATATCACACAGTGCAATAATGTAAATGAAAAATATTATATACACAAATTTGAAGCCAGTGTTATGTAGACTCCATTCCATGTCTTCTCCATTCATACATTATTGGGAATTTTTGTTCGGAGTTCTCACGAAAATATGTGATCTTAAAAAATAATCTGAGAATTGAATCACTTCATGACTGAGTTACATGTTTATAAAGTGTAACCCATCATTCTGGCATCGCAACCAATAATTCTATTGGGTTATAAGTATTTAACAATAGGTTTGGCCTATAGTTAATATCCGGGTTTGGCCTCACACTTGAAAGGGAAATGTGGAAAATTCAAGGGTGAATAACGAAGTTCCCAATTGGTTAATAATTGATTAAGTGAGGACAATATACTCGATGCAACACATTACACATACATACACCTATAACCTATTTTCCCAGTTTCAGTGTCCTTGTACATTTCAACCTCAAACAAAGATAATATAAAGCAGCCTGGCTTATAAAGGAAGAACGTCTATGAATATTGATCTGAGCTTGAGAAGAATGGAGATTTATCAGATTTCACACTGAGAAGGGTCTGTTTGGTTTAAGGGACCATTTTCAGTTTTCATTTTTAATTTTTACTTTTAATAAATTACAAAATTGTCTTATTATTTTCGATTTATTTTCTATTTTTAATGGTTTTTAATAAAAATAGTAAAAACAATTATTTGTTTGTTTTCATCATTTCCTATACAAATGCTTTCATGTTTTCAGCATTTTACCTAGTTGTATTGCTCAAGTTATTATTAATGAAATGACATAAGCTAATTGCTCAAAAAAAAAACGTAAAAACTGGAAACGAAAATAAGAAATAGTCTCTCAAACCAATATTTTGTGAGACAACATTTTTTTTTTGGTCAATGTGAGACAACATTTGAAATTGGTCTTTTTGCAAAACGCCATGTGTGTGTCTTGCCCATTGCTGCTGGCATGTTTTTTAATTTCCACCCCAACAACAACAAAAGCATAGAAAAGATAGTGGCCCTTTCCGGCAGCACAGATTCCATCTTCCCTCTTTAGACAAAGTGATAAGGGGTTACGTAATAATGTAACTATATTATTATTTGTAACAGGATACGGGTATTCTTGTATTATTTTTGTACATCTTTTTTACAATTCTAGTAATTGATATTGAAAGAAAAGAGAAGAGAGAGATGGGAAGAGAGAAAAAAACAAAGAAAAAGTGATAAATGTAATGAGAAATGAAAAATGAAATTAAGACAGATATAAAATGAATATAAAAATCGAGGGATAAAAAACCAGAGTTGTCATTCATTGGTTAAGTGTATATTGTCATAAAATAAAGTTGTGCTGAACATGTTTTTTGGTTCTTAAAAATATAAAAAAATTATTGTTTTAATTCCCATTTAATCTTAATTCTACATTTAACAAAAATTAATAAAAATGAAAGATTTATGATTTTATATTTTTTTAAAATTCTAAAAATTAGTAGAATTTAGATAAGAATTAATTGAAATAATACATTTTAAAGATAAAAATATTTAATTATTGACTCAATAAAGTAAAATGTGCATTTTTTTTTTGGTCAATCAATCCTTCATTACATCAGTCTAAGTCCCAAACAAATACAACACTACTAAGGCCCTGTTTGGATAATAAGCTTATTTACTGCTTATGACATAAGCTGTATAAGCTACTTTTATAATCGAAAAAAAATTATTGTGAAACTTATTTAAATAAGTCATAAGCTGTTTTGATAAGCTATCCTGAGTAGCTTATGAAAAATAAACCCAAAACAGCTTATGAATCAGTCATAAGCTGTGTTCATAAGCTCTGCATAAGTCAATCCAAACAAGCCCTAAGACCCAAAAAGGAGCCAATGGCAGGCATCAGAGTACAAGACACTAGACCATTTACTCTTCCCGCTGCTCCACCAATACAATAACTACACCTACTAATCAACCACTTACCAAAAAAAAGAGAGAGAAAGATTGGTGGCAATGACAGAGAGGCTAACGAGGAAGAGGAAGATGGGAGAGAGAAAGGAGACAGTTCTGAAGAATCCGGCGGCAAAATGGCCTCCCATCAAACCCAAAAAGAATCTCCAGATTACCCGCTTGCGAGACATCGATCTCTTCACGGTTACAACTCTTTCTGCTCTCAACCATTTTTGTTTTCTAAAAAAATAACATCCACTACATAATAGTATGTATGACATAACAGTAAATACGGTGGTAAGGTTGGGCATAGAGATTAGAAAGTCAAAATAGAGATCCCTAATTCTTCGTTAACTTGGTGGATCTATCTTGTTTTTGCTATTCAAGTTATTAAATAGGGTGGATTGGCAATTTTTATTCATGTTCCAAAACCGTGTTACAATAAGTAATGATTCTTATTTTAATAATTTTTTTTTTTCAATTTAAGAATTCAGGTCCAGAATTTTTTCTCGTCTGCTGAATCAAAGGCATTCATTAAAACTGCTGAGGGAATTGGTTTTGCTCCTCAAGGGAGTTTGGGTCCAGCTAAAGGTGAAGCTTACAGAGATAATGATCGAATCTCAGTGAATGATCCTGTCCTTGCAGATTCAGTTTGGGAATCTGGACTTAGCAAACTATTTTCTGATATAAGAATTCGAGGGAAGGCTGCTGTTGGTCTCAATCCAAATATTAGACTCTATAGGTAGGTTGGTTGGTTGGTTGGTTTGTTTGTTTTTCCACTAGCTATCAGACAAAAGTTTTTCTTGTAGAGTAGTATTAAGTTTTCAGTATGCTGTAGCTTTTCTTGAAACATTGCATTTGTGCTGAGAAAAAATAAAATAGATGCTTCAAATGCATTTGGCTTCACCATTGGTCGTGCAATTTCGCATTTCAGGTACAAGGTTGGTCAACGCTTTGGGCGACATATTGATGAAAGTGTTGATCTTGGAGGTGGAAAACGCACTTATTATACTTTGCTAGTGTATTTAAGTGGTGGACCTGTTGAACTTAAATCAAAGTCGAAAAACGATTCCAGCAACCCCACAGATTCATCTTTTGAACCTTTAGTTGGTGGAGAAACTGTCTTCTATGGTCACAGAAATAGCACTGTGGCTGAGGTAGAATTTTTTTTTTTAGTGAAATATGGGTTTGATAATATTTCCTTGTCACTTAAAATAAGTTTGAATATTTGCTTCATGCAAGTTTCGAATATGACTATTTGTATTTGGGTGTTGATACAATATTGATTTCACAGGTTGCTCCCATTGAAGGGATGGCACTCTTGCACCTTCACGGAGACAAATGCTTGTTGCATGAAGCCAGAAATGTTACCAAGGGTGTCAAATATGTGTTTCGTTCAGATGTTGTATTTGCTTGAAGAATGGTTCATGTCTTGTATCAAATAGTCTGGTATATTCTTCTCCTGAAGGCTTTCTCTTTGTTAGCTTATCACTTAAAAAAATTATATTGTCTTGATCTTCATTATTGGTAATATATTATGTGTGCAATTGTATGCCACAAACAGGAAGTCATTTTGAATAACTCACATATTTGGAAAAATCTGGTTAATTAAGTCAGCTACCTACTCAGAACATTATAAAAAATGGCAGTCTGGTACTGTAATATAAAGTTCCCGCTACTCAGAACATTATATGAATATTTTTATCTTTTTCCAGAATTTAGGGATAATTTCTCTTGGATACTTGAAGTTGAATATCAAACTATTGTCCTTTTTTACCCCTATAGGATTGTGAGAGTATTTAGTAATTTCTGGATATATGTTTGTAGTGATGTTTCTTGCTTCTACCGATCCATCGCATTTTGTTTGCAGTTTGAAATTCATGGATATCTTGTTTGCAGTTTAAAATTCACATTTATGAATGCTGCATATTCTTCAAGTTTTGGGGCTAAAATTAGTCTTTACATTTGCCGGCCTTGAGCATTCATAGAATGAAAGAGGCTTGGGGTCCATCAACACGGAATGGAAAGACTATATTAGAAAAACAACATTAAAAAAAAGTATTGAAGGACGATATTAGAAAACCTCATGGTTGTGTGCACAAATGAACATTTTTCCTTCGCCATTCATAAAATGAGGTATACAAGCATAATCACATTTATTTCAACATGAGTAGTAACAAGATCTTTATGATAATATTGTAAAGAATAAAAGTGGTGCAAAGAAGAAAAAGAATCAGGGCAAATTAATCTTTAATCTCTGTATCTCTTAATTCACAATCCTGCAATTAAGTCTCACTTCTCCATTATCAGAGTCTCTTAGATTTCCAAGTTTCATCATTGAAGTTGCAAACTCTTTGAAGAACAAACTCTGGTCTCTTGCAAATGCTTCAACAATCCATCTAGTTCTGTAATCACCAATAAGTGACTGATCGGAAGAAAACACACCTTTTCCAGCCAGCAGCTGTTTGTAATAGTCATTATCAAACACTGATGCTGTTGAGTCCAGGAATTGTCCTGCGTCGTGGTTGTTGTTTGGTTTTGGACATTTATTTCTTAGGTCTAGTGCAAACTCAGTGTTCATACTTGGATCAGTATTATGCAATGAACTGAAGTTATGAAGACGAGCCTCAAAGGAAGAACAATGTGAAAAGCCTAGAGTGTGTCCCCCAGATAAAGTCACCATATCTTTAACTCCTAACCCTCTCTTATCAAAGCTCTGAATGAGTTGGCTTACATTGAAGGTTGGAGCCGGCAAGTTGATGGTATCAGATGCCTTTGATACCCTTCCATCTTTCCGTCCTTTTAGTACATTCCAATATGGACCTCCAGACTGTCAAAGCAAATAAGAAATATTGATGTTGTAATAAATAACTAGATTCAAGTTATGCTAATGTTCCATGGATGGATCCTCATGCATATGTATAGATATCAATACCCAATATGTTAATATCTTGGATATAATTTATATGCTACTCATGATTGTCAGTAATGACTAATGAGTGATCATAGTGCACATAGAAATTTCAAATATTTCATTTAGAATGTGAGTATTATTAACCAAAACGATTTCAAGTGACTTGGATTCTTTTATGGAATATTTATAAGATCACCAAGTATGTCTACTCTACAGAGGCATCTAAGATACGGATTTGGCTCCTCTAAAGTGAGTAAAGTGTAAAGTAAGTAATCTTAACCATTAATGAGAAAATCAAGGGTGATTTGTTATACATGTACTTATAATATCAACCCTTTATTTTTTTTACTAATGGTTGAGATTAATTACTTTACACTCTAAAGTGAGCATCACTTTAGAGGAGCCAGCTTGGATAAAATGGCTGCTGAAAGGTACCAAGATTTTAGCAGGTCTAAACTAGCTCAGAGACTTAGGTATTACCATGGCCACCACATCTCTTGCTGAAATAGCAAGTATATCAGCACAAGAAACAGTTCCTGGGCAAGCCAGCTCAAGCTTTGCTTTAGCATCATCGATCACATAGAACGATCGAACTGAGATATTTGGAGGGCCATCTTTCTCTGCTTGGTTAGTGACAGTTGAGTCCAACAATATTGACGCATCACATCCCTATCATTGAACATTAATCATTACAATATTACACACCCATTGGTCAATAAAATACTTCACCAGCATGAACATTATGTGTGTGTGTTTTGAATGAGAGATTGGGAGATCACATACCCTTATGAAACAATCATGGAAGAACATCCTCAAAATACGAGCTGGGACTTTTGGGTCATGCATGGAAGCATGGAGAACCGTCTCTGATATTATTTTTTCCAATTGTGGACATGTTTGGTCATAGTAATGAGCATGAAGTTCAGCTTTGGATAATGAAAATATTGTAAAGAGGAGGAAAATGATTGGAAAGATGTTTTTTGCTGGCAGAGGAGCCATACGATAAATTAAGTAAGAACTCTAGAACTTGAAAAATGAGGATTGGATGAGAATTTCATGAAAAGATGTATCACAGTATATATAGAATTGAAGTGAACGATTTTAGCAAATAAAATACAAGCTTAACTAAGATTTATTGTACTTTGAAGCCACTCAAAGTTTGGAATATTAGCCTAGAAGTACAGAATTTGGACTTCCCCTTTGTTCTGCACTAAGACCTAGCTAGTATATCAATCCACCTAGACACGTCTTCCTTCAGTAATCAACAACAGTACAAAACAATTTGATAGCTACTGTGTCAAGGGGCTAGATTCATAATTTTGTACATTGTGTCGTGTTAATTATTGATCATTGATTGAGAGGATGTTAAGGTTTTTATTTTCCTTGTAAAAATAGGTTTTTTTTTTCTTCTCATTGTACACTATTGTTATTGTTATAATGTTAGGTAACATATTGCTTCCAGAATTGTTCTGTTGGTGTATCCCTTTCAGGATAGTTAAGTTGTACAGTTGACGTCTACAATATTTTGCACACAAAAATTGCCATCTAATGTTTGGGTAGTTAGAAAAGCAAATCCAAACTATTATTATTATTATTAAATCGGACTGGATTGACGAGTTCGACTGGTTGAAGTAGAAATCAACCAGATGTCTCATTCTTTTAACTCTACAAAGAAAATATAATATACCAGTCACATAGAGCAGTAGTTTCATTTATGGACTGGGTCTAACCAAACCAAAAAAAGCCCAACCCTAGTTCCAGCCCATGAGATGATATATATTAATTAATTAATAAACATGTGACATCTTTTGACCAAAAAAAAAACATGTGACATCTCCTTTGACCAAAAAAAAAACATGTACATGGTGAGCCAGCAGGTGGCTTTTTCATCAAATGCATTTGTCATTTGGTAGCCATTTGAATGTTTTAGAACTTGATTGACTATGTGTTCTGCAATTTTCTCGCTCGCCGAGTGACATAGTTTTCTAGACACTGCCATAGCCGAAGCTCGAATAAGTTTAAAAAGGAATTGTTAACAATAGTGTACTTTTTTTTTTTTTGGTTTCAACAATAGTGTACTTTCTAAAGCTTACAATGTAATAGCATGCAACAAATTTTATTCCTTTTTTTTTTTGTTGGGCGAGGCTTAAACCCATACAACAAAGCTAACGCCTCTGAAACATAACAGAGTGCATATCAGCAAAGAGCTGAAGGGTCTTAATGAGTAAACAAAAGGAGTATGATGTAACCCGATTTAAATTTTACCTGACATATTATATGAATCAAATACACATCATACCTAGAAATAATAACTATATAATAAATATATAACAAAAAAACAAATAGCTAATTACATTAATATGATACAATTGATAAAAATACCAATAATCATGATAATATAGTCCACTCCTATTTATTACAGCCATTAATTGTAATAATAATAATAATAATAATTTATATTATAATTAATCTAGCTTCAAACATAATTTAAACATATTTTGCTTTCAGTTAATTAACACTTTTTCAAAAAATAATTGCTAACGAAAAATATTTTTGTTATATAATATAAATAAACTCATAACATACGAGTATTATCTTTGTTATAGAAATTATAAATATATATATATATATATATATATATTTTAATATTATCAAAATAATTTTCTATCAATTAAATTAAATTTCCAAAATATTTTCATCTCAATATTTTATATTTTTATAAAAACATCCGTGGAATTAGAGCTGTCAATTACAGCTCATAGCCCACAACCCACCCCCACTTGGCCCCCTTTTTAGCCCCTTGAAATTTTAGTCCACTATAAAGTGGGTCATTTTAAGCCCCAGCCCACACATTTAAATTTTTTGGGGGTTAGGGCTGGGGCTTTTTGTGGGTCAGCCCACTGTTTTCGAAAATGTGAAAATACACCGCAAGACTTTGAATTTTGTGAACACTCAAAAGTTTATTGAAAATACACTCAAAAGTTCGAAAACGTAAAAATACACCGCAAGACTTTGAATTCTGTGAACACTCAAAAGTTTATTGAGGAAGCAGCGACAAGTGAAAAATGAGAAAATTTTCATCGTGACACACATATTTTTTTATAACAACATCGTGACACACATTGTCCACACGTCCAGCATCCAGGTTTCATTTGCACTATAGTAACAGAACCATAAATTTTTGGGTGCATATTGCTTTATCTTGTTAATTAGTTACTTTTTCTTTTTAACTTCCATTGGATCAATATCTTTCGTTCTATATAGTCTCTCAGACCTTATAATGATTTTTTTATTATAATGCACACCACCTATTCGGTAAAATGATACTACTACTATCTTTCATCAACATAATCGCTTTGTGGAGGATTTTAACTGGTTTATTCAAGATTCTGTGATTATGTGTCATGTTTCGTGAGTTTGGCAGCAAAAAATATCTGTCGAGTTGTCAGTGTCACAACTTTTTTTTTTTGGTCAAGTCAGTGTCTACTTTGAGTTTGGTGTCGTAACAAGGTAAGGGTTCGTTTTTGTTTTTCAGATCCATTGTGAATTAGCAACAATTGCATCGCATGCTCATTTTTAAGTGGGCTAGGCCAATCTGTTTAATAGATATTTTTTAAAAAAAGCCCATGGGTCAGCCCTAGCCCGCAGGGCTTTGGGGCTTTTTGACCCTGTGGGCTATTTTCATGTGTGGGCTTTTTGACCCTGTGGGTCTTTTGACCTAGCCCACATGGGTCAGGGCCAAGTGGGGTGGACTGAACCTATTTGACGGCTCTACGTGGAATACAGGGAATAATTACTATTAAATGATAGATAAGTTAAGTTAGAAAAAATTTGTCATTGACTAATATTTTATATAATGAATATTTAGTTGTTTTGACTATGTGACTGATAGCTATAAATAAAGTTGTATATTAAATCATGAAATTAAGAGTAAATTAGTAAATAGTTGTCTGCTCACGAATTATTACAGGTTAGGAGTCATAGTCGTACAAGTGAAACTATACATAAATTTAGGATAAAATTAGTATAACTCAATTATTTGTTTGCACTAAAAGTAAAGGATTATGCCTTGCATTAAAGATATTTTTGTCTATTGAATAAAATATAATCATGCATCTATTCAAAATATTTTACCACTCTTAAAGTAATTTGTTCCCTCCTCTTTATATTATTAACAGTTTATACTAACTTTTAACGTGTTTTAGAGCAAACAGACAGTATTAATAAATAAATCGGTTTGTTACTGAAATAAATAGATCAGTTATTTATTCGATGCAGGCGAATTTTCTTCAACCAAATGTTACATTATTATCTGAAGTCTAAGCATGGCAGGGTTGAGGGTCCCAATAAAGTACCGAAGGCGAAGAATATGAAACAATGAGTTGTTAGAATTCTAATGTTATACTGTATCTAAAAATCGCAAATAAACATTATTATCAAATTAATTTTTATTATTATTCCATATTCATTTTTTTTTATAACATTTTATTCCATATTCCTTATTCTTATAAGATACCTTAAGAAGGACGCATTATGTTCTATCAAAAAAATAAAAAAGAAGGACGCATTATGGTCAGAGTCAGAGAAGCGTTGGTCCACGTGTGGACCACCAATGAACCTGTCCGCGTAGCCGACACGTGTAGAGGGGCCCAGCTTAGTTCCACGCCCACAAGGGGATCCCACAAAATCATAGGGACACGTGCCTCAATCTAACAGTCACATGACCAAATCTCGTGGCCCAACTTCAACCACTCACCACGGACAACCTCACTTTCCCCGCCCACATTTCTGGGCCCCACCAAATAACACGTGCACATACAACCTCACGTGACAGCTTCCCGGGCCCCACTTCCTCCTCTCGTTGACGCACAAGAGCATCACCCTTGGTGGGGTACCTATAGGTACGTAATAGGTACCTATTAAGTACTCCTAATGGGAAAAAATAATTTTGGATATTTAATGGAGAGCGGTGCTTATATAAGCACTCTTTCTCTCTTCTCTCATTGTGAATCTTATATATTTTTGTAGATTATAATTGGATGTAGAGTTATTAATAGAATCCATTTAATAAATTTTTTAGAGTTATTGGATTGGAGAAGTTAGGTACCTATTAGGTACTTGAATTAAAAAAAATAAAAATAAATAATATATACAAATAAAACCAACTTAAATATCCAAAAATAGATACTCTAATGAAAATACTCTTAGAGTCAGCTCTCACCACACCACAGCCAGCCAGTGCCCCCACACCGCTACCCTCAACACACCGTTTCCATTTCACGAGTGAGTTAGTATCAGATAATCCACCTCGCACGTGCAAACTGGACCCCGCACGGTGACTTCATTTTGACTCAAAAGCCCAATTTTCTTTCGCTCCCTCCCACTGCTTCCCAATGACAACGTAAAACGATAAAAAGCCAAAATAAATAAGATAGATAAAGGTTAAAAAAATCAAACGGAAAATGAACAGACAAAGGAAAAGGAGTCCATAAAAAGTTTAAAAAAATGTGTTCCTAAACCATTACTCAAAAAACAAGCAAAACCCAGATAGCCAAATACTACCTCTGCTCCTTTGTTCCCAAATTTAAAAAACTAAAAAAGAAAATCTAAAGTCTAAGCCTTTTTTTTTTCTTCTCATGGAGCTTCAATTTCAAGGCTTTGAAGTCGGAGCTGGTGGTTCTGAATTAGCAGCAGAGCGACCCAAAAACTGAAGCTCTTTCTTGTCATAAATTTCCAAGGAGAAGTCCCTGAGCATCTGGGTGGTCGTAGCAGAGGAGGAACAAGAGGTAGAAACAGAAGCTGAAGTAGTAGTAGCATTACCAGTAGTAGTTGCTGAGTTCAAAGAAGGAGCCAAAGTGGAGGAAGAGTTTTCAGAAGCCGAGGCAGCATTTGAAAGGTGCTCAACAACGGGTTGATGTTGATGTTGGTGCTGCATGTGCATAGCAGAAACAAAACCCGAAATGGGTCTGGCGTTGAAAAACGGGGCCGCAGTTGCAGGAATGGCCCAATACTGTTGAGGCTGGTTATTAGCAGAGTTATTGTTATTGTTATTGTTATTGTTATTAGGGAACATGAAGAATGGCCCTGTTCCATTAGAACTTGCCACTGGCCACAAAGGGACTAATCCACCGCCACCACCGTATGCGGTTTGTGCAATCGGTGCGAGCCCTGAATACGCTGAAACTTGATCGTTCACATCAATGAACTCACTATTTGATGCTCTCCTCCTTCGCTTTCTCGGTGTCTCTTCTCCGTCAGGCCTGGCCGCCGACGAGGTTGGAATCTTCAGCGTGCCGCCCACCGAAACGGCTATGGCCGGCACCGTTCCGGTGCCGGTGGCTTCTATGATCCCCGGTTCTGCGTGCTCCAGCAACCACCGGATTGTTTCTCCGTCGGACTTGTGGCCGAGCTCTCGTGTCAGCTGGAAGATCCTGGCGGCGCACGTCGCCGGCATACGGATTCTCCGGCCACGTCCCTCCACCTTCGTGTGGCGGTCCTTCGACGGTTTTCTCGCCGCCGGTGCTGTCATCGTTAACGGCATCGGAATAACGCCCACCGGAAGAGACTCGTCGAGGCTGTGCTCCGTCTCCGT
Source organism: Glycyrrhiza uralensis (assembly GCA_030159175.1). NCBI lineage: Eukaryota > Viridiplantae > Streptophyta > Magnoliopsida > Fabales > Fabaceae > Glycyrrhiza > Glycyrrhiza uralensis. The sequence continues at coordinate 54,557,373 of BRZY01000002.1, read as the reverse complement.
GTGCTCCTCTTTCAGTGGCTGTTCCGGCGGGTCCACCATTGGCGCCGTCGTCGTCTCCGAGGGAGAGATATCGGCACTGGGGCTGTCGTTTTCTTCTTCGCTGAAATCGTCGTCGCGGGTAGGATTCGCTTCCATATTCCTGAACGAAAATAAAAAAAAAATTGAGGAATTTAAGAGAGACCCAGAAAAGTATGATCAAAACCCAGATGAGAAACAAGGAAAATATTTCTACTTTGCGAAATTCAGAAGCAGTGTGAATAAAAATCAATTATTTTTTGTTTTTTTGGGGCCTACAGTGTGTTTTTGCAGGGGCAAGAAACCGGGAACAACAGAGAAGGAGCAGAGTTTTGATACGTTGACTGTGCTTTGAAGCTTTCTGGCACTGCGAACGATTAGAAAGACTAATTGAGAATTGGAAGAGAGGTTTTTCTAATTACAAAAAAAATATTGAAAAAGAAATAATAAAACAAATAAAATTGGGGACAACGAGTAACACAGAGAGAAACAAACCAAACCCTAACAATGGAAGAGAGCCCCACTTATCCGTATGGAAGAGAGGGTCCCTCAGGATCAGTTCGCTATTTATTTGCACAGTGGAATAGAATCAACGGCTGGATACACTCTTCACACCAGATGGGCCACTGGGATGATGCCACGCAATGAGCACTAGGTTTTGCTACGATTACTGTTCCTGTCGTGGTTTTGTGCCTAATTGAAAACTATTTGCCATTTTTTTCCATTAAAAAAAAATATCCATGGGTGTGTTGCTGGATAATAGGGAAAGTTATCACATTTTTTAAATGAAATTTATTATTTTTATTAATTTCAATCTTTTAAATAAGAAAGAAAAGATCCATATCTAAAAAAGTTTTTCATGTCCTTTTTTATTTTATTGTATTTTATTTTGGGCTTAAAAATATTTTTGGTCCCTGCAAATATACCGGTTTTTTATTTTCGTCCCTGTAAATTTTTTTTTTAGTTTTTGATCCCTGTAATGTCCAACCCTTCCGTTTTTGGTCCTTGCCGTCAGTCTCCGTTACAAAAATGGTGACATGGCAGACGGAGATCTATGTGACGATGCCACGCGAGACTAACGATGCCAAGTGGCATCTTAGGTGGAGGATGACATGGCCAATACTAAGTCATCTCCTTCTTCCTCCCCTCTCCCTCCTAGCCGCCACCCCCATCCTTTTCCCAACCTCCCTGTACACCAGAAAAACTCCATTCATTGTCAGATGCTCTTTCAGAAATTGTCTACACACCCCAAAATAAAAAATAATCTCAACGTGAATGGTCCCCATGCTGGGTCCATTCTTACGCCACAAGGAGATCTTCTTATCATCCCCAGCACTGGCCACAACCAAATCTGTGAAGAAACCAAACTCAGCGGAATAAAACATAATCTCCATTCACTAGTTGCTAAATTTTTTAAGCTACCACAATTTGGGGGAAATGCAAACCCAGAAAGCAAAAAAAAAAAACAAAGCAGAGAGAGAAAGACAGGTTGAGAGTTCTTGAATGCCACTGACGGATCCCCAAAATTTATTGTTGCTAACAACCGAAACTTCCACTGCTGAGTGAACTGGGGGATGGGGATTAAGACTCATATATTACAAGGGCTTCTAATTAAAAGAACTTGCTACATAATGAAGACTAATGACAATTGAAAGCACATAATTTCTCATACAGCCATCCGTCAAATAGTGTTATAATGCCAAAGCAAAGATACTGTATGAAATTGATAATCAACCAACAAAGTGCACATGCTTAAACATTAAATTAGATCAACCAAAAGAAATTGCGGTCAGAAATTAATGTTTTGCAGGGAATGGGTAGCGACATTTCAGATTTGGAGTTGAAAATGGGAATTTTGGAAACCCTACATCCACAACTGCATCACGGAGGGAGAGAAAGACGGTTCAGCAAAGACGATTCCTCCCTTCAACTCACCACCGTGGACGTTCAACGAGCCACCGTGAATGAACGACGTTGACATTGTAACTATGTTCTTGCTCTCATCGTGGGCCTGGACAACGTGAACAACCTCGATCTTGGCGGCATCTTGAACGACACCTGGACGACGTGAACGACCTCTGATCTGGAGTTGATCTTGACGTCGATGACGCAGGGGTTGGCGTAGTAGGAGACAAGAGAGATCTGTGAATCTTCGGCTATGGGGGAGGAGCATTGGTGGCTGCAGTACACTCCTATGGAGATGAGATCAGTTATTGGTGGAGGAAAATGAATGGGTTCGTGACTGTACTCTGGGCAAGTTGTGAGTTCTTGGCCGTGAAGAGAGTGTGGGATATGGTGGGCTGAGGGTGGCGGCAGGGGCTGGGGGAGAGGGAAAAGATGAACAAACCCTATGTGAGCCATGTCATCCTCCACCTAAGATGCCACTTGGCATCGTTAGTCTCGCGTGGCATCGCCACATAGATCTCCGTCTGCCATGTCACCATTTTTGTAATGGAGATTGACGGCAATGACCAAAAACGAAAGGGTTGGACATTGCAGGGATCAAAAACTAAAAAAAAATTTTACAGGTACAAATCAAAAATCGATATATTTGCAGGGACCAAAAATATTTTTAAGCCTTTATTTTATTCTTTCCGGAGCTACATGACTTTATTAACTTCACAGTTGTTTGGCATTTTTTTCCATTACTTAAAAATATTCTCAAATTATTATCTATTTTTAGTTTTTATTGTCTTTTTCTATTTCCTTTTAAAATCTCGTTTGTTGGTATGATAAAATTAATTAATTCCAACCTTTTATACTCAAAATTTGTTCTTTTCACTCAAATCTCAATGATTTCATAATAATATACTTGCTGCCTTAATTAGGGATTAGAGAAATTAATTGATCCAAGACCTGGAATTTGATTAATCTCAAATGATGGTTCATACTCCATCCTTTTACATGGTTTTATTGGTGAACTACTAACCCTGTGTTTGCTTCAAAGGTGTTGACGTGCGTTCACCTGAAGCTTATATATGAGAGTAGCTTTCGCGTTCAACTTACTTCAGGACGTGATAATAGAAGAAACCAAACACACGCCAAATCAACCAATTGCGAAATGTTTATACTTTTTATGAAATTAGTTATAAGGCCTGAAGAATTCTTTGCGAGTTGGGTGTCAAACTAATTAAAATTACAATAGCATCCCCTACTTTCAAGTTTTGCTTTGCCTCTAGACCCTCTCATTCTCTAAGAAAACACCACTACCCATCAAGGAGGTAGCCAATCATCATCGACCATCCACATGGTCGTAGTTACATGACCGCCGGTGCCACCTCCATGAATGGATCTCAAGTAACTTGATTGTCCGTTTGTGATGTATAACTAGGCTTACTTGGGTTGGTATGGAACACTTATGCTAGTGATAAAATAAAAATAAAAGTTAATGAGTATCTTTAGGAGTTAGAATATGCTGTTTAAGAAAAAAGAAGTAAAAAATATTTAATGAAAGAAAACTGTTGATTACATTGAAAATATAAATGAAGACATTAATTAATTTTTTAATTTGTGTACAATAACATTAAATTTTAAAAGGAAAATATGTTCTGTTACAAGGTTGGCACATGAGATGTGTAAATGCATCGAAAATTAAGCTGTGCGGTAAAAGAAAGAAAAAACTGCTTACGTTGCAAAACGTTTCAATGCTGAACTGTTGTATGTTGGTTGGCTTGTTGATATTTTCAGAAGCCCTTGTTTAAGACCGTAGACCGTAGTTATACATCAAATATTTGTTTCCACAAAATTTCTAGGACCATGTCATTAAGTCTGAAACATAATTTTGCAACCGGTTAGGAACATAGTACGTGACAGTGACTTGGCAATCAATTAGGAGCATAGCATACTGAAAAATAAAGTGTTTAAAATTATAAAAATAATATTCATAAATTGTAAAAACGAGTCTTTTAAAGTCATGGAAAAGTTATAAAAATTAGTGAATGAAGATATACTTATGTTAATTTTTGTGTGTGGTTACATCGGAGAAAAAAGAAGACTTCTTTTAATTAATTTGATATGGTCTGTTGAAATTCAAATTTATGAAATTCAAATTATTATTTTTTGATACAGTTATGAATTTCAAATTTACAACTATACAAAAATATTAATAAATATAATTGTATTTTTATTGATTCAACAAAATAGACCTTGAGAAGGCCTACGATCATGTTAGTTGGGATTTCTTGAGAGGCACCTTAAATGACTTTGGGTTCCCTCCTTCTACAACCAACCTCATCATGAGTTGTGTCACCACGTCCTCCCTCTCTATCCTTTGGAATGGCAAAAGACTTCCTAGCTTCTCCCCTACGAGAGGCATTAGACAAGGCGATCCGTTGTCACCATATCTCTTTGTCATGTGCATGGAAAAACTCTCCCTAGCCATACAAAGTGAAGTGTCTAAAGGTAATTGGAGCCCTTTTAAGGTCCCTAGGAATGGCCCTCTTGTCTCTCACCTTCTCTTTGCGGATGACGTCCTCCTTTTCACCAAAGCTAGTAGTTCCCAGGCTCGTTTGGTGGCAACTATCCTTGACAAGTTTGGTAAAGCGTCGGGGTTGAAGGTGAATGTGGGTAAATCGAGAGCTTTCTACTCCACTGGGGTTCCTTCTTCGAAAGCCAGGAAATGCACTGACGTCACTCAGATTAGAGAGGCTAAATCTCTTGAGAAATATTTGGGTTTCCCCCTAATTCATGGTAGATCCTCAAAAAAAGATTTTGAATTTATCACAGAAAGAATGAATACGAGACTAGCCTCTTGGAAACATAGACTCTTAAATAGAGCAGGGAGGGTTGCTCTAGCCTCTTCGATCCTCACAACTATCCCTTCTTATTATATGCAGATGTGTTGGCTTCCCCAGTCTACATGTGACCACATTGATAAAATCTCTAGAGACTTCATCTGGAAGGGGAGCCAAAATAAAGGAGTCAATTTGGTCAGCTGGCCAAAGATCACTACTCCTAAGTCTCTAGGGGGCCTTGGAATCCGATCTGCTAGGGAAACTAACACGGCTTTGTTGGGCAAACTGGTTTGGGACTTGCAACAAAACAAGGATAAATTATGGGTCCAAATCATCAAGCACAAGTATGATATCAAGGGTAACTTTCTGACCACCTCTCATAAAGTTGGATCGCCTGTTTGGGGTGCTATTTATAAGACTAAAGAGCTCCTCAAGGAGGGATTTCAGTTTAGGCTTGGGGCAGGGAATGTTTCCTTTTGGTTTGACCCATGGACAGATTTGGGGCCTTTGCACCAGCTGCTGCCATATATTGACATTCACGATTTGGAATTAAAAGTGAATGAGGTGTTTGTCAATCATGAGTGGCAGATGGATAATCTCTACACTCGCATTCCGGACCACATTAAAACCTTCATACAGGGGAGCCGCACCTACCTTAATCCTGGAATTCAGGATCTCTATATTTGGAGTAATAGCCCGAATGGTAACTACACCACCAAGGCTGGGTTTCTCTGGCTGTTGAATCAAAGATTGCCTCAGCCTAGCGAGCAAACTTGGAGATGGATATGGAAACTCCCAGCTCAAGAAAATATCAGGATGTTTTTTTGGTTGGCCTTCCATAATTCTATTCCTACCCTGTCAACCCTTCATTACAGGGGTATTGTCCCCTCGGCTTGCTGCAGGATTTGTTTGGAGGAAGATGAGACTCTAATTCATTGCATTAGAGACTGCCCAAATGCTAAAAAAATTTGGGATTCTCTGGGTTTTGGAGATGACTCATTTTTTCAACAAACAGATGTGCACACCTGGCTGAAAAAAGGAGTGTCAGGGTTGAATGACAAGCTTTTCATAGCTTGTGTTTGGTGGGTCTGGAAAGCCAGAAATGCGAGGTGCTTCAACAACGAAACTATCCTTTTCCCTCGTCTTCTCCTCTCCATCATCAACCTTGCCACGACTTTGAAAGCCTGTTTCCCCAAGGAGAACAACACCAAATCCACTCCTACACTTGTTACCTGGCAGCAGCAGGATTGGGATGGGGTCATCTTAAATGTTGATGGTAGCAGCTTTGGTAACCCTGGGCCTGCGGGGTTTGGAGGGATTGTTAGAAACCCAGACGGGGGTTGGATTTTTGGTTTTAGTGGCCACATTGGGCAATCTGAAATCCTTAAAGCTGAGCTGTTAGGAATTGTCCATGGACTCCAATTATCATGGAGAAGGGGGTTCAGAGCAGTCATCTGCTATACAGACTCGATGTGTGCTCTTAATTTAATTAAGGATCAGCAGGGAATCTACCACACCTATGCAGCCATCATCCAAGATATTAGGGATTTAATTGCCTTACCTTGGCAGGTCAGTTTGCGCCATATGCTTCGCGAGGGGAACCAGTGCGCGGATCACTTTGCTAAATTTGGAGCCTCCAGAGCTGAGCATCTCTGTGTCTTTGAAGAGCCTCCTCCAGATCTGCATTTGACTTTATTGGGAGACGCTGTGGGAACTGTTTTCCCTCGCGGCTATCCAAGGCTGGATCCAGCCTTTTAGTTTTTGTTTCTCCTTTTGTTTTGTTGTGGTTTTCTGTTTGTTTTCCTCACTTCACCAAAAAAACAAAAAATTATAACTTTTTTTGGTCTTTCAACAATATTATAACTGGGCCAGACTGAATTTTTACTGGCTTCATTATTTAGACCAGGCTTATAAGTTGGCCCAAAACTGTGTTGAACCCGAATCTTCAGTTTTCAGTTTTGCTCTGTATGACCATGACTACGATTCTTGACCCCAAAAAAAAGACCATGAATATGATTAAGGCCATGCTACACATGTTTTGTTACACTTACATGGCAACGCCCACAATAAATAATCAACATTTTTCCATTGAATCTTGAGCATTTGGTCACTGGCATGAATAAGGCTACGCATTCCCTGAAATGGGTTCTCTTGGATTTCATTCAGAGGTGCAATGATTTGAGATCCTTCAAGCAAATCCATGCACATCTGTTGACTTCTGCCCTTGTTGCCAATGACTTGGTTATCACCAAAGCTGCAAACTTTTTTGGTAAACATGTCACTGATATTCATTACCCTTGCAATTTCTTGAAGCAGTTTGATTGGAGCATGAGCTCTTTCCCTTGCAATTTGCTTATCTCTGGCTATGCTTCTGGCCAGTTACCGTGGGCTGCAATCTTGGTTTATAGATGGGTTGTCAGGAATGGGTTTGTGCCTGATGTGTACACTGTCCCAGCTGTGTTGAAATCATGTGCTAAGTTTTCTGGTATTGCAGAGGTTAGACAGTTTCATGCGGTAGCTTTTAAGACCGGCCTGTGGTGTGACATTTATGTGCAGAACACTCTTGTTCATGTTCATAGCATTTGTGGGGACACCGTTGGTGCTGGCAAGGTGTTTGATGTGATGCTCGTGAGAGATGTGGTCTCTTGGACCGGTTTGATATCCGGGTATGTGAAGGCAGGGTTGTATAGTGATGCCATTGCATTGTTTTTGAGGATGGATGTGGAGCCTAATGTGGCAACGTTTGTTAGCATACTTGGGGCTTGTGGGAAACTGGGTTGCTTGAATTTGGGGAAGGGGATTCATGGGTTGGTGTATAAATATCCGTATGGAAAGGAGTTGGTGGTAAGCAATGCTGTGATGGATATGTATATGAAGTGTGAGTCTGTGACCGATGCAAAGCAAATCTTTGATGAGATCCCTGAAAGGGACATTATTTCTTGGACTAGTATGATAAGTGGATTAGTGCAGTGCCAGTGTCCAAGGGAATCACTGGACCTGTTCAGTGAAATGCAGGGCAAATCAGGTTTTGAGCCTGATGGGGTTATATTGACCAGTGTGCTTTCTGCTTGTGCCAGTCTTGGGCTTCTTGATTATGGCAGATGGGTCCATGAATACATCGATCGTAGCCGTATCAGATGGGATGTTCATATAGGAACAGCATTGGTTGACATGTATGCGAAATGTGGTTGTATAGAGATGGCACAGCATATCTTCAATGGGATGCATTCTAAGAATATCCGTACTTGGAATGCCTATATAGGTGGTCTAGCAATAAATGGACATGGGCAAGAAGCATTGAAACAATTTGGAGATTTGGTTGAATCTGGCACAAGGCCTAATGAGGTGACATTTCTAGCTGTTTTTACGGCATGCTGCCATTCCGGCTTGGTTGAGGAAGGCCGTAGGTATTTCGATCAGATGACGAGTCCACGCTACAATCTTTCTCCCTGGTTGGAACACTATGGATGTATGGTTGATTTGCTATGCAGGGCTGGATTGGTGGAGGAAGCTATGGAGTTGATAAAGAAAATGCCAATGCCACCTGATGTGCAGATCCTAGGAGCACTTTTGAGCGCCTCCAATACATATGGGAATGTTGGATTATCCCCAGAAATGTTAAAATCTCTTCCAAGTTTTGAATGCCAGGAGAGTGGCATATACGTGCTTCTATCTAATCTGTATGCAACTAATAAGAAATGGGGTGAAGTAAGAAGCGTTAGGAGACTGATGAAGGAGAAAGGGATAAGCAAGGCTCCAGGTTCTAGCATTGTAAGGGTGGATGGTAAGAGTCACGAATTTTTAGTTGGAGATAATCATAGCCATCCTCAAAGTGAGGATATTCACGCACTATTGAACATTCTTGCCAATCAAATCTACCTTGAGGGGCATATTGATATTTGATACCCTAAGGTAATTGGTCATCTGAACTTTGATGAGAGTAGCCACCATGCCTCAAGCTCCAATATTGAGAGCATGACAGAAGAATGAAAGACACTTGGTTGAAGTTCAGATATGGAATGCGTCCACTTATCGACAATGCATGTGGTCATTGTAGCAAAGATTCATACTACTCCAGTCCATACTTTGGAGATCAATCTCTGTACACAATCAAATCTCCCAGAAGATCACTGTTAATTTTAGGATATCTTACTCGAGCTTGGGCATGCTAAAATTATTCTAATGGCACGTTCATATCTTAAAGATGAGAAATTTTTTTTTGTAGGAAGTTAGTCCAAACAAGTTGTGTAAACTAAATCCATTGCACATTGACACATCATCATTTAGGAGTAGAGTAGTTGTTTGACACAAATATTCATAGTCATCGAAGAAGGGGTTTCAAAAGGCGTTTTGTCATTTCCAGGAAGTCTTACTTTCGTTGAATAAATTTGATTAGAATAGTTTACATGTACATATGGGTTTATGATATTACTTATATTGAAATCAAACAAGAGCGAAAAGCCTCTTCATATGTGCACGCGAAAGAAAATAAAATACATTTATGGTGGGAACTTCTTATTTCCTAGTGATTTGCATTCTTGTTTGAATAATCTTCTTAGTCGCCCGCATTTCATACTTAAGACGTGTTTGAATAATGAGAAAAAAAATGCAGGATTGGAAACAATGTTACTTAAGATCTCAAAGTCCCAGTCAAATGAAGATGAAGAAGAACAAAGAGTTAAGGTAACAAAGTCAAGTTCCAGTCAGAACACTGTAGAATATTATTCTTATTAGTTATTAAGGTGTTTGAAATGATGGTACAATTAATGCTTCATTTTTTATATTTAGTTCTCGCCTATTATAGTGAAATTCCTAATAAGGAGATTTAATATACCGACAGAATAGTATCGTCATGTTTGGATTCTTATTTCCTAGCGCTTGCAATGTGTCCAAGCCTGAACGGTTAGAAATTCCATTACATGTCTCATTACATTAGGATCAAAATTCCAATCTTGCAACTTATAAAAAAAGAAAAACAATTTTCGCTTCAAATTCAAACCTTTCAAACAGGACGTGTATTGCATTTATACAACATTAAAAGACGACTTTATTTCTTGATGACTTGTCCACTCAAACCTCCTTGTGTGAACAATTTTTTTTCCTTGCATAACCATAGATTTTTCAGAGATCACCAATACAACATTGATTTTAAACCTCCTTGTGTGAACAAGTATGGCTTGATCCTTATATTGATATTTTTTTCGTGACCAATGGAGTAAGATACTCTTTTCGGTAACAAAGCGGAGCTAGCTACCTGAATGTGCATGCAAGGATGACACACGGGAAACAAGTAAAATGGAAATATATTGAACTGATTAATTGTCTATGTAATTTGTGAACTCATCAGACAAATGAGTGAATAAAGTTAATTATTTTCCTCTGATAATCAACATAAAATCCTCATCCGAATTCACACAATCCAGAAGAATAAACAAATCAAACTTTACAGAATCAAACTTCAATCATTTTCTGATTGAGAGCAGTGTATCTCCACCTCTCCTTCTCCACAAAGTCTGCATCAAGGAACCTAGCAACAAAAGCCCAGAGTTTATATACATCTTCAAAATTAGCCAGGAAGCTCAATGCAGCAGTAACAACCGTTACTCCTAGGTGGTTATTATCTCTATCTTTCTTCTTGTTGGCGGTTACTCCCTTCTGGCCTCTTCCTTCTTTGGTCTGTAGGACTCTACCCTTCTCTTCTGCATACTTATCTGCAAAAGAAATATGATGTAGGAATCCATAGCTGAGAGATATGTTGTTTCTGTCAGCAAGCTTCTGAACAAGAACAGGCTCAATCTTTTCACCTTTCCAATCATACACATTGAATGCCAAAGCAGGCCCTCTGTCAAATCTTATCTTTGGTCCATAGATCTTGACCAAGGGAGCACCTTCTGTGTTGGGGTGCTTCAGCTTCAGCAATGAGTTCACCAGCCAATTTATCAGGTACCTTCCCCTATTGGTGATCAGTGTCAACCCCAAAGAGTCCACTTGATCCAAACACCTGCATTCAATGTGAAAGCTCCCATTTTCACCACCTTGTTGTTGTGCCTTCTTAATTTGAAGGCTCTCAACTGGCCTTTGAGGTTCTGGAGGCACCACTATCATCTGAAGCTCAGATGGTTCTTCTCTTTCAACTTTTACAGATTGTGGGGTTTGCATCCTACCAGAGAAAGAACTCAAAGAAGACAATTCTTGTTCTTGTAAGATAGATGGTGATTTTTCACTAATTTCCACTTCATTACCAGAAGAATCCTCTGGTTGATTAATTAGCCTCCTCTCTGGTACAAGGTTCACAATTCCTGCACAAGAGGAGGATTCCAGAATGGAGATAGCAGATTTCTTGACAAAGAGGCACCCAAAACCAGATGGGTTTTCTCCAAAAACCTTGTAGAAAGAACAGATGAGAAAGTCTGGTCGAAATAGAGAGAGGCCAAAGCTATCCATGTCTTTGGGTCCCAATGCACAAGCATCAATCAACACATGCCACCCATTCTCTTGTGCTGTGCTCATCCACAGATAGGGATATCTTGCTCCTGTTACCCTGGAATGAAGTGGGAACACAAAAAGACCCCTCTTTTCCTTCTTTTTCTTCTTCTTGCTCTCACTCACAATCATCTTCCTCAGTTTTGATGACTGGATCCTGAGTCTTGGCCATGAGAATTCTGCTGACATGACCCTTGCTCCTCTCTTCTCTGAGCAACTAACCATTTCTTCCACTGCCTCACTCTCATAGTCATAAACTGTCAGAAGCTTCTTAGAAGTTTGGAATGGATATGAATCTGCCACGAGCTTGAAAGCTGATGTTCTATTTGCTGTGAAAACCATGTAATAATCATTTTCAGAAATGTTAAGGAACTTCATTATTCTCCTCCTCATTGCAGACTCAAACTCTGACTCTTGCCCCCCATGAAGCAGTAAAGTCTTCAGATTCCCAGTTTTATAGGATATGCTAAAGAAGGGAATATCCGAATATTGGGGTGGGGATTGAGGTGTTGAAGATGAAGCAAGTTGAGTTTTTGAAGCATCATCATGTTGCTGTTGTTGAAGTTGATAGTAGGAGAAGAGGCCTATACCAATATAATCAAGGCAAGATTGGTTGGAGAAAGAGAGGTGGTAATACTCTTTGGCTCTCACACGGTCCACTCGCTGAGTATCGGAGTATTGAGGGTAAACTTTGTTGAATTCAATGAATGATTCCTGAAGAGATGGAAGGGACTCATGGTTGGTGAATTTGGTGTTTGGGAAGATTGAGGATGCTGTTGTTGCTGCAAAACTGTGTCGGCACTCTGCAGAACTGTTTCTGGGTTTGCTTGTTTCATGAGATAGTTGTGGTGAGTTGAACAATAAGGTAGGACAGCAACCTTGAGGGCATGTTTGAGGAGAGACCTCTTTTTTGCCAAGTGACTGCATTTTTTTCCCTTTTTTGTTCTTTACACTCACAGACAACTCTGGTTTTTATGTATCATCAGTTTGACGGTTTTCTTGCTATTGTTACTTTCTCTATGAGAAACAAACCTAGAGAAAAATAATTATAGAATTTCCCTGTTGGTTTATTTATGATTACGTGTCCTGATGTTGGTGGCTGATACGGCACTGCATGAATACATTGACAAAGTCAGTCAGCATAATTTGGACTGTGTCTTTCTTTCATAGTTTGTTTGTCAATTTGGACAGTGTCCCACTCCCACAGGCCAATCCAACTAGGCGTGATTGTGATGATTTCCTCACACGTTATGACAAAAGAAAAAAGAAAAAGCATTTCTAGACTCTAGTTGCGCCTAATTATTATTATTATTTTTTGCTAACTACTGGCCATTCCCTATTCTACTGGCCATTCCAATTTGTCCTTTATATTTTGAAGTGATTATTCATAGTTACAGAAAAACACGAGTTTTACATAGAAAGTGATGAAAGATTTTGATGTGGCCGAAGAAAACTGAGTGATGATGGGCATACATAGGTAATATGAAAGAGAAATGCTGCTTGACTAATTCTGTTTTTCATAAATTGAGTGCAGTGTGCACAGCTTGTGAAAAAGATATACTGACTGTTACTTTTAGTTTTACTATAATTATAATGGTAAAAAAAATTGTTAACCGAGTAAGCCGGCCAGTATTCTTCTACCTTGGCATGACTGGTTACCAATTTGATTCTCTAAAAAGGCACAGATACTGCAGAAGATGAGTGCTGCAAGAAAATTATTTAGCTATTACGTTTGGTTTAGTCCTCTCCTAATGACAAAATATCGTACAAATATGAAATATCTTTTGGTAAGGGGGTAATAAGGAACTAGAAGTGAAGATAAACACATTTGTGTGTGTGTAAAATTACACCCCTGAAAAGGTGGAGCCAGCCAGGTAGTCGAAAGCAATAATAGTAAGTGGATGACAGAATGGTCGCTATTCAAGCCGGCATTATCGATGAAAGTCCAAAAGAAAAGCCTCTTTAGAATTCTTCTCAGTACTTGCGGACAATGTTTGCTTAAGGTTTAAGTGTTGCAAAATCAAATTAAATAAAAAGGTTTCATGGTTGTGGCTGTCTCATCATTGCTTAAGTCAATACTTTTTTTTTTCTTTCAATTGAACATATATATGTAGTGAACTTAACATGCCCATTAAAATAGTTTTCCAATATAGCATGAAAGATTACATTATATGATTTGTTTGGGTGGAGCTTGAATTCTTATTGTATGGTAGTGTGTGCGTGGAGGGATGCTTAATGTGAGGGGGAGAGTGGGCTCAGCTCAACAACCAATATAAATGTGAGGCATGCTTATGATGAGGAAAGCCCCTTGTTCAAAAAAGAACAAAGTGAATTTGACTGTTATTAAAGTGAACTGCAATTAACAAAAAAAGAAAAGGCAAAGCTGCAGGCTGCAGCAGCACAAAGAAGGTTTTGGGTGTTGTGTTGTGTGTGGGAACAGAGCAAAAACAGCAAGCAAAATTAGTTGCGTAATCCGGGGTTGCCTTCTGGAGGAAAACACCTTTGAATATATGTACCAATAATAGTCTGATGCTGTGATGCATATAGTTAAATCAATAATTTTGCACCATGATTAATAACTGTTTAAATTATACAATAAAATTTAATTAAAAATTTAATAAAAGTGCAGCCTATATTTGGTTTCACATTGTGCACATCCAAAACCATGTCTCTTCACGCATCCGTCCAAAAGCTACTCTCACTAGCTTCTGTTCTACCGTGCATTGGTGTTGTACCCACTGCATATGCAAACACACTTGCATACATATAAGTTTTCAAAAAAGTGATTTTAAAGTTGTGTAATAATAAATTATATTTTATAACACAAATTATTTTTAGTTTGGTTATAATTATGAAAAGCTTTTTCTAAAAATAAAAAATGTTTTTTATTCTATTTTTTATTTAAAAAATAATAAATAAACACTCTAAAAAATTTCAAAACCATTTTTTTTTCAGGGAAAAAATTTAAACAAGCACACTTTTATCTGCCAGAAAAATTTAAAGAAGTAATATAACAATGATTTTTATTACACTTTTGAAAAAGTTTCATTTTACCGAAATTTAAACATGAAATTATTTTAAAAACATATAACTAGTTTCACGTAGAGTATTTGCAAAACCAATGCTCTGACCGATGGATGGATGGACTGTTTTTGCATACTTCTGGAAATTATCTTCATGCCGTCTTGTTTATTCTTTCGGTCCAATCATTTGCACTTCATTGTGTAGTTTTGATTGGTAATAGGACCCTGCTATTTCGTACGAAATAGTTCACACGAAAACATACGAAATCCTTGGTAATATTATGAGACACTCAACTAATTGGTGAAACACAAAATAAGTGCAACATATGGCACGAAGAGAGTTAGGCTCGATCGTTTATCGCTTGCGATTGTGAATGAGTCATATTTCTTTCATTCTTTATTTTATTTTCTTCCCCCTAATCTGAACTGAGTTGTATTAATCAGGAAAGTTTAAACTTAAAAACAAATCCATTAGATGATTGGTTAATTAATTATGTATACAAGATATATGTTTCTTGATCATCAAAGGCCATTTTAAAGGTTTTGGTCTTAAAGCAGAAATCCAAGTTATTTTTTTTATGACAGAACGGGGTTTAACGCCCAAACAGAAGGGAAACTAAAACCCACACAGAAAACTAACAGAGACCCTATCCGCGAATAAGGTCAGAAAAAGAGAGCAACATACCGCCGTATAAAAGTACTTTCTCCTTTTATTTAAATATATAGATATATGACAACTCATTATTATGGTGAAGAAAAAGACCTTTTTATATTCATAAAAGAAGACTTTTTTATATAGACAACATTTTTAGATTTTAGGTCTATTTGGATTGACTTATGCAGAGTTTATGAACATAGTTTATGACTGATTCATAAGCTGTTTTGGACTTATTTTTCATAAATTACCCATGATAGCTTATCAAAACAGCTTATGACTTACATAAAATAAGTTTTATTATAATTTTTTTCGATTATAAAAGTAATTTATACAGCTTATGTCATAAACAATAGATAAACTTGTTATCCAAACATGCCTTTGTAGTGCAGACTTCCCTTTT
This sequence comes from Glycyrrhiza uralensis, assembly GCA_030159175.1. Taxonomy (NCBI): domain Eukaryota; kingdom Viridiplantae; phylum Streptophyta; class Magnoliopsida; order Fabales; family Fabaceae; genus Glycyrrhiza; species Glycyrrhiza uralensis. Next base: position 54,542,061 of record BRZY01000002.1, on the reverse strand, counting down.
TTTTTCTTGGTCATGTAGTGCAGGCTTCCCTAACCCTAAGTTGCAAATGTAGCAAATCCAACTTGGGGCCACGGTATACAGTGTGCACCCCCCCCCCCCCCCCTTTTCCCCCAACCCCTAGTTATCTTTCTGAATTCTTCTTTCATTTTCTAATTCCTCACTTAGTCCCTTAAGTTTCTCCTTATATGTGGCTTCATCACTTTGAATTGGTTTCTCACTTTCACATATAAATCTTTCTTTTTTTACGCATCCGTCCTCCATTTTTTTAGCTCGTCAACTGTCAATGTAGGAGTTAATAGTTGATGACTCAATTCTTTTTTGTTTTCATGCTTTTCTGTATAAATATTTAAAAATTTAAAATAAAGTAAAAATAATATGACAATTTTCTAAATATTTAAAAGTAAAAATAGAAAATAAAAACAGAAAATATAGTCTTAAACCAAATCGACCGTAAGGGCCCATTTGTTTTGAGGAACTATTTTTTATTTTTATTTTTAATTAATTATAAAATTGTTTTATTATTTTTTTATCTATTTTTTGTTTTTAAATATTTGTACAAAAAACATTGGGAACAAAAAATGATTAATTTTACTGTTACAAACATATAAAAAAATAAATTAAAAATAATATGATAATTCTATAATTAATAAAAAATAAAAACAAGAAAACTCACATTAACCATTCGCATGGGTTGAAATCCATATTGACACCACTAGTTCTCATGTACCTTTCTCCCAAGCTAATGTTTCTTTGAAAAGCTCACATAACCTTTTGCGTGGTTGCATTTAGACAACAGGACAATGTCTAAGCTAAACACTCAAAGGGCAGCTCTCCTTTGGCAAGTTGATTGCTGAGATAAATTATAATATAATTGTAAAATAAACCAGCAACCATCATTACCTGCCAGACGAGATATGCCCTTTGAATGATTTGCTTACTATATAGTAGGAGTCCCACTTATTGCCTTGTTATTCCCTAAAATGTGTTTGGTTTGGTTTATTAGGTGCACGCCCCGAAATTTTATAGGCACACCATACGAAGGCTAAACACAAAAATGGCATCAACTCGAGGGTTATGCTTTGGATATACTTATCTAACAGCGACAATTTTTTTAAATGTTAAAAAAGGGGGAAATTCTTTATGAACAAAAGTTGGGCTAATGATGATTCCCTCTTCTTCTTAAGGTTTTGATTCTTGAAAGTCCTAATGGTATCACAATCTAGCTTGAAATATCGCTCCACTCACTTTAGATTCTTGAAGGAAATTGAAACAAGAATCCAGATGCTCCATTACATGAAGGGTGTTGTTAAGTGACCACTACCAAGGTCGTAAGGTATGTCAACAGTGTGTCCTCGTCTCATGCTATTTCACTTATACTTTAAGGTTATGCTTGCTTTGAAAAGTTTGTTGTTTAATTCACTGTTTCATACCAAAATATAAGAAACAAAGTAAAAATAAAGTAATGTTTTTAAATTAAAAGTGAAAATAAAAAATTCATAAAGTAATATTAATTATTATTTTATAAATCTTACTTTTATTTTCAACTATTTAATTAATAAGAGAGAGAATTGTAAAGAAATAATATGTTAAAGTTTTTTTTTGACAAAAAATAATATGTTAAAGTTAATTAAACAGTAATCTTAATATAAATGAGAATATTGATGATATTTTTTAATCTTTGTGTATTATAAACTTTATATTGATGAGAATATTTGCCGCCTATAGGGTCCTATCCAGCTCGAAGAAACTAGTCCTGATCACACGTACGCGAGGGATACCCTAGCTTAGACAAAAAAAAATCTCTGTGTATTATAAACTTTATATAACATTAAAATGAAATAGAAGTAGGTATTTATTAAGAAATTTAAAATAAAAAATATTTATTAAAAAGTATTTCTTTTTAAAATTATTATTGTTAAGTACTGGATTTTTTAATAAATAAGTGTTATTCATTGAATATTTGACTAATAACTTGTTGCCTGAAGATTTTTAAGCAAAATTCACATGAAATAGATAAATTTCTATGTAGTGTGTTAAACATCCAAAAACTTATGCTTGATCACTTTTAGATAATTACTGGGCAATGCTTCATTTCACGTCTCCCTTTTTTTTTTTATAACAACGTCTCCCCTTTCTTTACAGATTACTAATCAATAATATGTTTAATTTAACATCGAAAAACTATAAACATACCTTGATTTTAAAGAAAATGGACCAAACATCTATTTACAATTTTTTAATGTTAAACCAAACACATTACGTACACCTTTTGTGGTTAATGAAATAGAACAATGATACTTTAACGTCCACACATTTACACCACACCCCACTCTAATGAATAAAATGAGGAAATAGGGTGTGTGATGAGTGTGTCATGGGTGTGTGTAACATTAATCAATGAAATAAGATTCAAATCCCACATATATGTTTCTTTTTTGTTCCCCTTTGTGAAAAAATATAACATATTGGTAACAAATAAAAATTCTCTTTTTAATTAATTAGTAGAATTTTCTCTCTTTATTATTACTTTTAAATAACATTTTTTTTATAGAATAGTGATTGATAAACACCCAATCAGCTCTCTCTCACACCTCATCCCAATAAGTAAAATGGATCAGAGAGGTGTATCATAGATGTAGGATGAGCATCTATACATCATTATTGTTTTTTATAATTTAAAGAACAGACAAGATGACTGCTAATATTTTGGTAACAAGATGACCGATAATTTGATTCCGAGTACGAAATAATGAAATAACACAAGCTTATCTCGCTTTTACGAGTTATTTAGCTTTCAATCAAGAAACAATAAATCGATTTGGAGGTCCTTTTCAATCAAAATTCACTGTTAGAATTTAAAATGTAACAGAAGAGTACTTTAAAGAGTTTGAAAATGTTTTTCACGGGGTTCTGTTGGTTCTTTTGGTTCTTTGTGTTTGTGGTTTTGTCTTTTCCGATAGCTTGTTTTTTTTCCAAACTTGAGTTAATTGCTTTTGCTTGTTTCTGAAAAGTAAAGGCTATTTAATTTATTTTTTTTGGTCAAAGAGAAGTAAAGGCTATTAAGTCAAGTAGTTGAACGGTTGGGAGTTATTTGGTCCTTCCAGAGCTTAGCTATGTTTAAGGTTTATTTGTGCTAATGCGTTTCTGTATCTAGGCCCTTCTCTATGGGTCTCAACTGCGTACTTGTTTGGGCTTGGCCCAGTTTTCAATATATTATCCATCTTTGACAAAAAAAAGATATTTTTCACATATTTTTTTCTCTATTTTTTTTTGGGTCATTGGGGAGAGAGATTTTTGGAGGAGGGAGGGGGGTTTGGGTGGGAATCGATCCCCACACCTACATCATGTCCCCCCTTAACCTCTATTGGTATAACTTATAAGTCATTCCATTCTTTCGTTCTCCAAAATCCCCCCTCCCAACACAATAACCCAAAATACCAAGTCTCAACCTCAACTTTGACCAAAAAAAAAAAGTCTCAACCTCAACCCTATTGAAAGCAACCACGTGGTTCCGCAGTTAGTGAAAAATCTCATTCTTGGGCTTGCTCGAGCAATAGGTGAAAGTGGTGGTCCTCCATTGTTGTGAAAGTGTGGGTTCTGACTTATAGAGTCAAGTGCGTGTGGAATGAGGTATGTGCATAAATTTGTTCAATAGTGTATAATACTCGTAGCAATTAAATGAATCTTCAACAGTATTAATCTAGAGGTAATCCCATTCATTGTTCTTGTTTTCCATGCTCGTTCAGCCTCACCGTGATTGGGTTCTCTCCAAGTATGTTTGTATGTCTTGTGGAATGATAATGGCTTTTTGTTACTCAATCGCTTGTGAGCAAAAAAAAAAAAGGAATGAAACTAGGAGGTTCTTATCTAAACTTCAATTAGTTTCAGTTCCCACAGAATAGCAGTGACTGCTTTGATATTATTAATTAAGTAGTGTTGCAAAAATCGCATTACTTGTTTCCTTTGATAAAACTTGTAAAATACAAATAAAGAAAAAAAAAACAAACAAACAGGTGGACACACATGAATGCCATTGGTTTTCATTCCCCTGTATACTGCTTCCCTTCAATGGACATAGCATGGAAGATTACATATATTAAGCTAAAGCAGCAACAGGGCAACTCTCCTTTGGCAAGACACACCATGGAAATGGTCATGATAATTTCCTGCCAAGAAAGAGAAGCCCTATAGCTGATTTGCTTATTGAGACTACATCTTGTGGGAGCTAGCTTCTGCTGTTGTACACAACCTTTCATGAGCATTATAATTTATAATATAAGCACTTCAACACACGACATGGAATAAACCAATAATCAAAAGGATATGCTTGAAGGTTATGCTATGAATATTCTTCATGGGTTTTAAGTGTCACTCCATGACCAGATTGATTTATCTTCTCCATACCCTAGTCCTGAAAATGCTATTCCAGAGTAATAGATTCTTTCTCTTTCTCTGTTTTCACCTGCTATGGAGAGAATTGGAGAAAAGTTAGTGAAAGTTAGATGCTTCTTCCATTTTATGAAGGTGCCTGGGGTTGGGGTACCATATGTTGCAGAGCATATGCTTATGTCTTATTCTGTTACTTTAACAATGCTTTATATATTGGCTTTTCAATATTTGAAAGTCCAAACAAGCATTTAATGTTCTTGAGTTTGTGAACTTTGAAATCATAAATTTAAATATATAATGCACATCTTTATTGGAATCATAAAGTGTATTTAGCTGGGATTTTTTATGTCTAGAAATCTTCCTATTCTGACTCCATTTTGCAGGTGGGACTGAAAAATGTTGTCATTTTAAGTCAGAATATATTTATGAATTAAAAAATGAATTTGAGGTATGCTGATCCTTGACATAATGACCAACATATTTGTTAATTATTATGAGTTTGTGTAGTTATTATTAATCTTCCTTCATCGTGCTTTTTTGGTCAAATGACTAGGTGATGCTGCAGAACACATCAAGTCCGCCTAAACTTGATATCCATATATTATGTTCTGAGTGGAAATACTCTCTGAGTGTGAAGAATTTCTCTTAAGAATCTTATTATATAAAATTGCAATAGTATTGTGGAAATTACAGAGTTATTACACAAATGAAAAAATTGTGAGTTTTATTACTATAAGCAAACGGCAATCACAGCATTATGTAGAAAATGTCCACTGACCACTCAGCTATTACACATACCAAATATGGAACTACAGAAAATATACACTCAATTGATCGCTTCACTTCCGCCCCTGGAAGAATCTTTTCTTTATAATCTTTTCTCCCATATACCTGTATCAGAAATTAATGGAAGAGTAAGATATGTATCTCAAATTATTATCATTATCAAATCACAATGTCTATACTGATATATAGATGCCATGCTTAGTTGCTTACCTTCCAAGCATCATTACAGTAGCTTGAGGATTAGTCCCCGGTGAGCGATAAAAAGTGGATCCATCAATTACTCTCAGAGCTTCCACACCAATAACCTTATAATTATGATCAACAACCTTAGCAGATTGGCAGCCTCCATGGTAATGCCAAATTGTTAGGACAGTGTCTATGCAATACTGTTCCAAAGAAAATGCAGCACTAGGATGTTTTGGCCTCAAGTTAACTGGCAAGTGCAACATCAAGTCTATTAGAGTTTGGACCGGCATGTTGCGATAGCGGAATCTTGAGAATGCTTTTGAGTTTATCACATCTATGATGGTTTTCATGCCTTCCACACACATCCTCAAGTCTTGTGGATCCTTGAAATAGTTGAAGGTAACTGATGGGTTATCATCGGGACTAGTGGTTAGGAGCTCAAGGTGACCCGTAGACTGTGGTCCCATTATCTTTTCAAGTATGACTCCTCCTTTAAGAATTGGATTAATGGCTAAAGATTTAATGGTGTCTGCAACACTTTCCTTGACTTCTGAGGGAAACATGGAGGGTTGGCCACTCTTCAAATCAGAACAAAATTTCATAATAAGGTTCCATTTCATGAGAAAAACTTCGAACTTCATGATGTTAAAGTGCATGGCATTGGCCCTTGGCATTCAGTTTTAATAGGAAAGGATCACCTAGAAGTATGTGAAACCAAAAATAAAAGAAAATAGTGGATAGATATAAAACTGACTAGACACATTTTGTATGACACTGCTCTGGCATGTTATGTGAAGTGTTTCACTTTCATTTAATTAAACCATCAATTCAACCATGACTTCAAGTGAGCCAGATCTATCAAAGTATAACACAAAACAAAGGAAAAGCAGCATATATATGGGATGCTGACCTGGTTTGACACAAATTCAAATATCCCTTGAAGCCTTTCAGACCAAGAGTGGCCAAAGCTCAATCCGCTGGCTGTTTCAATTAAGCTACCAAACTTAGTGATGCCCACTGTTTGGATGAGAGAGACTTCAACAGGTAGAGGGGAAGGAACAACGAGAAGATTCATTGGATTATCTGCCATCCCTTGACCCACCAAAGGCTGATCCAAGACCACTTGGATTCCATGAGCCTGAAGATGGTTAGCAGGACCAATGCCACTCAGCATCAGCAGCTGTGGGCTTCCAATTGCACCAGCTGATAATATTATCTCATTCTTGGGTTTCGAGCTTAAGTATGCTCTATGTATGATACCAAATGCATCTTTGAAAATTACTCCATAAGCTTGTGGCCTCCTTTTTTCTATATAAAAGATTTCAAATAACATTATGATCAAGTGAAAGGGGTCTAAAATTCATATAAAAAACTGATGAATGGCATCTACATTCTTAAATCCTTACCTCCATTATACTTAAATAGTATCTTCTGCACTGTGGCGTGCAGATAAACAGAAATCCTTCTTGGATCAGCATACTCTAACAAATCAGCTGCAGTGTGCCTGTGACCCTCCTTATCAAAAATTGTCCCCCCAACCTTAGTCCCATAAGAGTGATCAAAAGTAAAACCATTGTAAGGTAACACCCCTGCTTCTAGCAGCCCATCCTTCACTGCTGATTGCCATTGCAGCATTGGAGGCTTAAAAACCACCTTCTTTTCAACCCATTCATATGAGTTCTTGGCCAAAGTTTCATTCCAACCAGAATCCCTTATGTACTTGGAGCTAGCCCGTGAGTAGAACCCAGCATTCAAGACAGATCCACCACCAAGGACACGAGCCCGGGCATTGAGGACCCCATCCCTTGATATGAATTGCTGGGCAAATGATGAAGGACTTGTGTCAGAGAGGGAATTAACAAAGTTTTTTATGTCAACTTTCTCTGGGTTCGTATAAGGAGAGCCTCCTCTTTCAAGGACTAAAACTCTGGCGCCTTGTGAGAGAGTTGCGGCTAGTGGACACCCACATGTTCCTCCACCAATGACTATATAGTCGTAAGATAAGATTGGAGGAGCAAAAGTTGCTTCTTTGACAAATGTATACTTTGGAGCTGCATTGACACAGAAAAGGAACAGATCAATGAAAAATACATGGCTGATATCAAGAGTTCCAAAGTGACACTACCTACCTATCAATCAAATCAAATCAACTAAACAAAAGAAACTTCTGAGTTGTCCCTCTCATTTTTCTATTCTCAATTTTTTGATTGAAAAGGTTAAAGAAAACAATTAGAACTAATCATGATAAAATCAACTTGATAATAACAAAGGAACTTATTAAAAATTTTGAAGATGAAAATTAGTACTTCAAAACAAAGCATTACCTTTGTCAGGATGAGATAAGACATTACAGAACAGGCTCCCAGCAAGAAATATCCATATAAATTGCTGGAACAACCAACCCATTGATGTCTGGCCTTCCAATTGTTAGAACTTAGAAGCTAGGACAATTTGCAAGGTCTTCTCAGCAAATCAAAGCTCAACTGTGGCCCCTTTTATGTAATATTATAATTATAATTATAACAAAGAAAATTAAAGCCACTGATTCATGCGCCACCCTTTGCTCTTGCACACAAAATTAGTTTGTTCAACAACATCCAATTTGCATTCTACTCCATGCAAAGATCCAATATTATTGGAAATGTTGAAATGCATGACGTGTGACAGTGACTTCTGTAAAGAATAGTGAAGATTCCCAAATTAAAAGATCAAATCAAGACGATTCAAACATTGAAACCGCTGGAAGCTAATATCAATGAATGCATTGCCTTAATTCATGGATAATACACACCATTGACATTGTATCTATACATGTAAACAAACTATGTAAATACAAAAAAGACAAAGATAACAGAATACATGTTCTGCATCTGCTTCTTTTTCTTTAACCTTAACGGACTTCTTGAATTACCTTGGAATGGAAATAGCATTACCACAATTTATACAATAAGTAACTTCACGGATTGGAATTTGTTTTTGTGCTATAATCTCCCACATCATTTCTGTTTAAGTTACACCACTTGGTCTGAGATCCTAAGGTGACTGATATAGACAGTGATTTGTGTGTGTTAAGAAAACAAGTAGAATTAAATGTGTGAAGGACATTTGACAATTACGGATACATTTTGTGGGGTTAATCAAACTCAAATGCGAGTAATAACATGGAAGTCCTCATTGCGTAGGCCCGTAAATCTTTATTTATTGTCTCGCTTTTGGGACTAAGCTACCAATGACTTAACCCGTTTTTTTTTCTTTTCATTTTTCATTTAATCGAAAATATTTTCGCCTTCATGCTTTTTCTTTTTGGTCAAAGATTTTGCCTTCATGCTTCAATCTCAAAGAAATGTTCTTTTTATCCTCCACCCCCCCCCCCCCCCAAACACCAGGGGAACGTACTTCATTGACAAGGCCTATACAGGAACATGCCACAATTCTAAATAGAATAAAGATGGGTATACACTCTTTGGAGTATATACCACTAGAGAGAGATAGAGTGAGATGAGAGAAAAGTGATAAAATAATATGATATGTGATGTGATAGTTAGAGAGGGATAGAGAGAAATGAGAGGTGTTAGATGGGTGGATTGATTTTTGGAATATATGAATATTATTACTCTTCTAAATAATAGTGTACGAAAACTAATGACTTGCTAACTTAAACTCATTAAATAATCGGTGTACGAAGACTCCTTAAATACTAAGCTAACTCCTTGACTTATTATTACTTTATTCTAATTGTTATATAGTTTCTTTTAAAGTATCTACATTTTTTATATACTAATGTAATATGATCATAATAAGTTAATTATTTTTTTCAATTATCATAAAAGAGAAATGAGAGGTGTTAGATGGGTGGATTGATTTTTGGAATATATGAATATTATTACTCTTCTAAATAATAGTGTACGAAAACTAATGACTTGCTAACTTAAACTCATTAAATAATCGGTGTACGAAGACTCCTTAAATACTAAGCTAACTCCTTGACTTATTATTACTTTATTCTAATTGTTATATAGTTTCTTTTAAAGTATCTACATTTTTTATATACTAATGTAATATGATCATAATAAGTTAATTATTTTTTTCAATTATCATAAAAGTTATTTGAATTTTTTGTGGACAGTATAAGTCATTTTTTGGGGTCAAAGAATGGGTTTGGCCCGTTCATCAATATACAGTATAAGTCATCTGAATAATGACAATTTCTAAAGTCACATGCCTACTTTTTTAACAACACATACATAATAGATTAAATCTCTAAAATACCCTTATTGTATCTGTTATTTTTTCGTTGTTTTGTTATCGTGCAGAACTATTAGTTCTGCACTACAAATAACACATGCAGAACTAATAGTTCCGTATTAGTTTTGCATGTGCTACAAATAACACTTGCAGAACTAATAGTTTCGCACATGTTATTTGTATGTGCATGTGCTACAAATAACACATACAGAACTATTAGTTCCGCACTACAAATAATACATGCAGAACTAATAGTTCTGCACGTGTTATTTGTAGCAAATGCACATACAAATAACATGAGCAGAACTATTAGTTCCACATGTGTTATTTGTAGTGCAGAACTAATAGTTCTGCATGATTACGAAACAACGAAAAAAAATAACAGATACGATGGGGGTATTCTAGGTATTTAAATTTGAGTGTATGTGTAGTTAGAAAATGTGGTATGTGACCTTAGAAAATCCCTTGAATAATTAATGTCTCTTAGACCATTGGACTAGAGGTCTAATAGTTATGGACTGAGTGCTGCGTTTTATGGGCTTACCTAATACTTAAATGTTGTGATTTAAAGAAAAAAACACATATTGACCAACAAAAAAAAACCATTAATGAGACCCCTGAGTCCAAATGAAGTCGAACAATTTGACCAAAAAAAAAATGAAGTCGAACAATTCAATGACCTTAGAAAAAAATTCGAACTGCCAAAAATTGGGGTAATTTATATCCGCACATATTTTACTATCTGTACATACATGTCTGTGGAACTAATAGTTCTGCGGAGAATTACAACCCGCAGAACTAATAGTTTCATCGCAAAAAAATAAACCCGTGAAACTAATAGTTCCGCAGACATATATGTGCAGATAGCAAAGTATGTATGTGCGAATATAAATTACCAAAATAGGCCTTAATGTTGATTATGAAGAGTACCATAGTCAAGTTTTAGATGACGTTTTTTACCCAAAAAAAAGATGGTGTTTTTTGCCAGGAAAAAAGTTTTAGATGATGTTGCATAAATTGTTGATATGATTGTTGACTTGATACAATTTACGTTAAAATAAATTAGTTTCCTAAATCAGTGCACATTAAGAGAAATTAGGTAAATGGTGTTTATATCTTAGTCATGTCATGTGGATGTAGCTCTCGAAGATTATCATCTTTTTTTTTTGAGGGGATTTTCCAGAAAGGCAAGCATTTTTGGATTTATTAATTAGTTATCAAAATCAGGCATGAGTTGTTGGTGTTTCTTCCTATCAGAGAAGGCAACTCAATCTTTCCTTCGTGATACATAGAAATTCTCATATACCAATTTAGGGTCTGTTTGGATAAACAACTTATTTAAGCACTTATGACATAAACGTTTATCATATAAGCGCTTATGTATAAACTATTTTTATAATCGAAGAGAGAATATGATAAAACTGATTTCATATAAACTATAAGCTGTTTTAATAAGCTATCTTGTGGAACTTATGAAAATAAGTCCAAAACAGCTTATAAACCAGTTATAAGCTATTTTATAAGTTCTACCAAACACACTGACAAATACTCATGTCAGTAGATAAATTCAGATAAACTCTGAAAAAATCAATCCAAACAGGTCTTAATCTATAACAAACCGCAAAAATCAAATTGAAAATTGAAAAATAAAAAATTTATATTTGATTGTAGTGGTTTTTGAATCAAATCTTAATTAAATTGATCCAGCTCAGACTCAACTTACATTTTGCATATATACATTTTTTATTTATCAAATAATCATTTCATACATACTTGTACGACTCCACACCGATTTATTTCTTTGTGATTTTATTATCTAGATTATATCTTATCAGTAAATATTTATAAGATATCAATTTTGAAAATTTCTTTCATTTATCATGTTGTTTATATTGTGTTTGTATTTTATATATAAAAATAAATTTTAAAAAATGTAAAAAAAGGATAAATTGCAACAAAAATATCTCACAAATTAGGGCTTTCACTCCTCTGCATTGTTTTTGTATCTTCCTTCGTTTTGTATAAATTCCCAAATTCAAAATATTGAGAGAAATATGATTATGCTTCCTCCATAAAAAGCCTGTGTGTTTATGATGGTTGATTGACTTGATTCAAACTCAAGTTTCTTTCCCTAGCAGCATCCTCTTATTCTTTTTTCTTTTTATTTCCAAATTGTTTCCTTCTTCTTTTCCAACGGAGCCATTTTTATGAACTAACAGAGCTACAGCTCAAGACTAAAAACGACTCGAAAAAACAATAGAGGCAACATCAGCCTGTAACGCCCAATAGTAATAGATAAATGATAGATGAAGAGCCTATAGAATTAGCCTATTGAAGACAATTACACTCTTTTAGAAATCACATTTTAATTATAATCTTTTAAGTTCAACTACAATTAATCTCCTCTCTTCTCCCATCAAAATATGAAAGAAATGCTGTAATAGCCATATCTATAACTCCACATAATTCTTATTTCTTCAGGGAAAAAAAAACCTTATTTTAAGCTTATAATTAATATTGTCACGAGCTTTAACATAAAATTACATATTACTTGTAAATAAGAACTTTAATTTACAACAATAATCAAACGCAAAAGCTCTAGACTCCCAACTATACGTACGGTATGTTCAATAGTTGAGACAATTTTACTGCCCTACCAAACATATTTTTAAAATACAAAATTAAAGAAGATATGCCCCGGCCTGGAAAATAATCCATGGCAGAACGAAACGGAAACTGTACTATGATCATAATTCAATTATTCGACAAAAGGGTCACAACAAAAACCAAGTAATAATGGAAGACGAAGAAACTTCTAAAGTTTTATCTATGTAAACCAAGAGTCCAAGACACACTATTTTGTCAATCAAATTAACTACAAGAAAAATACAAAAAGCTCTGTTTTTTTTTTTCCTGAGAAAATCTGTATACAAATGAACAACACAGCACTTATAGGCTACCTCTTCAAGAGTAGTTTCCTAGTATTGGTGGTGGGTGTGATTTTGATGACAAGGCCAGGGAAGACATCATCCGGGTCATGGATATGGGGGTTCCGCTCCACGATAAACGGGTCACCGCACTTGTCACTGATGGTGTGCAGGGTCTCCCCTTCTCCCACCACGTATATCTCATCACACGCTCGGTCACGCAGGTGGTTGTAATTCCCTCTCACAACCTCATCATCACCTTCTTGATCAGCCACAGTTGTCTCCCTTATGGAACCCAACAATATCATGCCCAACAACACCACCGCACAGTACCATGATGCTGAGTCCGCTAATTTGGCTTTTCTTGCAGCAGAGGAACCCATGTTATGTTGTTATATCAGAAAACAATTGATCATATTGAATTCTGAAGAAACAAAACTACTCCATATATATAGTGTCTTTGCTGTTGGCGTTGGGGTGGGGAGTTGGGTTTAACGACTTGGCTTTTTGACGTTTAGCGTTTGATTGAAGTTCTGTTGCGTGTTATATATGACACAAATAGTCATGATATTTTCCTATTACGCATAAACACACACTGGTTATTTTTAATTGGGGGTTTAGTTGAATTTTGTGGAATGGGTGTGATCATGGGAATTCAAGTCACTTGTTGAAATTTTGGGTTGTGTGAAGAAATTGAATTAGTAGTGCGGGAAATAGGTGTGCTGAATTGTGTGTGCACTAGCAGTCAGGTAAAGTTGATGCTTGACACGTGTCTTCTTATTCTGTTGCCACCTGATAGGATATACGTTGATCCAAGTTCCAACCTCCCCATGATAGTCTGGTTTGGTGGCTGCCAAAGTGGTTGAACAGGAACGTGATAAGAATATTGGATTAGGGATTGATTAATTAGTGTAAGAAATTACGTCTTCTAATTTCATGCTCGAATCGGTGTCTGATTAGTTTAGCAAGATAATTAATTATAATTTGAAAGGGTTGAATAGGAGTAAATGATAATCTGAGAGGCGTCACTAGTCAAGAAAGATGTTCATTAATTCCTGTTTTTGAAGCATTGTTGATAAGTCCCTTTAATACTGTTGAGGCCTTAGTTAAGACAAATTGTGAGCCCCTGTTGAATCGGTCATAGGAAAATACTATGTTATAGCCACCCTTTAAATACATCATTTCTCAATCCTAACAATGGGAAGCATCCACAATTTCATTTTATTTGAACCGGAATTAGGTAAATACAAAATTATCGATCCAAACAGAGCGATATTCCAACAATTCCAATGGCATAAAGTGGGGCAAGTGAGAGGTGTATCACGTAATAATGCCATTCTTTAATCAAAATTTGCGTGACGGAATGAAGAAGTCGGCCACGGAGCCTATGGGAGAAGTGGACGAAGGAAAACAAAAAACACAGAAGACATCCATAATTAGCATTACATATTATCCGGTGATATTATATTGATTATTAATTTTAGAAAAAAAAAACTTTAACATTTATATGGTTTTCATTTCCAAAGAAAAAGTTGGCAAAGTAGATTCTCATGGAATAAACTATAACTTTCTTTATATCTCATTTTTATAAATCAATTAGTCATATTTTTCAATTAGACATATTGTTTGATCATATTTAAACAATGAAACAAAAAATATCCTCTCTTATTTACCCTCATATAAGTTTATTTTTCAAATTCTTATTTTAACCTTAATTCAAAGGATCGGGACCTTGAAAAGGTGGGGAACACATTCTCCTCATCCTCCATTTTCTCTTTTTAAAAATCTTTTCAAATATAAGTTTTGGTATCCCCCCCCCCCCCCTCCCTCCTTTTTCCCTTTCTTTAAAACAACACAAAATACAGTCTGACTTTCTTTTCTAAGTAATAATTAAGCGTGTATGGTTGTGTAATTACGAGAAGCGCCACTCAGACAAAGCGGATAGAAGTATGACCAAATCCAACCCAACGGATCAGATCAACTAACTTGTCCCAAAGACAAGGGATAACCGAAAGCAACACATGCTTTAGTTGAGAAACAAAGACACAAATTATGGGTTCAAAATTTGTGAGAGACGACTTGGACTATAGGGGTTGGCAGACTTGTAGAGTGGGAGTGTGGGCCAATTTGACCAATTCATTTGAGTTTAATTTATCAATAAATGGCTATGCATGGCAGTAGCTATTTGGCACCGAATTTTAAGTGCAAATTTGCAAACTGTAGCCGTGTACATAGACCATGGCCGCGCGCAGAAAGTGTTCGCGTTTAATTAATAAGAGTAGACAAATTAAAAGACTCCTCATGGGTATGAAAATGCACCATTTGAGAAAGATAATTTTTAAATACACACAGAATACTTGGAAAAAAAATTAAAAGACTGATTCAGCCTTGTTTGGGATATATCCATCTTCATGTTTTTTTAACTTTTGCTGTATATGTTCTTTTTGATTCATTGGATAAATGAAAAGATCGCAGAAGGTTGAGTGAAACGCAAGTGTATTGTTAGGCTGGACGTGACACAGGGATGTGTGATTGATATGCACGGAATTAAAAAGGGCAATGCTAGGTAGAAATAAGTTAAATGGACCACAAAAAAAAAAAAGGTTTACAAGGAGATAAAGAAAATGATTTAATGTTATTTTTATTTATATTTGATATAAATTTTTTATATTATTATTTAATTGTATACCATTGAAGTGTTTAAAAAATGTAGTTATCTCGGCCACAATTTAAGTTTTATTTAAAAAATAATATATCAATATATTATTAAATAACAAAACAAACAAGTTAATTCAGACCGATAATGTATTAAATTTAAACTCTGAAGATGATTTTATACTGTTATGCATATTAAATCTGAAGTTTATGTGAATGTATGTAATTAAAATTAAAATACTCTAGAGAAGATTTTAAACTATTATGCATACAAAACCTTAAGTTCATGTGAATTTATGTAATTAAAATAATGATACAACTTTGCATAAATTTAATAACAAAAAATGTAAAATTCTAGGATATAGTTTGTCGATATTTAGAATCAAACACACAAATAAGATCAAGATGATTTTGGCTTTTTTTTCTTCATTTTTTGGTCAATAAAATATATTTTTTTGGTCGAATTGGTCAATAAAAATTTGAACCTACCAATTTTTAGAAAAAAATCTTCAAGCCCAACAGATATTTTTTCCCAAAACTCTTTAAGCCCAAACAAATTTTTTGCTCTACATTCTAAGCCCAACCTGAAAACTGAAAAATCCTTGACCAAAAAAAAGAAATTTCCACAAAAAAGAAAACTGTAAAATCGAAAAGGGCTAAAACAAAAAAATCAAGCCCAAACAAAACTCTAACAAAAAATATTGACCAAAAAAAAACTCTAACAACAAAAGTGAACAGAAATTAAGCAGGGCAAGAAAGCGCGAAAGAGAATAGATCCCTCACGATGACAGTGGTGACACTGACACGACATCCAATCCAAGTGAGGAGGCAGGCCGACGATGCCATGAAGGAGGGAATCGCCTGAGGGCTTCGTATCTTTTTTTATTTATATATATACTGAGGGTTTCGTATCTAGTAATAACATAGAAGATGGTAAATATACCTTACACTTATTGTCATATACCTTATATTAATATGAAAATTCTAAAAATACATTCATTTAATATTGTATTTTTTTTTAGATTCCGATTTTGCATTTTTTTTCGAAGACCAGAGGTTCCGGAAAGTAAATTTGTATTCCGAAATACAAATTTGTATTCCGAAAACTCTAATCAAATTTGTATTCCAGAAACTCCGGTCTCCATACAATTTGTATACTTGAAATTCCAGTTTTCAGAATACAAATTACATTCCGAAAACTCCAGTTTTCGAAATGTAATTTTGTATTCTGAAAACTCCAATTTCTGAAAAAGACGCAAAATTGAAAAAAAAATCAATGAAAATATAATAGTAATTTATTCTTTTAACGTAGGATATATGATGAAATTGTGTGGTATATTTACCAAAACCCTAATAACATCTACCAGCTAGGGTGTTCGCGGCTCGGTTTGGTTAGGCTTTGAGGTAAAAAGTCATTCGGTCCAAAGTTTAAAATAGCATGCGGTTCGGCTCGGTTCGGTTTGTTTTCAAAAAAATATCTGATCCTATCCGATTTGAAACAATGCGGTTTAGATTGGATCGTTTTCAATTTTTTGCGGTTATAATTTTTTTTTTAAAATAAATATCAACCAAAGTGATTCCGCTTCCGTTTCACTTCTAATATATTTTCGAGTACAACTCAATGATATATGTTTTAATAATTCTCGATGGATTATCAATTATAAAGCCAATTTTTAAACACACATGTCATTTCTAAAAAAAAATGTCTTATAGAAAAATAGAATTTGCAAAATTATATTCTAAACAAATGAAATGAAAAATATAAAATAATATTTAACACACACAAGTCATTGTGAATTAATATTTAACACAAAGACTACTTACAAAAGTCAATTCTAAAAAAAATACACAATACAACAATTGATTAATAACCTATATATGTAAATTCAAAATGAATAATATTATAAGTTGCGATTCGGCTCAGCTCAATTTTAATAAAGAGATCCGAAATCTGAGCGGTTCAGTTGGATTTTCCAAAATAATCATCCAAAAAATTTAATTTTTGATTGGTTTTCAATTTTTTAGATCAATTTTTAATTATTTTTTTGGATCAATTCGGTTTTCCACCTCTCTGCTACCGGCGAACCAACGCGGGTTTGGAGCATGGAGCTGTATATATATACCCATAGTTGTAACAATATATATTTTTTGTAAAAAAAAAAAATTTGATCATATTTTAAATACAAGTTAAATTTCAAAAATTAATTTCGTCAAAAGAAAATCCAAAAACTAATATATTATCATATTCTCGATAGGCTTCATTCTGTCTTTGATTTTGGAAGGACAGAACCAAACAAACAAAGGCTTGGGTTTTCGTTTCGGACAAAGCCTCGGTGAGGGGTCCACGGGAGCTGAGCCACTGCTCCAACGGACGCCTTCTGTCTTCTTCTCTCCTCTTCCTCTCCCCAGGTCCCTCCTATCTTTCAGATTATCTCTGTCCTTTTTTTTAATTTCAAGTTTTGTTTTTTTAGCAACTGGTGAGGTTTGTAGGTTGTTATTGGATCTGGGGTTGTTTCGTTTCGGCTGAATTTTGATGGGTTTGTGCCATTTTCAGTTGTTTTCCCTGGTTCATGACTTCTAGGTATTTTTTCTTCTTTTGTGGTGGTTTTAGATTTTTGTTAAGGTTCGTCCATGTCCCCATCGATAACTCTGTTTGGAATTTTTTGTTAGGTGTGTTGAGAACTAAGAATTCAAGCAAAGTAAAACAACAATCTGGGAATGACTTATATTATTGAATGAAATAACTTACAGCAATTAAATAGCCTTTACAGTCCTAATTGAAAGCAAGAAAATGGGCCACGACGTGGCAAACATCTGATAAATAAAATAACCACCCACTTCCTAGTTAATAGGCATTACTCTAGAAGATCAAAAACCAACTAAAACAGAAAATATCTACTAAAACAGAAGATATCCTATCATTCCCTCCCTTAAACTGAGCGATCAGTTTACTTTTGGTACTTGGCAAACTCCAAGCAGACTTTGAAGCTTAAGAAAATTGTCCAATTTAAGAGGCTTGGTCATCACATCTGCAATTTGCTTTTGAGTTCCACAAAAAACTAACTCCACACAGCTCCTTCTTTTGTAAGATCACGCAAGAAATGGAAACGAACATCAATGTGCTTGCAGCGTCCATGTAACACAGGATTCTTGGAGAGTTTGATTGTTGAACTATTGTCACAAAACATTGTAGTACTGCCACGTTGAGAGTGCCCAAGTTTCTCCAAAATGCTTCTCATCCAAACAGCTTGACTGGCACAGTATGCAGCAGCCACAAACTCTGCCTCAGTTGTTGAAAGAGTAACAATAGGCTGTTTTTTAGACGACCATGAGACAGCAGCTGAGCCCATTAGGAAAACATACCCAGAAGTGCTTTTTCTATCCTCTAAATCACCAGCATAGTCACTATCAGCATAACCCACCAAGTCAGCACTCCCTCCCTTCTTGTAGAAAATCCCAAAATCTATTGTTCCCTTTAGATACCTTAACACTCTTTTTGCTGTTTGCAGATGCAGTTCTGTTGGCTGCTCCATATATCGACTAATGAGACTAACCACAAACATTAAGTCAGGTCGAGTAGCTGTTAGGTACATCAAGCTACCTACCACTTGCTTGAAGAAAGTTGCATCCACCTTAACACCTTCTTTATCCTTGCAAATTCTGAAACCTGGGACAATAGGATTAAGTACAGAGTTGCTTTCTTCCATTCCAAATCTCCTCAACACCTCCATGGCATACTTCCTTTGACAAATATAGATTCCATCATCTCTTTGCAGCACCTCAATACCAAGAAAATATCTCATCCTTCCAAGATCGGACATATCAAATTCATGCATCATCGAATTTTTAAAATCTTCAAACATAGACTCATCATTCCCAGTAAAAATAAGATCATCAACGTAAATACTGATAATCAAAATTTTACCTTCTTTACTCGCTTTGACAAACAAGGTGTGCTCACTGTGACATTTCTCAAATCCTTCCTTCACAAAATAAGCTTCTATTCTGCTAAACCAGGATCGTGGGGCTTGTTTAAGCCCATATAGAGCCTTCTTCAACTTATAGACCTTGTTTGGACTGTCTTTCTTCTCATAACCCCTTGGTTGTTCCACAAATACATCCTCATTCAGCTCACCATGTAAAAATGCAGACTTTACATCTAATTGGTATACTGTCCAGCCTCTTTGTGCAGCAAGAGCAATAGTCATTCGAACTGTGTCCATTCTCGCCACGGGTGCAAATACTTCAGTGTAGTCTACTCCATACTGTTGTGCATATCCTTTAGCTACTAGACGTGCTTTGTACTTGTCCAACTCCCCCTTTTCATTAAGTTTTGTCTTATAGACCCACTTAACTCCAATCTTTTTGGCATGTGATGGAAGATCAGTCAACACCCAAGTTTCATTCTTCCCAATAGCTTTCATCTTAGCGTCCATAGCTGCTCTCCACTTCTTACTCTTTACAGCCTCTTCAAAATGCACAGGATCAGCTGTTGTAAACAGTACCATATTAGTCACATCTTCTTCTTCTTCTTCTTGAGAAATACCTTCCCCACTCTCATAGTCATTCATCCAGACTGGTCTTCTTCTGGGTCTCCTTTCATTTGAGCTAGGTGGGCTCACATCATTCATGTTGCTTGAGGAATCTGTCTCCACCTCTTCTGCACCATTATCTCCTTCACTATCCTCCTCAATGTCATCGTTCAAGGCAACTTCTCCTTCATTTTCACCCCACTCTAGATCAACTGAAATTAACTCTCTATAGTTATCATTCCAATCCCAGCATTTATCTTCTTCAAACTTGACATCTCGGCTTACCACAATCCTTTTTGATATTGGATCATAAAGCCTATAGGCTTTGGATTCCTCACTGACTCCCAACAGCACACAACTAAAACTCTTGTCTTCCAATTTTTTTCTCTTGGCATCTGGTACATGCACATGTGAGACACATCCAAAAACCCGAAAGTGCTCAACTGAAGGTTTAATTCCACTCCAAGCCTCTTCTGGAGTCATGTCTTTCACAGCTAGAGTAGGACTGCGATTTAGAATATGAACAACCCAATTCACGGCTTCTGGCCAAAAATTCTTTGGAATCTTTTTATCTGAAAGCAAACTCCTCACCATATTCATAACTGTCCTGTTCTTCCTCTCTGCAACTCCGTTTTGTTGTGGAGTGTAAACAGCTGTCAGTTGCCTCTTGATCCCATTCTCTTTACAGAACTGGTTAAATTCTTGTGAGGTGAACTCCCCTCCTCGATCAGTACGTAGACACTTAATGCAACTCCCTGTTTCTTTCTCAACAGGGCTTTTGAAGTGTTTAAAAGTTATGAATGCATCTGATTTCTCTACCAGAAAATATATCCATATTTTACGAGTAAAGTCATCAATGAAACATATTAAGTACCTTTAGTTGCCATTTGATACAGGAGTGATCGGACCACACAAGTCTGCATGAATTAGTTGAAGCTTCTGTGATGCTCTCCAATTGCTTTTCTTTGGAAAAGGGTCACGGTGTTGCTTTCCTACCATGCATGCTGTGCATACTATTGCGGAGGCAGAGAATTGCGGTAGCCCATGAACCATTTTCTTAAACTGAAGGGTTCTTAGGCCTTTATAGCTCAAATGACCAAACCTACGATGCCACAAGTGAGACAAGTCTTGAGAGGTTGATTGGAAACAAGCTTCCTTTCTTGGTTGAGAATTAGCTAACAGAAAGAACATTCTATTTGCTGCCATATCTGTTTGGATAATTAATCCTTTCTTTGGATGGTAAATACGACACTTGTCATGTTGAATAAGAATTGCTAACCCTCTTTCTTGCAGCTGGCCAATACTCAACAAGTTGTTCCTTAACTCCGGCACATAAAACACCTCTGTGACCACATGCACAACACCACTCAGTTGCAGCCTCACATTCCCTTTCCCATTCACTGACATTTTTGAGTTATTTCCCAGTTTCACAATTTGTCTAAAGCTTTCATTGAGATCACTGAACAATGGTTTGTCTCCACACATATGATTGCTGCATCCTGAGTCCAGAAACCATACATCCTCTCTGCTTGCTTCATTTTGCTCCACATATGACATTAACAACATCTCTTCATTCTCATCAAGCTCAGCATAATTTGCTTCTTTGTCAAAACTAGGACACTCATATTGAAAGTGTCCAAGCTTGTGACATCTATAACATTCAATAGTGGATTTGTCAAAGGTATGACGCCCTCTACCTCTTCCTCTTCCTCTAAATGATCCTTGACCACGACCTCTTCCTCCTCCTGATCTATTCTCGTGAGTTACTTTCAAGGCTTGTTCCTCTGCATCATGCTTATGAAACTTCTGCTCATGAACAATTAATGAGCTTTGTAACTCATCGATGGATAGAGTGTCAATGTCCTTCGACTCCTCAATAGAGCAAACAATGTAATTATATTTGTCTGTTAAGGATCGAAGTATTTTCTCCACAATGGTAGCATCAACCATTTTTTCACCATACACCCTCATTCTATTGGACACAGACATTACTCTTGAGAAATAATCAGAAACTTTCTCACCAGATTTCATCTCCAAGGTTTCAAACTCTTTGCGAAGAGCTTGAAGATTTAACCGCTTCACTCTTGCATTTCCCTCATACTTTTTCTTCATAGAGTCCCAAATCTGCTTTGAGGTGTCCTTCTGAAGAATTGTCTCCAAGATGGTACGATCGATGGCTTGGAACAAGTAGTTCTTTACTTTCAGGTCCTTCAACTTCAACTCGTCTAGCCTCCTTCTTTCTGCATCTGTCACATTTGCTCTCTGTGGTGGTTCTTCATAACCAGTTTCCACCAAGTTCCAGTACTCTTTGGATCGCAGAAAATTCTCCATCAACATACTCCAATGATCATAATGACCATCGAAGCGGGGAATTGCAGGCTGCACAAAGCTTCCTTCACTCGTCATGTTTCTCTCTCTGTTTGTAAGTCACTCAAAGTCTGCTACTTTTTCTATCAAGCCCAGTGGAGGCTTTGATACCAAAATGTTGAGAACTAAGAATTCAAGCAAAGTAAAACAACAATCTGGGAATGACTTATATTATTGAATGAAATAACTTACAGCAATTAAATAGCCTTTACAGTCCTAATTGAAAGCAAGAAAATAGGCCACGTTACCTAAGACGTGGCAAACATATGATAAATAAAATAACCACCCACTTCCTAGTTAATAGGCATTACTCTAGAAGATCAAAAACCAACTAAAACAGAAAATATCTACTAAAACAGAAGATATCCTATCAAGGTGTCTCATCCACAAAAAAATGTGCCTTTTAAGCTTTTGTTTAATTTCTTATTTATAAGGATGTGCTAAAATCTATTTTCAGTTCTTTTGTGAAATTCAAAGTTGGGGAAGCTCGAAAATTTTCTAATGGTTGTAACTTTTGATCCGACTCAGAAGTTATTACTTGGGGTTTTTATTTGATGCATATAGTTTTTTTTTTGTTTACTTTGATTAGCTAGTATGCAGTGAATAATAATTTCATTGTCATTATTTTGCAGATCAGCTGATTTTGAGGAGGGAGTGTTCCAAGGGTCAAACTTCCATTTAGGGGTTCTGTGCTGTCTCATTCTCTCCTACTCTTCAGCTTGGCATTCCGTGCTTTACAGTTATAGTGAATGTCTTTGTCAAACATTCAATCCATTTGAGCTTCTTCAAGGATTTTGACCTAAAGTGGGGCTTTTGGTGGATGGCAGTGTAAACAAGAAGATCAAGTTTGACACTTGTTTTAGTAATCTTATTTTGTCGAGGTGGTGGTCCCTATCTCCTGAACCAGGTCTTTGAGAAAGAGAATTCTTAGGGTAAATTGCCTGTTACTGGGTTTATTGAGTGAGGGAAAGAAAATTGTTATGGCTGTTGCCAATAGCAACAACAGCAGTGAACCTTCAACTTCATACAATTGTTACAAAGTAGTAAGCTTGACTGAAACCATATTAGATGCAAAACAAACTTCTAATTTGAAAGAACGATACATTCTTGGGGAGCAGTTGGGTTGGGGACAGTTTGGTGTCATCAGAGCATGCACTGACAAACTGACCGGAGAGGTTTTGGCTTGCAAATCAATTGCTAAAGATAGATTAGTTACTTCAGATGATATGCAAAGTGTTAAGCTTGAGATTGAGATAATGGCCAAGTTATCTGGTCACCCTAATGTTGTAGATCTCAAGGCAGTGTATGAAGAGGAAGATTTTGTTCATTTGGTGATGGAGCTTTGTGCTGGAGGGGAGCTGTTTCACCTGTTAGAGAAGCATGGGAGGTTTCCTGAATCTGAAGCCAGGGTTCTCTTTAGGCATCTCATGCAGATGGTTTTGTATTGTCATGAAAACGGGGTTGTTCATAGGGATTTGAAGCCTGAAAACATTCTCTTAGCAACTAAATCATCCTCATCTCCAATTAAATTGGCTGATTTTGGGCTTGCAACCTACATCAAGCCTGGTACTTGCTTTCCTTGTGTCCTTTGCATATATTAATCTTCTTTGCCATTTCCATTGCTCCACTGAAAATGCCTGGTTTTCATCTTCAAATATTGGGGTTTGTTTAAGCAGGACAGAGTTTGCATGGGTTAGTTGGGAGTCCATTTTATATAGCTCCAGAGGTATTGGCAGGTTCATATAACCAGGCTGCTGATATTTGGAGTGCAGGGGTTATTCTTTACATTCTAGTGAGTGGGATGCCTCCATTTTGGGGAAAGACAAAGTCACAAATATTTGAAGCTGTCAAGGCTGCTGACTTAAGGTTCCCATCTGAACCTTGGGATCACATTTCTGAATTTGCAAAGGATTTGATTAGGGGAATGCTCTGCATAAAACCTTCTCAAAGGCTCACTGCCCAGGAGGTTTTGGGTAAGTTACACATGTTTTTCTTTTGCTGTTAATGCCTCTATTTGATTCATATTCATAATTGTAGGTGTTCATGGGAAAAATTATTTTCGAGTTGTTGAGACATTACAATGACAGTTTAATTGAAATATAGACTATTTACTCCATGATTGAATATTAAGAAAAAGACATTACTATACTATTGAACACAAAATAAATTGATTTAAAGCAACTAAGTTTTTATTCAGCTTAGCTAATTTGTAGGCCAGGCAATTCTGTTGGTTTTTATTATGGAGGATGGTTCACCAATGAATTTAAAAATTATCAAAACTAAATGGAGATGTCTTGTGCCATGAAATTGATTCTATTTAGTCAATATATGGTATGCATGTTCAACATTGTTGTATAAGAAACATAGTATGCAACTCTGTTCCTCGCCATCCCCAAAAAGAACAAGGATGTATCTATTATCTTGTTTTGCATCACTCTCTTCTTCTTTTCCCCTTTTGTTGTACCTTTTTTCTTCCTATGCTTGTTCTAAGTGCTCTTCAAAACTATCATTTACGTTGGTTTAATTATTGCTGTGGCAAGTGTATAAATATTTCAGATGGAGAGTGTTTCTAAATAAACTATATGTTAACTCCCAAATCATAACAAAGCACCAAAAGGGGAAAGAAAAAAAAAAGAAAGAAAAAAGACGAGAAACCCAAAATTCTATTTTCTAATCTTTATTTCAATTTTCTCTTTATAGACCATTGCTGGATGGAAAACAATCCAACAAATCCTGAACAACTAAGTGAACATAAAATCGGAAGTTGTGGAGAGAGGGATGTCGATTGCAACTCATTCTCTGACTCGTTTATGTCCAGGAATCTGGACATCAGCTTTGGTGCTGGATCGCCTACATGTGATGCTCAATCACCTACATTCACATGCAAATCATCATTTTCTTCCATTTTTGCGGAACCGGTGACTCCTTGTTCTGTTTATGGCGGGTTTTCATTTCAGAGCTCAGGTTGTTCCACTGATTTGGAATTTTCTTCTCCCATTCCCTCAATGCCTAGCTTTGCATTTCTCAGCCCCAGTCCTGTTGTTGAGCAAAAGAGTCATATACTAGAGTTCTCGTCTAACACGTCAGAAGTAAATGCAATTGTTGGAGGTTGGCATAGACATTTTTTCATTTAATCTGATATTTATTATTCATATTTTTCTTTAGCTTTTTAATGTGATGTGATGTATATTATTGCTTCTACTACCAGATTCTCCCCTTTGCTTTGAAGATGATGTTAAAGAAATGGATCACAAGCCTGGAGAGACTAAAAGGGCATGTGCAACAAATGGTAACAGGGCATTGGGATTCCACAGCAAGAGAAACCGGACAATTGGACTCGGTGACCGCGAGCAACTTGATCTTGTGGTGACTGAATCAATCATTCGTTGGTTATCATGCACACAATTTCCTACATCACCAAGATCATCTTTTGTCTGTTGAAATGATAGATTTCTGGACAGATTAATTGAATGGCTCGACACGGTGTCTAAATTCGGCATACTGGTTCAAGTTTTGCCTGCCTAACACATTGTACATGTTTCCTGAATTTGTAGTGTTGTTGCTATCTTCTGGTTTGTGTGAGTTGTGGTTCATATTTTGTGGCAGTTTAACGATGTTGTGCTTCAGTTATGCTGTGGCTTCTAATTGTTCATCATTGTTGTGTCCTTTTCATCTTCATGTTGATAATTACCACGAGTAACAGGAATTCCACCTGGTTTGTAAGAGAGGTTTGTATCTTGATGGTACTCCAGTTAGCTTGGTGTAATTGAAATGCTTGAAAATGAATTGTAAATTGACGTAATAAAAGACTAGAAGTGGAATGTGTAGTATTAAGATCACTATTTTAGATATTTTACCAAACCATCACCTGCGACTTCCAAGTTACAACTATGCATGTGTTTGTCAAAAAAAAAACTATGCATGTGAGAATTTCCGATTAAAGACAAAAAACTATAAGCTTTTGGGCTAACTCCTTCCCTATTCCTATTTCACAACAAAACTTAAAATGCATATTATACTGAAAAATATTGACAACAAATTTCTTTTTGATATTCTTATTGAGTGAAATATGTAATTTTTTTGAAATAATTTAGGCCGATTGTTTTATTGATAAGCCTCCATAAAATTATATTTTTTAATTAAAAAATGTTTGAAAAGAGAAGCCAGAAGATTAATGTATTTTTTGAGTTAAATAACTATATATCTTAACATTCAATTATATTTTATCACATTGTCACGTTATAAATATTATTAGTATTTTACAAAACGTGTTTATACCGTGTCAAGATAATAAATCTAATTAAACACACATATATAAAATCTATTTGTACGTTAAATCTATTTATATTATCGGTATATAATTATTAGATTATATTTTTTTATTGAAATTTTTTTCATTTGCCACACCTTAAAACATCTTCTTTTTATAACACCACACCTTTTTTTGGTCAACCTAACACCACACCTTTTTTTTCCTTAAAAAAACAGCACACCTTTTTTTTGTCTGAACCTAACACCACACCTTAAAACATATAGTCATATAGTTATCGATAGAAGTGTAAATGAGCTGAGCTATTCATAAACTGTTCGGGCTCAACTCGTTAAATACTCGCTCAAATTCGTTTGTTTAATTAGATAAGCCAAGCTCAAGCTTAAGATTGAACTCGAATATTTAAATGAGCCAAGTCCAAGCCTTAGAGGCTCGACATTAAGGGCTCGTGAATAGCTCATTTATATATATATAATCAAAAATTAAAGTTATATAGATCTTACATTTTGTATAAATTTTTTTTTCTTTTTGTAGTAGTCAAGAAGTGAACTTTTTATTTATTAGATTATCTAAACGTAATAGTCTAGTATTTTTGAATTTCATATTCTACATGTTGAGTACTAATCTTTATTAAATATGCACTCCGTCCCATTTTGTTTGTTATTTAAGGTTGTGTCATGGGAACTAAAAAACACAACTAATAGCTCAAAATTCATAAAAATTATTTTGGTCTTCTTAATATGCCCTTTGTTGCCCCTATTTCTCATACTAATTGGCAATCAATTACTCCCTCGCTCTCTCATGTAAACCTAATTCCTTGAGGTATAATAGGAAAAAAATTAAATACATCATTGATATTGTAAAATGACAATCAAATTAGGACAAAAAAATTTAGCTAAAACAGCAAATAAAATAGGATGGAGAGAGTACTAAACCAATAAAGTTCTAAAATAATTTAAGAAAAAAATTTATAAATGCAAAAATAAATTTAAATTATAAATGAGTTAACAAGTCAAGCCCATACATTACATTTTTTAACAAACTCAAATCCAAACTTTTATTTAGGCTCATATAAATAAATGAGTCAAATTTGAACCATCTATTTTTTTCGCAAACTAAAAATCCACTCACCGAGGAAAGGAGCAAAGGGGAATGAAGATATACCCGACCCGTTTTTATGAGGGTTTTACCCAGGTAAGGTAAGGTAACTCTCGCAGACAGACGCAGGTTTTGCAGTCCTAGAAAAAGACATTGTTACTTGTTAGTTTACCTTACCATACCTAGGTTTGCTTTCTGACTCTGTTTACTATCCATTTTGCTAGAGCCGTTATTTGATTTGCCTACGCAGACTCCATACGCTGAAGAATCCCCACTGTTCTCCAATGGAGTCCTCTGATAACAAGAAAGAGCAAGTGCCACCTGCACCCGAAGACCCCGAGAAGAAAAAGAAAAAGGAGGAAAAGGTTTTTCCCTCACCATCTTCTTCTCTTTATCCCCGATTGTTGTACAAATCGAGATTTGCATTAATGGGGTTTAAACAAAATCCATGCTTTTTTAACCCCATTTTCTTAAACCTCAATTTGTTTTTTGAGCTAAATAGTACTGTGCAATGGTTGTTAATGTTTTTTTTTTTCTGATGTGACAATTTTATGGCTTTGTCTTAGGCAAGAGAGAAGCAATTGAAGAAAGAGAAGTTTCTTCTTAAGCAAGCTGAGCGTCAGGTGACTAGAGTTCCTGATTTCCCTGCTGTGCCATTTTGCAACATTTGATTTTTGCTGTTTTTTGTTTCATTGTGTATTCTTTATCAATTTGATATTGTAAATAATGTTTGGAGTTTTCCGATTTTTATTTTCTTCATATTGGTTTTGAGCAGCAACAAGTGCAACAATCATCCAATGCCTCTAAAAAGAGTGAGAGGAAAAATGTGAAGCGTGGTGCAGAGGATGAGAATCCTGAAGATTACATTGATCCTGAGACTACATTGGGTGATAAGAAACAAATGGCTCGGCAAATGGCGAAACAGTATAATCCAACTGCCGTGGAGAAATCGTGGGTGTTAATTCTGTCTTCGTGTTCGTTACCTTTCAACTATATGAAATGCTTATCTTTTATGTTTGCTACAATATAGGTGGTACGAGTGGTGGGAGAAATCAAGGTATTTTGTGGCAGATGCTAGCAGCTCCAAACCACCTTTTGTAATTGTGAGTGTCTTGTTGAGCTTATATATGTTGGTTTCTGATACCTAGTGAAGTTGATGTCGCTTCAATTTTTCTACCTGAGAGTTGAAAACAATTTCAATTTCCATGTATGCACTAAGATGATTTGGTCTGATTAGAGATTTAAATGTGCGAACAACTTCACGTGTGACTTATGGAGTGTGAAGTACCTTTTGCTGTGTAGTAGATGTGATCCTTGTAATAAAAAATGAAAATCTATTGGTCCATTTATTAAAGCGCTTTAGCCTGTAGTTTAAGATGTTTCTCAGAATTCAGTTGTATTACAAGGGTGTTTGGCATTGGAAGAAATTCCGCAAATAGATTAATTTTGCTCTATTTCTCAATGGTTATCGTTATTGGATTTTAAATAAAATATAGTGTATTGCTCTTGGTTTAATCTTGAAAAAGATTTAGGGTATATGTTTTTTCTCTCTGCTTCGAGGTATGTGCAAAATGACTGCACAAACTCAAATGATATGTAAAAGTTGCATGTTTTGCTCCCTTTTTATGTATTGAGAATCTGATTTTGCTATGTGTTAGGTTTTGCCTCCACCAAATGTAACTGGTGCTCTCCATATAGGTCATGCTCTAACAGCTGCAATAGAGGTATCTTATATACCCCGTTTTACAGTTCAGTTTTGCTGTTCAGAACAGTTAATCTTAATGTGATTTATTGCTTGCAGGATACAATGATTCGTTGGCGAAGAATGTCTGGATACAACGCTTTGTGGGTGCCTGGGATGGATCATGCTGGGATTGCTACACAGGTTCTATTTCCAAATTGAGAAGATTTGATGTAGTTCTTAGCTCTCTTGTAATTTATCATTTATTGTGGATTTTGTGGTTGGGCGGTGGGGGAAGGACCACTTATTTGGCTCAGGCTTCCATTTTGGACTCATTGGGATAAACTTCTGAATAAAAGAAGTTATTTGAAGAAAAAGAAAGAAATTTATTTTGCATTTGAATACAATGTTTTAATAGTTATCTTAAAAAAACCCTAGTTTGGTTGCCTATGCACATTTAATTTAATTCCGTCATTGTGTGAACTTAAAATAGTTTTTGCTCACTGTGTGATGATATTCTTGTAAATTGACAGCTTCTTAGACACAGTGACATTTTTCATCTTTCCATTCATCTCTTTCCATCTCAAATTTGCAGCTACAAACAAATTGGATAGTTCTTTCACCATAAATTGCAGGGAAACATAGGCATCATTTAAATGAAGCTTTTTTCCCGTACAATTTGTGTCAATTTTTAGTTATGGTGCTCAAATAGGGATTACACGTCAATGATATATATCTCAATTTTCTGTTTTTGCATATATTTTGCGTGAGATGATTATTGTGCCACAGGTAGTTGTGGAGAAAAAGATAATGCGTGAAAAGCAACTAACCAGGCATGAACTGGGCCGTGAAAAATTTGTCGCTGAGGTATGGTCTGTAAATAATCTTTGAGTCAAAGTTCTTAATAATTTGATGTTTGATATTTTTTAAATGTTGTTTTGACTCTTATGACCTACTTCGGTGAATATTGGTAAAAGTAGGTTTGGGAATGGAAAAACAAATATGGGGGCACAATATTGCAACAATTACGCCGATTAGGAGCCTCTCTGGATTGGTCTCGTGAGGTAAATTTGTAACCTGTTTAGTGTTTATACTTTATACCAGTCTTAGATATATCTTTCCTTTTCTTTTCTTCTTGTTTTTTTGGGGGGGGGGGGGGGAGAATAATCTGTTAAGGAAAGAAAATGAGCTCAAAAGAACAATCTGTTTCATTGCATGTCCAACCTAGTAACACTAACACCGTTATAAAACACGAGCAGAAATACACACTGAAGCTAAGATAACTGAAACAAAGCCTGTCCAATGGGAGTTAGATCGTTATTATTTCTCGTGTGATTTTACTGCCATAGTGTGATAACTTGCTTTCATATTTATCTGTGCCTCACTTCCTCTTTTCAGTGCTTCACAATGGATGACAGAAGATCTAAGGCTGTGACAGAGGCTTTTGTGCGACTTTACAAGCAAGGCCTTATCTATAGGTGAGGTGGACATTGGCAATATGTATTGTCTTTATATAATGATTTCATTCATATTTTCTGAATTATAGGTTCTTCATTGATGCTGATTCCAATTTTTAAATTTGTACTCAAATGCAAATTGATAGAGATCCTTGATTGAATCAGGACAAGCTTTAGTTAATGCATTATTATAAACTATATAGGATGCCTGATAAGTGTTGAGTATGGGCAATAATATTTACACAAAGCAAATTTAGTTGTGCCTGTAAGACTTTGTCATCGACCTATTTACTGTATGATGCTCCCCAATCTCTCACAGACACATGATAAAGGTATAAGGCAAAAATCTTTTAGATAAACATCCTGCCAGACGTGGATCTGAAGTCAAAACAAGAATCACATGGACTAAGGGCCATATTTTGGAAACATGATATGATTGAATCTTAAGCGTAGACTGATTTATATCATGATTTATACTTCAATTTTTAATTTTATAGGCCCATTTTACTACTGTA
The DNA here is from genome assembly GCA_030159175.1 of Glycyrrhiza uralensis. Classification (NCBI taxonomy): domain Eukaryota; kingdom Viridiplantae; phylum Streptophyta; class Magnoliopsida; order Fabales; family Fabaceae; genus Glycyrrhiza; species Glycyrrhiza uralensis. The sequence continues at coordinate 54,510,953 of BRZY01000002.1, read as the reverse complement.
AGCGTCTCTTTTGCAGATATTTTACTGTTTTTGTCATTGCTGCAGGGACCTACGTTTAGTGAATTGGGATTGTGTGTTACGAACGGCAATATCTGATATTGAGGTATGCAATGGATATACTTGGCTGCTTCATTTGATGTATTGCATATGTAAATGTAATGCTTTCTGCATGCAGGTGGATTATGTTGATATCAAAGAAAGGACCCTACTAAAGGTTCCAGGATATGACAAACCTGTTGAATTTGGAGTTTTAACAAAATTTGCATACCCTTTGGAAGGGAACCTTGGTGAAATTGTTGTTGCCACAACTAGGATAGAAACTATGCTTGGTGACACTGCTATTGCCATACATCCTGCTGATGACAGATACAGCCAATTTCATGGAAAATATGCTATTCACCCATTTAATGGCAGAAAACTTCCTATAATTTGCGATGCTATTCTTGTTGATCCAAAGTTTGGGACGGGTGCTGTTAAGGTATTCTCTATATTTATGGCTTAAATGAAGTTCTTTTTCAAGTGATGTGGTGCTTGTTGTGATGCTTTCTTTATTCCTTGCAGATTACACCTGCCCATGATCCAAATGATTTTGATGTTGGAAAACGTCACAACCTTGAATTCATTAATGTTTTCACTGATGATGGGAAAATAAATTCCAATGGTGGCTCTGAATTTTTTAACATGCCACGATTTAAAGCTCGAGAAGCAGTAACAGAAGCATTACAGAAGAAGGTATTCTGCTTAGGAAACAAATAGAATTCTGTTTCATATGAAATTTTTGGTGCTTAGGCAACAAATATTTTAGGTGGCAAAGTTTTTGTTAGAAAGTACACGTTTATGAAATCTAACTAATGATTGGTTTCTTTGGTGATATGAGTGGGTTGTGATTATTATTATTATTATTATTATTATTATTATACTGCATTTGATGTTCTTCTTTAGGCACCCTATTTATTTATGTACATTGTATGGTTCTGCTAGAGGTGCTAGCCATGATGTTGGTATTTATCTCAATCTTAAGTGAGAAGTTGTCTGTGTAATAAAACACAATTTTTTATATTTCCTGTTTCCTTTGCTTTCTTTCATATAGGGCCTTTATAGAGGTTGTGAAAACAATGAGATGCGCCTTGGTGTATGTTCAAGAAGCAATGATGTTATAGAGCCCATGATAAAGCCACAGTGGTATGTCAATTGCAATGATATGGCAAAGCAAGCTCTTGATGCTGCCACGGATGAGGAAAACAAAAAGCTAGAGATTGTTCCAAAACAATATTTGGCTGATTGGAAGAGGTGCTTATTTATTTGCCTCTTGCAGTTTCTTATAATGAACAGTTACAAAGCTTATAAATTTGCTTCTCATGTACTTTTACTACTCTTATAATTGTATAATATAACCATGTCTTAACCAAGGTGTCTTAACCAAGGTGTGAAGTTTTACAGATGGCTTGAAAACATACGTGATTGGTGCATTTCACGGCAGCTATGGTGGGGTCACCAAATACCTGCATGGTATGTGACTTTAGAGGATGACATACTGCAGGAATTTGGTGCTTACAACGATCATTGGGTAGTGGCAAGAAATGAAGAGCAGGCCCGAGACGAGGCTAGCCAGAGGTATAACGGAAAGAAGTTTCGTTTAAGCCAGGACCCTGACGTTCTGGATACATGGTTTTCTTCTGGTCTGTTCCCGTTAACTGTACTGGGATGGCCTGATGACACAGAAGACCTGAAGGCATTCTATCCAACTTCTGTTTTGGAAACTGGCCATGATATCCTCTTTTTCTGGGTTGCTCGTATGGTGATGTTAGGAATGAAGTTGGGTGGTGACGTGCCTTTTAAAAAGGTGAGTTTACTATCTTGTGCTAATCTTTTGCGGAGAGCTCTATCCTTGTATGTGCATAATGAATTTTGTGTGAATCTGTGATACTCTGGTGGTGTGCTCATGTAATAAAACATGAACTGTGAGTTTTTGGTCATTCACGCCTAAGATTTTTCTTTTTCTTTTTTCTCTTATAAAATAAGAAATTCATTAAGACATAGAAGAAAATTGAAAAGGGATGAGGACTAAAGATCCTCTGTAAAAAATGCACAAAGAGAAAACAAATAAAACATCAATAAAGCAGAGTCTAACCAATCCCTCATTCATACCTATAAATTTTTATTAATGGCCTTCTCACAGACGTACCTACATTCCTGTGCAGATTTATTTGCACCCCATGATTCGTGATGCACATGGGCGCAAGATGTCCAAGTCCTTGGGGAATGTTATTGATCCCATTGAAGTGATAAATGGGATAACACTGGAAGGTCTACATAAGAGGTTAGAAGGAGGTAACCTTGACCCCAAAGAACTAGCTACTGCCATAGAGGGTCAGAAGAAGGACTTTCCAAATGGTATTGATCAATGCGGTGCTGATGCTCTCCGTTTTGCACTGGTCTCATACACAGCTCAGGTGTCAATCTCCTACCAATATTTATGATTTTTTCCCATCAATTTAGTTAAACTTGTTGTGATGTAATTGTGTTATTTTCATTCATTTCAGTCTGACAAAATTAACCTAGATATTCAAAGGGTGGTTGGGTATCGCCAATGGTGTAATAAATTATGGAATGCAGTACGATTTGCTATGAGCAAGCTCGGAGATGATTACATTCCTCCTGCAAATTTGACTCCAGATGTTATCCCATTTAGCTGCCAGTGGATACTGTCTGTGTTGAATAAAACCATGTCCAAAACAGTAAAGTCTCTAGAATCACTAGAGTTCTCACAAGCTACCACTGCGGTGTATTCTTGGTGGCAGTATCAATTGTGTGATGTATTCATTGAAGTGATTAAGCCGTACTTTGCTGGTAACGATCCCAAGTTTGTTTCGGAAAGGGGCTTTGCACAAGATACTTTGTGGTTTTGTCTTGACAATGGCCTGCGATTGCTTCATCCTTTTATGCCTTTTGTAACGGAAGAATTGTGGCAACGCCTTCCTTCACCCAAGGAATGTAAGAGAGCAGAATCTATCATGATATGTGATTATCCATCAGCTATAGAGGTTAGTTCGCTTTAACATTTTGCTCTTCAGAATATAAAGTACATGTCTATTTTCAGATCACCCCTTTTGTGTACATTCACTTCAATTTACTCTTTGTTGATATTCTTCTGGAATATGGATGTAATAGAATTGCTGTATCCCCCCCTCCCTTTTTATTTTGTCGACTCAAGCATGACTGAGGAACATTTGGTAATAGAAAATGTGTGCTTTTTATTATTTGTGTTTAGCACGCGATTGACTATTAAATAATATAATTTTTTTTGGTTGTATTTTTAATTAATATGTTTTTTTTATCTCAGAGCTGGACTAATGAAAGGGTAGAGAATGAGATGGACCTTGTTGAGTCTACTGTTAAGTCTCTCAGGTCACTGGCAAAAGAAAGACGTGACAGGTATGTGGAAGTAACATTTTCTTTTGTGCTCCAGTTTTCTGCTCTGTTTAGCCTATATATCTGGAAGACTGGAACCTTTTTTTGGGTTGACAAAGAAAAGAGCCTCATCAATGAGGATAAGAAATCATCCTATGGTAACTAAAACAAGTACAACAGAACATTTAGGGATGCTATCGCCTCTGCATATTACTTTGTATTTGTTTATGTTGAATATTAGTTTCTCTACTAATTAGATTGTTATTTAATCTAATATGCTTTGCTGATTCCAAAAATGATGCACTGTTTCCAGGCGACCGGCTTTTGTTCTCTGCCGAACACAGGTGGTGGCAGAGATTATTAACAGCCATCAACTCGAGATTGTAACACTGGCTAATCTATCCTCTTTGACTGTAAGTTGTACACAAGTTGCTGTACAGTGTTCTTGTTTCATGCATTCCTTGTATTTTGTTTGGTGATTTTGTCATTAATCATGTATCCCATGTTCACTCCACTTGATGAACATAATTTTTCACTTTTAATGCCGATGATATGATTCACAGGTAATTACCGAAATTGAAGCCATTCCGTCTGGATATGCTGATACTGTCGTAAACGAAAGCCTTTCTGTTTATCTAGAGCTTCAAGGAACTAGTTCTGCTGAAGCTGAACTCGGAAAGATGAAGAAGATAGATGAACTGAAGAAGTACGTTTATCTCACATTGTTTTTTTTTTAATACATTTTAACATGGCTTGTCGTAGAAGTATGAAAAGGTTGCAATCAATATCATTTGCATTTTGACTCGCATCAACTTCGGCTAATAAAATAGTCAAGTATTAGTCTTTTTTATGATCTATTTTTTTATGTGTGGGAATTCAACACAACTTGAGTCTTTTTTATTATGCAGGCAAATAGAAAGATTAGAGAAGATTATGAATGCTCCAGGTTATGAAGAGAAGGTTTCACCACAGATTCGAGCCAAGAATGAGGAGAAGCTAGAATCCCTAAAGGAGCGTTTATTGCTTGAGGAAACGGCTGGACTGAGTCTCTAGCTTCCAAGTATTGAACTTTGATGGATCATTACATGAAGCAGGCAGAAAGGTCCATCAATCTTTTTATTTTTATGGCCTAATTATTGGCCATCGTACACTATGTCTCTTGGTAAATGCAAATTTTGGTAATCTTTTGTTACAAGATTGGTGCAATTGTTTGTTCACCCTTGGTCCAGAGTCTCCAGACCTGGATTTTTTGTGAACTTTGTCTTTTCCTTTGTTGTGGAGGTTGACAATGACAATGCACTCTAATGTATTACTTACCGGTTTTTAGGAAACTCTTGTTACGGTAGAAATCTTGAAATTGGTTTGAGTTAAACAGCAATTACAAGATATGTATAACTATAATGAAGTTGCTGTCAGACCTCAGAACGGGTAATACAAATTATCATGTAGCTTAGTAGTGGTAATACTAAATTATTGGTTTAATTGCAGTTTTGGTCCTTCAAGTATCGTGATTGTGCAATTTTGGTCCCTCGAGTTTCAATTGTGCAAATTGAGCCCTCCATGTTTATCAATCGTGTAATTTTGATCCCTCTGTCCAATTGTCATCCATTTTTTAACAGAATGAGCTTATGTGGCAAACAGAAATGTGACTTGGCACTAATGTGGCCAACTTGACAGTATGAGGTGGCAAAAAATTGTGACTCAGCATTCTCTTTATTTTATAAAAATCACGTTCTTTCTTGGAGTTACAATTGGATTGGAGAACCAGTTTTTTTAAAAAAAATTAAAATTTGCTCAACAGAGGAACACCGGAACAAAGAAAACCACAAGATCATTCCCTCTGTTCTTCATGAAATGCCTCTCTGTGCTTATTTTCTATTTCAAAACCAAGCTTCAGCTATGATACTCTTGCAATCCTAAAGTTTAAATCACTGCCATAACCTTCACCAAAGACAGACCCATTATAATCATCCAGAAAAAAAAACAGAAAGAGAATAGAAGAGAGAAGCGGGGGAACCCCTTCCACCGCGTCGATGGCCAACTGCCGCCGCGCGCTCATCCAGCAGTGGAACCATTGATGGCAGATCGGGTTAGAATGTTCCGTCCACGGCGACAGATCAGGTTTTGATGTTCTGTCCACGGCGGCAGCAACCAGTCCGTCCTCAATCTTGCACAACAGCCACCATTACTCCTTTGGAGGAGTCGTAGCGACTGATTTCGACTTTGACCCTGTTGTCGGGGAGGATGCGGACGAAGTTCTTTCAAATCTTGCCGGAGATGTAGCTGAGGATCAAGTCCTCGTTATCGAGGTGAACGCGGAACATGTTGTTCGGGAGGGAATCCGTGATCAGGCTTTCGTGGACCCACTTCTGCTCGCCAGACTTGTCGGCCGCTGGAGACTTGGTGGCGGCGGATAAGATTGCCGGCGGAGAAGGAAGGAGAGGGTATTGCGAGGGGGAAAGCACAACAGGTGCGTGGTGGTTGAGGGAAGAAGATGACGTCGATGACCAAAGGGAAGATGAGGTGAACGTACATGTCTCTTTGTGGTGTCATGTTCCTCTGTTGAGCAAATTTTGTTTGAAAAAAAAATTGGGTCTCTAATCCAATCACGACTAAGAGCATGATTTTATAGACCAAAAAAAAAGAACGTGATTTTCATAAAACAAAAAAAATGCTGAGTCACAATTTTTGCCACATCACATGTGCCAAGTTGGCCACATTAGTGCCAAGTCAGATTTCTGTTCGCCACGTAAGTTCATTTCATTAAAAAATTGATGACAATTGGACAGAGGGATCAAAATTACACGATTGATAAACATGGAGGACTCAATTTGCACAATTGAAACTTGAAGGACTAAAATTGCACAGTCATGATACTTAAGGGACCAAAACTGCAATTAAACCTAACTGCAATTAAACCTAAATTATTATTTTGTAAGAAAATATTTTACTATCGGATTTGATTCCTAAAGAAACTAAACTGCTCGCTTTTATGTGTGAGGAGGACCTTATCGAGTAGCAAAAATTATTGAGTTCTGACAGCAAAAATTAGAAGAAAAGGAACAAAAATTATATGCCGGGCGTGATTTTATTGTTAATGCAATTTTAGCTTGTATAATTTTGATTTTGCAAGCTTTTGGTATGGTTGTTACTTGTTAATTTGGGATAAGTTTCATCCTGAAAAACATTTTTGAGTTAACCTCTTCTGCACTTAAAATTGATAAAATTCAGGCAAGATTATTAAATTAATTTAAAAAAAAATAAAGAATCAGGTCTTCGTTACTTGCATTATGTAGTCTATTTATTAAGCATTATATAATATTTTATTTTTTTAGAGTGTAGTTTTTACTTTAAAAGAAAAAGAATTAAATTTTTTAAACATGTAATTACATCACAAAGTAATACGGTAACTAAAACAATTACAAATGTTTCTGTTCAAAAATAAATATGAACAATCATAATTAAAAAATTAAAACAATTTTTTTATTATAAATTATCACCTTTAAAATTATTGATACATCATGTGTTGATTATTTAATTATCAACATCCTAAAAAAAGTCTTTTTGTCATCTTTCTAAATCTCCTTTCCACCTATTACTAATATCCGTACTAGCAAAAAACTTAAGTACGGACGCCATTTGAGCATATTCTGCAATCCTACAACACAATTGCAGACACCCTATGTATTCTCTGTATCAAAAAAAAAAAAAGACAACCCATGTATTCCTCAAAATAGCAAAGAAAAAGAAAAGAAGAGCAATAATTGAGTTAAATCAAATCGAATAACTCCACAAAGAAACCTCAGCATAATCAAATTCCACGTCAGCGGCGGCATACTCGCCACTCCAGCAATGTGCTGGTGACATGAGCGCCATATCTCTCAGATACTCCGGCACCGCCCCTTCTTCTTCGTCTTGTTGTTCCGTCGCCGCCACCGCCGATTCCACGGCGGCGGAATCATCCTCCTTCGTCCCCTCGCCGGTCTCCGACATTGCCCCCGGTCGGAAGGCCTCCGCCGCCTCCGCCGCGGCCTTCTGGATGTCCCTGGGCTCAGCCGTGGCCGGCACCGGCAATCTCCATGCCGAGTCGGCGAAATTGAGGCAGGCAGAGCTCCCCCTAAGCGCAATCGCAGCCACGTCGTGCGCACGCGCCGCCATCTCGGGTGTGGTGAACGTCCCGAGCCAAATCCTTGTCTTCTTGTTGGGTTCCCTCACCTCACAAACCCACTTGCCAGAATCCCTCTTCCTCACTCCCCGGTACACAGGGTGGCGCGTCTCCCTGAACTTCTTCCTCCCCGCACGCTTCTTCGGGTGACTCGCAGCAAGAAACACCTCCGATGATGATGATGATGATGATGATGAGGCACGTTTGTCGGAGAAACGATCGAAGGAAAACATGCTGTCAATTGGGGGAAAAGGAAAACGGAAAAAGATTCGTTCTTTGAAGTAGTTTCAGTGGATGGAACAGTGTGTGTGGATAAGTGTTAGTTATGAGTAGTAGTTAATTACTATGGTTTATGTTGTTGTGTTTTGGGTGTTGGGTGGTTTTGGGAGGGAAAGTGAGAATTGAAACATGGGATATATAGAGTGAGGCTGGCTTATGAGGATGTGTGTTCAAGGAAAGTGGTGGCAACACTCATGAGTGTGGGTGTCAATGAGGAGAAGCCAGCTAAGTTTTTTGAGTTTCCCACGGTATGGACGATGGTTAAGGAAATTGAAAGTGAGTGGGGTCATGGCATGGGATGGTTCGGTTCGGTGGGCGCTATATCTGTAGTAAGGTTGAACTTGTCAGGAACTTCGTGTGTGGGACACGTGTTTGTTTCCATAGAAGGGGTGTTTTCTTTTCTTTCTAGATTTTGAAAATGGATAAGGAAAAGTTTGACCGAAAGGGAAAGGGGAAGGCGTTGAGAAGAGGGAGTGTGTCAGTGTGATGATACTATTACTGTGATCGAATCTGTATACGTGGCAGAGAGAGAAAGTGATATAGTGAATCTGTGTTTGTCCAAGTCAAGGGTTGGCCTTATATTATTATTATTAAATTAATTAATTTATTATTGTTATTGGTTTGGGTTTGGTTCGGTGTGACGTAAAGGAGGCAAGTATTTTGGTAGGGGGAGACAACTCGCTCCACTTGTGACCGTTTGATGGAGGTTTTCACAAGCTGGATTTGCGTGGGGGGTTGATGTTTATTAGATCATCGACAACTCATGGCTTCGTGTTCAAACTTAGTAGTATAGAACATGTTAAAAAACGAGTGAAAGTAGTGTATGTTTTCTTTATTAGTATTTCGGGTACTCCATGCATGTAGGTGTTTTTTTTGTTTTTCCACCTTTCATTTTGCTGGTCTAGGCGATTATTTGTTACCACATATCCCTAATTATAAGAGATTTTTAGTAAGTTTGTTGATCATTTTTAATAAAAGACATTTAAAAATCTGTCTTGTATTAATTATTTTTTTACTCAAATTACTCTTATCTATTATAAGAGCAATGCTAAATGGACCGAAAAAAACATGTGTGAAAAACTAACGAAATTAATTTTAACCAATCAAAGAAAAGTTAAAAGCGGGGAATAAATGAATAATAACCCTACATGATGGGTGGCCAGTCATAGGATGCCACATTGCATCTGTATGTTTTCGTTTATTCATTTTTTGTACCTCTAGTCATTTCCCTTATTATAAACACTTTTTGTTTTTCTCTCTTATAATGAAGGGAGAAGAAAGAGATAATGCATTAATTAAGTGGAAGAGAGTAAGTGAGAAGAGAGATACTACTAAGGGTAATTTTGGGAACACAATATAAATTATGACAATTTAATGCTATAAATTATATTAACTAACTTCTTTGGTGTGAGATAATTAGGTAAAAACTTCTTCTAATTAGAGATAGAGGTACTCCCTCTATTTTTGAATATAAACAAAAATACATAAACTCACGTTTATTAAGAAAATTAGTTAACTGTAATTAAGTTTCTTGATCTCATATAAAAAATTAGTGTAGTCTCTAAATTACCCTTAATGATTGCATAGGAAATTGTTACTTGGGAACCAACTATGCATTGGAAAACAAAATTTAAATTAACTTAAGGGTATTATAAAAATAATATTATTAAATGAGATAGAAGTGGTTATTTTTTTGCTTATATTTAATAACAAAATATTTTAGTATTTTTTTTTATATTTAAAAACAGAGGGAGTAGTAATTATTTTTTAAAATAGTAAGATTTATTGTGGAAAGAGGTTTTTAAAATAGTAATCATTTCACCCAGTAATTAAACTCTTGTTGGTATTTACTAAACATTCTCTCTCTTTTTTCAATCTTAGCTTATTTTTGAAGTTGAAAGAACCATGTTTCAAAATTTTAATACATGTCATGTTTTTTTTTTGGTCGAAAAATACATGTCATGTTTATATGTTACACTTACACTTTCAGTGCATATTTTTATGATATTAATGAAACTTCTGTTAAATTTTAGGTTATTACTCCCTCCATCCCTAATTATAAGAGATTTTTACCTAATTCTCTTTCACCAAGGAAGTTAGTTAATATAGTTTATAACATTAAATATGTCAATAATTTACATTATATTTCCAAAATTATTCTTAATAATAACACCTCTCTCTTCTCACTTTCTATCTCTCATTTAATTAATGTATTTCTACCTCTCTCTTCCAATAAATAAAGGTAGTTTGAGTAAAAATTAATTAATGCATGACACATTTTCAAAAATCTCTTATAAAAAGGGACAAACAAACTTACAAAAAACTTTTTATAATTAGGAACGGAGAGAGTATTTTTTTGGGTAGGTTATGATCAGTTGAAGTTAGTATGTCTAGTTAGGATCAGCCCAAAACTCAAGCCCAAAAATATGGAAGGTTGTGTATGTTCCAAAAAAAAAGCCTTGACCAAAAAACACCATTAATCAATAGGCGGTGGAAGTGGGGTCAAAAAAAGAATTGAGTGAGTATCAATAGGTCAAAAAAAGTTTGTTTGACTTTTACTTAGACAACTAGACTGAAATATCTAGTGAACACACATTTTCTTGGGGGACATCCCACACTTTCCAAAACACGGTTGACAGTTAATAACCGTCCTTTCATTTTTTTTAAGATACTATCCGTAGATCCTATTAACTAATATTTCAGGAACACTTGTTACAAATTAAAATTTTAAAACTAATCAATAAAAATATAATATTTAACATGTTTTTTTTTGACAAAATATTTAACATGTTGAAAATTTAAAATTACTTAAATAAAAAATATAATAAAATTATTGTTTTACAATAATGTTTCGAATTTATAAAATATAATAAACAGTATCACTCGATAGATATTTATTATTAAATACATTATTGTAGGTTTCAATATTGGAAAAAATATTATAAATAAGATTAACCAATAAACGAATCGGGTAATAATTGCAAGTGGATATTTGTTTGATTTTGGGTTCTAAAGAAAATGACAGCATTGGAAGTATCCATTTCCGCGGAAACGCGTAGATTACGTGGATTTGTTTTTCCCCTTCCCAGTCCGAAGCAAAACCAAATTCAAGGGAAGAAACTTCCACAAGATTCAACAATCTCATGGCATTCACTTGCTGGGCCCATCTCAAAGCAGTTAATTAACAATAAAGATTGTCTCACACCATTAAAAGGAGTGTGAGAGATAACCCAAGACCAAGAGAAATGAAACGAGAAGAGAGAAAGAGAAAATGATAAATACTCCTATAATACTACTTTGAACTTAAATTAAAAGCTAAAAAAAAAATCAATTCACGTAACTTAAGAATATTAATTAACTTTATTTAATTTTATTGATTTTAATAAAAAATAAACTTTGTTATCTAAATTACCCTTTATAAGAGCCATTAAAATTAAATCTACATTAAATGAATGATACTTTGTAGAAAATAATTTATTAAACAAAGTCAGATTATTTATAGAATGTGTCTCCTCTAGTTAACGGGAGTTGACACAGATGGTCAGACTCAAAAAAACATGTCTCTCTTAATCTAGATTATTTTGTAAGAAAAAAAAAGAGATAAAAAATATATTTATCAACAAAAAAATATATAAAATATGAAAAATCAAATTCAACCATTAATTAGATGGGATATTTCCGGTTATTTCAATGAATATGGGGTTCCATGTAGCTCGTGTCTCTTTCAATTCCACAAGTGGCGGATTGCAATTCATTGAATTCAACTTATAAAGGGTTTGTTTGAATAAACAGTTTATTTAAGCACTTCTGGCACAAGCGCTTATCATATAAGCGCTTATGCATAAACTATTTTTACAATCGAAAGGATAATATGGTAAAACTGATTTCATATAAGTTGTAAGCTGTTTTCATAAGCTATCCTAGGGAGTTTATAAAAATAAGCTCAAAACAGCTTATAAACTAGTTATAAGCTATTTTCATAAGCTCTGTCAAACACACTGACAAGTGCTTATGTCAGTAAATAAACCTAAATAAGCTCTGCACAAGTCAATCCAAACTGGGCCAAAGTACGAAATGGTGTTTGTCGCTACTTTAAACTGTAGTCTAACTCGATAAATCTTATTCTTTTTAAACACTTCAATTAATAAACATCCCATACTTTCTTTTTTCGATCAACAGGTATGCTAATTAAAGAGAGAGAGATAGTTAAATTAGATTAAGAAATAGGTTGTGGTGGTCCATAAGTTGCTATCGTGGGCAACGCTTAATTTTTTGTGGATAAACAAAACAGCACACTGGGATAGTGACTGGCTGATAGTGGAAAACATAATGGGCCCCCAGGAAGTCCATTTAATTGTGGCTTTTTTTTCTTCTTTAAGAAAATCAGGGGCTGCGACCAAATCCTACTTTTATCCATGACCAACCCAAAAGTCCAAAACAAGACCATTAAGGAAATAAAAATGGCGGTGTCGGGTGGGCCATATTTTACTAGAAGCAGTTAAAACTTAATTTCAGGAAAAGCCCAGATAGGTGCAATACTCTATTATTTTTCCTTGTGCCTTGAAAGGGACTCGACAATCGACATAGCCTTCCCCTTCTCGGAGAGTATCAAACTCTCAATTATAGATGTTTGGACTCTTTTTCTTTTTCCCATCTTTTTCTACCCCTTTCTAAGTGGATGGAATTAAGATAAGATACAAATATGTACGAGCATCCCCTTGTCTCGTAACCAAAGTTATGAACAAAGTATTGTTAAGGGAAGGCAGAAAAAAATCGCATGTATTGATATTTAGGCAAATTAAAATAATGTATTTAGAGCACAAGGTATCATCTTTCTCCACCGGAAGAAATTGATATTGACTATTCATATATCGGAGGTTCAAGAAGTTTATAAAGATGATAGTGTATAGAATAGTGCTCTAGAATGTTATCTACCTATACTGGAAACTCTTTTATTATAGTTGACATTTCTATTCAAATACACATATGGTCAGCTACACGCTCTCCATGCCAATGGTTGATCTGTTCTGTACCCCAGAATTTAAAGATAACAAATACTTAAAAATTATTTTGTGAGCACCTTGAAATCAATATATCTATCTCACACACACTTATTCGTTAATTAGCATCATTTGGACAAAGACCTTTCTACAAATTACAAATCACAGGGAATTGACAACTTAATGCATCGTCTTAGTGGCCACTCCGTATAATGGGTGACTTGTAAGATCTCCAAGTTATGCGTCTCATGAAATTCAAATTAAATATGAGTAGTATTGATTACCGGGACAAGCTCAATATATGAAAAGAAGACAAACCCCACACAGAGGTCATGGAGAATCATGCTATATATCAGCTAATCAAGAAAGAGAGAAAGAACTTTGTTCTCTTTGAAGTATATAATGAGAAGGAAAGGAAAAGTTTGGCTGCATATTTATATATATGGTACTTCTGAAAAGTTCTAACTCTACAATCTAAAATGCGGGTTCAATAGGCCAGCTTGTCGGCTGAGCCAAAAATGACAACTCTATTAACATATTTAGGTGATTTTTTTTATTAAAATCATATGAATTGCTTATATTAAAATTTTATATTTATTTTTATCTTTATTAATATTAAGTGAGATTTTATTAAAATTAGTGAATATTTATGAAGAGAAATTTCTATCGCCCGAGTGGTCCTTGCTGATGCTCTCAGGAGCATAAGGATTAGACACTAGTTTTTTCACTTAAATTTTCTGTTTTATATATTTCCACACGATAAAAAAAAAAGCTCTCATAAAATTTTATGTTGTATAAAACAATTTTTGATTAACTTTTGAGGGAAAAAAAATCTTTTAGGGAAGAGAATTGATTTTATAAGTATGAAATTTATGCTAATTTTAAAAATATATTGATAACTTTATTTCATTATTATATAATATTTTTTAAAAATTAAATTGATAATATTTTTCAAGTAAACATTAAATAGACATGAACAATTTTAAAACCATTTCTTTAAAAAAAAAAATAGTCTTGCTTTTCAACTTTTATAATGACAGAGACAAGGAATTTACCTTTGGTGCAGCCGCTTTATGAATAGTACTTCGATATCGCCCCTTCTTCTCTGTTAAATTAAGGGGTAGGTAGTACTTATTTCAGCATTGCTCCTTTTGGTGCAATGAACCATATCTGTACATGGCCGTGATATGAGCAGGAGGCCCTATCTATATCTTTTCTTTTTCTTCAATTATGTGTTACTGGTCGGCCAAATATCTAATCAACTCTGAATGATCCTTATTTATATTTTTATATATTATTTAAAAGTTTAGTCAACGTACGAGTGTTCATAAAGCATATAATTTGAAAAATAATTTAAAATAAAAAATACTCAAAATTAATAGTTTTCCTTCCTCTCAAAAAGTAGTACAAGCGCGTAGACATCTTTAAAAAAAATGTAGTTTGCATTTTACCCGCAACCTATTTCCGCTAGTTCTAGAATTTTAAAATTTGTTTCTTTTTGTCGTTTTGGTCTCGAGATTTTTAATTTCTAACCTTTTTATTTGACATGTATGTTGAGAGTCAAGGAATTAGTATGGTCAACAATTAGCAAATATATATATTTTAAGGTTCTTGCTTTCGCACAAAGGCTAGAGATCGGCACAAGGAGTCGAAGAGACCCCAAAGGAGACTGCTTGCATTAAAACATTTTATTTTTGTGCATGAAATTATGCCACTAATTTCCCACGGAATGTAACATCATTTTTGAGGTCCGCCGTGGGTCAAGCCTGAGATCATTGTTTCGTCACTGACCACAACATGAGAACCTTGTACACCATTGCATCTCTCTTGCGACTAAGTTTAATTTGTTTTAGATTAATGTTATACAAGTCCACGACACACCCACTACACACTTTATTCCCTCATTTTATTCATTGGAGTGAGGTGTGGCGTGGGTGTGTGGGTATTAGAGTATCATTGCTCTTTGTTTTATAGCGACTCTGTCATGGACATAAAAAAACGCTGTTATTTGTATAAAAAAAAAAAGCTGTGATTAACATTGGTTTTCAATTATGGTCTGTTTGGAATTGGGATTTTCCAGAATAGGATATTTTGATTATACCCAAGGAATTAAGCTCAATATATTTTGACTAACCTTGTACATGTGAATAGTTTGGTAGTTTTGAACTCCCAAGTCCCGACAAATTAAAATTCCCGACAAAAGTCTAAATAGAGGTATGCTTTTACCTAAAAATATAGTGGGAAAAATATTTCATTCTTTCATACCAAAAATTTCTATATATTAGTAGTTGTCTAGAGTATATATGGATTTTGGGAGGGGCTAACATCAGTGCTAAAACAAGCAAGATCAGATTATCAAATTTGATAGAGAACATTCTATTTTTGCTATTATGAAACCTTCCACAATGTGTTCACATCTCTGCTAGGCTAGCTATGTTTCAAAATGATCCTGGGTATAGATCACTTAGCCTTGTACTAAGAATCATTTATAGTCATCCACATCTAGGATATTCTCAACTTAATATCCAGTGCCACCATATCCTACATCCTGGATCAAGCAATGACGATAATTGTGTTAAAAAAATAATCACATTATTGGAAATATCTCTCTATCGATATAAGTCCAAAACTTAAGTAATTTAAGTTTGGAAGTAAACTGATCTCAATTCATCATATTTGTGCACCAATTTATTTAGAGATTTGAGGTGTCATATATGTACTTAGTTAGAGAATAGGTAATAAAAATCCTATCCAAAAAAAAATAGATTAAAAAAAAGGCAATGATTTCAGTTTTTTTTTAAAAAAGGAAATATTTGCATAAATTTGGAGTAGTCAATATATACCTTGTGAATAAATTATTGTGACATCATCATGAATCAATTACTTAATTTTAATATATTAACATTTTACTAATCTCAGGACACTAGTTAATTGAGTCAAGTAGTTTACATGCAAAAGTTTCTACCCTTTACAAGCCTACCAAATAACCTGAATGTTTATGTTATACAATATTTAGGCTTAATTACACTTTTAGTTCTTTAGTTATTGCGGTTGTGTGATTTTGGTCTCTTATTTAATTTCAATTAAGTGAATTGAGTCTCTTAATTATCTCAATTGTTAATTACAATCAGATATCTCTGTTACTATATCGTTCAATTTTTACCTGGAATCTACGTAACACACATGTGATTGATTTGACGCTAGATTATGTCACTTTGGCATGATGTAGGTTGCTAAAAAAAGTTTAAAGCAAGTCGGTAATGCACATAATGTAGTACATGTTGTTTAAAATTTATTACGTCAGGGTCTTTGTTAGGCCATCAATGCCAAGATGACCCGATTCAATGCCAATGTGACCTGATTTATAAGTGTCAAATATGTTCCACGTGTGCCACGTAGGCTCTGAGTGTTAAAAATTAGATGGTATAATGATGAATGAACCTTATTGCAACAATTGAGATAATTGAAAATCTAATTCTCGCTCAATTAGAAATCAGAAGATCAAAATTGCACAATCACAATAATTAGGAGACTAAAAATGCAATTAAACTTAATATTTAAATTACAAATAAAAATAGAAGTGGACAAACGAAACCCCAAGGATCTCCAAATACCTAGACTCTAGCACCATCCCCAATTCCCCACTTGACCCGGCACGATCTCTAACACACCTACGTTTCAACTTTCAAGTGGCTGATATAAACCCAATACGGGTTAGACCCTTTAGTAGCTTTGAAAAAATTAATGGAAAGGGAAAAAAAAACCTTAAAGAGGTAAGTTGTATTATATTCCCAGCTTTCAAATCAGGCAAGCGATACAAAACCTTACATATAATCATATAAATCTTAAAGGTTTGCACATGCCTCTATTACTATGATCCCTAAAGTAATGTATACGGATCGATTTTGGAAAATTTGAAACAAATTAAAGTACTATAATACATTTTTTGAAAAACTAAAATGCACAAAAAAGATATTGAAAACACAAGAAGTGTCCAATCCAAATAATACAGGATAGTGTTCATAACCAAAAGACAACCTTTCCAAAATTGAGAATCCCCTAGTACAGATACACTCCTTGATGAGTCGATGCGCCATTATTGACTTATCCTGCAGATGCCTTTCAAATTAAATTAGCATTAGTATACACTATACAAAATTGAGTGCACGGACTTGGGATCTCTCCATAATCGAATACGGATCTTGTGTCCTGCAGGTTTGTGTCGATAATACAATTATGAAGGGATTACCCCATTTGGTCTTCAATATTGTTCATTGTTGACAACCTTGTCAGTTACAAACTAATTACGAACACACTTCAATTTTTTAGTTTATAATTATAATAAAACACTACAAGTTATGATGGAATACTCAATTAATATTTATTTATCATGACTAACTTCACATATAAAAATGTAAAAGCACGTAATAACATCAAGAACAGTTTGCTTAATGGTAACAATTGAGAACTCACTGTGAGGTGTTTTAGAGAGAAAAACGGGGGTTGTTTATTGTATATGAAAATAGGAGATGGAGTGACAATACCTCATGATTTTTATTTTCCAACTTTAGCTTCAGAAAATTTCAAATATAGATTAGACCTTCTGCGAATGGACGATCTTGTTATCTGCCTCCAATAAGTAGGCTCAAGACAGTCAAAGGTCACACCTTTCGGTAAGACACTGATGAATATCACAAAATAATTAAAAACACACCCTAAAATCTCAATTAATCTATTTGTTACCCCCCCCCCCCCCCCCCCCCCGAACCTGAAATGAAACTATAATCGTTTCATAAGTCTTGTTGATAAAGATAAGATTCTTTTCAAAACATTAACAGAAAGGTGGGGAAGAGGGGCCATTTTGGCATTTCTTTTCAAATTACTGTCTTCAATTTTTTTTTAAATATAATAGGGGTTAGTTTTCAACTTGCCTTTTCTTTTTCTTTTTCAAGTGTTAGATATTTCAAAGTTAGTTTAACATTCAAAATTTTAACATTAAATATTGAAATTAAATAAAATTAGTACTAGGTATAATGAAGCTGAGTGAGTCTCTTATCACATGATCATGCATTCCATGTATAAAAGGTGTCTATTTGGTTAAAAAAATTGACATTGCTGTGAAGTATTTTATTTTAAGATTAAATTATAAATATGGTTTATTTTCATTGAAGATTATTACCGTCATATCATAGTAAGATTGTAGTTTTTCCTCTCTCCCTCTCTCTCTCTTTTTCCCAAGGTATCCTTGTATGCATGTATTTAATCATTATTTCATTTGCATATTTCCGTTCTACAAAATATAAAATTGATTCTATGTATATGCAATAATATATCTAAAAGTACGGAGTAATAAATTTTTATTTCAACAAGAATATTTCTTCCATTCAACACTAATGTCCACCAAAAGTATCCTTTTTCTTAATATATGAATCCTACACTGGCATATGCTCAATTGATGTTATCACAATATGAAGAAGATCTGAAAACTAAGTGAGATGTTAGCCAAAGGAAAAGGAAAACAATAGCCAATCTTCCACTTACATATAGCATGCAGTACATATACAAGAATAATAATAGAAGTTTCAAATGAAATATCAAAACTAGTTAAAATTCATTTGTGATAAAATCATTTTTATTGTTATTGCAGTACCTCTAATAACATCCACAAAGCTGCACATTGATTAGTCTTTCATGAAGTGTCATATATCATCCATAATAGGGCATTTTCATCTCTCGCACCCAAACAAACAGAAACACCATTGTACTAACATATTGTCAAACATGACCACTAATAAATAAATAAATAATATGAGATTTAATTAATTGCAAAGGATGGAAAAAAGGAGTAACTGTACAAATAGAGGCGCCTTGGTAAGATCATCAATCAACATTCTGTCATAACAGTCGGCACAAACTTTGCATCATGTCGGCAATGATAGACAATGGGAAGAGGCTCAAAGGGTAAATATGTGCAGTAAGTTACTAGCTATATCATAGAGAAAGTAGTGTTCTATATTGATCCATGTTTCATTTTCCACAACATTTATATGAAATCTGGGTCTGGTCCAAGAAATGCCAGTAGCCAGACGATAATTAGGAGAGGGGGAAAAACCAAAAGAGAAAAAGGAGTAACTGTCATCTGTGTTGATGCGTCAAAGATCTTATTAATTACAATAATAATAATAATTGTCTGGTCATTTGGTCATGGTTTGATGAACTCAGAATAATTTTTTGATAGAATTCTATCTAGTTAATATAATTAGAGTATCTAAAGCTAGCAGAAACCTGCTGCAGCTACACTAGAAATATATCAGGCTTTACCGCCGATTGAATGCGATGAATATATATATCAGTAAGTATCTTGTTCCACCAACACACAGACCTGAAAGAGCCTCGAGAATTCGGGATTTTAGTGCCAAGAAAATCTCTCTTCACACTAATGAATGAAAAAGATAGGACTGTCATTAATTCTTCTGATCCAATTATGCAGAAGCATCAAAGAGACATATAGATATGTGTGTGTGTGTGTGCTAGTTTGAAATTAATCATATGCATATCCTAATTAACTTTATAATTAAATGCTGATGCGGGTCATATTTATGGTTAATCTGGTGAACCTTAACTTAAATCATGTAATGAGACGAAGAAAGTTAATTATCAGTATTTATATATGATAATCATTAGCAGAAACATTGTGTGCACTGTAATTTCTGGCTCCAGATAGCACAAAAGATCATAAGGCTATGTTCACATATATATATATGGCCATGCCTTTTTTTTTTGAAAGAATATATGTCCATTCCTTGAAAGAGCTTAATTACACATTACACATATGACATAATCATATATCCCGAAACTTCTACAAACAGCACTAGCTCAGCTGCAAATATTAAACCACCAGAAGAAATTTTATTGAACAGAAATGGGCCACAATACCGCCAAATAGCAGAAAAGGGCATATATCAAATCAAATCATATATAGTTCTTCTCACACAGAAATCTTTTAAAAGTAGCTAAAATGGAAAGACCCACAATCAAAAGTAGAATAATCTTTTAAAACACAGAAATCTCTCTCTCACAGACACAGACACAGACACAGGTATTAATATTCTAGTTCTTCTAGCTAGGTGCCCAAAAGGCCAAGTGACTAGATCGTCCGGAACTAACAGGCAACTGGTCATCATCGATCGGATCATTCCCTAAAATCGATCGGTGGCATATATATATATTACCATCCACCAACACAGACACAGTGATGCTAGCTGAAAGTGACCTTAATTATCCCCTGAATGTCCTATATACAAGGCCAAGGCCAAACCTTCCCCTTCCCTTCCCTTCGCTAGCAGAAAAAAAATCGAAACCAGCTGCTGCAAGCAAACAAGACACAACCACACACAGTAGTCAGTAGTAGTACTAGTGGTACTACTAGTGACCTACCTAGCTAGAAGGGAAAAAAAAAGAGGGCAAAACAAAACCAAAACCAAAGCCCGTACACACACTCTCCAAATCAAAGTTATCAAACAAACCGAAAAACAAAAAAGGAAAGAAAAAAGCTTAGCTCATAGTACAGTCATAGAAATTTCAAAAAGTGTAACTCCAAAGGTTATCTCCGTCGGAATTCCCACCGGGCGAATCATCGGAAGAATAAGAAAAAGAACTCATCCTTGGTGGACTAACCTGCATTCCCCTAGCCATGTCATCCAGCAGATTCGGCATGTTCAACAACTCATCCTCATCAACATATTGCTGATGCTGATGATGGTGAGCACCACTCCCCCCCGAAGAAGAAGATCCCTCAACACCACCACCACCATAACAAGGGCTTTGTGTTTGTGGCGGTCTCACGATCCTTGCTTGTGCAGCGGCTTCAGCAGCAGCACGGATATCAGATGGTGACAATGAAGCGGGAATGGGGTAAGAGAGGATGGAATTGGGGAAGTTTAAAGGGGTGTCAGGGCCTTTCAATGCAAGAGCAGCAACATCGTAGGCTGCAGCAGCCATTTCCGGGGTAGGGTAGGTACCCAGCCAAATGCGCTTCGTTTTACGTGGCTCCCGTATCTCCGACACCCATTTCCCGCTCCGGGAACGGGTCCCCCGGTACCGGCCCACGGCATGCTCGACGGAAGGGGTTGTGGACGGCGAGGATGAGGTGTCAGGGACTTGTATAGGAGGTGGTATGTTTCCAGAGGGAGGGTTGCCATCCATGTATAATAGATGTTGTTGTTAGCTACTATTAATCTATTAGCTATAGGCACATCACATGGAAGGAAATACAAATGAAGGAATAATGAGTGAATGAATGCGTTGTTGTTGTTGTTGTTGTTGTTATGTGGCAATGGGATTAGCTAGAGAGCGATTGATTGATGATAGTGGCAGCGCGCGGTAGATGGTGGAGTGGAGTACCGAGTAATTAAGGGTTTTCGTTTGATTTGGTAAATGAGTACCAGTCTAGTAGCCTTGAATTAGCAACAAAAGAGAAAGAAAGAAAGAGAGAGAGAGAGAGAGGGTTGTGTATGCGTGGGTGTGTGTGTGTGAGTGGGGAACCTCAGACATCTGAGGTTGTGGATTGGGCGAGTGAGTTTTGGGGGTGGGGTGGGGTGGGGTGGGGGAGCGAGCTGGAGGGTTTGGTTTGGTTTGGTTTCCTTATAATAATAATAATAATAATAATAGGCAGTAGTATAGTTGTAAAAAAAGGATTGTGAGGCTAGCTGAACCAATGGGACGAAGCGTGGGAAAGTCGTGGAAATTAAGGATGATACAATACAACCGTTGTGCGTCAAATTGAGGCCACGCCGTGAACACGTATTGCGCACACAAATTTTATTAGCTGTACATTAGCTCGTTGGAATTCTTCATCAGGAGAAGGAGGAGGAGGAGGATCGGGCACCTGCAAATCGCTGTACTGTACTGTACTGTCTGTGTACATACATACATACATGGGTCTGTCTTAACGGCTAACAAACAAATTATGCCCCAACGATAACGACTTCCTCTTCTTTCTTTCTTTAATTTTTTCCTTTTATATGCATAAAATCCTTTTCAGTGAAATAATTCCTATTTTTCGAGGAACAATATGTTTATGAGTTTATCTACTTAATATAATATATATACATATATATCCCATCACCATAAAACTTATGCTAAAAAACAAATGTAAAAACAAGAATGCCAATAAGGCATATATATTGAGAAAAGTTTCCAGTAGCAGTGCATCCGATCCAATTTCAGATCAAACTAGAAGTACGACAATTAAAAATTGGGAGCATGCCAATTGAAAAAGTATCTTAGAATATTAGACTCCCAAATATTAATTTACATAATAAGGACCTTTTAATCGTTGTGATTTTTGAACATCAACTCATTTTTACCACCTATTTAACATTTTTTTTGCCTTCTCTCTACGTTCTTATCATATTATCCATCTATCACATATATCACTCATCTTTCTTTTATTTCTATTTCTCTAGGTGTCAAATAGGATTTTGTGTATCCAAAACTCCTTTTTGACCTTTTTAATAGACATTTTGAGTGATCTTTGAGAAATGTATGAAAACCTCTGATACCTGATTTGACTTAACTAAATTTAAGTAAAAATAAGTGACATGATTAATTCAACCGAATATTGGTTGATTTAATTTAATTACCACATGATTAATTTTTTTTATTTAATAGATAAGGATGAATTTGGAAAAAAAAATTATTCGTATTCTGTTGGTTTCTAACTCAGTCTCTAGAGGTGTCAATATTGGCCCATGTTTTAAGCCGGGTCGAGCTCGATAATTATAGGTCCAAAAAACATCGGGCCATCTTGGCCTGGCCCGTCAGGCTGAGTTGGGTTCGATTTTTGTTTTTGCCCTTTTATGATACTTTGACATTTTTTCTTTGTTAAATAATCGGGCCCAATATGTGTGTGTCTTAGGCCCAGCCCCCACCCAGTTTTGTGATTTGGCTCATGGGTCGGGCCGGGAGAGGGGGCCGATTTGACAACATTAGTCTCCCATTCAGAAAAAATTTTAACTGGGAAGACAGTATAAGATAATATGATAGGACTAATTTATCCTATCATGCTGACTCACTAAACAATTGATTAAGACATGATATGATAGTTTATCTTTTTTGTCTCTCTTACCGGACCACCAAACGGACCCTAAATGCAGAAGATTACTAATGTGTTTGGTATCATGTTGGCTGTCCTTAAAACGCACGGCCAATGAGAAGCTTCCTCTCATAGCTCCCACGGTAAGTTTATATCGGGACACAATATTGTCACGTTACCAAGCACGCAATACATCCAACTTGAGGAATTAAAGCTAATTATAATATACCAACATGGTGTGACACATATGATAGATATCTAGAAGAACATATTAAGTATGATATCATAGATTCGATTCACATGCTGTGTGTATGAAAAAACATGTATTAAGAGATGTCAACTATTTAAATAAATCTCAGTATTTCAAGGGATTAGTCACCAGTGTGGGAGAAGTTCTATGTCATAAAAAATTATCTGCACGACTAAGATCTCACACAGCAACGGTTGAAGGAAGATACCGGGAAAATCTCAGCAGCTCACGACATATATAAAATATGTAGTCTTAAAATCTTAATTATTTAGTATTTTAATGATTATACTTCTATTGCTTTTATTTTTCAAAATACATCGACTATTTTAGGAAAAAAGTTAAACCTGTCGTTTTCTTTTGGTCTATAAAAAGTTAAATCGGTCGTTATCTTACCTTTATTCGCAAAATCAAAATATCTTTGGTTTATTATTTCATCGCTTTGGGTGGGTTAAAAAGATCTGCACTGCATGTTTTGCGGTCAGTTTTATCTTGTTCCTAACTCACTGGGCCACATTATGCTCGTATAGTCCCAGTCTCTTTCCAAATACTCCATGTACTGTGTACATTGCCTGCCGCGCGCTATCAAGTTTAATTAGTTAAAATTATTTGTTTTTTTTTTAGTAAAACAGGGGAAAAGAAGGAAAAAAAAAAACCACAAACGAAGGAAAACGAAAACAAAAAAACACAGCAGCCCTAAGTCATGCCTCTCACAAACTAATAGAAAATTATTTCAAACACAAATAGAAATTTTTTGTTTTTATATACTTTTTATAAAAAAATTGAATTTTACTAAAAATTTCCTTTGAGTGCTGAAACAGACTATATAATACACAAGACTTTCAATCAAATAATTGAAAGACAATATTTCAAACTTCAAATTTCAAATTTTATTTGACATATAAAAGTTATTACATATAATAATATATAAATTAAAATTAAATGTTTTTATATTAAAAATATCAAATATTTTTACAATTGAATAGATATGTTTAACAGTCCCATGCTTAAATAATTTATTTCACCTAAATTTTATAGTACAAATTCATTTTTAAATTCATTTGGTTCTATTTAATTAAAATGGAATAACGCTCACGGCTAAATAATCACCGGACTAATCATATTTTTTGAGTAATTATTTTTAAACTATTAACCGGACAAGTACTAATCTAGTACTCTATATAATACACAAGACTTTTTTTTTTTTTACTGAATCATATAATCATATAATATAATACACAAGACTAAAAAGTAAATAAGATAAAATGATAATATTTTTGACAATTAAATAAAAGTATTTACTCAAACTGCTAAAAAAAAAAACTGTCTTGGTCCATGCCAGTACTGTCCCCTTGTCCAACCGAATCACATGGAGCCACGTATGTGTGTTTCGCCGCAATGATTTTGGGGTTGAGATGGAGGGCCACCCCAAAACTGGGTTAGAAAAAGGAGGCAATGAAGGAATGAAAACGATGAATTGGTTCAAGCAAAGTAAAGTCAAGCGATCCACCTGCGACCCCCACAGACATCAGGTATCTATATAAAGCAACCATATATATATATATGCAACACTTTACCCATTTTCTTGAAGAAAAAAAAACCATGCAACAGTTTATTACCTTTCATACTCTCCTGTTCAAATCTTTGATAATTTTAATTTTTTATTATATCTCAAAATTTTAATTGTTTTAAAATTTTAAGAGATAATTTATCAACTTTTTCTAATTATATCATTAATATAATTAATAATTTTTAATTGATAAATGATTAAAATAGTTGAGAATGATAAATAATAAATAGAGATATTTTAATTTAAAATTTATTCAATTAAATATTTATTAATTTGTGTGCCAAAACATTAAGCCACAAAAGTTTTGAACTAGAGAAAATATTATTTTACACTGTCTCATTTAATTAGGTACGTGTTATTAATTTGTTATTAAAATTAATTGCTATATTGTTACGACCTTTAAAAAGTAAATTTATTTTGATGATTATGATAACAAAACATCAAAACTTAAACAATCTTTCCTCAAGAGAAACTCAAATTATATTTCCTTTCCTTATTTTAGTTTATTTTAAAGTTGATATATGAGTATATTTAACATTCAGAAGAAGAGAGTATATACAAATTTTAATATAAATTTTAACAAAAATGTAATTTAAACTCAAAAACTGCATAAATTACTCAAATGTGTAATAATTTAAAGAAGTTATTGAGTGGTTGAAAATATGAAGAACCTAAAGCCACTTGAGCTCTGTTGTTTTGTCTGTATGTGCGAGTACAAAATCTCCATCAATTGGCCGTTTGCACTTTCTTTTGTCCGATTCGATGTTTCAGACTGTGTGACAGTAAAATGGATTTGGAGTATAGTAAATAGAATAATTTCATATCTTCCTACTTTTTATTCTTACACATTATTCTACTTATTAAATAAAATATTTTTTATGTATTTAAGATATTAAATATGTTTATTTTTTTATTAAATATTTATTTTATAAAATAATAGTACTATCAAAAAGAAAAAAAGTTTCCGTAGTAAATCGACCTGAGCAGGCATTTCTCTTCATAGGGTGTCGACAGCGACACTGATTGGGTGAACCAGGTGGATACCAACCACACCACATAATATTGCCTTTTCCGGAATTGCAGTTGAGGTTGAAAATAAATTTACATTCTCACCCCCTATATTTTATTATGGTGAAGTTAAGTGAAGGATTTACGCGTTAAGTTATAAATTCAAATTTACAAATAAAATTTTATTGAATAAAATTACAAATTACAAATAAAATTCCCATTCCCCTTTTGTATGAAAAATCATAAGTATAAAAATTTTAAATCTTGAAACCATTAATTAAATAATTTATATTTATAAAAAAGAAGCATCAAAATTAAAAAAAACTAATATGTATAAGAATTTTTTTTTTCTATATAAAGTTGGGATTAGGAAACTAAGCACTAAACAAGCCGATTAATGATATATATCACCTATTTTTTTTTAACGATTGAGATATTTTATTTTTAAATGCAAGTTTAATTAAAAAAATGTAGCCCTTAACGCGAGAGATGTTACGATAAATTTTTTATTTTAAAAGTGAGACAATTTCCTTTCCTTTTTTTTGGGTCAAATTTCCTTTCCTTTTATCGAACTTATTGAGCCCTCATCACCCAAATTTCAGTTATCTTGTTGTGATGTTTTTTTTTTTGGTCAAAGAGATCTTTGTTTTTGTCATAAGGTCAAAGAGTTTTTTTTTTGTCATTACTCACACACAGAGTTGGGGAAAAGGGCTGAGTAGAGATCAAATCCCCACTCTTTTACATATTACCCAATCTCTTTAACCACTTGAGCTATATTATGGGGATAAAAAGATCTTTTTTTGGGTCAACGGGGATAAGAGATCTTGTTCTGGTGCTAAAACGATGCGCAGATGTTGTTTGGGCCTTATTGTATTGTTTGGATTTAAGGGCCTAGAAAAGCCCGTACTTATTATTTTATTTTATTATATATATACAATGCAGAAAATGGTTACTCTTGGTATTCACAGCAGAGGATCCGTTACGTGGGTTTCTTTATTTTTTTCCTTTTTTTTTTATTATACGTTACGTGGGTTTCTTGATCAAAATAGTGATCAGTAAGTACATAAAGACTTAGGCCCTTATTTACTGTTTATGGCGTAAATTATATAAATTATTTTTATAATCGAAGAAAAATTATAGTGAAATTTATTTTATATAAGCCATAAGCTATTTTGATAAGCTATTCTAGGTAGTTTATAAAAAATAAGCTCAAAATAACTTATAAATCAATCATAAACTATATTCATAAACTCTGCATAAGTCAATCCAAACAGACGCTTAAAGATCGTGTGTGCGTGTTGGAGGGTGAACGTAAGAAAAAGTTTATAAAAAGGAAATTAAGAAAATCTTCATGGATAAAAAATGTGATAAAAGAAACAATGGGTGGCCTAGAAGATGATTGGTTTTTCTTGGTTCAATGTGTCTAAATTCACTGTCACAAATTTTATGTATATTCTTTCCTCGCATTTCAATTCAATAATATCTCATCATCATCATCAACAACAACTCAATCGTTTGTCTTCCATTCCATGGACTCCATCATCAAATCAACGTTCCCAATTTTCACGACCAACCCATTTTTGGTCTCAGAGAGACCTCTAAGACCCTTCAAGGTTTCCATCAAACCCCCACCCCCAGACTTCGATTACAGGCTAGAGATTTCACAAGAGTCCAGAGCCGCCATAGCAGAGTCTCACCCTGAGTTGCTTGACTTGGCTGACTGTGGGAGCTTGGTTTTGGTCCAGAAGAAGAGGTTTGGCCCTATCCCCTCTTGGAGGACTGAATTTGTGGAACCCGAATCGATTTGGTTGGTTGGAACTACCCATGTTTCTAAGGAGTCCGCCATGGAGGTTGAGCGTGTGGTCAGGGCTGTGAGGCCAGATAATGTGGTTGTAGAACTATGTAGAAGCAGGCAAGCCCTCATATTTCTCTTGAGAACTTTAACTTTAATGTATATCATTTCTCTTATAAACATTGAAAATATCATTAAAGGATTGGTCAATTGCACAATTTCACATTTTTCTTAATGTGAAACTACACAATTGCGATTTTTGAGTATGGAGCAGTCATCACTCGTACTGTTGATGAACGTGTGTAAGATATTTAGAGAAAATAACTGAAACTACACCTACATTAGTTTTTCCTTCCCTCTCTCTTTTGTTCCTTTGTGTCTATAGACTATAGCTCTTAATTTTATTCTCCAACTGAAATTAAACATATACATATTTTTTATCGTCAATCTGCATCTTAACTTCAATTGTTGCAGATTTCATTAATTTCCAGAGCCGGGATCATGTATGCTGCTGCCGATGATGAGCTTGGCAAACAGCAGTTACGGTCTAATATGTTTTCCTTGAGCGGGACTGGCTTTTTTGGAGCTATTAGTCGTAGCATAAACCTGGGTAGGTAATCAAGCACAAATTTGTTCAACATCTCTATTTAATCTGTTTAATATCTCTATAAAAGAAACCTATTCATTGTTTATCTAAATGTTAGGTGGTCAAACTGCTTTAGCATTAAGATTACTTCTGGCTGCTTTTTCATCAAAGATCTCTTCAGATATTAACCGCCCTTTTGGTGATGAGGTAGTTTTTCAAAGTATTGTATATTTAATTTGTAGCTGTTGGAAGTAGAAACTCCTTAATTTTGACCAAAGTAGCAGCATCTATTATATGCAGTTCCGTGCTGCTCGAAAAGTTTCGGAGGAAGTTGGTGCACAAATAGTTCTGGGAGATCGGCCAATTGAAATAACAGTATGTACATATTACATATCATGCAGGACAGACACATATAGTTCTTTGAGGAAAATAAATATTAGCTCAGCAATTGTTTGAGATTTTTATATATTGAATTTGTACTATTAATTTGAAACAACTAAGATTCTGTGTGATATAGGATGATGGAGTTTATGGTTGGTTACATTTAACGTAGTAAATTGCAAACATATAGTAATTCTTTCCTTGGCTATATAATCTGTCTTTGCAGCTTCAGAGAGCATGGGAGGCTTTGAAATGGACTGAGAAATTAAGTTTAGTGATATCAGTTATTGGTGTGATAACATCTTCATCGCACATTTCTACAAATAAGCTCGAGGTTGCTTCTCTAGCTTATTTATGATGCATGATTATCTATGATGCTCACATAATATGTGCCGAAGTTTGCCTTAGTAGTTATTGAAAAAGTTCTAAAGAGTGAAATCTTGTTAGTTGCAGGGAGCAAGTTCAGATGATGGTACCTTTCAGCTTTATGAGCAACTGAGCTTTTCATTTCCATCACTATTGCCACCTCTTATACATGAACGAGATACTGTACGTTTTTCCCCTTTTTTTTATCTCGCTTTCTTTCTCTTTTTTGGTTCCTTCAAAAAGGGGGAACATAAATACCTTTGAATTTCAGTTTCAAAATTGCTCATTTCCTTTACAGAAATTTTGATAAACCAACTAAAAAAATGTAGGGGGAAAAATGGTTAAAATCAAAGAGTACATCAATTTGCATACGTGATGACTACCCGTCACTCAAAAATTGCATTACAGTGTCCTTTTTGCATGTGATCAGTCCTACAATTACAACTTACAAGTGAACAATGGTGGTGGTTTTTGCAGTATCTTGCATGGTCTCTGAAGCGGAGCAAAGCTGTGAATAACTGTAAAAGGGTGGTGGGTGTAATTGGAAAAGGCCACATGAATGGTGTAATATATGCACTGCTATCTGATACAGGGAGTTTGAGGTTTCGAGACCTTGTAGGTAAAAATTCATATAATGGGGGTAATTCCAGTGGCTGGATTGATGGCATAGTCAAGAGTTTAGTGAGGGACACAGTCATTGGCATCATCTTATGGGCCTTATATGAATTGGTAAAGGGTGGAACATAAAAGCAAGTCCATTAATTTTTTTTTCCAGTTTTGGTCTGAAATCTCAATATTAAGAGATTTTAGCTGTACAATGTACATCATAGCCCACATAAAGCAGGTAGGCCATTGATTTTTAGGAAGGAAAAGAAGAGAAAAAGAGTGGGGAAGAAGGGGGGTATTAATTGTTGGGTTGATGTTTTGCAAGTTATGTGAAGGGAATATTATTTGTAAGTAATATTTTCCATTGATCCAAACATACACATGTGAAAATTTTATTTATTTGTACCACTGGCCAGTGAAACAGATTCAGGAAGCCCTCTTACGGAAATTGGTTACCGCTAGAGTGGAAGCTTCATAAGTATTTATGACATTTACTTTGAAAATTCGAGGAATTCCATGTGCTTAAGGGGATTGAACTTCATAAGGGTATGAACAATAGATACTGTTTAAAAACTGGGCTTACTTACTAGACAGAAAGGTAATTCATGATTCAATCAAATTGAACAAGAATATTGATGGTTGAGTCAAAGTACATCATAAATATTTTTTAAATAGAAAATAATTAATGCATAACGACACAAGTTAGTAAAGATAATATACAGTAATTTTAAAGTTTTTAGTTTTAGATAATTTTAGACACCATCCAAGAATTCATGTACCTCGGCAGAACTGCAGTGGCACACATTATTCACATGATCACAACATGGTTTGTCTTCGTTTTTTTTCCCTTTCCCCTGAATTCTTGTTATCTTCAAGTCCTTTGGGTTTATTAACTGTTATGTGACTTCAACACTTTTAGGTCCTTCGGCTGTTACCAAAAAACTTTTCCAACCATGATTGTTGTCCATGTTATAGTATGTATGACAAATGCTACAATTGTTATTTTAGTAGGTGCTATGTGCAATCCATAAGACGCATACATCGGTGCTCTTTTGTAATTGTTGTGTCGAGAATTCTAGTTCTCAAAATGTGCCTAGCAAGCGGTGATTTCCAACTCTAAATTAAAATCAAATTCAATTGATGTCTTGACCAAGAATAAGCAAGTATCCGTTGATGATTTCCCTGAAAAGTGTCAATTAATACGAATCATTTTATACGAAAAAATAACAAAAGCTAAATAGTCATGGAAAGCATGGGGCAACTAAAAATGTGAGAATTCGGAAAACCATGGTCTATACTCTCCTAAATATGGATGATCGGACAATCTTGTAAAAATGGAACTAAAACCCTCATTTCATGGTCTATTAGTCCCATTGTGAGCAAAACTTTCCTTTTGTGGATTACTAGTGGCGATTTGAAAATAGTATCCGTTACAAATCTGCTCAAGGCATCTCAATACAAATACTTCAATACATGAAAATCTCTGCAAGATTTCTTTCTTCTATATCGAGGGCTAAAGGATCACGGAAAAGAAAATCTCTGTGGGTGCCAAATATTCACTTTGGATTTGTTTTCAGTTTTTGGAGGATTTGATAGTTGATACCATGATATCAGGTCGGTGTGCAGCTTGCAAGAATCAGAGAAGGAAGTGCCCCTCAGATTGCATTTTCTCTCCCTACTTCCCACCTAATGATCCTCAAAGATATGCCACCGTTCACAGAATATATGGTGGCAGCAATGTTGCAAAAATGCTTCAGGTAAATCAATTTAATTATTAATAAGAATAATTGTTATCTTTGTCTGTTTTATTATAAGATTGAACTGCAACTTGGACAGAAACTATTCGAGTTAGATATTTGGTCTAAATGTTTCCTAATTAATCCCTTTTGACCCAAGTAAGTGAGTATATTTGATAATTACTATCATGCCTTAAGAGTGTCATTAGAAACCTGAAATACAAGAAGAGTTGTTCCATGTCAAAGTTGAGAATACCTAAACACTTTGAGATCTGCATTTCTTTTACTTTTTCTAATAATATATAAGAGAAAAAAGAAGCAAACTAATTACTTGCAAGACGGGGATCGTACACCTCTTGTTTTTAAGGTGGGTCCAGGCATAAGAAAATCAATGCATTTTTCCCTCATGAGTCATGACATGGCAGTGCCATATACTCATATTTCTAACTTT
This sequence comes from Glycyrrhiza uralensis, assembly GCA_030159175.1. NCBI lineage: Eukaryota > Viridiplantae > Streptophyta > Magnoliopsida > Fabales > Fabaceae > Glycyrrhiza > Glycyrrhiza uralensis. Next base: position 54,479,259 of record BRZY01000002.1, on the reverse strand, counting down.
TGAGTATTCAAATATTTGTATCCCAACAATTAATATTTCCTAAAATTTTGACTTTGCAGCAAATTCCACCGTATGTGCGAGCACAGGCTGCAGATAGTTTATATTATGAGGCACAATGTCGTATTCAAGACCCTGTTTATGGTTGTTTCGGAATAATCTCCCAGCTTGTTCAACAGATCCATAACACAGAGAGTGAACTAGCCAAAATCCAAGCTCATATTAGCATTCTCAAGCATCAGGCCCCACGAGTTGAACATGAATCGAATCTCGATATCAATCCACAGTGCAGCATAGAGAAGTTTCAGTTTGGCGGCCCTTCAACCCAAGCTTCTTGGACCTTCAAATGAAACTTGTTTCTAAATTCTGATGGATGCAGGGGTTGTCTCTGCAATTCTCTGCTTAATAGAGTTCATGTGTATTCTTCATCTTATGATTATATTAAAAAGGCTTTAATATGAATTTGGTCCCTGTAAAAATTCGAGTTTTGAATTTAGTCCCTACATTTAAAGTCAACGGTTTTTAGTCCTCCCAAATTTTGAGTTTTGAATTTAGTCTCTCCTTTGCGTTGACCAGTGTCATGTCACCCTAAAATACTGACGTGGCACGTTGCTCTATCCACATCATTTGACACGTCATTTATTTATAGGGACTAAAATCAAAACATATAATTTTTACAGGGACTAACTTAAAAATTAGTCCCTCCTCCTCTCCCCTCCACCACCAACACCACTGCCGCCGCTACCCTCTCTCTCTCCTCCTTTTCGCTCCTCCTCTCTCCTCCCTCCTCCACTCTCCTCCTCCACCACCACCCCTTTCTCTCATAGTTTCTCTCTCTCTCTCTCCTCCACCACCACCCCCTCCTTCTCCCCCTCACCCTCTCCTCCACCCACTCCCACTACCCATGGTTAGGGCTTTTTCGATCTCTGGTTGTTTTTTTTGAAAAGTCAAAAGAGAAAGCTTCATTAAAACAGACCTCCAAGCGCACAAGAAGTGCAATAGAGGCCAATATGAAATACAAACATCGCTGAATAGTCAAGAAACCAGCACCAAAAAGTCTAAAGAAGAAAGTGAAGGAAATCGCAATCCTGGGTAGTTGCAAAAACGGTGAGATACAAAACTATCCCCCCCTAAAATGACACATGAAACACTAACCCAGTAAAAACAAAACTATCTAATTCCTTTAATTTGATTGTTATACCTTCTAGCTAGCCCCTTCAATTTCTCTGTGAATATTAATTGTTCAAATTCAATCATAGCAAGCTAGCGTGAATAGAGGAGAGAGGGAGAGAGAGGGGAAAGAAAAGGCACGTTCCAATGTGAGTGAGAGACAGTGCAGAAGAGAGAGAGAGAGAGTGCAGGAGGAGAGAGAGGGGGTGGTGGAGGAGGGAGAAGCTATGAGAGAAAGGGGTGGTGGTGGTGGTGGTGGTGGTGGTGGGGGGGGAGGAGGAGGGAAAAGGAAGAGAGGGTGGTGGTGGTGGTGGAGGAGGGGAAGGAGGAGGGAGAAGGAAGAGAGGGTGGTGGGGGCGGTGGTGGTGGAGGAGGGACTAATTTTTAAGTTAATCCCTGTAAAAATTATATGTTTTGATTTTAGTCCCTATAAATAAACAAGCAAGTCAAGTCACGACGTGTCAAATGACGTGGACAGGACAACGTGCCACGTCAGCATTTTAGGGTGACATGGCACTGGTCAACGCAAAGGAGGGACTAAATTCAAAACTCGAAATTTGAGAGGACTAAAAACCGTTGACTTTAAATGTAGGGACTAAATTCAAAACTCGAATTTTTACAGGGACCAAATTCATATTAAAGCCTATTAAAAAAAACCAATTACCTTGAATTTTTTTCATTACTGGAGAAAACAAATATTTGCAGGATTATATTTGTAGTAATTGAAACTTAAAAAGTCAAGCTGGGCGATTTTGTAGTCCCCTTCGTTTAGAATGTTTGAAAAAGTTATTTACTCGATGTCGGCCCTCTAGTAACCTTCAGACACTACATTCTATGGATTTATTAGTTGATTTTAAAATTTGCAAGCTGAAAATGAAAATGCCTATGGATTTTCTCAGCTAATATTTAAAAAAAAAAATCATTGCTATTATTTGTAAAAATAATAATCGATTCATGATGGATTTTTTGGTAGATTTTTATGTGAAAAATATCCACTTTGTACTTGCACATACCACTTTGCCTAAATTTCTATGAATAAATTCTTGATAAGAAATTTTCACAAATAAATTTGTAGGAAATTTTGTACAGATATTAATTAATATAGAATAGTAATTTGTACGAATAAATCACAAAGAAATATCCGATAAAAGGACTAGGGCGCAAAATTGGAAAGGAGAAGGGCACGTGGGCAAAACCGGAAATGGATAATCTCATCCATCCATATCACTATTTTATGCCGGTGAATGCATTTGTTGAGATCCGCATCTTTCTCTGTGTTCTCGTCAAACCCATAAATATCTGTGAATCTCTCTACTATCCCTATTTGTTTAGGGTTTCAACTTTCAACCCAACAACACCTCTCAATTCTCACCCAGCAACAAGGTGAACATCCCTCGCTACCCCGATTCACTCAACTACTTCCATCCCCAGTTTTTAATTCAACATTGTTTCTTTCGCTTCTCTTCAACTTGCAGGAAATACCTAGATCTGAGATTTGAACACTTCGATTCAAGTGGTTTGTAGATCTAAAAACTCTCTGCTCCGTTACCAATTTTTCTCTCTATTAATTATGTTCAACCTCTCTGTTTCCTTCTCTCTCTGTATTTTTTTTTTATGGATTTCGGATGTAAAACTAGCTTTTGCTTCAATAATTAAATTTGCTTATATAATATTTGTGTTGTTTGTGTTTGAAATTTGTTAGTTGTTACTGTTAGTTTTTCTTTTGCAGCATGTAAATGTATTAGCTCTTAGCTTTCTCTTTTAGTTGATAAACATCTGTAGAAGCTTCAAGGGGTTTGTGTATTCTGGAGTTAAGACTCAAATGAATTTTCTTAGCCTGACAATTTTGCGGTTATTATTACCCCATGCATGCCTAGCTTGGGGTTAGGTTTTGAATGTTTGTTAATTTGTGTTCAGGGAAAATGAGACCTATTTTCTGTGGAAATTTTGAATATGATGCCCGGCAGTCCGAGCTGGAGCGGCTTTTTAAACGATACGGGAAGGTTGATAGGGTGGATATGAAGTCTGGTAAGGCTTTTTCCCTCTCTATGTTTTGTACATTTTAAGATGGATGCCTTGACAGTGTTTCAATCTCTCTGTTCTGTTTTTGTCCGGGTAAATTGTCATGGACTGGATATCTGGGTTTGAACTCGGGCTTTTTTTTGCATTTCTACTACGTAAACGGTTTACTGGTGGAACATCAGCTTATATAAGTTTGAATCTTAATAACGTAAGATTTTTTATTCTTGAATTGAGTAGATTATATATTATCTTTTAACAGACAAGTTTATCGTGTGTATAATAGTTACACGAGTTTTAGACCAGATTGCTGTTTCGTTTGGTTTAATTCAATTCATAAAGGAGCACTGAGCTTTATGTTACTTGGCAACCGTGGACTGAATTAATATCCATGCTATTGAATTCAGTAATTAAATGGAAACTCCATATTACTTATCTGCTCTGGTGGGGTGTTCAGGATGAATTATGGTGGGACATGGTCTCAGATGAGAATTGTCCTGGTAACAAGTTATTGCTGTTTAAAATGATAAATTGGTTTATTTATAATTTAAGCATTTCAACTTGAGAACTGGAAACACTTAGACAGTACCCCAGAACAGTGCGTTTTAGATGGGAGTTTGAAATAAACCATGTATACATTGCACATTTGCGATTAGATCTTTAAGACATCCAGCACTAATGGAGCAGCATCAGAGACTTAATCCAACATTTGGCATCACCCAGCCTGTGGTTCAGCAGCTACAAAGCATCTTCCAAGATCAGTGATTCAGTTTCAAGAATTGGACCTTGGTGTATAGCACCTTGTTGAGCAATTGTGGGGGGTTCAGGATATCATTAAGTAACAAAAATCATGTTTTTTGAAGCATCGACCCCCATACTCAACATTTTCTTTGGCGCAGGATTATTTTGGCATATCCATTTACTCTCAAGCTAATGGATGGGCTTTTCAGAAATCCGTTTCCTGCCTGTGATGCACATATTCCTCGGTCACAATGGCCAACTACACGAATTCCTCGGTCACATTTGCCTTTCAATTTTCGTGCCTTTTGCCAGCCTTCAATTTTGGACATGTTTCGAGGTTGAAATATTGCCAACCTCACAGCAGAGGCAGCAGAATAGATGGAGAGGGCACTCACTTTCGATTGACCCACCGTGAGACCTACACTTTTGGATTCTTGTTCTTGACACCAATTTGTTTATTACTCAAGGTCTGTTACTAATTCTGTTGGTCAAATTAGTTTATAGAAATAAGGAGGTTTGCCCAAAATTTTAATTTCTAAGTTGTAAGTATTGAGATTGTTTGTGCATAGCTGAAGGGTCAGTTGTCGCATCACATGTGAAGTGTTCGTCGATTGGACTAATTGACCGAGTTGTCTCTTTTTTCTGTTTTATGATAAATGTTAAAACTAATTTGAGAAAACTTTGCAGGATTTGCTTTCATCTATATGGAAGATGAGAGAGATGCCGAGGCTGCAATTCGTGCTCTTGATCGGGTAGAATTTGGACGAAAGGGACGCAGACTTCGTGTAGAATGGACAAAGGTAACACATCATTAGTCATTTTTTACTAGAATGTTGTTTTTGCCCATTATGTTTTCATCATCATTGAACATTATTGGTTGCAGCATGAGCGTGGCATCAGAAGGCCTGCTGCTTCAAGAAGATCTTCAGCTAATGGAAGGCCTTCAAAGACCTTATTTGTAATTAATTTTGATACATACCATACCAGAACAAGGGACATAGAGAGGCACTTTGAGCCATATGGTAAGATAGTCAGTGTGAGGATCAGAAGGAATTTCGCATTTGTCCAGTATGAATCAGAGGATGATGCTTGCAGAGCACTGGAAGCTACAAATAATAGGTAATTCAGTATATTTGTAAATTTCTCAGACAGGAAGTTTAAAGCATCTTTCTCAAAAAAAAAATCCTTCTTTCAAATCTGTCATTGGCTTCCAGTAATTACTTGATTATTGTTAAACTTCAGGTGGATTTTGGTAGGTCTTAGTACCTGTGTCCTTTAGTCAGTTTGTATGGCCTAATATTATGTTATCATGATGGATGCCCTTGATTTAAAATTCTAGTCTGTTTTTCCTTGCTATTATGTTTTTTATTTGTTTACCACTGGAATGTTAAACTTATTTATTTTCAAATCCTGATTTGCAGCAAGTTGATGGATCGGGTTATTTCAGTTGAATTTGCTGTTAAAGATGATGATGATAGGCGAAATGGATATAGCCCAGAGAGAGGCCGTGATCGTCAACGCGATAGAAGCCGTGATGGAAGGCGATCACCCAGTCCTTATCGTAGAGAAAGAGGCAGTCCTGATTATGGCCGTGGCTCCAGTCCATATAAGAGGGAGAGGGGCAGCCCTGACTATGGCCGTGGCCGCAGCCGTAGCAGGAGCCCCCTTCGGAGAGAGCGAGCTAGCCCTGCTTATGGGCGTAGAAGCATTAGTCCCTATAGAAGAGAGAGGGATGGTTCTGACGCTGCTGTTCGTGACACCAGCCGCAGTCCTTATCACAAAGAGCGAGTGAGAACTGACCGGTCCCCCTCCCATAGTCCTGAAGGAAGAGAGAGGACAAGCCCTGAAAATGGTAATGGATCTGGCCATAGTCCTTATGACACCATGCAGGCTAGCCCTGAAAATGGCCATGACTCCAGACATAGTCCTGATGCAAAAGGGAATCCCAGTCCATACAATGGTTATGGAGGGAGCCCAAATACTATGCCTGAACCCAGGGACAGTCCCAACTATGGTGGTCCTGAAAGTCCCATGCATGAACAATACCGCAGGTTTGCAAACATTTTATTGTTTTGAGTTTTTTTACCTTATAATTTACTTTCTTCAGCCTTCTTTACATCCGTTTGATATCTTCGTTGTTTCAATTGTGTACATTTGTGATAATGCAGCAAGTCACCCCCTGCAGAAGAATGATTCGAGTCCTTGATGAAAAAAGCCAGAAGGGCCAACTTATTGTAAAACTGGGTCATTGCTGGACTAAATTTAATTTCAGCAAATTGCTTTAGTGTAGTGTCGATAAAGCTCTGAAACTTGTGGTGCTGTGACAACTTATTTGTCCTTTATTCATTTAGATAGTTTCATGCTTCAATGTTGTAGAATCTTTGTTTAAAGTCAAAAAGTGGTACTATATCTTTGATCGATATTATGGAACTTATGTAGTCTTATAAATGTCGCCAAATCCTTGTGTGCCCTTGAAGCGTTCCAGTTAATCGACTGCTATTTCGCGTTGTATGAATGATGCTTACTGAATGAACTTTTGATAACACACATGTCATGATCTGGGTTCCAAGGCATTAGTGAAATATGCTGAGGCATTAGACCGGTAATGATGACGTATGTTCCTTATCCACCGCACGCATATCGAGCAAGACTCGTACTCGTAAGATAAGATCGTGAAGAATCATATGCTCTCCACATTATACGCGTCGCCATCCTGTTGTATTGGCCCGTGTTTCCCAAGTCCCAACTACCCGTATATTTATGCGCCAATATTACTGGCCATATATGCTGCCCATGAATATTAATGCTTCGTAGATTTTTAAAAAAAAATAGTAATAGGTAATAACAGTTACAAGAGTTTCTCGCAAAAAATTTAGAAAAAATATATAAAAATTAAACGAATGCTACGATTATTCCATCGAAGCAGAGTTTTGAAGATATCACTAAGGATAAATATCGCTCCTGACGATATATATAATTTGGATAGAATGTGCTTTTCTTTTTAAAGCCACTAGTCCCCCGCTAAAAATTTTGAACTGTACGGATTAAAAAGAAAAATACCATTTCGGCACCACGTGTAAATTAAGCTGATTATGCAATGATCTGAACTTAAATTGCACACGTCGCCATAAAGTTGCCTTTTCTCTCCCATTCAATTCTGACGAACTGGTAGATTTGAATCTTAACTTTAAGCCAGACACGTTATATATAAATCCCGTGGTGCTATAGGAGTCATGAGATTTTTGTTTTTATTTTTTTACAAAAGGAGTTATTAGAGAAGTTAGAAACACGTGAAAATGTCATGGTTTGCTTGATACATATGTGTTTACGAGAGTTTTTACATCCATTTTGATTCGAATAGCAATTTAGGGCTCGAATCAAGTCCTCTTGAGAACTCTTAGGTCGATAGATTTATGGCGTACATTTTAATTAAACTTGACACGTTGTTCATTTTTCAATCGTAGTTCGGGATGCAAAATTGAAAGAGAAAAAAGAACGTTTAACACAAAAATGTACAAGAGTGGATACAAAGAGATGGCTAGAAATAAAATTGAAATGGACTAATGAAGAACAAAATCCAAAATAAAATGAGACAAGGATAAATCTAATAACTTAACTAAAACAAAAATTTTGGAATCACATAGGCGGTTTGAGGGGGTGTTTGCAAAATGAATTGGATCGATTTTGAAAATAAAAGCATATGTATGTATATATAGGGGATTGAATTAGTTTTAACCATGAAATCCAAAAAAAGACCCAATCCAATAAAAAAAATTCAGTTTTCGGTATTTGATTTATTTGATTTTTGGTTATAATTCGGCTTGGTTATTGCAGTTTTAATTGGGTTGGATTGGTTGATGAACACTTATGTACTGTCTTCCTCGTAATCTTGAATCCTATATGTAAATGTACGTACAAGAAGCATCTATAAAAAGTTACATATATATAGCACGACAAATCATTGTTATTGTGAAGATATTGAGACAGAATTCTTTCACGAAACATGAAAATTTCATTCTATGTTTAGAAAATGATATTGGATGTGGACCTTCCAGCTGGTTGGTGGAATCAGTTGGATCCCTTCAGCGATCGGTCCCTTTTCCCTCCAATGGCAAAGTCGACGTGCTGAACATAGTCACCAAGATATTCTCTTTGGACATTCAGTCTCTTCGAAAATGGAAACGTGCAGTATATTGAGCATAGATATAATTGACTTGGTTAGGACGTGTATGTCTGCACTACTTTCTCGGTGAAAAATTTTAGGATGATTGGATGTCGGATGATACAATTGGAAATACCAAAATAACCCATACTCGTTGGATACCCATCTGATTTTGATCGGGGGGGTTGGAAAATATGATTTGACTAGAGTTGATGTCGGATCTTTCTTGACATGTAACAGATTCGTACAATTGTGCAGTAAGTGATTTGGACTGTTTACTGAGATTAGACAGATGAAGATTTTAAGGATAAACTGAGTTTAAAATACAAACTAAAATTATGAATTGTCTGATATCGATCTAACGGTTTCGATCATCTGACTATACAACTGCACCAAAATAGTGAATACACATCTAGATCCCGCCAAAACGGGTTTGCGGATATAAATATCTACGTCAATCTCGAATGACTCTGACCCCATAATAATTAACCATTAACCATAATAATAATAGATGAATTAAGTGTATAGCTAAGTCTACTTTTTTTTTTTACTTAAATAGGCTTATCTCATTAAGTCTACTTATTTGTCCGAAAATATGATTTCATTGATTTGCTTATTATTTATACTAGAATGAAATCTGCCCCAATCTCCAATTGAACAAACCGTTAAGTGGCTTTGTCTCAGCTATGAAGCAGACAAATTAATGTTAACATTAAGCAATATATTAAACCACCTAATCCTTTTAAATCAAGGTTGAGCATTGAAGGACTCTAATGGGCTTTTGGCTTTTGGTTTGCTTACAAAACTGGTCCTTATATAACTGTCCAAGGACAACCTTTGTCTGGAGTAATACTGGCCCTTAATACTTTACAAACTGTGATTCTTGTCTAAAGGATCACTTTTGGATCATCCCTCTCTCTCTCATGTCTTTTATCATATGCGCGTATGTTAGAACTTTGAACCATCTTGTTCTACTTTGGTTTGGACTTGATTTCGAAATTCCAAGAACAAGAAAAAAGAAATGATTTTCTAACATCTAAACCTTCCAAAGTGGATATGGCCCCTCGTCACGAAATCAAATCACTTGTTATATTTGAATTTTTTTGTCGATTCAATGAAAAATAACACTTTAGTAGATAATATTAATAATAATTAAAAGATCATAACAATTTAAAATAAAGAAAGTTTTTAAAGATGTATAATTTTCTAATTAAATTAAAAAAAAAAAAAAAGAAGATACTCCTATGTCACTATATAATATATAATTTTTAGGCCGGTCGATGCTGCCTGAACAGAACGTTTTAGGCCCTCCAAAAGCGCCTTGGGACTGTGCTGATTCAAAGCCTATAAAACGCACCACAAACCAATTCTACAACCCCCCCGCTACTCTCCTCACTCCTCAACTCAACTTTCTCTCTGTTTCAAGTCTTTCTCTATACCATTCTCTGTTCTTGATACTTACAGACACAAAAAAGGAGAGAGAAACCATGTGTCATCTAACCTCTCACCTCCCCTCCAAATGCAATTCAATCAAAGACCCCGAGGAACCCAACAACAACACTATGACCAATCCATTGATCCAAAAGGACACAACAACAATGATGCAAGCCCACAAACAGAAAGACAAAACCCATATCAGGGGTGCTTTCAAAGAACTAATTTCCATATCAAAAATAGCACTTCCCATGATCCTCACTGGTCTCTTGCTATATTGCCGTTCACTGATCTCCATGCTCTTCCTCGGCCACCTCGGCGACCTCGCCTTAGCCGGTGGTTCACTCGCCGTTGGTTTCGCCAACATCACCGGTTACTCAATCCTCTCTGGTCTCGCCGTAGGAATGGAACCCATTTGTGGACAAGCCTATGGTGCCAAAAGATTCACCCTCCTCGGTCTCTGCTTACAAAGAACCGTTCTTTTACTCCTCTTCACCTCAATCCCCATTTCAATTCTCTGGCTTCACATGAAACGCATCCTTCTCCTTTGTGGCCAAGAAGAAGCCATAGCAACGCGGGCACAAACATATCTTCTCTATTCCATCCCTGATCTCTTAGCACAATCTCTCTTACACCCATTAAGAATCTACCTTAGAAGCCAATCCATTACTCTGCCTCTCACCCTTTGTGCCACTTTGGCCATTCTTTTCCACGTGCCCATTAATTACCTTCTTGTTTCTCATCTCAATATGGGAATCAAAGGCGCCGCTTTAAGTGGGGTTTGGACTAACTTCAACCTCGTGGCTTCTTTAATTTTTTACATTATAGTCTTTTCTGGCACCCAAAAGAAGTCATGGGGAGGCTTCTCTGCAGAATGCTTCAGCTTCACACAATGGAAATCACTTCTCAATTTGGCAATTCCAAGCTGCGTTTCGGTGTGCTTGGAATGGTGGTGGTATGAGATCATGATTCTTCTATGTGGGTTGCTGATAAACCCAAGAGCCACAGTGGCTTCAATGGGAATTTTGATCCAAACAACTTCTCTGCTCTACATTTTCCCATCATCAATAAGCTTCAGTGTGTCAACAAGAGTTGGTAACAAAATCGGTGCACAAAAGCCTTCAAAGGCAAAACTCTCTGCAATAGTGGGTCTCTCTTGTAGCTTCATGTTGGGTTTCTCAGCTTTGGTTTTTGCTGTGATGGTTAGAAACACATGGGCTAGAATGTTCACTGAAGACAAAGAGATAATAGGACTTGTATCTATGGTGTTGCCTTTGATAGGGCTTTGTGAACTTGGAAACTGTCCACAAACAACTGGGTGTGGGGTTCTAAGAGGCACTGCGAGGCCTAAGATTGGTGCAAACATCAACCTTGGATGTTTCTACCTTGTGGGTATGCCTGTGGCGATTTGGCTTGCTTTCTTTGCTGGGTTTGATTTTCAAGGTTTGTGGCTTGGGTTATTGGTGGCTCAAGGTTCGTGTGCGGTTACCATGTTAGTGGTTCTGAGTCAAACGGATTGGGATGGTGAGGCTCAAAGAGCCAAGAGACTAACAAGTGTTGTTGGTGACAGCAAAGAAGTTGATGCAGAGAAGCCACTCAGAGCTGAAATCAAGGAAGATTCTTTATCATTAGCTGACTCAGACCAAGATAAACAATCATGGGTTTGATTAAATTAAATTTAATTAATCTTGATTAGTTTTCTTTTGGATTAAAACAAAAACCAAAAGAACCAAAAGAAAAACAGAGAGGGAAGAAACAGAGGACGACCTTCTTTTTTTTTTTTTTGTAAAGATCACAAGGGTTGATCAGGGAATTTAACGACAAATAATGTTGCTTGTGTATATACAATTTTTTTCACGTAATTATCATCATTATTCGTTACCATTTTTTTTCTCTTTTTTACTCATCAACATCAGTCATTCACGACAATCTAGTTCAGTTAACTAAATTGCACGTTATGTATAATTGATATTAGTTATTTAATTATAAATATTTTTTAGTAGAATTGTCAAAACAGAATAGTTCATCTTAGTGAGGTATGTGTTTTTTATGTGTTATTTTACATTTTAGTAGAATTTATTTTGAAAGAATTGATGTTAAAAAACCTAGGTTAAAAAATTTTATTTTTAAAAAAATGATATTTTAATAAATGTATAAAATACCATGAATCTCACACCTAAAATCAATTTTATTCAATGAAAAATTTAAAACATTTAAATCTTTTAGAATCAATTTTATCATCACAAATTTGATTTTTTATTCATAAACAAATTGATTTTTTTTTCAACTGAAAAAATTTACAAAACAAGAACTCAACTCTTGAACACATTTTTCTCTCCCTGCCAACGTCACTTTGGCCTTAAGGATGAGATAGTAAAACGTACATTTAAATATATCCATCCAATTTATAGACAATTTCAAAGCATAGAATTTTAAAATTACACTCAAAATGTCAAAGATCAATGGACGGGCTTCAAGGATGTTTATGTCTAAGGGCCACCCTGCTATTAGGATGATTAAGAAACTCGTAGACATAGTTTATATATTGATTCTCAGTGCTAAGGTTGTATAATTTTTTGGCTCAAAAATTATCTGCGTTGCTAATATATATTTTATATAAGTCAACCTAAACTAATCCTATATACGATATAATTTTTTTATCAGATACAAACGACAGAGAGAAATGATTACATGAAGTTAGAATGGTTGAAAATTTCCAAATTGACTTTCAGATTACTTGTTTATAATTAATGCACATTATATTATCATTTGGTATGCATGAACTAGAGATTGAAAGAACTTCCAATTGAAATTAGGAACATTGTGGCTGTTCGATGAACGTACTTCATGGTACCAACAACAGAGGGAAGGAAAAACAAGTTGAAATACCATTCAGGTGTTCTATGATTAGACTCTGCACATGGCCAGTGTACTCTTTGACATGCGGTTAAGAGGAAAAACAGGGGAGTCTGACAACGAAATGTCATGCATTTAAGAAATGTTTATAAAAAAAAAAGTCAATAACAAGGTGTAATCTGGTCATTATTTTCATTATGGTGCTATGTAGGGTCAATGTGGTTCACTAATGTATCATGATCATCAGTTGTACGAGTTTGATATATGAATAACTTAATAACCAATTTAAAAATTAAAATATGTAACAATTGTTATTGATGATTCAATTCACTGGTGGATGAAATATAGATTAATAAATGGTTTAATTATGTTTTTAGTCCTTTAAAAATTGTCAAATTTGAGTTTGGTCCTTTAAAAATAAGTCAAACTTTTTTAGTCATTTAATTTATTTTTTTTAGGTCTTTTAAGTGAGTTAACTTGTTAAGTGTCATATTTTGACCCATCTAAAAATTAAGTTTTGATTTTAATCATTCTGGTTTTCCTCTTCCTCCTCCACCACCTTCCTCCTCCAATGGCTTGCCCCTCCTCTTCCACCCTCCTCCACTCTAGCCCCCACCACCACCACCACCACCACCACCACACACTCTCTCTCTCACCCCCACCACCACCACCACCCCAACCACTACCTTCCTCCACCCACCCACACACACTCTCTCTCTCTCTCTCTCTCTCACCACACCCCTTGGTTTCTACACACACACACACACACACGAAATAAGAGACAAATTGTGGAATCGAAATCTCCAAAAAATATATCCAGCTATTAGAAACCGAGGGACTATGGTGAGAGAGAGAGAGAGTGTGTGTGGGGGTGGAGGAAGGTGGTGGTGGTGAGAGAGAGAGAGAGAGAGTAAATGAGAGAGAGAGAGAGTGTGTGTGTGGTGGTGGTGTGGAAGAGGAGGGGGAAGCCATTGGAGGAGGAAGAGGAAAACCAAAGGGACTAAAATCAAAACTCAATTTTTAGAGGGACTAAAATCAAAACTGAATTTTTAAAGAGACTAAATTCAAAACTCAATATTTCGTGTAGGAGACCACGTCAGCGTTTCGTGCCATGTAGGAATAATGACTGGGTCAAAATGTGTCACCTAACAAGTCAACTTACTTAAAGGACCTAAATAAAAAAAATATTTAAAGGACTAAAAAAGTTTGACTTATTTTTAAAGAACCAAACTCAAATTTGACAATTTTTAAAGGACTAAAAACATAATTAACCCTTAATAAATTTTGAGGGATAACTAATGTCGGTATCCAACCAGTTGAAAATATTATACCAAACCTAATAGGTAAAATCACAATGGCAGACTAAGTGCAAAATAGATTCCATCTGATGATCACAAAATTAGATACAATGAAGGTCATTTTCATGTGTAAAAACATTTCTTTGAAACATGTTAGGCTTAAGGAACGAGAGCCATGTAATTTAGTATAATTCATATAAATTTTATTCAATGTTGGAAAGGAAATGTTTCTCTCTCGCTTGTTTGATTATTTTAAATGTTAATGGTCAAATTTAAAAATGTGGATGATAAGACAATAAATTATATCAAAGGATATTAGGGTTTGTTTGTAGTTTTTTTAATGAAAAAAAATCATTTTTAGTTTGAAAAGATAAATTATCTCAAAAGTTTATAGGGTGTTTGTTTAAACTTTGAAAAAAAATTAAAAAGCTACTTCAAGTAGTTTTTTTCTCTCAAAATAACTGACTTTTTAAAAAAAATTATAATTGTAACTCTCTCTAAATAGTTTTTTTTTTTGGGAATCGAAGAAGCCGAAGCCAAGAAAAAGAAAGTTACACTATGACAATTATACCACCGAGTCTGCCCAATCTACTTTAATACTTGTTCGTACACAACCACCTGGATCATGCTCACTTCCCATTTACATCAACGCACTTGTTGGAATGAAGAGTGAGCATGATCGTATATTTTTATCTATTTAAAATGGGTGTATATATTTAAATATGGGTATAGATCAAGTAGTGAAAGTCACCTATTGCATGTTACAATTGTTGGTATATAATAAAATGGACACAAAAGAAAATATAGATCCACTTGGGCCTATCTAGATCCTCTAAAATATACTTGTAAAAAATGTCTTCTAAAATATAATGTTGAACACAAATCAATTCCGAGATACTCTAAAATAAAATTTTAAACAAATCAATTCTTATAACATAAATTATTTTATTTTTTTATTAAAATCTAAAATAAAGAAACCTTATGTCTTCATCTGCGAGATCCACTTGCTCTTCTCTTTCTCGGAAAGTGTAACTGTCCTTTAATTATTATCTCCGAAAAGTATTGAGTAGTGTTTTTTTTTGACGGAAAAAAGTATTGAGTAGTGTTATATTTCGCTTGATTTGCATATTAATAACCTAAATATCATTTGTTGTCTTAATTTAGAGATATCTTTGGAAGTGATTTTCATGTCGAGAGTACCATCAAAGGTCATTTTCACTTTCGATCCATATAAAGTTATATTATTTTCATTATAAAAAAAGCTATATTATTTCATCATATCAAATTTTTTAATAGGAAAATGTCATTCCATATTTTTCTTCAATGAATTGAGACATTAACAGTAGCATTCAATTAGACTTTATCACAACTAATTAAATAACCAACCAATATAACCAAAATAAATATAATGATCCTATATCTTTGTGTGATCCTTTGACAAAGACAAAAATGTTGAACTTAAGTGTGTATATATATAGGCGGCATACAAAATAAATGTCGATCGCAATTAACCTGACTCATGTCTCTAAGATGATCACAATCATAGTTTGATAAATTGTCCAAGTTAATTAATTAACTAAAGAATGTTTTCTTGCTTTCCTATTACCAAATTAAACGTAGGTTTTGAATATAACAGTTAGACTTTTTAACGATTATCATTTTTTTTATATACAACTTTTTAACGATTATCTAATAATACTTGATTGGATGACAATTATGATTCGTCGCTTATAAAAAAAATACTGATGATTCATCAAAATATTTTTTTTCTTTTGCCTAGATAGGCAAGTTTGAAGCTGAGAGCACTACCACGTCTAACTCGAGCAGGTGCGTAAACTAGCAGTAGCTTAGTTGTGCACATTTTTGCAAACTCAACTAATTAGAACTACTTTTTGATTTTATTTTTTTTGACTGAAGAACTACTTTTTGATAAGTTATTGCTAATCTGGATTTAAAACTTTGATTAATGCATATTCTAGTCGTGGTAAAAGCCTGTAAATTTATTAGGATATATAGAATATGAATTACTTTTTATAATTATATTAACTGTATAGGGAATATATATTTTTAACAATGCATGCCAGGAATTTTTATAAAAATGTAAATCTAACTTATTAACGAAAATAGAAAATAGTAAAATTAGTCAAAATTTTCATTAATACGGGTTAATTAGAGTACTCGTTTGTTTTTTTAATTATACTTTCCTTATAAACAATCAATTGGAATTGGCTCAATGGTGATCAATTCGCCTTGTTAATCATGAAAATGCCAGGGGCTTAAATTTCGTGGCGTTTCTTGGTAATATATATATTCCTATACATCCAATAAAACTTTCTCAAATGCGCACAACGTATATTCGTCTCAAAAATTAAAGTATAAAAAGATAAATGTTTGGAAAATATATATGGGACGTTTTATTATTATTTTTTCTTCCATTCTTATTTATATCTATCCTCCGGGTTTCAATTAATATCTATAAAAGTTTGTTTTTCTTTTCTTTCAATTTTGCCCTTTTTAATTTAAAAGTTGTTAACAGTTATTCGGCGATCTACTTTTATTTCTATTTTTGCTTTTTAATAACTAAAAAATTTAAATTTAAACTTATTCAAAACTATATGATAACTATCTATAAAAAAAATTATGATAACTATAAGAAAATGAAAAGTGGACGGAGGCACTCTATGACTGATCCCCACTAGTATTAATTATGGGGATAGATGGGTACGTAGGCACCCGTGATCATTATTCTCAAAATAATTGAAGCTTATCAATAAACAACTCATAAAAGACCTCGTGAATGGTTTTTCAGTTATAAGAACATGTTTTTTTTGTTCGCTTTTAGAAGCGCATATATTGACTTTTTTTTGGTAACAAGTGCATATATTGACTGGTTACCTCTAAATAAAATGGAGTCAAATTTAGAAAGAACCAATGTAAACAAATAAATTTGGTCAAAAAATGTAAAATAAAATAAAATAATATGTTGGCCCCTAATGCTTTTTTTTTAACCACTGTAAAACTCAAGAAAAGTACAAAATTATTACCTGATATACACTAAAGATAGTTTAATTTTTTGGTTTTTTTTTTGGGGTGGGGGGTTCTCTACGGAGATGAGACTCCAATCTTTTCACTACTTTTTTGCGAACATGAATAGCGCAATTGAGGTGTCAACTTGTACCTCTTGGTGGCAATGAAGAGGCAAAAGTTGTGAATCTAGCTATTATATATCTATAGCAAGCCCCTTCATCTCTTCCATTTGTGTCTAAAACATCACAATAAGTAAAGTCAAAGCATGAATTATAAGATATATCTTCGAGAAATAAGAAGGTTGCTCAGTTCCAAGAGAGAAAACGAGTCTTTGATTGGTGGGTCACAATGTACACACAATTAAACAAGTTTATTCATAAGATATATACCCTTCGCCTGGTCTTAAGCCTGATTATGTAAGCCAAAATTCTTGCTAGCTTTTTGCTGTGACTTGTAAAATTTTCATTAACAATTTCAATAAATTGTAAAATTCTCCGCTTGTAGATCAGTTATATATATATAATTTAGCAATTTCATTACTGAATTCACTTATTGAATTGCATGTGAATTTACAATGGAAAAAATATTCTGAAACTGTAAAGACCCAAAAAATGAATTACTGGTTTAAAAATATTTGTAAATTTGTGTGTTTAATATAAAATTAATACTACTATTACATTAGAATGATGAGGTGATTTGGACTTTGGAAAGAGGAATATATGAGTTGGAGTGAAATAAAAGATCATGGGTTCGAATCCAACATAACATACTAATTATAAATATTTGTCTATAAAAAATTATTAATATTACATTGATCAATAATTAATTAATTAATAATCAATAGATCCATTCAATTTTTCCTGTGTATAAAACTTTCCTTTTTAAGCTCCGAAATTGTTAATTATTGCAAACATAACTATTGCATTATAGAAACCTAACGGCCGGAGTAATGAGGACGGACATGGGTAGGAATATTATATTGTATGGGTAGGAGTATTATATTGTCTGTTTTGATCATATTTATATATAAAAAAAAAAGTCTTCGTACCTAAACTCATATTTATGTGAATATAGCAATTTTAACACTCACACTCTTACTCATTAATTGTGTATTTATATATGTTTAAAGGAAGAGAATGGAATAAAGCAAAGTGAAACAAAAATGAAGAGAAATAATTGATGAAGAAAGAAGTAGGGAATTTTATTTCTTTGCTCTCTACAGACTCAGATAATATTGAGAGGATTTCTTAATTATATTCATAAAAATGATCGCTAAAGCTGTGTACGTGAAGGAACGCAAGATAATTTATTTATTTTTCTTAATTTTATAAAACTTTCAAAAAAAAAATTAACTTAAAATCCAAAGTTTCTATTCTCTTAAACATATTTAATTTGACGATTTAGATTGTCTGCATCTTACGCATCTCGGTTCATAGCATATGACAGTACAACTGATCAGATATATGCATGCATTGATAACATAGGACAACTCAGAATTATGCCTGCATTAATAACACACGTGCAGAATGCATGTATGTGCAGCACATGGTGAGTGCTGAAACTGCTGAACGCTGATGAGTGGAGTCATAGAAAAGTCTGCGCTGAAATCACTCTACGAAAACAATATTAATAAATTACAAATTATATCTACTTGTAAACCTTGATTTTTTAATGATTTAATGTTGTTCTGTGTTTTATTTATTTATGGTTGAATTGCCTTATATATAATATAATTGCTATTATATGGTCTCATCATCACCCTTAGTATAAATTACCTTAGTTGATTGTATATATGATAACAATCATATTGTATTGTTAAAAAGTACCTCTTTGAAATTGATGGGTTAATGAGGAAATACCCTCCATATGTCCAGGTCCCTTTGGGACCATAGGTTACTGGAAAAATATCATTCTTGGTATCCTTTGAGATTGATGGGATACTGGGGAATTCCTGGTATGGTCGGTACCCCTTTGAGACAATATAGGTTACTGGAGAAATACTTTTTAAATAACACTTTGGTCACTTTATGGTTTTTTGTTTGGTTGGGTTATGTTCATGTGCTTTGTATTGGTTGGATTACGGATTGGACATATCTTGTGGAGTTCCGTTTTAATACAATTTGATTTATAAAAAAAATGATAACAATCATATTGAGTACAATTAACCAAACTATAAGGTGAATGGAGTAGGATTAGCGATAGCAAACTTTATGACGAGGTGTTGGATTAACAAGTCTACCTGTACTTAATCATTCTTGTCTGAGAGTCTTGATTGCATGACCATTGCGGATTCTAGAGTAGGAATAAGACTAGCATTACATGAGCATTAGGTGTTAGCTTGGCATGCGCGCTATGACATGCTAGGTAGGCCTTAGGCATATGCATGCACAAAGTATATATGTGATATTTAAAAAATTATATAAGATGAAAAATTAACGGGGATTTAGGTTGAAATTCCTCAATTAATTAAAGGATAAAATGTACCTAAATATCTTATATTTTAAACTAATCGATTCTTGCAAACCAGTAATATAATCGCGCGTTTTGTGTGAGATGGACATATATATATATATATATTATATATACAGGACCACTAAACCCAAATAAGCCAAAATGTACCTAAATATTTAGGTATCGTTCACTTTATCAATTAACCATGGTTATATCGTTTCTAAAGTGATCATGTTCATGTTGCTTACACATGTTCTTTGCATCGTTCTAATTATTTACAAACTTTTGATTTTTGTAGAAAACTATCTAGCTATACAAGACTTCCACTCCATCCATAATCAATGTTGCTTGGTATAAATAACAAAATTAAAGTAGTATAAAAAATGTACAAATTAGATCATTATTATAATTGATATCGCTCGCAACAAGCCAAAAAGGATACCTATATAAAAAAAGTATTTAAATATCGTGCTCATCTCTCACCATTAATTGAAGTGTATAGATAAATAAGTATTGCGGGATAAGTGGCAACAACATAGATAGTGGCTCCCTCTCATGTAGACAAATTAAGTTGGCCACGTAAATGAAAGCCAGGCTCGGGAGCCGAAGCTAGCTACATGCCCAACTATCAATGGTGCCTCAAATTAGATAAGGAATTAAGTGTGGATGAGCCTCTAGTCTCTAGATGTGAGATAACTGCCTTTTAAGGGTTTTCTTTGGTAGCCCATGAATTCCGTGTCAACTTGGTGTGTTGCCGCTGAAAGTGACTCACACAGAAAAGAAAAGAAAACCACAAATGCTTTCTTTATATATACAGAATATAGGCATAGTTCTTGGCTGGCGGGCCTTTATATTTGCAAGTGCAACCTTTTAAGTAGCAAATAGTGCATTGCACTTTCCATAAAGTAAACCAACTCTTTCAAGTTTCAGCACAAGTCATCACACGGTTCTGTACTTTCTTTGCCACGTTATTATCATAAGAGAAAAATACCCACTATTTTTTTTGATAGGCAGAAAAATACCCACTATTTATTATATTAGTGAAAAAATATAATCAATATTAGTGCATGCTTTCACGATTATAAAATGTAAGCTTTTTTTTTTATATATACTATTTTGGAGAAATTATATTAATAAGCCTAAAATAGCTTATGAGTCATTCGTAAATCATTTTCATAAATTCTTTCAAATACTGTCACAAGTACTCATATCAGTAAATAACTTCTGTATAAATCAATCCAAACAGACTCTTTATGTCTAACAATGTCTTTTGTCTAGATCAACTAGCCGAGACTTGTCTTGAATCCACAAAGAGTAAAACTCGTTAATTAGATCCTAATGTTAAAAGTAGTTTTTTCAATTGTTACCAAGAGAAATAAGGGTGTGTTTGGATAAACAATTTAATCAAGACTTATTCAATAAGCACTTATTACATAAATTATTATAATTTTTTACATTTAATTACACCACTTAATAATTTTATGTAGAATACAAACTTAACTAATCCAACCATCGAATGATATACATATTGAAATTCAAAAAAAAAAAATCGTCTATAGTTTGCCAAATTTGTTCGCTTGCCTACATGTTGAGTTGGGTATGTTAACTCACAATCAATTCCGGTATAGATAAATTTATGGTGCATATTTACACGAGTTGATCTGCAAAAATCTATGAATTAAACGTTGATTTGCGAGTTTGCGAAGCAATTTGGTTACCTACAAAAACATATTAAAAATATTTTGTAGTTATTTTTAATTAATTGTAAAAGTTAACCAAAAAATCAATTTTTAAAAGTAAACAAAAAAATATAAACTGGTCCGTTTAGCCATAAATATGTGTTTTTTTGGGGTAACTAAAAGTTTAGATTAGGGCAAGGATCGACTCCATGCAAGGCCAGAGCTAACCATCAACCTCTAAGAGGGTTTGCAATGGTAATTACGGATTGTCTACCCGAATCCATATTGCAAATTCGCTAGATGAGTTATTAAATTTACAGGAAAACGGATCTAAGTCCTAGTCCCTAGTTTGTAGGTTCTAGGCCCAGACCAACTGGGCCACCCTGCCCGGGTAGCCATAAATATGTGTGGAGCAAAGTGACTGGGTTATTCGGATACCAACCTCTGAGCACACACATATAGAATATTCTAAATTTCTATTTATAATTTTATAATGACTTGGCAATCAAATATTCCAAATCATATCATATTAAATAGAGATTGTGAAGAATCACCAGAATGCTGAGTGTTCCCGCACATTGAAGCAGGCCGCCGGGTATGCAGATCATCTGGGAAACTAATACCTAATCACTTACTGTCGGCTGGACACGATGCAGTGCAGTTACGTATCACTTGCCCTTTACACGTTGCTAAAATTGAAAATTCGATCGCGTCCAATGAGTTGGGATCTTCTCTATTTATTTTTCTTTCTATTTCTTCAATTGCTATGTTTTTAGAGAAAATAAACGACATAAATGTGACACATAAATAGTGAAAAGTGATATTTATTCCATTTATTCTCCAAAAATATAATAATAAAAAAAATAAATAAAAAAGATCCCAACTCACGTCCGACATGCACACTGTTCTCTTATATATCCATCCATCCATATATGATATATTATTATATAAAAAATGTTAAAAGCATGCAACGAAAAAGATTGATCATCTAAAAAAGATAAAAGGAATAAACCGAAGTCTTATTTAATTTCTTAACAACTTTATTCTTTACATTCTTATCATTTTTTACTTTACTCAAACTTACCGAGTTGGACCAAAAAAAAAACTTACCGAGTCGGATGAATTCTGACATGTGTATGTGTTAATTATATTTGATTTATTTATCTAATTCCTAAGTACATATTTTTTTTCCTAAAATAGTTTCTTGGAGTTGGTTTGTTAACAGAGTGGGTACGACAACAGGGACTGTATATTCAGATTGGTGTTCCAATCCCTTGCACTGTTTATTGTTGGGTAGAATTTGAATGAGTTGTTTATATGATGGAAGGGGTTGGAGTATCCCTTTTACTCGCATTAATTCCATTTTCCCCGTAAAAAAACATGTTTTTTTATTGAGAATCTTGATACACCCTTTAAAGCAGTCCTGCGTGTAACTGATTCTTGATAACGTCGGAAGACTTTGAAGCATAGAGTTATCCATTCATACAGAAACATGTCCGTGTCCGCAACACCAGCGGCAAAAAGCATATAGGGTGAAAGAAAGAGACGTCATTGGAATCCAATTAACATGTACCAACTGTTATAGAGAATATATATACATTAAATAAAGCCAATTACAACAGGATTTTTATTTTTAAAATGATTAATTATAGGACTTCAAATTCGAATTGAACGTTGTTGTTTATCACACGGATGATTGGGATAGACACTCAGGTGTGAAATGTACTTGCAGACATTTTTTCAAAAAGAATATTTGATGTTACTCATTTATCATAAATCAAGCGATAAAGATGGATTGTAGTTAAAATAAATTAATGACGCCATGGGTTAGATTTTTATTTAAGCTTTTTTTAAGTCCGACTGCATTTCTATACAATTCCCACTTTTTTTTTTGTAATATTAAAACCTCTTTATATGGAAACCATTTTTTTCGCTAAATCTTTTCTCTTCTTGATTCTGGGAGGATAAGTTTGGGTTCCTTTCTCAACCAAAAAAAAATGGTCGAACCTTTTTTTTGGTCATAGTCGAACCTTTCTTTTTTTTTTTTGGTCAAGAGTCGAACCTTTCTTTTTCTTTTGGTCAATGGATCAAAGTATATTAACCCAACAAGGGCAACGGCCCAGGCAAACGCCAGTACAGAACATGGGCAAAGCCCAACCACAAGTCACAGTGTATGCAATACCCCAAACATCAGAAATTTTCTCACGGGTATGCCACTGGAAGAACAAGCCAAAGCAAATCTAAAAACAAAAACTAAAGCCAAACAACACTATCGAGAAGCTACATGCCAACAACTAATAGACAAAGCAATAAAAGCACATCACATGCCGAAAAGGCAATAAAGACTAACAGACAAAGCACTAAAAGCTAACACCACCCAAAACAAAAGAGAACAAAGCAATAAAGATTCAACCGCAAGGAAGAAAGCCAATTCAAATCTAAACTGCAAACCGCAAGAGAAACCATAAAAATGGACCTAATTCATCTACTTCATCTTCTCCACCAAGCCTCTCAGATTCTTCTTTGGAGGGCAAAGGCCCAGGCAGACAAGCTGGGGCATGGATTTGCAGAAGAACATAAAGCAAAACAAACCAAGACCAACCAACTAGTCCTCCCACACAATCTCAGATTGCATAAGGAATTTATAAACAGTAGGACCAGTATATCACTCACAATCTGCAGAAACAGGGACTCACCAAAAACAATTAGCTTCTTAGAACTTAGCAGCATGGAACAGACCAAGAAACGGCAGCTCCGACAGCGAAAGACGACGGTCCGACATGCTAACCACTTCGAGATGAGCTCCCACTTTCACCAAGGCGATGCAGTGGCTGCAACCAGAGGATGGAGGGGTGGGGTGAGATGAGGTCGAGGGCGGTGGTGACGGCGGAGCTCAGGACGAAGGAGAACAGACCAACCGAAGCCAACAATCAGAGCAAGAGAACAAAACGAGGAAAAGAAAGAGACAAACCACAACCCAAGCGAAGGACATCGCGGTGGAGACCCCACCGAGAAGTCCGCCGCACCGGCGGCAACCACAACAACACCCTAGCAGAGCTAGGGACCCAACAACGCCCAAAGCGGCGGCCTTTCAAACCCTAGCAGAGCTAGGGACCAATGTAGTATACAGAGCAGAGATGAGAGAACCGAGAGTCGAACCTTTCTCATAAATTATAATTGTAACATGATGATCTTTTGCATGACAATAGGCCCAAGAAAGACCCTTCCATGAGTTAATTTAATAAATGCCTTTTGGCTGATGCTCTCAGTACCCACATTAGTTTATCCTTGCACCCACACTATTAAATGAAATATCAGAAATACCCCTTCCTCCAAATCTCCTTCCCCCTTTCTTTCCCTCTATTCCTCCTCTGCGCATAAAACCACTCCCCCCTCCCTTTTTTTCTTTTCTTTTTCTCCTAACTCCTCTGCGCACAAAACCATATATACTACCCCCAGCAATGTACAATTTTCAAACAATAACATGCCCCTTACAATACCACTAGACCCAAATAATCGAAGATGGAAGGCTGTTATATCACTCTAATGCGCAAAACTTGAGGCATGGACGGATGGACCTATGAATTGAATGATAATTTCCTCCTCTTGAAATAAATATCCCCTGGAGGTGCATGTACGTATCTGTGTGATATGTATGATAGTGTCCTGCTCTTCAAAAAAAATAAAAATCCCCTGAAGATGCAAAAGTTCCCATCAGAATAAAGTTGTCGCTGTGTTGCCAATGAGCACCATATGTATTTATGATAGATTAACCTGCTAATTTCAAGCATTCAATCGGGAACTGAGAGAGCCATCGTAGAGATCTAAATCGCCATGTATTTATTTTTTGCGATTTCATGACAAAAAAGCATTCAAGAAATTGTATTACGGACACGGTAGATCTGGAAGTGAAAAATTGACTTCCGGAAGATGCATTTCCGTAACTCGTTTTTCAACCAAAAATGTGTTTTGGAACTTCAACTTCCGAAAATCATATTTTGAGTTCCAGAACTGCATATGCAACGACCCAGCCAAATCAAATTACCAAGTCCATTATATCCTTCACAAGATGGAGAAGTTAAACAAGCATCAATCCTATATTACTTACATTCCCCAATTCACACCTCTGTTATTGAATCAAATCCTAAAAATCCTAACATCCTCTGATCATGGGAAACCATATCTCATTTGGTGCCACTGCCACAGGCAAAATTGTATACTGGGATGGGTCGTTTCACGAATTTGAGGAACCAACAACAGTGGCAGAGCTCATGTTGGATCCACCCACAACAGGCAGTGGGTGAGTTCCATTCAGCGGTGAAGAATAAGAGAGTTTGGGAGAAAAAAGAGAGGGGGGGAGTGGTTTTGTGCGCAAAGGAGGAATAGGGGAAGAAGGGTGGGGGAAGGAGATTTGAAGGAAGGGGTATTTCTGATATTTTATTTGATAGTGTGGGTGTAGGGATAAACTAATATGGGTGCTTGGAGCATCAGCCATGCCTTTTTTGGTCGAAAATTGTAAAGGCCTTTTGGATAAAACGTTTTCCCTTTCGATATGGGCTCAAGTAGGAGCTCACACAATCGTAACGTTCTACAACTCATATAGCGCATTTGCTTTGACCCCAGGCTTTTGGGCTTAGGCCTAAATCTAACCCAAACTTGTGCCACAACAAAGTACTGACCCAAACAAATCACAACTTTTATAGCAGCTCGACGTGTCTAAAACAAAGATCTCAGGCCAGGTCGCTGTGAAAGTTAGAATGGACTCATTACTAAAATGTATATAGCCAGCCCATTTGAGTTACAAATATGGGGAGAAAGTGGATTCATGTCTTGACCAAAAAAAAACAATCCTATATATGATATATGATGTTGAGAAGTACTAGTAACATATTCTATCATTATCTGATGATTAATCGTAAGAAAATTATTTTAATGATGATTTGTATTAACTGTTCTATTATTTCTAGTATTAATTAAAAATGTTGAATACTTATTGATTAGTTAGAGAGCCTGAAATCTCTTGTTTGAATAAAAAAGGATGTGGCTTTGTCAATATTACTTATTTCTCTTTCAGAATTATTGAAGACTCGAATTTAATATATAAAAAGAGATTAATGGATTGAAGATTGAAGACTAATGACATTAACCCAATAAAAAATAAAAGGAAAATAAGGTAAATAATCACTTAAAAGTAGAATATGTGCATAAAATAATAAATGTGGTTTGTCAATATTATCTCACTCTAAAGTAAATCACATGCTTTATGTGTATCAAATTTCAGATCAATCAAGCATAAGTATGTAATTTTATAATTAATATTTATTTACATTTTAAAAAAATTAATATACATACGTTAAAATAAAATCATGATGAATAATCAAATAATTTTTATATTTTATGAAATTTTATACATTTAATTTTACTTAATAAAAACTTTAAATTCAATGGTTAGATTTATTGAATTCACATTTCAAAAGTAGTATAATAAATTTTAGATAATATACCATCAATAAATATTTATTAATATTTTAATAGCATATTAAATGTTAAACTAAAATAGTGTAATGAAGTATCAAATAATTTTTTATTTGTGAAATTTTTGTAGATTTATTTTAATTTATAAAGAACTTTCAATTCAATTGTATGATTGATTAATTTTTCATTTTACATAAATGTATTAAATGATGTTAGTAGACAAGTTTGACACTTAGCATCAATCGGACATGTCCCATACACAGTGCGGATCCAGTTGCTATGAAAATATACATATACATGCACACGGTGCAGATTTCATTTTTCTGGTTTTGTAGTTTGATTTAATACTTTTCCATAAGAAGAAAGGAAGAGTTGTAACCTATAACTCCAGGACGACTTCTCTCTTCCGGGGACATAGGTCATGTTTGGATAACAAACTTATCTACTGCTTATGATATAAGTTGTATAAGCTACTTTTATAATCGAAAAAAAATTATAGTGAAACTTATTTTGTATAAGTCATAAGCTGTTTTGATAAGCTATCCTAGGTAGCTTATGAAAAATAAGCCCAAAACAGCTTATAAATCAATCATAAGCTGTGTTCATAAGCTCTGCATAAGCCAATCCAAACAGACCCTATAATTGAATTATAATCTGAAAAAAGGTAGTCCTGTTGCAGCCCCGGCTCAGCTATAATTAGAAGGTTTTATTGCATAAATAAGTCTGTGCTATATAACTTCATTCAGTCAAAGATCTAACCTAGAGAAACCGACGGCAAAAAAAAAAAACCGAAATCATATTGATGCTCTAGGAAGTTACGCGGGTTATGAAGCTCTTGTACTTTGTTACCAATTTAATCATACTTATTTGTGCAAATTTTGGCATCCTTCACGGAGTATCCGCTATATATTGTTCATTACCACCATCAAATTCTAGAAAACAAAGTTGATTTGGTATGATTGCTATTTGCTGAGACATATTTTATTATCTGCTACTACCAAATCATTACGTGCATTATTATAACGCGTTTCCATTAAAGAGTTGCAATCTTAGCAGAAGGTAGTAGGTATCATACCCTAGCCCCAAATCCTTTACTTGAGGCCCCAAAAGGAAGGTTTCCAAAAACAGTAAAGTTACCAAACCTACCGGTTCATAATTAGTTAATAGGTCATAATTAGTTAAAACTAATCCTCAATTTTAATTTCATCTTCTCTGCTCTCCACTACTTTTCTTTCTTTTTTTGTTTTTTTTTGTCAAGCTCTCCACTACTTTTCAAAATTGTCTTCTTATCAATGGACGGATTCGTTGTTTTAAAATTTGGCTCCTCTAAAGTGAGTAAATTGTAAAGTAAATAATTTTAATTATTAATGAGAAAATCGAGGAATGATATTCCAACATATCCATGATTTGTTATGCATGTACTTATAATATCAACCCTTAATTTTCTTATCAATAGTTGAGATTAATTACTTTATGCTCTAAAGTAAATTGCTCACTTTAGAGGAATCATGTCTTGCCCGTTGTTTTATTGAATAGTGCCACATACAAAAGTTGGCCTATATATTATTTCATATTATCTTCTGATTATAATTAACCTAAACTCTAATTTTAACGAGTGCATTTTTAATATGCAACAAAGTTTTATCTTACTTCAGGATAGGAAATAAAACCACTTTAATAGATGCCACTCTTTTTGTCAGTTTGTAGCCACCACACGAAGCAAGGTACCAAAAATATAATAGTGTTTCATCAGGCATTGCTAATGCTACTGCACCTAGAATTAGAACAAGTCCGTAACAATGATTGACCTGCTTTAATTTCACCCGAGAGATGGAGGGAGATCCATGAAAGAGAGCTAGAGCAATTATTTAAAATGGAGAATTCATGATTCCCAAACAAACCCTGAGGTGAGACTATTATATTTATATACATGGTAAAATGAATATTAATAATTATATTATTATTATTATTAATATAATATATAGACCATGAATTTGCTAAATGAATTTGGAGGACACCAAAAAAAAATTATATAAAAGGAACTATTTTTATGATGATAATCACTATCATTAGCAACCCCATTTATTCCCGGGGGAAGTAAATGACAGACTAAAGGGGGGTTGCTAAACAAATCTAAATAGTAAATACAGAAAAGAATGTATAACAAACAATATAACACACTCGATCCAAGTGGAAGACAAAGCCAACTCACATCCACACAATTACAAACACGTGGTACGCTAGCTATTTAGTCGAAGAATTCCCAATTGAACTTTGGATGAACCGAATTATTGTGCCCTGAGCTGGATGAGGATGTGGATGTGACAGGAATTAATGGTGGTAGAGAATCAAATGTCTCCCATTTTGTAGTAACTACAACTTCAGAGGTAGAATGCCTAGAGGGTTGCTGCTGCTGCTGAAATACTAGAGAGTTCCCATTTGAGTTCCTTTGTTGTTGTTGTTTATGCTGCTCCACATTTGGTGCTAATCTATGATGCCCATTTGATAGACTTTGTGGTTGCTCTTGAATTGGAGCCAGTCTTTGCCCATTTGAATGCTTTTGTTGATGAGGCTTCTTCACTGGGGCCTGACCATTAGTACTGGGCATAGAATTCTTAATTTTCAACATATCCAGAGTTTCAACATACTTTTGAACTCTTTTTACCTTCAAAAAATGATTCACCAACATCAGAACCAATAATGTATGACCAATAAAATTAACTTGAGAGAAATCTAAGCCGCAATTTAAAAAATTTACAAAGAAAAAAAAAAGTGACACAAGAGAAGAGTGTTGAAAATTTTACCTGCATTTTCCTCTGCAATTTAACATCCCCATCGGCCATTATCCCATCCAATTTAAGCAGTTGATTCATCAATTGCTCAATCAAACTAAGCACATCTGACTCTGCAACTTTCCTACCCTTGCCAATAATTGATTCAAGAGCAGACACCTAAGCAATTCGAATCATTTCAACGATCAGAACCCAACTAACTACTCATAATCAAGCATTAAATACAATCCTCCAATCCTATTCAAAATCCATTGTGCGGAAAATGGAAAAACAAAAAACAAAAAAAGGGGTACCTGTCCTGCAAGTCTATCTACTTGCAAGCTGATTTCTGAGATAGATTTTGCAGCTCTCTCTATCTTGGCATTCTTCCTCATTTCCAAGTACCTCTTCTCTTGACTAATAGGGTCCTCCATCAGCACCAACTTGGATTTGTCTTTGACTCCTACCATGTCAAGGAACGCCTTTGAATCCCTCTCCTTGTCTTTGTAAAATAGCTTTTGGTCTTGGTGGTGCAACCCAGTTGGCCCAGACAGCATTTTCTTCAATTCCCCTAAACAACACCAAAACAACAATGAGAGAGAAGAGAGAAAGAAACTTTAAAAAATTAAAAAAAGAGGGATTGTTGTTATACCAAATGTAGCTTGGGAACTAATGTTGACTTCATGGTAGGTTGAACCATACTTAACGCGAACTCTAATGGTCGGTGGCGGCGGCACTGAGTTCCGATCCGAGTCAGCGGTTCGTCGCTGAACCAGCATTCCTCCGGGTCTCATCTCCCAATCCATAGCTCGTGGCTCGGTTCCCGAACCTCCATTTGTCATGTTCCTCATCTTCATCATTTTCTCCTTCTTCTCACTCTTTCTCTTTCACCAACTCTGCAACAAAAAGCTCTCTTGCGTGAATCCAAAACCAGATAGAGCCTTTTTTCTTAGATCTCAGTCACAGAAATCTCAGCCACCCAAAAGGCCCTCTTATACAAAACCTCTGACCCCGACATTCCACGAGTCCAATTACCACGTCCACGCGTAGGGAAAAAAGAGACACAAACAGAGAAGGAAAAAAAAAACAAAAAAATGATAAAACAAAAAGCTTCAAGTTTCAAGAGAGAGAAAACTGAGAAACTTCGACTTTTTTTTTCTTCTCCTTTTCTAGAAGAATCAATGGCGTTTGGCTGAAGAAAAAATCCAGCCCATCAACCTTCCAAATCTTAGTCTTCACGGAAACTCGGAAAAAATCGCCGGCCCGTGACCGAAGCCGGAAAAGTTCTCACTTTTGCAACCACACTCAGATGAATAGAGAAAAGAAAAGGAAAAAATATGTTGAGAAGAAAAAAAAAAAAGGGATGAACCTGCAAAAGCTGAAAGCACTGATCTTTGCAGCAAAATGTGGATTTATGCGGGAGTGTGAGAATTTTCTGGCGTAATCTGAGACAGAGAACAAAAGAAAATCTGAGGCTGTGATTGTTGTAAAGAGGGTAAATCAATGCGAAGTCAAAATCAAAATCCAGAGAGATAAAAAAAACAATTCCAATTATGAGGAATTGATTTTTCTCTCCCTGCCTCTTGCAGTTCTGGAGGAATCGGTGAAGAAGAAAGTGAAAGTAGGAGAAAATCAAAATCAAAATGAATATAAAAACGAGTGGCCAGCTAACTATGCTGGCAGCCTGTGACTTTGATTTTGATATATACTATACTGTTTTGATTATTAATTTAAAATTAACCATTCGTAATAATTGTCCATAAAATATCATCCTATGATTAAATAAACTAGATGAATTATTATTCTTTATTTTTTTATTCCTTAATTATTATTCTTTATTTATTTTTTATTACCAAATTTATTCTCATTTGATTTCTTATTCTCGATTTTTTTTATGACAACACTTTTTATATTCTCTTTTTGTCAAGTCACGCCTTTCAAATTTAATCAAATTGACATTAATTTTTCAGTTGATTATTCAATATATTTTAAAATCTTTATTTTTTTAACAACCAATGTTTAATTTTCGTCAATCAATAATAACTTTAAATTAATAAATTAAATTTTTGAAACATTTTCATCTTGTTTTATTTTTTAATTACTTGCAATAAATATTTATTAATTTAAAAAAAAATAAGAAAAAGGTAGTTCCAGAAAGGGAAAAGAGAGGGAACAACGAAAGCCGCCAAGGGCGAAGCATTCTTTTCCGAAATGGTTTTAAAAAAACTTGGGTCTGTCTGAAAATGAGCATGTGTTTTGGTGCATCGAGCTATAGGTTAAAGATACTGAGTCTGGGGTTTCCTGGACGACACGTGTCTGTGTGAGGGTAATTTGGAAATTGCGCGATTGGCTAATGACGGTGTTTTACTAATCATAGGATATGATGCACGTATCGAGTTAATGGTAGTTATTTTTTACGAGGCAATTAACTGTTGAACGTTGAGGTTTATCCCGCCACGCTGCTCTTGAGCTCACTGTGTTGCTCATTCTGTCGTCATTCGTGTGCTTAATTTTACTCTTTTTGACCCAATACAAAATGCTAAACGGGACACTTTTTTTTTTTGTGCAACAACTAGGTACAAACATGTGTGTAACATTATGCTCGTAATTTACAGTTTCTTTTTTTACAGTTCTGTTATTTGATACAATGAATCTTGGCCGGCCAAATTTGCAACTTGTATTATAATGGAGTGGTAATTTAATAAGTTATCAAGTATTTCATGCATTACAAGATGTTTTCATAATTTTAAAAATACTATAAAATAAAAGAAAGAGGTCAACTAGGGTTGGGACATTCTGGTCCCTATCGCTTGGGTACTAAAATTTCATCTTTGATCGATGACCTTACTTGTTAAGGTGGAACTTAGTTTGGTGAACCTTTTAAGTTCACTACCATGGAGAATGGACCTTTTGACCTGGTATTGCAAATTTTGCCTATTTTATGTTATTATCAAATTTTCCCCAAAACTTGTTAAATTATTTTTTGTTGCTTAGCATATTTTTCCCATAACTGTTTTAAATCTGCTTTGTGGTAAGGATGAATCACTCACCTCCACTACCAACAAAGGGAAAAAAAAACAGTAAATGTTAAGATAAAAAGACCATTAAACAATGAACTCTTCATAAAAATAAAAATACAATTACTCTAATAAATATCTAATTAATTTTTCTGTTAAATATTTTTCTTTTTAATGTATACTTTCTAAATCTAATTAATTACTTCAATTTGAAAATGTGCAGATTTTTTTTTAGTCAACTGGGGGAGGGAGGAGGGGATCGAACCCCCACCTTGGCCAATGTCCCCCAAGCTCTAAACCATTGAGCTATCCACAGGGGGGTAAATATAATATAACAAATTCTCTAATAAAACTCTTCAAACTCATGTAGATAAAAAATTGCCCACACAATTTCATAATTTCATTTATATTTTAATTCAAATTAATAATAATTATAATCTAACAAACTGGTCGGGGTTTGTTAAAAATATGTCTTTGCTCAAATATATTTTGTGTAAATAGTTATTGATTTTTTTTTAAAAAAATTGTTTGATTAGATCAATTCATCAATATTTCGTAAGTATTACGTTCTTAATGGTAGCAAATATTTACACGTAATAGCTTCTTGCTTGGATAACTATTTATCAATATTTATAAATATTGGTGACAACAAATCAAACAAAAAAGAAGAAAAGACCAGGGGGCAAAATTGGGTCTCTGAAAAGGTGAAACCCTAAATTTCAAAAGACAGACACATGATCAAGGTAGAGAGGGAATAGGGGAAGGGGGTTGGTGGTGATGGAGGAGAACAGCCACACACAATGGTCTGGCGGCGGATCCCTGGAGCATCGACGAGTCACTCGCTACCCTGGAGGTTGTGCTTTGTGGCAGGGAGTGAAAGCTTGCAGCGATGGAGGAAGAAACTGTTTGCGGCGGTGATAGAAGACGAAGGAGCCACTCGCAGCGGCGGCGACAGAAGAAGAAGTCGTGCGATGCAGCGGTAACTACCGAAGAGGCAGACCCTGAGACGGTGGAAGGCTTTGCTGTTGGCGATGGAGCCTCTGGTCTCTCTCTTTGAATTAGGGGGAAAAAACCATAACTAAATGATAACAGTCTTGACTTGTCAGATTTTAGAGGACGACATGGAGATTTTTGTCTTTTGATTCCCCCCTTCTCTAGACATTGGTTTTTTGGCTTTAATCTGGACATCTATTTTGCTTTGTGCTATTACTGTATTATTATTTGCACTTAATTTGTACTTATGATGATATTTAACTATAAATATATTATTATCTGCATGGTTAAAGAACGGCAAAATCCTACATTTTTCATTTTTTTCTTCATAATTTGCACTTAATTGCATGTTTATGATTTATTTGTTAACAATTGTTACAATTAATATTACGCCAATATTATTTCTCAACTAAATATATCATAATTTCAGTTATTTACATATAAAATTTTATATATATATATAGATATTCTATTTCATATTATATGTATATAACTAACTACAAATTTTGAAAAAAAAAACTAACCACAAATATAAAACTACACAAGTAAATATAAATGTAAATATATACATATAAATTTGTTATTACATACCATGTATATGTAACTTTTTATTTCAGTTGAAAATATTGTCTAATAAGGTTTTTCATATTTTTTTAAGCAAGGTTTTTCATATTTTTAAAGCAAAAAAAATGGTTTTCATATTTATACAAACTTTGAGCAATTACGTAAATTCCCCAAGAGTTGCTCAAATGGTATGAGCAGGGGATACTTGTAATAGGTTGGGGGTTCGATCCCCCACCTCACCAAAAAAAAGAGCCATTACGTAGTTATAATTGTTAGCTTTCACTACTATAATTGAAATACACCTTAAGGATCTCTTTGCAATTATGTTTTTCTTTTTACAAAACCTATAGCTCAGGTTTCCAATATCATATCCTAGCCATTGAATATTTTTATTGATATATCAATGGATAAAAAGGTCCCTTCACCTCCATGGTGAACTTAAGAGGTTCACCAAGCTAAGTTCCACCACTTGTTAATTGTTTAATTCAATGCAAGTATTTTTCATAGCTTATCCATTCCTATATTGAACAGGCAGTTAAGATAGCCTCCCTTTTTATCATCTATAATCTATAATCTATATCTATAATATATATAAAGACGAACCCTCTCAAGACTAACTTTTACACGTGTCGCTTTGAGAGCATTTTAAGGTTCAATTGGACTGATTGACTTTGAATAGACTTATTGATTGATTTGTATTGATTGTGTTCGATATGGTATTTATTGTACTAAATGGATTTCAGCCCTAATCTATAATATCTAAAAAGACGAACCCTCTCAAGACTAACTTTTACATGTGTCGCTTTGAGAGCATTTTAAGTTTCAATTGGACTGATTGACTTTGAATAGACTTATTGATTGATTTGTATTGATTGTGTTCGATATGGTATTTATTGTACTGAATGGATTTCAGCCCTAATATTATTTAATATTCTATTCAATTTTATTCATTGAAATTTGATTTTTTCTCATTTATTGTTAATTTGATTTGACTATAGTAAATTGTATTTCAAATCTAATTTGATAATACTACTAATAATTCTAATAATAATAATTAATAACATTATTAAAATTATTTAAATAGGATTTCAATAATATTATTAATAATTAATAATATCATTTAAACGATGAGCAAAAGCCACATGTACATAACAATAATAATTAATAAAATGGGATTTCAATATCACTATAGAAAAAGGATTAATCCAATTTTTATACCAGTTTCAATAATTAATAAAATCTTGATTCTTCTTCTGCTCTTTTATTCCAATGATTCTTTTCTCTTTAAGTTACCCCTCTGCAATTGTGTTCGATATGATATTTATTGTATTGAATGAATTTTAGCCATAATATCATTTGATATTGTATTTAGATTTATCCATTGAAATTTGATTTTTTTTCTCATTTATTGTTAGTTTGGTTTGATTATAGCAAATTGTATTTCAAATTTAATAATTCTAATAATAATAATTAATAATATTATTAATATTATTTAAATTATGAGCTTACATGAAATCAGGATTGAAAAATATCGTTTTGGGCCTTTTGGCCCTCCCACATTTAATCCGGGTGGAGGTTTCATGACAGCGATTCTTTTTTATTAATTGATTATTCCATGATTCAAATTGAATGTGGATAATTGTTATTTGAAATTGTGTTGGTTTTATAGATTTCATTTTTTTTTTGGGGTTTTCCACAACGATATTGTATCAACTTGATTTCGTTTGATTTCAAACTTAAATAGATTTTAGCTTTAATATCATTTAATATTGTATTCAGATTTATACATTGAATATTATTTTTTGCTCATTTATTTGAAATTTGATTTGATTATAGCAAATTGTATTTCAAATATCATTTCTCTTTTTATTGGTTTACGTACTTTTAAAGAACATTTTCATACCTATATCTCTAACTATTTATTTTCTAAAATTTTATTCAACTCCTCCTATTTTGCATCGGCAAACTTTTGTGTCTCTTCAACTCTTGATTCTCTGGTATGACTTTTTTAACTTATCTCTTTTTTGTTCTTCTTCTCCCATTTCATATATATTTCTTTTTCATTATTCTCCTCTATTGCAGCGATTATCATTTGAAACTTTCGATTGAATGTTAGTTTTTCATGGTTAATCGTTTATATGTTTAAATATTTATTTTATATTATTGTTTATGTTATTATTATTATTAAATCCTAATGTACATATGTATTGATATGTTTTATTTGTTCACTTTGTTTCAGACTTTGCATTGTTGTTACTCATCTGTTCATCAACACTGACTTACCATATATTCTATCTTTTTTGTTATTCTTTTATCATTTGATATACTTTTTTTCTCATTATTATACTCCATTGCGAAGATTATCACTTGAAACTTTGATTAAATGTTAGTTTTTGTAATTTTCTTTTTCATGGTTAATCCTTTATATATTTCAATTGTTGTGTTTTTATTCTTAAATCTTTATATATTTGTTCACTTTGTTTTAAGCTTTTGTTCATCAACACTAACTTCTCATCTAAGGATCTAAGGCGAGTTCGTAATTATCGATATTTTTCTATTTTACTATCAATCATTTTTACTTATTTTTAGTATTTTTTCATTTTCCTATAGCCTCAAAACTATTGATGTTAGTTCGTTTTTATTTTGATTTTGTCGAAGACCATCGTTACACTTCTATATATTCATCAAGTCAAACTTCTCCTCTAAGGCGAGTCTCTTTTTTATTAATCATTTTTAGTTATCTATTATTTATTACAATTTATACTTCTATACTTTGCGTTGTTAGATTTTTTATTTTCTATTTTTTTATTAATTTTTTATTATTCTATGCAGCTACTTTATTTCTCTTTCTCCAACAAGGAGGGGTTTTTGTCTTTTTTATTAGTCCCAAAAGGCAAACAAACTACATGATTACTAGCTAGCTGAGGGAAAGAGGTTTTTGTTTTGAATCTAACCATCGTTACTCTTTTATATATTCAAAGTCATCAAACTTCTCCTCCAAGGTGATTCTCCATTTTTATTAATCATTTTTAGTCGTCAATTGTTTTTTAGAATTAATATTTCTATATTTTGTGTTGTTTAGTTTTTTTTTTTATTTCATTTTTTGATTAGATTTTTCTTATTTTGTGCAAATCTATTATATTTCTCTCTCAAACAAGAAGAAACATCATAAATCATAATTATTTATTTATTTTGCAATATTTTTCAATAAATTATCTAGGCTATGTCTTCAATTTGTAAATGGTATGTCCTCAATTTATAATTGTGGATCAAACTTATCATTAGTAGTAGTAAAAATCAAATATAAGTATATATAGCGAGCAAGTAAAAAAAGAAAGAATTTTAATTTGTATAAACAACGAATGTAGAATTCAAAATGATGGCTATGGGATTAGCGAAGAATTTTAATTTTATTTTGATATTTAGAAAAAGTAATTAAAGATACAAAAAATAGTTTTTTTCATCCTAATCAATGTTATAATCATTATTTCTTTTTCATTTATAATTTTTTACCTAATAAATTCATTAAATATTTTCTTTTGTCCAAATAAATTTTAATTTTTCTCTTATTAATTTGTGTAA
Source organism: Glycyrrhiza uralensis (assembly GCA_030159175.1). Taxonomy (NCBI): domain Eukaryota; kingdom Viridiplantae; phylum Streptophyta; class Magnoliopsida; order Fabales; family Fabaceae; genus Glycyrrhiza; species Glycyrrhiza uralensis. Next base: position 54,442,023 of record BRZY01000002.1, on the reverse strand, counting down.
ATAAAATTATTAAAATAAAAAGTATAGATAAAATACAACAAATGAGAATAAATATTTCTTTCATTATTATGTTATCATCTAACTAATTCATTGAACATTTTATTTTTTTGAGAAAATTTGGAGTTTTTATAAATTAATATCATGATGTAAATTGATGAATGCAAAAATTATAAAAAAATTATAACACACGTGATAAATATTTTACATGAAAGTATACAAGAAAAAGTTGTACCTATAACATTGTGTCAAATATTTTACGTAAAATCTCATGTGAATTACTTAAAGAATTAAATTTTAATATATAATTTATATACTTTTCTATGACTTTATGATAAGTTTAATATGGATACATTTTTATTATTTTTTATTTTATCACTGTGACCGCCTTCGCCTTTCGGCTCGCCGCTCGGGGGGCTGTGTACCGTCCGGCTTGTCCGACCTACTAGTGTCTCTGATCGCCTTCGCCCTTCCGACTCGTCGCTCGGGGGGCTGTGTACCGTCCGGCTTGTCCGACCTACTAGTGTCTCTTATCGCCTTCGCCCTTCCGGCTCGCCGCTCGGGGGGCTGTGTACCGTCCGGCCGAGCCGAGACCGACCAGCTGGAGTCCTAGCTCTTCGTGACCGACCAGATGATGACATGTCCCGACCTGTTATTCCCCTAGTCGAGACGTACATCGCGCAATTGACCCGGAGCCGACGTAGTCCCTAACACCGACCAAACATTCCGAGCCGAGGTATCTCATGACCGAGATAACCTAAGGACCCAGATTCGCTCCCTGAGATCATGCCACAGATCTCCCCTCATTAATGGGATCCCCCAAATCACGCCCAGGCAAGCAGGAGTTTCCCAATTTGTCTAAGGCCATTAATGAATGACCCCCCTATAAATAGGAGTGGCTTAACCCTAATAATGGGGATGTTGCAAAAACCGCTGGTGTGACCTGAGACTCAACCTAGGGAATCTCTCTGACGAACTAGGCTTGGTCGGAGGTCGGATTCCGGCGAGAACATCTGGCGCCCACCGTGGGGCCTCGGTGAAACTCTTCCCGCGGCTGCACGAAACAGGGAGTCTTAAGCTTTCTGCCGAAGAAAAGTGATACGATGGTAACGACACGCAATGGTGGTATTGGCACGAGTAACGACGAGAATGACAATCCTGTCTTGCGAGAATTAATGGCGGCCGTGACCAACCTACAACAGCAGAACCAGGCGTTTATCCAGCAGAACCAGGAAGTCCTTCAGCAGAATGCAAACTTGCAGCAGCAGTTGGACGAGATTCGGGCAACGCAGAATGGAGATGGAAGACGTAGGGAGGAGCGCAGAGAGATTCAGCCCTACTCGGATGACGTGTTGAACACTGTGGTCCCTCATAACTTTAGGGTTCCGGTGTTGGATGCTTATGATGGCAGCCAGGACCCAGACGAACACCTGGCTGCATTCGAGCTGCAGATGCACATGAGCGGTGGAAATGATGCCATTAAGTGTAAGATGTTTGGAGGATCACTTAAGGGGACGGCGCTAGTGTGGTTCACCACCCAGCCCGTGGGTTCTGTACGCAACTTTCGAGAGCTTTCAGAGAAGTTTCGGGCGCAGTTTGCAGCTCATAAAGCAAAGAAGTTCATGGCATGCGATCTGCATGATGTAAGGCAGGTGGAGGGCGAGACGTTGAAAGCCTACCTGGCAAGGTACAATGCAGCTACAGTTCGGGTGATCGATCCCGATGGAAAAACATTTGTTAACGCCTTTGTCAAGGGTTTAAGGTCAGGACCTTTCAATGAATCGTTACAGCAGAGGTATCCCGCCTCACTTGACGAGATCCGAGCTAGGGCGGAGTGTTACATCGATGGGGAAGAGTCTAACGCGCTCAAGCGACAAAAGGAGAACGAGGAGAGGAATGACAGCAGAGCACCTCGGCAGACACGGCAGGATGACAGGACCGGCCGAACATCGGAGTCAAGACGTAGGGGTTTCACAAACCCTCAGTTCAGAAAGAGGGACTGGGTCGATTTTCAGAAGGAAGATGCGACGCCACTCAATACGACACGAGCCGCTGTGCTCCGAGACGTGTTACACACCAGGCTCATGGACCTGCCAGCAAGGACGGAGAGGGATCTCGGACCAGACAGAGATCGGTGGTGCCACTACCATAGGACCTATGGACATGAGACTGAGGATTGCAGGATCTTGATAAGTAAGATTGAGAAATTGATAAAGGATGGACATCTAGGTCGGTACGTAAAGAGAGCCGCGGAGGGCACCTACAGATCAGCCTCCAAGGGACGGCGGGTATCCCCCGAGAAGATCGGAGTGAGCAATACAGTACCCAGGAATGAACATGTGCTACCTGCCAAAGGGGACTTGAACACCATCGCAGGAGGGTTTGCCGGGGGCGGACCGACTGCATCATCCCGGAAAAGATATGCCCGGTCGGTAATGTCTGTCTCCGTCGAAAAGCGGGTATTTCCAGATCACCCGCCATTATTCATCACCACAGCCGACTTCGATGGGGTGTACCCCCATGAAGACGACCCCATGGTCATATCAGTTGTCGCTGCAGACTACAGAGTCAAGCGTGTTCTCGTTGATCAGGGAAGCTCGGCAGACATTATATACTGGGATGCGTTCGAAAGATTGGGGGTCGCCAAAGACCTCGTACAACCCTTTACAGGGGCGTTGGTGGGTTTCTCCGGAGAACAGATAGAAATCCGTGGATATATACAGTTGCGAACGACGTTTGGAGAAGGATCTAATGCCAAAACGTTGCCTGTCAAGTACATGATTATCAATGCTCATACCTCTTATAACATGATTGTAGGTCGGCCAACCCTAAATAAACTCGGAGCTGTGGTGTCCACCCTACACCTGACCATGAGATACCCCCTTGAGGGGGGAGGAGTAGGAACGATCAAAGCCGACCAGCCTATGGCGAGAAGGTGTTATCAAGACGTACTGAAAGCAGGTCGGATGCCGTGTACGAGTTCAAGAAAAGAGATGGGAGTCAACATGTTGGATTTAGACCCTCGGGGAGAAATAGTCGACAGGCGACCAACCCCTGCGGAGGACCTGAAAACAGTGCAGATAGGGGAATCAGATAAACAGACAACTCGAGTTGGAGCGGCATTGACACCTGAGGTAGAGCACGAGTTGGTCAGTTTCCTCAGGAATAACTCTGACGTGTTTGCGTGGGTCTCAGCCGACATGCCTGGTATAGATCCCGACTTCGCCTGCCACCGCTTGGCACTTGACCCAAATGCAAAGCCGGTGGCGCAGAGAAAAAGGCGGTTCGGGGATGATCAGAGGAAAGCTATCATAGAAGAAACCAACAGACTGAGGGAGGCTAACTTTATCAGAGAAATTAAATATCCGACCTGGTTGGCCAATGTGGTGATGGTTAAGAAGTCTAACGGAAAATGGAGGATGTGTACAGATTATACTAGCCTGAACAAGGCCTGCCCCAAGGATTCCTATCCTTTGCCGAGCATTGACGGCCTGGTCGATGGAGCTTCCGGGTACAAAATTCTTAGTCTGATGGATGCTTACTCAGGGTACAATCAAATTCGAATGCATCCGGACGATGAAGATAAGACGGCTTTCATGACTGAAGGAGCTAATTACTGTTATCGGGTAATGCCGTTTGGGCTGAAGAATGCAGGTGCTACTTACCAGAGAATGATGGACAAAATTTTCACCCATCAAGCCGGCCGTAACATAGAGGTTTACGTGGATGATATGATTGTCAAGTCGGAGGCAAAAGACAAGCACCAGGTCGACCTGGAAGAGACGTTCAATACAATCCGCCGCTACAACCTTAAGCTCAACCCGGAGAAATGCTCATTCGGTATCCAGGCCGGGAAATTTTTGGGCTTCATGCTTACTAGCAGAGGCATTGAAGTTAATCCCGAAAAGTGTAAGGCCATTATGGAGATGCGTAGTCCCAGCAGTGTTAAAGAGGTGCAACAATTAACCGGCCGAGTGGCTTCATTATCCCGTTTCTTGTCCAAATCGGCTGATCGGGCGCTGCCATTCTTTCGATGTCTAAAGAAAAATGACAAGTTTGAGTGGTCGACGGATTGCGAGGAGGCATTTCTCAAATTAAAAGAATTCCTGGTGACTCCGCCGATACTGTGTCGGCCAATCACAGGTATACCTCTCCTTGTATATATGTCAGTTTCGGATAATGCCGTTAGCTCAGTCTTGGTACAGGAAATTGGTAAAGAGCAAAAGCCGATCTACTTTGTCAGTCGGGTCCTACAGGGGGCAGAAGTACGGTACCAAAAAATTGAAAAGCTAGCCCTCGCTCTACTCATCACAGCTCGCAAGCTGAGGCCATACTTCCAAAGCCATCAAGTAATCGTGAGGTCGGATCAACCCATCAGACAGGTTCTCCAGAAGCCCGATCTAGCTAGTAGAATGGTGAGTTGGTCGGTGGAGTTGTCCGAATTCGGCATTGTGTATGAGTCGAGGGGACCAATAAAAGCACAAGTATTAGCCGATTTTGTGGTGGAGTTGACTCCTTTGATGGGTCAAGCCAAAGAGTGGATATTGTCGGTTGACGGATCGTCAAATATCAAGGGAAGTGGTGCGGGTTTGGTTCTGGAAGGACCTGACGGCATGTTGATCGAACAATCTCTTCGCTTTGGATTCAAGGCCAGCAACAATCAAGCAGAGTACGAGGCCCTAGTAGCAGGGATGAGGCTGGCAAAGGAGATGGGCGTGAAAGAGTTGAAGATAAAAAGTGATTCCCAATTGGTCACAAGCCAGGTGAATGGAACCTTTCAGACACGGGAGCCAGCTCTGATCAAATATTTGGACAAGGTTAGGGAACTGGTCGGCCAGTTCACCTCGGTGGATCTCGCATATGTGCCTAGAGAACAAAATGCCCGAGCGGACGTCCTATCTAAACTTGCAAGCACTAAGAGGCCAGGGAATAACAGATCGGTCATTCAGGAAACACTTCCCCAACCTAGCATCGATCAGGAGGAGGTGTTCTTCTTGGAGGTTGAAAGGAGCTCGTGGATGGGACCAATCATTGCCTACCTGGAGCGAGGCGACCTACCTGAAAATCCCGATATGGCAAAAAAGATAAAGAAAGATGCCGCCAGATACACAATAGTGGCGGATAAGTTATACAGAAGAGGCGTCTCGAGTCCCTTGCTTAGATGCCTAGCTAAAGAACAGGCGGAATATGTGATGACCGAGATACATGAGGGCATATGCGGTAGCCACATAGGAGGTCGGGCTGTGGCTGCTAAAGTAATTAGAGCAGGGTACTATTGGCCGACCTTGACGAGCGATTGCATGAACTTGGTCAAAAGATGTGACAAGTGCCAACAGTTTGCGGATCTTCACCGAGCTCCTCCGGAGGTGTTGCACTCCATCACATCACCATGGCCTTTCAACATGTGGGGGGCCGACATAATAGGACCCTTTCCCATAGCCCCGGGCCAGGTAAAATTTTGTTCCTTTTTAATTTTATTTTCTCCACATGATATGTGTAATAACAGAACGCTAGCAGGTTAAGTTTATCATAGTCGCCGTCGATTACTTCACCAAGTGGATCGAAGCAGAGCCGGTGGCGGCCATATCGGCTGACAGGGTGAAGAAATTTTACTGGAAGATAGTTTGCCGATTTGGAATACCTCGTTCGATCGTCTCGGACAATGGCACTCAATTTGCTAGCAAGGCGGTCGAAGACTTCTGTAGAGGTTTGAATATACAGCAGATCTTCTCATCGGTTGAGCACCCGCAGACTAATGGTCAGGCAGAAGCTGCCAACAAGGTCGTTCTCATGGGCCTCAGAAAAAGACTGGACACGGCCAAAGGGAGATGGGTGGAACAGCTACCTCAAGTTCTGTGGTCCTACCATACCACCCCTCATTCCACTACCGGTGAAACACCTTTCAAGTTAGTGTATGGGACAGACGCCGTCATCCCGGTGGAGATAGGGGAGCCTACCATAAGGACCGAGGTATTTACATCCGACCTGAATAACGAAGCATTGAGGATCAATCTGGATCTCCTGGAGGAAGCTAGGGAAATGGCTCACCTTAAAGAGGTGACATGCAAACAGAGGGCAGCCAGGAAGTACAATACCAAGGTCGTTCCAAGGGCCATGAAGGAGGGAGACTTAGTCCTCAAACGCGCCTTGAAGGATCCGATTGCTGGAAAGTTGGGTCCGAACTGGGAGGGACCTTACCGAGTAAAAAAGGAAGTCGGAAACGGAAGTTACCGACTGGAAGAGTTAAGCGGTCGTGAAGTGCCTCGCACGTGGAACGCTGCCAATCTACGGTTTTATTTTAGTTAAAGATGTTTTCTGTTTTTGCTTCTTTTCCAAATATGCAGTACTCGGCAATGTCATCTGGTCTACTATGAACCACTATTGACTGATTACAGTTGCAATAAAGATGACTTATAATTATACTTGCTTATTATGGTTAGCTGGAAATAAATTTTGTTCCTTGTAGCATGGTCGAATTGACTCAGCCGAGTTACTCCTGGCAAGCAAGACGAATTGCCACTTAAAAAGACTTGCGCCCAAAGGGTCAATGTCTCGGCGCCCGAAGCCTAGCGCTCGGCCGAGTCACACCTAGCAAGCACGAAAAGACTTGACCAGAGGGCCTCGGCGCCAGAAGCTACGCGCTCGGCCGAGTTACTCCTGGCAAGCAAGACGAATTGCCACTTAAAAAGACTTGCGCCCAAGGGGTCAATGTCTCGGCGCCCGAAGCCTAGCGCTCGGCCGAGTCACACCTAGCAAGCACGAAAAGACTTGACCAGAGGGCCTCGGCGCCAGAAGCTACGCGCTCGGCCGAGTTACTCCTGGCAAGCAAGACGAATTGCCACTTAAAAAGACTTGCGCCCAAGGGGTCAATGTCTCGGCGCCCGAAGCCTAGCGCTCGGCCGAGTCACACCTAGCAAGCACGAAAAGACTTGACCAGAGGGCCTCGGCGCCAGAAGCTACGCGCTCGGCCGAGTTACTCCTGGCAAGCAAGACGAATTGCCACTTAAAAAGACTTGCGCCCAAGGGGTCAATGTCTCGGCGCCCGAATCCTAGCGCTCGGCCGAGTCACACCTAGCAAGCACGGAAAGACTTGACCAGAGGGCGTCGGCGCCAGAAGCTACGCGCTCGGCCGAGTTACTCCTGGCAAGCGCGACGAATTGCGGCTATCTCGTCACAAGGTGAAAATAGCCCGGACGGCCTACGATTCTCACAAACGACGTCGGCAAAAACTCACGCGTCGGAAGGCAACTCGAAAGACATCAGATCTATACAACGCAAAAGCCTAAAAATCATCCCGAAACAATGCACACATCCCAGACGACTCAGAACACTAAAAAAAAAAAAGGTATAGGAATGCACGGTACATCACTTGCGAAGTCGAATATATTAAAGAGGCAGCAAAAAATTACAAGTTCAAATTCAAGTCAGAACAGAGAGCGACAGCAGGATACTTCCAAAAAAAAAAAAAAAAACTACTCGTTTCGACCGCCATCGTCATTCACTCACTCCGGAGGAATCTCGGCCTCCACCTCCACTAGCTGACCATCTTTAATCTCTTTAAAACAACCAGTTGACGTCAGGTCCAGGTCGGGGTAGAGCAATCGAACCTGGTCCAAGGCCTTGTCGAATCCGAGTTCATGTTGCTCGGCAATCTCCTCCTTCAATTCCTCCGTGTTGTCTCGAAGAAAAGAGATCTGCTTCTGCAGTTCGGCGATGACCCCGCCATCTGACTTGCGCCCCGCGCGTTCAGCTTCCAGTGATGCCGTCAGAGAAGAGACTTTCTGCTCCAGCTCCAGTTTCTCCCTATTCCAGTCGTCCCTGGCCCACTCATCGTTGGCCTCACGGAGCACCCCCACGTCATGCTCCAGATCCCCCATCTTAGTCAGCTGCCCCTCCAGCTCAGACACCCTTTCCTTGCTTTTGTTGTAAGCTTTAATCGCCTCCCGGCAGGCCTTGTCCGAGTTCCCCCAATGCCGCTCGGCAGCTCGGGTTACGCTTGCCACCCAGCATCCATATGCTTGCGCGGCCCTTAAGCACCCCAAAAGGCCGAGCCCATGAATCTTCTCGTCATCTTTCGGCCCGGTCAGATGTTGGTCGATGGTTTCGGGCATGGGAAAGTCCCTATGCCACAGAGAGCCGATTTCACTGGCGTCAGAGGTAACGCGCAGGTTTACTCGTGGCGACTTCCCTTTGTCCTGACGGTTTCCTTTGGGCGGAGCCGACGCCGACGGATGCACAGTAGCAAGAGGAGTGGGGTCCAGGATCACCACGTCCGGATCGGGTTGGGGTTCGGCTGAGTGAGCGTCGTCGTGAGCGACTTCCTCACGAGTTCTTTTTCGGGTCGGGGAAGCGGAGACGGTGGCCGAAGTATCAGCTAGGCCAGAGGGGGTAGACCCACTCCCCTGGGCAGAAGCACCCTGCTTCAGCTTCTTCCGCTCCCGGTAAGCCTTCATCTCGGCAGCAGACATAGGAGGGGCCATTGATCCTAAAAAAAAAAAAAAGAGTTAGTTATTCACATCGGGAAATCTAGCATATTGGCAAAAGGCAAAATATAAAAAGCATAAGTTGCATCGGTCGGCCGGTTACCAACGTATTCCCAAAGTTTATCCTCGTCATTCTCAAGTCGGAGGATCTCTGCACACCTCATGGTCTTGAAGTTGCTTAGGTAGTCGACATCCTTAATCTCAGCATCGGACATCGAGTCTCGGTCAAAGCTGTTCCGAGCCTTGGGGTTGATGGTCCAGTGCAAGGGAAATCGGGGAAAGCCCACTGAATTTACCAACAACTCGGGACAAGCTGGACCAGCTCGGACTCTGAAGAATTTATCTTTGAAATCTTTATAGGAGGTCGTGTAGGCAGCAAATATCCCTAACCCTGCGGAGCTGTTCAACGAAACCCAACCGACCTTCGTACCGACTTTGGCTTGAAAGAAGTACATAAACCGACCTAGGCTGACTTCCAGGCCTAAGGTGCGGCATACGATGGTGAAGCTGCGAAGGAAGGCCCACCCATTCGGATGCAGTTGTGTAGGGGCGAGATGCAGGTAATTTAATACGTCGCACTCGAAGCTTGAGAGAGGGAGCCGCAGGCCCAGGCGGGTGAAAAAGGTCTCGTACATATAGGTGTACGGCGGGGCATCGCCAGACCAGGGCGAGTCGCATATCTTTTCCTCAACTCCGCAAGGGTCGATGATCACACGAGTGTCGTCACCAACCGATGTCGACGCCAATCGCCCTCGTAGTTGATCGACTGACACGTACGAAGTGTACGTGGAGGAATATCTACGCACCTCGGGTTTAACCCAGTCGTTCGGCTCGGCCCGGTTGCGGGAAGTCGACGCCTCGGCCATGATCACCCCTGGAACAAAGACAAAAGGGGGAGGTACATTACTTAGCCGAACGACTGGAACGCCATAAAAATGGCAACGACCCAAACCAGTCTGCTAGGGCGACCGACCGTAGTCGACGACATGTGTCTACCTAGGCCTACCCTCACACACCAGTACTTTCGCCGCGCCGACACGAATGTCCCAACCACCCCAACTCTCATTTGACAGTTCTTTGACATGAACATTAAGTCTTATTTTCAAAAATGGGCCACGACTGTGCATTCCCAGGAAACAGTCTATACCCACACTCCCCAGAAAAACCCAGAAAACCCAAAAGCTAGGGGAAAGAAGAGGCAGAGCACAAGTAACAGGAAACGTGAATCAAATGCAGAAAAATAGAGGCAAAGCCTAACCTGAATGATTGGTTGCGCAGTCAACAAGGGAGGAATGGAGCACGAAGAGCACCTGCTAAGCCTTGCACGAAGAAGGTGATGCAGAATGGAAGAGAGGAGGAGATAGAGTGGCCTCGGAGAAGTGAAGAAGAAGTTAAGTTGGGAGGAAGGGACCTATAAATAGGCGCCCCAGGCAGCAGATCCAACGGTTGGGGATGAAACCAGACCAAAGGACGCAACGGCTCAGATCTATGCGACTATTCCGCTCTGCATCCAACGGTCAAGAACGAGGAAGGGTAAGCGACGCAACGGCCCAGATCGAAACATCATGACTGACGTTTGAGGGGACAACTGACGTGTCAAACAACACGATAACACGTGTCGGCCCCGGTTCTCGAGGGAACCGGTGACCTAACACATGACCTGGTAATGGCTTCGGTCTCCCTCAATCTGGTAATAAATGTGACTGCCTTCGCCTTCCGGCTCGCCGCTCGGGGGGCTGTGTACCGTCCGGCTTGTCCGACCTACTAGTGTCTCCGATCGCCTTCGCCCTTCCGGCTCGTCGCTCGGGGGGCTGTGTACCGTCCGGCTTGTCCGACCTACTAGTGTCTCTGATCGCCTTCGCCCTTCCGGCTCGCCGCTCGGGGGGCTGTGTACCGTCCGGCCGAGCCGAGACCGACCAGCTGGAGTCCTAGCTCTTCGTGACCGACCAGATGATGACATGTCCCGACCTGTTATTCCCCTAGTCGAGACGTACATCGCGCAATTGACCCGGAGCCGACGTAGTCCCTAACACCGACCAAACATTCCGAGCCGAGGTATCTCATGACCGAGATAACCTAAGGACCCAGATTCGCTCCCTGAGATCATGCCACAGATCTCCCCTCATTAATGGGATCCCCCAAATCACACCCAGGCAAGCAGGAGTTTCCCAATTTGTCTCAGGCCATTAATGAATGACCCCCCTATAAATAGGAGTGGCTTAACCCTAATAATGGGTATGTTGCAAAAACCGCTGGTGTGACCTGAGACTCAACCTAGGGAATCTCTCTGACGAACTAGGCTTGGTCGGAGGTCGGATTCCGGCGAGAACAATCACCAACTAATTTATTGAAGACTTTCTTTAATATAATAATATTTAATTTTTTACACATTAGTATCAATATATAAATATGCAAAATGATTAATTAGAAACTATATAGATAATATATAACACACGGGGATGAATAAATACATGAAAGTATATAGCAACAAATTAAAGTTAATACATGAGAATGAACATTTTATTTTAAACCATGTTAACATAAGAATTACGAGGAGAAAATACACTTTACTATAATTTTATTATTTTTAAATTCACTGTTATAATAAGTTTAACATAAACATATTTATTTCTTAATTTGTTACTATTTTCTCACGTAACTATTTTGTTGAAGATTTTTCACAAAATAATGGCAATTTTCAACGAAATTGTTACTTAAATCTATCATAAAGAATTAACACCTAGAAAAATTATAAAATTAAGTGTAAGTTACTTTTAGCTTATGAAAAATGAATTGTTATATGAGAAAATAGACTTTTTAGAGAAAATAGATTACGAATAAGTTTAGATTGATTAAATATGAACGACAATTTGACCTGTACTTGGTAGATATTATAATTGGTACAAGTAGAGACATTTTACGATATAGATTTGTAAATAATTGTAGGTGGCGGGTTGTCTCGTCAAAGTCAAGATGAGTAGTACCGCGAATTCAGAATTTTTGTCATGCCTACCCACAACATCTATTTAAAATATTTTATTGCTTCAACCATAATTTATACCTTTTTTGGTTGTACAATACTTTAAAGTTGTGAATTAATAAAGTAACTAATCAACTATTTTTAGTTGATAACGATAATTTATAATTTGTTATATAATTTATGAACCATAATTAAAAAAAACTCAAATACTTTATAATTATTCAAACATATTTTAGCATGATTTTTTTTATAAAATGTATCGTAAGGTCCGTGCATTACACAGGTAACCACGCTAGTTTTACTTAATCAATAATTCTATTAACTAAACTACTTATATATTGTCAGGGTATTTCCTTTTTCTATCTTCTTCCTGTCTATGATACAATTTATCTTTGTTCTAGGTTTGCCGTTGAGTCCACCACTTAAACCTCGCCAATGTTTTAGGTGACTGTAAGCATGAAAAAATTGGCCTTAGAATGAAATATGGAAAAATATGGAAACTATAAAGTGACCTCCTTGTACGTGACCACTGACCACTATAATTATGGGAAGGAAAGACTATACACTTTTCTAGGGATCGAAACTAGGTACTGTAGACTTCGGCGAGTATTGAATAGGAATCACCAATTGTTATTTGTTGGTTTTTTTTGTTGGTCAATTATTTGTTGGTTTCAAAACTCCAGTTATATGGGCAGGGCCCTGATGACAAACACACAAGCACTCCATGTATCTATTTCATTATTTTTTCATTTTCTTAAATCACAACAGTATTCAATTATATTGAGTAAAAAAACAATATTCAATTATAATAAATGTGCAAACTAACATTGTTGGTTTAATAATAAAAAATTGTTTTCTCTTAAATAAGATCTTAGGTTCCACATTTATAAATGAAAATAGACGTTAAAAGAATTTTGTGTGATTAATTAAATGAGTTCATCAATCTGACTTAGATTAATCAAAATCTAATGTCATATAAACCAAATGTTTAAGATTGAGAAATGTAATTTTGACGTTTATAAAAAAAAGAAATGTAATTTTGACAAAAAGATTAAGAAATATAATGAATATACAGTCAAAAAATATAATAAATATATAAACATACTTTATAATGTAAGACAAATTAAGAGTTACACTACTAGAATTTTGCTAATTTCCTCTTGATTTTTCTTAAGAAAAATATCTAGGAAGTAGGTTTTCTATAGATTTTTATGTGGATTTATGTTCACAGAAAATACTTTTTGTGGGTAATTTTTTCGTGAATTTTGAAATATGCAGTATTTTTTTTTTCAAATTTATGCAATGAGCTTTTTTTTATTTTGAATGTTTTAATTTAACTTGCAGGAAATTTCATAGGAAATTATCTGCACATTTTTTTACCAATTTTTAGTATAATATGATTTGCTATTTTTTTGTGTGAATTTTTTTAACAAATTAAAATCCGTAGATAAATCTCCCGGAAACATCCTAATATTTATTGCAAAATTAGTTTTGCAAATTTTTTTTTACAGGAAATGTCAAAATATAGTAATTTACTACAGATTTTCCTACAAATTTAAGAAATTGCTAGATAAATCCGCAGCTTAAGAAGAGATTGGAGAGAAGGTAAATAGAACACGTGTAGTGCATCGAATGCATCAAGGTACTAAATTTCAAGCAAAACGCAGAGACAGCCTTTTCTTGCTTTTTACCCTCTTCGATTCAAAGTCTGACTTGACTCAATTACTCTGCACCGACACTTTGGCACGCCCGAGTTTTGCCGCACGTGACACTCCCGAAGTCGTCCCACGTGAGAAACTGCGTCTGTGACACATACAGAGGGGGCGGTGCAACCTATGTGGTTTTGGAATAATTTCAATGCATAACACGAGTGAATTTAAAATTTAAGATATATTTTCTGACCAAAAAAAAACTTAATATATATCTAAAGAACAATAAAAATGAAATTGCTGTAGTATTATTTAAAACTTTTAATTATATATTTTACCTGTTCATGTCAAAATTTTCATGATTTTGTTATGCTTTGCTTGATTAAATAAATAGTTAATTTGAAAAACAAATAAACTTTTATCAGGCTTCCATCTGAATCAGTATAAAATTATAGAATTGCTTTTCGAGGGATTGGGGCATATTTGATTAATTAGAGACAAAGTACCGACCAAATGGGATTTTAATATAAAATATAATATCCATTTGTCCATTTAACTTTTCATTACAAACACCTACCAAATTGAGCCACAAGATTTGTGTGTCCTCAACTTAGCCACATTTATTGGGTATAATTTATTCTTTATATATACAACTTTTAAACAATTTTAAGTTTTAACGAAATATTATATTACGGCACGGATTAAGTTGTATGCCCATCACGGTTATTGGGTAAAACAAGCCCATAAGAAGAGTTACTAGGTTATTGGCAGGATTGGAGAACCTAGACCATAAAAGTTACACATTTTTGTGGAGCCGAAAAAAAGTCGCATGTTAAGTCCCCTACCTAGCTCAAGTGGTAAAATGCTAGGGAACTTGTGTACCCCAACCCTCCCCCATCCCCCCTCCCCAATGAGTCAATGACCAAAAAAAAAATACATGTTATATCATTTCAGAGTCAAACTACATATTTATACATCATGCAATTAGAGGATGCACAAATAAAATCACACCCACAAATATAAAAATGTTGTAGTAAATATGTTATTCCGAATTAAAGATTAAAAAAGAATAAAATTTATAAAGAAAAAGTGAGAGAGGTTAAAAAAAGAGTAAGAAGAAGAAATAAAATCTTCTACTGCTTTAAAATGACAAAACAGATGATAATAAGTTAGGCAGAATGTCTGCGCAGATATGTAGTATATATACCCGGTCATTTTGAGGGAATTAAAATTAAAGAACTTTGTATATATGCATGTTTCAAGGTGGTCCTTTGAACTGGTATTGGTATAACATTCTTTTCTGATTCACAACATGCAGTATGTAAAACATTGAAATTTGTTCCCTTGCAGTATCAAAATATTGATTTTTTTCCATCAATTGATGAGATGGTTACACCAAAACAAGTTTTGGACATTTGCGTGTTTACCTCGGATGCACCAAAAACAAGTTTTGATCAAAATTAATGGAAACTGTTAGTAGGAAAATGCAAAAAGAAAAAGAAATTACTCTGTGATACAAAAAATGCTGAACATACAGTAAATTAATTAAAGTCTGCAATTAAAACGTTCAACACGCTATATATGTTAATTAGCCTCTTTTTCAGAAGCTATAAAACAAAATTAACAATGCTTATCAGCAGTTTATAAGCACGACTGTTAAACACGGAAATAGCCATTTTTCATCAGAATTAGTTGCTAGTGATCAATAGATAACTACACAACCAAAACCAGCCAGCTGCATTGAAAAGGATGTAGCACCATTTGTGTGCATGCAATTGCACGGCTGAGATGTTTCATAGAAAAGGCAAACGGTCTATTAAGCATGTCAGCTAGCGTGAGTACGCAATTGGTGGCATAATGCCATCTCATCAAGTTAAAATTATATATAAATACACAAGTCAACCACCCACCCAATTTGATGCTCACTTCCAATTTTGCAAAATAAGAAAAAAAAAGGACACATATTTAGAACTTGACTTGACGCCTAGCTATAACGAGTTAATAACATCTTTCAGCTACAATAACTATTAAAAAATGTAAACCAAAAAAAAAAACTATTAAACAAATTAAGGGCAGTAGCCGCAGTACACATGCACCCATGTTTTCCTTCATATATACATGCGCTTTTTTTGGGCCCCCTTATTAATAACTTGTTAACAAAATTAAAAATTTTGAATCCCTTTCTTGTTCCATTTCAATTCTTTCTTGTTTAATTTTTTTGAGTTATATGAGGGAGCTTATAAAAAAAAATGAGATACAAACGTAAATTTCACCTTATATAAGAAATTATTTTGAAACCGAACTCTTAAATTGCATGGTTTAAGTTGGAATACAACTAATAATTAATAAACTAATTCATGTTGAGTTTTTATTTTTAACTTATATATGCGTTACAAGGTTTAAATCATGTAGGATTATGATTGAAGGGTGGGTTGGTGTGTGTCACTTCACGATTAGTTACTGCTTTTAGTATTAATTCTTCATAATTTTGTATTGATTATGCAATGCAAGAGGGTTGACCTTCCATACTATAGACATTAAACAAACAACTGACATCATCCCTTTGAAGTTAACATGTCAATAATTTTGATAAAAAATTATGGTGATGTTTATAAATAATTTATTATTATAATCAAATTTAAGAAATTTTATTGACATTTTTAATAATTCTCGTGGACATATATAATTATTTCCTACATCCATCCAATACTTATATTTTTTTCTCTCTCACCCTTCACATTTCATACATCACTCATTTATCACATTTTTCTATTTCTATTTTTCTAAGATGTATAATGAATTTTAGGCGTGAAAAAAAAAACATTTTTCTTGTACCAATAAATACTGTCAGAAGATTGCAGTACTCCTTAGTCCTGACCTATGAACGTGTCTCGAAATGATCTGTCTACCAGCAGCCGTTGGCCGTTGCTCTGCCACTGCCGTTGTGCCTGTATTAAGTACAGTCTATATCACATTCACAAGCAATCAAAAACTTAGGATGTTTAAATAATAGTTTTAATTAGAATTATGTTACATTTTTATTATTACTATTTTGATATATATCTTGAATTTTTAATTGACCGTATCTATTATAGGCACATGTAAGAATTACTCAAAACGCAAACACCTTATCTCTCAAAACATTGGCCATCTTAAGCTATATTATATATGGTCACAAAATATATAAGGCTTATCTTCTTTTGGGCACAGAGGCTTGAGCAGCTATGGTAGCCCTAAACTGCCAGTTTCATTCCACCAACTACTTGAATCCTAAGAAGGTCAAAAGCAGAAGCAAGCATTTCATTTCCTGCTTAGCGCAGCCTACACAGAGCAACACAAAGGTATATATATATACCCACTTGAAAATCATTTCCAAAATTTAACTCTTTGATTCAGTGCACAGAAATTAGCTAGGAACGTGCTTTCAAATTTCAACAACACCCGTTTAATTGTGGAACAGGTTGTGATAAATGGAGCAGCCAAGGAAATAGGAAGAGCAGCAGTAGTAGCTGTGACTAAGGCCAGAGGAATGGAGGTAGCTGGAGCAGTGGATACTTACCATGTTGGGGAAGATATTGGAAAGGTTTTTTTGCTTTATTTTGGTGTCATTAATTTTAGCTGCATTAATGCCAAACCAGGACCAACTTCTCAATCTTGTGTCTCTAATCTTTCAGATTTTCTTCTAGGTATGTGGCATGGAAGAGCCCCTTGAAATACCCATACTAAATGACCTTACTATGGTCTTGGGCTCTATATCTCAGGTAATGTGAAGCAGTAACAAACTTGGCATTACTCAATTAGTGCCTCTTTTAATCTTTTTGTGTCTAGAAATGACGTTTTGAATAGCATTTTGCAGTCCAAGGCAACAGCAGTTGTAGTTGATTTCACTGACCCTTCTTCAGTATATGACAATGTAAAACAGGTTTGAAACTCTGAATTCTGGTTAACAGCATAATTAATTAGTTGGCTAAATATGTATTTTTGAAGTGTAAACTAAAATAAATGGCTCTTGGCTAAGACCAAGAGAAAGCAAGAAAAAATAAGTTTACAGTCTAATGCTACAACTATAATTTCAGAGGTTCCCAATATTCACTCTAGTCTTCAATCTTGTCCTATTTTCCTACCACTTGCCGCGAAGTGTTTAAACTTGTAATACATCGATTCATTCTTCACTAGGCAACAGCATTTGGCATGAGAAGCGTCGTGTACGTGCCCCGAATCAAACTAGACACGGTAGCTGCATTATCTGCGTTCTGCGAGAAGGCCAGCATGGTGAGCACGGGGTGAGACACACATAAGAAACAAATACATTAGTCTACTTGAACTTATTTCCGTTCTCTTTTTCTATTTTATGGTCTATTCAGTTAATTATTTCACACTCCATAGTCCACATTTGAATAGCAAGGGGTGCATGCGGCTTTAGACGAAACCTGCTACTAGTCCATTTGTTCTCTCTTTTGGCATTTAATTAATCTGATTAACCATAATGATTATCAGGGTGTCTTGGTTGCACCGACTCTTTCCATAGGATCAATATTATTGCAACAAGCTGCGATTTCAGCTTCTTTCCATTACAGAAACGTGGAAATTGTGGAATCCAGGGCTAATGCAAATGTAAGAATTTTTTTTTATGTTTATCTTATTTTCTATGAGGGGGAAATTAATGAAGCGAATAGGTATTTAAAAGTGGTTATTGATTCTTATTATAAAATGATTAGACATAAAATTTAAGCAACGTATTTGACATGTTCAATGTAATCATTAATTAGTTAAGATATAAAAGGGGAACTAAAAGGGTCAAGACAAAGGCAATCAACAAAAGGAAGCCTCAAGAGTCGAGAGAGGACATGTGCCCAATCCCAATTTATGATCCCTACATAGTACTAATAACATTACCCACACATAAACATGCTGCATGCTTAAATAATCATTATTCAACTTGTCTGTGTTGAGGAGCATCATGCATATCAGTCCCACACACCGGAGTCACATCTATGAGCATATTCCATTTTTATTCTTATATATCCTATCCACCTCCCTAGTTAATGCAGTACTATATTGGTCAAATCCTTCCTAAGCGTTGTAGCTAGCTACTGTAATTTAAAATACCAGCAACCAATTACATTTATGTCTCTGTCGTTTCTAATAATTCTCCCTTGTAAATTTCGCCATTAAGTGACAATTTCTCCTTTTACATTTTTCAATCTTGGACCCACATAAGATAAAAGGATTTGAGAGAAAACTGAAAAGGATGATTCATTAACTCAACTGATCAACTGGTGCAATATCTGATATTTATACAAGCAAAGTAATTGGTCTGAGTTGGAGCTAACTAACTGCACTAACTGCCTGAACTAACAATTAACATCTAACCAACCAACTAACTGTAGAACTGTTAACTGATCCTAATGTAAGACTACGTGGAGACACACATCTTAGATTTTGATTTGTCCTTGTTTATATAAGATCCACTTCGAATATGAATGGTACTCCAACTTTGCGTTTAAATACATTTTTTCTTTATTTAAGACATATCGTATCATACTTAAGGATGCTTGCTCCGTGAACCAAAATAAATAATTAAAAGGACATTGATATATGCTTGGTAGAAGCAAAAGTCTCAGGAAGAAAAAAAAAATGAAAAAGCAAAGTACAATAATGCACTGAGATGTATTATATCTGAATTGATTCCCATCTTTCATTATCTCTGCCTTTACTCTTATCAAGATATTATTACCAGTTGAAAGGGAAAGACATAAGGTAACATGGTAAAATCTTCATCCACTTTCAAGCATAAAAATGAATTATTTCAACTTTCAAGTAAAAGTCCAACAATTCATCCAAAGGGACAGGCAGAAATTAATCTCTAAAAGATGCGAATATATAATCAAATATGCTGAAATTGCCTTGCGTGAACAGGATCTTCCATCAGCAGATGCAAACCAAATTGCCAACAATCTCTCTAACCTTGGTCAAGTCTACAACAGAGAAGACCCTTCAACAGATGTCCTGGTAAGGACTAAAACACCTTCAGTTCATAGTAGTACAAATACATGCAAAAGCAAATATAAATATGTTTATATCTGACTTGTTTCATTCATTTATCACACAAGGCAAGGGGTCAAGTCCTGGGAGATGGAATTCGTGTGCACAGCTTGGTCCTTCCAGGGCTTCCCTCTAGTACAACAGTTCACTTTTCTGGTCCAGGAGAGGTATATCAGTGTGTTTGTTTTTCCGTTCCCTCAAAGTATTACATCTCCATTGAATGACATTGGGATGCGATTCTAATGATAATTAATCCAAACACACGCTATATGTCCTGTGTGAACAAATTTGATTCTATTCTCCCTTTGGCAAGTGTATATATCTTCTCATCATAAGGTCAATTCGTGCAGGTTTACTCCATTAAGCATGATATCACAGATGTGCAGTGTCTCATGCCAGGCTTGCTGTTAGCCATTAGAAAAGTAGTGCGCCTCAAGGTAACCAACTATTTGAAGTCTCAGCTTTTAGTTTCTTCGTGTCATTCTGCTTAGCCTGATTCAATCTTTTTTTATTGTCCCTTTATCATCCTTGAAGAATTTGGTATATGGCTTGGAGAAGTTTATGTGACTATACTCTACCTCTTCAATCTCCTTGTCAAGAACTTTTTTACCTTGGACTTAAACACAAAAGGACTGTCCACAAACATCAAAGAGAAGGGAAACAGAACCTCCCAAATTGCTTTCTAGCGGCCCATTTGTTCAATCACAACATTTGAACTGTGATTCGATTATTTTGTAAGGATTGTTTTGGATATCCAATTAGAATTCAGACCTCATGATACAGCATCGGATTTAAGACCAGGCAAAAAAAAAAGTAAGCTAAATTCGTCTAATGGAATTCTTTTCCAAAAAAGATGGATTATGAAGTCGTATTTTTTTTTTCTTGACTTAAAAAAAAGTCGTGTTTTTTAAGGACGAATGCTGAGATTTACTTATGATCCAAGGCTTCGAGGCTTAACATGATACTCTTAGGAAGGTGCTTGCTAATAATAATACCTACTTCTTCCAAATTGGTGAACATGTTATATGGAAAATCGTATAGTGGGTATTGATAGCATGATACGGCGCTTGTTATATGACATAATACATAGAACTTTGCCATGTTGGGGACCAACTAGAGCTTGATCTGCAAGGATTCGAAATATACATAAAATAAAATCACTATCTTTTATCCACTCCTTCTGAGTTTCACGATCTTATTTTGTCTTACTATTGACTATTGATGCTCCATCCACATTAGCCCAATTTATTAATAATTGGACGAAACATTAACCATTAGACCAATGAATCACACCGGAAAAAAAATACAATTAAACATTTAAACCAAATATAAAAAGGCACTCAATTTATGCATTTCAGCTAAGAGAAAAATGTGGGGTGAAATAAAACCTTCGTGGATCATGATTCTGTAAAGATATGAAACTAAGATACAAAAATCAGGTTTTTTTTTTGTCAATCAAATGTAAGCTTGTGCTCGTTTTCTTCTTAATAATATTTTGTTTTTTCAAAAAAAAAATAAAAATCAAATGTCAGCTTCTGGAACAGGCAGGTTGAATGTTATTGGGAGCCATATCAGTGCCGGCCCGTGGGCTTAAATTACTGAATCAAAGGAGCAAATCACCTTTGACCAAAAAAAAGGAGCAAATCACCTGATTCTTTTCTTATCTTTTCAATTAAAAATTAATAATTGAGAAAAAATATTTATATTTATATTTATATGTATAACAGTAAAGTAATATTTTGTTGCTCTAAGGGCATTTTCTTCTGTCCAACTAGGGGGTATTTTGGTAAAGATAATTGAACTATTTTCTGCTCCAAACAAAAACTACCGTTTTCTCTCCATTCCGATTCCAAAAAAACATTCAAAAAATTTCCGACAATCCTTTCACTTGCTTCCATCACCGGTTTTTTTTTTGATATAAACCATCACCGGTTTTTTGCGCTGCTTTTGGTTTGAAAAATAAATTGGGAGAAAAGAAAGTGAAATAAAAATTATTGCGTATTTTATTGCATCACTTAGTTTTAATGTATAATATTATTAAAATTATAAATAAATGTCAGTACTATATTGAATTGTATATATACCTACTAAAATTCTTTATTATTTTAAATATTCTATACATCATTAGCAATATAATATAATGTCGCTCAATGGTTAGAATAAAACATTATTAAAGATGTAAGTATATCCATTTTGACAATTAGTGTAACAGGATCTAAGCTTATAAAAAACAAGTGTAAGAGGATCTAACTGTTTTTTTAATTATTATGTTATCTACTCCCTCCGGTCTTAATATAAGCAACAAATTACTTTTTTGGTTCATTGAATAACTGATTATGTATCTGGTCTATATTCAATGGTCTATATTATGCACTAGATACATGAGTTATTCAATGAACCAAAAAAGTAACTTGTTGTTTATATTAGGACTGGAGAGAGTATATCTATAGTATAATTAAAACCTATGTCTGACGCTACAATAATCTACAGTAAGAAAATAAAAAACAATTCGCTGGTCCCTTACTCAATTCGCACCCACACGGCATGTAATCATCCTCCTTTCCATCCAATAGTATAGGATTATATACAAATAATAATTAAATATTTAATTAATTAAATATGTTATTTTTTATTTTTATATAATACTATTCTATTCTATTTATCTAGACGCGATATTATTTTAACATTTATAGGTATCATTAATTACAAATAACTCATTTCAGTATATTTCATTGGTATTTGGTATTGATGATTTTGCAGTATCTTTCTTATATATGGGATCAGAGATATTACTTTTTAATTAATAATTCTATTTTATAATCCAAGAGGTCATTTGTTGTATCAAATAAATAATTACTCTATACCACTAAAAATATTAAAATAAATATTTTTGCAAATTGAATTAATTATATATATTTTTAATATATTTATTTGTTAAAATAATAAGCAAAATGCTTCCAACACACTCTTTTTAACACTTTTTTTTATGATTGTTGGTCTTATTACTTTGGTAATGGATCCCACCAAATAAGATTCACATAAATTCTATTCATCCAAATGTATTTGAAAGAGTGTGTTAAATGGTGTGCTCTTAGCATTTTTCAAAAAATAATATTTCACTAGTCCCAAAACACAAGTGACGTTTAATTTTTTTTACACAAATTAAGAAAAAACAACAAATGAATAAATAAGTACTAATTATACCAAATTCTCTGTATTATTGACCATATCCCGATACAACACTCTAAAAAGTATTATTTAAGATAAAATTGAAATAAATAATTAATGATTCATTGAAGAAATAAAATGACATTTATTTTTTCATTGGGTTGTGATTTTTTTTCTTTACTTTAATCTCACTTATGCACGGATACCTTTTAGTAATTTTCAAATAATAAGAGTAGAATACATAGGTGTCAAAAAATGTGAATTTCGTTTGTATAAGTAACAATTCGGGAATTCGAGCCTTTTGTTTTTTAATTCTCAAGGCTATCCCTTTCCACCAGCACACTTAAAATATAATAATGGGTTTTTTTTTGACAAAAAAATATAATAATGGGTTAAAGCATGAGAAATTGAAAAAAGAAATGATGCAATTCATGGTCTTTTAGAAAAGAACCCTAATTATTCATTATCAAATGCCCACTCTGGCCCAGTGGTGGAGTCTTGGTCTAGTGGTGAAATATTAGGATTTTTTGAGGAATCGATCTATTGGTAGTAGAATCAATTTTATCCAGGGGTAAAATCATGCCTTGACCAATCTAAGTCTCTACGAATGAGTACAGATTAATTTTTCGTTGAAAGCGTTGGGATACTATATGGGGTCGGAATGATCTCCCCTCGAACAAAAAAAATCCACTCTGGCAATTGATCAAAAAAAAATGCCCACTCTGGCACACGAGGCCTTGTTTCTATTGTTCGTGTTAGTCACACGTGGTAATCTGACTCTCTGTCTCTATCCGTTAACCTCTTGCAGTAAAAAATCCCAACACTAAACCACACCCATCCCCACGTTAAAACAAATGCACCCTTTTCAACTCGTCAATCAGATCGCACACGTGTCAATCACACTTGTACGGTACTCCAAAACGAAGTAAAATACCACATTTACCCTCGGAAAAGCATGCTCTAATTTCTCACTCGCTCCCGATCCCGAACGTTTCGCGACCGTACCAGATGATTTCGACGGAGATTACCCAGGTTACCCATTCTCCTAAATCAATCATAGTCAACATGCTAGAGGAGCCAATGAAACGACGCCACGTCATCAATAATCGAGCACCGACTAAGCTCTCCCATGAAATTCGACCGCGTGTCCTGTTGTTTACCGGGAGGGGCCGGTAACGCATCGGTATAGACCTGCAGAGCCGGTCACTTCCACAGTGCCATTCCCGCGAGGTATAAAATGAGTCTCGTCTTCTAACACACTTTCTCTCTCTTGCACAAACACAGGTTTTTCTCTCTCTTAGTTCTCTTTGATTCCTGTTTTTCCTAATTGAGCCTAGAAAAGCGACGTTTCGCTTTATCCAGCTCGCCGTTTCGATTGTGAGTAGCTTCTTCTACTTATCATTATTCATTGGCCCGTCAATTTTGATTGCTCGTCATCGATCTCAGAAGCTTTGAACACTTTTTAAGTTATTCATTTTTTTTTTGGATTTTATTTTTTAATGTTTGCTGCTACTGATCTTATTGTTTTACAAGTTTCACAAGTTTTATTTCTGAGTTCGATATTTTTTTCTGTGGATTTTGAACTGAAAATTGGAGTATCGCCCGTGTTTGATCGCAGTCTGTTTCGGGTTCTACCGCAGCTATTTTTTGTTTTTTGTTTTTGGCTTCTAAATTTGTGTGCTGAGAATTGGGGCTTTTTCTGTTTGGTAGTTCGTTTGTGTGGTTTTTTACTTTTACAATTAGATTCGGATTTTGGTCTTTAGAATGTGTCAGAGCTCGGGTAACTTCGGGGGGAGTGGAGTTTTGTTGCAGATGCTACGGGTTGTGCTTCTAATATGAAAAGAATTAGGGTTTTGTTGGTGTAATTGGTGGATTAAGGTTGTCCTACCTTGAAAAGTGTGTTTTGTCATGTTAAATCTGTGGAGCTGGTTTGATAGTGTTATGTTTCCTGATCAGGATTTTTTATTTTTTATTTATTTGGTTGTATTAGTTTTAGCACTGGTTTTCATGATGCTAATTTGTTTCCTTTCTACTTTGTTTATCGTAGATCCATGTCAGAAATTGTCCAGTGTTCAGAAGAACAAAGAGACAGTGGGCGCATTTGATTGCAAAGGAGTTTGTAGATTTGTCAAGATTTTTTATTCGTAGAGTCAATTTGGGAGTTTAATAAGAGGGAAAGTAAAACCAGGGGAATATTTATACCCAGGCAATTTGTTGCATAGACCTTGCCAATGTTTCAAGAGCATTTTGTATTGTTTAATGTCTGTATCTAACAGTTTTGACATTGATGGAACTTTCTCCCTAGTCTAAATCCAAGTTAGGCTGGCTCTGGAGAGCTACTTAGACTGCGGTGGTGTCTCCCATGGCATCTTCTCGGGTGGCTGGAAGCTTAACCCAATCATCATCAAGTTCTGGAATATTCTTTCAGGGAGATGGGCAGTCGCAAAATGTAGTTAACTCCCACTTAAGCTCATCTTTTGGTAACTCATCTAACACAATTCCTGGAACTGGGCGTTCAAATCTGGGTCTGGTTTCTGGCGATATGAATAACACAGTTTTAAACAGTGTGGCAAACTCAGCGCCAAGTGTGGGAGCCAGTTCTTTAGTCACAGATGCCAATTCTGCACTTTCTGGAGGCCCCCATTTGCAGAGAAGTACAAGCTTTAACACAGAGTCATACTTACGTTTACCTGCCTCACCCATGTCGTTTTCATCAAATAACATTAGTATTTCGGGGTCGTCAGTTATGGATGGTTCTTCTGTAGCACAGCAGAGCTCTCATCAAGACCAGAATGTTCTACAATTGCAGCAGAATCAGCAGCAACCACAATGTGCTTCAAGTGCTACGTCTTTACTTCCATCTCAAACTGGCCCAGCTCCACTTCCAATGGGTACACGAGTACCAGGATCTTTTATTCAAGATCCAAATAATTTATCCCAGCTGCAGAAGAAACCTCGTCTGGATATCAAGCAGGAAGATATAATGCAACAGCAGGTAATACAACAGCTTCTTCAGAGACAAGACCCCATGCAGTTCCAGGGTCGTAATCCACAATTACAGGCTTTGCTTCAACAGCAGCAGAGACTTAGGCAACAACAGATCTTTCAATCAATGCCACAGTTTCAACGAGCACAGTTGCAACAACAGCAGCAACAACAACAACAACAACAAATGCAATTAAGGCAGCAGTTACAGCAACAAGCAATGCAGCCATTATCTGGTGCGAAGCGCCCATATGACAGCGGTGTTTGTGCCCGTCGATTGATGCAGTACCTCTATCATCAAAGGCAACGACCTAATGTAAGTTCTTATCTTCTTCTGTTGTTTGCTGCATGTGGTGATTTGTCTTTCTGATACTTTTAGTTCTTATTGCAGCTATAACTTATGCTTTACTTGTATGAAATATATTTGAGATTTACTATATTCCACCATTTCAATTTTTCTGTTTTTCCTATTATTTGTCTTGCCCTTTCAGGCATTCATCCAATTTACTTATCTAAACACGTAATTGATGTTTTGGGTACTTTAAAAGTTATAGATTAGTTATAACTGTTATTCAACTTATCTATTGGTTCCAGGATAATAGTATTGCCTACTGGAGAAAATTTGTGGCTGAATACTACTCTCCTCGTGCAAAGAAACGGTGGTGCTTGTCATTGTATGATAATGTTGGTCATCATGCACTCGGTGTTTTCCCCCAAGCAGCAATGGTCAGTTTTTTCACTGTTATTTAACCTTCTATTATTGTATCATGAATAGGACGAACCTTAGTATATGCCAATGAGAAGTCCTGTGTTTGACATGTTAATAGGTTGCATTTTCTTATCATTTATTCATATTATTAGTGGCAACCCATCAGAGTGTCTCTTTATGCAGCTGATTTGTCTGAAACAATTGCAACTACTTACAGGACTTTCTTTTATGTCTACACCACTGTGCCCTGTTTAATCTGACATAGTTATTTATTTTGTTCAGGATGCATGGCAGTGTGACATATGCGGTTCTAAGTCTGGAAGGGGATTTGGTAAGACAAGAATATTATTTTTGTTATCCTGTTATACTATGATTCCAGGAAAAAAAATACTGTTGATTTCAGATTAGTATTATGTAGAGTAAATTCTGTAAGAATATTTTTTCTTATTTTATCTGTGGCTACTGAAAAGATTTAAACAACCCCACCTGGTGTGGAGTGTTGTTGCTAATGAAAAATTTAGAACTTTATGCTGGCATCTTGATTCTTCACAAAAGAGTTTAGGAAATATTATCAATAGCTCTAGACAAGTGCTGCTTATTAAAGAATTTAAATGCCAGAATCTACTTGGAAACATGAGACTGTATCAGGAGGAGTATATCAAATATGTTCTTTTGGTCTAATGGCCTAACCTAATAGCTTATGTTTTAGTGAGGATGGTTCTTTGACATGATTAGTGTATGGTTAATGAGCCATGGATTTTATTGACATTAGACGAAAAGACCAAACAAGGGCCAGGAATGGGGTTTTTGAACATATGGCATGATAAGTCAAGGTGTGAATATCAGGCGATTCAGGCCATCTTTTTTCCCCATTGAATGTAGATTATAAAAGTTCCGGGCATTGGTTTGTATACTGTTCATATCAATATATCTCTGTTAATGTGCAGGGATACACATAATCGCTAAAAATTCTCTTCTTGACAGACATTATATGTTGTGCTTCAAATTTGAGTTCAGACTTAGTAGCAAGTTATTTCTCTTTATCACCTCTTGTTTGTGTTCTTTTTTCTCTTGCTTGCCTGTTATTCCCCTTAAGAAAATGCTGCATTTATTACATTTTAATGATCTTTTCCTAATAAATTATTTAAGATATGCTTTTATAGATACCCAATGTGCCTCTGAATGTGTCTTAAGCTAGATTTTCAGCATGCTGTCTTTTTAAAATTTTTAATTATGTCATGCTAATAATATCCATATCTAAATTCTGGATTTTGTTAACAGAGGCGACTTTTGAAGTACTCCCTCGACTTAATGAAATCAAATTTGGCAGTGGTGTGATCGATGAACTTTTGTTTTTGGACTTGCCACGTGAATATAGATTTCCTTCTGGCGTGTTGATGTTAGAATATGCAAAAGCAGTTCAAGAGAGTGTATATGAGCAGCTTCGTGTTGTACGTGAGGGTCAACTTCGTATCATTTTCACACAAGATCTGAAGGTCAAACATTGTTTCTATATTTAAATATATTATTTATTTGTATCTGCTACCTTCTGAAATTCTCGTTAATGTGCACAGATATTATCTTGGGAGTTTTGTGCAAGGCGCCATGAAGAACTTCTTCCTCGAAGGTTGGTTGCGCCACAGGTATGACTCTGTGCTTTAACAAGTATTTGCTTCACTTTGGCAGCCATTTTTTTATTTTTGAGGGAGACTGATTCAGGTTAACAGAATATTTTTGCAAAGTACACCACTTGACACAGCCAGGTTTAGTTGATGGTAGGGAATAATCTAAACTGCATGTATTTGTTATTTGTGAGGGGGGGGGGGGGATTCTGCATACTAGTTGTAAATTATATTGTCTTTTTTCTGTATACTAAATATTTAGTTATCTTTGTATCCTTGCATGCATGCTGCTGTGAGCATAATTGATATAAGAATGAATAGTGTTACTGTGGTACCTAATTCTTATAAATCATACTTTGTAGGTCAACCAATTGGTTCAAGTGGCACAAAAATGCCAGAGTACAATTGCAGAAAGTGGATCTGATGGGATTTCTCAGCAGGATTTGCAAACAAACAGCAATATGTGAGTTTGTGCATGCTGTTGCCTCACTGATTGACTTATTTAGTAAATCAGATATCATGTTTCTCCATTTAATGCATGCTTCATGTGATAAGAGTGTCGTTCAATAGGTGATAACGATCTTATTGGAGCATTAGACATTACTGTGTTGAACCTGTTGATTTGATTGGTTTGTTTAATGGTAAAGTATATAGTATCATGTATGGTGATGTCACACAGTCAATGTTGTATGTGTATTGACAAAAGGAATATTATTCAACATGGGGAGCATCTCACAGCACTGTCACTATATTTTCTTGGGTCTTTCTTTCTTTGTCTTAACTGTTTGCCATTTTAAGTCGGGCACTTTTTAAGCCGCATATAGTGAAAAGGCTTATGAATAAAACCCCATCTGTTGTAGATGCTAGTTAAGTTAATTTAAATAGTAGATTTGTAGGTAAAATTATGTTTTTTTTTTTACATAACTATTTATTTAGATGAGGATTCTACAATTGTGCAAGCTAACAGAACAAATATTCTTCTGTATCAGGGTTTTGACTGCTGGGCGTCATCTTGCAAAGAGTTTGGAGTTACAGTCACTAAATGACTTGGGTTTCTCCAAAAGATATGTGAGATGTTTGCAGGTATACTGCTAAAATAAGGATGCAAAGTGTCCTGTTTTGTGATATGGATAAAATTCTTAATTTGATTGTTACTTCATATTTTATATTTAATAATAAAACCTTCATAATCATGTCCTGTTACAATGGTTTACAGATAGCTGAGGTTGTCAATAGCATGAAAGATCTGATAGATTTCAGTAGGGAGAACAAAATTGGTGCAATTGGTAATTCCTTGGCCTTTTTTTTTGTCTCGCATTATCACTTAAATTTTGTTGTGCTGTAATAATCTTTGTCATGTATTGAACATAGGGTTATATTACTGTCCAAAATTGTTTCATCTATTTTGTAAGTCTGGGACTGTTACTCTGATATCCCTGGGCTTTGATTTCCTGTGTAGTAGGGAAGAGTTTTCTTAACCTCAGGACTCAGGAGGCTATTCCTGTGAGGGTTATTAGCTCTAGCCTCTTGTACAATGTGATATAAAGTAAAATAATATATCCTGACATCAGACGTGTTCCCTGTGCTCTTGGGTTTTTCGGGTTATATTTCACTTGGAATTTTTAAACTGAAATGGGGCTCTGGGTTAAGGTTGGGAAAAGAAGATTTACAGGCATATCTCTAATCATATGAAACCGGATGTATCTTCTTTTTGGTTCTTTCACCCATTTTTCTCATCTCTAGAAATGAACAATACACCCACAAATCTTATGTAAAAAGAAGGAGAAAATAAGTATGAGAAAGAGAACCTACGATTTAGGGGAGTATATAGAAGAATTTAGATGTGTACATCCAATGGATGTGCACCTCTTGGTTGTTGTACTTTTTTATAGTTGTGCAAAGCTATTTCAGTTTCTATAAATTATCAGCCACCTTTCTTGCCTTGTGTATTGATCCTGCACTTACTTGCAGAAAGCTTGAAAAATTATCCTCGGCATGCAACTGCAGCCAAGCTTCAGATGCAAAAGATGCAGGAGGTGGAACAACTGGCAAATGCTCAAGGTCTGCCTACCGATCGAAACACACTTAATAAGCTATTGGCAATGCATCCTGCCTTGAATAATAAAGTCAACAACAACAACAATAATAATATGGGTAATCGTGGTTCTCTAAGTGGGTCAGCACAATCTGCTTTGCAACTGACCAACTACCAGAATCTTCTCATGAGGCAAAACTCGATGAATTCAAATTCTGGCTCTGTTCAGCGAGAAGGATCATCTTTCCATAATTCAAATCAGAGTGCATCTTCAACCTTGCAAGGTGCTGCTGCAGCTCCTGGTTTAATTCCAGGCTCAATGCAGAATATAGCTGTTAGTGGTTTCTCAAGTCCCCATCTGCAACAGCAACTGCAACAACTTCAACAGCGCTCTCTGAGTGCAAATAGCTTACTGCAACAAAGTCACCAACAGGGCTCCCAAGGAAATCAGGCTCTTCAGCAGCAGATGATCCAACAACTGCTGCAGGAGATGTCTAATAACAGTGGAGGGGTGCAACCCCAGTCCCTTGGTGGACCCAATGCAAATGGTAATATGGCAAAGAATGGGATGGGCTTTGGTGGCCAGACTCCACCCGTAACTGGAGGTACTCCCAATGTTTCTGGGAGTAATGGACCTGTTCCTAGCCGGAGCAACAGCTTTAAAGTGGCTTCAAACAGTGATTCTTCTGCAGCTGGTGGCCACAATGGATTCAACCAGAGAACATCTGATATGCCACAAAATCTCCATTTGCCAGAAGACGTGGTTCACGATATTTCCCATGATTTCGTGGATAATGGTTTTTTTAACAGTGATCTAGACGATAACATGGGTTATGGCTGGAAAGCTTGATGAACACACTTTGTCCAGGAATTGGCTTCTCTTGGTTCAAGTGTTGAGCTTTTTGTCTTTGTACAGAATGTTTTGAATAGTTGATGCTTTTTATCTCTGTTTTTGCTGCTCATTTTCTTGATGAAATTTGTGGTGACATGACGCATGTGTACTTGATTAGGATTTTAGGGGTCTTATTTGTGGGTTTTGTCTCACGACGGCAAGTGTAATTTAAAAGAACAGGTGCAAGCTTCCTATTTATACGACACTTACTTGCTCTGAGGCCTGTCATCTTGTTTTTGCTTTTCCTGATGTTGTTGTGCAACAGAGGAAAGTTTAACACTCCGACTGTCGTTGACTCTATCTACAAGTTCAATGAACTGCAGGATATTTGGGAGATTGAGAACAGGGTAGTAAATCATCTTTTGTAATTTTTTGCCTCAGATTCCCAAATTAGTTGTGCCCTTCATAGCTTAATATTGGTTGGCATGTAAGCAGAGCACTGAACACTGATAATCAAAATATCAAAACACTAATTGTTTTAACATTGCCTTTATAAATTTTTGCATTGTCACTTTTGCCTAAATTATTAGGGATTCTAATATTCCTGACTGTTCAAGAGGTCAAATTGTGTTTTTCTGAAACATGAAAAAAAATATCTTGAATTTTGATATACTATGTTTGATTTTAAGAAAATTAACTGTAATTCACCCTAAAATAACAACAGAAACAAACCTTACAACTCTGTTAAAAGAACTACACAATTAAGTTACAAAAGAAAGCTCAAACCCACCTAAAATCAAGGGCTACTTGAGTAATTTCCAGTTTCCACAAATACCAATATTCTGTTTATACAGAAGAAAAAAAAAACCTTTTTTGTTCTCCTTACACGAGTTCATAATTAAACTGTGTAATGTATTTTTTTTTTTTTGGTGAAACTGTTTGTGTAATGTATAATAACAAGCTAAAATTGTTTGAGTCTTTCTCTAAACTCTGTTGGGCAAATGATGGCACCATCTATACAGAGGCCACCTTTGGTATGAGTGCAATCAATTTGGGCCAAAGAAAACTTGATTTTTATGGGTTCATTGGGCTTTTCGACCACGAAATCTCCAACATGGTAGTAGACCCACTCTCCCGGCCCATTCAAGTAACACTCCGAGAGTGAACGCTGGCCGTCAGATGTAAAGAGTTGGAAACGGACGGGCTTGATGTCCCAGCCATGCACTTGATCCACGTTGCACACGCGCCGGCCCAATCTTTTGGAGGCCTTGCCCAATTGAAGTCTGAAAATCATGCTGTAACTCCCCACAGGGAATACAAACTCTAGCTCCCCTACCACTTCAACCCACCACATTTGTTGAAGATATGCCACATTCTTAAACCTGTAGGTACAAAATAATTGCTAGTTCAATTAACTCTTTCCATTTCACACTTTCAATTTAATTTCCGAGATAATAATGGTTTACCAACAAAGATTTGCATCTGTTATTTTGTCAACCACCTAAACTTCTTTGACAAGATTGTTAATAAGTTTTTAGAATTAGATGTGGCCACTCTTGTAATGATTTATGGAAAAATACATGTAATATTATTTTGTTACTTTATTTGTTTCTAGCTATATGTTCATTTTCCTAGGATTGAAACATCTTCCAATGTTTTTCTATCACATAAAAAAAATTCAGATCCTAATTTGTAAAAGCTTCCTTATAAACATTCACGTGTTATAACTTTAGAGAGTAAGGATGTCAATAATTTGTTTTGATTGGTCACAAGCTAAGCACATAAAAAGAGGATTTTCCCTTCTTCTTCCTTTTTTGAGGCCCGGAAAGTTCTATCTTTCTACAAACGAATTGGATATATTCCAGGCCCGAAAGTAATTATCATGTTAAGAATCGCATATTGTAATGGCCAATGGGAGGTTCTTATGCCAAGAAAAATGCGCTCAATGATAAAAGCACGCATATTCCCTAAGTTTATTATAATTAATTTATTAATTCAAGAAGAAAGACACTTAAGGTAATAAATAAATGGCCAAAGAAGCTTTTGTTGCAAGCAATAGACGGAATGCAATGCAACTAAATCTAATCATGCACACGAATAGAATATGATCTTGCTTCTCTGCTTTAGACATATATAACAGATATTTGTTAATTTGTTAACATTATACTTTCCCCTAAACAGAAGTCCTTTTCATGCAATTTCGATAATATATTAATTCTTATCGCAGATTGCTTGCACTCTTCTTTCTTTTCTTCAATTAATTACCTATAAGATATTAACGGTTGACCACGAAAACATATATGGCAAAGCCAATGGCATTGTCTATTGTCCATATATAGTAAGCTTATAAAATCAATGCCCACTCGTTAAGAAACTCTTACCTTAACGGGTGAAAGCTTCCATCGTAATTTCAGGAACATATCATGTTCTACAACTAATACGGAAGTAGTACAACTCAACAAGCATTACGGTTGCTCCCAATTAAATTTTTCTTTCTTTTCGTTAAATTTCTCACATGCATTACTATTATTTTTAAGTCTTGATAAATTTTATTAATTTTTTAAATATACATGTAGCATCACTATTTTCTTTTCACATTCTTTTGCGTCATATCCCAATATTTTCAAATTTTCGATATTTGTTTCCTAAAAGTTATGTTTATGTACTGAAAAATCGCTTTTGATTTTAAAAAATTGCTTTAATTAGGAAATTTTCAGAGTATACATATTCTTCCATAACGTGCTTTTTTTATTTGTTCAAAACGACTTTTTCTTCTTATATGAAGAGAAGTTCTTTTTACCTCATTAATCAAACGAGAAATTTAAGTTGGACGCAACATGGAAAATAGTTAAGGATCGATATAGTTTAATCCAATTTCTACATAAAACCTGGAAAATATGAAAATATATAATTAAATACTTTTCAACAAGCTAGAAATTAATTTTCTGAAAACAGGCAACTCTAGGAAAGAGGCAGGTACAATTGAAAAGGTTTATGAGTCAAGACACACGATTTGACCAGAAACATTTCATCAAAACCTTAACCTCCACTCCAGGGTCACAAGATCTAATATCTATAGTAGAAAAAAAGTTCCAAATTTATACTCCTATATCAAAGAAACATTAGAATTCATCTATATTGATTACATCTCTCACCTGGATTCCTCGGTTGGAATATAACTCCAGTATCTTCTATCATCTATCCCTGTTATCTTCAAGGACTTTGATGACATGAACAAACAAACTTGTCCACTGCATTTGTCCAACCAAATTTCCTATAATAATCACCAGATCAAGAACAGATCAAAGAATTGTCAATTAATGATTGAATCAAAAAGGAAGAAAACTCAAAACAATTGAACTATCATGAGAAGTGGCTAATTACTATTTAGTGATGCTACTGCTAATTGTTGCGGCCCCGGCAACCGGGACCGCAACGCTAATCAAGATGGAGTAACTTACTTTGGTGCCACCATCAAAGCGACTGGGAAGACAGAGTTTTGTGTAAATCTCTTTCTTAGTCATGGAAGCAAGATGTTCTTCACCAAGGACTTTATTGACAAGAAACTTGTAGCATGGTGGCAACTTTGATTCCCATACAAAGTCAGCAGAGGAAGCTCCGTGAAAAGCACGGTTCACTCTGGCCAATTTGCATATATCTGGTGGGTCAAGATTCATGAGGAGGGAGGAGATGCAACTCTCTGGGATATCACCAAGACCAGGTTTTGATGATGACCCTCCTCCAATATCCTTCATTTCTCTTGTTCTAGCTGCTGCAGCACTTGAAGAAATACCAGCCCCCATAATCGAATTGTTATAAAA
The DNA here is from genome assembly GCA_030159175.1 of Glycyrrhiza uralensis. NCBI lineage: Eukaryota > Viridiplantae > Streptophyta > Magnoliopsida > Fabales > Fabaceae > Glycyrrhiza > Glycyrrhiza uralensis. The sequence goes on along the minus strand of BRZY01000002.1, from coordinate 54,407,697 downwards.
AAAAAAATACTAAGTTGTTGAAGAAATGGAATTAATTAACAGAGACTAGCTACTCAGGTGAAAATTAATTAAAGTGTTTGTTTTGGTTCAAAGGTAAAGGAGGAGGAGATAAAGAAGGTAAGAGGTTGGAGGAGAAAGTGAATTAGAGGGAGAAGGTGCTTCCATTTTTCTAGGTGTGAGGTGTGGGATATTGCAGTAGTGGTGGCAGAGGGGTACCCTTTGGGTTTTATGGCTTTTAAATAATGGACATGTGAGAGGTGTGCGATGGGAAAAGGGGCATAAAGTGAAATTCATTAATTTAGCTGAATTAAACAATCTTCAGAGTTCCAACTAGGGAAAGAATTTCTGGTTGAAGTGGACGTGTAGTGTATACTATGGGTGCATGGAATATGGTGCGGGTTTACCTTAATTGTGTCTCCTCTACATATATGTGTATGTATATGTATATGTAATGTTTATGTATATTCTTCGTGTGTGCAGTTTACGCGCCTAGCTGTTTACTTTTCGTGTACACATACCTATTTTATTTTATTCATTTTTATCAAATATTCAAAACTTGACAAATTCAGGGCATACAACGTATTAAGAAAAAAAGGCCACTATCTTGACTAGGGCTGTTCACGGGCCAGTTTGAATCGGATTTGGCCAAATCTATTATCTGAACCGATGAAGACACTACGGGTTGGGTTGGTTCGGATTTTTCATTTTTTTCTTCCAAATCCGAACCGAACCAACCCGTACTTGAACGGGTTGGTTTGGATCGGACCCGCGAGTCCATGCTTTATTTTAAAAAAAATCAAAAAATGAAAAAAAAAATCTACTTTTTTTTATGGATTTCAACCACTTCCACACATTAAAAAAATGCACTTTCACACACCTGTTCCAAAATATACTTTCATTGTCAGACTTAAATATGCTATAAGGACTAAATGTCACTCAACTACAACATTCCAGTAATTTGTAAAAATATTACAATTCAAAGTACATAGATTAAACACAATATTCAAATGATTCCAATCTTGTAAATTCCTGTAGTTCAGTTTCAATTTACATCCATAATTTTATTTCAGCAAGTTCCTTGTGCAGAACTTTCTCAACCCTCTTCCGAACTTAGCATTATTCTTCAAGTTCTCTTTCCCAAAACAATAGCTTCAACAATGCTTTTGGCATCTAAATCTCGCACTTTTGCATACATTTCCTTTGGCAAATTAACCAAAAACTGGTCACATTTGAGAGCCTTAAAAAAAGATGGATTTGTATATCCCAAATTAAACCGACATGAGAGGAAAGCTATGCAATCGCATGCTTGACTATGGAATACAGACCTGCAAATCAATCAAAATGAAGAGATATGAACCATATAAAAAGAAGCACAATGTGAATGGATTGAAGATTATAAACTGCCATAGCACCATAAATCGCATACAACTAAATGTGGAAGTTAACCCGATAAAAGCAAAAAGGGGACTTGATCTTCATTTGTAATGTAAGTAATCATGCAGGCTATCTTTGCCATTGTTTAATCGAATAAAATTCCCAAATCAGACAATCAATTGTGCATGACACACTTTAAATATAACCAAGGACCCAATTTCATTTACTCCTTTTTTTCCCCAATTTTTCCTATGCAATGCTTACTTCATGTCCATTTTACCCACACCCAACCACCAAGCGGTCAAAATCAGAGAGAACCCAAAACCCCATCTTAATCCTTCTTGTTAGAATAAGACATAAAATGGAAAAAAAATATGTTGGAGCCAAGAGAGAACAAAACATTATCAGAAAAGAGAACCATCAGAATGCCAAAAAATAATAATAGAGAACCATCAAAACCAGAGCAAATACCCAAATCATAAAATTAGCAGGAAAATCTCAAACAACACCCATCACACAAAGAAAATAAGAGGCAGGGGATTCACCTTCTGTAGAGGAGAGGACCAGAGAAATATATGTAGAACAGAGAAGAGGACGCTGGAGAAGACGCTCAACGTCGACGGCCGGAGAATGCAACACTCTTTTTCATAAAAGGATATTACAACATAAGTAACCTATTTTATCGGATGTCTATATTAATTCTGATTAGATTATTCACTATTTAAAAATATGAATGAATTTTTTTTCCTTTTCTATTAACTGAAAAAATTATTTAACTTGAAAATCTCACTTAAAACTTTCACGCTTCGATAATTAGCTCAAATCACAACACATTACTAATAAGTAACGAGTCTCAACTCAACATAAATAATATACATCGGGTACATCAGATAGTGTCTTATAGTATAGTACAATCATCCCAAAAAGTAATACCCGTACTATTGCCTATCCGGCTGAGTCAACTACAAAATAAGAACAAAATGGTCCAACAATCTCCCTCTCTACCACAGCTCTAGTATCAAACTACATCCCCTCCAAAACGCTAACTTGCAGGTGACTGCATCAGACTAAGCCTCCTGACTCTGGTCAGACCATCTAGCTGGCGACTCATCTATATGAATCATGTTCCAAAGAGCACAAAACATATATGTAAGGGTGAAAAATCCTCATACACAGATAATAAAGCATAGAGATAATAGATATATAGAATAAATCATGCTCATCAAATTATATCAGCATTATGCATTTCTCTTCCATTTACCTTTTCCCGACATCTATGTATATTGTGTTTCTGCTAATGAGATATTCACATACACACAAGGAAAACAATCACAGTCACAGTACATATCTCAGCATCAAGCAATATATCATCAACTCAGATATATTATAATGCATGTCACTTCTATTTCCCCTCACATCACCCTCGTAGTGCTCCAAGGAGACTTCCCTACCTCCAACACCATTGAGCGATCGGTCGTAGCAGACTTAACAGACTTATCAGATAGTCCCATCCGGACTTCGTGATAATTATTCAGATAAGCTACATTTAAACCACTGTACCGTATCATGAATAGTTAAGTCAGTCAGATTTATCCAAGTCGGGTTGTGCGATTGTCTCGGCTCAGGGGATATCGCCTACCTGGCCACCTGAGGAATTTCGCAACCTGGATAATCCCAATAGGCAACTGTGGCCCAACTTGTCACTATTCCCAACCCCATCCGGGTTGTACTGCTCATCATTTGGCCATCCGCCAAGTCTTTTAATGCAAAATGACACATACATTAAGCATACAAAATATTCATTCTCAAGCATTTTAAGCTTTGGTTTCTCTTGTAATATAATCAATTTCTTCTCTATGTCACTCTTTGTCACTATCATACATAACCTTATCTTAGTTATGTTATTCTCTTCTCTTAGTGACATCACACATAACCTTCTCTTGGTTATGATATTCTCATCTCTTATCATATTCACATCTATTGTACTCATTCCCAATCAATATGGCTCTTCCCTTTCATTCACACTCTTTATTAATCTTTGTTTTTTTTAACAAAAAGACATTTTCCAAATCCATTGTTTAAATTCTTAAAATAAATTAACCAAAATATTTACCAACCTTTAAATTAAAAATGTCATTTTTCTCTTAAGCATGTTTGTTTAAAAAGCTGGAAAAAAATGATTTTCGCAAATTCATTTGCTGTTTAAAAGTGCAGGATCCAGAACTGTTCACAAGCGCGCTGCTTTTCACACCCGCCATGCAGACAGTTCTGTCCCCTGTTTTCCAGTTTTCCCCAACTACGAAAATGGCCACACCTAGGGCATGGCAGGAACTCGATTTTTGAAAGTTTAACCAAAACCAATCTTTTCTTTGTATATTTATGACCAATTGAATAAAAATAAGCAAAGTTTACCATCTTTGGATCAATCACAAGACACAATCATTAAATCATCAAGCCATGGTTCCAACTCATCAAACCATAAAGCAACATCATCACACCAAAATCATATTAATCAAACCATGATCAATTTCTATCATACCAAGCTTTTAACATATAATCACCATAACACTCTTTCCAATCAATTCAACTCAAGCATGGAACAAGATCATCATGCTACCAACATAGGCCAAAATCATGTCACACAACACAATTGATTTTCCACAACAAAGAACAATCCACTATCAAAGACAACCTAGTCTTATTTACACCTAGGTTAAGTCAATCAAAACTACCATCAAGCAAGTTCTTAATGACCAAGCCACTCGAAAGAATCCTTATCTAGCATAATCATAACTCAAGGATCATCTATTATCATAAGAACACAAAAATACATGGCTTACCAATCAACATAAACTCTAAGATAATTTAACATCATCTTAATTAAACCAACACAAGCATAGCACCAATATGTCCACTAAGCCTTAAAAATCATCTATAAGAAACTTTCCCCTTACCAAGCTTTTGTAGAAAACCCTAACTTTCAATCCATTCTTCTTCCTTCTCCTTCTTGCTTGGCTCCTTGGTAGCTTGTTAATCACAACTCAATGGCAAACCCTTGGAATTGGCTAACTTGAACAAACTTTTGGAAAACACAACTTGGATTATGGCTATGATGTAGGAGAAAGATGAAAGAAAATGAACAAGAGCTCTTCCCTTCCTTCTCTCCCAACTCGGCCTCTCCCTCCCCTTTTCCTATCCACAAAGATTTTTTCCTAAGTTATGATTACACTTAACCATAAGTCTAACCCTAGTTAGTAACTTGGACTGATTTCATTGGCCAATCCTCAAGAGTCATGAAATCAAGAAAACTCTACACTCTTCTTCTCAAGGAAGAGTTGGGCGCTGCAGCTGTCCTAAAAAGGGAGGGTAAAAATAGTTTTTCACCATAACCATGGTAAATGGTAAGTCTCCAAGGTAATTAAATGTGGTAACTTTTGTATTTCATAGTAAAACTTGTCCAAAAATAACCTATTGGGGTAAAAACTCTCATGAATCCTAAAATAAGTCCTAAGCCATAAAAATAAGGTGCCACAAAAGTCTTGGTTCAAAATAATCAAGTTTAGAAGCATTACGGTAATTTTCAGTTTTTGCCGTAACCCGTAACTTAGGGTAAAAATGGATCTTTTCAGAAAAATCCCAGAAAATTCCTAAAAGTCCCAAATATTGTAAAAACACCATTAGTTAGTCTTTTGGTTGATTTTGGATCATTTCCTAAGTTTCTGGCATTCACCTGTTCTTCCTGCTATCCTATTCTCAGTCTACAGGGACCAAAACCGCAATTCTTTGTCTGCTAATCTAAAAATTCCCAAAATAATTTCTAAAATTCTAAAATAATATAAAACATCATTTGGCATCTCCAAAAATATTTCTTAACTTGTTTTGGTCTTCAAACCAACTCACAGTTCAACCTAGTCAAACTACAGGGACCAAAACGATAACATTTTTATCCGTTCTTCAGAAAATTCCCAAATAAATTTCTAAAATCCTCAAATATTATAAAATCACTATTTGTACCTTCAAATATCTCTCTTAACCTAAATCTAGGGTTTCTACTTCACAAAGTCACCATTTCGTCTATTTACGGTAAACAGAACTTTGTCTGTATCTAAACGTCCAACTTAAACTGCTGTTTTCTAACGTCAAGGAAACTTTGCTATGAAATTACTCTTACTAAAATATATCTCACATGTACAAGCACACATCACACAAATAAAATAAAATTAAAACAGAATAAAAAATTACAGATGTTACAGAGAAGACGCTCGACGACCGGAGAAGAGGCGCGGCAGCTGAAGGGAGGCGGCTGATGAGTGATGAACCCTAGTTTACTTTCTAATTTTGTGTGGAGAAGAGAAGGAAGAAGAAACATGTAAGTCTGAAGGAAAGAAAGTAGGTCGAGTGAGTGAGTCATTGGTCATGAGAATAGGATTTTTTTTTTAATATAAGTGCCACGTCATCAGTTCGGATTGACGGTTTCACGGGTCCAAATCCTGAAACCCGTCATTCGAACCAAATCAGGTCGGGTCTGAGCGAGTTGGTTTGGATTTGATCCGAACTGAGGAAAAATCTTAAAAAATCAGGTTGGTTTGGTTTGGTTCGAGCTCGCGGGTTACTCGAACCGTTGAACACCCCTAATCTTGACATGATTCTTCTTTATTTATATTTGTAGAAATGTATACATTATCATACGATTATCAATTTCTAATACTGTAATATCTAGTATATGAGGTTAATTATGTATCCTTCACGCATTGTTTGGATGACGAAAGAAATAATAAGAAAAAAAATAAAAGAGAAATTTGATTTTTTGGAAAAAAGGATATAAAAAAAATGTTATTTAGATGGATAAAAATGAGAAAAAGAAATAGGTAAATAATGAGTGAACAATAAGTAAAAAGGAATAGAAAATAAAAAATAAAAACTTTTACGCTTAGCTCATACAAGAAATTTGTTTAATTTAATATTTACAAATGTATTAGTCGATAAAAAAATATTGTGATGGAATATTTGTGCCTATGTAAATACGTAATCCATTAACAGCTATTTTTAATATGTTGACAATCATATTAATCTGTTAACGTTCTTTTCAATCGATTAAAAATAAGTAAAAAAAATATTGAAATTCTCATTCTAGAGACACCTTTTTTTTTTTACTGAAATTCTAGAAACACCTAATGCATAAGTAATCAATCAATGGAAGTAATCAAACAATTTATTAATAATATTTTTTTTATATCAATAGTAACTCAGGGAAAAATGGGCCCTTGGATTAATCTATGATTGAGCAAGAGGTAAGTAAAGTCTGGTCACGGATTGTTTTATCGCGCAGAGATGGAACACGGGTCCTAGTCGAGTTTATTTTCTTAGGTGGAGTACATTAATCACTTATGTCTAACCTCGTGATTATTTATTAATAATTAATAATATATAAAACAGAGGGTAAAATGAGAAGATCACTCTCTCTGCATAGTGTTTGTCTGTGTGCGTTTTTTATTTTATGTAAAACACAAAATTATATATTAATATTTAAGTTTTATTTTTTTACAGCAAACTAATTTCATTTATATGGGTTAGTAATTTTTTTTAAAAATCTATATGTCAGTAGTTAAAAGATAAAGAATAATAACGGGTTAATAGGTTTTACTAGTTATAAAAGTAAAAGCGAAAAAAAAAATACACCAAAAGGGATATCCCTTTATTACCCTTATAGATACTGAAATTTCACCTCATCCACTGAGAATTTTTGTGTGGGCCTCACGTGAAAAAAAACTCTGTCCCTCCTCATCTCTATTGTGTGCCAGACAAGTAAATTTCATATTTGGGTTAAATATGTTTTTGGTCTCTGTAATATAGAGGGTTTTTGAATTAGGTCTCTATAAAATAAGTCAAACTGTTTTCGTCCCTCTTTTATTTTTTTTTTTATTTTAGTCCCTGACAGCATTGACCGCTGATGTGGCACTGTGAGGTCCCTATAAAATTCCTATGTGGCACCTCATTAAGCCTACGTGGCTTACACGTCACCTGACACATACATATAAAAATAATTGTAGGGACTGGATCTAAAACGTAATATATTTATAGGGACTGGATCCAAAACCTAACATATTTGTAAGGACTGGATCCAAAGTATTCATATATTTATAGGGACTAGATCCAAGCACGTTTTATCTTCTTTTTCTCTTCTCACGCATTGCTTTCACTGTAAAGTTTCGACTTCGAGCTTCTTCTTCTTCTACGGCTTTTCCTAACACCAAGCCAATAGTAATAATACTACTTCTTCCTCCAATTCACAATCCCATTTCACTCCTCTCATTTAGGATTCTGCCCGAGCGTATTGATCAAGAAACGCGAGTAGAGTTCGTCCTCCCTTTGGTGGTCCGGGAGCAAAGGATGGGCTAAGGTGGGAATTTCAGGTGGAGCCACCACCTCAACCTCAGGCGCAGCGGGGAGAACCTCAACCTCAGGGGCTTGCCGAATCCCCACAACTGGCGGTGAAGGAGGTCCCTCCACACCTCCCACTCCATCGCATGCCGTCGTATATCCGAAGTCTCCAGAATTATAGATCCAAAGAAAGAGACATAACACATAAACCATTGAGCGAATACACCAATCCATTTTTACGCCGACAAAAGCCCCCAGCAACACCTTAGTCTTCCATAAGTGGAACTTGCCCCATAGGGCAGAAAGCAGATTTCCAAAGGCGGCCACTTCGCGATATTGTGCCAATTCCAGTTTTAAACTACCGCAGACTTGTTTCATAGCTTTCAACTGAGCGGCAGACCCATTTCCCCTTTCCCTTTTTCGTTGTATTTGGCCATTTTTTAGAACTGTGTCTATTGACTGTTGGTGAGGAACAATAGGAACTGAAATGCGAGCAAAACCAAGTATGGAAGATATTTTTGTTCGTATGAGCTAGCTGCTGAATTCAACCCAATGATTGTTGCACAAGATCGAATTATCAGATCAATAATTATGAATATAAGTGGATATTTGGATGTGTTTGTAGGTGGTGGCTATGAATGGGTTCATGGGAAACAGGGGTAAGAGTAAGGTGGTGGATGTGGTGCAGAGGGAAGGAGGAGGGGTGGTGGTGGGGGTGGGGGTGGTGGTGGAGAAGGGGGAGAAGGAGGTGGGGGTGGTGGAGAAGGAGAGGGACTAAATTCAAAATACGTTTTTTTATAGGGACTAAGTTAAAAATGTGTTAGGTGACGTGTAAGCCACGTAGGCTTAATGAGGTGCCACGTAGGAATTTTATAAGGACCTCACAGTGCCACATCAGCGGTCAATGCTGTCAGGGACTAAAATAAAAAAAAAATAAAAGAGGGACGAAAACAGTTTGACTTATTTTATAGGGACCTAACTCAAAAATCCTCTATATTACAGGGACCCAAAACATATTTAACCCTTTATATTTTTATCCTATATTTCTTTTCTTTTTCAAACCGAAATAAGCAATGTACAGGGGCATGAATGTATGATGATATTAATTATTAAGGCCTTGTTTGGATTGACTTATTTAGAATTTATTTGGGTTTATCTATTTACATAAATACTTGTCAGCATGTTTGACAGAGTTTATGAAAATAATTTATGACTGGTTCATAAGCTATTTTGAGTTTATTTTCATAAATTCAACATAATAGCCTATTCATAAATTCAACATAATAGTCTATCAAAACATCTTATAGCTTATATGAAATCAATTTTATCACATTTTTTATTCAATTATAAAAATAACTTATACATAAACGGATATGCCAAAAATACTTAAATAAACTATTTATCCAAACAAACTCTAAATTTTGTTAGGCTATGTTTAAGGTACACAACAAAAAATTGTGTACCTTACTATTCGATCTCCCTTTTCTCTCCATGATCTCTTCGAGAACCCTCCCTCACTCCACTCCATAGATTAGTCTATACTCCGTACGACGCTCAATTGTTTTTAGTTTTTACTGATTGTGAGAGATGATTGAATAAGCTATCATTTTCTTTACTGACGATGTGCATAGTAATTAAATCCATTTTTTTTTTGATACACAAGGAAAACAAAACAGAAGCAAACAAAACAAATTAAGCCACTAAACGATGACAGAAGTTAAGAAGATCATAATTAGGTAGTATGTTAAATTAAATCATTATAAATTCTATTCCCTGAATACATGTTCATTAAAATTACATACCTACCCCTGGCCCGAGAATATGTAGTACAAGCAAGAGAGCAAGACAGTACAAGAAGAAAAGTTTTTTTTTTTGAGGTAAAATCACTGTAATTGCGGGGTGTGATTAATTAAGCACGGTGGTGGGTCTTGTTTTTGACTTGTTTCCCTATGCAGTGACAGTGAGACAAATTGACATCAAGAAATGCAAATTTGTGAAAAGTAGCGTAGCTTGATATATTCAACGATTTCTTGAAGACTTTAAAGCCCGATACAACCTAATCTAATTGAGATTTAGCAGTTTAATATACTCCTCAGATTAAACATTTGAGGCAGACAATTACTCTTAGTTTACACTTCAAGCTAGACTCGTAAGCAAACGCACATGGCTATCAGCCTGTCCCTAGAATCACCACGTGTTCTTTATTTTCATGTTTGCCATTTAATTATTAATAATCAAACAGCTGTTTTTGAGGGCCCGTTCTCTTCTTAAGGCAGTTGTTATCATTATCATCATTGACCATAGTAAAGAAATATCCTCCCTTCATTAAAAGTTTGTGGTTGATCACTAGCCAGTTTAAGAAAATTTAAAATTAGACTGCGAAATGCGAGGAAAAAAGTTCGATTTTGTTTTTGTTTTCCTCTAGACATAAATATATTTTAAAAATTAAATAAATTCATTTTTAAAGTGAATAAAAAGAAAAATAAAAATCATCAAGTTTTAGTAAGTTCAGTATTAGAATGTACTTTAAATTAAAGTAAAATAAATATAACTTTTTCTAATGAATTTTAAAAAACAATTTCACATTAATATGAGACTAATCCATGGTTCATGGCACATTGCTCTTTGAACCTGAGTTTTCTCTCGTAAACTTAATTAATATATATTGTCAATTGAGTCACACCCATTAATGGATTATATTTGCACATTTGATATCTGTTTGAATGCATATCTGATATTGATTGTCATTTTCATTTGTCTTGATTTTCAAATATTTTAAAACTAAATAAAAGTGTGTCAGAAAGATGATATTTGCTCTTAAGTACTACACATTGATGTGAGATGGATTGTGGTTTGTACAATTCTCAATTAATATAGTATAGTAATATCCTACAGATAAATCATTAAAAATAAAAAAATTGCAGCCATTAATTTAAGCTTCTTTATTTTAAAGTCCACTCTATTGCCGCAACTCACAAATTTACATCACAACTCATATAAACTTTTGTAGATATGACAATGGTTTGACGAAATTTAATGTCGTTATTGTGTCTGTATTGTATGTAAGTATATATCTCTAAAAAAAAAGTACTAGTACTATTAGCTTAATTCCACCAATAACAATGAGGGACTGATTATATTCACTAACTCCCTTTAATTTTATTACCTCCGGAACTTTTTACCATTACCCAACTGGTGCCAATACATGTTATCGTGCCTTAAGAGACGTTGAACCTCTCTCATCGGAAAAGAAAGGACCTTTTTATGTATGTTCTCATGATATGACCAAAAGCAATTAAGCAATGCTTGATTGTTCAAGGTATTAGCCGGTAAGTGGTCTTTTCTAAAATGATCTCACAGCACAATTAAGTCTGATTCAGACGATGCATTTAACTTCCCGCAAACCATCAAATATATGAGATTGCAATACATATTTTAAGAATGTTTTTTCCCAGATTCCTCCTTAATTTCAAACGCAACCTAGAAGCCTTCTTCTACAATTGGCCACTCCCCGACAGAAAATTTTATTCTGATCGAGTGGTTGGCAGATTTTGTTACTTCCAATGATGCTAGATCAAAGACTGAAGGATGTCCCACTTCACTGTACTAGTTTTCTAAAAGTCAACGGGACATACAAAATATTTGGTTTCTTGTCGTATCATAATTAAATGATTCAAACAATATATACACACCCAAATGCAAAGTAGAAAGGAAAATTAATTTTGACTATTATTTTATTTAAATTCTGGTCTTAATCATATATAATAGGTGGAATTCCCACAAAATACACTATTAGGAAAGGACAAAGAGCTTCAAGGGTGATTAGACTCTAAATTGATAATTAGTCTCATATTTGGCCCAAAAAATCAATAATGTCATGGATATATCTTGGGTTCTATCTATTCTCCTACTATTTTATAAGGTAAGTATTAAATAAAAAAGTGAATATATTTAATATCTTGAAAACATTAAAAAAATTAATACTTTCTCAATTTAATAATTAAAAAAATTTATAAAAATAAAATATAAAAAGATTTAGAATTATTCTTGCAAAAAATTTGAAAGGTTAGATAAAAAGTTATTGATACACCCTCTGATAGTAGCTGGCAAACAGAGAATCACGTGGTTACTTTTTTTTAGAAAATGGGAATATTTAATAAGGCATCGATTCGATTCCATGTGTTTGAATAAAATATCTTCTACGTATAAACATATTAAGATGTTTTACAATGTAATTAGTTGTTGTCAAATTATTAAAAATCATATCACATATATGAAAGTTAACATACAAACAAGTCAGCTGTTCACACTCCATTGGTAAACCAAATTCGTGGGTCAATGTCATAAATTGGCTTACCACAAGGTCGTACAAAATCTTGTTTTTGTTGATCATTCAACATGCCTGTGGCTGTAATATTCCTTTATGATCACCACTATCTAAAAGTTTAATCTTGTGGTGGGAATTCGGAACAATTTACTTTTGATTTTTCTTTGGCTCGATAATTTGTTACTTGAAGTTTACAGTGTTTAGTTCCCATTATGGTCCTTCAAAAAAAAAAAAAGTTCCCATTATCATGAAAAGAAAGAAAGAAAATAAACAGTGGAAATTCTTTAAGATTAATAATTTCACAAGGTGTGGAAGAGTAGTGTCCAAGAAACACTTTGAACAAACGACAACGTGGATGCAATTTGTCTTCTCCAATCCAATGATCAATCTACTTTGTGAAGGCCGCTGGACCATCTCTAGCAATTTCCATGGAATCGGCATAAACATGGGGCGAAATCTTGGTCTTTCCACTAGCTAGTGCGTGCGTTTCACAAGTTGTGAAAACCAATGTGAAAGTGCCTGATCAGAACCACTCACCTACCTACTCACATTAATATCGTTCATATCCTAAACCAACGAGTAACTTTCCCATTGGAGGAGTGTCAATGTTTGATGGATTTCAACAAGAAGACAATTTGGACAAATTTAACTACTTATAAGAAAGAAATATTAAAAGATTTTGAAATAACTATGTATTTTTTAAATAAATAGTTTTTTATATAAGTTGAAATTAATTTCATATCTCAATTTCTTAGTGATTCTCATTTAACTTCTCTATAAATTTTTACAAGTGATAAAAACTTTCTCATAAGAGAAGGATAATAATTTTTTCAAATTAAAAAATTAATCTAAACTGGAGAAATGTATATTTTGCAAAACAACTACCATAAGTGATCGCGTTTAATTTCGGAGTTTCGAAAATTGTCTCCCGAAGCATGTCCCTGTAGTGCAAATCACATTTTCCTCCACGGATCAGGGAACAAAAATGAGAAAATAAGACACAGCAAGAAGCACGGCTCTTGTTCTTAGGAAATTAAATGTATATATTTGTCTCAAATTCGAATTCATGTGGGGAAATAAATGTTCTTTTATACTGTTAAAAAACGTTTTTTTTTCAATTAATTGATGAAATTATCTCATTCTTATTATCTTTTCAGATAAGAAATTCTTATTGTAATTATTAGTGTAGAGAAATTAAAATGGCACTCAAGGAACAAAATCAGAGAGTGGTAATCTATGTTGTTTTCAACAAGACCTACTTTAGCATGGATTCGGATTCACTGCTGTAGCTAAAATCCTGCTGTTCCTGCTGTCAATGAAGCTACACTCTACGATTCATCCAACGATTCATTAAACTGACACGTCAACTCTTCCATAAAATAAAATACTAGCAATATTCACGCACGTTAACCCTCCTCAGTCCTCACCCACCTTCTTCGCCCTCATCTCTCTTCTCTTGGCCCATAACTCTCATTTGTTAACTTCCTGCAGAACCCAAATGCTCTGGAGATACCTGAACAAAAAGATCATCGAGCCAAGAGGTAGATGGCTTAAGAAATATATATCATGGTTTAATATATTTAACAAACTCAGTAAAAATTCAACCTTAAACATAAAAGGTGGATGCAGGAAAAAAAAGAACATCATCGGACAAAAGATACCTGCAGTTAAAGTTCTTTACAACAAAATACAAAGGATTAATCAATTCTAATTTGATATTCTGAAACACTATTGTAATACACTAATATACCCCTTAGAAAGATGTATCATATCTGCCCACTAAGGAATCAGAACAAAAAACGCAGCACTTTGGTGATGCGTCTAATTACCTTCTCTGTTTCTCTTTTTTTTTTTTTGAGAGAGAGGGGGGTGGGGTTAATTTCTCTACCGACCTCATGTTATTAGAAAAATGGGATTAAGAGTTATCTTCAAAACAGTCAAGGAAGTTTATCTGCATTTTGGATCCTATTGTTACTAATTACTACTATGCAACCATGTTATAGTACCAACCCCTTTAGCCATTCCTTCCACCTTTCTATTTTCTAGTTTTATCCCTATGATGAATTAAGAATAAGGATGCATGGAGTGGTGTCTTACCAGAGTGAAGAAGGTGGGTGGGGAGGGTAAAACACGTTGCTTCCGAAATGTATGAACGTGCTTCATTTTTCAGAATAGTCTACGTGGCAGTTTAATGAAGCATTAGATGAATCATAGGGTGTAGCTTCACGTGACAGCAGAATTTTAGCTACAGCAGTGAATCCGAATCCCTTTAGCATACTGGTCTGGTTTTGATGAACCTGTTCACTGACAAGTTTTTTTATGATCACAATCTTGATTTTCTAATACTCTTGAATTTAATTTTTTTTAGACCTTCTTTTCTATCTCTTTCTTCTTTCTCTCTCACATCACTTGTCACACCTTTCACTTTCTACAGTTTGTTAGCCTCCCTTTGGAAGATATACTTTGTTTCAAGAAATCAAGCAAATAGTCAGAAACCTGCACCTTACACATGAGTCAAAATTTAACGGCACTAAATTGTTCACATATACTTCAGTTTTTGTAATTACCAAAAAAAAAAACTTCAGTTTTTTATCCAAGATTGGCTTGTATTATTTCAAACGAAGAGTGTGATCTCCACATGATATAACCCACGGAATGATGTAAACACATTAACATAATGCATACCTCTAGTTTTCATTCATTTTCTTAAAGTTAATTGTCTACTTAACTATTAATAGTAACCAAAACGTCAACAAAGCCTTGATGGTTTGGTAATACTAAAAATATGCAAATTGTGGAGCATCTTTTTGACAACAAAGTTGAGCCTTGCATCTCAAATGGAGTGTGGCCTTTGTGTATGGGATTATATTTTCCTCAATTAATAGAACAATACATTCACATCAAATTCTAATTCATCTAATATTAGTTATTAGTCGTTCGATGCTAACACTTAATTAGTTGTATCTAAAGTTTGGAATGCTTTTCACAAAACATATACTCTTCGAAAGTTATAATGAACATGTATCTTCAATCCGTTTTTGGGAATTATTTCAATAACAATTTTACAGAACTGGTTTGAAAGACATCATATAGCATCTTTCAAACCGAGTTAGCAAATTTTTACTGATACAAATCCAATTTACTTCTATTCTTCCCATCATAGTTCATAGGGTAAGATCTATAGTTCATAGGGACCAAAGGGTATAACGTACAACAACAACAAGAAGGACAAAGTGTTTTCTCACTTTATATGATGGTCTCAAATTACATAAAATCCAAAGCTTGTAGTTTTGTATGTTCTCCCACTTCCAGATTTACATTAGGATTTGTGTTTCTCTTACTGGAGTTATATTTCATATATTCTATTTTATTTTTACTTAGGAGAAAATCATGTGTTTCAAATCTTCAACTAATACTATATCACTTACAAAAAGCATGCATCATGTGACTATCTCTTGAATATGTTCAGTAAGCACATCTAAAGATAAAAAGATAGAGGATAAAAATTGACCCTTGGGTGTAATTATTAGGAATCTTCATTTCCACTTTGTGTTCTGACACTAGTCATGACCCCCTCATATATATCTTTAATTGCTCAAATTTAAGCAATCCGAACATCTTTGTTCTCTAAAACCTTCCACGAAACCTCTCTAGGCTCTCTATGATCATACACTTCATTTATTAGCTTTCCAACAACAAATAGTGCTCAAACCCAACCAATAGAATTAGAGTTATGCATGAAACTGTGATTACTGCAAGAGCCAGCGTGCAAATTATGAAGAAAATATTTTGGATTCATAATGAAACTGGTTCTAATTGGCAGGGAAACTAAATCCTAAACTGGCACTGTTTTGACGCCTAGTGTGTTATCTTTCCAACAAAACAAATGGTGCTCAAATCCAACCAATGGAACCAGAGTTATGCATGAAAGTGCGATATAGAAGTCTGAGACAAATCAATATTGCAGTGAGACTGTGAGAGGTCATCGACCAGAAACGAATTAATTCAAACACATGGGTGTTGATATAGAAATCTGAGACATGGATCTCAAGTTTCTTTTATCACGAAAACCAGTCCACCATTTGCAAGCATGCATATATTATATCAAAATAATCAATACAACAGGTTCAAGACATCCTTAATGAAAATCATTGTAGAAGCAGTGGATCCCATTCAATAAAGCCCATTCAAAACGTGGTTTATCTAACGAGCCAATATCTCTATATCCAATCTCTCTATTTACTTAATTCAAGTGATACATTTTTTTTTTCAGGATTTTCACCAAACATCTTATATACAGTCATCACACACGAATGGAATGAACAGATAGTTTCAATTTCCAACACCATTGCAGACAACCAAACATTACGATTATTATATTTTCCTAATATAAGAAGTTGATTATCAAATTACCCGATCAAAAACTAAATAACTAGCGGTGATTAGTTACTTCACAGATTAACCCAGATTAGGAATAGAAAAATGGCAGAAATAGTTACCAAGAAAAGCTTGCAAGCCAAATTGTCTTTCTCATTCTCTAAATTTTGATCTCTATATAGTCTATCCCCCTCTTCTCTCTAGTCCTGCTGGCTGGCTATTTTATAGACCATTTGAATAAGGGAGACCATAATGATACCTGGATCCTAGAAGTTGTTCTTATTTTTATGATTTTATCTATTTTTATATTAAATTATCAAACAGCCATGTCAGTTTATAGAAGTTCATGTGGTTAAAAAATATATTTTCATGGTTTAGGATGGCAAATTTATAATTTGAAATTTGACAAAACTTTATTTCAAAAAAAATAAATCAGACTTGAACAATTTAACTTTCCTCATTTATTATTTTTAATTGTTGTATATATTTTTAATATTTGAAATTAATTAAATTAGATTTATTTATTTTATGTCTGAATAAAATAAGGTGTTTACAAAGAAAATGGGTGTAAGTTCACAAAAAATATGAGGTCAGAACGTGCCCCCGATACGACCTTACTTGAACAATATCTGTTTTATAGACTCGTATAACTGTGTCCTTGAGTTCTAAGGAGACAGGAACCACAGAACGTGCCCCCGGTATGCTAGCCCAAGGCCTGCATATTGTCAGGCCCTCTTATTTGCCCACCAAACTTATGTATGTAAGTTCAGCACTTCCGTTAATGACCAAAAAAAGGGAAAAGTTCAGTAATTTTCCACCCTCACGAGTGACGTCTTTTTTTTTTGGTCAATCACGAGTCACATTCAATATGCCCTCATTCGTGGCTCAAGGTGGATTTCATTTTTCTGTTTTTTTTGTCATATTTTTTTTTTCCTGTTTGAGTCATCAAGGTGGATCTCTGACTACATATGATCACCTCACCATAAAGCTTGCACCATATTGCAATCAGTATGCCATACTATATTTACACTTTAGATTGTATTTGGGAGTTTTGGAGGGGATCGAGGAGAAACGAATGAAGGGTTTGTGATTAATATTTTACCTATTTGACTGTTTAAAAAGTATATAAAAATTTTCTAAACTTTTCCAAAGTCATATCTCTAGTATATTTTTTGAGTTCTCCTAAATTGGAAGATTTTTTGAAATGTATTAGAGAGGAGAACTTTGGAGGATTTTTGGAAGGTTTCAAAATGTTTTCTTTCATCATTCTTCCCTATCTATACAACTAAAATATTAAAATAAATCCTCTCCTCCAAAAACCTTCTCCCAAACACACCCTTAAGATATTGTATATGAACAGACCAAAACAAAAAAGCTATTGTATATGTTTAATTAACTTCCAATCACTTTAAGACCCATTACCACTCTAGTTAAATAAATAATAAGCTTAAATATGCTTTCGGTCCCTATAAATATCTGAATTTTGATTTTAGTCCATTAAAAAAAAGTCAAACAAAGTTAGTCCTTTAAAAAAAATTAGTTTAGGTCCTTTTAGTGAATTAACTTGCTAGGTGGCACATTATGACCCAGTCAGCATGCCTACGTGGCAGAAACGCTGATGTGACCTATCTACGTGGCTTACATAAATGACATAGCACTAGACACATCCCTATAAAAATTTTACGTTTTGAATTTAGTCCCTCTCAAAACTGAGATTTTGATATTAATCCCCTTTTCTCCTCCCCCACCACCTCCCTTTTAGTGAATTAACTTACTAGGTGGCACATTATGACCCAGTCAGCATGCCTACGTGGCAGAAACGCTGATGTGACCTATCTACGTGGCTTACATAAATGACATAGCACTAGACACATCCCTATAAAAAATTTACGTTTTGAATTTAGTCCCTCTCAAAACTGAGATTTTGATATTAATTCCCCTTTCTCCTCCCCCACCACCTCCTCTTTCATTCCTCCTCCACCCCCTCCTTCTCGCCCCTCCTCCACCACCGCCCCCTCTCTCTCTCTCCTCCTTTTCCCTCCTCCACGACCACCCACCTCCAGCTTTCCAACCCCTCCAATGGTAACCCCAAAAAATAAAAAACTTTTCCCTTTTTCTTCAATTTTTTGATGAATTTTTTAATACTTATTTATGTGCTGCTCTTGTATGTAGGCGAGGTATCTGTTGATCACTGGAACGAGCTAAACGACGAGTACGCGTTCGTTTACGCGAACCCAGATAAGGGTTCGAAGAAAGTGCTTGTCAAGTGCCTCGTGATGAACGAGAAATTGCTTGTTCATGCTTTGTCTGAAGGGTTTTCGGAGCCTCTACACCTTGAGATCAAGTAACTCATTTGTTTTTTTTTTTAATTATTTGGTTAAAAATGTTCAATCGTTTTGATGTTCTGTGTTGAGAAGTTTGGATTTTTGAAACTGGGTTTTGTTTGTTGTGTTGAATTCTGCTAATTTGGAAAAATGGGGGTGTTGAGTTTTTTTTTTTATATGCTGTAAATGATTTGATTTTCTTCTTTTTGATGATCTGTGTTGAAAATTTTGAATTTTCTTTGTTGGGTTGAATTGTGAAAACGAGAGAGAGAGAGAGAGGGTGGAGGTAGGGGGTGGTGGTGGTGGAGGAGAGAGGAGGAGGGAAAAGGAGAGAGAGGGGGGGGTGGTGGTTGAGGAGGGTGGTGGTGGTGGGAGAAGGAGGGGGTGGAGGAGGAAGGAAGGAGGAGGAGAAAGGGGATTAAAATCAAAATCTCAATTTTGAGATGGACTAAATTCAGAACTTAAAATTTTTATAGAGATGTGTCTGGTGCTGTGTCATTTATGTAAGCCACGTAGATATGCCATATCAGCGTTTCTACCACGTAGACATGTTGACTAAGTCATAATGTGCCACCTAGCAAGTTAATTCACTAAAAGGACCTAAACAAAAAAAATTAAAGGACCAACTTTGTTTAACTTTTTTTTAATTGACTAAAATCAAAATTTTGATATTTACAGGATTGAAAACATATTTAAGCCTAAATAATACTCCCTCTGGTCCAAAATATAAGCAACATAGTACAAAAACACACAGACCAAGAAATGCCTTGAAAATGTGATAATCTTAATTAATACTCACTAGTTTCAATTTTTTTCCAAAAATACCACATTTGGTGTCTCTCGTAAATATGAATATTGCATTAAATAAATTGTATAATTGAAAAATTAGCATTTAATTTATTTAAAATTGGTGAATGTTGCTTATATTTTAGACCCAAAAAAATGTATTTGTTGCTTATATTTTAGACCGGAGGTAGTGTTATACTTTTGAAGACGATACATAATTTAAAATAAATTAAAGTATTAAAAATAATCATTGTTTTAAAACAAATAATATATATATATATATATGTGTGTGTGTGTGTAATTATAAATTTATAATAACATCTTCTTTTATTTTATTTTATTTTATATTTATTATCTAATTCAATAACTAATCTCATCAAATACTTCAAATTCAATATTTAATTAACTTTTTTTAGTTATAAATTTGTAGGGATAACCGTATAGGCACCAACTAGCTAAACTCTCAACTAATTTATAATTCTATTATATATAATATATAATCTAGCTTATTAATTCCTTTTCCTAGATAGAACCTAATAGAAATCCAAAGATTCTCATCACTTCACTGAGTAAAACAATTAAAAAATTTTAAGCGACATAAATTTCAAGATTGTGGCTTTAAATAAAACACTGTTCGGGGCACGAGATTTCTATTTATACTATGAGATTAAATGCATTGATGGTTCACTTGATCTTGATCTTGATCCTTCCTTCTAATGCTGCTTGGCAGATGGCACCGACTAGGTACTAATCAATTCAATGTTCCAAACAACTTACCAAGACCAATATTTATTAGCAATAGCTAAATTTTTATTAGAAGACACCCCTTACCTAAAATTCTCATCAAAGTTTACCACCTTATTTCCAATTTACACACACACGCGCATAGGAGTTGTGTTTCGTTACCAAGGAAGAGTACTTTTTGCTTTAAATCTTTAACTACTTATATTCTTGCTGTTTGTGTATATATAACAAAAAAAATTTAACCACAAGATTGAGTGTAAGTGGTTAATGCATTCCGTCTAACGGTATCTTAAAAAATAAATGTTGTCAAGCAGTTTCGAGAAAAAGGAGGATAAAAAACTAGAAGCTACTCCCTCAGTTCCTAATTAACAGTCGTTTTTTGTTTATATACGCTAATCAAGGAAATCATTAATTTTGCTTGTTTTTTATGAAATTATTTGTCTTTTTCCTATTATATCCTTGCTCATTTGTCCATTGCTCTAATGCGTTTAGCTATCTTACTACGTCCATTTAACCATTTATTCAATTGACACATTTCTCTCTCATCAATAAAAGAAGAATGACCAATAGCAGTAGGTACGTACAACTATCTTTCACTTTGAATGTGCACTTTGGTTTTGGATTTCTCAATTATTTATTATCCAATATTATAAAAAATGTGTAAAATAATTGGTAGTAGAAAGGGTATAATTGACAAAAAAGTAGTTAATGTTACTTTAAGTTTTGAAAACGACAGATAAAAAGGAATAATTTTTTTTTCTAAAATTTGACAAATAAAAAAGAACGGAGGGAGTAAATGACAAAAGATATATATAAAATTAAATGGTCTATATTTAAATATGGTTTGTAATAAAATTAAATACCGTTGCGTCGTTTGATTTGTATGGCTAATTCTACATGCATAATTATTATCATCACTTTATAATAATAATTCCTAAATTTTTTATATAAAGATCTATATGGTAAGATATGATTGAACATCCGTGTAAAACTTTCTTACACAATCACTGCATACTAATTAATTAAATTCTTTTAATTATTGATAATGTTTTAGAAATTGAAAGTTATTTAAATTTTTTCCAGCCCTACCCTTATCTAATAATTAAAAAAAATTGTCTGAACTAATTATCACAATCATATTATGTTTTCTCTTCACGAATCATATTTCTCGTTTATTAATTTTATTTTATCTTCTCAAACGTAACTGTTAGAATTATTAAAAAAAATTAAAATTTATAGTGTAATTCATGATAAATAACAAAAAGTCAAATAAGAATATTTAATCTAAATAGAATAATATTTTATATCAATAAAATTTATTTAATTCATGCAATAACGTCAAATAACAAACATTTTTACATTGACTACCATTTAAAAAAAGAGTTTAATTAGTATGTACTAATAATTAAAAATATTTTATCATATATGTACAAAAATATACATGTGACTATGTGAGATACTACTGAATATCTGTGTAAGACTTTTTTACTGACAATTAATTAGTATGTATTGACAATTAAAAATATTTTACACAGATATCTGATCATATTTTATCATAGTATTATCTAATAATAATAATTCCTAAAATATCTGTATAAAAATATACATGTGAGATATTATTAGATGTGAGATATTATTAGATATCTGTGTAAAACTTTTTTACACTCTCAATCTCAATGCATTCTATAATTAAATTCCGAAGAAAATCTAATATATTTTTGTAAAAAAATAAAAAAGCAATTGCATAAGTCTGACGTTGGGAAGAGAAGAACTGAGCTGTTTTTACAAGTAAAAAAGGGATATACAGTAAAATATAGTAACTCCTCCGAACGCGCGCGTTCCCCTCTGGCGAAAAGACGCAATGGAACGGAATAATTGTCGGTCCATTGTAATCTCAATCAGCAGCCCCCAAAGTGAAAGTGGTGCCGTATCACGTGTGTGTGTAGTGTATATATATAGAGGTCTAAATGTAACCATCATTGGCAGGCATTCCAATTACTCCTCAATCGTCAACTCCAAGAATCTCCCCCCAAGAATCATCATCGTAGCAGCTAGCTTATAGCACAGAGATCGATCGAAGAGAAGCAGTACGACAGTGATCATCAATGGATTCAATCTCTTCGCGGCACCCCAAGCCCTCCAAGCCCAAGCCCACCAATTCACTACCACCATCCTTATCCTCTATGAGAAAAACCCACCTTTACTGCTTCGTCGTCTTTCTCTGCACTGCCTCCTACCTCCTCGGCGCTTACCAACAAGGTGCCCGCCTATTCACCTCCAAAACCACGTCCCCACCCCAACCCACACTATGCGACCAAAACCCCGTTATCACCACCACCCACACCCTCGACTTCAATTCCCACCACAACGCCACCGATACAGCCTCATCACCCGCTTCCAGAACCTTCTTCGACATCCCTCGCTGCACCCCCAACTACACCGAGTACACCCCCTGCGAGGACCCACAGCGTTCCCTCAGGTACAAGCGCAGCAGGATGATGTACAGGGAGAGACACTGCCCCGACCCGCAGCAGGGTGAGGCCCTCACGTGCAGGGTGCCGCCACCTCACGGCTACCGGAATCCCTTCCCGTGGCCGGCCAGCAGGGACGTCGCCTGGTTCGCCAACGTCCCCCACCGTGAGCTCACCGTCGAGAAGGCCGTCCAGAATTGGATCCGTTACGACGGCGACCGCTTCTTTTTCCCCGGCGGCGGAACCATGTTCCCCAATGGTGCCGACGCCTACATTGATGATATCGGAAAGCTTGTCAATCTCAGAGATGGCTCCATTCGGACTGCCCTTGATACTGGCTGTGGGGTATCCCTCTCTCTCTCTCTCTTGTTCTTTTTCTTTTTCTTGTTTTTTCTTCTTTTTTTAATTAAATAATAAATAAAAATATGTTATTCTTTCGTTTAATTTTGAAATTATTCAGACTTAATTAGGGAAGGCTTTGTGTCTTTCATTTTCTTACACGTCTTTTTCGGCCTCAACTGTATTTTTTATCCTTTTTTGTTTTTTCATTTATTTTATATATGAAAAAGGATTTATCACATTGTGTGTTTGTGACTGTTACTGTGTGCCCAGCCTTGTTTTAGATAAGTTTACGCGTGGGATTTGTTGTAAATAGCTGTAACGTTTCTGAAATAGTTATGCTTTTTAGTAATTAAGGAAGTTTTAAGCAACTTTTTGAAGATTTATGTTTTGAAATAATGAATGTGTTATAGTAGCTTCCAAAATCTGAAGTTGGAACTGAGATGGCATTTGTTGCCGTATGGGGTAGGCATTGATTACTGTTCTAATTATGGGTGTTTACTGTTTAAGGTGTTCCATTGCTAGCTGTTGCATAGCTTATTTCAAAACAATGTAATGATCTTTCTCAAAGTTTTTTTTTCACATTTATATTTTTCTGCTCACATTATTCATTGTATGGATATCTCTTATTTTCTCTCTCTCTCTTTAAATTTTTTTATCTTTTTTTACACAATCTTTTCTATAAGAGGAGTTGTAATGTAAGAGTTTCAAAATAAGGGTCAACTCAGGACAAGTGTAACTTTGCCTGTCTGCTTTGTCAGTTAATTGGGAAAAAATATTTTCCAAAATAAATTTCATTTTTTTCGAGAAAAGAAATTTTCATTTTTTCCAATCCGGGTCACATTAACTCATCAATAGGCAAAATTATCATTATTTAAATTACTGTATTTAACATTTTAAAATTTTTTCAATACTTTTTTTTACTGAAAATTTTTAGAATTTTTTTAAGAAATTTTTTGACTGAAAATTTTCAATACATTTTAAAAAAAATTCAACACTTGTAAATGGTGTTTTAGGGATTTTTATAGAAATTGCATTAGATTTAAAAATTTAAAAGACTCGCATGCTGTATATGCATGCTACATTGCTACGCATGATACGCACAAAAAGGTATTCAGAATGAGTGGAACCCACTTTATCTGTTTGTATTCTGTACACACTGCCGGAGTGCCGGCTCATTTTGCTTAGATCTTTCTGTTTGTATAAGAAGTTTCGTCAAAACAAATCGCTTATATTAATATTTTTTTTTGTCGTTTTAGAAAAATAAAAGACAAAGGAAATTGAGTTTCAGATATTGATTTCAGTTTAATTATTAGTGCACTATGTAATGTAATGTAGTGACCCAATTTTAACATTTTTTTTTTTCTTTCTGAAACTTTGGTGATGGTGGAGGTTGCTAGCTGGGGAGCGTATCTTCTATCACGTGACATCCTAACATTATCAATAGCACCAAGGGACACCCACGAGGCACAAGTTCAGTTTGCTCTGGAGCGAGGAGTTCCCGCATTGATTGGAGTCCTTGCCTCCAAGAGGCTTCCTTTCCCTTCCAGAGCTTTTGACATCTCCCACTGCTCTCGCTGCCTCATCCCATGGGCTCAATACGGTATAATATAATATAATTTAATAATATAATATATTATTCTCTGTCATCACAAAACATAAGGCCTCTCATAACAATGATGATGAAACAAATCAAGATGCATTCTTGATATCTATTGTTGATTCTTTTCACTTGTTGGAATAGATGGGATTTTTCTAAACGAAGTTGATCGAGTACTACGCCCTGGAGGGTATTGGGTTCTATCTGGGCCACCAATCAACTGGAAGAAATACTGGAAAGGGTGGCAAAGAACCAAGGAGGATTTGAACCAAGAGCAGACCAAAATTGAGAAGGTAGCCAAAAGCCTTTGCTGGAACAAGCTGGTGGAGAAGGATGATATTGCCATTTGGCAGAAACCCAAAAACCATTTAGATTGCAAGGCCAATAGTAAGTCCACCCAACACCGTCCTTTCTGCAATGCACAGAATAATAATCCTGACAAGGCCTGGTTTGTGCCTCATTTCTCCAATCTCCCTGTATTCTCTTTGATATTGCTATGAAGTGTTTTTGCATTATTTGTTTTATATATATTTACTTTGGCCACCTTTCAGGTATACCGATTTGCAGACATGTTTGAGTCATGTGCCTCAAGTGTCCAACAAAGAAGAAACTGCAGGTGGGGTATTGGAGAATTGGCCCCACAGACTAAAATCTGTCCCACCAAGGATTTTCAAGGGTACCATAGAAGGGGTTACTCCTGAAACTTATTCAAAAGATTATGAGCTGTGGAAGAAAAGGATATCATATTATAAGACAGTGAACAACCAACTTGGAAGTGCTGGGAGATACCGCAACCTCTTGGATATGAATGCCTACTTGGGTGGATTTGCCTCCGTACTAATTGAGGACCCTGTTTGGGTCATGAATGTGGTTCCTGTCCAGGCTAAGGTTAACACTCTTGGAGCAATATATGAACGGGGATTGATTGGAATATATCATGACTGGTTAGCACAATAATCCCTTGTGCCGTCTTTCTCTTTCTGTCTCGGTGTTTTCTCAAATGCTTGAATGAACCATTTAATTAATTCTTTTGCAGGTGTGAAGCAATGTCTACTTATCCCAGAACCTATGATCTAATTCATGCTGATTCAGTGTTCAGCCTTTACAGTGGCAGGTAATAATAATATACATTGGTAACATGGTTTTGTAAGATTCAAACCCTATAAATTAAGTCTTACCAACGTGCTTGTGTGTGTTTTAGATGTGAGTTGGAAGGTATTATGCTAGAAATGGATAGGATTCTTCGACCTGAAGGAGCAGTCATCATTCGAGATGATGTTGATATATTGTTGAAAGTGAAGAGCATCGCCAATGGATTGGAATGGGATAGTCTGATTGTAGACCATGAAGATGGGCCACTTGAAAGGGAGAAACTTCTATTTGCTGTGAAGAAGTATTGGACAGCTCCTGCAGCTTCTGAGAAGACTAATTAAAAACTTATAGAATCTTCTTTCTTCCTGTTACTTTTTTCCAATTTATTCTTTTGTCCGTTTTGCACATTTTTTGGGAGGGGATATGCAAGCATTTTTTTTTTTTTGTGGAATGAAAATTTACTTTTAGCAGAACGCCGAGTATAAGTTGTGTTACTCAAGATTAGAAGAGTAGTTAACCCCAAAAGCTTTTGTTAGCCCTGTCGTGCTCATAATTACTTGGCATTGGCCTTGGGGAGAAGTTAACTGGCCTGATCATATCATATCATATCATATCATATACATATACATATACAAGTCTACAAAGTGAGTAAACAAAACAGTAGTAACAGGACCTTGGTATGAACTTCAGGAAAAATAAAATTTAAGATTAGATTTAAAACCTTATTACCAGCACTATATACACACAAAAAAAACTTTGTGAATAACTATAGGGTAGGTTCAAAATTATCTATCTCCTGTTTCAGTCTCTGTTCTTCCAATAAAATTATCACAGTAGAAAACATTTTCTCTTTAAAACCCTCTCTGTTTTTTTCTGTGTTGTTATGCTTTCATTTGAGGGATAAAAGCGAGACTACTTAATTAGTTAATTTCAATCCAGAATATTTACAGTAGATTGATTTAATACTCGAACTAAATGACAATTGGTTCAATTGCACACGGCAAAATACGAAAACCCAAAAGTTAGTTCATATGATATTTAACAAAAGTAGAAAATATTGAATAAAAAAGTATTAATTTATTGTATTAAAAAAGTTATTTAATATTTATTTTGTAATATATTAAATACTTCGCAGTGTAGTGTCCCGCTGTCTTCAGTTCAGTTCAACACCAATGTTGTGTGCTAAAAGTAACCTCTTGTTAGGTCACTCATGAAAAAGATCAATCATCCTTGGATACCGAACTTAACTATAAATTGGGCCATATAGTATTTTGCATTATTATCATACCAAGAATTAGAAAGAAGCCATAGTCATACACTGTGAGTAAACAACCAGTTAGAAAGAAGAAAAAAAAAAAGTTTTTAAAGACATGGCAGGTGTTAAGTCTATGATGTCACTGAGGTCCCAAGTTGCAGTGTTGCTCTTATTGGCTGTGGCATTAGGGACGGAGATGGAGATGGGTGGGGCACAGAATAGTGATGGGTGCTCAAACCAGCTGAACAATCTGAACGCGTGTGCACCGTTTGTGGTGCCAGGTGCACCCAACACAAACCCAAGTCCTGATTGCTGTGGTGCACTCCAAGCAGTGAACCATGACTGCCTCTGCAACACCCTCAGGATCGCCTCTCAACTTCCTTCTCAGTGCCAACTCCCTTCCCCCCGTTGCGGTAATCACTTACAAAATCCTCTCACCTTATAATTTTCTTATGTTTTTGTTTTCCATTTCATTAAATATGATTATTCTTGATTAATTACAGATGCAAATTAGAGCACGATGAAGCAGAATTAGTGGCGTTTTGCTGCATATGTATGACGAATAAAAGGCTGAAGCCTCTTGTTTTGTGACGTCTTTGTTCTTTCTAGATTATTACAAGAAAAAAGAAGTCAGTGCTATAGAATAAACAAACAAAGTTTGGAATTCTCCTTCCTTCAATAAGAAATGGATATTGTGGATTCACCGCATTCTCTGTCTAGTACTTTTTTTTTTAAGATACCGTTCTTTACAAAGAAAAATTATTCTTGATAAAGTAATTTACATTTACATATATGGGTAAAAAGTAATTCTCTCAAAATATTTTCACTCTGAGTGTGCTTGAAAAACCTCTATTCTCGCTTTCTAAGATAAAGCCACCATGAAAATTATCTCTTGGAGTTTCTGATTTGCCGTGTGATGGATAAGTGTTGAACGCGATTTCAAACACACGCTAGAAAATCGGTGAACCAATTCATCTCCAATTTGACAAATTAACAAAATCAGATAGGATCCGTTAACACCATATGTAACTCTTTTCACTTATATCAAATCTCAGCTGCATAATGCAATAGATTTGACGGCTCCCAAGATCTCATTTAAATTTATGATGCATATTTCTCTTTTATTTTTAAATAATAATATTTCTATTAAATACTTCTATTAAATTGTTTCTCATTCAATTTACAATTTTAAATGTTACAAAAATTCCAAAGTATTATCCTATTGAGATGGAACCCCCAACATCAATTATATTTGAGGCACTCGGATATCTACCATTTGTTTCACACTATATTGGTGAAGTATTATCCAATTGGAGCTAGGGGTGTTCAAAACCGAACTGATTCAAAAAAATAACCGAAAACTGGTCCCAAAAATCGAAAACCAATTTTTTTGGATGACTATTTTGGAAAATCGAACTGCTCAGATTTCGGTTCTCTTCACTAAAACCGAACCGAAACTTATAATATTATTCCTTTTGAACTTACATATATAGGTTACTAATCGATTGTTACATTGTGTATTTTTTTAGAATTGACTTTTGTAAGTAATCTTTGTGTTAAATATTAATTCATAATTATTTGTGTGTGTTAAATATTATTTCACATTTTTCATTTCATGTGTTTGAATATGATTTTGCAAATACTATTTCTATAAGATATTTTTTTTAGAAATGACATATGTGTGTTTAGAAATTGGCTTTATAATTGATAATCAATCGAGAATTATTAAAACATATGTCATTGAGTTGTACTCGAAAATATATTAGAAGTGAAACAGAAGCAAAATCACTTTGGTTGATATTTATTTTCAAAAAAAATTATAATCGCAAAAAATCGAAACCGATCCAATATAAACCGCATTGTTTTGGATCGGATCAGATATTATTTAAAAACAAACTGAGCCAAACCATATACTATTTTAAACTTTAGACCGGATCACTTTTGACCTCAAAATTGAAACCGAGCCACGAACACCCCTAGTTGGAACAAATGATATCGGTATAAAAAAAGGTTATTAGAATTTAAATTTGAAGGACAAAAAATACAAAAAATAATTTTGAAAGAAACAACAGGGGTCTGTGCAACTGTGCGTTTTAACTAGCCTTGAAAAGCATCGTCTTCTAAGTTCTAACTTCGTTCCACCTTCCACACGGTGTTAGGGTTTGCAGAGTTTGCCATTGCCCCTTCGTTTTTTGGTTGCTTTCAGGAGCAGAAGGAGCTCCAGATAATGTATTTGAAAGCACAGAACGACACAACACGGCGTCTCAGTTCCTCGAATTTTTCGTTTCGGCTTTAATTCGCAAAAACCCAAAGACTATGGACGGTGTCGTGCGTCCGCTGCACGATATTCTGTTCCTTCCCGTGGATCACGTGCTCAGGCTCTGACCCGAAACCCTAACCAGTGCTCAACGCCTCAGTTCCCGGATACTTCGTCTGTCTCGGTTACTACTGGTAAGGGCTATTCGCACTAGAATCAGCTTGCTCTCAATTTATCATCGCAAAATCTGAAATGAACGTGATCGACTCTGAATCATTATCCAATAAAAACTGCAGTATTTTCCTTTATTTTTATTTTTTATTTTATGCATATCAGAGCTTTCTTGGATTACAATTGTCATGGTGAATTGAGTATATTTGGTTATTATTGTCCACTTAAATTGAATATGAAAATTGCAAAATGTAGTTATTTGGGTTTGAAAAATCATTGTGGACTTGGTTTATTATGTGATCCATTTTTTTATGAGCTGAGTGAATCAAATTAATTTAGTTATTCTTCTAATTCGGTGAAGGTTTTTAATGGATGAGGATCATAACGAGTTGGATTGTGTGCACGAAGAGAGTGTTGATGTTGGACCTGAGTCATTGAATAACTTGGACTTGAATGTGGAGCAGAATTGTTGCAGCCCAAACATTGTTCATGGTAGTGGCTCTCAATCTGGTCTTGCACCAGCAAATGTACTCTGCAACAATATGGTGTTGGGAATCGGCACTGTATTTGATTCCGATGAACATGCATACAGATTCTATAACAAGTATGCCAGATTGGTGGGTTTCAATGTTAGAAAAGATTGGATAAATAGGAGTAAGGTACATGGTCAGGTGGTTTCTAGGAAATTTACCTGCTCCAAAGAGGGATACCGTAGGCAAGACAAAAGAGATTCTAATGTGAAGAAACACCGGAGGGAAACTAGAACTGGCTGTTTGGCACATATGATCATCACTCGTCAACCAGATGGTAAATACCAGGTCACCCATTTTGAAGCACAACATAATCATGACAATATAAACCCCAGCAATGCTAATGTGTTATTAAACTTGCGAAATGAATTCAGTGTTGCTCAATCTGTGGAAGTTGACTCAAAGAGTAATTTGGGACCCAAATCAAGGTCAGCATTAAAGATGATGAATAAAAAATTAGGTGCCCGTGATTCTCTTGATCAACTTTCCATGAATTATGACAATTACCTTTGTTCTGTAAGGGAAAGAGATATGAGTAAAGGAGAAGCAGGGCGTTTGCTGGGTTATTTTCAAAGGCAACACTTTGAAAATCCGACATTTTTTTATGCTATACAGCTTGATGTTGATGACAAGGTAAGCAATCTATTCTGGGCTGATGACAATATGGTGGTAGATTATGACCATTTTGGTGATGTCATTTGTTTGGATACAACTTGCAGAACAAACAGAGCTCTTCGGCCATTTGTACAGTTTTTAGGTGTTAATCATCACAAACAAGTGTTAATCTTTGCTGCTGCTTTTTTGTATGATGATACCATTGAATCATTTAATTGGCTATTTCGAACTTTCGTTAATGCAATGTCTGGGAAAAAGCCAAAGGCCATTATCACAGAACAGGATGCTGTAATCATTGAAGCAGTCAAATCGGTTATACCTGAAACAAACCGTTGTACATGTGTATGGCAGATGTATGAGAACACTTTGAAACACCTCAGCCATTTTGTTAAAGATGCTGACTCTTTTGCAAATGATCTAAAGAGCTGTATTTATGACCCCAAGGACGAGGAAGGATTTACTCATGCTTGGGAGGCCATGCTGGAGAAATATAATCTCCAGCAAAATGAATGGTTGAGATGGATGTATAGAGAAAGAGAGAAATGGGCTGTTGTCTTTGGTCAGAATACATTTTTTGTAGATATCAGAGGCTTTCATTTAGGTGAGATTTTGTCTCATAATCTAAGAAGTTATCTGAATTCTGACCTTGATATAGTTGAATTTTTTAACCATTTTGAAACGGTAGTAGACGAGCAACGTTATAAAGAAATAGAAGCTAGTGATGGAATACGCAGATGTTTTCCAAGACTAATGGGTAATGTGGTTTTGTTGAAGCATGCAAGTGATGCTTATACTCCAAGAGCATTTGAAGTATTTCAGCGAGGATATGAAAAGTCTTTAAATGTTCTTGTTAACCAACACAGTATAAATGGATCTTTGTATGAGTATAAAGTAAATACATTTGGGCATACTAGACAATACAGTGTCACCTTCAATTCTTCAGATGATACAGTTGTCTGCAGTTGTATGAAGTTTGAGCATGTTGGATTTCTGTGTAGCCATGCACTAAAAGTTCTTGATAATAGAAACATAAAAGTAGTTCCATCTCGGTATATCTTGAAGAGATGGACAAAAGATGCAAGGTTGGGAAATATCAGGGAGATTAAGCAATGTAAAATGCAAGATAACCCTAAGATTGCTGTAGCAAGCTGTTACAAAGATTTGTGTCACAGAGTTGTCAAGTTATCAGCAAGAGCCTCAGAGTCTGTGGAGGCTTATCAATTTGCTGCAAGGCAGCTTGATGAAGTGATGGAAGGAGTGGAGAAAATATTGAGATTGAAAGTTGAGGAAGCTCAAGTTATCACCTCAAATAGTATTCATGCAAATGCTTCAGATAGTGAGCCTGCAGAGATCTTTCTGAATGGACATGTGATTGAGGATCAGGATGAAAGTAACAGAGAAAATGGAGAAAAAGACAGTAGAGCTACACTGGATAGGGGCCATCAAACAACTGCAGATTATAATCAAACTGATTCTGATAGGATTTTAGATGTAGAAGTGCCTCCACCAAATACCGTTGTCTGCATTTCAAGCCCCTCATCCGCATATGTTTCATCGCAATCTGTAACACCAAATCCCGTTTTGCAGGTCATCTTTTATCATTTATTAGATGTGGTAGCTTATATTGTTGTGATCATATTTTCATATTATTTGATTATAGAAATCAGCAAGTATAATGCTCATAACTTTTATAAGAAGATGCTCTATAATTTTTTTTTATTAAAACAAAGAGAATGACATTTATTGATTTTCTCATTTATGGGACAGGGTTTATACAGTTTTGAAACCAATCAGGTGGTTCACTGCATGTATGAACAGCCTAGTGTTGTGCTGGACCATCAATCTAATACTAACATATTCCAATCGCCAAACTTCTATTCTAACCAACAGAATTCTCCTGGCCACTCTCAACTATCTCAGGTGTTTATTTTCCCAGTCATTAGGTGTTTTTATTTTTTCGTGGAATATGCTTGTTTGTGTAACTTGTCGAGAAATTTTTACTCAGGAGCCTATGATCCAGAATACATACCATGAGGCTGTGCCAAGCAATAATCAGATGCGACAGGTAAAACACTTAATGGTCATAATTAGAACTGTCTGGATTCCCCCCCCCCCCCCCCCCACCCACCTCTTCTACAACCACAAGATTTGTGGTGGGTTGTCGAGGGATTTACAGAGGAAAACTAATTACATCTGCTTTGTGTATATTTGTAGGGGGTGGATCTTGACATCCAAAATCCTCATTCATCTTCATTCTTGCTGTATGACCATAGATACAGAAGTTCTGACTCTGCATAACTTATAAGAGAAGATCATGGTTGAACCATTGTGCCAGTATTTTTACTGTACAGTAGGGCTTGGTCTAGTCATAAGCATTGTGAACAGAGTCACCCTTCTTTCTTTGTAAATAACCAAACACTGGTCAAATGATATTAAAAGATGGATACACAGCTTCTGGAATGAAAGCTAACATACAGCTAACTTTTTTTTATCCTTTTGTTTCTTGACTTGAATTACTTTTGTTCATCTCTATTGTGCTGTTGTTTTTACAAAGAATACAACTAAAAGATAGCTTCCTGAATCAATAATAGCCTCACCTGATGCTGGAAATTTTAGTTGCGTTATGATATAGCTACATTAATTATGGATCTGGGGTTCTCTCACTTTAACTTTTTAACATGTGTACATGACTTGTTATATTTCGAGAGACAAATTCAATGGTTGGACTTGGTGCAGAAATTCGGGACCCCTTTACAAAGGAGAGGTCCTTCCTTCCGTTCATGATCTATTGCCAATAATTCAAGAAAGTACAGACACTTGTTGAATATAGTAATCGTGTCGTTACTGTCATAAGTGTGTACGGATACGTATTTGTGTTGGGTTTTTTTTGGTTTTTGTTTTACATTTTTTATATTACGTACCGTAATAATTAAATGAATAATAACATTTTTATTACGTTTGTAATGATTCATTTTAATTATTAGAATATTAATTGTTTTATTTAAGATGTAGTGGATCTTTTTGTACAAGATAGAGGAAAAAATGCATATGGTGCATGATTAGACTAGAGTGTAATACGAACAACATATTCTCTATTATTGAGTAAAATTTATGTTTTATTATGTGGTGCTCATTCTTTATTGGGAGGTCATCTTCAAATTATGAAACCAACATGAATTTTATCCAATAAGAAAAAAAAAATTGAGTGTGGTAGAGTGTTATCAGTATTTCTGAGAGTGAAATTGTAAGGTTGGAATTTTCTTAGTAACCATGAATTTAACACTTTGTAGAAATTAGATGTTGTCGAGCTATGGGTGTCTCGGTGTCTCCGTCTCCATCCCTCAGTTTGCCAGTGTGTCTTTTGAACGAGGTTCATCACGCAGCTGTAGAATCCTTGTATGTGGTGGCATCTTCATTTCGATTTCATTTTAATGCATCAATTAATTCATTATTATTAGCAGGCTTCACCTAATAAAAAAACTTTAATTGTTGTAATAAATTCATGACCATTCAGGCATCATAAAAGTTTGGTTTCCCTGGCTTCCACACCGCCTATTTGTGTTGAGATCATTTGTTCTTACAAGGTTTCACGGGGTCTGCTTATGGTGTTAGGATTAAAAATTTAAGTGTATCTATCAACCATGAGGGTATACGAACTACTACGACTACCACACCCTCCATTATAAATAAGGCATTTTTTTTTAGGTTCGAGTTATTTATATGCGTGATAGATGATTTACTTTTTTTTGGTCGAAATAGATGATTTACTCTGTAGCTCTACTTTGCATTCATTTCATTAAGCCACGTTCATTTTGGACTCGTTCGCTTATTGTGTCTTTTTATGAATTATGTTCGTATGGCAGGCTTTTAATTTGTATTTAACCAAAGGTCATAACTAGGTGGTAAATTGTGATTAGTAAAATTAAACCTCTAGAGAGCTGTTGCCTGTTGGAGCGTCGACGATATGTAACAAGTAACACTTCAGCAGTTCAAAGCTTCCTATGTAGTTGGGTGATTGTTCATATTTAGAGTTAGAGAAGGAAATGTTACTGTACCTGTCTTTGGATTCCTTAAAATGACAGGATCGTTATTAACCAAGCCATGTTTATGAGAAAATGAGGATATGTCTTTTATCCAGTACTCTTCACATAATGTAACACCTATGCCTTTCTTAATTAGGCAGCGTAATGGAAGAAAGCATGTGTTATATTTAATGTTTGGTATTTTTTTTAATTAAAAATAAAACAGAACGAGACAAATGTTTAAAAATATGATGTGATACATTTTGGTTTTCTTAAAGAATATTAGAATGAAAGATAAGAAAGAGAATACTACTAATTTACTTGATTCTGTTCTATTTGCATATTAAACACTACTGTAATTCAATTAATCATTTTATTTGGTTTTTTTTGGAATATCTTCTACACACAGCTATAGAGTCTTATACAAGGATTGGGGATTGAATCCATTATATTTAAAGGATCCAAGTACCTATCAATCATACTACACGATGTTAGTAATCATAAAGTGTTTAATTTCATTTGGAATTGAACCCAAAAAAGAGAGAGAATGCAAAACTAAATGTGAGCTTCAAAATCAGTGTTTCTCACCCCACTGATGAGAAATGTAACAAAAATTTTGTCTCTCGGTGTTACTTCATCTTTCTTTTATAGCATTTTTTTATTTAGACATATTTATTTTTTTATAAATATTTTTTTCACTTTCTATATATTTAGAAATTCATCTCACTTTCTATTTTCATATTTTTTTCTCCTTCCACATTTTTTTCCAAATACAGTAGTGAAAGAAAAAAAATTAACAATAATATGCAATTAGATTTCACAAATATATATATATAAATGCTTGGAGCAGCTACTAAACAATGGCGCGTGAGGATGAACCACAATAAACAAAGTTCCAAGACCAAATCTCCGACACTCTTTTTAACAATAGAATCCAAGTCTTTCTCTCCTAGTTCTTTCCTCAGCTACTATTTTTTCTCTCTTCCTCACCTTGACTAAATTCCTTTCAATTCTTTTCTCTCATCCTCACCAAAACCGTAACCTTTCTTCAAAACCAATAATAATCACCAATGAGTTGAGACATGGGCTTTCTCCGGCGACTCTTCGGCGCCAAAAAACCGGGTCCTCCCTCTGACGGGTCGGGTTCAAAATCCGACAAGGACAACCACAAGAGAAGATGGAGCTTCGGCAAACATAGCAGCAGCAGGAGCAAGTCAATCCCACCGCCTCCAGCGCCACCCTCCGCCGTCACCCACTTTGACCCCTCAACTTCCTTGGACGCCAACAAACATGCCATCGCTGTCGCCGCCGCAACCGCCGCTGTGGCCGAGGCCGCCCTCGCAGCCGCACACGCCGCCGCCGAGGTAGTCAGACTTACGAGCGGCACCGGCGCCGGAAGTAGTGGTAGAAGCAGGGCCGCGGCGCGTGTTGGCCAGCCGCGGTGGCCGGAGGAGACCGCCGCCGTTAAGATCCAGTCGGCTTTCCGTAGTTACTTGGTGAGTAAAAATTGTGAAATCCTTCCTATAATTTTGTTCTGTTTCTCAATTTACGATGCTGTCTCCGGAATCATTTCTGGTCTGTTTATTTCGTTTTTCTGATTCTTTTTCTTTTTACAAATTGAGTCTTAATTTCAATTTTCAGCTAATTTGTTGACTTGACTCTCAGTTAGCTTTTTGTTTCCTTTCTCTCGTTTAAATCGAATTTTTCTTACAGATTTTCTCAGGAAACAAGCACTATGGTCAAATATTTTTCAACAATGAGTTTTTTTTATTAATTTAAAATTATTATTATTATACCTACTGAAAGCAATTCTGTTCCGTGGACAAACGACAATGGTGTTGGTCCCCTTTCACCACCGCATCATACCTCGTCTTGCTTCGTTCCTAAATATATAAATTAATTTGAAAAATAATTAAATATTTTCTTTTTTGGTTTATAGTTAGGGATGAATACCCATAAAAATTTACTTGGATTTTTTTCATCAGATAAGTTTGAGTCCACGTATGAATAGTTAATTACTCACAAAATTTCATAAGATAAGCATACCCAATCCTACTGATACGATACCTTTTTTTTTATAATTAGTAATTAAAAATTTTAAGATATTTTTTGATTGAATAAAATAGTTTTGATTGTAATGTTTTATAATTAAGAAATGAATTGAACTATTATGAATATTTTTTAAATTGATTTATTCTCTGAACTGTCAATCGATATTTACTTTTAATTTTTCTTCGTTAAATTATATTATTTATATTTTATTAATTTGTTAAATAAGTATATCACATGAGATCATATTCATATTATAAAAAATATGAGTAATCAACTCTTGTTTGAGTAAAAGTATCTAGTTGCTATCCACACTCATTGAAGTTTAATGAATATTTTTTAAAATACATATATAAGAACTGATACGATAGTAACTATATCTAGATGCTACTGTGATCCCTAATACTATGTTTGGATGGGGGTTTTTGGAGGGGAAAGAAGGAGAGGAAAAAATTTATAATCTCCAATTATATTGTTTGGGAGTTTTTAAAATTAAAAAAAAGTTTTACATCTTTGTGCCTCTTACTTTCTAAAATAATATTTTCTTTGTCCTATTAAAATTAAATAAGATAATTAGGAATTATAAACCCTTTCCTCAACTCCCCTCCCCTCCCTTCCTCTCCAAAAATCCCCCGTCCAAACATAGCCTAAATATAGTAACATTCTGGAAAGTGTTCGTTTTCTCTGTCCGCTGGAGTTGTATACTGCTGCGGTACAATATGCTTTCTGTATCATTTCGTCATCAGCCTCAAACTTGAGATTCTCTTTTGTTTGTCTCCTAAGTTTTTCAAATAAAATTTTTATTTCGTGAATTATCGCTACTTTTTCTTGTCACGTGTTAAAAATTTTTTTTACACGAATAAACTCTCCTTCAAGCATCATGTGTTAGTTCTCTTAATATTTTTATTACTACTAAATTAGTCTCTATATTATGTTGCATCATAAAATGTGGCATGCTATGGAGAGTCTTACTGTGTTTAAGGGGAATGTCTCGTCACTCCTATTCAACAAAATTTTTCTAATGTTTAGTTTGATTAACAAAGAAGAAGGATATTTTAGTAAAACTTATTGAATTGGAGTGACAATAGAGACTCCCATGTCTAAGGTGGAGAAAGTCGCCAACTTGTTTGAGATGTGGGGAAGGAAGAAAAAAAAAATTACGGGTGGGTAACAAACTAACAATATTCAACTTTAAAAAATAAAAAAAGAGAGTGTCTTTTTTTTGGAATTTGAGTGTGTGGGGAATTCAAAAGAGGGAAAGGGGGGGGGGACAAGTTTGTGTGAATAGTACAAGAGAGCCCCGCATATTTGGTGAGTCATGATAGTTACCTTTACACCAGGCAAACTAGAATGACCCTTTTGTGCCCAAAACAACATCAAAGGTTAGTGGCCTTTGCCAACCCAGCATCGACCACGTTTGAGGTCATTGGCCGCCAAACACTGCTTGGTTGGATTGCTATTACTGAATGTGTGTGTAAAATAGGAGAGTGAGGAGCAAGTTGGTAACCAACCACTAATTTTGTTTTTGGCTGCGTATGGGGGAGTATTTGTTATCAAAGTCGTTTTCTTTACCTTGCCAATTCAAAAGGAAAAACCACTCTTTTGTGGATATAAAAGGGACTTTTCACCTTACTTAAAACAAATATTCTAACATTCACGTGAGGGAAGTAACTCTGGTTAAAGTCACTAACACACTAATATATTCTTTAGTTTGTAAAGATTAGAGATAATTAAGGAGAGAGGTTACCATGAACTAATGTACTCAAAACTTTTTTTTTATTTTATTTTTTCAATTTGCCTTTTGCCTTTCCGCGGGTTATGCAAGCCATGCGAAGGTGGGCAGTGTAGCATATAATATAAAGAAGCTTCAAAGAATAAAACGGAGCATACCAACTTTCTTTTCTCCTTTCTTAGTATTGCACGCTTTCCTTGCTTGTCTTTTTTCAATATTTTATTTTATTTTATTATGTAGAGGGTCTTAACGAGTGGCAAACCTGCTAATATTCCTTTGCTTTATTTCTTTTTTCTTTGGGTTTTTAACTGATGATGCCTAATGGTAGTTGTTCTTTTTCCTTGAGAAATCCATTGGGTCAATTTAATTGTTGGATAACAATATGATAGGGAATATTTGTGAATAACATATTTTTGGATGAATTTGGAATTGGAAGGCAAGGAGGGCGTTGAGAGCACTTAAAGCATTGGTGAAGTTGCAAGCATTGGTTCGGGGCCACATTGTGAGAAAGCAAACATCAGATATGCTCAGGCGCATGCAAACATTGGTGCGACTGCAGGCCCAGGCACGTGCAAGTCGTGCACACCTGTCAGATTATAATGTGCATTCTTTCAAGTCTTCACTTTCTCATTACCCTGTAAGCAAACTTCATATACATATTTTTTTTGTTTGACGATTGTTCTGATTCTTATCTTTGAAAGATGAGGCTAACTTGTAATTAAGAAATGTAGCTTTTTCAGACTTTTTCCTTTTCTTCTCTCTCCCCAATGACCCCACACTAATTGTTGCAATTTGGTATCTGCTGCAAAATAATAACTTTCCACCCTGTCACAAACATAATGTTGTAAAAACTGAGCCAGCTCAATAGCATTAATTTTCAAACTAAGATGGTGCTTGAGTATGCATGCTATTTTAGGTTGGATTGTGGTCAGCATTGAAATGTGAATCATTATTACTCAGCAAAGAATGATTGCTGATCATTAACCTGTCCCATTTTTTTTTTCCAATTTATACTTAATTGCAGGTCCCTGAAGAATATGAGCAGCCACATCGTGCCTACAGTGCAAAATTTGATGGATCTTCTATTCTCAAGGTACACTATTCTTTGTCATATAATTAAACAGGATTGTGTGATCCACAGATGGTTTAAAGGAATATTCTGTTGATCTTAAGAATTTGATTTTACTTAAATGGTAAAAGACAGTTGTTTTGAGTCAGTTAAGTGTTGATAAAAACTTTTTTCTGTTCTGCTTTTCTCTGGGTCTTGTAGATGGTGTAGCTCTCTTAGTTCTCCAATTGCATTCAATTGCATTTCTCTTTCTAAACATGCAGAGATGTAGTTCCAATGCAAATTTTAGGAAGATTGACTCAGAGAGAGCGAGGTTCGGTTCCAATTGGTTAGACCATTGGATGGAAGACAATGTGTGCAGCAAAACCAGTGATGCGCCGTCATTGAAGAATGGACACCCTGATGATGAGAAAAGCGCCAAGATTCTCGAAGTGGATACTTGGAAGCCACGCTTCAACTCCCACCGCAGTAGCAGCTCCTTTCAGACAGCACACCATTATTTGAGTTCTGATCATAACAATGAGAACTTGATGGCATATGAGTCTCCATCAAAACGTTCAACAAAGGCTCTGATAAATCAAAGTCTCTCATCAAGGGAGGTGGCTTCTGCACGCACTGCTGATAATAGTCCACAAGCATTTTCTGCCTCATCTAGAACTGGGAATGGTGCAAGGAAGGGTCCCTTTACGCCTACAAGGAGTGAGTGTTCATGGGGTTTCTTTAGTGGCTACTCGGGTTACCCCAATTACATGGCAAACACTGAATCTTTTCGAGCTAAGGTGAGATCACAGAGTGCACCGAGACAAAGGCTAGAGTTTGAAAGATACAACAGTTCCAGTAGGAGTACTAGGAGGCCTTTTCAGGGTCTTCGGGAAATGGTGCCTAATTCAGACTGGGATTCTGATTCAAGGAGCAACAAAGTCTCACCTGCTTCAAGCCGTTTGAATAGAATTGGGAGTAGTACCAATTTAAGGTGACATTACTTGTGTTGTGTATGGAGACAATTACCACTTTTTCCTACCAAAAAAAGGGAGACATGATATTTCCTCTTGCTTGGTTTGGTTTTTTTTGCTTCTTTTTTTAATGTGTGGCAGCAGTTTGAAATGTAATTATTTTTTACCTGTGCTCGTGTCGTGTAGTCTTTTGTCCATACACGATCAAAATTCACATTGTTGACGTCACAAGTGGAAGTGTGTTGATTTGTAAATCATGACTTGGTTTGACTTTTTTGCTTAGTGGAATGTGCATGGTTTGAATATAATCACTAACATGGAACTATAGTCCCTTCTTGCAAACAGATATGGCTCCACTCAAAGGAGTTCATCTCTATAGTGAAGAAAAAGGGTTGTTGCTATTGATTTAATTTAGAGTAACTTATAGGGTAAATACATATTTACTATCTCGTGTTATATACAAATACAATTACACATAAATGTAAAAAATGGCTAGAATTCGGGTTGGACTGGGCACTGGTCATGTAGCTGGTCCAAATCATTTATTGGATTAGAAATAAAATAAAGGATGAGGTGTGCTGCTAAGGTGGAAAAATAATTTAGGTGTCAGGTGAGGTGTAAGAGTTGGGTGCCATGTGGTAGTGAGGTGGTTTTCTATTAGCTATTTCATCACTTAATTAATGGTGGAGACTAAAATAAATAAAATAATGTCATAGGGACACAACATAAAAATAAAAAAATTTAGAGGACCAAAACAAAAAAACACATTTTTTTAGAGGACCAAAACGTAAGATGATATATATATATCATGTTGATGTGCAACCAACATTTTTCTTTTATTTGCATAGCTATAGCCAATTTCCATTTGATTCCGCACTGCCATTAATTGTACATATTCCACATCTCAATCTCTCGTATATATAAAACAAATTGTGCATAAAAATAGTTTGTTTCAACGAAAAGTCTTATTGTGGAGATATCAGAAGATCTGTAATTCTCACACGCTATTCAACTTGCTTAGTTCCCAATTATGATTTATCCACTGTGAATTCACGGAAACTAGATCTTAACTTTATATTTTAGAGCCTTAGCCTTTCGGTGGTCCATTTTGTAAGAAATAGACAATGAAACAAAAGGACAAAATAATTCACATTAATTAAATGTGACACATGGACATGACCGCATTAGTCACCTCCTTCCCTTGTGTTGTTCTGTTCTTGTCTTTGTTTTTCATGAGATGAGATTACGTGAATGAACTGTGGCCTTGGATACTCAATGCAGGCCCATGTAGTCCAAATCAAAGTGATTTTTATGAAGCTGGTTGTGAGAATAATGAAGGAGTGGCAGTTCCTCTCTCATATCTAGTTTTGGCCCACACCAATCCCACTGAGACACCTTACTTCTCTTTTTATGTACACCTTTGTATCAAATGGCAACTTAAAATTGAACTTTTCTTTTACTGCTTTTTGTAGAAAGTGTGATGGCTAGCCTTTCATTATGCCAAAATCATTAGCTTTCATCAACCATATAAAAAGGTCCAAAAGCAGTTTATTTGAATTCAACCGTTAATGTAATAGTTCAACAGCCAAATAGAGTGTTAGAATAAACTTGATTTCCTATTAGAGTAATTATCATGCGTCAAAGAAAAAGGAAACGCAACAGTTTGTGTTAATAATGAACTAGTTGAATTGATTTCACCTGGACATATATAGTACCATGAGAAAGAGCAGTACCAAAGTAGAAGACAGATGGGTGAATCATAAAATAGTATTATTGAAGGGGTGACATATCCATGGCAGTGGGGTCCATTCTTTGAAGGCTTCATCATGAATGGTTTAATTAATTGATGGAGGCAAGGCACAATATATAGGGGCATTTGAGGATGGGTGAGACCTTAGTTGACAGATCCAACAACCACCAAACATATCAATATGACAGTAATTTATGGTGGGGTATAGCAGTGTCCTGAGAAATGGATTTGGATCATACTTTTTCAGAATAAGTATAATTCTATAGGTTTGCTATTGACTGTTTGTTTTGGGTACCTAGAACAATTCAATGTGTCACATACTAAAATATGAAGAATTTATATGGAACTAAAATACAAAGTAATACATGCATTTTAATAATTTACAATTAAAATATGGTATCTCAAATTACAACAAACACTTTTTATTCATATTTCCATGATTGAAACTTTAAATCTCCAATCTCCATAACTGCATACATTCTATCTTATATATTTTACCTCTTCTAAATTCCTCAACAATTGTTTTCTAAATGATCCTGCATAAACACAGGAGTGACAAGCAAATATTGTGTGACAGACACTTACTTAGAGCCAAGCCCATAAAGACCTTGAGGGACTGAGAGACTTATTATAAACTACAGTATGTATTGGGATCAATTGTGAAGCCCAAAGAGATACCACATAAACCTGGCAAGGTACCTATAGCTGTGGCATTTGGGCTGTTAGTTTGAATGAGGCCCAATAAGCATCTACAAACAGATTGCCTATTATCATCACCTGAGCTGGCAATTATTCTCAAGCCAGACATGGCATCACAACAAGGGGACCCTGGAATGGGGTCTGGGGAGCCATAGGTGATGAAGATGGAGCATGCAGAAAATAGTTGAGAAACTGTGGAGCATTCTATATATGCTGATACATATGGGGCAGAGGACAGCAACATCACCACCCCAATTATTCTCAATGCCTTGTAGCTTCCCATTGAAAAAACTTCCATCAGAATATGCTTTTTCTAAGGAAGGCTTTTTCTCCCCTCTTCCTCTCTCTCTCTCTCTCTCTCTTCTTTTGTCTACCCTTAATTAAAAAAGCTTATCAAAAGTATAGTCTCCTTCAAATTCAATACATTATAATAAAATTATATAAGATGGAAAATGTTGGGTCGGTGTGCAATGTGGAGCTCGTGGATTTGCATACATGAAATTCTAATGAGTTTTAAGGCGTGCATGATGCAACTGAAGATGGATTAGAACATGAAATCTTTTTTTTCCAAATGGGTTCTTTTTCAAGTTAGTTTTGTTTTTCATTGTTATTTAGTTATTTATACAAGACTTAACAACAAACGGTTTCGTGGTGTAGTTGGTTATCACGTCAGTCTAACACACTGAAGGTCTCCGGTTCGAGTCCGGGCGAAGCCATGTTTCATTTTGCTAATTTCATTTTTTCTCCCAAACATCAATGAACCGAAGTCTACACCTCGAATGGGTAGTTCTACTGTTTTCTTTCTTCAAAGAGACAGAAACAGTGGTTGAACTCGAGTGCACAGTTTAAGGAACACAATGGGTGAACACATGTTTTAAGTTTAAGAAATATAAGTAGCTTTTCTTCACCGGATGGGTGATCACAAAAGTGTACAGTTTAAGGAATACGCAGTGGTTTTGGTGACCAGTTGCTTTCCTACCTAATTTGTTTCTTCTCCTTGTTAATAAGCCATTGATATTTGGACATGTTTTTTAATTCAATAGTATGCTTGTAATGCAAAGATGAAATAATCAATTTGGAATGCTTTGAGACTTCCTTCCGAATGAATAAACCGAAGTTACAAACTGGGATCATTAAATGAATATAAATTTGAAGTCGGTGACCTATACACATTAGAAAACAAATGGACAATAAGAATGCCATAGAGAATATAAGATGGAAATAAATCCATATACAAATAAATTTCATTATATATACTATGTATATTTTTTTTCTTTTTTGAAAAGAAGTATATATAAATCCACAAAGACAGACCAATTATTAAAACAAACAGACGAAATAAGACATAAAAACTCAGTTTCTAAGAGCTATGGCTATACATACAAGAAAAGAAACTCCTAGTGAAGACCATATGCCCTCTTGTTTAAGTGTCATTGTCGCATTTCCATTTAGAAGTTGGTACACATGATAGGTAATGACACCAATGGCAGTGATCATACCCATTCTCACCCCGGAACAGCATCACCAATGCAATCGATAGCCTGAAATTAAACAAAGGAGTTTCAGTGCTTAGCATCAAACTTAGATCAATAAAGAGAAGTGAATCTGTTCATGACAGAATATTAACTTACAATAAAGTGAAGGGAAGATAGTAAATTTAGTTGATAGGGAGCATATAAAGAATGGTGGGGAAAAGAAAAGAAGAGAAAAACTAGAGAAAGGATGTTACCCAGCAATCAAAAGAACTAGAGAGACAATCCATAGAACATATTGGTAAGGCTTGTATTTTGACTTCAGGTGAACACCAGCAGGAAGGCGTCGCTGCTCTAGCCACCCGAACTGGGGACGCGGCAGCAAAATGAAACCAAGGAGAAATCCCACCACAAATCCCCCAATGTGAGCAAAATTATCAACGTGTGGTAAAATGCCAATGGCAAGGTTGATGACAATGATAACTAGAAGGGTGAGCAAAGCCATTGCCTACAAAATGGCAGAAAAAGAGAGTCAGAAATATAAGTTAGCTCTATCATACTAATATGTGTAGAAACAAGTATTAATCTGCATTTAAAGGTATGAAACAA
The DNA here is from genome assembly GCA_030159175.1 of Glycyrrhiza uralensis. Classification (NCBI taxonomy): domain Eukaryota; kingdom Viridiplantae; phylum Streptophyta; class Magnoliopsida; order Fabales; family Fabaceae; genus Glycyrrhiza; species Glycyrrhiza uralensis. The sequence goes on along the minus strand of BRZY01000002.1, from coordinate 54,362,699 downwards.
CTACTAATTGATTGGAATTTGACAAACCATTGAGGCTTTGATGGGTTTCTCATATTAAAGAAGAATTAATAAGCATGCAGAAAGCCATAAATTATTGAGGGGGACCAATTAATTGGCTAAACTCACTTTATTGGAATATATAGTCCAGTTTGTGATAAGTTCTGACAGCATTGCTCCAAGGAGTCCAAAAAGAGCACCAGAAGCACCAACAGAGATGTTGTTTCTGATAAAAAGAGAAGACAGTACACTCCCACCAAATCCAGACAACAGATATATGATTCCAATCCTCACTGCCATGAGTTTGACAAATAAAAATGTTAGGTCATAGCCATTTATAAGAGCAACTAAATTAAGTTTCCTGTCATTTAGATCAGGTATACTGCAAAAAATAAACTCAGAAAGTCTATTGGTTTTTCCTGATTTTGTGTGGCATTCACTAAATGTCATTAGTGTAATGACAGGAAGATATCATTACAGCAGAAGGAAAGAACATACGAAATCCAAATTGCTGTTCAAGGCGAATGCCGATGAAGACCAGGCTCAACATGTTTGCTACCAAGTGAATAACTCCAGCATGCAACCAAATGCAAGTGACAAGTCTCCATCCCTGATGGCCGTTCACGACATTATCCCACCGAAGAGCTCCCATCTTGGTTAATCTTCAAAAATCAACAAGACATCTCAAATCAATAAATTTCCTTCAAGAACACTATAGGCTGTTCATTAAATATACAATGAAATAGAGCAGTGGAGGAATGTAAAAGTACAACCCAGCTCACATTTTCTTTCCAGTGACAACATGAAACCAGCTAAAAAAATCAAATTGTAATACAAATCCTGAAATCAAAGCCTTTCCTGAAATTCAATCTAAAACAAAATACACTTTCAGGCCAATAAATCAGTTTTGTTTAGAATCCTTGATCCTTTGCTCGTTCGGCCATTCTAAAGGGTGATTGAGAAATCAGTATCAAAAACTCAGATTACCATTTTATACAATAGTAAAGCTTCAATTCAAAGGATATCGTTCCATAATATCCTGGGTTATGGCTAACTTTTAAAAACCCAACAAGTGACATAGCCCCATCCATCCAAGTCAAACAAGCGCCAACGACATCAGAAGCACCCAACATCCGCAGTTCACTTGAGGCATTTAATCAAGCTAAGAACTTTTACATTTCACTTTATTTTTTGTTTTGTTTGTGGATAGGGTAAGAAAAAATGAAGTATAATGGTGATTTTAGCATTAAAATAGTTACCATAAAAGCAAATTAAATATTTTTATCTATAAGAAAATAAATTGACAATTCAGCAAATATTAATAACAATATTTTTTTATTAATCATCAAACTTCCACTCCCTTGAACAATTTGTCTATGTACAGCCTCTCCCCACCCTTTCAATCGTTTGGCATGTACACCAGCTCGAAAGAGATACACAATTTAGTAAATTAAGCAAGCTTCCATGCCAACACCCAATAAGCTAAAAACACAGAACACCCAAAAGAACATATACTAAATTAGAGGCAGTTCCATTCATGTGGGAAGAAGTGTTGAAGGAACTACCAATTGAGATCATATCAACAAAAGCAATTCCAAAAAAATAAAACTAATAAAACCACTTACAAAGCATCAAATAGCCGAAATTAAAACATGGGTATTGAAGAGAAAAACCAGTAGTAATTGATGTCTTACGTTGAGGAAGAAGGGCCAAGCAATGGGTTCTCCCTTAGAGGCTGGAAGGAGAACCTGCCAAGGAACCTGGCGACACAGTCACCTTGGAAGCCGAAATTGTGCTTGGGACAATTGTTGATGTACATGGACACAACGAAGACAGCAATATTAGCGACCACAAACAGAGGCACAAGCCATGAAGTCCAATGGGTCTCTGGATCATAAACATAGGATGATGCTGCTGCAGCAGCAGAGTAGTTGTTGTTCCCCTCTGCTCTGTTCTTGGTCCCCCCAACACCACTTTCAAGATCTCTCCTAGCCATAATTCCTCTCTCTCTAAGATAAAAAAACACCCAATATCAAAGTATCAAACTTTATTCCGAAAAACGGTGCCTTATAGCGAAGGAAGAGGTGGAGTTGGTGAAGTGGGTTTAAATGAGAGAGGGATCACAGAGAAGGTAGTGGGGTGAGCCATTTTCATTTTTCACTGTGTGTCGTGTTACTAACTGCCGCAGTTATTAGAACACCAAAAATCAACAACCTTTGAAACACTTACGACCCACGAAAATTGTCAAGGGAGTTTGACTTGACCGATGACGTGGTTGGTTTTGATTGGGTCGTTTTGTGGGGTGTTGTGTGGTAGCGGCAGCACTGGATTGCGGCCGGACACGCGGTGTTTCGTTTTCGTGGATGAGTCAAGCTCAACTTAACTTACCTGGAAGGTTCGGTTTTGTGCTTTCGGAAAAAAAAAACACGGTTAATGTTTTTTTACGCTGTTAATTAAGCTATAATGCTATATGCTTTGTGTCGGTTTACGCTATTCACCCACGCAGTAGTTGCTTTGTTATTCTACTATTTTTAGGAAATATGTTCTCATGTGAAGAAAAAAGAGAAACAGAATTAGAAAATTAAAACAAAAAAAAAGGGGAAAGGAGTGTGAACAAAGTGAGGAATGAATATGATGATGGTTCCTCTTCCTATCTGTTGTTGTACTTTGAGTAGGATGATTTACTTAAAAGTTTGAGAGAGCCACCTTAAATTATAAAATCAAATGTAGCCGTGTTAAAAGAATGACGGCCCTTGATAAAAAAAACAATTATTGGTTATAGTGTTTATTTAGGTTAGAGTGGATTCATTTCTATTTGTGATGCATAGCTAGAACTCTATTTATTTGGAAAGGATATATGTCATCATTTATTCATTTCTGCTACAGAGAAGTAGCCAAGTAGGTGTGAATTATATTGCATATACTGAGTATGATAATATAAAATTTAAAATAAAAGTTTTTTCTTTAAGCACTCACTTTAATTCAAGTCAAACTGGGTGTACCAATATAAGAGGATAAATTACTCTCTCACTGCATTTATATTTTTTCTGTTCACAAGAATTATTTATATAGATTAAAAACATATAAATAATTATGTGCATCTTAAAACTTATTTATATTAATTTTTTTAACAATTCATCTTCAATTATTATAAATTGTAAAAGAGTTTGGGAAAACCAAGCTAAAACATTGACATCATATATTCACCCGAGCTTAAGTAAATGGGGCTTATCTCTTACATAATTTCTTCAACCCAATGCATATTATAACTCACATTTGTAACATAAAGAATGTCATGTCATGGTGTCATAAGGAATATGTTGTGATCAATATTTTTTGCAAATTAGATTAGATAGATTTTAAAAATAAAAGTCATCCACTATAATTCTTTTATTTTAAAATTTTTATTCAGATAATTTGATTTTAAATAGAAGTCTAGCTAATCTAATTCAGTTAAATTAAGCAATTTGGATTGAATTATTTTTTTATTTTTAGAAAATACCAAATGAATATTAAAATATAGGTTTAAATATCTTTTTCGTCCCTGTAAAATGACCGAGTTTCATTTTTCGTCCCTGTAAAAAAATTTATTTGTTTGTGATCCCTGTAAATCAAAAAGTTTTAGTTTTAGTCCCTGTAAAATTTAGATCATGTTGAATTAGTCCCTGTAATATTTAGATAATTGCCAAAGTAGTCCCTGTAAAATAAATTTAATAGGGACTAAAAACAAAATTGTTCACATATTACAGGGACTAATTCAACATGATCTAAATTTTACAAGGACTAAAACAATTTTGCAAGGACTAAAAATAAAACTTTTTGTTTTACAGGGATCACAAACAAACAAAAAATTTTACAGGGACGAAAAATGAAACTCAGTCATTTTGCAGAGACGAAAAAAGTATTTAAACCTAAAATATATAATAAATATAACAAAAAAGCAATTCAATGTATCAAATATTTTATCTTATAAGTCATAACATAATTAATATCAATAAAGCTTATTTAAACATAGAATATGAAAAAAGAACTAAAACAATTATAAAAAAAAGAACTAAAACAATTCTACAATTTTATTTATATTTTAACTCATATTAGTGGAGATTTATAGTCGGGTAAAATATGGTTATTTTTATTCACTCAAATTTACTTTGACTTATTTTTTCCAAAAAAAATCTTATTTAAATTTATTTTGTGTGTATGAGAGAGAGTATATATTCAATTTAGACCGGATTGAGTCAATTTCAAAATTTGATCGTGTCTAGTAAAAAAAACTGTGTTTTTCTTGCTCTATTTTATTCAGTGTTCAAAATTTGATCGTGTCTAGTAAAAAAAACTGTGTTTTTCTTGCTCTATTTTATTCAGTTTTTGATTATTTCAAGTTTCATATTTTAATTCAATTAACTACGAGATTAGATATAAGTAGTTAATTAATCTGCTCTATTTAAGAAAATAAATATAACTAGTATTTGTGTTCCATCTTCAATAATAAAACAATTTGTGACCCAATTTTACTTAGGCCATGTTTGGATAACAAGTTTATCTCCTGCTTATAGCATAAGTTGCATAAGTTACTTTTATAATCGAAGAAAAATTATAATAAAACTTATTTTATATAAGTCATAAGCTGTTTTGATAAGCTATCATAGATAACTTATGAAAAATAAGTCTAAAACAGCTTATAAATCAGTCATAAATTATATTTATAAGCTCTACATAAGTCAATCTAAACGGACCCTTGTTTAACTTTTATGAGGCCCCGAATTCCCTCGTTCTTAATGCACTGCATGTGCTGTCTGTGCACATTAGTCCTCATTCTCTCACCAGTATACAGAAACAGAACAAAGGTTTTTACGAGGTACATGTCATTTATTTTAGACTTAATTATATTTTTGGTCTCTCATATTTGGTTTAAGTTTATTTTTAGTCTTTTAAATATTAAAAATATTATTTTAGTCTCTAATTTTTTAAAAATTAATCACTTTTAGTTATTTTTTTTGAAATATAAGGGACTAATTATAATATATTTTTAAAATATTAGAGACTAAAATAATCATATGAGAGACCAAAAATAACTGATTTTCAAAATATTAAATACTAAAATAATATTCTTAATATTTAAGAGACTAAAAATAAACTTAAATTAAATATAAATAACTAAAAATATATTTAAGCCTTTATTTTCTTTTTTTATGATCAGGTACGTGTTATTTATATTCATCTGTTGTGGAACAGGTACATGTCATTTTCATTTATATCTGTTATCCCATTTAATTCACAATATTTTCTTTACAATGTTTCGTGTCACTCTGTTTCTATCTTTCACATCTAATTTTCCTCTAGTAATAATCCATTATGGGAACTAAAGTATGCCAAAATCAGGATCATATATTCATGAAATATCAAAATGGAAAATTTTAATTCCTCGGTTCTCCTAATTTTATGATATCTCTCGATGAGCCAGATCCAAGAATTGGAATCTTTGTCAGCGTTATTTGCTTTTTCTTGTGTTCTTTCTAATTCTAATTCTTATTGAAGATATTTCTCATCGGCTTTCTTTTCCGCCTTGCCTATAGCTGGTGTGGTCGCGTTGTGTAACTTTTTATTATCAAAAAAATCAATGATCTAACATATTTATGTAGAATTTATCTGAGTTTATCTATTGATATAAGTTTTTGTCAGTGTGTTTGATAGAATTTATGAAAATAATTTATGACTGATTTATAAGCTGCCAATGATAGCTTATCAAAATAACTTATAACTTATATGAAATCAATTTCACCATATTCTTTTTTCGATTATAAAAATAACTTATACATAAGCGCTTATGCTATAAATACTTAAATAAATTATTTTTTCAAACAGACCCTAAATCACGTGACAGACGGAATATTCTCCTTAATACCTTTCACACTGCGTGCTGTCTCTCCCTCACTTTTCGACCTATCCACTAGCTTCTTTCGCGTTACAAAATCGCTTCGGTTTTCTAGCAGATTTTAAGTTGCGATTAATCTCTTTAAAAACCACCTGTTTTTCGTTTCATTTTATTTTCTTGATAAATCCATTAATTAGATGAAAAACTCAAGATATACATTTTGGATTTTGCTATCCAGAGTACCTCTGGTTGTAATAAATATTTATATTTATATTTATCCTATCCAAATATTCACATGAAATAGTGAAATTATGTTTCTGTTTTGAAAAAATGATAAGTACACAATTTTCAGACAAGGCAAATTCCTATAAATTTAACATGCAGGTATTTTTAAAATATTTTATTTGGTTCATGTACTATATTTGCCAACTAGTATCAATTGTGATTTGTGAATGAACAATATATATTACACGAAAAAGAACTATAACAACGGAACACATCTTCCATATCCTATTCAAGATCTTGTGTATTTCTTTTTCAGGATACTTTACTTTTCCAATACTGCAAATGAAATAATGAAATGAGAAGACCCAGGTCCGGGAAATGGAGTAAATTAAAGAAGAGAGGATCAAATTGGGTGGGGTGGGTTGGGTTGGGTTGGGCGACAGGTGGAGAGCGTGTGCCGTTGGATGCAACATGGCACCATACGATGCGTATGCGTGTACGCCAAACTCTTACACCCCTCATCGATGGGTCCACGTGCACTCTCTTCATTTTCCCAAGATTCGTTGGCTTCCCCCTATTGCTTGTGAGTTGTGCCGGAAAGTCTTGTCTCCTTGGCACAATATTTATTATTCTTTATTTTTTATTTTATGCCACTAAATTTTGGTAAAAAATTAAAATAAAATCATAGATTAATTTTTTTTTATATAATAAAATTATAGATTAATAACTTTACTGGTAGGACAACTTTTCATGTATTTTACAGAACAAGTTGGTCCGATAAAAAAGACATTTGATAGAAAGCATGTGCCAGGTCCAGGTTGACATTTTGTAAAATAAGATTAAGCACATTCAGTGCAACCTATTTTCATCACTAAATCACTGTATACAAAGTATATATATGTATTGACAGAAAAAAAAAGTATATATATGTAAAAATTAATTTTTTCGGCTAACAACAACAATTGACTTAATTGATCATACAACAAAAACAGTATTATTGTAGTATTCATTTCAATAATGTGTTAAAGGATTACTCTTGACTACCATAATGGAAATTGCATAGTTAAATTATATGAACAATTCACTACAATTTGTAGTGAATTATAAATAAATATCGAATTACTTCAAAAAAATCGAAGTCCTCTTTGGCTTTTTGAAAGAAAAAAGAAAACAGAAACCCTTTTATTTGTTAGTTGAGAAGTCATTTTAAGATTTTAGAAGGTTATTTTCCTTTCGAAGCTCAAGCAACCCTCATCTAGTGGCTTCCTACTTTGCCAGCAGAGAAACACACACAAATCCAATACATTTAAGGAATCATTTTTTTTTCTTCCTTTTTACTGAACCTTTAAGGAATCTAAATGTTTCTGAAAGAGTCAGGAAATAAAAAGTTGATCATACGATATTCATATTGCCCAAAACAAAAAGGTAGTCTTAATTAAGCAAAACTGGGAAAGCAATCCACGTACATACGCAAAAGTTCTTTCCTCGGTCCATGACTCATAATGACAAGCATCTTCGCAATTCTTAGTTGGTGGTACCTTGAGTCGTTTCTGGTCATCGTTCAAATAGAAAGAATGTTGACCCCCACAAAAATAAATAAGGTGCCATTTAGCATGGGAAAATTTGAAACTTTCCCACAATGGGAAAATTTGAAACTTTCCCACAATGGGAAAATTTTTGTACCGACTACAGACTGTAATATACCGGTTTCGTGTAAATTGTAATCTAGTCCCCATAATACTTGACTCTTTTTTTAGTCCCCCGTATGAATTCAATATTATTATGAGTCCCCCGTTGTAATTTGTTTTCGCAATGAAGAAATACAAGAGAGCAAGGCTCCTAATATTGTAACATTACGGTGTCTCTAGTCTCTACCATTCCCTATCTGAAAAATCTCCACCCTTGCACGATGCGGTGATAGATGTGAAGAATAGGCGTCTTACCCCATTTTGTGCGTGGTAATAGTTGTGGGTACTTGAACCCGTCTTGGTCGTTGGTCGAATCAAAGTATCCGCGAGAAAGCTTCATCTCTGGTTTGCGAAAACAGGTGTCTGCGCAGAAGCATTTCTTCGTACGTGTTGGAAAATCTGCATTGTCGGAAAGGTTTTTCAGTTCAAGGTACTGTGATGTTGAATTTGATTTATGTAGTTCTTTCGATCTGGATAATTATCTGGAATACAGGTTAGGGTTTTTGAATCCCAGATTTAGGGTCACACTCAATGAGCATTTCCGCATTTATTAGGGCATGTCTTTAGTGATTTAATGGGGTATTGAGTGTCTGAAATGGGGTTAGCCAGGACTGAAGGAATGTATTGTTACGACAGTGCATCTAACAAGTGCAGAGTGTAGTTTCTGTTTATAATGCAGTATGAAGTTTGGTAGTTCATAATCTGTTCCTAACAGAGTATTAGTGCAACTATTGTGACAATATCAATTTCATGTGTCAGGAAATTAAAGGTGAAGCTGCGCAGATTGGAAGGATGGATGATGCTGAGGTTAATGGGACAGGGCAAGAATGGACACCAAACCAGTTTGATGCCGAGACGACCCAGGTGTGTATCTACAACTAATGTTTACCTTATTGTGTGACACCATTTCACCTATCATGATTACATACGATGCAATCTTGATGTTATGTGTGTGAATATGGCAGGGATTGGAGCAAATGTCATTGTATGATGATGATGGAATCGACGGAGAAGAAGATGATACAGAAGTTGGTGGGAACAATGGTATTCATGGTTGTAATTTTGATGATGAGACCGCAATTAATGGGGTGGATGACCTATTGAAGGTAAACTTGAATGAGATAAACACAGAAGATTTAATGAGATATCATTTTCCAGATTTGGAGGTGGCATTTATGTTTTATAATTGGTATGCTGCTGTGCGGGGATTTGCTGCTAGAAAGAGCAGAAATATGAGGAACATAAAAGGTGAAATAACTCAAAAGACTTTTCTATGCTACAGAGAAGGGAGAAGAGAGGAGAAGGTTAGCAACACAGGAGTGGTCCGAAGGAGAGAACCAAAGTTTTTAAGTAGATGTGGTTGTGAGGCTCAATGTCGGGTTCATGTTGATGTAAATACTGGGCGTTGGTATATAAAATATTTGTATGATGTACATAACCACACCATGGTGCCTGAGAAATATGTGGGAATGCTACCGGCCCACAGAAAGATGAGTGATTATGACGTACTACAAATGAATGACATGAGAAAGGTTGGGATAAAGACTCCACATATATATGGGTACATAGCTGGCCAAGTGGGTGGGTATGAGAATGTTCGATTCAGGAAACAAGACATGTATAATGAGCAAGAGAGACAAAAACAATTTCACTGTTCAGATGCTCAAGCAGCCCTCTCTTTTCTGGAGTCTACACGATTGACTGATGAAATGTTGTTTTGGAGGCACACAGTGGACGGAGAGGGAAGGCTGGAACATCTGTTTTGGTGTGATGGTGTGAGTAGGAGGGATTATTCGATATTTGGGGATGTGGTTGCATTTGATGCGACATATCGGAAGAATAAGTACATGTGTCCATTAGTTGTGTTTTGTGGGATAAATCATCACAACCAAAGCATTGTGTTTGCAAGCGCTATAGTAGGTAATGAAACAGAACAAACCTATGTGTGGGTGTTGGAACAGTTCTTGGAGGCAATGGGAGGTAGATCTCCGAGTTCAGTCATTACTGACGGTGACATTGCAATGAGGAATGCAATTAGAAGAGTGTTCCCTGATGCACATCATAGGTTATGTGCATGGCACCTTCTACGTAATGCGACAAGTAATGTTCATAATGTTAACTTTGTTTCAAAGTTAAAACACTGTATGTTGGGTGATTATGATGTTGAAGAGTTCCAACGTAAGTGGGAACGATTGGTTGCTGATTTTGGTTTGGAAAACAATATTTGGGTGAAAGATCTGTATGAGAAGAGAGATATGTGGGCTACAGCCCACATACGAGGTAATTTCTTTGCTGGTTTTAGGACTACATCTAGATGTGAGGGTTTGCACTCCTTCATTGGGAAGTATGTTAACTATCAAAATAATTTGTTGGAGTTCTTACAGCACTTCTTCCGTTGTTTGAGTTACATGAGGTACAAGGAAGTTGAAGCTGACTTTGCATCCATGCATGGTGAACCTGTATTGCAAACACAATTCCAGGACCTTGAAGAATCAGCTGCAAGTAAGTATACAAGGGAAGTGTTCTTCTTGGTGAGGAATGTGTTACAGAAATCATGCACTGTTAGGGTGGTAAAGTCGATTCAGGATGGAACGTCTTTTAAATATACGGTGACGAGATATCGTAGAGAAGGTTTGGAATGGCATGTCACTTTCTGCCAGTCGAGCCTGGAATTTAAGTGTTCATGCCAGCGATTGGAGTCAATGGGAATTCCATGTGAACACCTTTTTTGTGTATTGGTGTTTTTGGACATTGTTCAACTACCAGACTGTTTGGTACTTAATAGATGGCGAAAGAGTGCTAAGGACTCAATTAGTATTCCTAATTCTGGTAGTTCATGTGGGTGGGATCCTGCCCTAGTTAGTCAATATGTTGCTGTCTTAGAGCGATGCAAGAGGTTGGCAAAGGCATTGGTAACATGCCGCAACCCTGACTTGCTACGGAGCGTAATACAGTACCTGGACGCACGTACTAATGACTGCGAAGATCTGATCAAGGGTTTAGACACCGGGGATGTAAACACCTATCCTGTCATTGATGAGTCAATACTGAATCCAGTACGAGCTCGTCACAAAGGAAGAAGGCCCAATTCATCGTCAACACGACCAAGGGGCATGCAAACAGCTCGCAAAAAACATGCCTGTGCAGTATGTAGACAAGAAGGCCATAACAGGACTTCTTGCCCCGTTGTAAGACAGTTTTCTCAAATGCCTGAAACTCAGATTGGTTCAAATGTGCAGAATTTACAGGTAGAATTTTCAAACTTACTAGCTTCAATTATTAGGTATCATCAAATTGATTTGTTTAAATTGTCCAATTATTTTGCAGGGCTTCTAATTTGCAGTACAGTTTTGCTCCTGGGGATGATCACATGGAATGCTATTTTGTTCGTAGAGTTAGAAGCTGTTAGTAGGTCACCCTGTTAGTGATGTATTTCAATATCATAGTCTATATGGATATTGATTCTGACTGAATATTGATTTTGTTGATTGTTCATGCAATCTGGACAAAGAAACCCATCATTTATAAAGCTATGGCACCGTGTTAGTTTTTTTTTTCTTTGAAAAGGCAAAAAATTTATTAAGAAAAATCAAATAAACCAGAGCACAAGATATGCCATGATTTAGTTACATGAAAAGAAACAAAAAGTTATTAGAGCATATACAACCGATCTCTTACCGTTAATACAAAGGAGATAGCGTGCGAAAACATCATTATAGAGAAAAGTATCCCAACTAAGTTAGCACTTTAGACCCTATCTATCATTTGCAGCATGCCAAATCCAAAAGAGAAGCTAAATGGTCACCCCCAACTTAACAAAAATACACCAAGAAGGAGCAGAAAAATTCACAACTGTTCTAGAAACCCCACCCATGGTGTGAAGACGAACAATACAAGAACGAGTTGACATAAAACTATCCAGATCGGTTCACAATTGTGGGAAAAAAACTACCCGCGGTGTGACGTCGTCAGACCCAAAAGCGAAAGTCCAGAGAAGGAAACCAGAGGAAACCACAGCTGTGAAAAACGTGACATCCCCGGTGTGAAGTCGTCAGACCCAAACGCGAAAGTCCGGAGAAGGAACCAGAGAAAACCACAGCTGTGAAAAATGTGACACCCACGGTGTGAAGTCGTCAGACCCAAACGCGAAAGTCCAGAGAAGGAACCGGAGAAAACCACAGTTGTGACAAGCATGATACCCCCGATGTGAATTCGTCAGCTGTGAAAAATGTGACCCCCCGGTGTGAAAACATTATGCCCAGAGTTCCACTATAAACCAAAGCAGCTCACTACTCATCTGCCACCTACTGAACGCAGGGAAGTCTACGTAATCCTCAAGCACCCTGTTAGTGATGTATTCCAATATCATAGTCTAAATGGACATGTAATCACCTTTGTTCTATTTTTTGTTTAAACATTAGTGGTTCTTGAATTCGGTGGATTGGTTTGATTTATTGTGGTCATGTTCGTGTCCTAAGATGACTGGGAGTAGATGATTGTTGCCTAATATGCCATATGGGATGATTACGGGTAACGTTGGACTTACAATATGACCCGCGATAACAAGTGAAATAAAACGAACCAAATTTTTTTTTTGGTCAAACCAAACAAAGTTTCATTGAAATTGAAATGATGTCTAAAGGGCCACATGGGCCTTACATGAAACAAAAAACAATGACCAACACCAAAGTAACCACACGATTAATGGGCACTTGGGCCCTACAAAATGTGTGGGTCCATAAAGCGGTAGTAGTAACAAGCATACTGCGATTGGGCTCGTGTGCCCTACAAAATGATTGGGTGGTCTTGCAAAAGAAGTCCTAATTAGAAGGAAAAAAAACAAGTAGCATATTGGCGGATCCAAAAGTACAACGACGATTGTTCATTAACGACATCAGGGACACCTCCACAAAACAGAGTTATATGTGGTCCTCAAAGATACATCCGCCGCATACTCAAAAAAGGATTAGGAGTTAGCAAACCCACTATCAGCGAGTCAGGTTGGACCAAAACCTCTTTGCGTTGTCCTCCACACAAATCCTGAGACTGTTATTGAGACCAAGGATGAGGTTAATCGCAGCCCTCATGCGAACATGGTTTTCATGAAGCTGCACAAACGAACATGGTTATTGAGACCAAGGATGAGGTTATTTCACTATCTACATGGGAATGTGTTAAGATATTGCATATCTATACCTCACCACTCACAACGGGAGTGAATGAGTCAGCCATCTCCAACCACTCAAAAACCCATGGACCCGAACTGTCACTGAATAAACAAACATGAACATAATCATTGATAAAATTGAAGTTTCTTGTTCGTCAACATAGGTAGATGATTGTTTGAGTTTTACCTACGACCACAGTTAGGTATTCCCCTAACATCCTTGATAGGCCATACACCAAAGTCATAAACACAACTGAGGAATGTGCTTGAGTATTTACTGGATTGCACGATTTGTGACAACACAATGGACTGAAACAAACAAACATCATAAGCAAGAGTTTTATATACGAGTCCTCATAACTCATATCAACTATAATAGTGAATCTACTCAATATTACCAGGTTTCTTATAATCTGTCTTCTGGGCTGAACGTCCTCCGCCCGGAGGTAGGAGTCAAGATGCCACAGTGTCCCTTCTGCGATATCGACCACCATGAGGTACCAATGATGGGGATCTTCCTTGATGGGTATATAAATCTGAAAGAAATAAACACGTGGGATTGAAGGTATAGTATAACACGGTGTTGGATAACATAACAATGGTTCACATATTTCAATACTCACATATTCCAATCTGGGCCAAGCCTCCATATAGGGGTTTGCGATATGTTTCACCAGCTGGGTTAGTGATCGTCCCAGGAAAACTTCATCCTGAAATATTTGACCAATTAGTATTACTGTGGCACTGGTATATCAAAAAACTAACGAACATGCAGTAAAGTATATATGACAAGCGGGTCGGTGATGAGTTTCAAACCACAAAGTGCGGTGGCAGATACCACACCGTCTGAGCCTTTTCATTTTTCTGAACCCACCATAGCCTTTCAATCACATAAGCCATGATCTGCGGGTGAGAAACGACAATATTTAGGAAACGAAAAACATGGGTATAGCTTAAATAGTAAAAGTGAAATGGGCATACATCGTCGGACACGTGCTTCCCGGGGCAAATGGAATAGAAGTCACCCCTGATTGCGTAACAGTCTCTCGAGCGAAACATCAATTCTCTGACCATGATTTCGATCAAAATATAAACCATGTCAAAAGCATTCATATATCAAAGCTGCATTGACAAAAGAATAGATCCTTACCCTGGGTCTTCATTTGGATGAAATAAATAGGTTGACACTTGGAGCTCCAAGGGAGTGAGGTGCATGTCGTTGGTAGCACGGAACCTCCACTTAATACCCTGACAAAAAATGATGAGTGGTTATGCAGCGACCTTCCGACTATTGGAATGGAAAAAACAATAAAAATCCCCATGAGGGTTCCACTGTGCAAATATACCAACCCTTGGGATGTGGCTTGCAGTAATTTGACTTGGGTCGCACTTTTTTGCCCTTCCTCTTGTACTTTTTGTGGGTGTGTCGTGGTTAGCCATATGAAGTTGTCCTTGAGGTGGCATGATTCCCGGGGTTTGGAATAGCCTTTTAGCAATTTGGGTAAGTACTGTGGTGTTTGCATTCCGTAAATCTCCCTGTTCACACAATGTGTTTGGTTCAAGTCAGTTACGTGTGAATATAGAGGCATAGAGCATAAAAGAAATAAACCTTCAACATGAATCTATTGACCTGGTAGTTGTCTGTTCCCTTCAAGTTGCTATGGCAAATGAGCATGGCAGGGAGCACCTCTTTCTTTGGAACAGAAGAACTTGCTTGAGTCCATGTGGGCGGAAGCTGTGGTTTTGCAGCATGCGTGGTGTTTTCGTACTTGGTGGGTTGCTCAGAGACGCATACCTTCTTTGTGACCAAGTCCTCATCGTCGTCGGAGACGTTTAATATGACATTAGTCATGTCGAACTCGAGATTGCCACCCGGGCTTTTCCGTTTCTGTGCTGACTCTGTATTGCCCTCACCTGTGTCCATGAATCCATTTCTTTTAGGAGTGAACTCAGCAGTCCTTTGGCCATTTTCGGTGTTGCTTACAGCGGAAGCTATCATCTTCATTGTGTTCTTCATTTCATTTGATGCGTTTTTCAAATAGTCTGAGACACTCTGCAGAGCACGTATGTCCCTTCTCACATCCTGAAATTACATAGATGTGATACAACATTTTGTTAGTGTCGATGGTGATAAAATGGTGAGTTGACGCAAATGGTTTCAATCTTCATATTGAAATTAAAGTTATACCTCAATAGCGTAAAAAGTTCCGCGAACAGTTGAATGAAGAAGTCGAACCTCACGATTCAACTCAGCCACCTGCAACACTTCATCGTTGCATTGACGAACCATTGTAGCGACCTTCACATACAACTTCGAATCAGTTTATAAAAAATACAAATTACTTATGTGTGCATGCATGAAAAAATGAGAGTTATACCTGCACTCGGTCTACATCACCCAAAACTTCATCATTGTTGTCCTCTGCGAGCATATGCATATCTCTGCAAGAGTCAAACTCACACTTAGTAGTCATAAAAACCTTAGTGGTCATTTCACTCTTATCACTTATAAAAAATTAGTAGTCAAGTCACACTTATCACATTCACTTTGACCGATTGAACCACGATTGGAGATACTTACCCACAATCGTTATTGGTCCGCGACTGGCTGCTGTGGACATGCATGTCACTCTCAATCAAAATGGCCTTGCCTTTTGAATCCATGGATGGGTGTGACAAGTACGTTGTGTTCATCTTCGTATTTATAGACTCCATCTGGAACTTCATTAGAATAACGATTGATTGAGGAGTCAATTCCTTAATCAAATAATATTTCCACTAATTTTAATTTTAATTGTCTACATCAGAGTTTTTAGTATGGTTATAAGGGATTGTGATCCTAGGGTTAGGGCAAAAGCCCTATTTGTGTGTAAGTGTCACCCAGCGTTGCAACAGCTTTGTTTGACTTTTAGGATTGTAATCCTTGACGCGGGTATTCATGTAAATGGCAAAGCCGTTTCAGCGTATATTTACACAAGGGTATTCTGCTACTTTTAGGGAAATCTGTTCTTATCATAGTATTGGGAATGATTTGTACGAACATCAAATCGCCTTTTGGAAGCATTGGAACAGTCTTTATCGCCTGACAATACCATTGTGCCGTCTCATTAGAGGATTATAACGTTGTTATGTGGAGAACTAGGAAACGAAGGCCACATTAGAGGATCCTCTCACGCATAAATAGTACAACATCAGAAAGAGGTAAACGACAACCCAATCATGAAAACAACTGTGCATCCTTCTACTACCAATTTACTTCTACTAGATGAGATGAAGACATCATGCTCGAGGGTGTTAGTAAAATATTATTTGTAGTAATTTGGATCAAGGGTCTTAACCAATCGTTATTAAAGTTTTAATCATGATTTGAAATACTTATTTACTGAGTTTAACATCCACGGTCCACGACACTAATTGAAATTAGAAATAAAACCTATTATCATTAGTAATAATATTCGTGCAATCTAGTCGATAAAGTAACATTTGTGTAGGATTCAACTTAAAATGTTCACAGATAATATGCAATCACCATATTAGGGTGGTTCCACACAATCCTTTACAATGACGTACGATACTATATTGGGTTCACCACTCATACAGGTGGGACCTGATTTATGATTGATAATCTCTAATTTTCTAATCAAACACACATGGACCCACACTAATGAACACAAATACTTACTTCAAACAACATAACGACGCAAAATTACAAACAACACGACAATGGCCATGGAAACAAAGTATTTCTCCGTCAAACCAACCCAAGTATCTATCAGGGGGGCAAATTGATCTGGGGCTAATATGGAGTCGTTCTGTTCATTGATAAACTTCGATGTGGTAGACCAAACATTTGTTTTGAGCGACATACCCATTGCATCTGACATATATGCAGAGAAAGCCTCATCAGGGGCTTCGTGATTCCATCGTCGAAGGGATGCCTTGGCCCAATACTTCATCCAAGCCGACTCTGCTTCTTCCCTTGTGTTAAACACCAAGTATAGGCTTCCATGAAATCCGTCCACTTGAGCAAGACACTCCTCTAATGTACCGTAAAATCCAGGACTTCGGCCATGGAAAACAACGAATGTCGTCTTACAAGCAACTAGACGTCTCATTCCTCAAGAACGACAAAAACAGAGTGACTCAGGGCGATCGTATATGGATAACATATTAACCACATAAATCTATTATTAGAATATTATAAAATAAATTAATATTAAATTAATATTATATAAAATAAAATATTCTATTTTTATCTTTTAAAATTTCTAACCAATGAGGTTGTGATGTGCTTTATCAGGTTACAATTAATGTTGTTCAATGACCCACGCTGCCAATGGGTCAACAAAGGCAAAAGGGAAACTGATATTTTTGCTCTGCAGAAGTACTTTTAACATACGAGATAGTGACTACTCATACACGGGTCACAAACCGAAGTCCATACTCCGTACCAGCACAGCCCACAATGAGCCTGAAACAATGACACATGGCGACAATTTTACCTTCCAAGACACTCAACTAAGCACATCGATTCATGCTTTTTAACGTATTAGCTCTGGTTCGCGCAAGGAGGAATTCGAAAAATTCAAACCAAATTTTAATCAAGGGTTTACATCCACGGGATTAATTTTTCAGAAAATTCAAATAATCACCCCCAATTAGTAGAGCATGATCACACACCCAATTAGTAGATGATCATGAGTTGACCAAGGATTAGGACCATGAAACACACCCAATTAGTAATAGTGACTCATGACTAAGGACTAGGAGCATGGTCACACATATGATTAGTAGATGACCATGAGTTGACCAATGATTAAGAGAATCATCACACACCCAATTAGTAGATGATCATGAGTTGACCAAGGATTAGGACCATGAAAGACACTCAATTAGTAATAGTGACTCATGACTAAGGACTAGGAGCATGGTCACACATATGATTAGTAGATGACCATGAGTTGACCAAGGATTAAGAGCATGATCACACACCCAATTAGTAGATGATCATGAGTTGACCAAGGATTAGGACCATGAAACACACTCAATTAGTAATAGTGACTCATGACTAAGGACTAGGAGCATGGTCACACATATGATTAGTAGATGACCATGAGTTGACCTAGGATTAATAGAATCATCACACACCCAATTAGTAGATGATCATGAATTGACCAAGGATTAGGACCATGAAACACACCCAATTAGTAATAGTGACTCATGACTAAGGACTAGGAGCATTCACACATATGATTAGTAGATGACCATGAGTTGACCAAGGATTAAGAGAATCATCACACACCCAATTAGTAGATGATCATGAGTTGACCAAGGATTAGGACCATGAAACACACCCAATTAGTAATAGTGACTCATGACTAAGGACTAGGAGCATGGTCACACATATGATTAGTAGATGACCATGAGTTGACCAAGGATTAAGAGAATCATCACACACCCAATTAGTAGATGATCATGAGTTGACCAAGGATTAGGATCATGAAACACAATCAATTAGTAATAGTGACTCATGACTAAGGACTAGGAGCATGGTCACACATATGATTAGTAGATGACCATGAGTTGACCAAGGATTAAGAGCATGATCACACACCCAATTAGTAGATGATCATGAGTTGACCAAGGATTAGGACCATGAAACACACTCAATTAGTAATAGTGACTCATGACTAAGGACTAGGAGCATGGTCACACATATGATTAGTAGATGACCATGAGTTGACCAAGGATTAAGAGCATGATCACACACCCAATTAGTAGATGATCATGAGTTGACCAAGGATTAGGACCATGAAACACACTCAATTAGTAATAGTGACTCATGACTAAGGACTAGGAGCATGGTCACACATATGATTAGTAGATGACCATGAGTTGACCTAGGATTAATAGAATCATCACACACCCAATTAGTAGATGATCATGAATTGACCAAGGATTAGGACCATGAAACACACCCAATTAGTAATAGTGACTCGTGACTAAGGACTAGGAGCATTCACACATATGATTAGTAGATGACCATGAGTTGACCAAGGATTAAGAGAATCATCACACACCCAATTAGTAGATGATCATGAGTTGACCAAGGATTAGGACCATGAAACACACCCAATTAGTAATAGTGACTCATGACTAAGGACTAGGAGCATGGTCACACATATGATTAGTAGATGACCATGAGTTGACCAAGGATTAAGAGAATCACCACACACCCAATCAGTAGATGATCATGAGTTGACCAAGGATTGGGACCATGGAAACACACCCAATTAGTAAAATGTCATGAGTTAGGATTATATAATTATGTTTATATAATTAATTATATTTATATAATTACATATTATTTATAATGTTTAAATAGTATATATTTAGATATTAAAATAATTGTCATGATACCATAAGATAATATGTCCACCTACTCACTTTCGGTTACCTCCAATGCCCACGCATGACATTATAGTAACCAACATTACAAAGGCCATTATCGTCATTTTCAGTACGCCACTATAATAAAGGGAGACACCCTCGTTCATCACCGCTGCATCTACCTTGGTTCCCTGGGATTCAAAGTTGACACCCCTCCTTTTCAAATCTTCTCCTTTTCACTTTTTACCTTCCACTGAAAACATGGGTGGGTCGAAAAGTTTCACCAATTCCACCTCAAACAACAAAGACAGGATTTGCAAATGTGGTGCCCCATTGTTACTGTTGACCTCCAAGAGCGACAAAAATCCGGGACGAAAATTCTGGAGATGCTCACAATGGAAGGTGTGGCCCTTTTCGTCGTCTTTTCGTTTTTTATCCTCAAAATATTCAATATTTTGTTGTCTTTTCATTTATCCGTTGTCTAATTAATTTCGTCAACCGCAGAAGAAAGACTCATGTGACTACTTCCAATGGGCGGATGCAAATGATGTACTCACTCATGAAACAAGTGATGCCTGTGACACACCTTACCATTGTTCAAACAAGGTCAAAGATCCATGGCCATCCAAGATTCTGGTTTTGGAGGGGACAGTGGACTACCAAGCTAAAAAACTGAACTTTGTGTTATATGGGGTGTTAGCAACATGGGTGTTCCTGACAGTTTTTGGCCTAGTTTATCTGGGTAGGTGTTCATGCCCGTGACGAGGCCCAGTTGTAATTCACCATTTTGCTTTCGTTGTACCCCTCTATGTGGGTTTCCGTTGTCGTTATCTCTCTGTTTTTATCAAGTGTGTCGTCGTCTTAGGGTAGCCCGGACTAGTGTTCTCTAAACAAAGGGCTACTTCTCACCTCTTACCTCAACTCAGTCATCGTCGGTGCCCCTCGTTAGGATATTGTATGTCTCTGTGTGTTTGTGTTTTAATATATTTAATGATTACTTAATTATATTATTTTGTCGTTATTAATTATTTATTATATATACGTAGCGCTAATTTATATTATAATATGAACATCATATGATGTAAAAAAAAATAAACAACATATCAGATACGGATCAAAAAATCCCAGCAAACCTTAGTTCAATATAATCCAGATCGACAACACAATAAGAAATATCGTATTTAAATAAATATTATTACTAATTATTTAATTAATATGCCAATATGGATTAATTCATCAAAACAACGCTATCAGATACACACACCAATTATGCTGCTTTAATATATTTTTTTCCCTTTTTTTGGTCGAAATATTTTTTTTCTTCACATTATGTTGTTACTCACATTATAATTTCGTTGGCATCATTCAAAGGGCTTAGCCCAATAGCCACAAGCCCACAACGGTCTAACACAAGTAATCAAATACAACGAGGTTGGGCCTCACTGAGCCCGTTCAGTAGGTAGCAAATTTGGGCCTCCTTATGTATGGACGCGTGTTTCGCCCATCGGACCACATCATTCAATTGCATATCTAATGCGGCCTACGGCCTAATACCTAATCTGCGAAATAACACTGTAGTTGAAAACCACTAAAGTTTTGAGCAAAAGATGAAAAAACACCATTGACCACAACAAAAGAATCAACACCTATCCATTCCACCAATCCATTCATATCAACTTCATCCTTAACTTTAAATCATCACATACTAATCCCTCGTTCATTTTTTCGACATTGGAGGGAAAGTTTGTCATTTTAGTTCATAGATTACAGGGCCACCAACCTCATGCAGTAAACTATGGTCTTTTGGAGGCGCACATTATAACAATTAACTACGTTTATAACAATTATTTCCAGTTTTCATTTACCGTTGATAACTGAACCCGACGCTGTCATTCTTTCACTTCCAACCCACCACGGGCATCGATGACAACTACGTCCACGGCAACTGAACACCTTCAATCCTAACTACTCAATATTCCTAGGTCACTTAAATAAAAAATGCAACGTTTCAAAAAAAACGCTCTAAAACATTAAAACTACCTGGGTGGTCTGTTTTCAAAATATTATATTTTCATGGCCAAATTTTTTTAATTAAGCAAAATATGTGTCTCTATTTGTAAATTGTAATTTCTGGATACACCATTTAGCAACAAGTATAAGTTCTGCAAACTTGCTTTTGCAGCAGGTAGCCATCACAACATCCCATCCGTCCAAATATTTTAACTATATATCTACGGCCATGCCTTGATTTTCCCATTGTGGGAAAGTTTCAAATTTTCCCATGCTAAGCGTTACCAATAAATAAATAGAAAGAAGCACCACTCATTTAAATTGGACTTAATTATCATATAGCACATTCTTTTACTTTACTTTTTTCTGCTTATGAAAACGAAGGACACTAATTTGATTGCCTCACCCAAACCAGCACCTTTCTGATCATACTCTTATCAAATTTACAATAAACTCTCTTACTCCCTCTGTATTTTTTATGGTTTTAGTTTTTTCTTTTCATCCCAAAACTTTAATTATTTTAGAATTTTAAGATATAATTTATTATTATTTTTCAACTATACCCTTAATATCTACATAAAAATCTAAATGATGAGATATAATTGGATGTTTGTATAAAAAAATTATTCCGACAATGCATGCTAATTAAATTCATTTTTTTGCGAGAAAACATATGGTAAAGTAGACTATAGCTTTTTTTTTGGGTCAACAATTAGACTATAGCTTGTAACTTGTAATTTATTGATTAAAAAAAAGACTATAGTTTGTAACTAGGCCTTGGGCCTCCACTTCATCGGGGGGAAAAATTTATAGCTTTGCGACATTTTCTAAACACAGATACATACTTTGACCAAAAAAAAAAAACACAGATACATACACTTCTAAACACACATACACTTAAATATAAAAAGACCAAAAGACTCTTAAATCTTTACACACATTGTTCACACGCACACACAGACTCACATAAAAAAATTACATTGCGGAACACATAAAAAAATTACATTGCGGAACTATTAGTTCCGCAATGTAAATTTATATTGTGGAACTAATAGTTCTGCAATCCAAATTTGCATTACAAAAAAAAATTACATTGTGGAACTATTAGTTCCACAAATAGTTCAACAATGTAAATTTATGCAGAACTAGTAGTTCCGCAATATAAATTTATGTTCAAAAAAAATTATATTACGAAACTAATAGTTCCGCGTAAAATTACATTACGGAATTAGTAGTTCCGCAATGTAATTTTTTGTAACGTAAATTTACATTGCAGAACTATTAGTTCTGCGTAAAATTACATTGCGGAACTAATCTATTAGTTCCACAATGTAAATTTTTTATGTGTAAACCTGTATATGCACGTGAATAATGTGTGTGAATATTTTAGAGTTTTTTGGTCATTTAAAATTTAAATATGTGTATTTAAAAATATATGTATGTGTGTTTAGAAAATCCCTAGCTTTGCTGTGCACAAGTGGGAGATTGCCCAGACCAAAACGTGGGTCATTAATGACTCAGACTTGTTTCATTTAAGGCTCAAGTTCTTTTTTTGGTCATTTGTTTTTGTCAATTTTTTCTTTTGGTCATTGGGGAGGGGGATTTAAGGGGGGAGGGGGCTCAAGTTGTTTTGGTCAAAAGGCCCGAATTCATGCAGGCCTACTACAATTCGGTCTTGACCAATTCTTACACGTTCTGGTTCACTTTCCTCAAGGGTTCTTCGACCAAAAACTCCCAATGGGTTCAAACCTCAAACTTTTGGACCAAAAAAACTTCAAACTTCAAATCAAGCCTACTTTTTGACCCCCCAAAAAAAATCAAGCCTACTTTTGCAATTATAAAAAGGCCATTTCTATTCACACATACACACATTTCATTCTACACATACATCTTCAAATTTTTTTTAAAATTCCAAAACTACCCTTATACACATTTCTTCTTCCCTCTTATTCCGCATGTTATTGTTCTTCCGCGGAACTATTACTTCCGCGCTCGAAACACAACAACCAACACATACCATAAACTCACACGGAAGTATTATTTCCGCGCTTTATTGTCTTCCGCGGAACTATAACTTCCACGCTCGAAACACAACAACCAACACATACCATACACTCATGCGGAAGTATTATTTCCGCGCCTTATTATGCTTCCGCGGAACTATAACTTCCGCGATCGAAACACAACAGCCGACACATACCATACACTTATGCGGAACTATTATATCCGTAGACTTATATTATACGCGGAACTAATAGTTCCGTGAAACACCGACTCCTCCCTCTGTCACAGCCAGCAATGCACGACTCTCTCTCACTTTCTCGCGTTTTCATCACCATCATGATCTCCTCAAGCAGATGCACCTTCCTGGTAATTTGAACTCTCAATCCACCTTCTCCAAATCCCCCACACCTCATCCAGATTTGGAAAAAACGAAATCGGAGCCGCGCGCAGATCGGAGCCATGCAGGAGCAGGACGCCAACGGGTAGATCGGAGCCACGCTTTGCCTCACCGCGGCGGTTGCCTTCTCGTCTCCACCAAGCCAGACGTGAAGGTGGGTCGATCGGAGGTGACGACTGGAGATGGGTCGACTTCTCCGACGCGACACGTTCTTCTTCTCCACCGCGGTCGTCCGGAGGTCCGTCGAAGGTTGGGTGCTCACGAAACTTGTGTGGCTCGCAATGATGCTTGCGGAACTGTGGTGCTCGCGGAACTGCTCGCAGTGATGCTTGCGATAGTGGTGCTTGCGGAACTGAACCAGAAAGTGTCTTGTGGGTAGTTTGGTCAATTCAGTTTTAAGTGTATGTGTCTTTAGAATTGGATGTATGTGCAGATATGAAAAACCTTATAAAAATGTGTGCATTTGGGCTTATTCTATGAATGATATTTTCACAATGTTTTTATAACAACGGAAAAGATTTGACAAAAAAAAACCACCGGAAAAGAAAAAACTATTATTGGCCGGTGAATTAGTAATTATTATAAAAAAGTTTACTTATTTCTATAATTATATGCATTAGAGTAATATTACATGACTTTTGAGACATTCAGACTTATTAAGGTGTATATATAATATTAAGTAATGATATAAAATAGTTTTACATTAATTATACATTGAAATTAAGCTCTTACATGATGCACTGCCTAAACTTTTGGTTTCTATTTACTTGGTCAAATAATAAGTTGAACACAAATTATTGGTGCTTACCGCGTATTATTATTTAATTAATCATGCAGCTTTGCACAACTGCAAGCTTCAAGAACAAATATTCAAGCCGGTCTCACATATATAAACACATATTCTTTTTTGTATACAAATATAAACACATATTCAACTATCCAAGCACCCGGGTGGGGTGGACAAGCTGGTCTGGCTCTAACACCTACAAGCTAGGGGCTAGGACTCAGCTTAGAGGTTGGTGATTGGTTCTAGCCTTGCATGGGGTCGATCCTTGATCTAATCTAAACTTTTTCTCACCCAAAAAAAAACTATCCAAGCAATATTAATTTTTTATACATTTTATGTATGAGTAGTACTCCTATTTGTCAAATAAATGTCATATGCGTAATATAATCGAGTATATATTCACGTCCCGAATTCGGGTAATCATGAGGAGAAAAAAACATTTCTCAAATATTAAATGGGAGTTGGGATTTTTTCTATTTCTTTTTTTGTTATTTATTCTATTACTATACTTTTAGAAAAAATAAATGATATAAATGTGATATATGAGTGTCATTTATTTCATTTATTCTCTCAAAAATATAATAGTAAAAAAAATAAATAGAGATAATCTTAACTCATTAAATTGGGTGCATTGTCATGAATGTCATCCTCTGATAAATCAGATTAACTTGTTGCCAGTTGCCACGCATGCTTCAAAGTGATAAGTGCAAAAGAATATTTGCAAGATCTCTCATAACTTATTATTGTTTTGCAACAAAAATAATGTCCTGCGCATTTAAATCTGAAGGCACTTATGTTTAACCCCTTGTAAATAAAGTAGGTTAAATAGGCTTTTAACTGGCATAACTGTTAAAAATAATAAGACATATAGAGATAATATATTTAAAGACATACATAGTTGTGGATAAATATTTTTTGAAATTGCCTATTAATTTAGTATATAATCTATTAAAATTTTAAGTTATAAACTCCAAAGTTAAAGTTGTTAAAAGTTTAAACATCAATAATATAAAAAAATTATGGTTGATTAATAGTATTTTAAATTAAACTAGAACGTGACTCGTACGATGCCCGGGTGTTTTTTATGTATTTTTTTAAATAAATATTATCTTAATTTTATGATTTTTAGTATCATATTTTGACCATAGTTAGTTTATTTAGTTTACAAAAGTGATGTTTTATATATAATAGATTGAATTTTGGACGTATGTCTTGAAGTGAATACTTTTGTAAAAGGGTAATATGATTAGCAGTTTAGTGTCTAGTATTGAAAGTTACATCAATTAATGGGAAAAATAAGTATCAAATTGAGGACAAACAAATTGATCACTTATTAATTTGCACCATTCGTTTACATATACTCTCATGAATAAATATTTTATGGGACTACATTAACATCTGAATCCCTATAAAAAAATTATACTTTATTATAATTTTAGTACTTTTTTGAAACCAATATTAAAATAATTTTAATACAAATATGTTTATATACATTTCTTACAAATTTAAAAATTATGCACCATCTACAATGCATAGGTTAGGTTGCAGCTTGCTTTATAGTCCAAAAGATAAATAATATAGAGAAATTATCTCATTTTTTTAGCAAATTTTCAACTAAAAAAATCATTTTAAAACAAATTATATGCAACTAAAAGCAAATATTTTTATTTCTCTTTCGTTCTTCTCTTTCCAAACAATTGAGCAATAGATAGAACATGTTAAAATTTCGAAGAGAATAATGTAGAACAAACATTAACCCTTGTTTATCAATATATTAATAGTTCTCCAAGCATATATTGACTATAGATGAAAAAAGTTATAAGACAGTAAAGGTAGAATAAGGTCAATCCAATAATTTAATAGTAGCTTACCATAATTTTATCGTAAATTTCACATGAGCCTTATTATAACATGTCTCTTCCTTATGTTATAGCTAGCTTGTCAACTTATTCCCACAATCTATAAATCTATCAAGAATAGACAAATTCAGTCAATCACTGTAAAATAGCTTGAACTCCAAATACATAATAATTTTAGAAGCAAAGAATTTAAAAATAAAAAAAATTATTTTACCTGATTGAAGAAACTGTATACACCACAGATTTTGTAGGTGTTGTGCGAACAAACCTAATAGAAAGAACAATTATAAAGCAAACCAAAAAACATAGAAAAAAATCAACCTTAAAAATATGTTGGTGACCCTAAAAAATAACAAACGTTGGACTAATTGAATAAAATTTAAATAAAAATAATTTAAAAATAGTCCATAATAATTTTTTACTTGAAATAAGAAATTATATTATTTTACAGGTGATATGTGAGCAACGTAACAAAAAAAAAAGTGTTGTGTGAACAACCAAATAGAAAAAATAATTAGAAAACAAACCCAGGAACCAAAAAGAAAGAAGAGAAAACCAACTTTAAAAATATATTGGTGACCTTGAAATATAGAAACATTGGACTGGTTGAATAAAATCTATATACAAATAATTTAAAAACTAAACCATAATAATTTGTTCCTCAATGTATAAACTATATCATTTTACAGGTGTTGTATAAGCAATGTAACAAAAGGAGTTGTGCGAGCAATATTGCCAAAACAAAAAACAATAAAAGATCAAACTCATAAGCTCTTCCAAAAAAAAGAACAAATCATCACGTTATATAGATAAAAAGACAATAACTCATTTCTAAAACCAATAGGCAGTAGCCCATTTTTGAATGGGCTGGAAAATAAAAATTCAACTATCCTCATAAGGTGTTTGTAAATCTGATAGACCTCTTGATAGTTTATTAACCAAGAAGCTAATACAAAATACATGATATATACAAAATAGATGACATCAATTTCAGCATAAAAGACAATGTGCATAATCTAATCGAAGATCACAGAACCATAACATGAAATTTGCTGGGGAAAATAAAGCCACCAATTCTTAGAGACACCTCACATTGGGTGAGCAAGATTGCTCCTCTCGCTGTCCTTTTTTTTTGTCCTCCTTTGCCCACTCTTTCTCTTTAAATGTTTCTCTCCTTTCTCCGGTTTTTGTTTTTAATATCACGGGTCACTCCCCTTTTATTCCACCTAATTCTGATGGGAATTGACTTTAGGAATTGGAGAGAATATTTATACCAATCTTGTTCTAACTTTTGAACATCCCCACACCTGTTCAACTATACATATCACCTTGCACACAAAAATGAATGCTTACACATTTAAGATTTGATTCAAATAGATGTTTCAAATTTAAAATTATAATAACAAAACTATTAGAAAAATAGCAAATAGAGCTATTAGTATATATCTTTCTTATAATCTAACAATATGGCCATTTATTTTTTAATCCTAACAATATATGAGATCTAATTGTCAAAAATGACATGACCTTTCTTTGCTTCTATGCGTTACAATTGTTGCCATATTGTATTATTAATGTTATTTAATATTATTATTATTATAATTGTTATTATCATAGATAAAACCAATAAAAACTATAAAACTATAGTAATTTACTTATTTGTCCCTGACTTAGATAAAAATACCCAAACTACCCTAGCGACCACTCTTTTATATAGATAGATAGATAGATAGATAATTGTTATATTATTATTTAATTATCTTCAATTTTAAGTAATATCATTTGACAAAAGAATTAAGAAATTGTAAAACAAAAATAAATTACAAAAATATTTAATTCCCACTATATAGAAAATGTAGAGCAATAAATACAATATTACAAAAAAATTAAATTATTACACTATTTTCAAGTTTCAAATATAAAATTATAATTGTTAAATTATTATTTAATTATTTTCAATTTTAAATAATATTATTTGACAAAAGAATTAAGAAGTTATAAGACAAAAATAAGTTACAACAATATTTAATTCCCACTATATAGAAAATTTAGAGCAACAAATACAATAGTAAAAATAAATTAAAAATTTTAAAAAATAAAATGTCAAATTTGCCTCCCACAACCTTCTTTTATATCTCTTTACCAAATTACCCCTATTCTACTTAAAATATGACAATAATACCCCAACAATCTTCTTTTTTATATATATAGATGTTTATAATATTAATCAAATGTAATATAATAATTTAATGTAGAAAATATCATGAAGCATGTTAAAATGATAATAAATTACTAGAAGTCATCACATCTTAATATTGGATATTCAAATTTAACATAAAGATTAATTGCAAATTACACATGAGAGTGCCATGATATTTTAATAACTTGATTGTTTTAAATTATTATTACTATTATTGAGGCAAGCGGCGTTGTTCGGAAAATTTGTGAAATAAACTTACACCAAATAGGAAAAGCAAGAGGATATTGTTCATTTTGTGTTCATTTTGCTTCCATTTCACCCTCATGGTTAAATATAGTAAAGGGATTGAAATTCACACTAGAAAATAACGATGCATGTTCCTTTTATTTCTCTCCTCTCCCTACCCCACTCCTTTTCATATAAAGTTACAATGGGAAACCATAGAAAAGGAAAAAGAGCAAATCCGAGAATGGATAAAAAGTGGGATTTGTGACTCACAAGATCCAATCTGTTAAATCCCACAGTCACGCCACCCATTCATAATTTGGGCCACTCTCTCTATCTCCCTCTAGTCTAACTCATAAGCGGTGTTAGGACAACTCCAATGGTGGAGGATTCAAAATAGATACTTAGTTTAAAAAAAATAGGCTTTAATATTAATTTGGTCCTTATAATATATGAGGTTCTTAATTTAGGTCTCTATAAAAAAAGTTAAACTTTTTTGTCCTTGTTTTATTTATTTTTTTGAATTTAGTCTTTGTTTTTTTTTAAATTTAGTCTCTCACTAGCGTTGACTGCTGACGTGACCATGTGAGGTCCTTGTAAAATTCATACGTGGCATCTACGTGGCTGACACGTCACCTGACACATACCTATATAAATATTAAGTTTTGAATTTAGTCCATTTTAAAAAAATGTGTTTTAAATTTAGTCCCTATTAAAAAACGTGTTTTAAATTTAGTCTCTCTCCTTCTCTTCCCTTCTCCACTACCACCCCCATCCCCACCTCCACCACCCCTCTTTCACCACCCCCACCTCCTTCTCCTCCCTCCTCCACCTCCACCCCCTCCTTCAAGCTCCTCCTCTTTGCCTCACTTCGTCCCCCTTGCTTGCCTCCCCATCAAATTCCAACACCACCAACACAATAACAACAACCCCACAATCCCACGTAACACAGTACATGAGTTTCAGACCCCCAACCCCACAACATGTTGTTGTTGCCCTGCCATTTTTCGTTGTTGTTTTTATTTGTGATTTCCTTTTGGGGGTGAGGGAGGAGGTGGTGAGGGTGGAGGATGGAGGATGGAGGAGAAGGGAGAAGGAGGAGGGGGGTGAAGGAGAGAGGAGAAGAAGGTGGGGGGTGGTGGTGAAGGAGGGAGGAGAAGAAGGTGGGGGTGGTGGAAGAGGGGTGGTGGTGGGGATGGGGGTAGTGGTGGAGAAGGGGGAGAAGGAGGTGGGAGGGGTGGTGGAGGAGGGGAGAGAAGGAGAGAGACTAAATTTAAAACACGTTTTTTAAGAGAGATTAAATTTAAAACATGTTTTTTTAAAAGGGATTAAATTCAAATACTTTTTCTAAGAGAGACTAAATTCAAAACTTAATAAGCCACGTAGGTGCCACGTAGAAATTTTATAAGGACCACACAGTGCCACATCAGCGGTTAACTCCTCTAAGGACTAAAATAAAAAAAAAGACTAAAAAAGTTTAACTTTTTTTATAGAAACTAAATTCAAAAACAAAAATTTTATAGGGACTAAATTAATATTAAAGCCAAAAAAGTATATTTAATAGCAAGTGGTCGTTGTATAAATACATTCTCTCTCCTCTCAAGTCATGCATATGTTTGTAGATCATATTAATTAAATATAGAGTTATTGATTAGACTTAATTAATAAATTTTTTGAATGTTTTTCGTTGGGATGGTTGAATTTTTATTAAGTATTTTAGTTGAAAATGTAAAAAATAAGTATTGTATACAAGTTCCACGATCGCTTTAAGCAGCTGAAAGTGAGTAGTTCTATTGCGGACAGTCTTCACCCCTGCTATCCAAACGCAACCTTAATTTTCCCGAAATGACCGTATAGTCCTCAGTCCTTTGGCTTTTCAGACAACCTCGTCCTGTTGCCGTGGTCCGGCAAGCACCGAATCACTGCCATTTCAAAAGCCAGCAATGGTACTGGTGCAGTTTTTTTTTTTTTGGTGAACAATGGTACTTCTGCAGTTGTAGTCGACAAATAGAAGATGCACGCGCGTGCAGCACGCGCCCCGAGTCGAATCGGGGGCGGACATCACGAACTCCCCAGACTAGCAGTGGGCCCCACAAACACTCTAGTACATTTCTTTTTCTGAGAGAGATGGTGAAATATAGAGATGGCCTAGAAGCCAGACCACAACAGAGATAATAAATAAATAAAAGATGTGCTTGAAGAAGCTGCCATTGACAAGAGCTGGCACTGGATTCATGAAGGGATTTGGGTTGTGATTCAAAACAAAAAAGGGGTCTGTGTTAGCAAGAAGAAAAAAAAAGGAAAAGCCATTGACTTTCTGATTACCTCAGAGTCACTGTGTAAGTCAGCTCCACCATTTTTTTATAATTGTGTCATTGAATCAAGATATATATATTTAATTTTTTTACTTGATTTATAGTAATATTTTATCTGTCCTTTTCTCTTCCACGGATCCGAGAGATAAGAGAGAGAGAGAGTGGGGAAGAATCTGAAAAAAACAGATTACTACTATTTTTTAAGAAAACAAATCAATGCCATTGATAATAAAAAAATTATGATTTTTGTTTTCATATTAAGATGAGATTTTTACCATTTTAAAATTAATGCAGCTACTGTAAAACTTATCAACCTTGTTTATGAATTCTATTCTATATTTATTTGTTTATTAATTTTGAAAAATCATAACTTTTCCTGGTAGTGGAACCCAGCAGTCTATTTTGTATATTTGGCTCTTTTTACATTGCTCACCGTCAAATTAAAAGGTATCGTTTTCTCCGTACCTTGGTTGGTTTGTATACCATCTACCTTTTTTCAATTCTCTCTGTTTCTCACTTATATCAGTGTGGGGTGTGGAGAGAGAGAGAGAGAATGGCGGGGGTGGTGTCAACTGGTTCTCCTTGCTTAGATTTGGTATGATGCAGCATTTGAAAAGTCTGGGTGGTGTGTGAATGTGACTATGAGATACATGTGAGATAAGGTTTTTGTTTTTGTTTTTGTTGCTGCTGTCCCTTTTCTTACAAAAAAAATATGTTATCTTAAATAAATATTCTCAATCTTTGTTTTATATTCTTTTTTCCCTCTGCAATGTTTTTTGGCTTAGACCTCTTTGGATTTTCTCCTTCCTGGGGTCTCTGTCAAAATTCTCAATACTGACAAATAATAGGTCAAGTGTGAAATATAGAAAACCAGGGATTCTTCCCTTCTTTCCCTCTTATGTGTCACTGTTTTGAGGCCTTTTCTGCTGTTGTGGTCGAAGACATGAGAAGCAGGTGTGAACCTTGGATCAGAAAGGAAGGGACTTTCTTGTCCTGTTCAACTTTCCATCTGTTTCTGGAATAGGCTTTCTGCTGGAGAGAGAGAAAGAGAGAAAGAAGGGGTAAAAGTCTTGTGTGTGGGGTGTTGACAAGGAAACAGCTTTTTGCTCATGTCTACTTTTTTATTAAAAAAACTCAACCTTGTCAGTTTTTAGCTCAATCTGCATCAAAGGTCAAAAAGTCAAGAGTGAGGAATCAAGAACTACAAAAGTCCTTGGCAAAAGTGACAGTGACAATTTTGGGTATAAAATAAAAAATAACTGAGGAACATAAGAGTCCGAATGGAACGAATTATAGAGTTAGTCACAGAGAAGCTTTTGGATAAAGGAGAGAAAGGGTCCATCCAATTTTATAAAAAAAAAAAAAATCTTGTATGTAGGAACAGGGAACAGTTGCAGTAGGGTTGAAAAAGTTGTTGTGACTGATAGATATTTCTCAACCCATTTCCAGTTCAATGCAAAATTCATCGTCCTTCTTCTCAATCTCAAATGTATTCTCCATCTCTGAACATCTTATTTTTGTAGTTTACCTTTTTTTATTGACATTGAATTTTTTTATTTGTGCATCTTGTGATTCCTCCTTCCTTGACTCTTGCTACAGCAAAGAAAAATGGAGGGGCATAGTGAGATGGGTCTCACAGGGGAAAGTTTAGATACTGGTATTATAGGGAGAATGAGGGACGATGAGTATGAAAGCCGTTCTGGAAGTGATAACTTTGAAGGCGTATCTGGTGATGATCTGGATGCTGGTGATGATCACCCCCAGAGGAAGAAGAGATACCATAGACACACTCCTCATCAAATTCAAGAGCTTGAGGCGTATGGCTTTATATGAAACTCTTCAATTCTTTTTTGAAAAAAAAAACTAATGTGCTTATGTGTGATTGAGCCATATTTCATTTTGGTTTTGCTCCTTTTTGGTTTTTAGTTTCTTCAAGGAGTGCCCTCATCCTGATGAGAAGCAAAGGTTGGATCTTAGTAAGAGGCTTGGCTTGGAGAATAAGCAAGTCAAATTCTGGTTTCAGAATCGAAGGACCCAAATGAAGGTGAATTTAGATACAGTAGTGTTATTGCACTTGCATGTAGTTTCTTGATGCAATTTAGATACTATAGTAATTTGGATTGTTTTTTTTTATGCTTGAATAATCAGACTCAGCTGGAACGCCATGAGAACATAATGCTGAGGCAGGAAAATGACAAGCTCAGAGCGGAGAATGGTTTGATGAAGGAAGCCATGGCAAATCCAGTATGTAACAGCTGTGGTGGCCCTGCCATTCCTGGCCAGATTTCATTCGAGGAGCACCAGATTAGAATCGAAAATGCTCGCCTAAAGGATGAATTGAACCGTATAAGTGCCTTGGCAAACAAGTTCCTTGGCAAACCAATCTCATCATTGGCATCTCCCATGGCTCTCCCAACATCAAATTCTGGCCTAGAACTTGGTATTGGAAGGAATGGCTTTGGTGGTTCAAGCTCTCTTTTTACTTCCTTGCCAATGGGACTTGATCTGGGAGATGGAGTCTTGGGCACCCAACCTGCAATGTCTGGTATTAGGTCACCAATGGGATTGATGGGAAATGAAGTCCAACTTGATAGATCAGTGCTTATAGATCTTGCATTTGCTGCCATGGAGGAATTGGTAAAGATAGCTCAGGCAGATAGCCCTCTTTGGATTAAGAGTTTGGATGGTGAGAGGGAAATATTGAACCTTGAGGAGTATGCAAGGATGTTTTCTCCCTGCACCAGTCCAAAACCCACTGCTTATGTAACTGAAGCTACAAGAGAAACTGGGATAGTGATAATCAACAGTTTAGCCCTTGTGGAAACTTTGATGGACGCGGTATGATTATGATACTCAACTAACTTCGTAGGCTTGTTCAGTGAAGTTTGACTGGTTTTAATGGAAATTTTATAATCATTCACAAATGAAGAATCAGTTCAAACGAAAATTAGCCAACATTTTTTGAGTGATGAAACTACTAGTTTTAGTTTATTGAATTGGACTGCATTCTATTCGATAATTTTTCTTGTAGATTTTGATAAATCTTATCACAAGGATTAAAGCAATGCTCTTTTAGGACTGTGACTATTATTTAGTGTAGATTTTATGCTCTTGTTTTAATTGATTATTTTTCTTGAATAGAATCGATGGGCGGAGATGTTTCCGTCAATGATTGCTAGAGCTGTGAACCTTGATGTTATATCTGGTGGCATGGGTGGAACAAGAAATGGTGCTATACAAGTGGTACGTTTCTTTTCTGTATATATGTTTGCTTCCCTTTGCCTTAGTTGGCCGGAGCTGATTAAGATTATGCATTGCTTTTCAGATGCATGCTGAGGTTCAGTTGCTTTCACCTCTAGTCCCTGTTCGTCAAGTGAGGTTCCTCCGGTTCTGTAAGCAGCATGCAGAAGGTGTATGGGCTGTGGTTGATGTTTCTGTTGAGATTGGTCATGATGCTGCTAATGGACATCCATTCATGAGCTGTAGGAGGCTTCCTTCTGGCTGTATTGTGCAGGATATGCCCAATGGTTACTCCAAGGTAAGTTTTCAAGACTTATTTTTCTTTGTATGTTACCGTTTCTTGACTTTTGTATGAGTCCAGTTTTTTTTTTTATTAGATAAATTGTGGGTCTTTTCTTGCTTCTGGTGATGAATGGGGTGCTTTGTTATAGCTGGTGATATAGTTTTGTAAAAATTTGCAGTGTTTTTTGTACTTAGAAGTTTGTGTGACTGCTCCTTCCAAATATAATAAGATTGAAATTTGCCCAAGAAATCGGTCTTTTTAACTAGTTTTTTACTCGAGAAGATGCTTCTCTGGTTAAATTGTATTATAATAATCATAGTAAAGGTTGCTTATTGTCTGTACTTAAAATTGTCCACTGCTACTCCTAGACAGTGGTGAATCAAGGCTTATATGGTTTAGCATTTGAAACTTCATTTCCTTTTCGCATCTTTTAGTATTTAAAAAGTGCATGAAAATTCTAAATCTCTCGGACTCTTCAATCTTTGGTGTATAAACAATACAATTGATGCTTCTATTCCCATCTCCTTTCGTATAAAATATATCATTTCTTTTACTGTGTACGAGACCGTAATGACCTGGATCCAGTCCTCCGCTGCTATAATATAATGGAGACTACTCTTGTGTTAATCCGTGCCCTTTAATTAATTTAATATAATCAGACGGGTCTTAATCATTATAAAAATTCCACAATCTTCCAAGTGTACTTGTTGGGATTCACCTCTATCCTTTCCATTTTGACTTAAATTAATCGGTTAATCCTCTACAAACTTCTCATAGTTTAGTAATTTATAATTAGCTTAGGGTTTTATGTCAACATTTTCTATGTAGTTGAATGTGGACTGTATTATGTCATTAAATAATTTAATCGCGCTTTTTAATTCCATCCATACTTGTCGTAGGGTGTTTGGTGAATAACTTTGTTTATCTTAAATAGTTAAATTTCTTTGTTATTGCATATTGAGTATCTTGGTTAATTAGTGACACAATGTAAGTTGTTGCACTGTAACTTGTAGGTGACATGGCTTGAGCATTGGGAGTATGATGAGAGTGTTGTCCACCAACTTTATCGCCCATTGCTGAATTCTGGTTTTGGATTTGGTGCTCATAGATGGATCGCCACCCTCCAAAGGCAGTGTGAATGCTTGGCCATCCTCATGTCCTCTTCCATCTCAAGTGATGATCACACGGGTATATAATTAACTAACTAGATGAATTTAAATTGTTACCCTCCTCCCTAATCACTTGTGTTAACTACAAGTTTGGATTTTGATTTTGTCCAGCCTTGAGCCAAGCCGGTAGGAGGAGCATGTTGAAACTGGCACAACGCATGACCAGTAACTTCTGTACCGGGGTTTGTGCTTCATCGGCTCGCAAGTGGGACAGCCTTCACACGGGGACCCTCAGTGATGACATGAGGGTGATGACCAGAAAGAATGTGGATGACCCCGGCGAGCCTCCCGGGATCGTGCTCA
The DNA here is from genome assembly GCA_030159175.1 of Glycyrrhiza uralensis. NCBI lineage: Eukaryota > Viridiplantae > Streptophyta > Magnoliopsida > Fabales > Fabaceae > Glycyrrhiza > Glycyrrhiza uralensis. Next base: position 54,326,565 of record BRZY01000002.1, on the reverse strand, counting down.
GCGCCGCAACCTCTGTTTGGATGCCAGTGTCGCGGCAAAGACTGTTTGATTTTCTGCGTGATGAGCAGCTGAGAAGCGAGTGGGACATTTTGTCCAATGGTGGACCAATGCAGGAGATGGTTCACATTGCCAAAGGACAAGGACAAGGAAATTGCGTCTCTCTCCTTCGCGCAAATGTAAGCGATATTCTTCTTCTAATTGTTTTTACTCCCTCCGTCTCATTTTATCTGTCTTTTGAGATAATGTACACATCTTAAGACAAATAATTGGAGACAACTCCACACGGAACACTTAGAATGAGACAGAGGAAGTACTATTTTTCATGTTGTTCTTTGCATGTTGATTTCATATAAATGCAACCAAAACCAAAAAAAATCTTTGTTGTGTTTTTGTGTTTGCAGGCTGTTAATGCGAATGATAGCAGCATGCTGATTCTGCAAGAGACATGGATGGATTCCTCGTGCTCCGTCGTGGTGTATGCACCGGTGGACGTGCAATCCTTGAACGTGGTGATGAGCGGGGGAGATTCTGCCTACGTTGCACTCTTGCCTTCAGGCTTTGCCATTCTTCCCGACGGCAATGTCGGATCGAACAACGGTTGCAACGGGACTTTACAGAAGGGAGGTGGCATCGGTGACGGTGGTGGAACCGGAAGCTTGCTCACAGTTGGGTTCCAAATTCTGGTGAATAGTCTCCCAACTGCTAAGCTCACTATGGAGTCAGTTGATACTGTGAATAACCTCATCTCATGCACCATTCAGAAGATCAAGGCTGCCCTCAGAGTTGCATAACAAAAAGCCCATTTTGTTAATGCAATCACCAAGTTATATTATACACCTTATATATTTTGTCAACTGCCTTTAATATATTTTTTTATTTTGTTTTCTAAAATGAATTGAGAAAGGGGGGGGGGGGGGTTATAAATTTGGTTGTATAGGATTTATATTATATTATATAGAGTATTAGTGGAAGAGGCTGAGACAGAAAGGGTCGCGTAAGGAAGGTTTCGAGTCAAGAACGAACCGCGAAAAAGGAACTTGTGCAGTCGCGAGTGCAAGTTTTCAACTCATGCTGGTTCGGGTATTGACTCGTTCACCTGCGAGTTAGTCTCGTTATTCTTACTTGTGTCCAAGAAAAATGTGTCCTGTTATTAATGCCGTCCTATACAGTTGCAAATGGGAATTGCAGAACTATTGTGTCCTTTGGAATGTATTTTTCACATTTAAGTTTTTTTATATTTTGTCTCGAAATTGTCTTCTCTCTCCTTTTTTCTTCTTCTTTTTCTTCGGGTAGAGGTGTTGGTGTTAATTTTATTTGGGGTGATATATTGGGTGTACTCGCATTAGTTTTCAAAAGGTGGCATTATCACAATTTTTTTTTACATAAATTAACAAAAAATCATAATTATATTATTCTCTTACACCCAAAATAAGAAACACAGTGAGGTTAGTTGCAAAACCTGTTCTTACCGGAATTATATAAGTAACTTTTCTCTCATCATCGTGACTCAAGATTAGTTTGAAGATTCTTCTAACAACTCCCCCAGCAGTACGTAAACGGTAAACCTTGTAGGGAAAAAAGAAGATAACCAAAAACATTTTTTTAAAATATTGTTGCGATTGATTACTAAAATGAGACTTTCCTAATATTTTTTTGTTCGATGCGAGTAGGTTACACCAAACAATATTTTTGTTTAATTAGTCTGATTTAATTAAGACTCAAATTTCGCTTGTTATCTATTATAGATTTTTTTTTTGCACTAACGTTTTTGAAAATATGGTGTAACTTTGTATCGAAAAAAATATGGTGTAACTTGTATGAAAAGGTTTATTTTAAAGCCTTTATTTTCTCCTCATCAGAGAAAAGAAAAAAATTTATGTGAATTCAATACTTTCTTTATTCTTATTTTTTCTCTCTATATAACCAAAAAAGAGAAAAGACACAATTCTTTCATTTTCTCTCCATTGAAGTTCTTTTTCTTCCATTTTATCTCTATATAAACGAAGGGAAAAATAGATGACCATGACCTCAAGTTAGAGGATAAATAACTCAGGAAGTTACACTAATGACATAATTTGTACCAATGTTTATTGAGTTCTTTTTTTTTTTTTGGTAAAAGGAGGAAGTAAACAAAGGGCAGGACAAAAACTGTCTCCTTTGATCTTTGTCGAGAAATATTTACACAGGCTTCCAGTTTCAGCAGCCAACAAACATACGATTCCTCATTTTGAATTAGAATGTCATTATAATTTTTAAAATCAAATACCGTAATTTAAAAATCAATTAAATATTATGCAAATTACAAAATTCCATATAGTAATAAGAGTCATCTGCAACTGCCAACGGGGGTTGGCACAACCGGCTAAGGATCCGGATTTGAGTCTCTCACCTCCCATGTGAGGGGTTCGAATCCCCCTGACGCCAGTAAAGTCTCCCTTAGTGGATATACCTACGTGACACACTGCTGACCACGTCATTTGATACGTCATTTATTTAGTAAAAATATATAATTTTTACAGGGACCTCCACCACCACCCCCTCTTTTTCCCCCTCCTCCTCCTCCACCACCACCACCATTAAAAATAGTCAATTTCACGCATGCCCATTTTGCTAAATCGGTACCCAAAAACGAATAACGATGCTGGTGGCTAAAATTTCATATTTAAAAAAAAAAAAAAAAAAATTGGTATGAAAATTTCAGACTCACTTGGACTCCGAATGTGTCGGGGTGGAATTGGTGGAAGGAACGAACGCGGAGGGAGGCAGCGGCCCAGAGCTCATCCTCGTAGAAGGACTCGGCAATGGTGAGGAAAGAGGTGTCGATTTTTTGGGTGCAAATGTTGGTGGAAGCAGAGGATTGGATTTGGGTCCTGAGGTTGGAGAAAGCGTGGAAATTCGATGTCAATGCAGAAGAATTTGGAAACGCAGATGAAGGAATTGGAATTGGAGGAGAGGAACAGAGAGAAGAAAGGAGCACTATTGGTGGTGGTGGAGGAGGAGGAGGGGGGGAGAAAGGGTGTGGTGGTGGAGAAGAGAGAGGGGGTGGTGGTGGAGAAGAGGAGGGAGAAAGAGTGGTGGTGGAGGTCCCTGTAAAAATTATATGTTTTGATTTTAGTCCTTGTAAATAAATGACGTGTCAAATGACGTGGTCAGTAGTGTGTCACGTAAGTGTAACGCAAATAAGAGATTAAAATCAAAACTTAAAATTTGAGAGGACTAAAAGTCATTGACTTTAAATTTAGAGACTAAATTTAAAATTCAAATTTGTAGAGAGTCATATTTAAGCAAAAAAAAAGAGTCCTCTGCAAGTGCAACCTATTGATTTGGACCTAGGGTGGTGATTTGGACCAAGTATTAGAACAAGCATTTGGTCTTACTTGTTGATTTGGGCCTCCATGTATTCACATCAAATTGAGCCCATGATATACATTGTTTACAAATGCACCAGCGTAGTTCAAACAATTTCATTTTCCCCATATATTTGTAGTTATTAACCAAAACCCCCGTCCATCTGATTCCCCTCCACAGAGTCATAGACAAACGACCTATATCTAAATGTAATAGCTTAAGCCTGGAAGCAAACCCTGAAAAGGAATCCAAAATTTCTCCCTTATAGTTCAAATTTCATCAACCTCAAAAATCCCCTACATATATACACCGGTCACTTGCGTCCAAAGCACTCTACTTATGTTCAATAATTCAGAAAGGATATAAGGTCAATAACGATTTTAAGATGTCATTGAAAAACCGCGTTGAACTTGATGATTTGGATTGTACTGTGTGTAAATTCTGGATTCTATCAGTAGATGTAGTTTCCAACACAAAAAGCACGAGTTTATTGCTGAATATATACCTGGTTTTCTTGTGTTCATGTTTGTACCACTTTCCTTTCATTTTAAGTGTTCTTTAAGCTGTTATTGTCTAACTTCTAGTATGTTCTTTATATCTTTAATATTCGTATTTTTACCATTTTCTCTTATTAATTAATGATGTGAAAATAATAGTATAAGTGATGAAATAATAACTAACATTAGGTACAATTTACAAATGCTAAACAGAGTCCTTAAGATACTAGTTAAGAAATTAAAATTAAAAATATTTTATTAATCAAAAGGGTAACTTTTGAATTTATATATTAATGTATGTATTTTTCCGATAAAAACTTTCTATTTATTAATTCCCCAACCAGTGTAGTAAGAGGTACCCTGTTATCTTAGACTTGTAAAACAGCCCATAATTGATAAACTCTTAAGTTGGACCAATTAACATTGACGACTGTTTTTGGTGGATTTGATAAATGAGTAACTGTTTTGGAATCATATCATATTGCTGTGCCAGTGAGGTAGATTTGATTTGAGTGGATGGCTTCACAGGTACACAAATTAAAAATCTCCCCCACACCAGACAAAAGATGAACGATTGTGAATTATTTGCAACCTCCTATCTGCAGGTTGAATTTTTCTTTCCAAATTCAGATAATAGGATTAATGCTTTTTCTTACTCTCTGACATCTTGTTGCGAGTTTATTGATCCTTTGAAGAAGCATCATCAACTATATATCAAGTCTCCATCTGCAGCTAGCAAATCATCTTTCAAGTGATGATGGTATTGGCCTACCTTGTATGAAAAGTCATGCGTCTCGTGGACCATATTATCCGCAACAAGTTGCACGTTTGGCATTCATATGATAGAAACCATTCATTTGTTGAGCGCATAGATATTATTATGATCCTTAAATGCACTGATTAGTTGTGCATCTAAAACACAGCTACCCCCTTTTGTTGTTTGTGTTGTGAATTCATTGCAAGATTTTGACACTTGATCTTCTTCCATTGGAGCAATGGATATGAAGTAAAATAATTTCTAATGCGCCTAGAGAATTATCATGTGATCTTATATATGGCACGTTCTGAAATCAATCAATTACATTACATTGCAGTTCCAGTAAAAAAAAAAAATTTGTGACATTGCAGTAGATGCACCCTGCTAATGATAATAACCTGGATAATTTTATATATAGAAGAGGTGTTTGAGCAATTTTAAATTTTGGTACGTACTTACACTTTTCGGACTGGGCTCATGGTTGTTGTGGCCCGCTCAAGCATATGACACTACTTGGTTTAATTGTACTCATTTTACCTATACTCTTTATTTTTTAGTCTATGTTTTTTCTTTTGATAACATTTCAGTCTATGTTTTTAATTTGTTCTAATGGCACCTAAACATATATTCTCTGTTTGGCCTCCGAGAATAAACTAATAAGCTGATTGAATCATTTAACAAATTCCTTGTTCCGTTACGCATGGCGTGAAAGGCCCATTAACGTTCTATAAGATAGATGATCGTTAATTACATATCTGATTACCAAAACTAATTTGGACTGACATATTTGTTCATACGTGTGACGCACCAGCACCGGCTGAGACCTGAAAGAGAATTAAAGATTAATGGAACGATACTTCAGTATTTAAAGTATAGGAACACGAGATATTTTCCTAGCTAGCTTGTGAGAATCTTTTTGGACAATTAATTAGTGAGGGCATCAAATCTAACGAGAAGACCAGAGTAGGTAACTTGGTAAATATCTTCAATTTCTATAGTGCTTAATTGATAGTTTATATTTAGGCAATTTCTAAGTTCCATTATAAAAACAACGGTTTCGGTATCGTTGGTAAATATATTTTGCAATTCAGTCCCTAAATTTTATATTTATTTTTATTTCAAATTTTATTTTAAAATTATGGATAACTGACGGATTCTCGTAATCTCTCTCACGAAACCCACCTCTCCCTTGGAGCACAGAGCACAACAAAACTCAAGGTATCTTCTATCTCTCTCATGTGTATCCATTTCATGTCTCAATACAATCAATTGTTTGTAGATATATGATTATGGGTCTTTTTCCATACGGACAAATTTATAAAATAAAAGAGATTAAGAACTACGATATAATATAAAAAAATTATAGTCCTTAAAAATAATAATTTAACGTAATAAAACTCTCGTTTATCATTGGTTAATAAAATAACAGTTTCAAAACTGTTGTTTTATCAACTGAACCGTATAAGCGCCCTTATATTTAACATGAAATCAAAGCACCGTTCAAAAGTCAATGTGTTGGCTCAATGGCATGACCGAGGTATTTAGGCCATTTTTTTTATTATTTATTTTTTTTAGCTAGGCACGGGTGCATGAACGAGATCCATCCTGTGTGAGCTTATCATCACTGACTCGGCATTTCAAAATTTGAAAACTCTCTTAGTTGAAAGGGGAGAAATATTAATAAAAAGAGATGATCAATTGCGATAATGCTATTAAAGACGTTTGTGGTAGGCCGGAGAGAAATAATAATAATAAAACTTTTTTCACAAGTTCATATTTCCCTTAACAAATTGTTGATAAGGTGTAATAAAATAGTTGACATAGTTGACACATGTCACATTAAGTGTCACATATGTTACTTGCATCGTGAAGATTAGATTAGATTACATGTGTGTAGTTAATGCATTAAAACTCAACTATTTCATTATGGCTTCTTAACAATTGTTAATGGAAGGATAAATATGTGAACAAAAAATTGATTTGTATAGGATCATTAACACTATCAGTTACTATTATATTAAAGTAATATTAAATTATCACTTTCAGAAGTCAAATTATTTATTGACTCGTTTATTAATTGTTAATTATTGAAAAATCAATTTTTTTTGAAGAAATTATTGAAAAACTATTATGTAAATAAAAAAAATACATAATTTAACATGTATGATATTTATGTAATAATGTAATCTAATAAATTGACATGCACGGATAGCACTGGTTGGTAGAGGTGAACATGAAAGTAGAGAAAAGGGGAAGAACAAATCTTGTGTGCATTGTTGTAATACTGTCTGCCAGGCTCTCCCCCTCCCATCCCAACAAACTCGACCTAATTCTGTTAGAGTAGGAAAGGAAGCATTGAATTACGAGCACTTTATTGATGTGGGTGCATTCATTCAGAATTCAACATGTGTCATCGCCCTCAGGTCCCATGAATCTTCGGGTTTGGTCGCGCAACGTCATGTGTTTACTTTTAGTGGGACCAACCGAGAATGTGTCTTCTTTTGTGGTCCGCGGAGTACCTGATCTCTTTTTGTTTTACCAAAGACACTGACACAAGTCTGCACGCGCTTTTTTTTTTTTTTTTTTACATCTAGCCTTGTCGAGATAAATTTAGAGTTTGTTTGAAACAGAGTTTTTAGAACAGAGAGAAGAAACTAGGAATGACTTAAAATCAATATTTCAGTTTTATAAATAAATTAAAAAAATATAAAAAATATTTTAAAACCCTCAAAGGATTTTTCCTAGTAGAAAAACTCAAAAGATTACTAAAAGAGAGGACTTTAAATGATTTTAAATGACTTTAAAATATTAAAAACCCTCTCCAAAACAAATATTTAAAGGATTGATCACCCTAGATAAATACTACTACTTCTGTTTCTAAATATAAAAACTTTTACAAAAAAAATAAAAGTCTCTTTATATAAGATTTTTTTCAAAAAATTAATTGTATTAATTATTTTTTTGACTAAAATGCCCTTATTTATTATACAATTTTATTTATTCAATAAACCATAAATGTTATATATTTATTGTATATTATTTCTCTCTCCTATAAAGATCGGTGAATAAAAACAAATCACCTAATCACTCTACCTTTTCTAATGCATTAATTAAGTGATGAGAGAAAGAGAGGGGGAAGAGAAATAGTAATAAGTGTTAGGGATGATTTTGAAAAAATATAGTAAATTATTGACAAATTTATTACTATTAACTAACTTAATCAATTTTCTTAAAGGGTATGAATTAGTTAAAATGTTCTTATATTTAGGAATGGGGTAATATTACATACATTGATACATGTGCACACAAGATCATATAAAAATAATAGATAAATATTACAATCATTTACGTGTGTGTGGGGGGGGGGGGGATATATCGTGTTATTTGCAAGTTATTATGAAGCGTATAGAACTTGATCTTACTCGTTTAAATAATCAAACATAATTTCAAATTTAAATTTATTTATATAGCCTAACAAACATTTAAACGAGTGGAGTTTAATAATTCAGTAGTACCTCAACTCATTTAGATATTTTGTGGTGAATTCTTTATTTTAATTGAGTTGGTAGCCCAGATGAGAATTAATATATCAATTCAATCACAAATAAAGTATATAACCAAGTTATATATCAGTGCCGACAGAGAACTATGGCTAAGAACCATGGCTTATATTTATTTTGGACTAATTTGGATTTTGGAGACGCGCGGGGAGCTTGGGCCCAAATTCCATATAATGGATGGTAAGCTAATAGGTAGTGACAAATCCCATCGTTTATGTTGACCAAAAAAAAAATCCCATCGTCTATAAACTTATTTCAAATAATTAAAGTATTTGGAGTTTTAGCTGCAGGTTTGCTATTATGTTTATTTAAAGTTTAAGGAACAATAAATTTCTCTATGAAATGCAATTCTAGAATATGGGACAGTAAATGATAGGTGAACAAAATATATGTTAGTGGACAGAGTTATGAGATATCAACTTTCATTAAGGCAAAGGCATGCATACGCACGCCTTTGCTTACTTAATTTGCCTTGTTTTTTAGGCATCATATTTTTTATGAAAAGACAAAAAGAAGAAGAAGAGAGATGCGATCAATACATGGACATAAATCAATATACAAATTGAGATAAATAATTAAAAATATTGGACTAATAATAGAATATTTGAATTGTATACATGAGGTCTTAGATTTGAATTTTATCACTATCACTATAGGAAAAAAATGTCTATATTAGGTTGGATCGGGGCATAGAGACAACTATTTTCTACTACAAAAAATTTAAAGGTATATAGTTAGCAGTTAAATCTTGAATTAATCAAAGAAGAATATAATAGTATGCACTAGAGCAACAAAAAACCAAGTAACTGATCGACAGGTAAACTGAACTCGCAAACCTATTTTGGATTTTTGAGACTCAAAGAAAAGATAAAATGTGGATTTCCTGAAATGTATTGCATAGTGGACAAGTGGAAGGAGTTTACTTTAGGGGACACATTCCTTGCTTGAATTATTTCTTCCACCTCACAAGACAGACACTACTAATAATATCCGCAAATAAGTCCGGAGCTAGGCACATTATATTGTACGTAATTCTCAGATTGCTTGCCAACAGTTTTTTCTATAGGCCCCATCTACGTAATAATAATTAATTCAGCTTGCAGGTGAAGAAGTCAAAATATGCCAATTTGGCAAAATTTCATAACCTGAACCAATAGGATGATAAAACCCTTTTCTAGAGTCTTCAAGTTAATCTTACGACTAGAAAAATGAGTAAAGTAATACCCTCAACTTGAGAGGCCAAGAGCCAGTGTATAATTCCATTGAAAAGAATAAAAGACTTGAACAATTTTTCTAATATTATTATGTCACAATTCATGAAAGGATAAAGAAAATCAAATATTAAATTTTTCACACAAAATAAAAACAAAAACAAGGACGTGCTCACAAATTCAATTCAATAATCAGTATAATGCGAAATTGCTGACACCTCACACCAGAAAAGAAAAGAAAAGAAATTGGAAGAAGAAAAGAACAAAAGAACAAAAGAAGAGAAGGTAAAGGTTACTACTACTACTACTGGCTACTGCTCAGCCTTGATATATAATGGCTGTTTAACTTTAACCTTTCTTCAGAGAAGAAACGAAGAAGCAAGCAACAAGAGCGACCACAAACTCAGAATTCAAAGAGGTTCAACTCAACCCACCCATTGGCACCACCTTCCACGTCACCCATCTTCAGATTTTGGTGCGTTGTTGTTGGATTTGGATTTATTTCTGCGACGTTGGCCTGCTTAGAGAGAGAGAGAGAGAGAGATAGATGGGGAATTCGTTTGGGTGCTCGGCCTCCGGCGAGAGGCTGGTGTCGGCGGCGAGGGACGGCGACTTGGTGGAGGCGAAGATGCTTCTGAACTGCAACCCGTGTCTCGCCAAATACTCAACCTTTGGTGGCCTCAATTCCCCTCTTCATTTTGCAGCTGCCAAGGGCCACAACGAGGTTTCACAATTCACATCTAATCTACCCCCTTTTCTTTCTTTCTCTTCAATTTCTATTTTTTTTTGTAGTTTCTGTATTGACCATTTTTTTTTTCCAAAGTTTGTTTATTTATTTATTTTTCTCTGCTGGGTTTCCATTAGATTGTGGCATTGTTGCTTGAGAATGGAGCTGATGTGAATTCCAGAAATTATTCTGGCCAGGTAAGCCCCCCCCCCCTCTTTTTATTTTTTTGAATTTTGGTTTTTATTTGAAGAAGAACTGCATAATATGATTCTAATTAGTGGTAAATTTGTATTTGAAATTAGAATTGGAATCGGAATATATATTTTCCATTTTGGGTGGGATTCTATTCCATGAGGCAAATTGATGCCTGTGAGAAAGCATGCCTTGAGTGTGCATTATAGTAAGCAATCAGATCGATGGATCTGGTATCAATTCATATCATAACATGAAGCTTTACGAGATACATGAATTTCTTTTGGATATATATATATCCATTCCTTTTTTATTTTTTTATACTTGTGTTTACTATACTAATTCGAGAATATGGTTTACTTTGATCCTTGATTTGAAGACGGCCTTGATGCAAGCTTGTAGATATGGACATTGGGAAGTTGTACAGACACTTCTACTCTTCAGATGCAATGTGAGTGCTGCTTTGTACCCACTTTCTTTCTATCATTTCTAATCTGAATTGTTTTCCAGTTTGACATAACTTTGTATTTACTGTAGCATGGAGACCATAGGTCATAGGGTTGACCTGGGAAACTACCCACTAAGTGGGATTGGTTACTTGGTTTTTGTGTGTATTCTCTTCTTTCCGTGATAAAAGTTGATTTTAAGAATCACTAGACTGTATTCTACTCAATAACAGGTTATGAGAGCAGATTATCTCAGTGGGAGGACTGCTCTTCACTTCGCAGCGATGAATGGGCATGTCAGATGTATTAGACTTGTTGTGGCTGACTTTGTTCCAAGTGCTCCTTATGAAGCCCTACATGCTCGTGCAGATGTTGACAGGGGTGGTGGATCAAATGTGAAAGGCAAACATGAACAAAGGTACTCCATTCCTTTTCATTATGTACTTCTGAAAGCAATATATCATTGCAATGAATTTCATATGTTAAAATGACTGGTATACTTTTGCTTTCTGTAGTATGCTTGTAGTAAAATATTCTGTGTTGATTTCATCATCAGTATAGTATTTTATTTGTTTCTCACTTTAATTCTTCTTAGTTGTTTTACATATGCAACATGCAATTACATATTACTTCCGATGTAAGTAGAAGATAAAATTAATAAATTATTAAGCTGTACATAATTTTATTGCGGGAATGATGAGATTAAGTTTCCATTTGGTGTTCTTTGCTGTAATGTTTTAAGGCCTGACTTTATTAGAATATTTTTTTGTGTATGTTACTATTCTTGCAATTTATTTACTTCATTCCAGTGCAGTGCCCTGTCCAAGTTTGTAAATAAGGCAGCTGATGGTGGTATCACTGCCCTTCATATGGCTGCGTTAAATGGGTACTTTGATTGTGTACAACTGCTTCTTGATCTTAATGCAAATCTGTCTGCTGTGACATTTCATTATGGAACATCGATGGATTTAATAGGTATGTCTTTTATTTTATATGCCGAAGATCTGTAAGTTTGTTTTTCTTCTTCAACTTAACTAATGTAATTTGATGTAGGGGCTGGGAGCACTCCGTTGCATTATGCTGCTTGTGGGGGGAACCTAAAATGCTGTCAGGTAAGAATTGCTTCAGTTTTGATGTATGATATACCTTATGGTTCTTTCCATTGAATCCTACAATAATGTTATTCCTTTTCAGATCCTCCTTGCAAGAGGTGCAAGTCGGTTGGCTTTGAATTGCAATGGGTAATATACTGTCTTGGGTATTTTAGTGCAAACTTTCACTTGCTTTATGACATATCAATACTAATTTTATTTTTTTTCCCCTCCCTTAGGTGGCTTCCTCTTGATATTGCTAGGATGTGGGGGCGTCATTGGCTTGAACCATTGCTGGCACCCAGTTCGGATGCCATAGTACCCACCTTCCCTCATTCGAATTACTTGTCCTTGCCTCTCATGAGTGTTCTCAACATAGCCAGGTATTTTGCATTCCACTGTCTGTTTCTTCAAATCAAACCCAACATTTTTCCGAGTGAAAAATCTATTTAGATAAAGAAAATTACAAACAGCTAGGGAACACTTATGGAGATCTTTTTGGCAGATTATTGGGGACCATAATTTGCAGGGGTTTGGCTCCTCTAAAGTGATTGCTCACTTTAGATCACTTTAGAGGGTATAGTAACTAGTAAGTAATTTCAAATGTAGATGGGAAAATCAATTAAGTGTGCCTGAAGCCCTGAACTAGTGACACATCAATGTGGAACCATAAGTTTCTCCTCACAAAGAAAGAATCAATTATATATTAAAAGATTGTTACAGTTTTTAGACTTCGGTTCATTTTATAGACAACAAATTAATTAAGTGCTACGTCTTCTGAATTTTTACGAGTCTTCTACATGATGAATAAACATCTAAGTTAGTTGATTGATTGTTAGCTGTCTAATGTCAATGTTCAACTCTTTGCAGAAACACTCCAAAAGCTTTAGATTCTAGATTTATCCTTCAAAATGCTAAAACAAGTGAAGACAGGTGTAATTGTTGTTGCTGTGAAAGGATTTAGATTTTATAAATTGCTGTAGAAAAAATCTTGCTAGACTTTTCTCTGTAGCTGCCAGTAGGGAATTCCGAGGAAAGTGGAATTTAAGGTTTGTTAGAAGTATTCTGAAAAAAAGAATGTTGAGGGGCTTTATAATGTAAATGATAAAGGACTTGAGTTAAATAAGCTAAGAAAAGTAAAACCAGAGTTGATTCAGTTAACACTGAATGGTAAGCCAATGCAAATATGTGTAGTTATGAGAAATTGAACATTACATCGGAACTGTGTTGCCAATGATTTTTTTTGTCAGTTTTGTGGATGAATCCGAAACCATATTTTTTTTTTCATTGCTTTTTTACCGTTGTGATGAGATATAATGTTTAGAATAGAAGAGGTAGGAGAGAAGAACAAGGACAACCAGTCAGTCCTGTTTAAAAAGGCTGTCTCTGGTCAATAGGTATTTTTTTAAATAATAAGACAGAACAGTTATGGACTGTTATAATTGGCATTTGATGCACCATTAGTGTATGTAATTTCTTTTTATCGAAGATATAAATATATTGGAAGTAAAATGAAATTTCGAAATGTCAAATGACATTAAATAATATTTTAAGAGTAAATTACTCTGTCCTGTCCTGCATTTTATATTTACTACACAGACCCCTCCCATTTCATGGAAACCTGCACAGTTCCCTTCTATTTATAAAATCTGCTACAACAAAATCCAAATTGCTGTCAAGCCTATAGCCTGTAAGATCGCCAATTGAGATATTAGCTCAAGGATATTTTGTAGTCAATTGTTGAGAAAAGGGGAAGAGCATACATATGTTGAAAATGAGACTAAGATTGATTTGAAATAACTGCAGAGAGTATGGATTGCAATCATCTACAACCTCCTCTGATGAGATCGACTTTTGTGCTGTATGCCTGGAGAGGCCGTGTTCAGTGGCAGCAGAAGGTACTGGATTCTTTATCTTTTGAATATCTGTTTCTTTGCTTGCTTTCAGCATGTGAATATTTATCAAACTGCAGCAGTTAAAAATCGGGACCCATATTCTAAAGTATTGATTATGTTAGTACTACTTTCAAGAATCCAAAATATAGAGTTAGAACTCAGAAATGGCATTCTATAAGAGTATATTTATCTATTATCCCTTTGTGTGTTTGGAAGGGGGTTTTAGGGTGTTCTCATTCTCTACACTATACTTTCTACCATCTTCCCTTTTCGAATTTTGAGGATTCTGATATTTGAATTTGAAAAACTTGTTGGACATTGTAAACTGTGTAAGTGATGCCATTAGATTTTACATGCAGGATGTGGGCACGAGCTTTGTGTGAGATGTGCACTCTATCTTTGCTCAACAAACAATGTTTCTTCTGAAATGCATGGCCCTCCTGGCGCTATCCCTTGTCCCCTTTGTAGACATGGAATTGTCTCTTTTGTTAAGTTGCCAGGTTCCCAAGCAAGAGAAAATAAATTGCATGTGTCTCTTGGTCTGTGTACCCCATGCATAATACATCCCCGTGACGTAGATCAGCCATCTCTTTCTCATACACCAGAGGTCCAAAGAAATTGTGTAGGTTCTGTCCCTTCAGAGATGCTCTGCCCCGTCACTTGTAGTCCATTTCCATCTATGGCAATACCGCTGTGCGCCTGCAATGATGGTCCATGTCCGTCATTTGAAACCCGAGAAGTGGAAACACAAGGTGAATCACCTCACCACTCACAAGCAACAACAGTGGATCAGGATAAAATCGAAGGTCCAAGACTGGATAAAACTACCTGCTCAAGCATGTTTTGGGGTAGAAGAAGTTGCAGCAGGGAGCACCAATGCAATTCAGAAATAAACGCTTGAATCGTTTTTGTGCTTGTGGATATTGGGTACATTTTAGATCAATCGTGCTGTCCGTAGTTGGTGTTATTAACCAGCCTCAAATGGTGGATCTCAGTGGATATATCAAGCCGCTCTTCATTCTGTTTAGCTGCAGAAGCTGTATAATAGGTGACAGATACAATTCTGGCCTTTCAGCAACTCAACCACCTTCTTGGTGCCCTCTTGTTATGTGTAGAGAGCCTGCGTGAAATTAGTTTCAGTTCCGGGAGATTGTGATTGTGGTTTTTGTAATTGGATTTCATCTTATCAAAGAAAAGATGGTGTTTTTTAAGAGGAGAAAAATGACCTTATGTTTTTTTTAGCGTATACATATCAGATTAGGAGTATCTGTATATTATGCTTAATGCTTGTTAATTTTATAGATTTACAAAGCACAAATTTGGGGAGTGGAGTGACTTTTTGATGCAATTATAAGTACTTTTTTATGGACTTAAAAGATTTCTCTCATCAACGATGACTTTGTGCTGCTGCCTGAAATACTAGTTTAAGAATGCATCATGCATGCTTGTGTAGCCTTGCAGGTCAAGCTTATATTCTTGCCAGATTTTTTTTCTTTCTGTAAAGCGCAATTTTATCATAATTATAGTCAACACCAATAAAATTTAGAGTGTTTAATATAAATAAATTCGTGCTTTTAGCTAATGTTGTAACTTGTAAACACTTCCTCACAAACAGAAAAATAGACTTTGCTACCAATGAGTTGATGGTTTATATGACAACACCCTCACTCACACACCCCATTGTGGTGGTGGTCTTAATTAGTATTCTTTGCGATATTTTAAAATCTGTGTTGGACTGTGGTGCTTATCTGCCTTACGAAATCCAGGTGTCTTTCATATTACGGCCAGTTGCCTCCTATCTTCAAAGTTGGTAAGGCTGGTAAACTAACAATGAGTTAAATTAGATAATACACCCCACTCACTATATACCCTCAATTAAAATAAAATAAAAACTTAAATTACATAATGGCAATCCGGAATTCCAAGATCCTCGGTTTCTCACTGCCCGTGTGCCCCAAAGGAAAATTGCTATTTTTTTTGTCAGGCCCAACCCACTAAGACAGTAATAAAACTTTAGAAACTTACACTTTTTTTATTGACAAAAAAAAAAGAAACTTGCACCTTTTCTTATGATATAAATGTTTATCATTATATATAAATTATTTTAATAATTGAATAGAAAATATAATAAAATTAATTTTATATAAACTGTAAATTATTTTAATAATTTATTTTAAAGAATTTATAAAAATAAATCTAAATTAACATATAAATTAGTCATAAATTATTTTTATAAATTTTGTCAAATATCATCACAAATACTTATGCGGATATATAAATTCTATATAAGTAAATCTAAATCTAAATAGCCCTATTGATAGTGGTGGGTGGTGCAACTGCATATTAGCGATAGCATAACAATAATGAAAAATCTTGACCAAAAAAAAAACAATAATGAAAAAGTATTGGTATCATAACAAATGCGAGGGGTGGAGGCATTAAATTATCGACAATGGTACGGCATAGCTTCTAGTTAGGGTGGCTGTACTAAAGTGTGGACTGTGAAAGTCAAAATTGCTATTCCTTCGGAGAAAAATCTTGGCAATACTAACGTTTTTTTTTTGATGTAGGCTAGGGGCATAAGCCCCTAGCAACCAGGATAACAATCAAAAACCCCTAGGGAAAGACGTTCCCATACGGTCAGCTCTAATAGCAAGAGAAATAAAAGAAGGCATAACATGGAAAAATCTACTACACTTATCTAAGGACAGCCCATACTTGGCAAATCCGTCCGCAACTTGGTTGGCTTCCCTCAACACATGATTAAGGCGGAAATCTCCCTCCATGAAAAGGATATCCTGAATATCACTAATCAGGTTGAACAACGGATGACGGGATGAGCAACCATCTTTTATGAACCTTACCACCAATAAGGAATCAGATTCAATCTCCACCTTCCGGTAGCCTTTCAACCTGGCCAGATTAATCCCAATAGAAATGGCTTGAAGCTCGGCTTCAATGGCATTGCAAGCCTTCAAGGCCGAAGCAAAACCAAACACGAAATTACCCTCATGATCCCTCATAACTCCACCAGCAGCTGCTAAGGAGCCAAGCCCACTCACAGCTCCATCACAGTTTAATTTCCAGCCATCATAGAAAGGGGGGTTCCACTGGACATTAAGGTGATTAGTCTGCGTACCAACCTCCATGCCGTCACTAGCACTTTGGGTGTACGCTCTCGCAAGATGGATCACTTTACAGCAAAGCCCTTTAACCGAATCCACCGTATCTCTGAAGACTTTGTTGTTCCTGTTCTGCCATAAAACACTAGTGGCAGCCCCAAAGATAAACCTCCACTCCACACCATGTGTTAAAGATGTGCACTTGAGGTTGTTAATCATCCACTTCTGGATATCATTTAGAAGGAAATCATGAGGCAACTTATTAGCAGTTAAGGCCACCCAAAATTCGAAAACTCCTCTACAGTCCCTAACCGAGTGAAGCACCGATTCCTCCTCAAGATTACACATAGGACAAACACTCTGAGGCGCCAGACCTCTCTGATGTCTCAGGAGATTAGTAACAATAGCACTATTAGCCATTTTCCATAAGTGGATTCGAACCCTTTCCGGACCCGCCCACCTCCAAATCAGATTAAACACTTCCCCATTGAACCCAACCTGAGGATCTAAGAGGGACTCGTAAGCCGAGGACGTTGAAAACTCCCCATCTTTGTTTAATTTCCAGCTAATTTTATCCTGAGGCCTACTCGCATTAGGGGGGTCAAGATCCATAATAGAATGGAGGATATCTACAGGAAGGAAACTTCTGACCTTGTCCAGTTGCCAAGCTCCGTGAAAATCAGTTAAGTCTGCCACTGTCAGGGACTTGTCAGCCTCATTGAGTGGAATAATAAGATGGTCAGCAAGCTTACCTTTGTTTGGGACCCAGAGACTACCCCAGCAATTAATGGATCTCCCTCTACCAATTCTCCAGAAAAGATTATTCTGGACATCTTTCCACACATTTCTAATACCACGCCACAGATTGGATCCGGCTCTATCAATATCCATGGTAGGCATTACGTCCTTGCCACATTTGTACTTTGATCGAACCACTTCCACCCATAATTCATCCCGTCTCGTAGTGAGATCCCAGGCTGCCTTCATAAGAGAGGCATGGTTGATGTTCCTAGCTGTTCTGATGTTCAGACCACCCCAAGCCTTAGGCTTACAAATATTGGCCCAGCTGACCGAATGAAGGTGTTTGACGTTCTCCGTTTCTCCCCAAACAAAACTCCTGCATCTCTTGTCAATCTCATCACAGATGGATCTAGGAATGAAAGCCGACTGCATAACATAAGTAGGCAAGGCTTGAATAACAGATTTGGTCAAAGTTACACGCCCAGCAAATGAGAGGGAATTAGCTTTCCAATTACTCAGCCTCTTGTCTATTTTCTCCATAATGAAATGGAATGATTGCCTTGAGACACGCTCATGGATAATCGGCACCCCAAGGTATTTCCCCAAGTCATCTGTTACTTGGAATCCTGAAATATGGCTGAGATGGTTCTTCAGGGCTCCACTAACATTCTTGGAGAAGAAAATGCGGGACTTTGGTTCGCTCACCTTTTGGCCAGAACACCTGCAAAACAAGTCTAAAATTTTTTTAATTAGTAAAACTTGTTCCTCACCCGCCTCAGCAAAGAGAAGGAGATCATCTGCAAAGGCAAGGTGAGAAATGCGGGGACCCCCACGAGCCAGCTGGATGGGATGCCACAGGTTCTCCTCCACTGCCACATTAATCATCTGGAAAAGCTTCTCAATACACAGCACAAAAATGTATGGGGAAATAGGGTCCCCTTGCCTAATACCCCTGGATATGGTGAATTCCTCCAAAGCCTCTCCATTCCATAACACCTTCATCCTGGGAGAGGATATACAGTGCCAAACCAACTGGATAAAATGGTTGGGCAACCCAATATCTTCCATCGTCTCTCTAATAAAATCCCAACTCAAGCGATCATACGCCTTCTCAAGGTCAATTTTTTTGGCAATACTAACGTGAGTTATATTAATATTAACACTTTGATTTTGACGTGCAAAAAATATAAGAGGAAAAAGTTTACAAAAAAGAAGAAAAAAAATATGAGAAAATAAAAAAGTGAAATTTATGTATTATTTATATAGAGAAAAAAATTATTTTTATTTATTTGACTAATTAAATTAAAAACTGAGGAGAAAAAAAATAAACAATTAATGTAATATATTTTCCACATTGATAAAATAAAAAATCGTATAAATTTCACACTGAATGACAGAAATAAATATATTAACACAACTAGAATAAATTTGTTGTGTGTTGTGTTGATTATACAATACAATAAAAGGTTTATTTTATTATTATTTAAATAGTTAAGGACTTCAATTCAATTTAATGGTCTGTAAAGCCTAGCACAAATGGTTAAATCCATTTTACGTTGTTAGGTTGGACATGGTTTGAATCCCTGTTAGAATGTTTATTGTGTGTGTGTGTTTACTATTTTTACTAGATAAAAAAAAATCAATTTAATGATGTTTAAAATTTGTCTTTTTATTTATTTTTTGATCAGTGGAAAATAAAAGTTGTCTTTTTATGTGACGCTACAATAAATAAAATTAAATTTGACTCGCTAAAAGAATAAAACGACGAACTTATGATTGCATTGTAGGTCGATGATTATGTTACTAACACTCCTCTTATTAGTAATAGTTAGCCAAAATGATGATATATAGTGGTAGGTGGTGCATGTATTAGCGGCATCATATAACGATAATGCGAGGTGCGGTGGCATTAAATTTTTGACAATGGTGCGGCATAGCTTATAGGAGCGGCAGTAACAAAATGGCTATTCCTTTGGAGGAAAATGATGGAAATACTAACGTGGGATAGGCTCTTTTTTTTTTATTTGGCAATAGGCTTAAATATTTTTTACAAAAATATTGGTTACACGGTACCAAAACCGTTACTATAATAACGAAACCATAGAAATTGTCATATATAGAACCTGAATGAAAAAATAAGAAGCTAAAAAAATATATATAGAAAGAGAAAAAAAAATAATGAATTTTATATATTATTATGGAGATAAAGTAGAAAAAATAAAAAGTTTTTTTATTAGATGAAAAAGTGAAAAAAGTATATTATTAATGTAATTTTTTGTGGGGCTTATCCCCTCCCATTTATAAAAAAATGTAATTTTTTGTTATTCTCAGGAAAATAAAAAATCGAGTGAACCTTAATTGTATTAAATAAATAAGTAAATTTGAAATGGGTAACATTGCATTTTTAAAATTTATATTTTCTCCTTACTTTGAGAAGAAAAAACTTTGATATAAATTTCACATTAAATTTTTCTTTTCTTCTTATTTTACCCCTCTTTTAAACAAATAATTCTGTGATATTATTTTTTCTTAATTTTCATTCTTTTTTTTTCTCCCGAAACAAAGTCGCTATATTAATTGACACTTAAGTGGCTTGAAGGCTTGAAGTTTGATGTAGTATTTTTTTTACGAAAACATAATATAAATGCTCTTACGTAAAATGCTTCCAAAAAGTCACAAGCTATATTAATTATGCAGAAAAACCTAAACTGTTTATGAACTGTTTAATCGAATTCCAGTCTAGCAAAAACATTTAATTACATACTATACTATTTTATGTGTTGTTTAAAGTCTGAGTAATAATATATACATTGTAAAATTTATGCATATTTTTTCTTTTGCATTTTTTTGGATAAAAGAAAGAATATATATATCGGAATATGTGATTTAAAAAATAATGTAATTTTTTTTAAGTATATATATCGTTATTCTCAAAGTTTAAAGGTGTGAGCTCTTTGCTTGAACATTATAATTACTGAAAAATATATTAAACTAGTCGAACAAATTAATATTCCACTGTATGATGTATCAGCAGAAATAGTGAGCAAATATGAAGTGTTTACCTTGCTGACATCTTTTATCCTGTGTTTGGTATGATAGAAGTTGGGGCGAGAGAATTGGGGAAGCGAGAAGTTGAAGAGAAAGATTGAACTTCCATCGTTTGGTACAAAAGAGAAGTAGGAAAGAGAGATTAAAAATCTGTGGGTCCCACACAAATCTCAATCTCTCCTGATTTGCGAAGAAATGGAAGAGAGACGGGGTGCTTTTTTCTGTTTTCCTTTTTTACCCTGTTCTGCATATCCTTTTTACTTTTTATCCAGTATTAATTAATTATATAATATTCATTTAGTTGAAGGGTATTCTTGTCTTTTCAAAGAAATTATCATTTTTCTCTTCTCACTTTTTATCAAACCAAACGAAGAGAAAGAGATAAATACACTTCTTTCTCTTCTATTTCTTCTCTCTTTCTCTTATACCAAACAATACAATAATTCTACTTTATTTCTCACATCTTTCTCTCTTCTCATACTCTTTCTCACATCTTTCTCTCTTCTTTATTTCTTCTCACAATGAAAGCATTAGTGTGTTTGTTTTATCCTTGGCCGGTATGTATTTTAAAGCACGTTTAACATCAAAAATTCAAAATTGTTATAAAATCAACGGGTAATCCGAACACTCTATTTAATCTAATGGTTTTGATTCATCATATCTGAATGTTACCTGGAAGGTGTCAGAAAATCACACTGCCAATTGGTTTGGGATTCATGAAATGGTTTTGGTAGAAAAGCAGAAAATAAACCATAAAGATTCCAACTCAAATTACTGCTAAAATTTATAGAAAGGGCCCCATCACATTGCTGCAGAGTGTGCCAGTGCGTGATCTTAATTATTTACAACTCGTACTTCAATCCAACCCTTTTAGTACACTGCTCCAACCAATTTTCATCGCTATCACTTGATTGCTCTGTATCTAACTATCTTATGTACATTATTATGGAGAGTGATGAAGACCCTGCACTCCAAGACAAACACAACCCAGAAAACAAAAGCAATTGCAAATAGCCAAATAAGAAAAAAAAAGTGACATTGTTGCCAATTTAATTACTCTTCACAAATTCAAATTCCTGCACCGAGGATTTCATATTTTGGGTACATGAAATACCCATCAATCAACAGTGAACCAAAGAAAAAAGAGAAAAATAGAACAGGAATCCCTCTCTCTCTCTTGCCAATAAAGCAAGAGAGAGTCAGAATCATGGACTTGATGTGGATCCACATGGCCTTGGTCACGCAAGGTCATATCACAATCTTTCTCAATATTCCATTTTTGTAACAATTTCTCTTATGGTTCCAAAATCCTCAGTGATCAAACTGCGGGAAAATTGAAAAAAATTTCCCCAGTTTTTGAGACCCCAATTTAAGCGTACACGCTTCCATGAATGCCATGAGTCCCTTCCTTTTTTTTTTCCCGATATATAAGTCCCTTCCTTTTTCAATCCCCATAATAAGGGTGGGACTTAGCTTGGTGAACCTCTTAGGTTCACCACCGTGGAGAAGTCACCTTTTTACTTAATAGTGGCAGTTTTCCCAGTTTTAGGCATAATAACAATTTTTACTCAAAACTTGTAAATATTTTATTTGTGGCTTTTGCACATTTTGCCCTTAATTTTTAAAATTTTGATTGATATTTGATTGGACGTAGTTCGATCGCTAGTTGGGACACTTGTGTGTATATATTTACCATTTCTATTGGATAAAAAAATATAATATTTATAAGTTACTAGAGGTTATAAATATATATATCATTACGCAATTATAACCGTAAATATAAAAATATTAATCCATGCTTATATCCCATTAATACATCTAACTGTCCATTCTATTAGAAAAAAATTCACAATTTTTTTTAAATAAAAAATATGCTTTTGTAATTTACACAATATTTTGGCATATAAGTAATTATCACTTTTACCTTTCGCATATATAATTCAAATACACTCTAGGGACCTCTTTGCAATAATGTTTTACACTTAGCAGTACTTATAGCTCAGGTTTCCCATATCGAATCATAGCCATTGAATATTTTTATTCATATATCCACGGTTTAAACCTTCACTTCACCACGGTGGTGAACCTAGAAGGTTCACCAAGCTAAGTCCTACCCATAATAAGATCCTAATTACTATAACGCAACACCAAACAGACCCTACCCCACTATCGAGAATGCCTTTATTTTGGGTTATTTTGCATCTTTAGCAACACATGGTGACGAAAGCAGATACCATTTCACTCACTCACTCACTGTGTGTGCACAGAACAGTTACAGCAGAGTAGTGAGACAGTGTGAGTGAGTTGTAAGAGTTGTTGGTGCTCTTTACTTATGTTTATTGTGGGGGGCTGGCTGGCTGGCTGGCCCCTGCATCATTCTGCACCTGCATGCCTTTCTTTCTTGCCATGGCAGTGATAGGAACTCTGCTTCTTTCTTTTCCCTAGAAAATTCACCCACTAATGGGAATCCTCTTTTGGTCATGCACTATTAATGGTAATTAATTAAGAACAGTTATTTTAAAACAGCACTTAATCACAGAAACTGTTAGCTCGTGTGAGAACTTGAAACCTTGTTTGCAGTTTATTTTTTTTAATGTTTTAATTAGAGAAATTTATTGGAGATTAATTGCATACCCAATTGTGGTCAGTGATGATGGATAGAAATTAACTGGCACCTTCCTTCCTACCAAAACCAAATCAATGCAGCGATGGTGACATGCAAGCATAGAGATTGGAGAACACCACCTGAAATGATGCTCTATTATTATATTAACCTTAAGTTTATAAATGCATGGAAAGTATATATGGCCACTATATTATTGAAGGCAAAGTTGATATGCTTGAAATAAAGACAGGGAAATGATGGGATTCTTTTTTTTTTTTTTTAAGAAAAAAAAAGGTGAATTGGGATGGTGATGGATGGTGGAGGCCAGGTTGCTAAGGCTTTGCATTGGTGACAGGAATGTTGTAAGCTTGATTGATTCAGCACAATACAAGGAACTATTTGGGTTCCGCATATATTGGATTGACAGCGATACTTATTGTAAGTAATGTTTCTACCTCTCAGTCCTCCCTTGCCTGAGTTGCCACAACCAGCTGGACCACCTCTACTAAGGTTTGGGCCATACCTTTGTCGGTGCTCCAGATTAATGTTAATTTGGAACTGTGATTTTTTGAAGATTGGGAGCCCCTACTCATGGGATTAATTTATTTACGGTCTTATATAAGCTTAATTTGATATCAAGTGGAAATACAGAGAAAATTCAAATGTGAGTAAACTCTCATAATATAATATTGGTTAAAATTGTGTTAATTGAAAACAATTTAAGTTTAAAGAATATAAAGATTTTGGGTCAAGATAAGGAGAAAGATATTCATTCTTTTGGGCATAGCATTTTTCCTCACTAAGAACATCTTTAATGGGAGTTATTTATGAAGTTATGAAAATTTATGATTTCACGATTGAAATATATCTAGGTGGCATGTCACATGTAAGCAACTCTTAAGTTAATTTTTTTATATAAGCAACTCTCGTTATATTAGTAACTCCAATAAACAACTTACCATTTGAGTGAAATTCACTTAATACTCTTAAATCCTGCATTCTGAGTTGTGTATGTAAAGCTACTTTAGGATTGTTTTGAAAACGCGAGATTTGCAGTTGGACAAATTAATATTCAGTTAAACCTTAATTGACAATATTCTTTATGCAAATGTATAAATAAATAAATCACAATATAGTATACCTTGTTTGCATCAAGGTAATAAGTGGTTGCGCTTCGTGTATTCTGCTGGCTCTCTCTCACAAGCAAATGGTGAGTCGTGGAAAAGGGTTGAAGCAGAATTGCTTTATGCTGCAGCAGATAGAAACCGAACCTTTTGGGGCAGGGACCACATGGCAATGGCATGGGCTGGGGTCGCACATGATATTTCTGTGTGGTACGGTTCAGCAATGAGTAAAGTGTAGATTTGGGGTTCGACCCTCAACTTTTTGGTATTTTTTGTCTTCCAAATCTTCTCAATCAACACGACAAATTATGAGTACGTATCCAAAAGGACGTTACTATAGTCACGGTACCCATTACGATTCCAACCGAGTAGCCGCTGCCATTGGTAATCAAACCCCAGTACAGTGGGCCAAAAAAACATGATAGATAGATAGGTTGAATTGGATTGGTTCAAGTTTTTGAATTTTTCCCCCAATGAAGACAATGTTGAAGATTTGATTCTGTAACGGGTTATTTATCTTTTTATTTTCCGTCTTAGATCGATGCTTACACCTCCTATATATAACAACCCCTCAAATCATCACATGAAATTTTATTCCTGCTAAGCAAAATTTGTACATGTGTAAGCTCGAAAAATGAAATAAAATATTAACACACAAGCGCGCGCAAATATATAGTATTATTTTTCAAAAGAAATATATTGAATATAACACCAGAAGCACAAAATTTCAGTGGAAAGGGTGTGAAAAATAATTGAATATCTATCGATAAATTCTGTGTCATGAATTGTTCATAAAAAATTCAAAGAAGCCAATCTCTTATTTTTTATAAGGCAAGTATATTAAATAAAGTACAAAAATACTATATAACCCAAATACCATCAAAACAAGAAGACTATAACAAACCAATCATGAAACAAAAAATAAGATCTAAGATGTGAGCTAATAAAACAGATTTTGTCCTATATTCTTATAAAAAGGATCAGATAGAGTAGAAAGAAACAGGGATATTAACGTTGATCTTTGAAACCAAACACAGGGTAACGAGCCATGAACAAAGGACAAAAATGGAAGCATAAAATGAAATGGTAGCAATTTTAAGTTGGCAGGTCCCAAACTCGGCATGCTTCCGGGGAAGAGACACCTCAGCCTGAGACAAGCACTATTTGGTTTTGATTCTCCAATCACTCTAATGTCATGGGTCACTCGCTGACTCGCCCACGTCCCTTCAAAGTTCAAATCACTAACCCTACCCTACACACACCAAAAATGTCAATTAATTCCATAATGACTAAAATACCCCCATGCCTCACCCAAATCCCAACACTTAAAGTTACAATTGCAGCGTTAAATGCCTAAAAAGCAGCCCAAATCCCAACCTTAATCACTCTCCCGGGCTGGTGCGTCAGTTCACTAATTACCATATCAAGCACTTTCTACTTTTTATGTCCTTTATGTTAATAATTTGTGTAATAATTAATTAAAATACCAAGTTCCAAATGGAATTATATTTGTTTTTTTTATTTTAAAATAAATAGTTATAATATGTTTCCTTGTAATGTTTAAGTATAAGCATGCATTCATACTTTTAAAATACATTTACGCATTGTTTAGATTAATGGACTTAAAAAATAGAGATTCCATATTTTTTTCTATCTTTTCTTCAAAAATATTTATATTCGTAATTGATTATTTACTCACTTTATTGATTACTCATGTGTCAGATGTATTTTTTTTTTTATGATATGTATCAGATGTCTTTTTTTTGTTTTGGGGGAATCACTCCTACCCCATGCAATGTCCCAACATTTGCAATGGAAGACTAATCTGCGTTCATACATTGCGACTAATATTGCACTGGCCAACGTTGGATTTTAACGCTGCAAGAATCGAACTTGGAAGCTCCAAATCGACCCCGTGCATCCCATTGGTAGCTAAAACCACTTGGCCAACAACGTTGGCCCACTGGGTATCAGATGTCTTTTGAATATGCTTCAATCATTTTTGAGAAATACTAAATGTTAGGAATAGTATTGGCACAAAATCTATACGATTTGATGTCATTGGTTGTATATCACCTTGTTGTCAATGTATCAATTTAATTTACTTTCATGCCTTTTAAGTCACGATTGGTCGAAAAAAAATTATATATGTATTCGTGTGTTTTTTTTCGTACTTTGTAGCAATTCTCGTCATTTTTCTACTTAGCCATAATCAATGACCTATAATATTTCAATCAATTTTTGTTTAGCCAAAATCGATTATCGATAAAATGTTGATAGACATGCATGGAAATTTCTGTCTTTCTGTTAGTTTATGTATAACGACATTTCTCAATCTACCATGTTATGAAAAATAATATGTCATTCTTATGTTATATTTTTTTAAAATGTTGATTTTAAGTTATTTTGAATTAGTTGCGCATATCTTTATTATAAATTCAAACATTAATTACCAATTCTATTTTTTTACAAGTTTATCTGAATTAATTATACGTACATTTTCTCTCTCTTAAATATATATATATATATTTCTTTAAATTTTAGTTAACTTTAAAAATACCGACAACATATAAATACTTACTAATAGCATCGTATCGTTAAATTTATATTTCTTCTCGTATATTATTTTATAGTTAAATACTTTGTCATAATCATTTTATATTTCAGCAACGACGAAAAAAGAAATATCTTTAAAATACAAAATATAAATATTATCATGTAAGTTACACTACTACTTTATGAAAAACATATTAGAGAAAGTTATAAAAAAAAAAAAAAAACACATTAAACAAAGGTGGCACTTAGGGTACACCAATGCTAAATTGGTGTACCAAACCCCAATCAACACATTGCCATTGATATAATAATATTATAAATGAATGGCTAGGATAAGAGAAGGGTGACCTGTTTGTAAGATTAATGAGTTTATGAAAGTTAATTGCAATATGGGTGTTATACAAATATAATATTATGAAAAAGTTTTTTACATAATTATGCAAATTAAATGTAAATTTTTTAAAATACATTTATACTCTATTTTTTTTTAAATTGATAAAAATGTCCCAACACATTGAAAAGTGCTAACGTGGACAAGTTGATGTTAAGTAAAAAGTCAGAATTTTAATTATTTTGAAATAAATGATTTTAATTTTAATTTTAATTATAATTATATTTTTTATTTTATTTATAATTTTAATTTTTGTATTAATGTTTTAAATATAATTTTTAGTATTTATTATGTTTGATTTGTGATAGTGGTGAATGAAAAATTCATAGACATGAAAGCGATAACCGTAAGGGCAACTTTAATGGGGTACTTAAATGGTATCTATGAGTATCTATTAAGTACCGACCAATATGGAATTATTGGTGTGATCCATTTAGTAAATTTGTTGGAGGTGCTGGGTTGGAGGGGTTGGATATCTATTAGAAAATAAAATAATACATAAAATAATTTTTTCATGTAACAACATGACAATTGGGCCAAATTTACTTAATTTTAAAATAGATAGATTTAATTGATTTACAACCAGTTGTTATAGTTTTTATAAAAAAAATCATTTTTTTAAAAAAATAATCACTATTAAGAGTTTTTTTGCATGTTTGTTGCAGATTTTAAAAATAATCAGAAGCTGAAAAATCTAAAAATTGATTAAAAAGAGAAGCTATTTGAAGTATTTTTTTGAAAATAATATGATTTTAATGAGGTGAGAGATGAGAGAAAAGATCATATAATTGTATTACTCTATTATTTCTGCTTATGGCATTTTTTGTAATTATTTATAAGTCCAGGCTATCAAAATTGTAATCTACACAATTGATGGTTTCATACGAATTTATGTTTTATTATGGGATCTATTCATAAATATGGCAAAAATAGGTTTACCCATTACTGCCTGTAATTTTGTGGATTGGTGTATGGTACACCAATTTAGCATTGGTGAAAAAAACAAAACAAAAAGAGTGCACCAACACTTTTCTCTATTCGATGACACAGCAGAGAAGATTAAAGAAAGTGTACCACAATTTAAAGAAAGGGTCGAATGTTGTGGACTTTCTACAAGGAATGTAACTATAGCCGTGCAATGTGCTAATCCCACAAGCCTAGCTAGTCCTACATCCATTGTTAAATTACTTATAAATTTGTTTATTGAGCAGAAATAAAGAGGGAAGAGCATATGAAAACCTAAGAGAGAAGAGACAAGCTTCCCCGAATCAATGAAAAAGAGATGGACAAAACCCGTGTTTTCTGAAGGAGATTAGCCAATAGCTTTGCTAATTTTCAAAAATTATAACCGAAGAAAGGAGGGTATACAGTTGATGAGTTGAAGCTTGAAATTGTGCGATGAATTTTTTAAAGTGGGGAAAATATTTAAAAAATACAGAATTATAACATTTGATTAAAAAATTATTAGTTAAAAAATTAATAATATTATAATTTTACTATATGTATGTATTTTATAACCATCTTAATCATTGATTTTTAAATAAACCATCATTATTACACCTTTATCCAGCAAAATACATCCCCTGACTTTAAAAGGTAAAAATTTAATTATCGAAAGATAATAATAAATGGATAAAAATTATACAATATTTTTTTTAAAAAATAAACAAATGTTTAGATTCAGTATGCTATTGTAACTTTGTTTTTTAAAAAAATAAAAGATTAATTTTTTAATAAGCAGATTCATTTTTTGTATGAACAACACCCTGTAATAGTGTATTAATGTTCAGATTCAGTATGCTATATATTTTAATCTAAAAAAAAGTATGCTAACATTTTTTAAACATCCATTCATCTAAAGCAAAACCAATGCAACAAAGTTAATTAATTGAACGATCACAGATAATTTGTTGCAGAAAAGTTTTTTAATGCATTGTTATAAAAAAAGAAAAGAAAAGTTGTTTAATACAACATTGTTAGATATATTAAAAAGGAAAATAATAATAAAAATATTAATTTGCAGGGAGTTGTGGCGGGGTGGGCGTCTCTTTGAAAGGAAAGGTGTATAATGTATTTGCCGTTATGAAGGTAGAAATCACGTGCGATGCGTGCTGCTCTCTGACACGACCTTCTTCTTTTGGCACTGCACTGTACCTTTTCTCTCTCTCTCTCTCTTCACCACCAAAGTGCTTCATTTCATTTCATGGCAATGCCTTTCACGCTGCTTCCACACTACACTACCCCTTCTTCAATGGCATTTGCATGCACTACCACCTTCCCCAAATCCTTCTAAAACAGAACAAAACACTCACTCTCGTCTTCACTCTTTCTCTCTTTTCCATGGCTGTTGTTCCCTTCAACGTTGTACTCTCGTACCTTGTCATGCTCCTCTACCTATGTTTCGCCATTGCAGACCATAGTGAACAAAACCCAGAAAAAATCTCCCTCCTTTCCTTCAAAGAGGGTCTCCAAAACGCTCACGTTTTGGCTTCGTGGCACCCGGCAACACCGCACTGCGACTGGGTTGGCGTCACGTGCCAACTCGGCCGAGTCACCTCGCTCTCTCTTCCGTCTCTCTACCTCCGAGGCAAACTCTCTCTGTCTCTATCCTCACTCTCCTCCCTCACCGTCCTCAACCTCGAAGACAATCAGTTTTCCGGCGAAATTCCCGGCGAACTCTGTGGGTTGGTTCAGCTGCAAACTCTCAGACTCGGCTCCAACTCGTTCGCCGGAAAAGTCCCACCGGAGCTGGGTCACTTGACGGAGCTCCGCACACTCGACCTCTCCGGCAATGCCCTCGCCGGAGAGATACCGGAAAGCTTCGGGAACTTGACCCGTCTCCAGTTCCTGGACCTCAGCAACAACTTTCTCTCAGGTTCTCTCCCGATAACTCTCTTCACCGGTGCCGTGTCTTTGATTTCGGTTGATATCTCGAACAACACGTTTTCCGGCGAACTCCCGCCGGAAATCGGGAACTGGAAGAACCTCACTGCACTTTACGTGGGGATTAACAAGTTGTCGGGTACATTGCCTAAGGAAATTGGTGAGCTTTCGAAGCTTGAAATCTTGTATTCACCTTCCTGTTTGATTGAAGGTCCATTGCCTGAGGAAATGGCAAAGCTCAAGTCGTTGACCAAGCTTGACCTTTCTTACAACCCCTTGAGGTGTTCAATCCCAAAGTTCATTGGGGAGTTGCAGAACTTGAAAATTTTGGACCTTGTCTTTGCTCAGCTTAATGGGTCGGTGCCAGCTGAGCTGGGAAACTGCACAAACCTGAGGTCTGTGATGCTTTCTTTCAATTCACTTTCTGGGTCACTCCCTGAGGAGCTTTCTCAGCTCCCAATAATAACTTTTTCAGCTGAGAAGAATCAGCTTCATGGGCCTTTGCCTTCTTGGCTTGGAAAGTGGAGTAATGTTGATTCTCTCTTGCTTTCTGCTAACCGCTTTTCTGGGGTGATTCCTCCTCAGCTTGGGAATTGCTCTGTGATGGAGCACCTCAGTTTGAGCAGCAACTTGTTGACAGGTCCCATACCTGAGGAGCTTTGTAATGCTGCCTCACTTTTGGAGATTGATCTTGACGACAACTTCCTTTCTGGTACAATCGAGAAAGAATTTGTCAAGTGTAAGAACCTCACCCAGTTGGTTTTGATGAACAACCAAATTGTTGGTCCCATACCAGAGTACCTTTCCGAGCTCCCCTTGATGGTGCTGGACCTAGACTCCAACAATTTTAGTGGGAGAATACCTTCTAGCCTGTGGAATTTACCAACACTGATGGAATTCTCTGCTGCCAATAACCACTTGGAGGGTTCTCTTCCTGTGGAGATTGGGAATGCAGTTATTCTAGAGAGGCTTGTCCTTAGCAATAATCGGCTGATAGGTACTATACCTAAGGAGATTGGAGGTCTCCCAAGTCTTTCAGTGATTAATTTGAATGGAAATATGCTTGAAGGGAGTATTCCAGATGAGCTTGGTGACTGCATTTCCCTTACTACATTGGACCTTGGAAACAATCAACTCAATGGTTCCATTCCTGAGAAACTTGTGGAACTAAGCCAATTACAGTGCCTGGTTCTTTCTCACAATAATTTGTCCGGGTCTATTCCTGCCAAGGAATCATCTTATTTTCGACAACTTACCATCCCCGACCTGAGCTTTGTGCAACACCTTGGTGTGTTTGATCTTTCTCACAATAGATTGTCTGGCACCATACCTGATGAACTGGGGAGCTGTGTAGTGGTTGTGGATCTATTGCTCAGCAACAACATGCTTTCTGGGAACATTCCAAGATCGCTCTCGCGCTTGACGAATCTAACAACTTTGGATTTGTCTGGCAACTTCTTGTCTGGTTCTATTCCACAGGAACTTGGAGATGCTGTCAAACTCCAGGGCTTATATCTGGGACAGAACCAACTCTCAGGTAGCATCCCCGGAAGTTTTGGAAAGTTGAGCAATTTGGTGAAGTTGAATTTGACAGGAAATAAGTTGGCTGGTCCCATTCCAACCAGTGTTGGGAACATGAAGGAGTTGACTCACTTGGACTTGAGCTCTAATGAGCTCAGTGGGGAGCTTCCATCCTCTCTGTCAGGTGTGCAAAGCCTTGTTGGGCTTTACGTGCAGGATAACAGGCTTTCTGGTCAAGTAGGGGAACTTTTCTCAAACTCCATGACATGGAGGATTGAGACAATGAATTTGAGTGATAATTGCTTCAGTGGGAACCTGCCACGGTCTTTGGGAAATCTTTCCTACCTGACGAATTTGGATCTTCATAGAAACATGTTGACCGGAGAGATTCCTTTAGACCTTGGGAATCTTATGCAGCTGGAGTATTTTGATGTTTCAGGTAATCAGCTATCCGGAAAGATTCCAGAGAAGTTATGCAGCCTAGTCAATTTGAATTACCTAGATTTGTCTCAAAACAGATTGGAAGGGCCTATACCCAGAAGTGGTATTTGCCAAAACCTATCCAGAGTTAGATTTGTGGGGAACAGAAATCTTTGTGGCCAGATGTTGGGTACAGATTGTCAGGACAAAGTCATCGGTAGATCGGCATTGTTCAATGCATGGCGGCTTGCGGGGATTGCCATCACAGTCATATTAATAACCGTAAGCATTGCTTTTGTACTTCATAGGTGGATTACCAAGAGGCAAGATGATCCTGAGGACCTTGAGGAGCGCAAACTAAACAGTTATGTGGATCAGAATCTTTATTTCTTGAGCAGTAGCAGATCAAAGGAACCTTTGAGTATCAACGTAGCAATGTTTGAGCAGCCTCTTCTGAAATTGACTCTGGTCGATATCATTGAAGCTACCGACAACTTCAGCAAGACAAACATAATTGGAGATGGAGGTTTTGGAACCGTGTACAAGGCCACTCTACCAAATGGAAGAACAGTTGCTGTGAAGAAGCTTAGTGAAGCTAAAACGCAGGGACACCGTGAGTTCATGGCTGAAATGGAGACCTTGGGGAAGGTGAAGCATCAAAACCTTGTTGCATTGCTTGGATATTGCTCAATTGGTGAGGAGAAACTCCTAGTCTACGAATACATGGTAAATGGGAGCCTAGATCTTTGGTTGAGAAATAGGACTGGTGGCCTTGAAATCCTTGGCTGGAACAAACGTTACAAGATCGCGACTGGTGCGGCTCGAGGGTTAGCTTTCCTTCATCATGGTTTCATACCCCACATCATTCACAGGGATGTTAAAGCCAGCAACATTTTACTGAATGAAGATTTCGAGCCAAAGGTTGCGGACTTTGGACTGGCGAGGCTGATCAGCGCTTGCGAGACACATGTCACCACCGATATTGCCGGAACATTTGGTTACATTCCACCAGAGTATGGGCAGAGTGGGAGGTCCACAACAAGAGGAGATGTCTACAGTTTTGGTGTCATTCTGCTTGAACTGGTGACCGGAAAGGAGCCAACTGGACCGGATTTCAAAGAGATTGAAGGTGGGAACTTGGTTGGATGGGTTAGTCAGAAGATCAAGAAGGGGCAGGCTGTTGATGTTCTTGATCCAACAGTTCTTGATGCAGATTCAAAGCAGATGATGCTTCAAATGCTGCAGATTGCTTGTGTTTGCCTCTCTGATAACCCTGCTAACAGGCCTACTATGCTTCAGGTACACAAATTCTTGAAGGGGATCAAAGGAGAGTAGTTGAATAGTTTTAGTCATTGTAGCTGGTGTGGTACAACTTTACAGTTAATTTAGTTGTACACTTTTCTCACAAAAGCTAGCTCCAGTGGAATAATCTAATCTAGACTGTGGTTGATATAATATGTATAAAAGCTCTTGGGTGCAAAATAATTTGTGTCTTGGCTAAGATGTTGATTGAGCTCGTGCATAATCCGGGGAATATGTTTTTTACTCATCACCTTAATGAGGAAGGTAGTGAAATATAAAGATGTTGAGCATGCTAAGAACTATATAAAAAATAGAATAATGAAAATCAGCAACGTGATGGAGTAATGTGCATCAGATCAAGAAATGTTGTCATATTCTCTCTTTCTTTGTTCTATTTTCATTATACCAAATAAGCTTCCGACGATGGCTTTGTCCAAATTATTGTCTCCGTCCTCGAGGAGGATTGCCTACTTCCAAGCAGGGCTTGTCCAAGGGTAAGGCGACCCAAGCCCTTGCTTTAGGCCTACCAACAAAATTTTATTTACTAATAGTATATGTAAAACTAAAAACATTTATCTGTAGGGGTTTCAACTCAATGATCAGTACTCCACATGTCCACTTTGATGTACAAAAAGGTCTTACTTTAAAATTCATTTTAGGCCTATATATGCATTTAGCAGTATTGGGCCGACACTGCTTCCAAGAAAGATGCACGTCCAGAACAAATGTAAAAAAAAATCAAATTAAAGAGATATTTAAAAAAATAATTCAATTGATAAAAAAGTATTTTAATAATAAAAAGGCTTAAATAAGTTTTTGGTCCTTTCAAATTTTGGACTTTTGATTTTAGTCCTTACAAAAAAAGTCAAACTTTTTTAGTCCAATAATTTTTTTTTTAGTTTGGTCTTTTAAGTCATTTAGGGCTGATGTGGCGCCTACATGACATCCCACTTATCTGACGTGTCATCCCATGGTCCTATGTCAGCCTGCCACATAATTTAATTTTTGGAGGGACCTGCCACATGGCCCTCTCTGCACAGCCCACCACCACCACACACACACACACTCTCTCTCTCTCCCGTTTTCTCTCTCTCTCTCTCTCTCAACACAGCTCCACGACCTCCACCCCCCCACCACCACCACCACTCCCCCTCCACTGTCCCGGCCTTTTTATTGTTCCACCCCCATAGCCCCATCCCCTCGTCCATCATCCGAAGTCAAAAAAATCCAGAAAAAAAACCCATATCTAAAGCTTGTTGCGTGAAACTAGATCTGAGGGACACCACCATTTTCCTTCAAGCACCATCGCCAACACCGACTAGATCTATCCCACACCACCGACTAGATCTTATTCCTTGAGCAGGGTGAGTGACCCCTGAAACAACCAAATCGACCCCATAGCCACACAGACCTGCGATTTCAGGGAGTGAAGACGACATCGTTTCGAGGTTGTGGTGTTGTCGTTTCGGGTGGAGAGTTGGAGGGGGACGGTGGTGGTAGTGGTTTGGGGCTCCGATGAGAATACGACCCGGTTAAGAGGTGGTGGTGATGTCCAATGGGGTTGTTGTGGTGTGGATGTTTCATGGGTGGAGAGAGAGAGAGAGAGAGAGAGAGAGGGGTTGGGGGGTGGTGGTGGTGTCCGATGGGGATGTACCATGGGTAGAGAGAGAGAGGGGGGGGGGGGGTTGGGAGGTGGTGGTGATGTCCGATGGGTTGTTGTGGTGTGGATGTTCCATGGGTGGAAGAGAGAGGGGGTTGGGGGTGATGTTCGATGGGGTTGTTGCAAGAGTGTGGAAGAAGATTGAAACTACTTTTTCA
Source organism: Glycyrrhiza uralensis (assembly GCA_030159175.1). Classification (NCBI taxonomy): domain Eukaryota; kingdom Viridiplantae; phylum Streptophyta; class Magnoliopsida; order Fabales; family Fabaceae; genus Glycyrrhiza; species Glycyrrhiza uralensis. The sequence goes on along the minus strand of BRZY01000002.1, from coordinate 54,291,310 downwards.
CCTTGGAGAAAGACTGAAACTGAAAAAGCTAGATTTCCTTGTGCTCCGTGATGCGCTGTTGTTGTTGGAAGCAAGGAGGAGAGGGAGGTGGGGTGGGTGAGGATGAGGGTGATGGGGGTTGGGTGGTAGTCGTGGGGGTGAATGGTGGTGGTGGTGGGCTGTGCAGAGAGGGCCACGTGGCAGATTCCTCCAAAAATTAAATTATGTGGTAGGCTGACATAGGACCATGGGATGACACGTCAGACAAGTGGGATGTCATGTAGGCGCCGGACCAAACTCAAAAATAAATAAATTATTGGACTAAAAAAGTTTGACTTTTTTTTGTAGGGACTAAAATCAAAAGTTCAAAATTTGGAAGGACCGAAAACTTATTTAAGCCTAATAAAAATATTGAAATTTTTTAATATATTAATTATATATAACTATCTTATTAAATTTAATATTTAATTGATAAAACTTGAGAATTAGAGATAAAAAAGTTTGATTAAAATTTTAATTAAAAAAATAATATTGACTTAATTTAACTTAATATAAAAACTATAAATGTGTGTCAGAACATAGATGACATGAATTCATAATAATATGAAAGTATGAGATAATTTCATAACGTTTAAAAAAAGATAATTCAAATTAATATATAAACATAAACAGCAAAAAGAATATAAAAAAATATTATTTATACTGCTTATAGAAAACAAATAAATTATATTTCTTACAGTTGTATATCGGTAAGTACCAAAAACAAAAAAATATATGAAATAAATTAATCATAAACGACACTATCAATTAAGCATATATATTAAATATTGTTTGTGTTAATTACGTTACCATTACATCCAAAATAACTTACCGAAACAAAGCATCAAGCCACCAACTCTTTTTTTGTTGTTGACAATACCAACTCTTTTTTAATATTCTACACATCTATACTTAAAAATAAACTTTTTTTTTACAGCTATACTAAAAAATAAAGTTGAAAAAGCATTAAAGCAGCAGTTATATATTATTTTTTTGACAAGTTAAAGCAACAGTTGTATCTAAAAAGGTTATGTGTGGATTCATAACCGCCTTTATATCCAACAGTTATATCTAAATAGGTTATGTGTGGATTCATAACCGCCTTTATATTTTATAGACCAAAGGGAGCGGAATGACAAATGTTGAGTAGCAGAAAACGAGAAGCAAAAACTTCTGGTTTATTTTGGTTCTTGAGATAATCAATACATAAATATTTTATACACACACACATATATAAAAGTTGAGTAGGTGAAGAGATTAATTACCATCATTGCAAATGTACAACCAAATATGTTGCTTTTTGTCTTGTCTTCCTTCAGAACCTTAAGACTCGAATGCAGGTTTACCCAACTGGCAACCCCCCATGCATAGTTTTTCAATTTTCCTACATCTGACAGAAGGGAGAAATAACCCGTCTTCATTTCGGCTTTCCCCGCCTCTTGAAAAACAATGATTGCAATGCCAAGGAGGACCGTTAGTCGGCATCCTTGATCTAATCTCTCGAGAGTGACTGACTCTTTGTTGGCATCGACTTCTAATTTGAAACATTTCATGGCTTGAACTATGTCATCCAATGGTATCTTGTTCTTGCCATTGTATTCCAACCCAGTTAGTCTTCTATACTCTTCTGCATCCAAAGCTTCTCTTCGGAGAACAACTGGTTCACCATCAATGGGTAAACTAGTTATCTTCAGTACGTCGTCAAGGCCAAAGTATAATGTATGTTGGCCAAATTGAAATCCTCTGGTTGTGTTGTCATACGACTTGACCAAAGCAACGATCAATGGTTTGATAAGACTCAGCTTAGTTTTTATTTTGAATATATATTCAAATCCGGGTCCTTCAAGCTTTTTTAAGACACATTCAAGTATCTCGATTCTATTATAGTATTGTAACCGTTCTCTGGATTGAACATTAGTAACATCTACAAAATTCAAAACGAGAACTTCAAATAAAAAAAGGTGAAGACTGAAGATTTTATGCCAGAAAAAAAGAACACATTGAAGTTCTCGTTTTGAAATTTGTAGATGTTACTAATGTTCAATCCAGAGAACGGTTACAACACTATAACAGAGTCGAGATACCTGAATGTGTCTTAAAAAAGCTTGATGGATCCGGATTTGAATATATATATTCAAAACGAAAACTAAGCTGAGTCTTATCAAACCGTTGGTCATTGCTTTGGTCAAGTTGTATGACAACACAACCGGAGGATTTCAATTTGGCCAACATACGTTATACTTTGGCCTTGAAGACGTATTGAAGATAACTGGCTTACCCATTGATGGTGAACCGGTTGTTCTCTGAAGAGAAGCTATGGATGCAGAAGAGTATAGAAGACTAACTGGGTTGGAATACAATGGCAAGAACAAGATACCATTGGATGACATAGTTCAAGCCATAAAAAATTTCAAATCAGAAGTCGATGCCAACCAAAGAGGCAGTCACTCCCGAGAGAATAGATCAAGGATGCTGACTAACGGTCCTCCTTGGCATTGCAATCATTGTTTTTCAAGAGGCGGAGAAAGCCGAAATGAAGACTGGTTATTTCTCCCTTCTGTCAGATGTAGGAAAATTGAAAAACTATGCATGGGTAAACCTGCATTCGAGTCTTAAGGTTGTGAAGGAAGACAAGACAAAAAGCAACATATTTGGTTGTACATTTGCAATGATGGTAATCTCTTCACCTACTCAACTTATATATATATATATATATATATATATATATATCTGTGTGTGTGTGTGTGTGTGTGTGTAAAATATTTATGTATTGATTATCTCAACTTTTTTTGTAGATTTTTGCTTTGGTATGCATACCAAAGTTAATTGAACATTGTTACAGTGATCTGACGTGGGAGGTATTGAAAAAGAACTTAACATTTCCACTAATGCCTTCTTTTGTAGAAACAATTACACAAGCACGCTTTTACGATAAGAGGTCACTTGGGCAGTTTAATAGCAAATTCTTGGATATTTTCTCCGAACTGACTTTAAATGAGGTAAATTTCGTCTTTGTTCTCTTACATTTTCAACAATTATGACTAAAATTTAAAATCTTTTTTTCAGGTGAATTGGAAGTCTTGCGCCAATTTAAAACTTGATAAGCCTTATAAAGAACAACAACATATTGGGAGGTCGGTGACTATGGTCATTAGTTGGGACCAAGCCATGCACCACTAACCACAATTGGCCCCTCAACAACTGTTGAGTGGGGAGCTTGATATAGACATGGTTGAACAATGGTGTCTCGACCTCCCGACCCAAGTTGGGCGTAAAGACAAGATTAATATGGCTTCAGGTAGATCAAGCTGGGACTTAAGGGCCATTCGTTTGATTCAAGAGAAAATGGCACCTCAATCATCACCTCTCACTCCCACACCTTACTCGGCAACAATACACACCGATAGTGATGTGCAAGTGTCTTCTTCTCGTTTTTCGGTGTCTGCTTCTCATTTTTTGCAATTTTTTTGCCATAAACTAGAAGTTTATGGCACCAACACTCTGTTTTAATGACTTGGATATTTCTAGAATATAATTTAAGAGAATATGCATATGATTATCTTCTGATAAGTATAAATATAATGAAATACAGCCAACTAAAAACTACCACGAAATTCATATATTATTACAATAAATCTAAGTATCGAGGTGTGTTATTATCTTTTTTTGACCATGAGCTAGGTGTGTTAATTATCTCCATGATAGCATGAGGGTGGCTTTTTCACTAAACTGGTATGATTTTATTTAGAAATTACCAGTTTGGTGTAGATTTAAAAATATTTACCAAATTAGTGCAAGTCGTATAGGACGTAGATGAGATTTTTTTTTTACAAAGTTGCCACTCACAGATACGACATCTGTGATTTATATTTTTTTAAAAAAATTATGCTAAAGTCATATTTGTCTTCTACGACTTTACATTATTTTTATTTTTTTTTATTCGTTAAAGTAGAGTCGTATAATGCAAATACAACTTTAGATTTTTATTTTTTTTTAAATAATAAAGTCGTTAGTCACAAATGACTTCACTTTTTTTTATTTTTTTAAAAATATTACTGAAGTTGTTGATTGGCACCATGACTTCACCTTTTTTTCTTTCTGTTGTGGAAAGGTGTCTTCATACTAAAACTGCATTTAGAAATTGGCAATATACATGGTTGATGTCAAATACCAGAATATAATTATATCTATGACAATGCAAATGGCAGTGGCACGCAAGATACAAGTAGAGCATACAGCACTGAGGAATTATCTTAAGATTACATAAGAGCAGCTAAAGGCATCTGCTGCACAACAGCAGGGGCAGACACTGCCTCCTAAGAGCATCTCCATCGCCTGGTACTTAACATGAGTACTTAATAAGATCTGTGCACTTTGCCGCTGCACTTCTGACAGAGCATGGTACCTAACAAGCAAAGGTGCTTGTGCAAGCACCGGTGCTTACACTGTTTGTGTGGATCCGGTTACATTTTATAAATAAAAATAAGTGATGTGTGGTTATTGGTATGGTCCATTTAAGAATTTTTTTAAAGTTGCTGGGTTGGGGGAGTTGGATACCTATTAAATACTTGAGTTTAAAAAATAAAAATGAATAATGTGGACAAATAGGGTCCATTTAAGTATCCAAAATTGGAGTGTTCCAATAGAGATACTCTAAAGAAGGCAAAATCGAACCGCAAACCCAGCCTCCTCTAAAGGTGAACCAGACACCTTTCCACAACAGAAAGAAAAAAAGGTGAAGTCGTGGTGCCAATCAACGACTTTAGTAATATTTAAAAAAAAATAAAAAAAGTAAAGTCGTATTTGGGACTTAGACTTCATTATTTTTTTTAAAAAATTAAATAAAACCTAAAGTCGTATTTGCATTATCCGACTCCGCTTTAACGAACAAAAAAAAGTCAAAATCATGCAAAGTCATAGAAAGCAAATACGACTTCAGTATAATTTTTAAAAAAAAATATAAATCACAGAAGTCGTATCTGTGAGTGGCGACTTTGCAAAAAAATAAAAGAAATAGAAATCATCCATGCCCTATATGACTTACACTAATTTGCTAGAGAACCTAGGAGCTCTGGACAGTGGAATTAGTGGATACCGAAATAGATTTGGTAAGAAATAAGAAGTGAATGGATACTATTTTGTTAAATAATTAGTTTTACTCGTAATTTGTTTGGATTTTTGTAACAAAAATAATAACAAATAAAATAATTTTATAGTTAAAAGTAAAAAGTGATAGAGATATGACAAATGTCATAGCCTGAAAGACTAGAGCTTTCTATTCTTATATAGTAACTCAATAGTAATTAATTGATTGAATTAAGCAAACTAGTGATAAAAAATTTGAGGAAGTAACATGTATTATAGTATTTTTTTTATATATCAAGTATTATAGTATTTTTTTGTAAAAAAAATAATAATAGTATTTGAAAGAATAGGATTTAATTTTCTTAAATAGTAATAAATAATAGAAGTTTTACATCTATTTATATTTTTATTACTATTATTTTAAATAAGTATTTTTTGGTACACTGAGGAAAGAAAAACCAGACAAATAAAAGCTAAGCTCTAAAGAACACTCGTAAACACTTTTCTTTTAAATATTAATATATGATTATCCTAGAAAGTTACTTAGCTTATATTTCGGTTCAACTTAATTCTATATAACTTAAACTAGGTTTTAATTAAACTAGTATATTATTGAAATTTTTCATGCTTAAAATCTAAAAAATTTATCCAATCAAAATTTCAAATCAAGTGAACGACAAATATAAATCTCTACATGAACACCCTAAACTAAAAATAAAATTAAACCTTTTCGGGAGGTTCTTTCGCGACAAAGGGCTGCTTGAGATGGGCCTTTTTTCTATTAGGATTTGTAAGAAATCTGGGTTGTAGCATTACATAACCAAAAATTTGGGCAACAGTTTTGTGGGATAAAGGAACAAGATAATGATAAAATTAAGACACCATGGATGTTGTTCGGGGACTGGAGTTTGATGCCGAAAGCCCTGTTGGATTTGGACATGGATTGACAACCAAACGAGGAAAAATACGAGTTTTACAATTACATCAAGCAGCACTCTCTTTGAATATTTAAAAATGCTTGAGTTAATTTCAATACTTAGATATTTCAAAGGGAACAAATGCCATCTTTTTTACTAATTTTCACAACAACGTTATAGGTATTTTTTTAATTCTTAAAACATATACCATATAAAACAACCAACCTCAACTAGTATTTATGATAAAATTTACATGAATCCCATTAATCCTTAATACTGATAACCATAATTATATGTTTGAATACTTTTTAAATTAATAAAATATGCAACCGAATGACTTGTTACTGCGAAACTAGCTATTGCCATTTGTTTTTTTTGGTCTGACTAGCTATTACCAAAACAAAGAAATTGTCCTTTTAGCCAAAATAAAATGGTTACTAGTTGAATTAAATACCTCAGATCACGTATGGGCCCAAGCCACTCCATTATATTTTCTATTGCTGGCAAACGAACAAAACGAAATTACAATTGAGTTTAGAACACTGCTGTCAACTAGCAAGGGTAACTCTAATCAAGCCCAATATATTTGGCAGGCATAAAAATTAGGGAAAAAAAAAAGAAAGAGGAAAGGAAAGGACGAGAAAGTATCGTTTTCTTCTGAGAAGCTTCTGCGAAAACTGTCCCAAACGGTTAACGACGCACATGCCACATAGGACACGTGCTTCTCCATGCTTCAGGACTCAGATTCCCTACGCCGCCCATAACTTAGCCTAACATGTTCCCTAACTCGTACAACGTCATGTGTCAATTACACACACTCTGATTCGCTCTATGGCACTGATTCAGCCACAGCATTTTTTTGTTTTGGCCTTCCCGGAAACTAAACGGCTCCGATTTAACATCCGCATAAACCGGATGATGCAGGCTCAACACCGTATCATCCTCCACACTTCGTCCTTCCCCTCTCGCTCGCTTCGTACCGATCGCCACCCCAAACAGCTTCGGGTTCGTCTCCTCCACCGCCACCGCCGCATCATCCTCGCCGACGCACCGCTTCGCCGGTATCAAATGAAGCGTCCTCGCCGCCATGGAGTCACAATTCCTACCTTGCTCGCCGCCGTTTGCTTGGGCGTTTGCGTAACTCGACATGAGATTGAATATATTGTTGCAGAGCGATCTCATCTCCTCGAGTTCCTTCGTCAACTGAATGTTCTCCCTTCTCAACCTCTCGTTCTCGTCCAACAGCTCCGCCGGCGCTCTCAACGGCGACGAGTTCGAAGAAACCACCTGCTCCTCCCCGGAGTTCGACGGCGACACGATCGGCTTCGCCGTCGGAATCGTTGCCATCGGCAGCGGCGACGGAACCGCCACGGTCGCAGTTGCTCCGGCATTGGAAGACGCCGGCGGCGACGGTGAGAGGACCTTTCGTCGCTGAATCTCACAGAGAAGCCGTTTCTCGCCTCTCCGGAAACACTCGTTCGAGAATTCCCACCGATCAGGCACAACTTTTCTGAATCCCTGTTAATCAACAACAACAATTAATTAAAAAAGAAATTCAAGGAGAAAATCCGAATAGCTACGATGATTGAGATATGTATGAATAATTACATAAGTGTTGAGTTGGCGAACGAAGCTTGAGAAATTGTTGTGCTTGAAATATTTGGGAAGCAAATCCCTAGCGAAAAGCGTAGGGTTCCAGACGATGAAGGATGATCCAGCGTCGTTCCATGAAATCACGTCGTCGAAGGCGTGGTCGTCGACGAGATGGTAGGTCTTAGTGAGAAACGGCGTCGGAGTGGATCTCTGAGACTCGCCGGTGGAGGAGTGGCCGTTGTGTTCCGCCGGCGGAGCCATGGAGAAGAATCCAGCGCCAACCAGAGGTTACAGAGAGAGAATGAAGATGGAAGAAGAATTGTTGTTTCTATGGTGATAGTTCTAGAAGGTTCACGTGGAAATGCAAAGAGAATGAAACGGAAGAAAGAAAAAGACGAGGGAGACGGAAAATATATTGAAAGGAAGGAGAAGAAGAAACTACTACGTTACCTCTTTTTTATCGCGAAACTTCTTCCTTCGCATGCGGGGATTGTTTACCGCATTCAATTGGAGATAAGGAAGAAACTTCTACACTTCTTACTTTTTAAATTTTTCTTCTATAAAAAAAGCGAGGTGTGATTAAAATTTGTCTGCATCTATCTGAATGGCATGAAAATTGAAAAAAAATCTAGCGCATATGAAAGATTCGTGACAGAAGAATATTATTTTTCTAATAAGATCTACAAAATGAAGAAGTTCCATTTCAATTTGCTTTTTATCTCAAAATTAAAAAAGTTCAGTTTTTTCTTCAAAATATACAGCGTTACGTGCAATAGATATGATTTTATTTTATCAAGTCACGAAGTGATAAAACTAGGATTTTATGGATTTCAATTTTACAAATATGTTCTTGAGTTGGGAGTGATGGACTTGTTAACGAGTTAACCATAAAATCCAAAGAATACTTTGTTATCCCGTTTTGGCCCAAACTTCTATATACTTACATCTTAATAATTTTTTATATTGGAACAAAAAACTAATTTTTGTATAAAAGTTTATTTGTATAAATATTTATTAATTATTTTATTTTATTCATCCGATCAGTAAGTCGGTAGTTGAACTAGTGACACATTAACATGATACCTCCTCAACTGAGTCGATTACCAGATTGAGTTAATAACTAAGTTTTGCACGTCGATTCGTCATATAGCATAGATATATTCGATAGATGACGCATCCATGGAATATCTAATTAACTATAAAAATTAAAAGAAACGTGAAAAGCCCCAAGACCAATGTTTGTGTGTATGTGTCAAACACTATATATGTTTGTGAAACTTGCGGGATGAAATGGAATTCCAAGGAGAGGGATAGATTAATAGTCTTCAAAGAAAAAAAGTCCATATTGAAACGCAACCTTGTGCAAGCAAACATTGCTACCGGGAAAGCTTCCAAGCGCCAGAATTTCCAAGTCTTATCCATATCCTAAATTTATCCATATTTAAATGCCCTTGATAAAAGAAGATTGACAGTTGTAATGCAGTTTCAACTTTTGAACTGAGCCCGAAATCTGAACACAAAATCGGTGCTCTTGTGAACGCCCAATGCTGTCCTTCTTTTTGTCAAGGCCCAATACTGTGCTGGGCCTTTTAAGTCAGCAAGACTTCTCCAAAGACACGTTCTAACGATTTCAAACAAGTTTATATGTTTTTTTTTTGGTCGAAACAAGTTTATATGTTTGAAAAAAACAAGTTTATATGTTGACCAAAAAAAAATACCTTTATATAATTTGGACAAAAAAATTCACGTTTATATAATTGGACCCAAAAATAAAACACGTTTATATAGACGAGCTTTCACACATTTTTTTGTTCATTATAAAGTATAAACATGGTTATTGACCAAAAAAAAAAAGTATAAACATGGTCATAGAATAATGGATAGTCAATCGAAGATTGAAAAGTTCTCTGCCTATTTATTGGATTATTTATCTATTTTTGAAACTGAATATTTTATTGTCAATAAATGTCTACATAAAATGAGTAAGAATCTGAGTTTCATACTAACTAATCTTTAAGGTACTGATTTCATGCCTCCTATAGCCATGTACTAGTATCGGTTTCCCTACAGGAGTGAATGGCTGCATAATTAAACGCAAAGCATTATATGAAGCTATATACAAATCCAAATAAGATCTGCATGTTTTAATTCATTAAAGTATTTGAGTGCTGTCAAAAAAAGAGGGAAAGAGAGAAAGCACTTGTCTTTCAGCATGAAAAAACTAGCTAATCTGGATTTGGTCAAAACCATAAACTTGCACACAGCATTGTTTTGGAGACACAGCACACATATAACTGCTACAACCCAGGCTTACACTATCCTAACATCTGGAATGGTCCAAGCATGAAACAACACACTTAAGCTCAGACTATCAGTAAAATGTTATTGAAAGGCCTATGCATTTTCAAAGCAATCCATTGAAGTTGAGGCTAAAACAAACAATGCTGCATTATTTGTAACTTTTCATAAAAACAGTTTTTGTGTGAAATAGCACTACTCTAAAGGAAAATAGCTCTCCAATTTCTTGAATGTACGTGCAAGCATGTATTTTGCAGAATATATAATACCATAACGAGTGAAGACAGCCTCTCGACCACAATTCTGAAACAATGAGTTAATTTCCGCACTCATTGGTACCCAATGCACAACACAACAGTGCATCATCTAAAGTGTGTACATACATAATCCCAAAAAAGTATGTCATACCAAGAGCATGAACAGATGATTAACTTAGTACTCATACACAAAATTCATAAGGATCATTTTTAGATCTTGAAACACACCATCAAAAGAATTTGATGCTCATACTTATTATAGTTTCACAAATGGTTGTTATGCTTGGGATAAAGCATTTCACGCTGCTATAGCCTCCTGACATAGTTTGCAGATGTAGTGGAGCTCTTGTTGGGGTAAAAAAGAAGCTATATCAATGACCTTCCAAATTACATTTCTAGTCAAATCCAAAATATTTATGAACAGAAAGCATATTGCAAATTTAAACCTCAAAATGTACACATTTCTAGTCTCCATTTAAACACTGGGCATTCTTATAACAGAAAGTGAGGGAACAACAGATTTGCACCAAGATATAATAGTAATTTCATTCTTTCTTCATTTAACTCAATTCCAAAACTAAATATTAATCTGTCGTGCACCACAATCTATCATGCACATGTTCATAATTATACTTAAATGCACCACAAGCAATCTATCATGCATGCAGGCATAGATCTTGAAACACTTTAACACTCATTATGAGGGGGGTTTAAAATTATTTTAGAAACCGATGCTGGCACTTTATTTCATTTTCATACACTGTCGCTATGCTGGCAAAGAAAGAAAGCACCTGATGGCACAGATATAATAATGCTATAATTGGACAAGAAACAAACAAAAGAATGCCTTTATAAATGTTTCCAGCAAGAATATGAAACATGGTCACCCAAAAAGAGCAAGACTACAAAAGGTCAAAAGGATGATGAAGACACATGACAAGGTTTAGTTAAAGGAAAATATCACAAATGTCTTATTCAGTGTGCTAGACTTGCCTATTGCATAGCATGGTGTGTCAACAAGATGTTCTTGCTGTGTGAGTTTGCACACAGATTAGAGGATCTAATTTACAGATTGTAACATGTGTAAGTTTGCATGAAATTTTGGAAGGAATGCACAACACCATATAACTTTGGTCTCTCTATCATGGTCAGCTTATTGTACATGATTGTCATGTCCAATAACTACAACAGCAACATACAAGTCAGTCATATCTTAAAGTCTCAAGGTTACCTAAAGAATCATAATGAGTTGACTAACCTGCAAAACTTCTGCTATAAGTCCAATACTCTTCTCACTCTTCTCAAAATTCTATAAAAGTGTTCAACTTACAATAAAAGGGTCACTTAAAAGCCCAATAAAATTTGTCCACAAGAGAAAAAGGGCTCAAGAAACATACAAAACACAATGGCGATGTAGCATAAGGATCACTGAAGAGAATATTGCCCACAGAAAAGTTACCCACCAAGCCAAAAACAAAGCAACCTCCTTGAAAAAACCAGAGCTAGGCAGCATCAATGGGAAATTTCCAAAGGAAGGACCATCAATCTGAGACAAGCCAAGAAGGACAAGTACCAGCACAGGAGGGCCAAGTAATTGCAAAACCACAAGGCACAAGTAGTGATTATGCAGGAACATCTTTGCCCTACTATAATCCAAGTCAGGAACCTTGCTAGCATGAAGCCTTTGGTACCACGACAACAAGGCTTCATTCAGATACATTTGCAGGTTGGGCCTTACAGCCACAATCTGCAACAAACTCGACCCCAACAAACACCAGCGCCTAAAGTTACCAAAATCAGATGGCAGGAACCCCACATTCCCAACCAACTTCTCTGCATTACCAAATCCACTAGTTTTTAATGCACTAGCTCCATGACCCTTACTGTTATTGTAGTTTGTGTTTACAAAAATTTCAGCCAAAGGGGTAATCCACAACAAAGCCACAAATATAAGCAGGATTTGATTTGCATACAGGATGGTGCGGTTAAAGAACCCACAAGTTATCATTGACAAATTGCAACGAAGCTGATCAGTTCCAAGCCAAAAAGAACGTGCACTCCTTGCAGCAGGAATGAAGAGAGAACCCGCAAGGCAACCCATCGATGCAGCAATGAAAACCTTCCAAACCCCATCAACTGGGACCCCAAAATTGAAGGCCAGAACCAAGGAAACACCCTCAGGAACAAGCAGAAGCCCTAGGAAAAGCCCCAAAACCCCAAAAATCACGCTCAGTTGCTTCTCCGTTCTCCTAGACGCGGATCTCTCAAACGCGGCCCTAGCAAGCAGCATCCCCCACGTGTAAAGACTCAAAATTGATAGCAGAACCGGAACGAGAACCCCACTTGTCAACAACCCATGATTCTCCTGGGAATCCAGAAAACTGTGGAGCAAGAGAGAGAAAAGGGCAACGAAGGAGAGAGTGAAAGCGACGCAATACTGATCGATGTAGAGGCGAGATTGGAGGTGGCTCTGGTCGAGCGTCAACCTGAAGATCTGCGCATTGTTTTCGTCGAAATCGACCGTTTTGTCCTTGGACTTGTTCCTCTTTCTGAGCTCGGCGGCGGTTTTGGAAGACAAGGGTTGGTAGCCGTCGGTGCCGGGGCGGCGAATGGCGGCGCGGAGGCCATTGGTTTGGGGTTGGGTGTCGGGTTGGATGTAGGTTTGGAGAGCGTAGAGGAAGAGGATGGGGATTCTGAAGAAGGCTAAGGTCAAGGCGAGGATCAGGGAGAGTGATGCGTGGAGCAATGGGTTCTTGTACGACAGCACCAACTCCAGCATTGTGTTTGTGGCTGCTGCTCTTGTTAACACTCCCACTCCCAGGTTTCTGTTACACGGACGATGTTTTCTACTGCTGATGGTTGTCTTAATAATGCTATTGCTTGCTTAATGCTTAATACAACAGGTTTTAACTTCCATGATGAGTGCTGCTTACTTTAAGCATACTCAGTACTGAGGAAGCGAAAGTAAAGAATTTTAAATTAAAAAAAAATATTAAACTCTAGAGATATTTATTAGTAAGTTCATTTATTTTTTTTATGCCATGTTAATTGAAAGATACGATGCATTATAATGATTTGATAATATATTCTTGTGGATATTAAATAATAGTGTTAAAGAATATTTAAAAAAGAAAAAGAAAATTTAATTTTGAAAGGAAAAGAGAGTGTGCATTACACTAATTTCTGTTTGCCAATCGTGGGATTTAGTTTTTGCGGTGCTTTTTTTTTTGGTCAAAATTTTTTGCGGTGCTGTAATTTCTGCTTGACTTTTTATATCTGCACATACATCCAATTCTAAATACACGTACACTTAAAATTGAATTGACCATACTACCCATTTTATTTTAAAAAACCACTAACAGATCCGTGCACACACACAGCGCCGCCGCCAAGGCTCTGTGCTGTGTGTTCTGCCCCAAAAATTCCGCACTCCATCCTTCACCAACAGTTCCGCGTACGCACACAGTCACCAACAGTTCCGCGCAAGTTGTCCCTCCCTCAGTTCCGCACAGAAGGTGGCTTTTTTTTTTTTTTCTATAGCACTGTTTATTTTTTTATGCACCAAACTAGCACTCCTTTTATTTATTTATTAAAGTAGCATTTTTTGAATAAAATATTTATTTAATTATTTTTTAATAAATTAAATATTAATAGTTGGTTTAAGATTGTGATTAATTTGTTAATTAAATTAATATTTAATTGTTAAATATTTATTAACTCGATTTGTCAACTAATTAAAACTGGTGCCCACCATCAGGTCGATCTCATGGGACATTCGAAGTAGGCCTGCATAGACAGTGGTGTGACTGTAGTGAATTTTCACGCATTACACTATCCTTATTCGCATATCATCGCTGCTTGTTCCCATATTCACCACGATTACATGACATACGTGTCTCCCCAGTATACATTGCAAAATGTATACAATGTTTACCGCAAAGAGTTCAAACCAGTGCCTCACCGTTCATATTGGCAGAATACAATGGAATTAAATTGTGTCACAATCTAGCAATGTAGAGAGATCCAAATGGTCGTCCATGGTCTACAAGAATTCATACCGAAATGGATCAAACGAAAAAGAGTCGTCATCCTAAGAGATGTGGACTGTGTCAAAATGAATGGCATAATAAGAAAACTGCCCTCACCGTTCTAGAACTTATACGCAACAGTAAAAAATTTCTATCATTTGCATTTAATTCACTTTTGTATCATTTCTGTTTGTATCACTTCTATATTTGTATTTTTAAATTTTGAATCAATTTGAGCTATTTTCTATAATTATATTATCAATTAGTTGACAAATCGAGTTAATAAATATTTAACAATTAAATATTAATTTAATTAACAACTTAATCACAATCTTAAACCGACTATTAATATTTAATTTATTAAAAAATAATTAAACGAATATTTTATTCAAAAAAGTACTACTTTTTTAGATAAAAAAAAAGAGTGCTAATTTGGTTTAATAAAAAAATAAATAGTGCTCTAGAATAAAAAAAGCCACAGAAGGTCGTCTTCTCCGTCACACGCCGAGACATTGGAGGTTGCAGCGCCGTGGAGATCGACCAACGATGTCAGAGGGAGCTAAGATTGTTTTCATCTTTTTTTCTTTCCCTGGTTTAGCACAGAGTGGAAGAACCAGACTTCAACAATCATATGTGAAAAAGGAAAAAGAGAACAGGAGAGTAGACCTTCCTCCACTGCATGTGCTTGAAACATTTCAAATTAGAGCAGAAACAAAAATAGAAGCCATGATGAAGGAGGTAGCTAAGTAGGAAGTAGGAACAATTTCCAAAAAGGGAGAAGTATAAGAAGAAGCACATTGTTTCTCATAGCACAGAGGACGGGTAATTTTATTAGTAATATATAAGGACCATACAAGAAATGGCATGTGGATGGAGAAGAAACAGGGTCAAGTCTTTTTATCCGAAGCATGTGGGTGAACAATCCCGTCGTGGAGGTGGTGTGGCCGAGGAGGAAGAAAAAAAAAAAACAGAGTGAAAGAGAAAGAGAGAGAGAGAAAGTCCGCGGAACTATTAGCTACTTAGTAAAAAATATATACGCAGAACTATTAGTTTTGTGTGTGTATATTTTTATATGGATTTAATAGTTTCGTATTCAATATTTTTATATTTATTACATATGTGTCGTTTTTTATATATGCAAAACTCATAGTTCCGCGTGTAGTGCAGAACTAATAGTTCTACGGGTTCTTAAATCGCGAAAACTAAATAGGGGTAATTTTAGTATTTTAAATATGTGTATATGTTATTAGTAAAATAGGTATGTGTGAATATAAAAAGTCTTTCCGCTTTAGTTTGTGCAATTGATTGTCAAGGACCAAACCAAGAGGCTTTGGGCCAAGAGATCAGGCTTTTTTACTCCCTTAACACACTTTTTTTTATTATTTACCAAAATAAAATATTTTTTTTATTTATCAAAATAACACACTTTTGAATATAATATTTATTTAAGTATTTTTTAATGAATTAAATATTAATAGTTGGTTTAAGATTGTGATTAAGTTGTTAATTAAATTAATATTTAATTATTAAATATTTATTAATCCGATTTGTCACAAAAGACAAAGGTATCAATGTCTCTGTCTCTGCACACTCCTTCAGTCGCAGATGTCTTTGTCTTTTGTGACAAATTGGGTTAATAAATATTTAATAATTAAATATTAATTTAATTAACAACTTAATCACAATCTTAAACCAACTATTAACATTTAATTCATTAAAAAATACTTAAATAAATATTATATTCAAAGTGTGTTATTTTAATAAATAAAAAAATATTGTTTTGATAAATAATAAAAAAAGGTGTGTTAAGGAGTAAAAAAGCCAAGAGATCAACTAGTTTCCATCTCAAACTTTGGGCCAAAAAGTCAATTTGCTCCTTAAGTCTCAGACCCGTTTCAAAAGAAAGGCTCAAATTGTTCAAACTAATCCTTCTAGATCTAGATTTGGAGTTTGACCCAAAAAAAAAAGAGCTGTGACACATAGACACTTACACCCCCAACACTTCATTCTAATGAATAAAATGAGGAAGTGGAGTGTGTCATGGATATGTGTGTATCATTATGAAGAGAAAAAAGATCTAGATTTGGAGTTGCCAGAAGGTTTGGGTTTGGGTGCCTTGAAACCTTGGGTGTTTCGGTTTATCCTGACCAACTTGTTCCTCCTTCCATATATATCCCGTGAATTCTGTTGAGGTCGATTAAACTCCCATTTGTTTAAGTTTTGGAAAATATGTTACAGTAGGATATTTGTTATATTTTAGATTTTTAAAAAGGTATTAAATTAGTTTTTAAATTGATTCAATCATTACAGATTTTTAAACAAAAACTATTTTTAAAGAATACACATAATTGGAGTTTGTACGCAATTTTTTTCATAAATGAATATGATTAGTTGAATAAATGAGATGCACAGTTGTTTTCAAAACAACTTTTTCATATACGGAAACTCATGCATTAATATTCATTTGATAAAGTGGTTTAGTAGTCTGAGGTGAGACATAGGGATTAAAGTAATAAGTAGATTATGCGTTTAAATTTCCTCACTGACATACATACTAAGCTAACATTTACTTATCCAAAAAAAGTTATACAATATTTCTCTTAAAAAACTTATTCGTATCAATAACATTGCCAATTCAAAAAATATCTAAAATATATTAATACCAAAAAATATCTAAAATTAATATATTATGTTCAAATTAAATTATAAAACGTAATGAATATATTGTGTAATTATATATGTGCATATTCAGATATTATAATGCCCATACCCGCATCCACATCAACAATTATCTTTTAGTTAAACATCTAGACTGAAACATATTTGATGAGTAAAAGCTCTACACGTTGTGAGTAATTATTTGTTTTCATTTTGACTCGTGACATGCATGTAACTTAATTAGTTAAGTTGTTTTATATATTAGGCTTTATGGTTAAGTTGTTTTGTCAATTTCTAAATTATTCGCGTACAATATTTATGATATGTAATATGTTTTAAATATTTCCTATGCTCAGTCTACCATGCACAAATCAAATAGGTGGTGCATGGCATACAAATGATGTTAGCAATAAGATTGATCAATTCACTGTGGTCTCACCGTGGATCGCTTGCACTAGATCCCCACACCTTTCTCCTTTTCTCTCCTCCTCCTCTCAGGACTCATATAGCCTGATTTCTCCGCTGAGTCACCCGCCACCACACTGCTGTCCGAACCCGACGTTCTTGTCGTCCACCGATACATGACCTTCTTTCCAGTCGCTGCACCACCCACCAAGCAGTTGCCGCCGTATCAAGTGGTATTCATTCTGCGTTCACCGATTGAGCACAAGATTCTCAAAACACTGACATCAAACATGGAGACCATAGGGGATCGATCACGTGACACATCGCAAGGGAGGAAAGGGAGGGTCTCACAACTATTGCGTGGTGGGCGGTGAATGGCGGTTTGGTCCTGTGAAGACGGTGTTGGTGAGCAATAGGAGAGAAGAGACTCAGAGGAGGAAAATCTGGTGTGAGAAATGCATAATAGATCTGGTAGAACTATTTGATCTAACGGCTAACATCATTTGTGTACCGTGCACCACCTATTCAGTTTGTGCACGGTAGACGGAGCCTACAATTCGATGTGATATATGATTCACGATTTTAAAAAAGTTTTACAATTCACGATGTATATCGCAATTTGATATAACTACGGGCACAAAAACGCAATCAAAGTGATAATGCGATGATTGATTTACTTTTTTTTTTCTCTAGTATGCATTTATATTTGTTTTTAAATCGGGACTGATCGAGTCAATTCCTGCATGGAATGCAGACGCAGCGTATATCTGCAACAAATTACCAAAACTAAAATGAATAAAATAATTTCAATAACACAGCAAATCAAACACATTTTCTACCATATATATAGAAGACCGTGAATTCCGGCTTTTTTTTTCTCATTAACACACTTTTTTTTTATTATTTACTAAAATAACACACATTTTTTTATTTACCAAAATAACACACTTTTGAATAGGGTAACTGTCATTTTAACCCCTGAAATTGTGAAGCAGTCTCACTTAGGTCCCTGAAACTAACAAAAAGACAATTTAGTTCCTAAAATTGTAAAACGACGGACTAACTTGACCGTCGTTTTACAATTTTAGGGACTAATTTGACCGGCGTTTTACAATTTCAGGGGTTAAATTGCCTTTTGGTTAGTTTCAGGACCTAAGTGAGACCGTATTACAGTTTCAGGGACCAAAATGACAATTAACTCCTTTTGAATATAATATTTATTTAAGTATTTTTAATGAATTAAATATTAATTGTTGGTTTAAGATTGTGATTAAGTTGTTAATTAAATTAATATTTAATTGTTAAATATTTATTAACCTGATTTGTCAACTAATTAATAATATAATTATAGAAAATAGCTCAAATTAATTTAAAATTTAAAAATGTAAATACAAAAGTGATATAAACAAAAATGATAAAACAGTGAACTAAATGCAAATGATATAAATTTTCTTAGTGTTGCGTCTCAGCTCATGAACGGTAAGGGCAGTTTTTCTTGCTATGCCTTTCATTTCGACACAGTACACATCTCTTGGGATGACGACTCCTTTCCATTTGATTCATTGCTGTACGAATTCTCATCGACTGTGGACGACCATTTGGATCTCTCTGTATTGCTGGATTGTGGCACAATTTAATTTCATTGTATTATGGCCAATATGAATGGTGAGACACTGGTTTGAACTCTTTCTGGTAAACTTTGTATACATTTTGCAATGTATAGTGGGGAGGCACATATGTCATGTAGTCGTGGTGAATATGGGAACAAGCACTGATGACATGCGAACATGGATAATATAGTGCCTGAAATTCACCACAGTCACACCACTATCTATATATAGGGTTGGCAAAGCGGGCCAACCCGCACTGACCCGCCTCAACCCGCCAAAAAACGGGGCGGGGGCGGGCCAGACCGCAAAAAAAAGTGGGCTGGGGTACCCCAGCCCGGCCAACCCGCCTAACCCGCCAAAAAAACAAAAAAAAAATGAGTGTCAAAGCGGGGGGTTGGCGGGTTGGCCCACCTAACCCGCCCAAAAATCTGAAAAAAACACAAAAAAAAGGAGAAAAAAAACGGGTTGGCAGGTTGGCCCGTTTTGAACCCACCTTTGGGCAGGCCAAAACGGGTTGCGGGTTGAAACCCCCAACCCGGCCCGCCGGGCCCAACCCACATTGCCACCCCTATCTATATAGGTCTACTTTGAATGCCCTCGCAGGTCGGCCCGATGTCCCAGCACATCGTACTTTTGTATTTGTATTTTTAATTTTTGAATCAATTTGAGCTATTTTTTATAATTATATTATTAATTAGTTGACAAATCGAGTTAATAAATATTTAATAATTAAATATTAATTTAATTAACAACTTAATCACAACCTTAAACTAATTATTAATATTTAATTTATTAAAAAATACTTAAATAAATATTATATTTAAAAATGTGTTAATTTGATAAATAAAAAAATATGTATTATTTTGATAAATAATAAAAAAAAGTGTATTAATGGGGTGAAAAAGCCGTGAATTCATTCATGAAACGTAAGAAAAGGACTTCGCAATCATAATATAAGAGCAGTGATGCAAAGTTGGCGGTACGATCGATGATGACTTTGATTTGAAACGATCTGATCAAGTAATCAACACACCAACCGCCTCTATCAATTATCAAAAAATAATATATATATCTTAATATAATATATAATATAATATCATATCATGTATGCAAAACAATCGACGTCCGTTGGTCTGACTGGCAATTGTGTTGGTCCTCATCTTAAAATTTCGTGTTTGAGCCTTGGATCTCTGTGCTAATAGCCAGAGAATACTTCGCCCAACGCCATGCTACCAAAAAAAATATATCATATATGCAAAACCATGGAAATATCACGAAAAGATGCATTTTATCTAGTCTTCTCTTATTAATCAAATCTAGTCTTCTCTTCTATTATTAAAATATCTTCTTCCATATATATATATATATAGTTTAGTTTGGATAATATATAGTTTTTTGATCAAAAAAATATATAGTTTAGTTTGGATAAATTTCTTCATAAGTATTTTCAGTATGTATTTTTTAATTAATAACTTTTCACATGAGTTAAAATTAACTTTTGTTCTTCATATTTTTTAACTTCTCCAAAAACATTTATCTATTTAAAAATAATAATTTAACAACTTTCTCTCTTGTGCATATATATATATATATGAGAAAAATATGATACAAAATAAAATTAATTTCTCTATAAGTCAAAAGTTGAGATTTTACATCCAACCATAGTCTTGTTTGGAAGCAAAAGCTCTAGCTTTTAATTTATAGAGAAATTAGTTATATTTTACATTTTATTTTTCTCATATATATATGCACAGGGGAAAAGTTGTTAAATAGACATTTTTAGGTAGATAGGTGTTTATGGAGAAATTAAAAAAGATAGTTTTTGAAAAATGTGAAAAACAAAAATTAATTTCAATTTATATGAGAAATTGTTAGTTAAAAAATACAAACTAAAAGTCCTTATAGAGAAGTTTATCCAAACTGAGCTATACTCTTTGATCGTTAGATCTTTATTTCTGATCTTATGATCACAATGTGAAACGAAGAAAACTTACGCAGCAGCACTGTAACACTATGTTTGGTTGCAAAAAGAAAGTGGAAGTAAAGAAAGATGGCGAAAAGTGCGATGATTATTTAGTTGTTTGATTTGAGTGCAAGTGGAAGGAAAGAAATATAAAATCTTTCTCTTCCTTGTTTGTTTGGAAAGAAAGTGAGAGGAAAGAAAGAGGTATTTTTGTAAAATGACAAAAATGACCTTGTGTAAAAAATAAATATGACAAAGAGAATAAATATGTTTAATGATGTAGATAAACCATCATAATATAAGATAAATTTTAAAAAATATTAATAAATTAAAAAATATTTATTTTATCCCTTAAAAAAATGAAAACATATATATGAAAATTAAATCTGAAAGTATAGTGGCATTATATATATAGTTGTTATACATGGGGCATTTTAGTCCTTTTATCAAAGTAATGCCTCTTTCCTTCCTTTTCTTCCCATGTCTGCGAAGAAAACATTTAGCCATGGGTCCCACAAAAGTTTTCAATCCTCTCTTGTTTTTCTTGTGATCCAAACGATGGAAAATGTCAGTTTCTTCTCCCTTTCCCTCCTCTTGTTTTCTTTCCATCATCTTTCTATAGAACCAAACACAGCGTAAATGTAATGCCATAAAAATATCACAAAAATATATACTTTATCTAGATTCCAATCAGCAACAATATCGCGGAACCTTAGACAAATATCTTTCCTATAACTTGCATAAAATATCTTCTTTCATTTATAACCCCATGTACTCTTGCTTTCTTTTACCATTCCATGAAACGAAGAAAATGCACTCAGCAATGCAATGATGTCATGAATAAAGAAAACATATCATGCATAGATTAACTAGCTACGAGTAGTAATAAATACTCCATCCGTTTCATTTTATCTATCGATTTTTAAAAAAAAAATTTGTCCTTTTTTATCTGTCATTTTGATAATTTAAGGTTACATTTTGACAAATATACCCTTAATCCATTAATTGTTTTACATATTTTTCATAAAATTGATTAATATAGTAGTTGAGAACTTCAAAGACTAATTAAATAATACATCTATTCCCAAAAATTATTTTACTTTCCAACAATATAAATTTATTACTAACACTAATTGTTTCACTATAATTCAAAAAAAGGGATGAAAATGTTTAGAATGATGTGACACATTAATGTAGAGAGATAAAATGATATAGTGAATAAATAAGAGTATAGTAGGAAAAAAATTATCAATTAATTGATTCATTAGTTATGGTGAAATAACTTTAAATGACAGATAAAAAGAAACGAAGAGAGTACATATCTTGTCGACGAAATATATAATACTTTTACATGATTTAATGGAATTGATATGCATTTCATTTAATCATAAATAGTGTGTTAAAAAGAATGTGTCAAAGAATATCTTACTAACATTTCTCTTGTTCTAATTATTCACACACACACATGTACTTAAAGATGAAACCCATTTAATTTTTTTTAACTAAACCTATAAGAAGTAAAAAAGGAGGGGGGAAAACTCAAACATAAGTGGTAAATAAAAAAGGAGTAACAATATTATGCAATACGAGATAAACGTAGAATTACAAAACCAAAGAAAAAAGGAGACAGAAAGAATTGCTAAAGTAACAAATAAAAAACAGAAAAGGAAGAAAAAAAATCCCTGAATATCTTTGCTGGCCTGGCACATGTTATCCTAAGCGTGTACTTATCTGTTCCAAATTATCATCGTCACCTGCAACACAAGAAGCACCTTCTCTTCCGTTTTCTAGTTGTGGGACCTCCTGTACACATGCAAAATCACCCATTACTCCCTATATATATAATACATATGTTTAGACATGGTAATAACTTAATTTAAGTATATATGTTATGTGTTGTTTAGATTGTATATATATATATATATATATATATGATAACTACCAAAAAGGACATGAAACGATTTGTTTGAGTTATATAATAAGCATGATTTAATTAGAAATGAGAGAAGGGACAAATCTAATAAAGAAATAACGTAAGTCTACAAAATAATCAATCGAATTATAATTAATATATTGAAAAGAAGAAGCTATAATTTTCATGTATATAATGTCTTTTTTTCAGATTAAAATAAGTAATTATAGTCAATTTTATCCATTTTTTCAAACATGTCACCATTAATTTACAAATCAGTTTTATGAAAAAAAAAGTTATTTAAAAAATGATAATAATAATTTTTTCCTAACATATTCTCACTCAGGAAGACGAAAACGCCCACATATATGACCTTGAGAAGCACCAAAAAATTATATCCTCCTTCCATGTGTGAAGTACTTAATTAATTAAATTATAAATTAAAGCCAACAAAGAAGGAAGCCATACAAAACGCGTAAATTATATATGTGCATATTCAGATATTATAACGCCCAAACCCGCATCTATATCAACAATTATTTTTTAGTTAAACATCTAGACTGAAACATATCTGATGAGTAAAAGCTTTACACGTTGTGAGTAATTATTTGTTTTCATTTGGACTCGTGACATGCATGTAACTTAATTAGTTAAGTTGTTTTACATATTAGGCTTTTATGGTTAAGTTGTTTTGTCAATTTCTAAATTATTCGCGTACAATATTTATGATATGTAATATGTTTAAATATTTCCTATTGTTTTTGAATCATATATATACAATTCGATGAGATATATATGATTCACGATTTTAAAAGAGTTTTATAATTCACAATTTAAATCGCAATTTGATATAACTACGGGCACTAAAATGCTATATATCAAAGTGATAATGTGATGATTGATTTTCTAGTATGCATTTATATTTGTTTTTAAACAGGGACTGATCGAGTCAATAATTCCGGCATGAAGATTGAAGACGCAGCGTATATATTAATATATATCTGCAACAAATTACCCAAGCTAAAAACATATAATGAAATAATTTCAATAACACAGCAGATCAAACACATTTTATCTACGATATATAGAAGACCATGAATTCATGAAACGTAAGAAAAGGGCTTCGCAGTCACATCAAGGAGCAGTGATGCAAAGTTGGCGGTATGGATGATGACTTCGATTTGAAACGATAAACACACCAACCGACCCTATCAATTATCACACTCATAAGACCGAAAACTCCTATATATCCTCCTCTCCCCATCGTCCTGTCTATTTTATCCTCTGTTCATCCCATAATAACTTATTGGTTGATATTAATTAATTAATATCTTAATATTTAGCCCTTGTTAGTCACCAAAAATTAATATCATATCATATATGCAAAACCATGGAAATATCACGAAAGGATACTTTTGATCTAGTCTTCTGCTATTATTCTATTCATGATCATGATAGTGCCGTAGAATCAATTGGTATATGATATGATCTTTCCTAGAAACTACATAAAATATCTTCTGATCCATCCATATATATAGATCGTTCATTTCTGATCTTATCATTCTGTGTAAAACGAAGAAAACGTACGCAGCAGCAGCAGCAGCAGCACTGTAATGCCATAAAAATATCACAAAAAGATATACTTTATCTAGTTCCAATCAACAACAATATCGTGGAACCGTTCTTCAAAAAACAATACCGTGGAACCTTAGTAATATGACAAATATCTTTCCTATAGCTTGCATAAAACATCTTCTTTCATATATATCCTATCCCCATGTACTCTTGCTTTCCTTTACCATTCCATGAAACGAAGAAAATGCACGCAGCATTAATGCAATGATGCCATAAATAAAGAAACATATATCACGCATGCCTGTAGTAATAAGTACATATCTTGTCGAAATATATAATACTACTTCACTCGCATTTATGTAAGCTTATTCTTAAAGATGAAACCCATTTAAAAAATTATACCTATAAGTAGTAGAAAAGGAGGAAAAAAAACTCAAAACATAAGTGGAAAATGAAAAAAAAGAAAGAAAAGGAGTAACTAGATATTATACCAATACGAGATAAACGTTGAGAAATTAAAATAACAAAAAATTACAAAACCAAAGGAAAAGGAGACTGCCAAGAATTTCTAAAATAACAAATAAAAAACAGAAAAGAAAATCTCTGAATATCTTTGCTGGCCTGGCACATGTTATCCTAAGCGTGTACTTATCTGTTCCAAATTATCATCGTCACCTGCAACACAAGAAGCACCTTCTCTTCCGTTTTCTAGTTGTGGGACCTCCTGTACACATGCAAAATCACCCATTACTCCCTATATATATAATACATGTGTTTAGACATGGTAATAACTTAATTTTAGGATGTGTGTTGTTTAGATTGTAAAAATATATGATAACTACCAAAAAGAATGTGAAACGATATGTTTGAATTGTATAATAGGAATGATTTAGAAATGAGAAGGGATTAATTATTAGTGGCTTGATTTGGCCTCCTTCTTATCAAAGAAAAAAAAAAGAGAAGGTACGAATTTAATAAAGAAATTTTGCATAAAAAATTAATAAAGAAATAACGTACGTCTACAAAATAATCAAACGAATTATAATTAAAATTGAGAAGCACCAAAAAATTATATCCACCTCCTTCCTTGTGTTAAGTACGTAATTAATTGAATTATAAAGCCATTTATTATTATGACTATAATATAAAACCGGCCTTCTCCACATTATTGTGGGTCATGATCTTTTTCATCCGTCTGATCATGATCTAACGGTTAGAAACACATGTTGTTCTGAATGTTAAAAAATCCAGTCACACAAACAAACAGACCTGATCCGACGATGAATTATGCAGTTGAAATGATTTCCTTCTCGTCCTTCTGGTTGCCATTCTGGTTCTTGGACCCATTGAATCTGTCACATGAAAAATCAAATCAAAACATAAAATACGGTCAGATAATAATAATAATAATAATAATAAATATGTGTGACAAATATTTGTCAATTATGACTAGGAATATAAAAAGGCAAAAAGAGGGAGAAAAAGGATCAGTAAAGTAAGGTTGGAATTTGGAGGAATTAGAGTGTGTGAAGAAAATATCAAGCACTTTCTGGAGAAATATCTAAGAAAGTATATTTCAATTAAAATATTTCACGAATCACGATGTCCCCGGCCCCTTTCCCTTTGCGCATTGTTTGGTTAGGGAATGAATTCCCTGCATTAACACATTTCACAATTAGTGATTTAGATTGTTAAATCGAGATTAAACGATTCACAATTTTAGAAATAAAATTTGATTTAAAATACAAATTTATATTGTGTAGTTTGATTTCGATCCAATAGTCTTAATCTGCTGAATGCATATATGCGTAAAATTTATAAATACAGGAAATATGGATCGGGTTAGTTAGGTGGCAAATCAAAACCTGAACTGCGTCAGCTCAGCGCCCCCTTTCGCCGGTCAAACACTAGCCATCGTTCCAGGGATCGAAACGCATAAAATCACAAATGCACACCCAAACGGTGTCTTACCATTGTTGTTAACCCCGTAACCAACGCGAACAAAACGAAAAAAGGAACATACACACACACACAAATCACATGTAAGCAAAGGAGTGCTTACCAGAGGGTGCGTGTTTCTTGTGTCTGTTGCGGGGTTTGGAATCCAGCGTGGATTCGGAGGTGTCGGGGAGTTGGCGGTCGAGACGGAGGCGGTGGGTGGAACCGCCGTAACCGTAAGTACGGTTGAGCATTGTACGGACGAAGGAGGTTTCCATGGTGTTTAGGAAGTGCACGTGCATCTCGTCTGTCCAAACCGACGCCGTTTCGCTCTTGGGCGCGTGCACCGTAGGTTCCATGGGTGGTGACCGCTGAAGTGTTAGTTAACTGCAATAAAAGGAAGAGAAGTGGTTGGGTTGGGTTGGGGTGCAAAGGGAAATGAAGGAGAAAAAATCAGTGGTGATATAGAAAGAGTTGAGATGTGTGAGAGTGAGAGAAACAATACTAGTGACGGAATATGGCTACGTATATATACTTGCCTTATATAATAGCTGCCCACCTACTTCAGAAAAAATAACACGTACACACAAACAAATATCTGCGATATTTATATTTCTGAGTCGTGATATTTTGTTTAGCTAGCCTGATTAATTAAGCATCTAATACCTCTTGTCCCATTTATAAAAAATATAATACTAAAAATATATAGGCCAAAAAATATATTAAAATATATTATTTTTTATTAATGATAGTATAATTTTAATTTTTTTTTCAAGACATACCCTTGTATTAAATAGAAAATAGATAAACTCTCGGTAAGTTGTGTGATAATTAATATAGATAAATTTGAAAAGAAACAATTTTGTTAAAAAAGACATTAATTATTTCTTATAAAATGACAAAAAAAACTCATTTTTATTTTTTGTGAATAGGACCAGATGTAGTATTATAGACTAACAACACCGCCTAATAGAAATAAAATAGAAACTTAGAAAGTATCAAGCGAAAATTAAAATATTCGTTATATTTTAAGTTGAAGAAAATTATTATGTTTTCGTAAGTAATTAAAGTATTTTAGTAAAAGAAACTAAATAGTAAATACCTCTTCAGCGATACGTACGCGTCACTTATTTACTTGAGTGAAACTTATTTTGAATTTATATGCCAGAATCAGATGAGAAATCCGGCCAGTGTGTTCAATGTTGTAAAAAAAAGTAAAATGCAAGTCTCGTATTGAATATATATAATGCAAGTCTTGTATATATATATACATAGCTTATATTTTACTCTTTTTTCCGTATACGAGTTCTATTTCCTATATATAATTTACAAATTTTAATTTTGTTTAATATCAAAGGTCCGTTTGTTTTTTTATTTTGATAGAATTGACTTTTAAAGAATTTTAACTAAATATATATGAGATCTCCATAGAGCATGGACTGCTATATTTCTCATTATAAGCCAACCTACATTGGATCAATTAATTTTCAAGTCAATATGGGGCTCGTATAAAATAAGATTAGACTTGAATTTTCACTTACTAATATCTTACTCTATATGTGGGACTAACCAAATCAGTCTTTGGCTTCAATTCATATTGACACTTGTAATTTTTACTAACAGTTAGTTATTACTGATTTCTCGATCAAATGTCACTAATGGTGATTTCAGTATTTTTCCCTTTTATTATTTACCTTGTTTTTTTTTTTTGTCAACTTATTTACTTTGTTTTGATAATATTTGATCAAGTAATAGGTGATAAAATTAAGAGCACTACTCACTTAAATTTTTTTTTTGGTCATGACACTTCAAAAATATTTAAGAGCACTGCTATTCAGTATGTACTTTTTTTTGGGTCCAAGTTAAACAATTCATTGAAACGGGCCAAAGGCCTAAAGCCCAAAGCCTACAAGATTGGGCATGACACAAACGCAAAAGCCACACACACGTGGTTAGTGCTCCTTTATTACTTCTCATTGGTTGGTGTTTGTTGAGGTTTTTTTTTTAAGTTCCAGATGGTTAGTGTGACCAGAGCATAGCTGTGTGTAATGTGTATCTGTGCTGTTGCTTTTCTGGTGTTGGGCTTGTTTATGCCTGGCCTTCGGCCTGTAATTGTTGGGTTGTGCCCATGTGCAATATAATAGTCTCATTTGACCAAAAAAAAAAGCCACACACACGTGGGAATTTATATCTGCACATACATACGTTGCTATCTATACATATATTATTGTGGAATTATTAATTTTATAGGTATATTTTTTTTCCAACACATACATGCTGCAGAACTAATAGTTCCGCATTGAATTACAATTTGCGGAACTAATAGTTCCGCAGGTGTTTTTTTTTTCAAACACATACATGATGCAAATAGTTCCGCAAGCATGTATGTGTTCGAAAATGTCTGCGGAGCTAATAGTTCCGCATTGAATTACAACGTGTGAAACTAATAGTTCCGCATCATATATGTGTTCGAAAAAAAATACACCTGCAGTCATGTAGTGTAGATAGCAAAATATGTATGTGCAGATATAAATTACCCAAACACGTGATGCACTGCTATTTAGTACGTGCCCAATAGTAGTTTTCTTTTTTTGGTGGGCATGCACTGAATAGTAGTGACACCAATTGCATCAACCGTTACATGGACCAATGGTTTTGTTAAAATAGCTATTAGTGTGTTAAAATAGCTATTAGTGTCCATTTTAATGTAAATCTTTAACGCATGCTGAGCTGTTTTTATTTTCAATACTTGTTTGTTGCACTTAACAACTAAGTATAATGAAGTACTTCCA